>OX387270.1:2557284-3833426 GCA_947562075.1 Orthosia gracilis | reverse complement strand
TTTGAGCGTTAAGAAGTGACAAACATACAAACACCCCCACACACAACACACTCACAAACTTTCGCCTATATCATATAATCACATCGCCCCTCGCACCGCTCCACCGCTTTACCCGCCGCGCGTATTTATGTCGCTCGAGCTCCATTCAAGTCAATCTTATCGTGATAACTTTTAAACTATGCGTTCAAATGACTTAGTGTAAAAAACAAAGTTTATCTACATTCAATATTTAAAGCGACAAATGTGTCGATTTTGATAAAAGTTTGTTAAATATTCTAAAATGTGCATTGTAAAAAAGTATTCAATTTAATTGTATTTAAAGTTCACTATTTTGGTCATAGTGGCTTCCACATAAGAGGTAGATATATGCTGTCGCGGACTTTTATTTAGAACTATTTAAGACAAACAATCCTACAGTACATTATATTGGTGTATCTCCAACGGTTTAGGCAGCGCACGCGAAGATAGCTCTCAGAGGGCAGAATTTTTGCCGACTTGATATTTACCGTTATATTTAGACCAAATTACAAAAACTCATTATAAATTGTAGCCTATGTGTTATTCTGATGTATAACCTATATTATTGTAAAGTTTCATTCAAATCCGTTTAGTAGTTTTTGCGTGAAAGAGTAACAAACATACATCCATCCTCACAAACTTTCGCATTTATAATATTATTAGTTTATAGTTTATTAGTAGGCAGTACGATAGTAGGATAGGAAGTAAGAAGTAGGATAATACCTATAAATATTTATAATTTATAATTATGATGCCAAAAGTTTGGATAGATGGATGTTTGTTACTCAATGATCCCAGAATGGCTGAACGGATCTGGATGAAATTACGCATAAAGATGGCAATAGTTCATAGGCTACTTTTTATCCCGATTAACTAAGTATAATAATTACTTGGGATTACACACCCCAAATTAAATTATACCTATCTAGAAGAAAGAAAAAGAGAAAGTGTGTTATTATTAATCTTAGATAATCACGTTCGTATAAGATACTTCAACTCAACTGTGCGCGCGGCGCCATGTGTGCGTGCGCTTGTAATTATACATTATACATTTGTGTGGCAGTGACGCGGCAATCGTTCTCCGAGAAAACAACTACCCACATATGCATACCTGCACGCGTTACGCGTAAAGATGAGTTGAATAATATTTTCCTTGCTTAGTTTCGCATCAATACATGCATGAAAGGTGGCGACATGACTGCCAAGATATTTTTATAATAATATTTTACTTCAAAGAGCGTTGGTTGGCTATGGTGGAGGTCTCAGCCCAGCAGTGGGACAATATAGGCTAATTAACATATTATATAAATCTACCTATTTTACTTACAATTTTTATAATCTTCATTTTCACTACAGTACTCGTATCTATCAATCTGAGTTAATATAAGCTGTTGATCCTTTTCAGGTGTTCGTACACCAACTGTTTCATTTCTGTTAAAACTGAGGTATAAATACTACAGGCAAACTAACTATGATAATCGTAAGTGTCAACCGTTGTCTTATTCTACTGAATTTATAGTTAATTGAAACGAGACAAAGACCGATTACATTAAATAACAGGGAATTACGAGTAGAACCTGCTATCGAAAATTGTTTAAACTTAATTCAAGAATAATTTCTTATATCATTGCATTATCTATAGTTGCATACCTTACTCAATAGTAAGGTATGCAACTATATATAATGAAATGAATATAAACACCTCAATAGACATATATATTCCGAATGCTAACGCGGTGCTGTCCCTGCATCCGGTTAGAACCGGAATATCAATATTGGACCTTTTGGACAGTTTTTCTGCAAAATATTTTTTTAATTTTTTTATTTACATAAGGTTAAGAAGAAATTCTAACCATAATTTTTTCTGCGTAAAAGAAATTTTTAAACATCCCAGAAGTTTTAGAGGAGTAGGTAAATGTGGCAAAATAATATCGTGTTGTTGATCATTTTTTAAAGGCAAAGTATTAGTAAATACGAAAAAATTATATGAACAAAAATAAGTGATTGAATAAATTAAAAAAAGATAAATTAAAATATATAAAACAAACCTTTAAAACTAGCCGTTAATGAGGAGTAGTCTTCAGAAAGTAACAGTTTTACGGCACTTATCAGGTATTTGTTTATATACACACCAATGTAAACGCAGTACTGGCCGTGCGCCCGCCCGATGCCAAAATATCAATATTGAACCTCCTTTTGAACAGTATTGTTTGCAAAATATTATTTGATTTACATATGCTATGTCAGTCATGAAAAAAATCCAGCCATAAATTCTTCTGTTAAAATATTTTTAAACTTCCAAGTCGCTTTGGAGGAGTATCCAAAAGTTGCGAAAAATATCGTGTTGTTAATTATTTTTTTAAAGCAAAACTATTTTTATACGATAAAACCATGTTTAAAAAATAATGAACATGAAACAATTTTTTTTTTCAAACCTTTTAACCTAACCGTTATTAAGTAGTATGCTTTAGAAAGTTACCGTTTTTCGGCACTAAAGCGCATGTAGGCCCTTAAGGAAACAAATTATTTACTGCAATTGAGGACAACATGGTTGGCGCAGTGGCTGAGCGATTGGCTGTTACGCTGCGTGTCACGGATTTGATTTCGGCGCGGTACAAATTTTTGTATGACGTGATAGCTCTTCCGGATTTGATTTCGGCGCGGTACAAATTTTTGTATGACGTGATAGCTCTTCCGAATTTGTATATCTTGAATTTTCATTTTAAGTCCATCATCGTTTTCAGCAAAAACCATGAAAACGACATTCATGACGAAAAGTTGTAAAATTTTGTTTGGCGCCATCTTTGATTTTGATTACGACCCCATATTAGTTATTAGCGACCCCAAAAGCCATGAAAATTACTTCTTCCTATTTGTTGTCTTCATTACTGAAGGTCGTGCCCGTCTTGGAAAGCTTTGACGGATTCATTGACTTGCTTGTTCGACTCTTCTCTGGGCAGTGGTCATTATGAGTCCCAAAATCACCTTGATCTGGTCTGATCATCAAGTGGGTGCTCACCCACCGCATCCGCATGGCTTTTTCTCATCCAATTTGCCCACAATAACAGTATTTGATATTTTTATTCAAATCGCCATAACCATAAAAACTAGCCTAGTGTAACGGCAATAGCGCCTAAGGATGTGAAAAAGCTTTATTGGTCCTTGTCCGGATTTAAGCCCACGACCTTAAGCACGACAGGCGAGGTCTTAGACACTGGGCCACCACGACTCTTCTTTGACTTAATGTCCTATGTCCCCTTAATAAGGCAGAGAGCGTCCACAGATATCCTCAATTGCGATTGGTCTTGAGCTTCACGCTTCACGTCATTTCGATACTCACCACTTCTGTTAACACGGTGCGACGCCAGTTTGACGGGGACGGCCACGTTTTCTCACGACTTTTCTTTAATTACCTTTTATTTTATTTTTTGATCAATAAAACAATGAGTCAAGATTTTTTGATGGCATTTCGTGTGCGTCTTGACCACATGATTATCAGTTATTTATCAATAATGTCACGACCACCGATAAAACTTCGCCATCCAAGCAATATATAAACTGCCTAATTATAAGTGTTTTGAGCATCACTTTTGATTTGTATAAGCCAACGCTTGTATCAACAATAATATCATATTCCAAAGAAATAAAGGAAATAATACATAATAATGGAGTCAAACGGATGGAGATACATCTACATGGTAAGAAAAAATTTTATAATCATAATCGCGAAAATCTAACAAATCTGATGACGTTTCTCATTTTACATGCCGCGATAACTTTGTACGTAAGAAATTTAAAAATCAAATTCATAATCCTAATTAATTACTATGTTACCCATACACTATAACAACGAGTATCAAAGCATCAATTATTAAGTATTTTTATAGCTGTCAAATCCGACTTCTTAGATTGTCACGATTATAGAAATATAGTACTGTGAAGGGGTAACTCAGGGAGCTCAAATAATAAGCAGAAATTACTTTTAACTTGTATTGAATCAACAACGTGCCTGCCTTCGGGCGGCTTTTACAGAAGTCCCCGCTAAACAAAAAACTACACGCGTTCGATATATTTCAAATATTCTGTATTCGATTTCCTTCCAAACTTATAAGTCGCCAGTATTAGGTGTCAGCGGCCGAACAGGTTGCTTGTCCTATGTGGAAAGCCTCTACAGTACCTACTTCTAACTCTATAATCTATCCATACTTCTAAGGCCCACGTGCACAAGAAACTTAACTCAGATTTAGTTGCTAACACGAGGATAAGTTGACAATAATTTATGACAAACTGTCAATTAAACCTCAAATAACTCTGAGATAAGTTTCTCGTGCAAGTGGGCGTAAGTCGCTTGCACAACCCTTTATCTTACTAACTTCGAGTCAGTAGCTAACACGGGCCCATTATTTATGACATATTTTAATTTAACCAAGTGTCAGCAACTAATTTTGAGCTATGTTTTTGGCGCAAGACGGGCTTTATATGTATTTTCATATCAAATGCACATCATCATCATCATCAATTCAGCCGAAAGACGTCCACTGCTGGACATAATCCTCCCCCAGGCGTTGCCACATTGACGATCGCGTGCCTCTCGCATCCAGCGCCCTTCACCTAGTGGGAGGCCTTCCAATGTATCGCCTTCCGGTGCGCGGTCGCCATTCCAGAACTTTTCGACCATCCGTTCTGCGAGCAATGTGCCCTTCCTACTGCCACTTAAGTTTAGCAATTCTTCGGGCTATGTCGGTAATTGTGGTTCTCCTGCGGATATCCTCATTTCTGACGTGATCACGCATAGCCCTCTCCATTGCCCTTTGAGTGACTTTAAGCTTTCTGATAAGGCCCATTGTGAGCGACCACGTCTCGGTCCCATAGGTGATCACTGGCAATACACACTGGTCAAATTACTATATTTCTATTGTTGCTCATACTGGTGGCGCCATCTCTTGTATTATGTTATAAACCAATGACCGAATACATTGAGATTTCGCGGACGATCGAGAGCCGAACTATTACGCTCTCTTTCTTCATTTCTTTTTTTTTCCATTATTATGTACGCCTTTAACAAGGACGTCTCAGAACGATCGATAATAGGCATAATGTTTATTGAGGTTTCTTAAACCGCTGAAATACGTACAATATTCTGCATTACATAGAAGCCCCAGTAAGCTAAGAATTATATTTGTGTTGAGGCTATCCCGCTACTCATACAGATAATTTTTTATTTTATAAATGTTATTTTTTCTTATGAGAATGATTTGTTTAATAGTTTATTTTTCTTTTTAAACAGGTTGGTGCTGTGATTGCGGTGATTTTGATGCAAATGTATAACACAAGCATACCGATTAATTTATTATCACAAATGCAAGAACAATAATAATATGTGATTTTGTTGTTTTGTTTTGATTTCTTAACAGGATAAATAATAACAGCCATACGTTTCGTTCGAGATTTAAGGTTAAGCAACGCTTGCCGAGGTCGGTCCTTGGATGGGTGACTATGTTTACATATCGAGATCACTCCGTGCCTCGGCTATTGATCTCAGCTGTTATTTGTAAATAGAGATAGTTATTACGGGTAGTCAGAAGCCAGAGTTATTTACTATATTACGGACCTTGTAGAAACTAGAACAAATTTCAGTGCGTTCAAGCGTTTTTGCCATACCTAATTATTGAAATCAAATATAACAGCTCACAATGTTAGGACCCATTAATATTAATGATAATTTTTATCCGTGGTGCAAGTCAACTGGGCTTACCCCAGTTGTAAACGACCCTTACTGTGCCTATTGGCCTTGTTTGTGTCTCCTGCTTGATATGGAGGGCAGTGGCAATTATGTTATTTTTATTTTATTTTTTTCTGATTAATTTTGTCGCGTTCCAAGACAGTTAAATTCATTCTCCGGAACTTCGTCGAACTTCATTGCCTCGACGCTTTTCTGGTGGTCGCCATTGTTGTTTCTGGCTGTCAGGAGTTGCAGTTGTTTGGAAATAGTGCGGTGGGATTGTCCCAAACGTACGATTGTACGCAACCAGTATTGCCTTTTATTCCTTAGTTTCATTTACTGGGTTGTGGTGATTAAAAAGGCTGTTGCTCCATTTAAAATACAGGTACTCAGCTGGATCCGGTTAGATTCGAACCGACCTCAACTTAATCGTGAAAGGATGGCAGAATTCTCTTGATTTAATTCCATGGTCCTTGTTTTTTACTGCAAGCAAGGACTAAGGCTGATTTTAGAGTCAAGCTGATCGACGCTGACCGTTGCCGCTGACGTACGCCGCGAGCTCGTTATTGGTGGTGTCTGACGGCCGTCAGTGCTGAGCCAAGTGACTTAATTAATGACGAGCTCGCGGCTACAGTCAGCGCCGAAGGTCAGTCGGTCAGAGTGACTCTTAAATCAGACTAAGTGTATTTTCAGTTTCACACCTTTGTGGTTTAGGCGTTATGTCCAAGTTACACACCATCTTTTAAGTTATATGATAGATCTTGCAAGTAAACTGTCTAGCTAGTCAGGATAGCATGTGTTTACAGAACTATACCTACTCAATTTTGTCCATACCAAGCAAGCCATGATAAGAAGCAAGGATTATATAACTTCTGCTGTTATCTTAGGTTTAAAAACTAGTCTCCTGTAATCCTGGTATGAGAAATAATAAACATTTATTCTCAGATATTAAACCAACGACTTACCAAAAAAGAGGAGGTTCTATGTTCGAGTTCATGTTGTTTTTTTTTGTGTATGTTCACAGATATCTCCATCAATTGTGGACCGATTTTGAAAATTCTTTCTTTGTTTGAAAGAGTATGTTTCGAAATTGGTCCCATTTTAATTTGGTGAAAATCTCATGAAGAACTTCGGAGAAATACAACAGAACTCTTTAATAAATAACGGCATATCTCTCGGGATTGCTGCAATCGCATGTTTGTTTATTTTTTATACCAATTCATAAAATAACATCACGCCAGTATGCTCTAAAGGGGTACAGTTCACCTTGGTATACTCTCATTTCACCGGTTATGTCCAGTTTCATGATGTTCGGGTAATCAATTCTGGTATTATAGGTACCATACTAAACTACTTGCCTATTAGGTAGGTACAACTAAAAAGGGTAAAATAAAAAAAAACTACAAAGAAAACTGCAAAGTGAAAAATAACTTTATTTTTGGAAGTCATATTCATAAGGCAAAATTGGTACCTATCAAAGACACAGACTTCCAAAAATAAAGTAATTTTTCACTTTGCAGTTTTCTTTGTAGTTTTTTTTTATTTTACCCTTTTTAGTTGTACCTACCTAATAGGCAAGTAGTTTAGTATGGTACCTATAATACCAGAATTGATTACCCGAACATCATGAAACTGGACATAACCGGTGAAATGAGAGTATACCAAGGTGAACTGTACCCCTTTAGAGCATACTGGCGTGATGTTATTTTATGAATTGGTATAAAAAATAAACAAACATGCGATTGCAGCAATCCCGAGAGATATGCCGTTATTTATTAAAGAGTTCTGTTGTATTTCTCCGAAGTTCTTCATGAGATTTTCACCAAATTAAAATGGGACCAATTTCGAAACATACTCTTTCAAACAAAGAAAGAATTTTCAAAATCGGTCCACAATTGATGGAGATATCTGTGAACATACACAAAAAAAAACAACATGAACTCGAACATAGAACCTCCTCTTTTTTGGTAAGTCGTTGGTTTAATATCTGAGAATAAATGTTTATTATTTCTCATACCAGGATTACAGGAGACTAGTTTTTAAACCTAAGATAACAGCAGAAGTTATATAATCCTTGCTTCTTATCATGGCTTGCTTGGTATGGACAAAATTGAGTAGGTATAGTTCTGTAAACACATGCTATCCTGACTAGCTAGACAGTTTACTTGCAAGATCTATCATATAACTTAAAAGATGGTGTGTAACTTGGACATAACGCCTAAACCACAAAGGTGTGAAACTGAAAATACACTTAGTCTGATTTAAGAGTCACTCTGACCGACTGACCTTCGGCGCTGACTGTAGCCGCGAGCTCGTCATTAATTAAGTCACTTGGCTCAGCACTGACGGCCGTCAGACACCACCAATAACGAGCTCGCGGCGTACGTCAGCGGCAACGGTCAGCGTCGATCAGCTTGACTCTAAAATCAGCCTTAGTCCTTGCTTGCAGTAAAAAACAAGGACCATGGAATTAAATCAAGAGAATTCTGCCATCCTTTCACGATTAAGTTGAGGTCGGTTCGAATCTAACCGGATCCAGCTGAGTACCTGTATTTTAAATGGAGCAACAGCCTTTTTAATCACCACAACCCAGTAAATGAAACTAAGGAATAAAAGGCAATACTGGTTGCGTACAATCGTACGTTTGGGACAATCCCACCGCACTATTTCCAAACAACTGCAACTCCTGACAGCCAGAAACAACAATGGCGACCACCAGAAAAGCGTCGAGGCAATGAAGTTCGACGAAGTTTCTTATTTGGAATTCGGTAGTATTTTTTTGTAAAAAAGTTTTTTTATATTTTTACTTTTGTTAAACTGTATTAAATTAAAGGTAGACATTCAAGGCATTTTTTTATATTCTTCTATATTCACATTTTCAGTAGAATGGGTTCTGATTAGTTCTAGATTAACTCATTGGCATTTCGGAGTACGTATTTGTGCCTAGTTGTTGCAAAAGGCTGGGACTTAAACATAACTGAAGATACAAACTCCCAATTCACCTACTCCTACTTTTACGAATAGCGATTCAACGCCTGCTAAATGTTTATAAAATGAAGTTATAATACGTATTCAGCGTGTACAGGTAGATTCAAACTTAATTGTGACGGTAGCCACTGCGGATTAGCTGATTCATGAGACAGCGGGAGTAGGTGGGGTACACAGCGAAATGCGAACTTTACAGCAGCTTTTAAGTTTAAATCGATCGGCCAATCTATTCACTATTCTTTCAAAATATCACATTGAAAATGTTGGTGAAGTGAACTATTATTCCACCTGAAGCTATATTGAAAGCTCACTTAAAGCTCACTTTACCAGAAATTTCACGGTGAGATGTTTACAGAATAACAATACTGTAATGGAACAACGCTTAAGGACTCAGACTTGACTTCTAGGTTCTACTAGCTCTATCCGTGGTCCTTGGAGGTCGAGAACTGGTTCCAGTGATGAAGTCCTCCTCACGACGCCTTGTTGTACTGCGAGATCCGCGAACTGTAGTGCGTCCTTGCGCTTCAATCGATGGCAGCGCAAATAAAAACGCGAGCAGTACCTGTTGAAATAGTTTTATATTTTAAAACTGGTAATGAATATCTACAATAAATAATGACGTGGTGGTCCAATGACTATGACCTCACCTCTCGTGCTTGAGGTAGTGTAAATCCGTGCAAATACCAATGGGACTTTACAAATGCATATGTACTCTCTAAGTTTATCTGTAACATCGCTGACAACGGAAAAGGAAAGCATTGTGAGGAAACCTGTACTTATATTAATATAAATTTGAAATTGCCAACCCATCTTAAGCAAGCTTTGTGATCAATGCTCGTGCCTTCTCTGTTTGAGAAGAGGCCGTTCCCCTGCAGTGGGATGGTTACACGCTGGTACCAAGCTGGCGGCTGTACCAGGTGTAAGTGAGACGTAAATGTCTGGTTCATTACCTACCCTTTTTTATAATTATTAGATATCATCAGCCTTTTAAAGTTCCCAGCGCTGGAACATAGGCCTCCTCTCTGTGAGAACGAATTGGCCGTAATCCACCACGCGGGCCCAGCGCGAGTTGGTGGATGTCAAATTTCTTCGAATTTTTGGTTCTTGATCATGACGGTTACCTCACGATGTTTTCCTTCACCGTTTTAGAGCAGTGGTGATGAAATAATTTACACAAAGTAATGCGCCTGGTTTTGAACCCATGACGTCACTTGGTCACAACTGCACTCTAACCCTTATAGTTTCGCCATGTCCGTCTGTCCGGTCGTCCGTCCGTCCGTCCGCAGCTTATCTCAGAGACTCTTAGTACTAGAAAGCTATAATTTGTCATGGATATACATATTAAACAAACCGATAAAGTGATAAAACAAAAATATGAAAAAATATAATTATGGTACCTCGTGTAGGCGTACATGTAAAGTGGAGATGATGTTTCTCGTCTATGCCATTGTGTTTAGGGGGTATCGTTGGATAAGCCATTCAAAAAAATTACGAGTCTGTGAAAACCATTTCGATTCAGGGATCCGTTTGCGTAAAATTAAGCTTTAGATTGGCAAAATTTTTTAGAGTCAAGTTTCACCCTTTCCTCCTGCTAGCTAAATGGTTTCTTTTGGATATGTTAAAAAATTCACGGCAGTAGTATATATAACTTAATTAAAAGAAAAACTATTACAGCTAAGTAGGCTTTACAAGTTTACGAGTAATAGTCGACCAACTTTAAAATGTACTTGGAAAAGTAAAATTTTGGATATTAATGTATGGGGACAACAGTTTTCTAACGGCAAAGTTAATTTTGTCTTTTCGTTAGAGCAATGTTGGGTGCTTTCATTGTTTATGAACGTTATTAATGTTATTTATTTTGATTGTAGCTGTTTATACGGAAGTCTCTGTGCACCATTCAGACTCGCACTTGGCCGGTTTTTGAAGAGTTTGAAGCTGTTCAATTTTTCTCTTTCATACTACTATTAAAAAGGCGAGTTTGTGAGGATGTTATGGATGGATGGATGAATGTTTGATACTCTTTCACGCAAAAACTACTTAACGGATTTTGATGAAACTACAGAAATATAGCTCATACATCAGAATAACACATAGGCTATAATTTATCCAGACAGAAGTACTAATACAATGCAGGCGGTACCGCGGGCTGCAGCTAGTAATAGAAATGCGAAATTTTGGGTGGATGGATGAATGTTTTTTACTCCATCACGCCAGTTCTGCTGAACGGATCTGGATAAAATTTGGCACAGAGATAGATTATGTGGTATTACAGAATACAATCTATCTCTTTTTATCCCGGTATATTGCACTCTTGGGATAATAAAAGACTTTTGACGCAGCAGAAACTTGTTTTAAATATCATACAGGATATGGATTTCTTCTAATCGAATTAAAAATAGTGTTTTGTAGGTACTCGTTGTTTGGCTCATGATTTTAGTATATAAAATTATTATTATTGAAAAAATAAAGATATTTAAATACTTACCAATATAAATAAATACTTCATGACTGCAAGTTTTGAATGCAGAATGAGGTGCAAAATTAAGGATGTGTATTTTATAGCAAAATTTTCGATAACCAATATTACTAAAATAAATAAAATGAAAAGAAGGTCGCTAATGATAACATTTTGAAGGTAACAAAATCTACTTACGTTAAAGTAAGAGTAACCCCATTTTATTATTTTCATACCATTTTTACAACACAAAAATAAGTAGTAGACGAAACATTCACGAAAACTGCTTTACAAATAAAAATAAACTCAGAAGAAAATAAAGTTTTTTGTCGCACATAAAAGAATTTTTTTAAATAATAATTGACGAATGAGACATACATATTTTGAATATCAGGGTTTGATAAATTTAATGTACGTAAATGCTTGAAAAGTTAACAGGTTTAAAAAAAATCATAGACTTTATTTGCTCGCTTGAAAAACTGAGGTTTGTTCCTTACGTCATATTTTATAACAGCCAAGTTCGAGTAAGAGTTTCGTATCGAATCTCTTTCTACAATCGTTAACGCCTTCTATTTGTATGGTCTAACCACGTGACTTAACGTTCAGATTTGTCATACCCATACATTGATTCGATTTCTACAAGCGTTATCAATTGTTGATTGTCAACTTGGCTACAGATGCAGGTATCGATATGTTCAAACCGCGCCGAAAACTTTGCTTTTGCGATGCAGGATTTTGTGTTACGTCAGCTCATTAGTTCTTCTATAGTGGCATTGATGCCGCTACACCATTTTCGAATTAGTTTGCAGGTGAGATTAGCATAAGTTGGCTCCGCATTTTTTAATAAGATTACTTAACTTTAAGGTTTAAAAAAATAAAAGCCTTGTTTATATTTTACTAATAGTTTTTATTACTATTGGGTCGTAAGTTTGGTATCTGAAACTACATCTTAAACTGGGGCCGCGGCAGTCTCACAGTCAAGTCGAGCTCTTCGTTTGTCTATCAACCATATTTCCTTGTTGTGGCATCATATGCGTCCACCAGTACAATAGCTGGTGATGACCAAACCATTGTTGCAGCCGTCAGCACCAACAGACACACGAACAGCTGTAATTTGAAATCAGTTTATTAAATAAGCATACGGTGGAGTATTCTTCCCATCTTGGCGCACAGACTTGGTCGTTTTTAACATCCAGAAGTTCAAATTCAAGCTGTGCGACAGAGCAAGGGAGCGCAATATATTAGATGCTAAATTAACGGATCGAGTTCGAACACAAGACAACATAAACATAACATAACGGCTGTGTTCCTCAAAGGGTTGGGCAGAGGCGCACATAAACACACAGCCACAACCATACCCACACCCACATTTCGCCACTTAAGTATAATTCCAAAGTAGTAGAGAACGTGCCTATTGTCATTAAAAATCCAGACTCCGGAAGACTACTGAATTATTCCGAAAATCCAATAACACTGTCCGACCCGGGTATCGAACCAGGGACTTCATGGTCAGCAGTAGTACTTGACCACGAGACAAACGAGGCAGTCAGTCGAAACACTACACTGCGCTCTAAAACCAAGTTAGCTGATGTGGCTCAAAAGGTTGCCGACTTCACCATCATTATCCCCCGCCGGGTCTGTTGGCGATAAACTCAAAAACTTCTGAACGGATTTTCATGCGGTTTTTATCAATAGAAAAAGTGAAAAACGAGGAAGGTTTGTGTATATAATTTGTCACAGGCGAAGCCGGAACGGATCGCTAGTATATAAATAATTTTGCCTATGTTTACCCAGCTCTGTTGGGTTCGGCTTCCAGTCTAACCGCATTCAACTGGATACCAATATTTTACATGGAGTGACTACGCATCAGACTTGCAAAACCCAGTAACTGGGTAACACGATACTTCTTGGCAACACTGGTGTCAGATGTTTTTACCCGAATGCGGGAGGGTATTGTTTTTCGGGCGTATGTATGTGCATTTCTAAAAAAATTGTAGACTCTTTTTATTCATAATACGACTTTTATTAATTGTATAATTTTGTGATATTTTTATTTCTTTAAATTTTGCATGCGAAATTTTGAGCAGAATGTATGGCTCAATTTTTCTAAAAACCCAACATCTTTTTTTTGTATACCATCATTCTAGCAAATAAATGATTTGATTTGATTTAGAAAAAACTTAGTTTGTCACCGCTGGAAGCATCTCATAATATTTAATGTATAAATTATATCTAGTAATTGTTTGTCTCTTTTCAGTTATATATTTTTTAGCAGCCGGGTTTTCTGTTTATGTAATAATTCGTTTTATTGGTTTCTACCTACAGTAACGAATGTCAAAGATCTTCAAATGGCAGCTGGGACCAACGGCTTAACGTGATTTCCGAGGCATGAAGGAAGCTTTTTGTGTAAAGGATGGTCACCCATCCACGGACCGACCTTGGCAAGCGTTGCTTAACCTTCAAGATCGACCCGTGCGGCTGTTATTACTAAGTTGCCCAAGTTGAATGGAAAAATATATTTAACTTACCAGTATGGTAGACTTCATTGTGTTTTCCGTGGAGGTATTCTTTCCAGAATAAATACAATATTTAAGTCCGTACCTTATATAGCCAGCATATCAAAAATTAAAAAAAGCAGACCTAATAGGTAAGATTTCCGAAAATACAAACTAATTGATAACACATACCTACATAGATAAATACCAAATTAATTACAGAAACAAGTGGATTGAATAGTTAGGTAAGTAATCGAAAACTGTTTGCTGAAAAAAAATAATTTTAAACTTTGAACTTATTTGTTACACATAAATAGTTTGTATTTATATATTATTTTGTGCTCGTTTTCAAAAATGTGAGTCGAGTATTACTTTAAAGAGCGTTATGATTTTTGACTGCTCGATTCAGCGCTCAGAGTTTAAAATCCAACAGTAGAGACGTAAAATTCTGGGTCCGGTGACGGACAGCCGCGGCGGGTTCGCGGTGTGAGTGCTAATTCGTGCCCGACTGCCAGTGTTCCCGCCATAAGCGGCACAGGAGGACATCGTGGAGTTTAAGTGGGTTAGAGTCCCGCATAAAGACGGATCCACACTTACGTGTCGTGGCGTGGCGTGGCGCGGGATCCACAAATAAAACGACTCTGTTTCGGCCTACGTCATAACACAACGAGTTTTGTAGCCAATCAACTGCGTCAGAAGGCGCCACGCCACGCCACGACACGTAAGTGTGGTTCCGCCTTAACTGCGCTATCCCGTGGTAGCGCAGTATGCTTTAGCGTTTCTCCACGCTAAAAAAGAAAAAGAAAAGAGGATTCATAATAGAAAAGTTTGGTCAAAAACTTTTTTTGATGTTTTTCGATTCTTGATGGTGAACGAAAAATACGCACTGTGAAAATCTGACTTTTCTATGAGAATGCTCCAATTTACAAATTGTACGATGTTCAACAGATAAATATTCTAAAAAAAAACCCTATGAAAGCCCCCGGTTAATAAGCAATCATATAAGCAATCATTTTGATAGATTTAGCTACTCCGTTAATATTTGTGGCCCACCCCACAGGAACCGTTTTCGGCGTAAAAAATAGCTAATGTTACTCAAGAATAATGTAGCTTTCTACTGGAGAAAGAATTTTCAAAATCGGTTCTGTAGTTTTTGAGTTTATCCTTTACAAACAAACAATCAAATCTACCCTTTTCTCTATATTATTAGTGTAGATTTCTTATTTGCAGTAATGCCAAAGGATGTCGTAGGTACTTTCATGTCTTCAGTATAATTATCTTCGTGCTTGAAAAGATCCAGAATAATGGTACATGTATTGATAATACATTAGGTAGCTTTTGTTTATTCAGGCCAATTAATTCTTTAGTAAATTGATTACCAACTTGAAGCTCCCGCAGATAAGTAAAACGCGACACTGCGAGACCGATGCGATGACATTATTTCAATAAACATTTTATGAATGATAATCCAACGTTTCATGAAACAATATCAAAATTACACACCGAAATAAATAATCGTGCATCGATGTTTTATTGAACCTTAATGTTTAAGGACCCTTAGGCCCCCTTGACAGAAAAATTATCTCGGAGTTATTTGCTAATACGTGGTTAAATTGGTCATACAATATCGTCAATTTAACCTTGTGTTAACAAGTAACTCTGAGTTAAAATTTTCGTACTAGTGAGCCTTAGCTACAGCTAAAGTCCAGACAAATAATTTTCATAAGAACGAGTCGAAAATCATTCATCAAAATAAGGGGATCCACTATTGGTTTTCAGACCGTATCAGTTTCATCCAAAACTTTGCTAAACACAGTTCTGAACTAATTCTCAGGTAAATACATTACAGTTAACCTCAAATTGTTAGCTTATGTGAACTATAGTATCTCTATCATCATATTTATCTAAGATAACTTTGAAATTGCTAGACTTTAGGTACGCAACGATATTGGACGTATTCAATTACTGGGTCAGACGTAAAACAAAGTTTAAACGGATAACTGTGGGTAATCTACAGTTTGTTTTGTATGGGATGGTTAACCAAGATCACGAAGTTCCAATGCTAAGAAAATTTGTTTGAAATAAATATTACTAGATGGCGCGATATGCATCGATGTGATATTGAATTGTGTGTAAATTTTACATTTTGTAGAATTGATCATAAAAATAGTTCTTATTTAATCAACTCTCCTAAGCACAAGTCAATGGAATATTGGACATTAATTCACATTTTAAAGATTGACGGACCTTTAAAAATTGATGCCATTAAATAGCGCGGTTTTCAATTTATGAGGCATGCTACTCGATTTTTTTAATGTATTGTAACACATTTTGGTACAGTTAAAACGTAAAAAAGTACAAAAAAAAAACTATAAAACAAATTGTCACTGTATTTAAAGAAAAAACTAGTCACAAACCGAGTAAATCCTTTTACTTGCAAGTCGCTGCTAACACTATCTATAGCCGTGGAACGGAACCGAACGCGATCAATGTGCTTTTAGTAAATAGTCCATTTAGTCCGTCAAACACCACTAGTTACGTCGGCACAGTTTCTTTGTATGAAATGAAGAATCTGTATGCTTATTATTATCTGTGCCGTGGTTCAATATTGCAAGTACCTACATAGTAGACTAAACTTGACATGCTCTTTTTTTACGGGTACAATCTTCAAAAGGCGCCTGGATATTTGAGGAAAAGACTGTCATGGGTGGTATCATTGAACAGGGATTTTAAAATTAATGAGCGAATCTATCTATCTGTGTTCTAAATACAGCTCTATTTTTATTGCCGACCAGGAGGAGGTACTCTACAAAGCAATATGTTTTACATAAGAACCCTAGTCTAACCTCAACTTTGACTACAAAGAATTATCTAGCGAGAATTTTTTCACTTTTGCTTGATCATTAGGCCTAAAAGACCACTTCAAACAATTTATAATCCCGGATCCTTAGGAACAAGTACTAATCTGAACCAAGGCCTGAAGCAATGCATGTTATAATAATTCTAGTCCACCTTAACTCTGTATATAAAGCCGTTAAACCGACTAAATTTACTGACAGTCTTTGCTTAATTGCGGTCAAACCTAGTCTCGTAGTTTAGGGTTAGACCTAGATTCATACAAAATGTTAAATATTCACAGAGCATTGTTGAAATACGTTGTTGTATGCTTTAAAGAGCTGTGTTTCTTTTTTTAATTTTCATTTTGTCCTTTCTCAAAAGATCTACTTAATTTGAAAGCGAACTCATTTGTTTTCTAATCATTCACCTCAACATCGTTCGAAATTCGAAGACATTTGAATATCGCACCTCCGATAAAATAGGGTTACAAGTCCAAAAACCTGGATTTTCAGAAAAGCGAAAATAAACTCGCGTTTTTGTTAATCAGTCTTTATTCTGAAACTATTATTATTATGTGATACAAATTATACATACTTATAAAGTTTACAAAACATACGTTTTAATGACATACGCTGTTTTGAAATTTTCCTGAAAACAAACCTGAAAATTCCCAATTGTAACAGTATTTTAGATAACTATTCAAACTTCTTTTAACAAAAATATAATATGATAAATGTAACTATTCTTATTATAATAAAAATCAGGCAGTTCTTTAAACTTTTTTTAACTTAATAATTATTCATACAGCTGTAGAACAAAAAACTTTAACAAAAACATTAAAAAATTCTAATAATAAAAAAATATAAGCAATTCTAGCCATCACAATTCCAAGGAATCACTTTAAAATACAAGTTTAGGTAGTATTTAAGTAAGCTACGCTTAAATAATATTTGTTTAATGTTCTCCATAATGAAATAATGTTTAAATACTTCTTAAGAACATAATTATAATCATCACTGTAAAAATCAAAATCACAGATAAAGTCGTAAGTTACAGTCTTCTCATAATTAGGGTGTATAATTATAAAAAAAAAATAGGTATTTGTATTAGGTAATTCTATATTCAATTTAAATTGAGAAGGCAAATAAATTGGGCCAGATTTTAAACTTCTTTTAATACATTTCTCAATTACCGAATGAACCGAGTCGCCTCCATTTTGAGTATGTCCCGTCACCAAAAATTTGTGTGTACTCGTAATAGATTTCAGTTTATCGTATTTGAGTACAATAGGCGTATAGATTCATTATAAACTTGTTTTTATTTTGTCCTCCGCAGTTGTCCGAATAAAAAGTTATATCAATAGCAGAACCATCACTGATTTGAGACAATCTTTTCTCAATGAACTGTAGGATACAACTTCCAATTTCATCTGAACCACGATTTCCTGTGCCCTCGTGCCAGGCTGAAGAAGAATTAGTTGAGTCATCAATAAAAGGGTTGCGAATTTGCTGGGAGCTCTGGTCTCTAACTTCGATTGAACTTGTAGATGATATTGCTTCAGTATTATTAGCAGCAAAACTACTAATTGTTATATCTGTAAATGCTAAATAAAATCAACAATAGTAATGACGACTCAACTTCGAGCCACCTTTTAAATTAAATAAAATGAAAATAAATTAAAACTTTGTAACTTTCAGCTTCAGGATCAGCTTTGAAATCTTGATTGACTCTGGCGAGGATACATTGGGGCTTATTGACGCAAAGTTTCTCGGTTCCCAGATTGTCAGTAATATCAGATTTTTTCCTGATTCTGAAAAAAAAGCAAATGTGATAAAATTAAGTTGTCAACATAAAGTTACTTAAATAAGAAAATCATTCACAATAACTTAGCTATTAACTTTTAGAATGAAAAAAAATACCTGGTAAAAACAGGTAGGTAAGGTAAGTATAGTAGACATCTTACCTTGCAAGTTTGTTCCTCTAATCTTTTGACGATCATCGGCGGGTATTTTTTCTTTATCACTTTGGGCTAAACGCAGAATTGCGTCATTACGTTTCATTTTGACCCTAGAATCATAAATCATATTCCAAGCAAATAAGCCGAAAATACCTAAACGTTGTTATAAAACAAGATTAAAAGTCGAAATATTCAGACAACACATGCACAATTTTCGTCAAATACTGATATAACGTGAAGAGTAGCACTATACTACAATAAATCCTATCTAAAATACTGATACAATACAAAATATATCACTTTATTATAGAATTATTGAATTAGATTAGTTCAATCCTTTAACAATAAACTGTAATTATTCGACTTGTAACGGTTCATTAGACAAATTGATGTAAGCAACAAGATTTTATCTTTTTCTGAAACACTGTTATATTTTAATTTGTAACACTACTTGTCTCAACAAATGCACGTCCAACATTCATAAAACTAAATGTAACACTAATTGAGATCATTCTGGAGTCAAAATGCTTTAGTCATGTAGTGTTACAACTCCATACAGCGGCGAGTTTTAGAGTTACAGTTGTAACCATTTTGGAGAAGATAGTTAATAAAATTTTAAGTATTTCTGTATCGTTAACGCAAAATTCAACTTTTTCGACTTGTAACCCTATTTTATCGGAGGTGCGATATCACAACAATTAATTTGATTAAAGAATATTGACTTTTAAAAAACTAGTTTTTTTTAATTCTACTATGCAACTGCCAATTTGTCTCTTCACCACTCTTGGTTGCCTGGTAGAGACGAAACTAAGGCATTAAGTCCACCAGTATTTACTGCATGAAGTATAGTATTAATAAATAATTGAATTCACATGTAGGTAACTTATCTTCTTAAAATATCTGTAAAAATATTATTTCGTTTAAGTACCGAAGATTTGATTTGGCAAAATTTCAAATAGGTGTATCTGTCTGAAATCAAAGCTGTTGGTATTGCAACTTCCTGGATATAGCAAAATCGTAAAAACATATCTTCTTTTTCGGCACCAGCCTCACCAAAACAGTGTGGCTGTTAACACTACAGCTACTAAGTTTAAGAAGGCTTTGGTGGTCAACACCAAAAGCCGAAGCCGAATAAATAACGCGGAACGAGTCTCGGAGAATCAATGCAACTGTCTTGTGTCTCACACTGAAATTAATCGAAAAAATACAGCAGAAAAGTAAGAAGTTTCTATTTCCCTCCGTATCAAGCAGTTCTTACATAACTATGTTGGCACCCACATTTACAAAATATTATGACAATTACATAAAGTACGTAAGTCTCCTCTCTAACCCCATCCCGTCGTCTAAACCTTCGGGGAAGACAGACCTCACCCCTATAGACAGACAAACCGTAATCGGAGCCAAACACATAGTTTAGAATACATAATCATGACGTAATTAATGATGTACGACAATCAGATAGTCAATCTATTATAGTTTAATATTGCAATTAGTGATTAACTATCCCATTGTTATATCACTAATCACGAGAGATATGTCACCTAGTTATCAAGTATTCATTAGGAAATCAGTCAGTTCAAGTAGTCGCTTATTCTCTTAGGTCCGCTAATAATTATCTGCTAATCCCTTTGTATTTATTTCATCAAGCTCAAAAGGGTCATAAAAATCATCGCGAGGAAACCAGCCAAGAATTAAAAATTCGAACACATATGACATCCACCGACCCGCACTCGTCCTACGTGCTGGATTACGGTCAACTCCTTCTCTACACTCGTTTTACCCCCAGAGTGAAGACTTATGTTTATGATAGTCTTTATATAGACTTAAAAAAAGGAGGTTATATCTTAACATGTTGGGATTAGCTTGCAGTTTAACTGGATACTGCTGAATATCAATATTTTACATAGATCGACTGTCTATCCGACTCGGCTGGGCAGCGTTCGGTAAGTTGCGTGGTATCTTCTCGTCCAACTTACCAGTGTCTCAAGACGAAAGTCTATGACCAGTGTGTGTTGCCAGTGAGACCTATGGCTTTGAGGCGGGGTCGCTCACAATGGGCCTCATGAGAAAGCTTATAGTCACCCAGAGGGCAATGGAGAGGGCCATGCTTGGAGTTTCCCTGCGTGATCGAATAAGAAATGTAGAGATCCGCAAGTGAACCAAAGTTATCGACATAGTCTGAAGAATTCCCAAACTTAACTGACAGTGGGCAGGGCACATTGCTCGCAGAACGGATGGCCGATGGGACAGGAAGTTCTGGAGTGGCGACCGCGTACCGAAAGACGTTGGATTGGAATTCCTCCCACTAGGTGGACCGATGACCTGGTGAAGATTGCGGACGAGACGCACGGGATCGATCAATGCGGCGACGCTTAGGGGAGGCCTATGTCCAGCAGTGGATGTCTTTCGGCTGATATGATGACTGCCTATCAGACCTCCACAACCTACGATACTGAACACGATGCCCTTAAAAGTAAGCCTGGAAGCCCAATTAAGAAGCCTACAATTGTTTCAGCACCGAATAATCGAAGCATTTTTTTCTTTTCACAGAATTAACACAGAGAATAACCATCTAAAAATTGTTTAATACCGCATCCAATAAAAAACTGCTGCTCCAATATACAATAATTCAATTTTTGAAAAACTTTCTATAAAATGATGTAATAAAACATGGATTAAAAAAACACTGTAGCTTCATAAAAACTCAGATAATGTTAAGAAAAACTAATATCGGTGATATCTAGTTTCTAACGTTTTTCTAGAAAACGTTCCAGTATAATTTTATTGGTATAATATTGTTCTAAAGCATAGAATAGTTTGTTGTTTTGTGCAAAGTTGCTATATAATAAAATTTTATGTTCTACAGTTCTCTCTGTGACGAATTTAATCGCAAAAATTGTGAACGTAACGTATCGTATTATTTGGAACATTTTTACTATTGTCTTATTTTTTTGATCACTATTTAAGCTCTATTCAGAGATATAAGTATTTATATTCAGAGCTAATTACAAGCTAGTATTGCCCGAGGCAACCGAATTAAGACCCATCTCTCTCTCTCAGAAATGTTTGTACAATATGGCAAAAAAATATTCTTAGCTTCTTCAGCAGCGTCAGCTTAGGTTAATTAGTGAATAAAGTAAAAATAAACATTACAAGTTATTCTTTTTTTAAAGTTACGAGTCCAATAACAGTCTGTGCAATATTATTAGCAATCAGATAAATAATAGTCCTTATCAACACGTTTGCCAGGCATTGAATGCTTTTTATTACCAGTATAACCTTCCATCCTTTTCCAGTAACAAATCCACAAACGAGGAAAGCTTTCCAGAAACAAACCGAAATCAATTTCATCTCCTATTTCAACCATACTAAAAAACCTGCACGTTCGAAACACATTTCTTGCCTGCTCCCCATATATAGCAGAGTTATACCTCTTCTCATTACCTCTGTGCATTCAAAGAAACGCAACGAAGGATGTAAAACGCTTTCAATTCGTAAAAATACAAATCTATTGGAAATTCAATTTCCTTTGATAAAGTACGTCGGTGTTAGGAAGTTTGTAAAAGCACTAAGAGGTTCCGTATTTGGATTCTTGAAATGTTTTTGAAGTGGGCTCAGAATAAGTTTTGTTTTCTATTTGTTTTAACTTTATCGTCTTAAATTCTTATTCTGTTAATTAAAACATTGTTTGAACCGAGGTTTGGACTAACAGTTAACAATGATTTTTCAAACAATGCTTAATCTTTTTGTGATTATGGTCTCTAAACGTTCGTTTGTTTCGTTCGACGTTCTATTTGTCATAACAAATTCAATAAAGTCAAAAGCCGACTCCACACGCTTGGCGAACAAGGGCAAATAGCAAAAACAAAACAACAAACACGAACATGTGGATGGATCTTTGTTTGTGTTTGCCTATTTTTGTTTGTGTTCGCCCGTGTTCGGCATCGGTGTCGGTTTCTATGCACAAATCAAAAGGTGTTTGACAAACGTGTTTGCGATGTATCCAAACGCTTTTTCAGTTCAGTAGTACGCACGAGCTTGCGTGCTGCGGACGGAGTTAATAGTGGTGGTAAAATTCACGAATCGTGACATTTTGTGTATCCTAAGCTAAATTGTAAGGAAAAATGTTTGATTGGTCTGAGGAGGTTAACTTGAAAGTAATCGCTGCCACAAC
Organism: Orthosia gracilis; assembly: GCA_947562075.1. Lineage (NCBI taxonomy): Eukaryota > Metazoa > Arthropoda > Insecta > Lepidoptera > Noctuidae > Orthosia > Orthosia gracilis. The sequence goes on along the minus strand of OX387270.1, from coordinate 3,810,779 downwards.
AAGTTCGTCATCTGCCATGTTTGCCAATCCGGAAGAATATACTAGCGCGTTCGGCAAGCCTGTGGATGTCGTGTTTGTGTTGCATGATTCTAGTCAGTGTTTGGCACGTGTTTGGCATTTGCCACTGTTTGTGGCTAACACCAAGCGTGTGGAGGCGGCTTAATAGGAACAGGGTTGATAATGTTGATATGCGCTTAACGTGGTTGATCCTCAACATTTTGGACTTTTGAGAAACTTTATCACATTAAAAACGTCCCATTGGTCTAATTACTTTGTCAGGGGCCAAGAACACCAAAGCAGCCCCTTTGATGACAACTTGTCGTCACTGTTTACTATACACATAGCTAAGCACCTACGGCTTGCTTTTCCAGAGGATAATTTTCTTCCCATTCAAAATACCAACGAAAACAAAATTCATTTCTGATGCAAAACTCAAAACTATGCATTCACCATTTCGACCAAGGAACCCTAAACACACGTTTACCAACACTCCATCTGCTTTTGCAAACTCTTGCGGCGCACCGTAGTAAGACCCAACTATTTCTCATTGGCTAAACGCATGTTTCCGCATCCTGTTTAGTATGGCTTTGGCTTAAGCGAAGCTTAAAGCTCGTTCAATTTATAAAATTTTTGCCGGAACCGAATAGAATCGAATATTGTTTGGTCGTAACGTGGAATAGAAGTTTTGAGTGTGTTTGCGGCTTTGGAAGTTAACGTATCTGTAATGCATTTTGTTTGGTACGGTTAATGATTTTTGAGTTTCCGATCTAGTTTAGTATTTTGATTCAATTTTTACTTTTTAACTTCTATGTGTGCATTTTATTGATTCCTTCTTTTACAACATTTTTATTCTTGCGATGCTTAACGCTATCTTAACCGCCCAGTGGTGATTATTACTTATTACGAATACGAACTTTACCAGGCATACCAAAAATTTCATTATTAGGTCGAGCTCTCAAAAAATCCTATTAGCTGGCTGTTTAATGGCTTTCCAATAGTTGTATGGGTCAGAACGTTTGTTAAAAAGAATATTGGAACATAGAAATGAAATCAAGGTAGCATTTTCGCGATGCAAATTAAGAATCCTATCGCAGATAGTTTCATTCAGAATCCGCTTGATGCATTTTGTTTTCTTTACAAAAGTTTTCCTCTTGTGAAGTAAGTACTTTCCCAGGGTCTAATTTCTCAACATATTATATACATCGTCGGCTAAACATTACATTTATTAAAGATTACTAGATTGAATGATCAGAACAGACTGCATCTTAGTAGCACCGTATCTATGTATTTGAAAATTAGTCAGTAACAAACAACAAAGATAATAATGTCCCATATAATTCTAACGAGACCCCAGGGATAGACAAATATGAAAAAGATCCTTCATTTGTTTAAAGCACTTCAAAATAAACGACTACACCGAAGCTGATAAGTGATAACGAACTGCGAACCCCAATATCTTGGAGATCAACCTTCCAGAAATTTATCGTCAAAACTTATCGTAATTTATGTCCGACAATAAGTCAAGGGTTACCAACTTTTCGGGTTGCCAGTGTTGCCACTTCATTATTTCGCTTGCTTTTAATTTATAGAAGTTTCTAATTTAAAGGCAAGCGTATACCACCTGAACGGGTTGATTTATTTGTTGGTTTCGCGAATTTTATTATATCGTTGTTCGGTTTTTGAAATTGTAATTCGAGGGGTTGAATTTAGTTAATGTGTGCGGGGAAGAAATTATTTGGTTGTGTTTATTTTGCTGGTATTTTCGTAGGCTGTGAAATGAAATGTTTTGAAAGCATTTAAGTCTTATAAGTACCTAGAGAAATATATTTATTAGCTGATAACAATCAAATAAACTATCACATCTATTTACTTTATCGTATTAAAAATCAAGGAATTTCAAAAAAAGGGAAAAGGCAAACCCGTTTAGTTAACATTAATTTAATTAAAAAAAAAAACCTAAAATTTTTCATTTGTGTTTTTGTTAGAATATTATCATCACCATCATGTCAGCCGAAAAACGACCACTGCTGGACATTAGGCCTCCTCCAAGCGTCGCCACATTGATCGGTCCCGTGCGTCTCGCATCCAGTATAGAATATTATATTTACATATAAATCGCATGATCTTACATTATATAAATACTATAAAACCTACTAGGCAAACAGACCAAAATTAAACACAATCAAACATTTTACAGAATAATACATATATACACAAAATGTGGAAATTCTGATGAGTGAGTACGTAGGTATGTTTAATTTTTATGAATTTCCATAGCAACGAGGATCTATTATCTGAGACTTGTCGAAAATGCTTTGATGCTGCGCATACCCGCATAAACTGATGGCAATCACGGCCAGTCGAGATTCTGACGTCACATTGCCGTCGGAGAGTAGTTTCAAAATTTAAATAGCAGAAACATGTGTGTAAAACGAGTTAGGAAAATAGTTTGAGTAGATATTTAATTCTATTCGTAGAGAAATTTTGTTTAAAATATTTTTCGGTGAGATTAATTAAAGCTAGATTCGGTGGTCTTTACCTAACTGCTTTCAGCTAAATTGTAGTCGTGATTGCCTGTATGTAAACTATATCCGAATTTGTAGATTTTAAGAAAATTGTAACTAAAAATAAAGGTTACAATTTTCTTAAAATCTACAAATTCGGATATAGTTTGTTTTTTTTTCAATGCCAGAAAGTGATACAAAATTAAAATCACTTCTAAAATTCTTTGAAAGTCGTACAGTTTTAGTGCTCTAAAACACCAAGCAAAAAAAACCCTTTTAAAAATAATTTACGTTACCGTCTGTTTTTTCGTATATTATAGTACGTTTTTATGCCTTGACAAGTCAGCATGGAAGTGACGATTAAGTTAATTGTTTAATCAAGTGGAAAGTGATCTGTCATCCCAACTTGTGCCGTAAATGAACTCTTGCTGACCTAAGTATTAGGGTTGGGTGCTATTATAGGCGGTCGCGATTAAATTTAAACTTCGGCGGAGCAAAACTTGTAAATAAAGATCAGGCAGGAGGTGTTCTATAGTTTATATATATTCCCATGGAAAAACCACAAGGGTAGGTGTATTTTCTATAGCATCAATTTTGCTAGTTAGGTTTTTTTTGTGATACATAAGTTTCTTTGCTTGAACGGCAATCTTCTGAAATCAAATAATCAAATCAAATCAAATAATCTTTATTGACATAATAATTGTTTACATCAATGTTGAAGCCTCTGACTCCCGAACTAGGTGGGCCTGCATGACAGGAGTCAGCGCCCTCCCCATTTCATTTCATCAAATATCAATAATAAATATGTAATGTCAATTCAAATTCAAATTAATATTAAATTCGGAGGAAAATTTATAATAAATATTATTAATAATAATTGATAACATTAATAATAAATATAGACATCTTTTCGTAACTGTTCTTCGGTAATAGCATAGAACATTTTTAGCTACTGATTCATTACGATAGTGGAAAGATGTTGTGATCACAATCGTTTGAGACGGTAGCAATTTACCTAGGTAAAGTGAGCCTGAACCTTTGCTAAGTTTTAAAATGAAAGCATCACCGCCGATATAATGTCATTGTCAGCGATAACGTTTGTCAAATTATTATAAAACAAAAAATTCCGACTGTTAATAATATTATGAGGAGCTGCAGGCCTCCGCCTCATAATATTTAATGTCTATTTTAATAGTACTTGTTTAAATCATTTCAGTTACTAATTTTTTTGTAGTCGGATTTTTGTTTTTTATCATAATTTGTTTTATATCAGAATTTTTAGTTTTATTAATGAACGAGTTCTCGAAATAAGTTATGTGGTAAAGGTTATTTATTTTGTTGTCAAAGTTACGCTTTTCCTGAATTAGTACTAAACTAGTAGCATAAAAGTGTTACGATATATATATAAATATTTGGAATTGTCTGTTTAGAAGCTTTCATTTTATAAGCCTGCGGGTTTTTTGTTTTTATAATATTTTATTTTATTTCTGAATTTTTATTAATGAACGAATTCTCCAAATAAGTTATGTGGTAAAAGATTATTTATTTTGTTATCAAATTTACGCTTATCCTGAATTAGTCCCAAAATTGTGGCTTAAAAGTGTTATGATATATATAAATATTTGGAATTGTCTGTTTAGAAGCTTTCATTTGATACCTACCCATATTGTTATGGCAACGGAAAAAAAAATATCATCCTCTTTTTGTGAGAGGGTATTTAAAAATTATATAGCCCATGTCACTTCCACAATTGAGAGGAATCCAACGACACCTCATATGTCAAATTCCGTCAAGCCGTATGGGCTAGATAGAACGTGTTATAGAAATGGACATACATACATACACTCGAAAAACATTACCTTCCCGCAGTCGAGTAAAAAGCCAAATTGTAAGGAAATAACAAGCATTACAGTCACGTTAGTAATCTCTAACTTTGTTGACTATTCGAGAATCTGTATCGTTTGATCAAATGTCACATAATCTACTCAAAATGAAGGAAACCGACTTACACAACAGCTAATCTCCTTGAAGTTCTACAGAAGTTGAATCTTGTCAAACTGTTCGTTAACCCGAAAACCAGTAAAATTTTGTATTAAAGAAGTGACACATTCTTATTTCTCATAGTTGAAATTCTTAATTCAGAAAACGGCCCTTTATTTATGTTAGTTTAATTAACTCGCTGACAAAGACACCTCACCACAATTTAATCGTCACGTCAGGACAAAGTTACGACAGAGATTGCCCACCGCTAACTGTCAAACGAGATAATACCGACAGTTTTACTTGTACTTAACCTATTTACCTTTGACCTGTCTGCCAGGGTAGATTGTGGTCTTGTCATTTAGTAAGGGTAGATATCAGCCAGGTTATGAGTTAATTGGGGCAGATTTCGTGTTTTATGATAGTCTGGGTGTGCAGGAAATTTTTGGGGTTAGGTTTTTAAGATAAAATGCAAGCCAAACTACAATGTGAAATGACAAAATTGAAAAAAAGGGGGAGAATTTTAAGACTATTGAAACCTTTTTGAGATTTAAATGTATATCCATTGGTCGTCCGTTTTTTGTTCGGTCAGGCTGTTATTTGTAGAACTTTAAAAGTCGGTGTGGATAGCCAGAAGTAAAAAAAAATGACATCAATCTTGCCAAGGCATACAAACCAACTCGCCAGGGACCTGGTTAATAATAATAACCACATCACAAGGCTGAAACGATGGCAAATATTGCAACTGGACCAGAGATACTAAATTGAGGGTGGACTATCCTGAGGATGGGAGGACCGTATTTGCTGAAATACCTCCTGAAACACAAAAAGAAGACAGAAAATCTGATTATGGCTGAATAGCCGACGGCAGATATGAAAAAAAAAAGTCTTGCCAAAGGTTGCCAATGTTACCCAGTTCAGAGGAAGACAGTCGCCAAAGACCTTGAGGGTACAAATCGCGCACTCGTTTCACACCCGCGCGACCAAAACTCAGTAGTTTTTTGTACTTTTCTTATTACTCTATGACTTAAAAAAAAACCTCAGATCAAGATACAGATAAATAAATTTTCTTTGTGACGTTGACAATTTCATTAAAATACGCCTGACGGTTTTGGTGCGACTGTCGTTTTTTTTTTTGACCGTGTTAGACATAACTTTACAAATTAATTTCGCTATATTATACGAATAATGCTCAAAGTTTTCTTGGATTCAATTATTTTAAAAAAAGGTTATATATGTAACATATATTTTTACAAAATATTACGACTAGCCGTTTAGACGTGATTCTAATTTTAAAATCAGGGTATCTGCGCCCAAATGGGTTGTGGAGGACATACTATAGGCAGTCGGTTCACGTCATGTAAAATATTGGTACCCAGCTGCAATATCTTAGACTGCCAGCCGACCCTAACATACACCAGAACACAGGAACAGGCTAAGCTGATTCATGATTGTCAAATTTTTCCTTGCTGAAAAGTTCTTAGGCGTCCTAGTCTATGTAACAGGCGCCACCATGCGCATGTTTTTATCCATACACAATTTAAATTAGCGAGAGATACTCGGTAAACGTATATCGAATCAATATATCCGCGAAGTCTCCTACTAGGTCAAATTAATTCATCTAGTAACAGCTTAGCTAATTTAAAACTGTAGGTAATTCCTCAAAAAAAGGAGTGCTAGCATCTTTATGTGGAATGCAAACCGGGACTTTATTAGACGTGATAAATGTAGGCTTTTATTTGACACAAACAAATACTCATGCGTATAGGTGTACATCCCACCTATACGCACAAAACGTTTTGGGAACACTTTTATTATGAGTACAGCTAAGGAGTCGAATTCCCTGCCGGGGTGTGTGTTTCCCGACAGCTACAATCTGGGGGTCATTAAGTCAAGAGTGAATAGGTTATTTCTAGGCAAGCGTGTTTCACCGTTGTCTACATCATCGCTTATCATCAGGTGAGATAGTAGCGCGAGCCTATAATATATATAAAAAAAGTAATTTCCCCCAACACATACACATCAGACAGCATATGACTATAAAACAATCATACACTCACGGACATCCTAACTGCACCAGCTCCAAAACTTCCTAACAAAACTCAGTGGACATTCCTCCAGGGAATTAATTTCAAATACGAATGCAACAGAACTCAAAGTACTGTTTAAGCTACGTAGAATGGGACTAAGTTTAAACTTAGCAACATTGCAGTAGTTGTGACAGGATGCTTAACCAACGCTTAGCTTAGTGATTTGTGTTTGAGTTGTCCCGTTTATTTTGGCCTTTTTCATACGTATGCGGTTAGTATTTTTGTGTGGTGGGTAAAACGTATAAAGCGTTTGTAAATTTTTTATGGGGAGAAGAGTGAATTTATGACATGTACGTATTTTCATACCAGATAGAGAGATGCATAAGGTAGGTATATTACATTTTATGGATCACTATATCGTGTGGTCAATTTGAAGCAATAAGTGGCAAACTTTAAAAAGGGTAGGTTTACTATTTATTTAGATTTCATGCACCTTAATGATATAATTATTTTTATTGTATGTCAATTAATTATTGCTAACACTAGTTTGTAAGCTCGCAATTGTCCTAACAAATAAAGATGTAATCGTTAGATGAATCTGAAATAAATGATTTATTATTATTATTATGTCCTTTATTTAACAGATTTCTTATTCTCAACATTTTTAAATATTTTTATACAATAAACTACAAAAAAAAGCATTTAAAAATATAAAAAATAGAGACCCAGCGGTATCGGGAACAGAGTCCAAGCCACCGGTGGTCAGGGCTCTTATTATTATGTCCTTTATTTTTCTCTTTTTCTTATTTTGTACATTTTTAAATATTTTTATAAAATAAATTGAAAAACAAAAACATTTAAAAATATAAAAAATAGAGGCTCACCGGTATCGGGAACAGGGTCCAAGCCACCGGCGGTCAGGGCTCCATAGTGAGGAACCACCTAACAATACGAGCCGTGACCAGCAATACTGCTTTCTGGATTATTATTATTATTAGTGCCTTATTTCTCTCTCGTATAGATTTAATTCTTTTCCAGTGAATTAAGGGTCATGAAGAGTTAAAATGGTAGGTGCAATTCTGGCATTAACAAACTGAACTGCAAATATTGGGGTTTGTATGAGGCCCAAATAGATACATACAACTTTACAAACCCAGCATTCGTCCTGGCGTTTCTCATACTACTTAATTACAGTTTATTGATGGCCAGAGTCATCATCGTTTACTGTCACATGAATCCGACTATCCTTCTTCCTATTAATATTATAAATGCGACAGTTTGGATGTATAGATATTTGTTACACAATCACTCTGGAACGGCAGAACGGATCTGGATGAAAATTGTGACAGAGATAGATAACCCAGTTTACCTGATGTTCCCTCGTGATAATAAAACACTATTCAAGCGGGCGAAGCTTCGAGTAGAAGGTTAAGTAAGTTAACAATAAGTGGTCCTAAATAAGACCTGTCTTCTTCAGTAAAATGTGAAAACACTACTCCAAAATCTACACCAGCATTCTCTATCATGTGCATATTCCACCAAATTCGTCCCCATTTTAAAGGGGGTGGCAGACTCCCGCCACAAATAGCCTCGTCATAGCCGGGGCGGAATAAATTTAACTATAACCAAGCTAACGACTTTAGGCGCCACTGTTTTTACGAAGTTTATCTGGACGACTTTTATAGACATTGTCAGCTGTTGATAGTGGGGCAAGATTTATATTCGTGGGGCTATTTTTGGAGTGGGTTTTCATATTAGGTGTTATGTTTTAATGGTCGTATGTTATTTGGACTGTTTGCTTATTCTTCTTTGTCACATGTGTCTAGTCTTTGTTGTAGTAGGTACTTTAATTTTGTTTTTCATCGGCTTGTCTATAATACGAAGCATACCAAGACGGATACTGTCGCGACAGTTCGTTTTGATTTTTTCTTACCCTTCTGACATCAACATCGGCGTTGAATTAAATTTCACAATGTGTAGTGCTTGCCTGGGTTATGAAGACGTCTTTTAAATTGTGGCTGTTATCGCTGGACTACCATTGCTCCAACCAAAGAAATATTTTTGTATCTTGCTTATCACTTAACTCGATCCTCTGCTAACTCACATATAGTCACTTTGCACAGATCATCACTACTACAAACCTGAGCGATCCACCTACGTTTTTACCCTATATCAGAGACCTTAGTGCGAGTTTTAACACACGCGCAATCGCGTTAACGTAAACGTCAATATGTATTGAAATTGGATAAGCGACGTCTGGGGACGGTAAGACAAAACCTCTTTTTCTATACATTTTGATATAAGAGATCGTTTACCTTATCATGAGTGAGTACGTTAAAAAACTCGGAATAAGCACACATAATTCAAAAGAAAGCTTTCTACACTATCACCATTGCTCCCTGTAAATTAACTTTCGAAAATTACATCATATGTCAACATAATCCAGCATAATCCAAAGCTACCTTGAAAAGGTTGTCGCGACACTTACGCTTTACTTATCACTTAACCTACGATCCTACGAGTATCCTATATAACAATAACATATTCAACTGAAACCTGCCACAAAATCTTAACAAAAATTATAATGCGGAAATAATGAAAACGCTACAACGAGCAGACAATGTAGTTTTTTGTAGGTAGTTGAACAAATTTTCCGTCTGTAAAACTCATAAAGCTAGTTTATGGCGCTGCACTTTAAATTGCCACATTAAATAAAGATGGCACAGCCTGCAGTCTTATCTTTTTTATCTTGCTTGTTTTATGCGAAATGAGAATCAAACTAATATTATAAAGGTGAAATTCTGTGAGTGTGTGTGTGTATATTTGTATGTTTGTTACTTCTTCACGCTCAAACGGCTGGACGAATCTGGATGATATTTGGGACGGAGATAGATTGTAGTCAGGAATAGTACATTGGACACTTTTTATCCCGGGAATATGTTCCCTCGGGACAATTTTCGACATTCACGCGGGCAAAGTCGCTGGCAGAAAAGAAAAGAAAAATCTCATCCAGTTCATTTCAGTACTTTTTGCGTAAAAGAGTAACAAATATATATGTTACGGCTAATACCCGAAGTGCGGCTACACCTAGTATTAGCCGGAGCTTAGGGCACCCCGACACGGACAGGTAAGGTTCGAACGAGATGACGGGAGCTGAAGTGAGCGAGCAAAGCGAGCGAACTCAGCTCCCGTCATCTCGTTCGTGTTAGGTTACTTTAGACCCTGCGGACGGAAATAGGAGCCCCGCGCAGCGGGGCTCCGTCGCGTGGCTACACCTAGTTCTAACCGGCTAAAACTAGGTGTAGCCGCACTTCGGGTATTAGCCGTAACATATACACACACTTACAGACTCACAAACTTTCGCCTTTACAATATTAGTAGGGTCACGCCTATATTCAACGAAGGGTTAGGCAGAGTAAACCCACATTTCACCGGCATGTTTAAGTCCCATGTAAAAAAGTGATGGTTGAAATGCCAAAAGTTAAGGATTAACGTGACATTTCGAGGACGCTTGACAATCACCGTACGCTTTTGTTGACAAAATATCACTGACTGTTAAGCCACAGAGCAGTTTTTGCTCACTAAGATGAATTTTTGAAATCTTTGCATCCGACAAGATATCATCATGACCTTCTAAAAATCATTACCTTTGTGGTCAGAACACATGATTCTTTAACAGCACATCGCAACACATTATAGTGTAAACCCTTGGTTAATCGTCTTTAACACATGGTTTTCACATGACAGGAGTACTGAAGCCAACCTTTCTCAACCCTTGTCACTCATATCTTCTTTAACCGTTGCGATCTCTTGTCAGGATTTTCCTTAATCTGTTATTTAAAGTTACCGCTTAAAATACCTAAGTTTAGTGATTTGTGTACGTACTGTTTTGCAGTTTTTCTCATGCATGTGCCCATGAACAAAGATGGCCATACTTAGGAGTGGGTTTTTGACATATTACTGTTATAAGACCAAAGGATTCTCGAATCAAACCCAGTCTCTAACTCATCTATTTTCACGTTGATACTTGGCTTGTAAGATGTCTATGTTAATAATGGTAATAATAACATAAAAGGAAGCCCCGTGAAAGCCGACAAAGATAAGCAATTCAAGTATCTTGACTTGGCTCACGAGGTTGTCGACATGTGGGATGTGGACACAGCGATCATTGTACCGATAGTCGTGTCAGCCATTGGTTTAATAGCCACGAGCCTCGTTCAACACCTTAGGAGGCTCTCGTTAGGCGGCCGAGTCAAGGGCCTGATCCAGAAAGCAGTACTGCTGGACACGGCTCGTATTGTTATTAGGTTCCTCTCTCTGGAGCCCTGACCGCCGGTAGCTTGAACCTTGTTCCCGATACCGGTGGGCCTGTATTTTTTATATTACTAAATGTATTTTTATTTTGTTTTTTTTTTTTTTTAAGACATGTTCAAAAATGTAGACTAAAATAAAGAAATTAATAATAATATGCCTAGAACTGTCCCCTTAGCACAAAGGCTATAAAAATTATCACAATTCATATTCCTAAATCACGACTTTTTTAAACATTTCCACGAAAAACTTTTAGAACCCCACAACTTTATTAAGCAGTCGCCTAAATAAGGTCCAGCCTAAAACCCGCCATGTGTTTTAAAAATCCATTTCGTTTCACATTACACCAGCCAGTAGTTAAAGCTTGGAACTAACTTAAGCTTAACTACACCGAACCAAGCGAATGACGGACACTGAGGCATTAGCACTGCATAATAGTTCATTCAAATAATTTCGGTTGCAACTTTGTTATAATTCAAGAGCTGAATAACTTTCGGTTTGGTTGGTTAACGAAGCTACTGGATAGCGTGGATACTGTTGGATATTTTTAGGTGGAGTAGAAGTGTTTTATTTTTTATAGGCTCTCTTTTATCGGATTAAAATTCTCAGTGGTGTACCATAGGCAATAGACAAGCTCACATTCTATCAAAAATAATAATTGACTATGACGTTTCGGTAGCGCATGTCAATTTGATAAATTTATAACCCCCGACGGAACAAGAGGAGTGTTATAAGTTCGACGTGTGTATCTGTGAATTTTTGTGTATGTCTGTGGCATCTTAGCTCCTAAACTGATTAACCGATTTTGATTTAGTTTTTTTGTTTGAAAGTAGACTTTACCCGAGATTGTTCTTTAACTATGTAAATGATGTGATGTAAATCATTTCAGCCATTCAAAAGTTATCCGCATTCTACTTTTTGAATCGGGGTATTTTCACAAGATATCGTGTTTAATTACGCGTTTCGATGTTTTGTCGATGGAACCTTGTGATAAATTTATATACATCAGATAAATTTTGTAGTTTGAAAAACCCCCCTAGGCTTATTGACTCATAGTTTTAATTTATACTTTTGTACTCATAAAAACCGTTATCATTTTGACCGGAGGTTCAGTATTTACGATTTATATTATCATTAACGTCGTCTCCCTCTTGCTCTTAGCCAATTTGTTAGTGCTGTAATATACGTTTTGTTACTAAATAATATCTATAGATACTAGCCGTCATTTCAGAACTAACGTTCTTGCAGTATAGTCCTTCACACAACCTATCCAATTTATTTCTGATCTACCTCATTCCTTATAAGTTAACAATAATCCATTTTATTATTTTATTCGTTTCTTGCCACGTTTAGACAAGAATATTAAATAGAAAATAAGAAAAATAATATACCTCTTCTAAAGTATATCTAAAGTTCATTTAAATGCAGTCCGAGGGACAAAAGCTGCGTTTACACTTAGCGTTCTGAACAGACGCAAAAACAGTTTCGTTCAACATAACCACGTATACATTATTATTTATCGTACAAAGCGTAGTTTGCTTAGATCACTCTGTAAAAAGCTGGTTACTTAGAAAAATAGCTTATGCAATGTATCCGGACTTTAAGGGCGAAAAAAAACGTTAAATAAATATATTAAATGTACGCCTCTGTGATACCTAGGTCCAAAATTATGGTTGTTAGACTATGCGGATATTTTAATAAGGATGTGTTGGTTGCACACCTTACGTGGGGCGTTTTAACGATAAAATTAATTGCTTAAATCGGTCTTAAATTTTATCACTACAAGTCCGGACACATTGTATATTTACGGAAGTTTTCTAAGCACACGTGTAAGTGTTAAGCTTCTTTGAAAAACCTATACGCACACCAATTTAATCAGCGATTCCTATCCTTTTCCGCGAACCGAAAGGTTTCTGTGGAAAAATCACTAGGGTTCCGCGAACTGAAAGGTTTCTGTGAAAAAATCACCAGAGTGCCGCAATAATAACAACAGATAATTGAATAATAGATCTTTGTGTTTTTACATAACTCCACTATTATAAATAGGTACCTAATATCATTTTTGAATAAGCAGAAATATCAGAGACCTTAGTGCGAGTTTTAACACACGCGCAATCGCGTTAACGTAAACGTCAATATGTATTGAAATTGGATAAGCGACGTCTGGGGACGGTAAGGCAAAACCTCTTTTTCTATACATTTTGATATAAGAGATCGTTTACCTTATCATGAGTGAGTACGTTAAAAAACTCGGAATAAGCACACATAATTCAAAAGAAAGCTTTCTACACTATCACCATTGCTCCCTGTAAATTAACTTCCGAAAATTACATCATATGTCAACATAATCCAGCATAATCCAAAGCTACCTTGAAAAGGTTGTCGCGACATTTACGCTTTACTTATCACTTAACCTACGATCCTACGAGTATTCTATATAACAATAACATATTCAACTGAAACCTGCCACAAAATCTTAACAAAAATTATAATGCGGAAATAATGAAAACGCTACAACGAGCAGACAATGTAGTTTTTTGTAGGTAGTTGAACAAATTTTCCGTCTGTAAAACTCATAAAGCTAGTTTATGGCGCTGCACTTTAAATTGCCACATTAAATAAAGATGGCACAGCCTGCAGTCTTATCTTTTTTATCTTGCTTGTTTTTATGCGAAATGAGAATCAAACTAATATTATAAAGGTGAGATTCTGTGAGTGTGTGTGTGTATGTTTGTATGTTTGTTACTTCTTCACGCTCAAACGGCTGGACGAATCTGAAAGATATTTGGGACAGAGATAGATTGTAGTCAGGAATAGTACATTGGACACTTTTTATCCCGGGAATATGTTCCCTCGGGACAATTTTCGACATTCACGCGGGCGAAGTCGCTGGCAGAAAAGAAAAGAAAAATCTCATCCAGTTCATTTCAGTAGTTTTTGCGTAAAAGAGCAACAAATATATATGTTACGGCTAATACCCGAAGTGCGGCTACACCTAGTATTAGCCGGAGCTTAGGGCACCCCGACACGGACAGGTAAGGTTCGAACAAGATGACGGGAGCTGAAGTGAGCGAGCAAAGCGAGCGAACTCAGCTCCCGTCATCTCGTTCGTGTTAGGTTACTTTAGACCCTGCGGACGGAAATAGGAGCCCCGCGCAGCGGGGCTCCGTCGCGTGGCTACACCTAGTTCTAACCGGCTAAAACTAGGTGTAGCCGCACTTCGGGTATTAGCCGTAACATATACACACACTTACACACTCACAAACTTTCGCCTTTACAATATTAGTAGGGTCACGCCTATATTCAACGAAGGGTTAGGCAGAGTAAACCCACATTTCACCGGCATGTTTAAGTCCCATGTAAAAAAGTGATGGTTGAAATGCCAAAAGTTAAGGATTAACGTGACATTTCGAGGACGCTTGACAATCACCGTACGCTTTTGTTGACAAAATATCACTTACTGTTAAGCCACAGAGCAGTTTTTGCCCACTAAGATGAATTTTTGAAATCTTTGCATCCGACAAGATATCATCATGACCTTCTAAAAATCATTACCTTTGTGGTCAGTTAACACATGATTCTTTAACAGCACATCGCAACACATTATAGTGTAAACCCTTGGTTAATCGTCTTTAACACATGGTTTTCACATGACAGGAGTACTGAAGCCAACCTTTCTCAACCCTTGTCACTCATATCTTCTTTAACCGTTGCGATCTCTTGTCAGGATTTTCCTTAATCTGTTATTTAAAGTTACCGCTTAAAATACCTAAGTTTAGTGATTTGTGTACGTACTGTTTTGCAGTCTTTCTCATGCATGTGCCCATGAACAAAGATGGCCATACTTAGGAGTGGGTTTTTGACATATTACTGTTATAAGACCAAAGGATTCTCGAATCAAACCCAGTCTCTAACTCATCTATTTTCACGTTGATACTTGGCTTGTAAGATGTCATGAATGATGACATGTTCAAAAATGTAGACTAAAATAAAGAAATTAATAATAATATGCCTAGAACTGTCCCCTTAGCACAAAGGCTATAAAAATTATCACAATTCATATTCCTAAATCACGACTTTTTTAAACATTTCCACGAAAAAACTTTTAGAACCCCACAACTTTATTAAGCAGTCGCCTAAATAAGGTCCAGCCTAAAACCCGCCATGTGTTTTAAAAATCCATTTCGTTTCACATTACACCAGCCAGTAGTTAAAGCTTGGAACTAACTTAAGCTTAACTACACCGAACCAAGCGAATGACGGACACTGAGGCATTAGCACTGCATAATAGTTCATTCAAATAATTTCGGTTGCAACTTTGTTATAATTCAAGAGCTGAATAACTTTCGGTTTGGTTGGTTAACGAAGCTACTGGATAGCGTGGATACTGTTGGATATTTTTAGGTGGAGTAGAAGTGTTTTATTTTTTATAGGCTCTCTTTTATCGGATTAAAATTCTCAGTGGTGTACCATAGGCAATAGACAAGCTCACATTCTATCAAAAATAATAATTGACTATGACGTTTCGGTAGCGCATGTCAATTTGATAAATTTATAACCCCCGACGGAACAAGAGGAGTGTTATAAGTTCGACGTGTGTATCTGTGAATTTTTGTGTATGTCTGTGGCATCTTAGCTCCTAAACTGATTAACCGATTTTGATTTAGTTTTTTTGTTTGAAAGTAGACTTTACCCGAGATTGTTCTTTAACTATGTAAATGATGTGATGTAAATCATTTCAGCCATTCAAAAGTTATCCGCATTCTACTTTTTGAATCGGGGTATTTTCACAAGATATCGTGTTTAATTACGCGTTTCGATGTTTTGTCGATGGAACCTTGTGATAAATTTATATACATCAGATAAATTTTGTAGTTTGAAAAACCCCCCTAGGCTTATTGACTCATAGTTTTAATTTATACTTTTGTACTCATAAAAACCGTTATCATTTTGACCGGAGGTTCAGTATTTACGATTTATATTATCATTAACGTCGTCTCCCTCTTGCTCTTAGCCAATTTGTTAGTGCTGTAATATACGTTTTGTTACTAAATAATATCTATAGATACTAGCCGTCATTTCAGAACTAACGTTCTTGCAGTATAGTCCTTCACACAACCTATCCAATTTATTTCTGATCTACCTCATTCCTTATAAGTTAACAATAATCCATTTTATTATTTTATTCGTTTCTTGCCACGTTTAGACAAGAATATTAAATAGAAAATAAGAAAAATAATATACCTCTTCTAAAGTATATCTAAAGTTCATTTAAATGCAGTCCGAGGGACAAAAGCTGCGTTTACACTTAGCGTTCTGAACAGACGCAAAAACAGTTTCGTTCAACATAACCACGTATACATTATTATTTATCGTACAAAGCGTAGTTTGCTTAGATCACTCTGTAAAAAGCTGGTTACTTAGAAAAATAGCTTATGCAATGTATCCGGACTTTAAGGGCGAAAAAAAACGTTAAATAAATATATTAAATGTACGCCTCTGTGATACCTAGGTCCAAAATTATGGTTGTTAGACTATGCGGATATTTTAATAAGGATGTGTTGGTTGCACACCTTACGTGGGGCGTTTTAACGATAAAATTAATTGCTTAAATCGGTCTTAAATTTTATCACTACAAGTCCGGACACATTGTATATTTACGGAAGTTTTCTAAGCACACGTGTAAGTGTTAAGCTTCTTTGAAAAACCTATACGCACACCAATTTAATCAGCGATTCCTATCCTTTTCCGCGAACCGAAAGGTTTCTGTGGAAAAATCACTAGGGTTCCGCGAACTGAAAGGTTTCTGTGAAAAAATCACCAGAGTGCCGCAATAATAACAACAGATAATTGAATAATAGATCTTTGTGTTTTTACATAACTCCACTATTATAAATAGGTACCTAATATCATTTTTGAATAAGCAGAAATATCAGAGACCTTAGTGCGAGTTTTAACACACGCGCAATCGCGTTAACGTAAACGTCAATATGTATTGAAATTGGATAAGCGACGTCTGGGGACGGTAAGGCAAAACCTCTTTTTCTATACATTTTGATATAAGAGATCGTTTACCTTATCATGAGTGAGTACGTTAAAAAACTCGGAATAAGCACACATAATTCAAAAGAAAGCTTTCTACACTATCACCATTGCTCCCTGTAAATTAACTTCCGAAAATTACATCATATGTCAACATAATCCAGCATAATCCAAAGCTACCTTGAAAAGGTTGTCGCGACATTTACGCTTTACTTATCACTTAACCTACGATCCTACGAGTATTCTATATAACAATAACATATTCAACTGAAACCTGCCACAAAATCTTAACAAAAATTATAATGCGGAAATAATGAAAACGCTACAACGAGCAGACAATGTAGTTTTTTGTAGGTAGTTGAACAAATTTTCCGTCTGTAAAACTCATAAAGCTAGTTTATGGCGCTGCACTTTAAATTGCCACATTAAATAAAGATGGCACAGCCTGCAGTCTTATCTTTTTTATCTTGCTTGTTTTTATGCGAAATGAGAATCAAACTAATATTATAAAGGTGAGATTCTGTGAGTGTGTGTGTGTATGTTTGTATGTTTGTTACTTCTTCACGCTCAAACGG
Organism: Orthosia gracilis; assembly: GCA_947562075.1. NCBI lineage: Eukaryota > Metazoa > Arthropoda > Insecta > Lepidoptera > Noctuidae > Orthosia > Orthosia gracilis. The sequence continues at coordinate 3,793,337 of OX387270.1, read as the reverse complement.
CTGGACGAATCTGAAAGATATTTGGGACAGAGATAGATTGTAGTCAGGAATAGTACATTGGACACTTTTTATCCCGGGAATATGTTCCCTCGGGACAATTTTCGACATTCACGCGGGCGAAGTCGCTGGCAGAAAAGAAAAGAAAAATCTCATCCAGTTCATTTCAGTAGTTTTTGCGTAAAAGAGCAACAAATATATATGTTACGGCTAATACCCGAAGTGCGGCTACACCTAGTATTAGCCGGAGCTTAGGGCACCCCGACACGGACAGGTAAGGTTCGAACGAGATGACGGGAGCTGAAGTGAGCGAGCAAAGCGAGCGAACTCAGCTCCCGTCATCTCGTTCGTGTTAGGTTACTTTAGACCCTGCGGACGGAAATAGGAGCCCCGCGCAGCGGGGCTCCGTCGCGTGGCTACACCTAGTTCTAACCGGCTAAAACTAGGTGTAGCCGCACTTCGGGTATTAGCCGTAACATATACACACACTTACACACTCACAAACTTTCGCCTTTACAATATTAGTAGGGTCACGCCTATATTCAACGAAGGGTTAGGCAGAGTAAACCCACATTTCACCGGCATGTTTAAGTCCCATGTAAAAAAGTGATGGTTGAAATGCCAAAAGTTAAGGATTAACGTGACATTTCGAGGACGCTTGACAATCACCGTACGCTTTTGTTGACAAAATATCACTTACTGTTAAGCCACAGAGCAGTTTTTGCCCACTAAGATGAATTTTTGAAATCTTTGCATCCGACAAGATATCATCATGACCTTCTAAAAATCATTACCTTTGTGGTCAGTTAACACATGATTCTTTAACAGCACATCGCAACACATTATAGTGTAAACCCTTGGTTAATCGTCTTTAACACATGGTTTTCACATGACAGGAGTACTGAAGCCAACCTTTCTCAACCCTTGTCACTCATATCTTCTTTAACCGTTGCGATCTCTTGTCAGGATTTTCCTTAATCTGTTATTTAAAGTTACCGCTTAAAATACCTAAGTTTAGTGATTTGTGTACGTACTGTTTTGCAGTCTTTCTCATGCATGTGCCCATGAACAAAGATGGCCATACTTAGGAGTGGGTTTTTGACATATTACTGTTATAAGACCAAAGGATTCTCGAATCAAACCCAGTCTCTAACTCATCTATTTTCACGTTGATACTTGGCTTGTAAGATGTCATGAATGATGACATGTTCAAAAATGTAGACTAAAATAAAGAAATTAATAATAATATGCCTAGAACTGTCCCCTTAGCACAAAGGCTATAAAAATTATCACAATTCATATTCCTAAATCACGACTTTTTTAAACATTTCCACGAAAAAACTTTTAGAACCCCACAACTTTATTAAGCAGTCGCCTAAATAAGGTCCAGCCTAAAACCCGCCATGTGTTTTAAAAATCCATTTCGTTTCACATTACACCAGCCAGTAGTTAAAGCTTGGAACTAACTTAAGCTTAACTACACCGAACCAAGCGAATGACGGACACTGAGGCATTAGCACTGCATAATAGTTCATTCAAATAATTTCGGTTGCAACTTTGTTATAATTCAAGAGCTGAATAACTTTCGGTTTGGTTGGTTAACGAAGCTACTGGATACTGTTGGATATTTTTAGGTGGAGTAGAAGTGTTTTATTTTTTATAGGCTCTCTTTTATCGGATTAAAATTCTCAGTGGTGTACCATAGGCAATAGACAAGCTCACATTCTATCAAAAATAATAATTGACTATGACGTTTCGGTAGCGCATGTCAATTTGATAAATTTATAACCCCCGACGGAACAAGAGGAGTGTTATAAGTTCGACGTGTGTATCTGTGAATTTTTGTGTATGTCTGTGGCATCTTAGCTCCTAAACTGATTAACCGATTTTGATTTAGTTTTTTTGTTTGAAAGTAGACTTTACCCGAGATTGTTCTTTAACTATGTAAATGATGTGATGTAAATCATTTCAGCCATTCAAAAGTTATCCGCATTCTACTTTTTGAATCGGGGTATTTTCACAAGATATCGTGTTTAATTACGCGTTTCGATGTTTTGTCGATGGAACCTTGTGATAAATTTATATACATCAGATAAATTTTGTAGTTTGAAAAACCCCCCTAGGCTTATTGACTCATAGTTTTAATTTATACTTTTGTACTCATAAAAACCGTTATCATTTTGACCGGAGGTTCAGTATTTACGATTTATATTATCATTAACGTCGTCTCCCTCTTGCTCTTAGCCAATTTGTTAGTGCTGTAATATACGTTTTGTTACTAAATAATATCTATAGATACTAGCCGTCATTTCAGAACTAACGTTCTTGCAGTATAGTCCTTCACACAACCTATCCAATTTATTTCTGATCTACCTCATTCCTTATAAGTTAACAATAATCCATTTTATTATTTTATTCGTTTCTTGCCACGTTTAGACAAGAATATTAAATAGAAAATAAGAAAAATAATATACCTCTTCTAAAGTATATCTAAAGTTCATTTAAATGCAGTCCGAGGGACAAAAGCTGCGTTTACACTTAGCGTTCTGAACAGACGCAAAAACAGTTTCGTTCAACATAACCACGTATACATTATTATTTATCGTACAAAGCGTAGTTTGCTTAGATCACTCTGTAAAAAGCTGGTTACTTAGAAAAATAGCTTATGCAATGTATCCGGACTTTAAGGGCGAAAAAAAACGTTAAATAAATATATTAAATGTACGCCTCTGTGATACCTAGGTCCAAAATTATGGTTGTTAGACTATGCGGATATTTTAATAAGGATGTGTTGGTTGCACACCTTACGTGGGGCGTTTTAACGATAAAATTAATTGCTTAAATCGGTCTTAAATTTTATCACTACAAGTCCGGACACATTGTATATTTACGGAAGTTTTCTAAGCACACGTGTAAGTGTTAAGCTTCTTGGAAAAACCTATACGCACACCAATTTAATCAGCGATTCCTATCCGTTTCCGCGAACCGAAAGGTTTCTGTGGAAAAATCACTAGGGTTCCGCGAACTGAAAGGTTTCTGTGAAAAAATCACCAGAGTGCCGCAATAATAACAACAGATAATTGAATAATAGATCTTTGTGTTGTTACATAACTCCACTATTATAAATAGGTACCTAATATCATTTTTGAATAAGCAGAAATATTGTGTTGACAAAAACAAGCCATTACTTAACTGTAGTAGGCGCAAATGGGGAGTTGAATTTGCCGCTCGGGTTTGCGGGTTGAATATGTCAAATTTCAGTTTTTTTGGGTTTTAGCGCGGGTTTACTTACATTTTTTTTTATTATTGTGAATTTTTTTGCCCAATATGGCAGATTAAGATAGGTACGGCAGCCTTGTTACTTATGAAACAGCAATCAACAATAATTGCCTAGAGATTGCGCAATCATCGCGCGAATATCTCTTTACGTCAAAAAATCGGCAGGCTTACTTTTGCGAAATAATTGCTCTTCAATCGCGAATACGCATTATGTATGAGCGATAGCCACACCATAATAATTTAACGACATCACTGCTAACAATAAAAATCTGCTTACTAAAATGTGCATTTATCGCAAGGCGATCGCGATCATTTCGTATTACGGATGGTTTTTGACAGCAGAGCGATAATCATCGGCGAGCAAATGTGGCTGACAAATTGATCACTTTTTCGCTTCTTGTATGTCGATTGCCAATCGCTCGCTGATAGTCGAGTAGGTACAGAAATTTTTAAGATTTTGGCGAAATTTTTTCGTGTGTTATTTTGTAGCTACTTTAATTATCAGCATTAATTCCTAGTGAATATTATAAAGACAAATTGATCTAGCTTTGTGTCTCAAATGGCTACGTTTCTACACAATTTGTTGAATTATTGAAACAGACGTGTTCTCAGTAAAGTGGGGGAGAATTTTTTATTGTAGTGTGGCTACCTCACCGAAACTTGCCAAAAAGGTTGACACGCTAGGTATGTTTACTGCTTGCCCCGGTGGGTTCCTGCATTGTCGAGGTACTGGGCGATTACGGGGGGCCTCAGTAATCGTGGCTTGGTCATCCACAGTGAAGCGAAGAGGAACCCGAGGAGAGACCGCTCGTCAGGCAGAAGTCCAGACGCCACTGGCCAGCTGCTGAGAAATTCTAGATTGTTCCGTGTTCCATTTACGAACCGCTGAACTAAACCACTAACTATAAATATACCTTAGTCATTTCTATGAATAATAAATACAATTTAAAATCACGCATTAATCTTTCCATCTAATAAACACCAACTAAATATTTAAATTTCGAATCAAAGCAAATCCAAATAGAATATTAATTTTCAATTTTACATAACAGAAAACAGAAATCACGTTTTAGGCCGGAAATTAAAAGCCAATAGCCTGAAAACGCGTACCACGGACAATCGCACTCAGCCGCTGAAAAAAAAAAAACCTTGCGAATTCCGTGAGAAGACACATAAAGGGCTGGGTTCAGTAGCAGTATAAATAAATAAGTTAAATAATAACTTGTAATAAAAAGGTTAGATTAAAAATAAAGGGACCGGAAAATCTTTGGCAGGTTGTACGTAGTTCTTTTCTGCTAGCCCAGTTCGAGGATTCAAACTGACTCACTTTTCTATTATCTGTTTTGTACCATTTCTGTAAATTTTTACTTTGTAAACTAAATAGTTCAGTTAGTCAATTCTGACCATGGCACTTCACCGCTGAACAAAAGCCTTTCCAAAAGAGTAGTTTAAATATATCTACCAGCTAGAAGGAACCAAGACGTGCATTCGATGCCGAAAAAGTGAATTGATATGAAAGCCAGAGAATCAAGTGTATTTATTATTATTTATTATAGACCTTATTGTAAAAAATACAGGACAAACATTTATAAATGCAATTGTATTGACAGTTTGAAGTCAAGGCATTGCCACAAATTAGGAAATTTTTGGCGCATTATTTAAAAACTTAAATCATCTGCAGGATTTCTAATCAACTTTTAAATAAAACATCTCTAGCAAATAAATATGACCAACAAATAACCGGTTACACGGTACACGGGACAGTAGTGGGTGGTGTTAGGACCGGTCCTACCACCACCCGCTACTACGGAACCCAAAAAAAAACGATGTTAACAGGGGACATCACAGGAAATGAAATGGTCTGGTGGACGGAGGCACAGACATGTTAGAATCAATATGGCTGAAGGCGTATGAATTATTCCGAAAATACGGTATATTTTTCTCTTTCCACGAACTTTTGTTTGATAGGTTTCAGAGTTTGTTTTTGACGTGGTATGATGAAGGTAATTTCGTGTTGACCATTCAAACTGTTTAGGAGGCAGGCAGTTTATCTTCAAACTGATTCATTGGGGGTTAGATGATTAGGGGCACAATCGAATACATACTCGAATATATATACTATTCACGCGTTGAGTACCACGTTCCGCTGTGGAAGAGGGACAGTGCTATTTTTCTTGTCTATCTCTGCGTATCTCACAGTGGAACCAGGATACTCACTGACACGCCATGGTAAGGCGTGGTCGCAGATACAATCGTTTTTATGACGCAACGTGGTTTTGAATTCAAACCCTTACAGCCAACATCTATTAACAGGGTCACTGTCCACATAGCAGACACAATAGTTAAACAATCCCGTATGTCTTTATGACTCATAGGACAGGGAAGAAGTAAAGCAATATTTTACAGTAAAATGCTGCAAAGAGCCAGTAGTTAAAGTAATTAATTAGAATAAGTTCTGAGTCCCTTTGCTACACCGTCCAAAAAAAATTCATCACTTCAGTGGTAAATTAATTTGACAAATTACTCCTATCATTTACAGCAAAAACCAAACAAACTAAAATAGTATCAATCCGTCGCTCACAAACCAACCTTCAAAATTAATTAATAACCTACCATTCAATAGAATATGACTCAATTATTCACCTATGTATCAACCCTTATACACATGCGACCTTTTACAATATTCCACACAAAATGTCAAACAAATACCGAATGGAATCAATATTTGTGCAAGAAACTCATCGGTTGTTGGTTCAAAGGTGGCTATTGTACGGCAGAATATTCGACAGCAGTTTCATTACTACCTACAGTCTAGCCCTTGTATAATTAATCAGAGCGTAGTGCTGGGACATGGTCGGTGGATTAGGAAGTGTTAAGTTCAAGACTTTAATAAATTGTCATAAAATTATTCAACACACTTTTATTGCTTATATATATATGATTAGAAGATCATGCGCTGTGCATACTATTTGTCTTTGATTGGCTGAGTAACAGCCAATCAAAGACAAATATTTGCATTTGAATGACATTGTCAGGGTGGTTAGTAAATATTTGTGAAATTTTCCTTATACATTTTTTTGATAAAAAAGGTTGGTGAGACAAAATTGGCCGTGTGGTCATGGCTCCAATTTTGTCTACGCACTAAAAAGCCCGCACAGCTAAAAGCAATAAAGAACTGTAGAAAGTTCAAAGAACGCTCAGTTGAAGAGGTAGCTATTTAATAAATTTTACTCCTTTATCTATCCAGCTGCTATAATTTATATTCGATAGAAGAACTACCAACAAAACCTATTCCACCTCGATACCCCACCTTTGCCACCGTGCCCACACACTACTGCGGTCGTGTGAGTGGCTTCGGCACGTGTTAACTATGAACAAAAGATTGGGATAACCCCATTTATCTCAAGCCTGGTGCCGTGTGCCCGTACAAATTAAACACACATCAAATCCAAGTTACGGCTACGAGGGTTAGATTAAAACCCACCCAAAACATAACTGTGAAAAATGCCAAGTTCTTTAAAACGGCTCATAAAAAAATTAATAGAATAGGAAAATATTTATTCAACAAAACAGCAGCAAAAACAGAGTATAAGAGAAGAATAATAAAAAAGGTACAATCGAAAAAAAATGGTTTCTAAATCTACACCAAGTTCTCTTGAAGTTTCATAATTCATACTGTTCCTGTCATGCATAGCGCTCTACAGTTGCTTAAAAAAAGTTATAATTATTCTTTGCTACTCAACAGTGTGACTTGGCAAGTAATACCAACCAACTTCAATCTTCGAACTATAGTAGGTACAATACACGTAGTACCTGTGTCAAAGTGTTATTTATAGGCTTGCGTTTGACCACTATCTCACTTGATAATAAGCGATGATAATAATATGATCGAGAGTGAATACGAAATAAGTAAATATATAATCTTGCCGCAATATTGAGTAGCAGAGAATATATGGCCCCTTTTGCTTCCCGAACTTGGCTGAAACACTACCGTGTGTCTATATTTCATCACTATCTCTTGAAATATCTTTAGTCAGGAGTACTCAGGACTTCTGTCATGTTTTATGTCGTAAGCCAAGCATTTTATGAGCCTGTCTTTTAAGGCTTGCTTTGGGTAAAGTACGGTATAAGCCTAAGCCTAATGCTCTGTCTCTACTTAGGCTAGGCTCTTAATTAGTACAAAGTGATACAAGGCTTTGAGGTACTTCTCTCTGAAGAGACGACAGAGTATCTAATATGTTCGTACATTTACAGTTCATACTAAATGTATAAAGGGATCTAGATTAATTGCCTACTTGACAAGAAACTGAGCTGCTACTGTTTTAGGTGTTCAATTTTGTTAAAAGAAAAGTTAATTCAAAAATCTAAAAACCCGACTGCTTAAAAAGCGAAGTACACAAGATGAAAATCATGCCGTGCAGTCGGAGGCTACATATTCACGATATGGCTAACCAAAACTAGATGTATCCTCCGACTGCACAGCAAGATTTTCATCTTGTTTACGTCTTTTTAGTTTACTTTTTTTTTAATTAACTTTTTTTTATTTACAACTTTTTAGTATTTTTTTTTAGTATTAGGTACATCTTTAAACCTTTTACTTTGATACCCCACACGATAAGTTTGGATGAAAAAAAAAATATTGGTTCCCCACAATATGGGACCCAAAGTCCTCCATTTTTCTATTATCCAATCTTAATGTAGCCAGTGACACTCGCAGGGTTAAGACGAATCGATTGAAGTAAGAATCATCAAAATCGGCTAACGCGTTTGGTCTCTAGAACGCCACATAGCAACAAATACGTACATACATAGACTGATAAACACATTACCCTCTTTCGGCAGTCGGGTATAAAGAACTTGTACAATCAACTTGCAAAATTGGACAAACAGATTTTATAAGAGGGTTTCTGCTAGCTAGGCTTCGCCATCGTGAAAGTTATCCAAAGAGAACATATTCCTGGGATCATTTTCAGTTTTCGATGTCCTTATCTAGAATATGGTCTGTGCTAACATTCATCCAAATCCGTGAATAGGTAACAAACATACATTCGCTTTTATAATATTAGTACGGATAGAAAGATCAATCAATCACCAGATATTACCAAATTAGTTAAATTATTGCAAATATTACAATTTATATATATCAGTATATTACCTACCAAAACTATTTTTGCGTTATCGCAAAATATCCTATCCACAATTCGTCGATAGTAGTCGAGGTTCAAAGACCTTTTCTACTAAAATAGACAAGATCGATGAACTAGAAAAAAATTAATATGTGGGTAGTTTATTTATCTAAGGGGCCCATAGTGAGGGTGTCTTGGGTTTATTTTTAGTTCAGTATTGCCAGGTGTCACCTGGTGCATATTTTCGTCATCCCGAACAGATAGAGATGGATAGGTAATTTTTAACACATTCTGAAAATTGCAAGTAGGACAGCTGCATACTTAGTTTATGACACCTTTTTTTACAATAAAAATGTAACTACTAAGTAGGTAGGTATCTACTTGAAAACGCCTAAATGGTCAACTTCCTTGTTTTGTTTTAAAATAATTTTATGCATTTGTATTATCATTTTGGTACCAATTTTATGTTTTAAAACAAATTTATCCGTGAAACAGCAAATACATTATAAATTATCTAGTGCCATATTTTTTCGATTAAACTTGCAGATAGCGCCATCTACCAAATTTCAAGGTAACTTTCACAACCTGTATAAAGGTAGTGTGTTGCATGTCGATCGACGTTACTTTATGCGTGTTCATGTTCGGTAATGTGGTGGTCTTGTAAGTTAGGCTGGCGTTTACTAGATGGCGCTGTTTCTAAAAATTGGCTAAGAAAATGGCGCGAAGTAAAACTTTATTTTTTGGGTTTCCAATGGCTTTAGCTTTATAAGAATATATTTACAATGAAATTATTATGTGTTTTATATACTTTGTAAATGATGCTCTACTAAAATATTTTGTCTCTTGTTTCAGATTGCCCTCGACAAACGAACGAATAATTCCTGCAAAATTAGTCAGATCAAGTTCCTAGTAGTTTAGTGTAGTTTAAAATGTACAATTCCAATGAATTCTTGCACAGTGCTGGTGTCAGCCGGCACATGCAAGCTACTGGTGAGACTCCCTCGCAAAAAACGAGCATGAAACGCCGATCTTGTGAGGTCCCTTTAGGTGACATTTCTTCAAACAATTTTAAAGTTTCCCTAGGAGACCTAAGCTCTAGCGAAGGTCCAAGTTACGATTGTCAGTCGCTGCGTTCGGTAAAATCCGAAAATGCCCGATCGGTTCGCAGCTACCGACCGATAGACAGCCGAAGTTACAAGAATTTTCGGTCTTCATTGGCTGATATTTCGGGGTACTCTTTGTCTAGGCCCCCTAGCTATGACCAGCTGTCTCGTAGATCTTTAGTGGAAGGGCCTGATGGGCAGGGCATCACGTCCAGTATTGAAGGTGTGCTGTGGTCTGATGAAGAAGAAACTGAGTACTTCTACCATGAGAATATTACTTCGGCATGGAATCAAGGTGAGTGGCATAATTATAATGTCTTCATTTTTTTCGATTTCACGACAGCTGTGTGTTATCTATCTCTTAGAGCCTGTTCACCACCTCTGAATTAGCATTTGTAGGAGAATTTTGAAGTAATTATATATTTTTAATATCTAGCACTTCGCCCGCGACTTCGTTCGCGTGATCCGTATTTTATCCTTCAGATGAATTTTTAGTTTCGCCCTATCAAGGGTTGAATTGTCAAAAATCCCTTCTTAGTGCGCACTTACATTACTTGAGGAACCTCGCTGCCAAATTTCATTTTTATACGTCAAGTGGTTTTTGATATTTCGTAATAGTGCTAAATTATCAGTGCTATATCATAAAAAGAAGCACTATTATACAGTAAAATTCTTCAAAAATCTTTAACACCCCCTAAAAATACTAACAATGAAAACCTTTACTATTTACTTAGGTTGTATTTATGCCAAGTTTCAAATATATAAGTCCAACAAATTTCCATCTTTTCACCTCTTTAGGGATAGAATTTCCAAAAAACAATAAATACCTAAATTAATTCTTTTTATAAACCAAAAGCGTAAATCTTTAATGTCACGTGTCACACTTAAAAGTGTAGAAGTTTCGCACAAAATTTCAACCTACTTTTTACCTACTTAGGGGTGGAATTTCCAAAAACCAATAAATACATGAATTCTTATTATCAACCAAGGGTAAATCTAAAAGTTCAGGTGTCCAACTTACAAACTGTAGAAATTTTATACAAACTTTCAACCCCCTTTTTACTCCCTTAGGGGAAGAATTGCCGAGAACAAAAAAACTCAATGTTTTTTTACTGACCAAGAGCGTAAACTAACAATTTCATATGTCCAAAAAATTCACAAAAAGTTTCATCCCCTGTTTTATCTCCTTAGGGGTAGAATTTCCAAAAACCAACAAGTACATGAATTCTTTTTATCAACCAAGAGCGTAAATCTTTTGTCCAATTTACAAACTGTAAAAACTTCATACAACCTTTCAACCCTTTTTTTACCCCTGTAAGGGTGGAATTTCCAAAAACCAATACATACATATTTTTTTTTATTAACCAATAGCGTAAATCTAAAATTGCACGTGCCCAATTTACAAACTGTAGAATTTTCATACATACTTTCTACCCCCCGTTTTCCCTCGTAGGGGTCGAATTTCCAAAAAACCTTACTTAGTGCAAACTTACGTCATTGAGGAACCTTCCTGCCAAATTTCATCTTTATACGTCAAGTGGTTTTCGATATTTCGTGATAGTGCTAAATTATCGCAGAATTTATGTGACAAATTGTCAAGCACGCGTTATCTGCTGTGATTGGTTGAACGAATTTTCAAGAGCTAACCACAGCAGATAACCGCGCGGCGATTATCAGAGAGAATGGGCCATAACCCACCACGTGGGCCCAGTGCGGGTTGGTGGATGTCACATATCTACGAAGTTTTGGTTCTAAGTCATGCTGGTTTCCTCACGATGTATTCCTTTACCGTTTTGGGAGCAGTGGTGATGAAAGAATTTACACAAAGTAAAGCGTCTGCCTGGGTTCGAACCCAAAACCTACAACATGTAAGTCGCGGCCGTTACCACTGGGCCACCAGTGCACAAACACATTTAAAATATTGTCTGCAATTTAGTATTTAATATGGTGTTATGTGAATACCAGGTTTAACATACTATAAGATACTTTTTACCACGGAAAAGCGTCACGGAGGTACCCCGGGGAAAATACAAAAAAAATATTAGAGCGATAACTTGATGAAACTACTTACCTACGTAAATGTTATTGTAAAAAAAAATATAAATACCTATCTTCGTTTCAATAAATTTTGTTGTATATTCTGCTTGTTGTATTATAAGTCATCAATAAATGTTTGTTGAACACAGGGATGCAAAAGCGATTATATGCCCTTAAACCGGCCCTGTGGTAAAATCTGTTCCACATGTCTTAATTATATTCAATCTCTTTACCAATTGCCAGGTACAAAAAGCCAAGGATTTCATATAAACTTGCGAGAGTCCTCAGACCCCCTAAATCCGGCCCTGTCGCAAAATCCGTTCTTAGCGGACGTCTACTAATTATAAACTGCCTCCCTGCCAAATTTTAAGTTAGTAGTTCAAAAAACGAAGGTCTTTCATACCGACTTGCAAGAACCCTTAACCCCCTAAATACGGCCCTGTCGCAAAATCCGTTCTTAGCGGACGTCTACTAACTATAAACTACCTCCCTGCCAAATTTTAAGTTAGTAGTTCAAAAAACGAAGGCCTTTCATACCAACTTGCGAGAACCCTTAGACCCCCTAAATCCAGCCCCGTCGCAAATCCGTTCTTAGCGGACGTCTACTAACTATAAACTAACTCCCTGCTAAATTTCATCTTTATACGTCAAACGGTTTTCGATATTTCGTGATAGGTGAGTGAGTGACCTTTCGCTTTTATATTATATATAGATATATATATATTTATTCTGAAATCATCTTTGAGAGAGATATTTTCCTATGAAGTACTTCCATGTTATAATACTTCTATACTGTACCTACAGTTACATAACTATAATTAAACATCTAAATTAATCAACAATCGACAAAAATGCTCCACGCATTTTCGTACAGTCAGAACCATAAGGAAGTTCCAAAATAACCACGAAACAAGATGCCCGATCATACCTTCAAGTTCGCTGACCTCAGATCGGTGATCAATGTTCAACATTACCATAATTACGGCCGCTGTAATGCATCGATATAATACTGTAGCAATGTTAGTAAACATTCGGTTTGAATTGGTTCAGAGGTTGATTTGTAACTTGGTAGGTACATCTTGAACATGGAACAATAGGGATACTCATAAGCTTATAACCGACACGAGCTTTTAACACGGACACGAAAACATTATTTTAACACGGACGCAACACAACAGCAATGATAAAGACAAAGAAAGGAATACCAAACATAGACACTGCTAAAATTCCTCTAATTCTATTGCCAGAATATACATAACATGATAATTTACAGCTAGTAGATCTGGGAGAGGAGAATATAAGTTTTTAAACTGTCATGGTCACTAACACTAATATTAACACTAGAAGCGGAACAGTAAACATGGTAAATATCCCGCTTCTAATGTTAATGTTAGTGGGAGAGGAAACTTGTGTATTTCAAATGCAGGGACACATTCGGCCTCTTCTCTGTGAAAAGGAGTTGGTGAGGTACTCGTAAATATCTGATACAACCTGCCTCTTCACCACTAAGTAACGGAAGCGGGCACCATAATTTTAAAGAAAGCTTCTCTTCCTTTGAAAATTATTAACGTAACGAGATTCACTAGTTTTTATTTTCGATTCCTGATGGTGATGGCTTTTTGTTTGACTGCTGACAATATCGTTGACCACATTAATACGTGGGTACAGTATTATCGAAGTAAGAGATATTTCACTTTTTTAGAATACTTCTAAGGGCTTATATTGCACGAAACCCACGAATTTAACTTTTATATGATATAACATAAAAATGCATTCACAAAGGTACAGGAGTTTCTCAGCTCTAAATTATCGCAGAATTAATGTGACAAATTGACAAGCACGCGTTATCTGCTGTGATTGGCTGTTAAAAACTCGGGGTTAGGCATTCTGTACCAGTAAACCAAGGGTGGTAAATAGATACAATGGCAGATGTATTGTTACAAACGTGGAAGACTACTTCATTAGCAATACCTTCCTGTGACAAGGGTTTTCATGGATCCTGGCAGACAATGGTTATTTCAAGGAGAATTCTTCTTGAGTAATATCTGTGGATTCTATTATTGTTAAAACATGGACGAACTATAAAGCCCAGAAGTCTGTTAATCAATATTGTGTTCCAAATGAAGGACAACATTTTTTCCAGACTCCATTTATGTATAATTAATTATGTACAACGTACATTTTAACGTTAGTTTTAAAGATAAAATGTGCCAGATATAACGTTTAATATTATAACGTTATTTATTAGTTAACGATATCTGCATCAAAAGGCTTTGTAACGATACGATATGTTTAACGTTATTTCAGCCCTGTTAAAAATACAGCCAAACATCGCCTCCAGGATCGCTAATCCACTAATAATTGTTATTACCCAAAACAAAACTTTAAAATATAATAACGAGGACGACGAAAATATGAGTTCCCACCGAAACACGTCTCCATACCGACTCCTGCGCATGGGGCTATCATTTTGCGATTCTATATGGTGTTTTAACCAAATTATACCGGTGTCGGCCACGTTTCGGCTCTTCCGAATAAAGCACGGGGATCTTTCGCCATATTTAAGTGGGCGATTATAAGAACCTGTTTCGTTTTGTTTATTTGTTTTGAAGCTCAGTTCAGACTGCGGTTACATCCATAGCCATTAGAAAAATAATTATTTAAGGAGCTAACAAAAAAATAATAAATCAAGCTGTGATCGCTGCTCTACAAGACAAAAGGTACTATGACTTTTTATCGTCAGCCAAAGCAAAATAATACAAAATATTAGAAAGAGAAGCAACCAAAAGTATTCGTAGCAAATTAAAGCCTTAAATGACATGAAATGAACCATTCCTATCGTAATCCATGAACCCAAAAATAGAAACGGCAAATAAAAACAAAAAAGAAACAAGGTCTAACGATCATTTGAAAAACAAAAGAAATATTAACATCGATGAACAGGATCAGTTCATTTTTAACCCTTTAACCTCATAATCTTAATAAAATCAAGAATTTACCACAGACACGGTTTTATAACGCAAAAATGAAATAACTTGATCAGCTAAGATATACCAGAAATTACAAAAATCTGTTTCAGGAAGTACTTTGACTCTGAATAAATCGTCTCGAAGTCTTCGTGGATCATTAGCATGATTTTATGAATGAAGATAAAGATCTATTTAATATTTTAAAGCGAAAATAACTCATTACCAAATCTGTTTCCAGGAAATCGCTATTTACCGTTAAAATTGTTTAGCAAGGTGGGTACCAAAACAGCTCCAAAAACTAAACAAAAAAGTCCAAATAAATTAAAGCAACACCAGGGTATTTTTTTCTATAAAGATTACATAACTAAAAATGTGACACTGGGTCCTGAAATCTTCTGTCACACGATGCAGCCTCACTCAACAAATATGCATCTATTTTGTACAGCTAGAGATACAAATAATATGGTTTCAGGTGACTTTTACTAAACTAAATAAAAAACAGGTAATTCCAAAAATCTTGCCTACCACAATAAAGATGTTTTGACCAAAATTTGTCATTGAAGGAAATTTGACTAACCCATTTATTCTCTATTCAAATCCAAATTACTTACCAATAAACACACAGTGACATCAGTTCTTATTATACCAGCAAACGTTTTAAACAAAAACAATTAAATACGTAGAAAACCTGCTACTCCGTGATAGCCTTTCCAGGCAACATACATAAAGTTCTATAAACAAGCCAGCTTCCTGCAGATTGCATCTTGATCGATCAACGGAGTCGGGGGACAAGCACTAATTGAGGACCTAGTAATGAGACTACCGTGCTGAATCAACTTTCTTGTTCTCATGGAGTTAAAAAATAATGTAGCGAGGCTAAATCGTTTAGCATTTCAGATTTGTAACAAAAATATTGTTAAAAATTAACAAGAGTTCTACTAGACCGATATTATAATGATTCGCATATAAAGAAATTACCTAGATGATGGTGCGAGAACCATGGCTATGGCTTAAAATGGCACATATACAGTTTTGACAATTAATTAAAGCAATGGATTATTATTAAAACCGTCACTATATATTCTAAACACCTATTCTACCTACGCGTGAAGCATAAAATGTTGCACCTCAAAGTACCTCAGAAAAAGACGAAAAATATACATAAAGCAACACCAGGGTAATTTTTCTATAAAGATTACATAACAAAGCAAAATTTAACAAAGGATTGTTGTAATCTAAAGCTTCCTCAGTTTTAATATTTCATTCTACAATAACTCAAATAACGAACTCAATAGCATTATATTGTTATACTGTTGCAGAAGTTCCTAAACTACCCCATAAAACATTGGCAAAGGCTAGAACCACATAAACACAATTCACATTGAACTGAAGAGAAAGACCTAGTTAAAATCACAAGTTTAAACCAACCCAACAGCCCAGCAAGTTAAGAAAGACCTCAATAACTCTTCCATTTACTCCCAATCCAAGTTAATTTCGAACAAAAAGAAATCTCATACTGCGACATAAAATACAGCTAACCACGGGTGGTCTCAATAAATATAGGATAAAAAGTAGATCAATAAGTAATGGGGCACTAAAAACTAGCATATGAATTAACTGCGAGTTACAAGTTAAATGTGCTAGTCTTGACCACTAACGCAGAAAAAGCAATAGGCACATAGCCGCTACCATTTGCTCGTAAAAGAGCGTTTATGTGTGATAAAATAAAGGAAAAATTGTAAAGAACGTTCATTTAGGTTATAAAGTAACACGAAGTGTACAGGCAGATCTATTATGTTGGCACACTATACGACTTTGGTATGAATCCACATGTAAAGTCAACATTGTGTTCTTTATTTTATTATCCAATTTAGTTTGTGTCGACGCAGCATGTTTTTTTTCTTTCATTCATCTTTGCATGATAGACAAGCTACCACCTGCGGCTCCGCCCGCGTGTTATTAGTACTTCTCCCAATACCTTTATAAATTACTACCCCTGCGTCTTCGCTCGTCGTTCGTCAACTGGCTATCTACCTACCTACCACCTACCTTTCTACTCTACCTACCTACGTACCATCTTCCTTTCTACTCTACCTACCTACCTACCAACCTACTCACCTGCCCTACCGACCAACCTACCTACCCAAACCTATCCTACATACCTACCTACCCTACCCTACATACCTACCCTATCCTACATACCCCACCCTACCACCAACCTACCCTACAAAGCAAAATTTAGCTACTTTGGATTACATTATTGCAATTATCATAAAGATCGTAAATCTTGTTTTGAAAATAAATTATAGCTTATGTTAATTGGGCATAAGGTGGTTTTCTATAGGTGACAGAATTTTTTAAATCGGTCAGGTAGTTTCGGACAAAATATCGTATGTATCTCTATATAATATTGGTATAGACGGTATAGATAGCCTATGTGTTATTCTGATGTATATTTCTGTAAAGTTTCATCGAAATCCGTTGAGTATTTTTTGCGTGAAGAGTAACACACATCCATCCATTCATCCATCCACAAAGTTTCACGTTTATAATAGTAGTAAGATGTCGTCACTGTAATCTTACACTTCTAGCGTTATTATCTTTCACAAACCATTCATTGTTGCCTTTATGTTCAATTTTCTCTCTCCGAAACTGCTCTCTTGCAATTTATATTCAATCTCAAAAAAAATCTTGGGTGTAATGTTACACCCAATGTTGTTAATTCATTCATTAGAAGTAACAGCATCCATAAAATGACTTAAAGTCATAATATTTGTAACAATATAAATGTATTCTCTATATACACACACTTTATTATAATCTGGCAGTTTTCATTTATTTTTTTCGTGACGAGCTCTTTTCTTGGAAAGCTATAGAAATGGTCTTAGATAAAACGAGCGAATCCCAAAGATATCTTTTCACTCTTGCTTTGAAAAGCTGGGATACAGGTGGTAAACAGACGTTGCCAGAGAGGTTCACACGCCGGATGACGTTAAAAAATTATGGAGCAGAAGCGTTTAGAACTACAGTTTCGGAAATCGTGGGCTAATGACAAGAAAATCTCGATCTAACTTGAATAACATTTCCTAGCTACTAACCTAGTATCACAACCTTAGTAATCTCACAAGCAATAGAGATCTAATTGGCCCAAGAGAGTGCGTCTAAGACTTGACAGATAAATCGGAATTAACACGATCATTGCGAGTTGATTGAACGTTGTTCAGTATGCTCACTTAGTGGAGAAAATTGCGGAGTAATTGTGTCCGTCGTTAATAAGGAAAGTGACTTGTTAGAGGGAAATTAGAGAAATGCTTAAGAGCTTTATTTTTTGTTGGTCACTGTGAATGGTTATTTAAGTAGGATTCTAATGGAAACGAATGGTGAAGAAGGATATGATTAATATTGACCTCATTGGTTGGTCTGGACCTTCATAGAGGTTGATTTACATTGATCCTGTACTTTGACGTTGTAGCTATTATCGAGACTTATTATTTATAAAACCTTGCCCCACACTAGAAATTTCTGCTGTATCGTGGATCCTTTTACAACAAATATATTAACTCACATAAACAAAAATCCAGACCCGGAATGACTTTTTGTAGGCCAAACATATTTATTTTCTGATCGCGAATCGAACCCACGACACGCAGCGCAGTAGCCAATCGCTCAACCACTGCGCCAACCGTGCCGTCTAACTAAACAAAAAGGGTACGCTAAATATGACCACATTCTACTCTGCTGTAGCTTCTACCTTCCTACATTTCGTGCATTACAAAACTTATTTTGGAAATCTCGAGTCAGTAACACACGGAAAACAAACAATATCTCATTTGCCACAATGGCCAACAAGTTCACTGCAAAAAATTTGGACAAAGTCAATTAATTTGCCATTAATTGCCGCAAACAAAATGAATATCTATGTATCTTATCCTTTTTTTAAAGTACTTAAAATGTTAAATGTGATGGATAAGCCTGTCTATAACACGATTCAAAGAAAAAGGAGCTATAAAATGGAATCGGACGAGAAACTGGATACATTTTATACTCGTAAATATTTTTCTGTATTTTAATTTTTTATCATATATTTTCATAAATATATTTGTAGGAGTGGTGGTCATGTGTTCAATGTAACTCATCGTTTCTTTTCCCACGATTTTAGAAGAGATATATCCAATAAAAAAAAATGGTAAAAAGGTTTACAAAAATAGTATTCATATCAACTCGTAATGTTGTTCTAGACAGAGCAAAAACCTTTTCACATACAGGATTGAAGCTTAGTGTTGCATAATTATTGACTATAAAATATTAAATTATTATATTAATAGCTATGAGTCAAATAGGATTAATTATCAGAAATAAACAGCATACCCACGCTAACATTTAAGTGGGCCATATTAGTTTTGCCTATATTGTCCTACTCAAGGTTAAAAGCCTTTATTTAACAAAAAAAAACTAAAACAAGTTGAGCTAATTAGTAAAACATATTACTAAGACACATGTGACATACATTGTAGGTTATATATAAATCATTTGTGTTCATATTTATGTAGTTTTGCATGTGAGCCGTAGCAATAGGGATTGCAAGTAGGTTAGTAACTACTATTATCTCGTCTAGACGCTTATTATTACAAGTCTCAAGTTAGTAGCGATAAGCGATAGATATATAAGTGTTACACTTGAACCTAGCTTTATAAGCTACAGAAGAAATAACTAATGGTGTCATAGTTCTAGACTAGAAAAGGAGTAACGTTGAATTGGTATAAGACATCAACACTAAATGAAAAATAGACGATAAAAACTAATACTGTACCCGTAGGAGGTCTTTTTAGGCTGGTGTAGTAATGATTATAATCATGTTGGGATATGGAACAAAGAAAGAAAAAGTGTTGCTGTTGAAATAAACACTACGATGGTGAATTAAGATTAAAGCACCATCTACACAACTGAAGATGATTTCCAAAGCAAACGCAACAAAATAATAAGCTTAAATATAATAATTACACAAAACACATAATTCAACACAAATCCATATTTATTTGAGACGCCTTACAAGTAAATTACCACCATCCGGATTCGTTTACAGCACATAATTTCGGATTCCATTTAAAGAGTTAATTAAGCCCAAAGAAATCTTTAAATCGGTGTAATAAACTAAATTTTGCAATAGACTACAAGACAAGATAAAGATTGGACAAACAGTAATCCGATATTGGATTGCCAAAATAAGAAAACATGATTGCAGGGAAGATGGATATCTGGGCGCTGTTGGAACTTGTGTTTTTAATCTTGTTTATTTGGTGCTGAAATTGTATCCCCTCTTCTTGTTTGAAAGGTCAGATGGCAATCCGTTTGGGTAAATTGATGATTTTTCAACCGCATGCTGGGTCTTTTCTTCGCAGTGCTTGGACGGGAACAATATGCCAAAGTTGTCTGGGGTTTTATAAATTGACTCCATGCCATTCTGAACATTATCTTCTTCGTAATTAAAAGTATATTGGTAAATAGTATATGATAATTTTGGGTTTTTCAATTTGACTTCTAAACATTATGAATTTCCTACTTTTTGTAAAACATGAATAAAAATGCCAGGTTTTGAATGTACATATCTATGTCATTTAATCCGCTCCAATGTTTCTTATTCCTGATTTTGAATCAAATCATTTAATAACCAAAGCAGACACCGTGGAAAACGCAAACTAAAATTCAATATCCCTATATGAAAGTAAGCTGCTCCACATACTCACTAGCTTTCACATCCCCACTAAAATTGAAGCATCCAATCATCCAGAATATATACTTGAACCATCCAGTTATTATAACCACACACGGCACTATATATGCAAATAAGGAGAAAATGATGCCGCTAATAGCGCAGTTTACCCTTTGATTAAGTGCACTAGCAGTAACCGTTGCGACCTGAATATGCTCACATTAGTTTTGCTTATCTTCAGTGTCTCATTGACCTAGTGGTGGCTTTAAAATGTTAAGTTCAGTTTGATAAGCTCGGAAGAGGTGTGAGGGTAGTTTTATCGTTTATCATTGGAAAGAAGCTTGCAGATGAGGTTGGCAATAAATTTAAATTTAGTCGCAGCAAAAAAAAATGCAATGAGCATAAAACCGGAGTACCTTGCATGCCAATGTGAGATAATAACTTTTGATCACTGAATGTCACAATGGTATGAAATTTACTTGCACACTTTTATGCACGTCTATTGTCGCTTTTACAGCATTTTCACTACTTTTTTTTCGAAATCTTTGATTTCTACTGAGCCCAATACTCCATTCGGTATACATAGAAACCAAAACAATGATATCTCAAAACTCTATCAAAATCGTGAATCACGAACGCTTATTCTATTTCTGTACATAGATTTATGTCTGACGTACCAACTTTACTTGTATGCATCAGTCACCAATAACTGTCCTTATCTAGCCTATACCTATTTGCTATATGATCTTTTCGCAAGTATATTTATGTAGGCTACTGCACTACTCTATTTTTTTTCTCCTCGTACCCATATTTTTCCTGCATTCTATTTTCATTTGACTACTTTACTTTCTGGCTGGTTTATCAACCTATTGTCATCTTTCCATTAATAAATGTTAACATAGGATTGTGGAGTTTCTTTTAACAAGCAACTTTTAATGTTCGTTTTCAAATCCTCGGTAAATAGAATTTTACATAACATGACTTTTCACCCAAGCTTTTCGCAACACACTGTTTCTCAAACAAACATTGTGCCTATTTAATATACAATTTACGATTTCATGGCGATTTCGCCAAAAGGAAAACAAAGTATTTTACAACTAACCATACTCTTACGAGGTCGAAAGTCAAGTCAAAATAATAGATTCTCTTGTTTACAAGCTTCCAGCACCCACAAACGATGTTGGACAAAACCTTAGCCAACAAGGTGGTTACCATATGAAAGGAGCTTTACACCAACGCTGGAGTTAGCAATATACTCGTAATATTAGCATACGCCAAAGCTGATAAAACCAATCACGATTTTCACACAGCCGTTTGCGTTGCTTTCGACGCCTGTACACGTCAATTTGTTGAGTACTGAAATCTCATGATATACTAGTATGACGATAAAACTAAAGTTCCATATATAAATTATCAAAACGTTTTCTAAGTTGTGAGACCATTAAAAGTAATGCAGACTGATGATAAAAATATTTTATAGAGAGATTTTTAAGTAGATATAGGCAAGAAGAGAAGCACTATTCTTGCCTATACATTGTTAAAATCTCTTTACAATATCACACATAATCTACAAATTCGTTGCAAAAGCAAGAATCGTTATTGTAGAGCAATATCCTTACTCCTTCTTTTATAAACACATAATGTGCTTTGATGGACCGATGACCTGGTGAAGGTTGCGGGGACACACGGGACCGTTCAATGTGGCGACGTTTGGGGGAGGCCTATGTCCAGCAGTGGACGTTTTTCGGCTGATAGGATGATGATGATGATTAATGTGCTTTGCTTAATTTTTGAACTGCATGTTTTCAGTTGTAGTTCATTTGACCTTAATTTTTACACGCCGCCTTTTTGGGTGTTTTTCAACTCATCATCGATATTTTAAGCTAATACTAATTATAACTGAGTGCATAAAATTTTACACCTGGTTTGTATAATGCTTGTATCTTTAGGTTAAAAAGTGTTACAATTGTAGATAGGAAAATTTGTTTTGAGTGGCTGCAATACGATTATAAATAATCGTATTGCAGCCAACATTTTATAGGTATATTTCCTTTTCCTTCAGCAATAAACCTCGGCACAATATAATAGCATCGAGTTGAGCTCAAGAGCCGTCACTGCCAGTAGCTTTCGTGTCCGCTTTCCAACGACGACTGCTATAAATAATAACATTCACACGGTACACGTATTTAAATATATACGTATCAACTTTCCCGGGCACAACACTAGGGATTAGGTTGAATCAATTTTTGGATCGATCCCTGTTATAAATTGTAGAGGAAAGGTCTACTTTGAATTCGAGTCTCACTGTTGTATCGACTGAATTTACAATGGAATAGAATTTTAAAGTTGCTCTGGAAGCCAATGTATAATTTTGAAAGATGCACTCTAGTTACAATGGTTGCGAAGACTCAGTAGAAAGTAGATCATGATAATATTTGGTACGAAAACATGATGACTAATTTCTTCTTTCCCTGTCAGATGTATCGTAATTTCATAAACCACGCCTGCGTAAGTGAAATCCATTATTAAATGCAAGTAATCTGTAAAACCCTATCAATTTAAACTTGTTTATATTCTAAATCGGATCAAACCGCTTAGCATTCAGCCTATATTTTCCCAACCCACTTCCACACTTCAGAAACGTTTTCTACAGAACATTTTCTGATCAATCACGGCAATCATTGATAGCTATATATAACAGTGTGCCATATCGAGAAAATTGAAATCGACTTAATCGCTGGTTAATCATCGATCACAAGTAACGACTCTATCTATGCGTTTTATCGATTATGACAGAATCGATTTATCTTGACTAGCGTCTTGTGTCCCTTCACTAGAGTGTGCAGAAATTACAGAAGTATTTACGTCCTACTCTCACATGTAAACACGTTTGATGACATTAGAAACAAAGTTATCTTGGCGTCATGTATTTATTACTTGAAGTTATTCCTAATTACTGCAAGACATTATAGAAATGGGGAATTCGTAATTAAGTTTTCTCGCAGTTTATTTGCTGGTTCTGTGAGGAATGGATAGTGAGCTGCTTGTTCCGTGTATGTAATGAAGCTGCTCTTTCTTTGTGCTGAACTAGCTTTTGCCTACGACTTAATTTGTATGCTTTCAACTTAGTAAAAAAAAATCTATGAGTTAGTTTTTCTAATAATTTCATTTTGGCCTTCAGGGACGGTCATGTAGCTTCTTTAAAATAAATTTACTCAAAAGATAAAATCAATAGCAATACTCGGTTATTAGACTGTAGTAGGATAATTAATATTGTTGGGAGTATGTTTTTGAAAGTATTCCCCCCCCCGCCCCACCAATTTTCGAATTTAAATTAACCGAAATATCATGCCGGATACGGGACAGAAGCAAAACGACAAAATAATTTTATGCAATTTATTACTTTGCAAACTTGCAAAAAAACGTGATTTATTCTCTGGTGACCTGTCAGTAGGTACATGTAGACAAATTAACAAAGACATTAATATATCAAGCAATAAGACAGGGAAGGCACAAAAAATTACAACCGTTATACAAGACAAATAAGTTGATTCAATCTGAGTGACTGTAATTAGGGTGAGGAGAACATTTACTAACTTGGATTTTTGATTTGATGCTATTTTTTTAATTGTTTTTTCTGTAGGCTTGCGCTTGACCACTATCTCACCTGATGATAAGCGATGATGGTCAACGGTGAAGCACGCATGCCTAGAAAAAAACCTTTTCACTCTTGACTTAAAGACCCCTAGATTGTAGCTATCGGGAAACACAGACTCCGGCAGGGAATTCCACTCCTTAGTATACGCATAATAAACAAATTCGTGTACACAAAACAAATTCGTGTAAATGCAGACCTTGACATAGCAGCTACAATGATCATCTTGACATAGCAGCTAAAATGATCATCAAGTTTAATTTTCTACTATATTATGATTACAACTAATCAGCTGATCGGCAGTTGCAACAACTTTTTGAAATTTTAGCCCATGACATAGAAGCTAAAGTTATTCCTAAACTATTTTCCACATATATGAAAATACAGTCCTGCATAATTCCATTTTCAATTTTGTATAAGAAGAAATCATTTGAAAATAATAAAAAACCTGACTGCTTAAAAGCGAATTAAAAAGACGTAAATAAGAAGAAAATCATGCTGTGCAGCGGGAGAATACATATGCGCGAGCTGGCTGACCAAAACCAGATCAAAATCGGCCAACGCGTTTGGTCTCTAGAACGCCACATAGGAACAAACATACATACATAGACTGATAAACACATTACCCTCCTTAGGCAGTCGGGTAAAAATGAAATATAAAGCATCTTCAGCCCACATTACTGGCAATAATATGCAAGAGAATGTCTCAATGCAAATGCAAGTTTATGCAAATTTGAACTATAAGTGGTTTTTGACAATACGCCACGTTTTTTTGCGAAACCTAACTAAACAATGGACACCTTGACACATGCCTTTGCATATTGTTAGGCATAACTTCGAACATTACTGTTGTAAACTGAAGAGTTTAGTCTATGAATAGGAATACACCTTTGCATAAATAGAAATTTGCAATATCACGTGTACTATTTGGTGCATGCTTTACAGAACAGATGGAGTTGCTTACAAAGTTGTTAGATTTGCAAAAACATTCGAGATTTTTTTTCCATGAACGGTAAGTTCATGGAAAAAATGTTTCTATAATATATCAATATCAAAATATTTTATTTCAACTAAATCATTTAAAGGAACTTTTACATTGTCAACAAAAAAAAAACAAAAATGAATCTAGTTGCACATTCGCAAGCGTCAGTTGGTCTCTATGGAGTAGAAATTGCAAGAAACTCCACGGACACACTTTTCCATTTATAAATTTTAATTATTTTTAAGTATATGGTTACATTATTCTTATTGGAAAATTACATAAATATGTGAGAACGATGTTAAAAGATGTTCACGCGAAAGCGTCTAGCTAGAGTAAATCAAACAACCAATAACAATAACAACAAAACACATTAACAATATTTTTAAAGGGAGTATCGAGTGTATTCTTTCTTTTTGAGGTCTTATTTAATCTTGGACATAACTGGGGCACTGGGTTGGAGTTTCTTGCACGTTCATATCCTTATAGATCTACGCTTTGGAATGAACAATTAGCTTCACCTTTCAGACTGACAGACACCTCAACAGTTGAAAAATGCCTGTAAATGGTTCAATTGAAATACATAAATATAATTAATATTGAATATTAGTTTGAAATCAATAATGCCATGAAACATAAATATAATGAACAATAAATATAATATGGAAATATTAAGTATTAATTTTATTAAATATGAACTATGTATACCAAATATAGATACTAATTGTAATACAACAATTTAAGAAAAAAAAAATAATAATCTAACACAAAAATAGAAAAAAATACGCATATTAATGTTCAATAAACCAAATAAAAACAGAAATATAGCAAATAGACACACACTGGATCTATGATGCTTTGCCCGACATGGTCTGTAATTGTTTTATGTAACTTATATGTACATTATGAATGCAATTATAAAAAAGGAAAAAATAATAAAAATTGGATCCTATCAGTATCTACCGAAATATTGCATAAAAAAATAATAATCAAAAAATGAAAAACTAAACTTACAAGACAAAAAAAACAACCAACGGCTGACAACTGGCACTTTTACCTCACAAAAAACAAAAAGAAGCACAATTATTATCGGACTCAAAGTTTAATCAAGTGACTTTCGCATTGCTTTCACTCGCGAATCAATTATGTGCTGCTTTACTTAATCTAAGAGCGAATTAAAAGCAATCTTTTTTTAAATACCTCTGTCTGTTTATTTGCTTGTGACATTTTAACCTCTAAAACGCCATTCCATTTTGAAAAATGTTGCCATTTGAAAAGGTTTTTTTTGACAATGTGTATTTTCCCGAGGCTCTATAGAAATGTCAACGAGGGCGATGATTAAAATGCCAAAATGTAAGTAATTGATCAAGTGACATTTCGATAGCGTTGAACATTCCTATACATTTTGTATAGGGCCTCAGAGGCCCTAGAGAAGTGTGTACCTAAAGGTAAACACCTCTAATTCATCACGCTAAAAAGATATGGCGTATTTTTTTATGCCGGGAGTATATTCCCTTGGGATAACTTTTAACTTTCACGCGAGCGAAGCCATTGGCAAAAGCTAGTACTTTATAACTTAACACTTTGATTAAGTGATGTATTTAAGTTAATTTTGAGATAACTTGAAGTAATGTTGTGTTTACTCGGCGGCTTGCTGGGAAATTAATGTAATTGTACGTAATTATGTGGAAACAAAATACTTATGTTTAACTTTAAAAAAATATGTTGCGCAAGGAGGCTTGTTATGTAAGTTGATACCTTCGTAATAATAATTATGATCTTGTTAAAATGTAGTGAGAAAAATAGCAAGTCCTAGATAAAACTGGATAATTGAATATATTGGACTGTTGCCATCCTGGACTCGAGTACAGCCCACTCCCTCTCGGAGAGGCAAAGGCTGACTTCTTATAGTAAGAAATATTAAACGCTGATAGCACCCTAAATATAAAATAAGTGTTCATGCATACAATGCAAATAAATCTAAAACCGTGCCAAAACTCGAAATGCCGGACGCAAACTTGTAGTTCTAATCGTCAGAAACTGACGTGGTTGAAGAAGACAAACCATTATCACGAGAACCATAAAATCAAGCAGAAATTACTAGTAATTTCTTGTAGCTTCTGTATTTAACTTATGACTACAGTTTTATGTTCATAACTGTGTACTAAGTCCCCCATCAAAACAAACTGCGCAACACACGCCCATACAATTTAATCTCGACACAATAATTGACAAACTTTCATTGTTTGTAGCTCGTCTCTATTAGTGGGACTAGGATTGTGCAATACAATTGTTTGTCTTAATATAATAAACACGAGCATGGACCGTGAATCGAATGAATTGTTTAACGCCTTACACGGTGTTGTGGCCATTAAATACCACTTCCTAGAAGAAAACACGAAAGAAAGTTTTCCCAATACAATAACTGGGAAACAGTTTCTCGAATAAACAATATTTCAAGCTATCAAGAACTATTTAACACTGTAAGCTTCATAAAACAATTATTGTTGATTCACCTAACAATAAAGTGATTCGATATGGTTGGTATCCAAGTTTTAGGTTTTTCATAGCTTATTAAAGGACAGTGCAATGATTGACTAAGGCCGGTATTCCAGATGCTCATGCTCAACTTAATTAAACTCAAACTGGAAATGGACAGTTGTAATTGGTTGGCTTGCTTTTTTGAAATTCACGTGCTCTAGTCTAAGATCCCAGACGAAACTTTACCGAACTCTTTTAACACAAAATCAGTGGAATTAAGTATTAGCATGTACTTGGACTTTCATTTTCACTCAATACCGACCACACATATTATTTAGAAAGAATTCAGTAATGTCTGGGGCGTCTGGACCCCTGCTCTATTGAGTACACATAATGTCAAGCTGAAGATTATGCCAACTTCGAGAGTTGTGATTGGCTGGCAGGTGATCGGTAGGTGTGGCAATTTTGAGTTTGAGTTGAGTGTGAGCATCTGGCATACGGTTGCCCTAGTCGATAATTCTTCCATACAAACGTAGTCTGACGATTACTCCACTGTTTGACGACGACGATCAAAATAAAAAATGATATAAATTTGTTTCATCATTATCTAGCCCTATATGGAAACAAAAAAGTTAAAAAAAATATATATAAATATATTTGAAAGTTATGAGCATCGAAAGTCCCAAATTTCAATATTAATTTTGACGTATCTTTGGGCGGAAATAAATACCATAAGAAGAAGGAAAATTGCAAAACAGTCACCAGCAGGGATAGATTAGTAGTTCAACAATGCAAATAATTTTATTGAAAAAATATACATTTAGTCTTTATTTAGGGTAAATAACGGTAAAAACGGGACGATTACTAAGACACCGCGGTCCGTCTGCCTGTCTGGCTGTCTGTCTGTCACCAGGTTGTATCTCATTAACCGTGATAGCTAGACAGTTAAAATTTTCACAGATGATGTATTTATGTTGCGGCTATTACAACAAATACTAAAAACAGAATAAAATAAATATTTAAGTTGGGCTGCCAAACAACAAACGTGATTTTTTTTGCCTTTTTTGCGATAATGGTACCAAACCCTTTGTGCGCAAGTCCGACTCGTACTTGGCCGGTTTTTCATGATATCCATACTCCCAAAGGTCTGTTTATAAAATTTCGCACGCTCGTGTGTGTCCTAAATCATCATCAATTTCGCTACAAATTTACGCGAACTTTCTTCTTACTGCTCATCACAGCATCTATCTCTTTCGTACGTGTTGTCGGATGAGATATGGTTCGGGATTTACATTTCGTCTCCTAGCATAAGTATGCTATGCTACGAACGGGATCGCAAATAGTCTTGCAACTACTTCAAAAAAACTTAACCTATATCTTAAAACGTAAGATTGCTTTCAAAAAGGTGTAACTAAAACAATGAAGCAACTTGCCCTACCTGAGCTGTGATTGAGCGAATCATACCCGTGTTTCAACAGTATCAAACGGGAGTTCCATATACAGAGAGTACCTGAGGGCTTTGGTAGGGTAACTACGAAGGAAATGTTAGAAGAACTAGACTTGGTCCTTTCGGTTTTGATATTTGGAAAGAAAAAGGTGACATTTTCTCTTATCTATTGGCAATCATAAAAAGTGTTATTATTTACTTTAAAATTTATAGGAGCCTTCCTAATGATGTACCTAAAAATATGGGGTTACAGGAAGTCTTCCTGACTCTTAGATTTTCAAATTCTCCGTTTGAAAATTCGATTTAAAAACTAAAATTATTGTATTCATTTTTTATTCTATCTCGCGACAAAAAAAACTCAGACTTTTCCTTCAGTCTTTTTTAGGGTTCCGTACCTCGAAAGAAAAAAACAGAACCCGTATAGGATCACTTTGTTGTCCATCCGTCTGTCTGTCAAGACCCTTTTTCTCAGGAATGTGTGGTGGTATCAAGCTGAAACTTATATCAAATACTCAAGTCTATAATACCTTTAAGCTTTGGTTTGTACGGAACCCTCGGTGCGCGAGTCCGACTCGCACTTGGCCTGTTTTTTAGAGGAAGCCCCAAAAAGGTCCATAGTGAAACCAATATAACAGAAATATTCAGTTCGATAGTTATCAAACACGAATCACGAAAGAAATGCCGAATCCTTTCTAACACTTTGCCCTATGGTCACCATACAATACCATCACAGTTATTGGAAAGGCAATGTTCAAGCCAGATGTGCACGCGCATCTAACGGACGTAAATATTTACACTTTTTCTTCAGCTTCCGTAATATAACTAAAGTAAAAATAGTTTACTTCTAAGGTACGTTTGTTTAATATCTACCTTTATGAAGTTGGATGGGGAAATCTTTGTAGAAGATGACTTGGGAAGTTCGGACTTGTCTGTTTGTAAGTTAGACGAAATTGTATAAGTTAAATAAACTTGAGTTGCTGGTAATGTGTTTTTATTATGAATCTGTGGTGTATGGTATATTGAATGTGTGTGTGTTTTTTTTTACAGGTAAGGATCCTGTGGATTCTATCAAGCTTTATAGAAATACAAGAAACATGGTAAGAAAAACCATAGTTGGAAAATATGTTTACAATTTTATAAAATTATGTGATTATCTTATTTCAATTCAGCAACCGGGGTCGTTCTGCGTTGTTAAGCTTAGGTTCTTGATTTTTTTGGTAAAAATCAAGATTAGATTTGGTCTTGACATAACGATCGGTCGACTTCGTTCCTACCGCTACCGTTTCTATGGTCTCTGTAATGTTATAGAGAAGACTTACAAAGAAGCCATAAAAAGCTCATAACTGCAGAACTATAACTAAGAACTACATACCAGATCATGGTAAGGAATGCCCACATTATCACGGAAGCCATACAATCATTATAAATTCCATAACGGCGCATCTAGTGACCGGTACACTTGATAAATTCAATGATTTACTACTAATCCTGCTTACCAGTCTATCATGCTTTCTGATCGTACTAGGGACTTATATAGATTAGAAGTTCTACATATAAATTGAGAGGTAAAGTGTGCTTTAGTTGTTAAGGTCAAAGTAAAGGCTCAGTAACTTTTATTATGAGAAAAGTAGTTTCACAATCAGTTGTTATGTTATCTTGAATGTGTATTTTTGATGAGATTAGTTAACGTTTAGATTTGCTACGGATTGGTCTGAGAAGGCAGAGTGGAATAATGGGAGAGGCCACTCCAGCAGTAGGAAAACATAGATTAATAAAAAAAAATTGTTTGATGATACAATTTAAGTCACCATCATCATCATCATCGGCCTTTTTAATGTTCCCACTGCTGTGACCAGTACAAATTGGTGGATGTCACAATGACTTCGAACTTTTGGTTGTAAGACATGCCGGTTTCCTCACGATGTTTTCCTTCACCGTTTTAAGAGCAGTGGTTATGAAATAATTTACACAAAGTAAAGCACCTGTGGGTTCGAACACATGACAGTAATTCGCAGCCGTTACCACTGGGTCAACACTGCTCTCTGTACAATCGAAGTGCTTTGATAAAAGAGAAAATCTTCATCTTTAAACGATACAAAATTCATTGCCTTTCCGATACTCAGAGTTTAGAATGAATTATTTTCATGCGTCAAATCATTCTTATATAAAAGTTCTGATTACATTGAAATAAAAAAATAGACTTTAAAACCTCTATAAATCATTATCATTTCAGCCGAAAAACGTCCACTGCTGGATATAGGCTTCCTCCAAGTATCACTACATCGATCAGTACAGATACAAAACACAGAAATCATGAAAAAAAAGAAAAACGTTCCTAATAGTAAACAGGAACTTGCTTACACAAGGAAAAAAATATCAAATAACTTTATTAATGTTCTCAATACTAAAACTCAGGCCATCTTTACTGTAAAAAAATATCCCAGAATACCACTCAAGTGTAAATAAAACAGTACAGTAATAAATTAAAACCATTTTTATATGCCGCACATCAATCAAACAAATTATTTATGACATTTGCTTTCATAAAACTTACTTCCACCTATCAAATGTTCAGTCAATATTCGCAAAAACTTGATTAGGTTAAAGCAGTCTGTTGATTCAATTTGAAAGCTTGTAGATCAATATATAGTGATTGAATATCTCAATGACGGATTAAATTGACAGGTTGCTTGTGTATGACCTAGTAAGTTTGGCAATGAGTTGGGCGGTTGAAAGATGATGGATATCTTTATTATTATTATTTTTTTTAAGTTTTGTATTATTTAGAACCATATCTTTGCAATGCATTTCAAGATGATTATCATAATTATTCTATTTTTATCTCAATCAATGAACAGAATATTCTCTTCCTCTTCCATCCATATTGTCTTTAAATTTAACCAAAAACATCTATAAATCGTTTGGGCTATAAATTTGTTTATTTTTAGGGATCCGTTCCTCAAAAGAAAAATTAGTAACCCTTTATAGGATCACTTAGTTGTCTGTCTGTCTGTCCGTGTGTCTTCATTTTGTTTATTATTTGACACTTCACAATTACAATTTATACATCAAGCATTACTTTCCATAGTATTTTCATTATCATCATCAGCATTGACAGCAGTGTTCTTACCTTATAAAGAAAATATGAACTTTAAATTCTTCATGATCATTATATTTACACACACACCACAGACTCCTTGCAAAATATATTTAGCTCAGTCCTCAACAATTATGGGAAAGGCACACAAGCTCATGAGTGATTCATTCAAACATAGCTACTGAACTTGTCTGAGGGTGCAACATAACAATGGAACAGGTTGCCGCCGTTTATAGCAAACAATTTACTTATTAGACGAGAGAAAAATTGAGCCGCTAAAATGTGCTGAGGAGCTTTGGATTCCTGGAATACTTAGATATTAAAATTTAAATCAGAAAGAGCATAGATATTTAGATAGAATGAACAGTGGTTTATTTGTGTTTTAATGCTTAGCTTTATGGCATTAATATTTTGAGTTTAATAGTGTAGTGTATCACCTTGATTGTAGTTTATCTGTTTTCTGCTTTCTATCATTACAATCTGTGCTAGCTCTTCTTTCAACAGATCATCTACTTTCAAATTAAAATAATTTACTATCATACTTGCAACTAATAACTGTACCTTTTTCGTCTACAAGTTGTAAACATCGGAATACTTTAGAAGTGCTTTTCCTTTTAGGTATCAAGGGCAGACTCTAAGGCTTAGACTAAGGTTTCCAAAGTAATCGACTTGTAAAGCTTCAGCAATATTAATTCCAATTATAAATTTAAACTACAACATTAGTTCTAGGATTTAAATTCTCTTAACAACAATAAGAATACCTGTCAGCAGCATTTTAGGAGCCCGCGAGCAAGTTTTTGCATCCAACCGATGAGTCACAGAGTCAACGTACGGAACCCAACCGCGCGCCTTTGATGGTACTTTTTACTTTAAACCTTTTTTGCAAACCTTATCCACTCGAGATGAATTCAATATTATTTACATTAATACATTCTTCTCGTTTTATTTCTGTGTTGATGTGATCTGTATCGGATTCTTTAAAGCTTATGTTTTTAATAAAGTTGTGGAGAAGCAACCTGTCTTTTCATTCTTAACTTTTCTATTAAGCGCCATATCATTAATTATTCTTTTCCTAGCCTTATCATATTTATCATAGTCTATTAATCGTTTTTGGTCGTAAAAATATTCTGCTTTCTTCTGGAATTCCTACAAACAAAATATTTCACTGATGAAAAGGGACGTCTTTCGACTGACATGATGATAATGATGATGTGCAAAAACGCAAGTACAACATAGTAATTATTACCAAGAAATGACTTATGCTTAGAAAAAAATATTAATTAAACAAATTAGATTATTGGTTGATTTAAATATGGTTACTATTAAACCCAAAGAGAAACTAGCAATATCTTTATTTTAATCGCTACGTGATTTTAATTACGTTTAGTTTTATTAGTAGAAAGTACTTTGGCACCACATTAACTTTTGTCAATGTGGTAGTAACCAGGTCTTAGTAATAGAAACCTGGAGCTGCCCATGTTTACAAACATAGTATATCATACGCTTTTACAACTATCTCATTAAAATTAACATCTAGGTTAGGATCTAGGTCGACTTTTCCTGTAACCCTGTAGATGTAATAAATTCAATGAGGGCAGTAAAAACAAGAACGCTTATGAAAAATGAAGTTATAAGCATCTCGAAAAAGTAGCAGGAGTTAACTTAAAGGACCAATACATTTTATAATTTCCACTACTAAACAATTCTTACCGATACCTTATTCTCTCTTGCCGTAAATTTGGCTGAATTTAACCAATTTTTTTTAACCAATTTTTAGGATTCCGTACCTCAAAAGGTAAAAAAAGGAACCCTTATAAGATCACACTCTTGTCCGTCTGTCTGTCTGTATGATTTTCTCAGGAACGGCTGGACCTAGCAAGTTGAAATTTGTACCGGATACTGAGGTCTATATTCCCTATTAGTTGTATAAAAATCAACGATCTGAGTCAACATGGTAAAAAGTTATGGGTAAATTTAGATTGTCGAAATCTTGTAAGTACCAAAATTTATCTTAATTTTCAACTTTTTATTTTTCTGAATTTCCCTTTTACTTGTGCTGTAAGACTTTGCTTTTTACCAATATTGACAATTCTAGGTCTATCGAAAGTACTCTATAGGTTTTGGGCCGAAAACCTATATGGTAGTTCCCGATGACCTAGAATCACGAAATTTGTAACACAGTAAGGTCATACAACACAAATAAAGGAAAAATTCCAAAAAATAAAAAAAAAAGTTGAAAATTAAACGGTGTAACCTTACATACATTGTTGACGCCACCCTGGGTACGGAACCTTTTGTGCGCGAGTCCGACTCGCACTTGGCCGGTTTTTCATTTTAAGCTAGAAATTATTAAGCAGCATTTAATCAGCTAACTTCAGATTTACTTTGTTTGTGTCAAATTTACTCCTACATTAACTTACTTTTTTATTGTAAAATAAAGTATATTCTATTCTATTGTATTCAAAATCCCAGTAACACAAAAAAAAAAATAAACGAACATTATTCAGAAATGTAACAGTCAGTTCACGACAAAGTAACAAACGTCGTTAAACTTAAAAAAAATACTCAAATACTCAATTCCGATTCGACACACGAACACGCCCCACATTTTGTTTAATCACATACATTTTTCAAGCCCTTTTTGGGTTTTAAGTCAATAGTTGAAACTTTCTTAGTTTCTACATGTGACACAATGAGATTAATTTATTTTATGGGAACAACATTTCCGGATGGAATTATAAAGATGGTTAAAATCATAAAGTAACTGAAAGACACATATGAATACAAATTACAGGCTAAGTACATAAAGAAAATATAAGTAAAGTTTTAATTACATCAATTGCATCTGACATTAAGAAAATCGGATAGTATAACGTGGCAACGATAATTATTCAAACGAAGGATCAAACCTAGCCCGAAGATATAAAGTTTGATCCTGGGGTTCGTTTTTGTACCGACAAAGCCGACGTTAATAGTTCTATTGATAATAATAATATTGGAGAGATCTCTATTATAAAAGCTTATGAAGATAAAACATAACACATTAAAATGATTGATTTAATAGATGTCTCATTTAGAAAACCCGTTAAAACGCTTCTTAGCATTTGCATAATTAATGAACACATTCTCAAATTCAGACTTTTGTTGACGATGTTTAAGGCAATGGTTCTAAATTGATTCGTTATTTGATGAGAGGATCATAATTAAAACCATTGAGCATCGAATTCCTATATGGTTAAGACTTCTAAAATCAACAATATAACGGTTTAACGCACATTAATCATAAATAATAAATTGAGATCCGAAATTAACAACTAAAAATATTAATACAGTCGATAAAACATCAATAGCTCTGAGAGTCCACTCCACATGCGGAAAAATAGCAACAAAGTTAATAATAAACTCAAACAAAATCTTAACTTACAAGTTCGTCGCATAAATCCAACAAAAAGTAACAAAAGGATCTTTTTGTTCACGTAAAAAAATCTATGGGAACGAAGCGGTGCCCGAACGCGAACGCCTAAAAATGTTAGGAGCGCGTCTCACCCGGTACGGGAGCGGAATTTTAAACAGGGAATCCTAAAAGGGAACGTCGGGGATGCCTTAGGCTATGAAGAAAAACTTCCAGACGGTGAATCAGAACGTCTGAGCCTTAAAATTGCTGGAATTATTGTTTTTGATATAAATAAAGATGGGTGTGATGGTACAAAGGGTAGATGTGTAGATGTAGGAGATATTGTGGTGATTTAGAGAGGTTTGTGTTATCTTACTTTAACACCATCAAGTCAGCAATTATAATGCATGATTTTGCCTTAGATTTCGAAAAGCAACACCATTTTAGCAACAGTAGATTTTAACTCTGGACAACAAAACACCTGATCAAATATATCAGCTCAAGCCAGAAGAAGATAAAGCGTGGCCGTACACTGACTTGGTTTCAATACAAATAATAAATAGAGGAAAGACAAACTTTATAGCTTTGCATTCCGGCAGAACAGATAAATTACTAGATACGGCAAGTAGCTGGTACAGACAGTCTC
Organism: Orthosia gracilis; assembly: GCA_947562075.1. Classification (NCBI taxonomy): domain Eukaryota; kingdom Metazoa; phylum Arthropoda; class Insecta; order Lepidoptera; family Noctuidae; genus Orthosia; species Orthosia gracilis. The sequence goes on along the minus strand of OX387270.1, from coordinate 3,757,417 downwards.
AGACAGAAATTAATTTGGCCATTATTTTTTGCCGAAATTAATCTTGTGCATTAAAAAGTAGCGGTCAAAGCACCTGCTAACAAGCTAATTAAAAAGAGATAAAAATAATAATGTAACTTAATATTTATCTTGTTAACAAATACCGTTTACAATCCTACAAAGATTCAAATCTGTAATTTGCGGTCTACTTACTGGAGCATTTTGCACTTGCAGAACTGGATCAATTTCTGTTCCATATATAATATAAAATTATAATTTTGGTCGTAATTCTCATAAATTTGTTACCGTTTAATCTGATCTTGCAGAATTTTCTTTTGCATGAAGACGTAATTATGTGAAAAAAATACCGAACAGATTCCCTTGAAAGACAAGGTTTTTAAACACGCATAATACCTACCTCAAGTAATTCGCGCCTACTTACACTTTAAATCATGTGCAACTTTTATAAATTGTTCAGGTTTGCCATCATCAATTTTATTACGTAAAATACGCCCAGCATCTGTATAAGAATGGGGCATTATGTAAATGATGTATAATGACAAGTGTTTGAGCCTATTAAAGTAAAATGCGCTTTTACGACCGATCTGTATCGATCGATATAGTTCTGAAGTGTCCAACGATAGCTTTAATGAAGTGAATATAAGTATCGATCTAGATTTCTCCGAAAAATATAAATTTCGCTGTCGTATTAATTTTCGAATTGCATAACGTGACATTACGAACAATGGTACACCTGTCAACGAAAGTGGGCCAATATTAATAAACACACGCGAGTTTATTGAGTGAGGAGTTTTGTCGAGGTCTGTACAGAAAGCTCACTGATTACGTCTGATCCATTTTAATTATATTTTGAAATTCCTGTACTGTCCAATGCGGTATCAATAAAACATTTATAATTGTATAGTATTTTCTAATAAATACAATTGAATAGTGCTGTCGGTGCTTAATTATAATAAACAATAGCAATACCTATGGAATGTTTGAATGTTTTCCCACTGCTGGGACATAACCCTTCTCCCTATGAGAGTGAGACATACACTTATACATACCCTTATTATATCAATATGGTCAGTGATGTATTCATTATTTTATTTTAGAATTTCTTCAACAAATATCGTGACATATTAAATCAAATTAAAGACTGCAATGATAATATTTACTCCGAGGTTATTCCAATTTCTGACTTCTAAAATTACTTTTTATTTAAATAATTTTGCATTTCATCAAAATCATTTTCATCACTATGAACTTTTTAAATACGATTGAAAATCCAAAAGCAAGTCCCCAAAATTGCTGTTTATTTGTTTCGGACTTTCACTGTCGGGGTTCAGTTTGTCATTTCTGAATCACTCTCGATGATTAATGGTGCTCAAAATTATATAGTGGTCGCCTCTGACGAAATTGGTTGGGCAATCATAGGGCCTTGGACCATAAAATAAAAAAATAAAGACGGTGTGGGAACATCCTTTTATACGTTACGTGAGTTTTGCCCTTTTTTCGATCAATCGATCGTAAGGAAGCACGCTCGATCTGATCAAAGTTTTATAACCTACTCACCAATTTTATGGTTTTAATTTCAATCAGGAAAGCTGATAAGTTTTTGACTTTAGATATAGTTTAATAGAAATTTGAAACGGCCAGAACACCCGCTTGGCAATTTGAATACAAAAACTGTATTGTAGAGGGTGATATTATTACTATAGTTTCGGCGCATGCGGACCGAACAATGCCCGATCTCGAGGGAGGGACCACCGACCCCTTTCGCAAGTAATAATTCGTGTACACCATTATCACACATATTATTTGAATGTTGGTTTTATTTTATAAAACAAATTGGAATGCATAATTAATTGCACTTTTAACTTCAAACCAGTCTTTAAAACTAAGAATTATGGCGTACTCAATGTCAACAAATGATAAGGTTTTATAAGGAACAAAACTTACAAACAATGTAGAGTATGTATGTATAATCAGATTATCATGCAGGTCAGACCGTTCAACATGAATCTAGGCGCACATGTCTGCACCGCACGCAGCGTCATTCGCGTCAGTGAGACGTCGCGCGACGGACGTAAGCGCGCGCGCCGGGTCCCGTTAAAATTCGAATTTCAAACTGTTAACAGTACAAATTCGTGACATTGTTCAAAAAACAAAGCAAGTGTGTGATAAACGTCAAACATTTATTGATTTTGTGAGTGAATTCTGTGAAATATAATAAGGTAGTTGATCCCGTACTGGTGTGCATATAGAGACAAGTGGTTGTGACCTTCTGTATTGTAAAAAAGGAGTTTGTTCTCAAACTTATATGCAAAAGTGATGGGAATATGAATTCGAAGAAATTGGAATGTTTTGACGACGATGATTCCGTGGATGATAAGCCAAGTCTCAGCTTTTTAGGTAAGTCAGAGATAAATAAATACAATAGTAATGTATTGATATATACAGAAATAGTTTCATTGATAACTCCTGATATTTATGAGGTTGTGATACGAATATCATGAAAATTGTGTGTCAGTGATAAAGTGTGGGGTTAGGAATGCTATTAGTAAACGTCGTATCTGGTGAACTTTACTGCAGAAATCATGACTCCGTAATATACATTATTATCTTTAGATTAGTGTTCCACATCAGTAATTTGAAAACCCATTTATGAATACCATTGGGTGTTGTCTGATTCTAATTTGAATTTTGATCGAGTTGAATCAAAGGGGATTGCTAAAATTCTCCCTTCGTCAACATTTTGACATTATGATCCTTATAATCCTAGAGTATCAAATTCTGTATCTCCGTAGTGCAGCTTATGAAATGGATAGATAACGGTTCTAGCTTCTTTACGAGTTTAAACAACTTCATATATACTTGCACGAGTTCGAGTGATATATTAAAAAGATCGTGTCTCGCAATTAACCTTCGCTGTGTCCAACGACTGCAGTAATTATTCCCCTCCATTGCATGTTCTAGGTTTGTACGAGTTTTTAGTATTGTAAAATAAGTTTTTATTCACCAAGGCTGCAGTGGTTTAAGGAAATGTCCCAGTTTATGCTGTGATCCATCATGTATCATAAAATTGTTTCATCAGCATGGATTTGCATAACTGTTTTGTGATGAATTTGTAACATTCAACAACGAATTTGATTTTTTTAAATCTGATTCATCATTATGGAAATCTGCTTTAAAGAAATTGCCCAATAATTTCACAATGTCCTCTAAATCTGGATTTTGTGGGGGTGTATTGACTCATAGACAAATGAAGCCACGTATCCTGGTATGAGTCAGGTCTACCGAAGGTTCATAACCCACGCCCATAACTATGCCTGTCGGCAGTCTGAAGAGTTTATGTAGGTAGTGCAAGTGAAATCCAATATTCCTTGCCAACAAGAAATTGTAGCTGCATCAACATAGAAAGAACCAAAAAATAAAATAACGTAAGGCCTGAAATTAATACGGTTACAAGAAATTGTAATGCGAAATGAGGTTTACAATTTCAAAGTAAAATCATTGGTGTATGGATTTTGATTGCTTTTTAAGTAGTCTGTTTGCCTTTATACATCGTGTTTCAAAGTTTTTGTACATCTAGAATGTAAATCTACATTCTATTTAAAATTACTCGTTTATAAATCAAGGATTGGATAGTAAGGATATCGTCTCTGTCAGAAATTCTCTTAAGGCAAAGCAGTAAAGGCCTTTAAAACCGCCGAAAGCAACCAATTCATATCATAATTGCGCCTTTGTGTTTTAACCTGTTTCACCCTTCCTGGGTTTAATTTTCTTTCTTGGGTTTGGAGGATACAGCAATGACTTTGGCTACTAATATAGTAAAATTATAGTATTCGTAGTCCGGAAGATTCACTTTCTTTTTCTGATCTGCTTGAATATATAAACACCTGTCTTTCGAAATCTATACCATAAATATCTAATTTACAATAATGTTAATCTGTACTAATGTTTTCATCTTTGGAGTAGTGACCTCAAAAAAATATATAAGCTGACCAATAATATCGCAGGAGGTTCGTAAAATCTGCATTATGCAGTGTTATTGCTTATTTTTATGACTATTTCACTGACTTATCTCTTTAAGTGCTGGATCACTTCTCCAATATCTTCAAGGTTCATTAATTTGATTATGTTTATCAATTCATAGAACAGGATTAATTATCGTCACTATATGATTCTTAATAGAATCAAAGATAATCTTTATGACGATTTTTTATGTTTATTCTTTGCAAGTTAAATTGTAAACAAGAACTGTTTTTGTATGTCTACGGACATATAAGAAACTATGATGTGTATTTTTTGTAATATCGTCTGTAATGTCATCAATAGATCGAACGTTAGTTATTGATTCGCATTGAATTAATTAATTTATATCTTGTATATAAATTAATTAATGTGTTTTTATATTGTTTCGCTGTATTTGTTTTGTTTTTATTTCTTAAAAGAAACAAGTAATTTCGTCTAGTGTCAACTATGGTTAAGTGGTCCAATTTGTACAAAACATGGGACCAATTAAAGTAAAACTGGATGTTCTTGTTTTATAGACAATTTAACTGGTTCAGCTATTAGCGATTAATTTAATTAAGCTTATAGTCTTGGGTTCGTACCGATTAATTTAACTGTAATTATCAATGAGATGGTAATAACGTTTTATTTACGGTACTTAGTTGGTCCTTAGGCGACTCTTTGTTTCATTGCGTCAGTATGCAAATGAATTAAACTGATTTTATTGTTCATGATAATGGAGATAAAATATATGAGACATCTAATATTTATATTCAAATCTTATTCGTATTTAATAGATTTCTCCTTGTGTGATCTGATTTAGAGGAAAGAAAGAAAGATTTGAACAGGTGCAACAAAAACATAACAATAATAATACGAGGTCAAATGTTAATGCAGTAGGCAAACAAGTTTCGAAATCAAATTATGATAATAAAAGCTCAAACTAGGACACTTCCATTAAAGATTGGGACAGTATTCAAATTCAAAACAATTGAAAATCGGTATAGTATAAAGCTACCTACCTAGTCGTAAAAACATTTTCAGTTTCGTTCAATATGACCCCATTTGGTTAGAGATTCATGCAAGCTTACAAAGTTGTATATTGTCACCAGTCTAATGGTTTAACCGATTAAGATAAAAATGGTATCATGGGTTTACCTTATCGTCCAGTGTCAGACTAGTTAAGATATATGAAGTATTTTTCCAGACTCGCTATAGTAAGGAATAACCAAAATTATTTCTCGAGTGCATTTGATGCCGTTATGCAAATCAAGACCTATTTTAGTTGCTGACTCGTTATGTAAAGCATATGGTTCATAATAAATCTTTGCAATATCCAAACTTTAATTATTACCTTAGCTCTTTCAAAATACGTTTCTAATTCTATTGTGCTCTCGATCCCTCTCGTCTGTGCCCCATTTTTTGCCAGACTTCTCAACTAGAGGTTTCGGTTCAACACCTGTACATGTTTTTGTATGTAAACAACAGTTAGGATATATTCGATGATCGACACTTCTATTCTTTATAATTTGTCATGATCAGTCTGAGACTGGTGACGTAATAATCATTATGGAGTCACTTTGCAATGACCTTGGTATTAACAATGTGCGGAAGTGTTCAGACGAAGTTCAGCAACTTTTTTAAATTTGGGATCTAAGAACATAGCGTTATTAGATAATAAACAAATATTGTTGGAATTTGATTTAATGGGATGATGAAACATCACCAGCTAAAAACGTGACAAATACTTTTACTAATACAACAAAAACAGCAGCAAAAGTTTGTAATATTTACTTACTGTAATATTTACTTTAAATCAAGAGTGAATAGGTTACTTCTAGGCAAGCGTACTTCACCGTCGACCACATCATCACTTACCATCAGGTGAGATAGTGGTCAAGCGCGAGCCTATTGATAATAAATATATATATATATATTGAAACTTTCTACAAAAAGACTTGTAAAGTTAAATAAGTAGTTACTTAGTAATCAAATAACAACAAAACTTCTTTCCATCGCAGAAATTTGTCAATATTTCTCATTCATCATTTTATTTTTGTCATTTGTTGTTTTTTGTTAAGTTTGTTTTTTACATGGCCAAATTCAAGATTTTCTTAACGGGGCTCAAGATAAATCCTGTCGCCAGCCCTCAAAGCTAGTAATTGCTGGTGTAGATAGTAATGGCTAGTTTAAATACCATGATACTTGGATATCCACTCTCTCTGCGTATCTCTGTCATGGTTTGACGTGCCGAGATATGCATGTAGAGGGTGAAAGTTTTCGACCAGACTTTGAGGGATGAGTGAACGATCAGAGGAAATAAATCTGCAATTTTGATTGCGCAAGCATTCACTTTTCATTTCTGTTGAGATTTCATTCAATCGGAAAGGGTATTAATTGGTTTATTGATTGCCTGGTCATTGTTGGCTCAAACTTATCTGTACTTAATTAGACTTTGGGATTTATTTGAACCTTCCCAAATGTACTCTTACTCTGTAAATTCAATTTGGAACAAGGACATGTCCACGTACATTTAAATCGGCTATCAACTACGTAATAACAGCTTGTGCAACAATATCGAAAGCCTATCTACCTAATTGAAAAAATGTTTAATAATTATAATCATTTTAAACTGTTTATCTTTTCGCACTAGTTGTTAAGTCACATTAAGAAAAATTGGCTGTTAAAGAGGTGATAAAAAATTAGCTAGTAATCTCGTACAAACGTTGTCGTAAACAGTCTAGCTTTAGACCCTGTCTTATAAAAGAAAATATCACGATAAAAACAATGTATAAATAAAATTCAATTTCACTTCAACCGTCGTAAAAATATTACATTTACGAACTGTTTAAATTCTCACCATGAATTTGAACACTACAAAGATCGTTTACAAAATCCTATTACCCATAATCGATTCAATCGAATCGAATAATATTCCAATAGTACCGAAACGTGTATCGTTTTATAATAAGCTCTTTAATTCCCGTACATTTGACAGATTCTTTACAAGATTATCTAATGTAATACTTTTGGTGTAATCGTTTGAAACGGCTTTACCCACGGTACTAAAATTGTGGGTAGATACTCATACTTTTTGTGTCTGCTTGGCATTGGCGTAGCAGTAAATAAATTGGCGTTTTATTGTCTTTTGTTTAAATTGAGAGTGAATAAAAAACGGTTAATCCTTTGTTGAAGACTTCCAATTTTATTATTTATCAATTTCAGTTTCAGTGTCTGTACTTTAACCACAAGGGTCTTGGAACAGTCTAGTAGCATAAGGTCGTTTTCAATCTCTTTTAAGGCGTATTTCGTCAGCTGTAGAATTTTCACCTAATTATTTGTTGTCTTTTATTAAACCGCAACAAAACCGTTGAAATCCTATTTACTTTCTCTTCTCTCTTATTGATCGTTAACAAAAAGCGTTTTATATGACCAAGATTGCCTGTAAGATTGCCTAAGTTTGTTAGAGAAATTTCTCAGTACATTTTCACTGGCCCCAAGTAGTGTATGTTCTTGTATGTGCCGTTTGTCACTTTGTAGAATATAACAGTCTACTGATGAAATAAAGTCAAAGTTAAAGTCAAATATATTTATTCAACTAGGCCAAAAAGCGGCACTTTTGAACGTCTAAGAATTAAAATTTACAAGTAATAAAAATTTATTCTACCGTGCATTCGAAAAAGTAGCTTGTTATGGAGAAGAATGCACAAGAAACTCCAAAATTACTCATTTAAAAAAAAAAAATGTGTTTTACAATATTTACTTAAGTACATACATTAATAAATTCATATATGTGAGGACGATTCACCCAGAATAGCACTGCACACTATACTACGTACAGGTATAAAATATTAACAGCATTAACAGGTAAATTAATTAATTTGATAAATAGGAACATGGTTCTCACATACTTACAAATATTGCAAACACGGGTAAAATACCTAATTCAACAACAACGGAACAGTGTGTGAGTCAAATTCTTCAATAAGCTACTGTATTGCTCTTTTAACGGGGAATTACAAAGCAAAGCACTTTAGAGACATTCATGACAGGTCTTTAGTCATTTGGTGATTAGCACTGAGTTTGCTATTGTTCCATTCCATCTACAGTTTGTTAAGGATGAGTTCGAGTAAGAAGGAATTTTGTATTTATTCTCTGCAACTTGAAAATGTAGAATCGATTTTAATATCAAAATTGTTGTGGAAACTACCGTCACGCTTGAGATTCATGAAGAAGTTTTTACATTTAATTAATGGTCTGTTTCATCCATAGAAGATTAGCCTGATTAAAAATTTTATACGGCATATTTAAGTGGATTTATATAGAAAAGCTGATAATCCCACGGATGGCTATAAAATAATTTTGTGAGAGAATCTTGTGAAATGAATTAAGCCCATAATTTGAAGAGACTTTCAGCTTACCATTCGGAATTTCTACCATAAAGATGATAGTAAAATTTCATTCATAATCTCTCCTGGCTTCTATTGTCTTCATCTATATCCTAAAAATCTGTTACTACTTTAACTGCCATATTATTATCATGAACAACTGTCATTTAGTCCACATATTTTACCCCTTCATCCTGTTAAGCCTCCTTAATCTTCCTAATGCCGTGAACACATAAAGGCAGCGACACATTGGTCCGTGAGCATCCAGTGTGGTCCACTGAGTTATCAACAAAGGAACCGATGGGACTTGTGCTCGTGCCTTAGGGACCGGTACCCTTTTATGTTTTTTCACACCCTTAATGAAGTGGCGTTAGCTTTGATTTTTCTACCTGCAAGTAACATAAAGGACAGGCTTTTGTTCACCAAAAAGAATTTCTTCACTTGACTATAATTCTAAGATATCCCCAATTTGTCAAACAGCCCGTATGTTTTGATACGACACCGCAAAAATTTCTTGGAACACCAGAGACTTCATGACACGACTGACGGCAACTTGAAATAGAGAGAAAAGCGTTTGAAAATTTGGCTGTAAAGCTAATTATACATTTGGTTAGCAATCTTTAATAACCAAATACTTCTATGTCAGAAGAGATAAATGCTAAGAACCCGACTACTACAGCAATTTTAAAATTCATTAAGGATATGGGAATCCTGTTCCCAATAAAGCCTCCGGCCAATCTATTGATTTATAACTATCATAGATTTACACTTCTTAATTTAACTCATTAAAATGCAAACATCTGGAGCCTTAATCAAATATTTAAATTGGAATACCAAACTGGACATTCGGATGTTTGTTTAGATTCATGTCAGTATTTAAATAATTGCTTTACTATGGGTATAAAACCATTTATATAAAAAATAATTCGGCGTATAATTATATTTTCTGATTCAAAACAAATCAAATTAATGTCTTCACCAAGTTCGGCTTTCACATCGAAATCTCTTTATTAAACCAGTCTAGTCTGTGAAACGTTTGTTTCGTCTTTATTATAAGATAAGACTCAACTACAAAATTATTGCCTATTGCATCTTGCTACACAATTATCAGTTCCAAAATCTACCATAAATTCTCATTAGCACTAAAAGTTCTCTCAAAGATACCATCAATTGGCCAAACGATATTTCGAATACTAATACGATACAGAACAGAACCATATTGTTGACATTAAACGGTGTAATGTCAACATTGCACTAGCTTAGACTTACCTAACCTACTATTACGATAATGCAAATATACTGCTCCTCTTAGTTTTGTTCTTAAAATATTAATATGATTTTAGAAATAATAACTTTACTGGCATAAATTATTCTAGAGCAAAATCCAGAGCAATTCGAATTTACTCAGTAAACGTTTACTCGTAGTACTCATCCAACGTATTTCATAAATCTGAATCAATTAGACACGTTTTTATCAATCTTAACTACTTTCTAAACTACCCAATATACATCATTCTTCTCCAAAATCTTGACTCACTCGGCTTCAGTTTTATTCACAGAATGATTTGAAAATCAGCTATTTTAATGTTTTCTTTTAATGCAGTATGAAAATGCTCGTTTATCGCATTAATTTCTTTAAAGCACTACCTTTCATGAGCACGATCATTAATTCAGTGATAATTTCTTTTACGAGCAATAAAACTATAGTAAATTACAATGTAATTAATACCCTTAAAAATATTCCACTTTTAGTTCTTATTTTACTGGACCTAAATGTAAAAGCCGTCAAGCCAGTCCGTAAAATGACTTTTTTGAATGCTGTAGAACCTGCTGTTAATATTCCGTCAATTCTGATAGCTATGCTAACAGATGGGGTTAAAACAAGAGAGGGTATCTCGCCTAAGCAAATGGTGGCAGGTCCCTCTAATTTGTTCGGATAATATTTGCCTAACTTTACTTTTACGCTTCCTAAAATAGATAATGGGTTTTAGAAAGGCAGCTTTTTACAAAAACTTTATGGTAAACATTTGGTGAAATTGAGGTTTTTTAACAAAAAAAAACAAGAATTAATCATAGAATGACAAGTTTTTATTTTATTTTAATAAAGTAAAACATTCATTCATATAAAAGTCAAAAAATTCAAATATATTTATTTCAACTAGGCCATTAATCGGCACTTTTGAACGTCAACAATTAAAATTTTCAAGTAATTAAAAATGATTCTACCGATCTAATTAAACTATAAAAGTAATCTAATGAAAAGGAAGCTAATAAAATTGCTCTCTGTGATAATAATTTCAACGGCAAAGTAACTGATAAAGAGGCCGTACAAGGCACCGATCTTAAGGACAGGTAGTCATGTAGGGGTCCCTAGCTGACCTCAGCAAATGCAAATAGAAAGTTTAATCGAAGGCTGACAGTAAATCTATGATATTAGAAATATTGTATGTGTTAGGGAAGGTTTGGTTCTAATTAGACAACGTTTTACATTTCTTTTTCATATCTGTTTTTGATTTGTAATGTGTTCTCTACTAGATTGTTATATCTTTTCCATCTTGGATTATATTATATGGGCTCGGTTATAATTTACAAATCTGTTCATTATGCCTATACTTTAAGATAACACACGATCCATTATATGTGCACAAATTCTAAAGAATATTATTGTTATGTTATTGCAAAAGACAATTTATTTCATAACACTCCTCTGAAAGCCTATCGCCATAATGGTTAGTGCTTGTTGCATAAATAGTGACATATGATGCAGTACTAAAGTTATATCATCGATTATAAGTACTCCAATAATCCTTTTCGAATTTATTATTTACAAAAAGTTTTCCAAGATCTTGTACCGGATGAAAACAAGGTCAACATACTGTTTCTTTTATTCTTTATTCACTATGAAACCTGCTACAAAATTATATTTAGAAACGTTTTTATAATTCAGAGTTGTTATATTGATTTCTGATACAGTTATATTATTTAGCTGTGGTTTAAATATATTTAGATTCAGAGCCGGATCTATGTTTTAATGCAGGTCGTTTATGTTAATTGATTCTGCTTTGTTTTTTTTGTCAGTCGATAATATACTGATGGCCCGATGAACAGTTAGTGTTTGGATTTTCCGTTAACATCTTTCTAATTCTTCAATATTTTGTATAGTCCAAAGTAGATATTGGTTTAAAAATTAATGTAAAAGATATGAAAAATTATAGAAAACTAAGACGCACAAATGTTTCTTCCGTTTTACTTTATTACTACTAATAATAACCAACGTATCGAGTCTAAGCTATAACACTACGAACAGAGTGCCCCTCACTCCAGCCTAAAAAAAATCGTGGCGCTACTGCACTGACACAAATAAAAGTATAAATAATCTTTTCATCGAAAAGGTAATACATTTCGGAACTCTAACATCTCATTTAGTCAACTGACCCAAATAAGTCAGACGGTACATCATGCAACAGACACCTATACAAACATGGCTACGTGAGGTTTAAAGGCCCAAAATCAAAATAAACTTAAACACCCATCTGCTTTGAACTTCGTTTGCTTTTTATATTAGCATTTGTATGGAGTGCAATGCACCACACTTAAGACATATAAAAAGCTATGAAATTCTCTAGTGTATGCTTCATCACGTTCTCGTTGAAAGACTGCAATTGAAATTCTCTATTTATTCGAATGAGGCAACCTAAAGCGAATAGTTGGAAAGTTACGATTTCAATCAATGTTTCCATATTTTTTTCTTGGATCTAAAGGATATATGTGGTGGAGGAACCCGTTTTCTGAGACGTTTCTCAGTTCAAGTTCAACTTTATTACCATGCTGGTCTAGGATTGAAAAACGTGGAGTATTACTTATCATTCTGCGAAAGTTATGAGTCATAAGATCTCAGACTATGGAGTGCTAACCCGTCTCGCCTTTAATTGAAATATTTTATTCAGATTAGCTTTATCGAAGCTTTCTTCAGTGCCAATACTTTGCGTCTTCAGTCTGCAAGTGGTTTTGCTTGAATGGAATGTCCATTTCAAGATACCGTTGATGCAAAATATTTACATTACATAGGATAACTTAGGCAGATAACTTTTAATTTCATTTATACAAAAAGTTTTCAAACATTTATTCTTAATTTAATCTTTTCAATATTTCCAACTTAGGGCGGTACATTTTGTAGCTTTGTTGCAAAAACTTCCACAAATTAGTTTTTATATGATCTTTTTACCTAACCTAATTATATTTGGGAACAACCATTTAAATAAATATATGCAATCGCTTGTAGTTATATTTTGAACTTTAACCAAATGGCAATAACGACAAAATAAGCATACCCATTCCTCTATGTAACTCAGACAATAAGAAAGATATAATTGAGAATTAATAAACTTGAGTCCATTTTTGGTATGTTATTTGTTCTAAAGAAAAAATAAAAAACTTTTTATTTTTTCTTTAGAACACTTTATTTTACTTTACTTTATTTTTGGAAGTCTTTCATAGGTACCAATTTATTGCGTTATGGACACCGACTTCCAAAAATAAAGTTATTTTTCACTTTGTGGTTTTTTATTTGGAAGTCGGTAGTATTTTTTTGTAAAAAGGATTTTATTTTTCTCTTTTTAGTTGTATCTGCCTAATAGGTAAGTTGTTTAGTAAGGTACCTTATAAAGCCAGATAAGATTAGCCGAATATCATGAAACATGAACATATCTGGTGATATGAGAGATCTGCGTATCCCTTGAGAGAGTACTGGCGTGGTGTTATATTATGAAATGGTATAAACAATAAACAGACAGCGATTGCAGCAATCCCGAGAGATTTGCCGTTATTTATTGAAGAGTTATGTTGTACATTTCCGATGTTATTCATCAGATCTTAACCAAATTAAAATAAGACCAATTTCGGTAAATATTCAAACAAAAAAAAAATTTCAAAATCGGTCCACAATTCACGGAGATATCGGTGAACATATATATAAAAAAAAACATACAAAATGTCGAACATAGAACCTCCTCCTTTTTGGGAAGTTGGTTAAAAACTTCAAAAACTAAACTCTAGGTTTGTGCTAACTAAATAAACTCAAACAAAAAGCTTTCAGAATACCGTTTACTTAAACCTGTCAGACTTTGGAATGCAGATTATTAAAATATAGCTTAAAAGAATAGAGTTGTACTAAGTATTTACTTAAGTAGGTAGCGGGGTTCGGGGTTATCCGAAAGGAAGCTAGAGCCCCGATATGATGGCTAGAAGGAACGGCGCGGGGTTTTTAGTCAGTACAAGTCTGACACTATCTCCCGCTCCACCCAAGAGCGGGATTTGTCATAAGATGATTTTCCACGTAGAAAAAAAAAAAAAAGTATTTACTTAAGGGCCTTCCACCGCTTTAGTGCCGTAAAACGGTTACTTTCTAAAGCATACTGTACTTTAGTAACGGCTAGGTTAAAAGATTTGAACAAAATATTATTATTGGTATTATTGATTCATTATTTTTTAAACAAGGTTTTTGTGTTTAACTAATAGTGATGCTTTAAAAAAAATAACTTTTGGATACTCCTCCAAAACGACTTGAATGTTTAAAAATATTTATATACAGAAAAAATTGTGTTTATTGTTTATACCATTTCATAATATATTATGAAATGGTATAAACAATAAACAGACAGCGATTGCAGCAATCCCGAGAGATTTGCCGTTATTTATTGAAGAGTTATGTTGTACATTTCCGATGTTATTCATCAGATCTTAACCAAATTAAAATAAGACCAATTTCGGTAAATACTCAAACAAAAAAAAAATTTCAAAATCGGTCCACAATTCACGGAGATATCGGTGAACATATATATAAAAAAAAACATACAAAATGTCGAACATAGAACCTCCTCCTTTTTGGGAAGTTGGTTAAAAACTTCAAAAACTAAACTCTAGGTTTGTGCTAACTAAATAAACTCAAACAAAAAGCTTTCAGAATACCGTTTACTTAAACCTGTCAGACTTTGGAATGCAGATTATTAAAATATAGCTTAAAAGAATAGAGTTGTACTAAGTATTTACTTAAGTAGGTAGCGGGGTTCGGGGTTATCCGAAAGGAAGCTAGAGCCCCGATATGATGGCTAGAAGGAACAGCGCGGGGTTTTTAGTCAGTACAAGTCTGACACTATCTCCCGCTCCACCCAAGAGCGGGATTTGTCATAAGATGATTTTCCACGTAGAAAAAAAAAAAAAAAAAAAAAAAAAGTATTTACTTAAGGGCCTTCCACCGCTTTAGTGCCGTAAAACGGTTACTTTCTAAAGCATACTGTACTTTAGTAACGGCTAGGTTAAAAGATTTGAACAAAATATTATTATTGGTATTATTGATTCATTATTTTTTAAACAAGGTTTTTGTGTTTAACTAATAGTGATGCTTTAAAAAAAATAACTTTTGGATACTCCTCCAAAACGACTTGAATGTTTAAAAATATTTATATACAGAAAAAATTGTGGCGGAATTTCTTCATAACTGAAATAGCATATGTAAATCAAATAATATTTTGCAAACAAAACTGTTCAAAAGGGGGTTCAATATTGATATTTTGGCATCGAGTGGACGCACGGCCAGTACTGCGTTTGCATTGGGGCGTATATATCGCCTTAAGTACAACACTACCCTTTTAAGCTAGCGGCAAACAAAACAACGATGGGGACATTGACTGCAGCTAAATAACCAAAACGGAACCCAATACAGACCCATTTAAAATCAAAAATGGTTTTCAAATCGAAAAATTAAAATCCATAAACAACATTTCAAATCAATACGAAATTATAAAAAGTTTAACAATTAAAAATAAAGTTTAACAGTTAACATAGCATTAACAGCAAAGCTAATTGAATCGAGATCTTCGGAGCCACGGGAGTCCCGTGGGCGTACGGAATTGATCTGCTGTCTCTTTCACTCGTGGATAGTGCAAGTGAGAAGGGAGTAGGGTCTATTATTGTTGGGGAACGGCAGCAGGTTTGAATAAGGGTAGCCATGTTGCTGTTTGGTCTTTGAATCGATTGGGTTAAAAAAGTGAAGAGTTTTGGGCTTACCATAAGCATCCTGAGTTTGTTAACTTTAAATAATATTGCAATCACAACGTTTTAATATTACTTATCAGTATTACTTATGCCATCTGATGTAAGGTATTTTGAGTTCATAAAAAAATCAAGTAATGGCTGAGTTATTGCCAAATATTTCTACCATAAGTACTCGTACTTACTTCTTGATCAACAGAGAAATTTCCTGATAAAAATTTGAAGCTGATTATTTAAAATTACCCAAAAACATCATCAGCATGTTCATCACTGATACCGATCCTTCAGTTTTCAAATAATATACAATTTAGACAACGAACCTCAATCAAATATATCAATTCTAAATTCCACAATACCCTGAGCAAGTGAACTAATAATACTTCTATCTTCTCCCTTTCTTTCGTCTTGAATCATTCCTGACAATCTTTTTCCTATACATGGTCACTCTGACCAGGATACCTTCCATCGCTGTTTACTGGTTATAGCGACACAGAAGTAAGGCCCCGGTAAGGTTCTTTTGTCGCCATGTTTTATGGGACATGTTTATTGCTATTTCGGTTATGTATAGCGTCTATGATTAGAACATAGTGGTAATCAGATTTAAAAGGACTTGTTAGAATAATTTCGGACAATTTTTTTTTCAAATTTTCGTTTTCTATAGTAGTCCTTCTTAGAAATAGAAATTCATCAAAAATGGGATCATACATTATGTTGATTGTCATTTCTGCCACTAAGCAACCGTCATTTGGTAGCCAAATCACGGTTGCTTTAATATACTGATGACTTTAAATTTTAATAATTAACGACTACTCAAGAAATGTTGTTTGTCAGCTGTTCAAGCCTCCTCTCTTATTCCGACTTCATCTTTGTTACCAAAAACAAGAGTAGTCTTACGTTACCTGTCGATGGATATCATAAAAAAGGGATCGAAATTTACCATCGGCCTCAGTTTTGTGTTTCAAACACCGCTAATTGAAAAGGGTCTTTTGAATTTGAGAAATTGTAATTATCACTTTGATAGTGAGTTTTATAGCGTAAAAATTGGTTTCTAACGTTACTGAGTCGTTTTTATTTTGACTAGCTGCGCCCGCGGCCCATTCAAAAAATTTAGTCATATGAACAACGCCATGTATCGATTATGGAGTTCAACCGTCCGAGTATTTGAATTGCGGGTGTTGTGATATTTTACTTCTTGAGCACTTTAAATTCATCTAACTTTTGATAGAGTGAACCGTTGGCGATGAAACAAAAACTAAATAATACGCACAATTTTTATGTATAAAAGTTATCTACATTGGTTTCGTACATTTACGTGATGCGTGCACAACTAAACAGACAACAACTAAAAACACTTATTTATATGCCTATATAACGCTCGTACATTTATTTCAATTAATTTAATATTTAAGACATATGTAGACAGTTTCGTTTGATATAATTCAAAACTTTTAGCTTTTTGGTCAAAATTGCAGTTACACTATATTGTCTGATTAGTTTACTGACCTGTCTTGAATTTCTAAATTATTAGTTACTTGCTTTGTTTTTACTATCGTAACGTTTACTTAAAGCAATAATCTTCCTCGTTAAAACTATGTTGGTAAAACTAATGAGCCGGAAAAGGGCGTGTACAAAGAAGAAAGTGAACACGTAGACAAAGAAATTGAAATAATTATCCATAAAGTTGGTTATTTAAACGTTATTGCCGAGAAACTTAACCACTGCTGGCCACCATAGTGCATGCTGACCCAAATTAAACCATCAGATACATGCATCTTTCATTACCATGGGAGAATATAATTTAGAAAGCATTAAAATCTACAGATTAAGGCTTGTAAACCAATGTCTGGAAAACAATCGATAACCAACCATAGAATGGAAAGCACAAGGTTGAATTTGAGTTTAATTTGTAAAGCAATTTGTCTCATCGAAGTCCTGTAGTAACGAAATTTATTACTTAGAATTAACTATTGATTACCAGAAATGGTTTGCGTTTAAACTAACAATTTATTACGAACAATCTCCTTTTTGTATGACTGCTCTATTAATGGTGATATTTTTAATACTAGGCTTTAGATGGACGTTAATTTATTCATGAAAGTTTTGATTCAAGTATACTTCTAACTTTTTGTATTGAGATTAGAATTGAAGGTTCACTTACTTCTGTATTTATAATTGATTTTCCTGCCGCTTGTAGTATATTTGAACCTGGTTGAGGTGAATAAGTAACATTGGTTTATTTGATCTTACTAACCTATTGTACTTTCAGTACCTTCTTCGTTAAATAAAACAAAATAAAATTCTTCAAAACTTCAAGCTTAAGTTAAGCTTAAAGTTTACTTTTGTCAATTTCTTTAATATTGAAAAAGTATGTTCTATTTTTCTACGGCATTGAAACTGTTACTTAATTGAGTGATACAATTTAATTACTTATAACCCAAATAATAGTCTCAATAACTTTAAGTAGCGTTGCGACACTTTTCTGCATCAACAACTTCATTATGTTCGCGAAGGGCATTCATATTTTTTTCGTCAATGGTATTGTTTTATAAAAAAAACCTAATTGCCTTGGGTAACACTCACAACTAATTAAGAATAATTATGTTTGAAGTGAATAATGCAATAGATTTTAATTTGCAAACTAATATAGCATTATTACATACTTCCATATAGTTTAATATTATAACGAAAGCAGTAGACGTATGAAATTACAGCAACATACATACTAGACAACTTTCGGTACCAACTACAACAACATTGTATTTAACTAATAAAATATAGTAATCAAGAATACATAAACCATTCGAGTATGAACCTTAATTTAAGTCCCAATAAAATATGTTTTCAAGTTGATCAAGAAGGAGGCCATATTTTTTTTTTATATATTTCGGGCTTCATTGTGCGTATCGTATTAAGAAAGAAAAAAGGATTAAAACGTTACTTTTCCAAAAAAAGTTGAATGACACAGCTACATAAAAGAATATATAAAAAAATTCATAAAGCAATTGATCGCAAATAATTATGTTAATCTTACTAATATTATAAATGTGAAAGTTTGGATGGACGTGTGTGTGGATATATGTTTGTTACTCTATCTCGCTAGGATATGGATGAAATTTGGCATAAGGATAGATTATAGTCTGCACAAAGGCTACTTTCCATCCCGGAATAATGTTCCCTTGGGATGATATAAAACTTTTCATGCCACTTTTAAGCCATCGGCAGAAGCTAGTCAAAACATAAATGTTACTTTTTAAGCAGATAACTCCAATAGTCATAACGCCGCGCGCCGCCCCCGCACAAATAAAAACAAAATTAAGTGTGACCTCACCATTGATTTTTGATTAACCGTTAATCCACCTTTACCACAATTTCATTCATATTAACGCATGACTAAGAACTCCTTTGAAAAAAATCTGCAATTCATCTAAATGGCGAAATGATGATGGTGTGTTCAGAATTCTTAATTTTCTAAGCACTCGCAGAGTTGTACAGAAAAAATACACAATATAATTTCGTACCAGCCTGACCGCATTTTCTTTAACATTTGCTGTTAAACTACTACTAACTTAATAATAAAGAAGAGATCAATGTTATAATTAATAATCTTATAGTCATGTGTCCCATTTTTAATAATACATCAGAAATTACTACACTTGCCGATTAAAAAACCATATTACTTAACCAAGTCGGAGCAATAAATAAAAGTAAAGGCAGAATTTCTCACAACCTGATATTACTCGAAGCATGTGTACGCACTCCATCATATTCTATACCCTGAGGCTGTGCAAACGCAAAGAGGTCGATCGTGCTCCAATAAGTATTATTATAAAGATTTATTTTATTTTTCTGAATGCCTACTATTATTTAGGTTCAATAGCCCTTGTTGAGTAAGTAAGTTGTGACGTCAGATCGTCACCTTTTGTGATGTTAAAGTAATGAAAAATGGATTCTTAATTATTTTTGTTTGTAATAATATATATGCACATTTCCTGCGTTTACTTCAGAACCATCAAATTCTAGTGAAATCAGCAATATCAATTACCTTTAAAACATTTCGTGTTTCATCCTTTTATTATTTCTCCCGATCCAATACCTATTATTATTCTTAAAATGTTCTTCTGCTCATTTCTTTTTTCCAATAGATACTTTTTAGGTTTGAAAGCAGCGATCGTCATTCGCACCTTACCTAGTAAATGAAAATTGTCTTCTCACCAATACCTTCTCACCATGAGTCCATGACACTATTTCCATAACCAATACTCTTTATTGGTTAACACGGAGTATTTATAAAAATTTGAGGTCGTCTTACCTTAAATGGAAAGGATGCATGTCCAAGAAACACATGTATGACCTTTGTGAGATTACCTTAAACATATTGAACAAAACGTATGGATGTTGCTTTTTTGTTTAGATTACAATCCAACATATGCGTGTTGGATGATTGTGGGTGTGAGACTGAATTTAAAAAAGTGGGTAGTATTTAAAGCCCTAATTTGGTACGTTTTAAGATTGATTGATTCGTGTTGTTTATATTGGTTGGATTGATTGATGTTTCCTCGTCAGGTTCTACTTATAGTAAGTAATTATGCTTCTTTCTTTTTTACAATCATTATATTTTACTGTTTACCTGTTCTACCAATTGTTTTTTTCCCTAAATGATAAAAACATTCATAAGATATTGAATAATATTTAGAAATGCATTGCTAAACATTACTTCGAGGCATAATACTCGTAAATGAGATGTGTTTGTGAAAAGCTGAAAATTTTATTAGCAAAGTTCTAGAGCTAAACGTTCGTAAAATATTTTGAATAGAAATATTGTATGGAAATGTTTCAGAACTTCACGTGTCGTAAAAGTGAATACCTACTACCTGCAATTTTCTAAAGCTTCGAAGTGCCTATGAATTCCCTTACCTATTCAATTCCCGTTAAATTTCGAGGTAGTCCACGAAGCGCACCCAAAAGAAGCCCACCCAGAGGAAGCCCACTTTCGATGTGTGAGTAGTATTAATCTGTAATCAAACTTTTGGGTATCGATATGTAAGTCTATAATAAATGCGCTATCATCACCAATCTTCTCATCTGCTGTTATATCATCGGCTTTGTCCCCAAGATCGTTATTTATATCGCTGTATGTGGTAGCATTTATTCAACAAAATGACGTCTACATGTTGTGTTCACTTGACATGTACCATGCCCATTTCACATAGTGTTGCTTCAACAACATAAGTTTCAGAAATCGTGCCCAAGCGTAATATTTCATTTCAACGGCTATAAGTATTAATGTAACATTATTGTTAATAAATTTCTCTGTAACAATAATGCGTTAAGTTTATTAATGTTTATAACAAGCTTTACTTACTTGCCTTTCTTAGACGAGCGGTTGAAACACAAAGTGAAACGATTTAATTAGTATTTAATAGGTACTTACCTATATTTTTCTTAAATGATTCATTACTAGTTATGTTATTCTGCGCTTTCATTATATTACAAGCTATGTAGGTATTGGAAGGAGTTTCTCGTCCCATTCCTAGAAATTGTGAAACTCGATACAAACTTTTTAACTTGTGTAAACCTTCTAGATGTATTTTCGAAAATCCTTCTTTAGTAGATACTCTCTAACATATAAGTCACTCTTGTGCAAAAGTCATGCTTCTAGACTCTAAAGTTAAAGGCGATGTGTGCAGTGAATTTCAGTTTTCATTTTCAAGTCAATTGTTAGAAACTCTTTTATTTAATAGGTCTATCGTTTTCTTCTATATCATAGTGTTGCCTGCTTTCTCTTAGTTAAAGCAGGTTTTCTTATTGCTTGCAAGCTCTGATATTGCCAACCTTGCACTTTGATTATTTCATTGATAAGAATCACATTTGAAGTTGTTGAGGGAAGGAATATAATTAAATTATAATTTACCTATAGATTGAAGTATTGCCCAGTAGCATCTATCACTTCCAAACAATCAGCCTATTAAGGATATAGGTTAATTCGATGGTCATCCATCACCCGGTTGACATTTACGACTTAAACGGGAAGATAAACTGGAGGTGATTCTATTTTTATTTTCTCTAGCCGTAATGAGAAATAAAGTTTTAAATGTATGACGGATTGACGGACTTATTACCCTGTTAGTCGAAGAAAGTTTTCTCTAGAGAGTTATGTAGAGAGGCATTCTAGCCATTTGAAACTAAACTGTAAATTGTGGCGTGAGTGTAATACATGATTTTCCCTTGTGAAAGAAGTGAAATCATATTATTACTCTCAGGTACCTTCTCTCTATATTGATCCAATAAGTTAACGAAACTCAAAAGCCTTGAAATTTATTTATTTGTTTTGACTTATGATGATAAAACAGAAGTTTCGCGTGTATACATCTACTACAAGATAGCCGTGAGCTTACGAAATAATGTTATGATTCGTTCCAGCTCTCAAATCTGGTCAACCGTTACCTGAAAAGGCAATTTTATCGTCCTTGTCAACGCTAACGAGATTTGCTTTGTATTTATTTTGTGCGATCGTATTACTCGGTTTGTTTTAAATATTGGCCATGGAAGTCCGATAGTTTCAATGGTTTTAGTTTAATCGCAGCAGGAGGTAGCGCCAAGGTTTGTAATTGGCTATTCGATTTGAACTATAATGATATGAGCGTGGGGGTAGAATCTCTTGCAGTTGTGAATGTATGAAGTTGTTATGAAGATGTTAAAGTAAACAACTTTATTAATAAGTAAAGCTTACTTTTGCCACAAAAGTATCTACCAGTGAATTTACAAACGTACATAGTCATTTTGAAAACCCTCAAAGTGATATTCTAGAAACAAAAAAACGAGAATGAAAGAACACCGGTGCTAAAATACTGAACACTACTAAATATTGTAAATGCAACACACCACAAACTATGTTATATGGCTTCGCCCACTACTTTTGAACAAACTCTTACTGAATTAGTAATATCACTCTTTCAATGATTGATGATACAACTTTATTTGAAGGAAAGAATATAGTTTGCACGTATACAAATCTCGATTTGTTTCTTTCTGGAGCACCTTAATTTTGCCAACATCACGTTTTATAACTTTAAAATAGACCATCAAACACAGAAAAACGTTAAAAATATCTCGATTTTCATCATGTAAATTCTCTGTCAACCATTAAGTCCGTCCAGCGTCCGTTATTTGAAATAATTTCTCATTGTAACAAAGTCGTGTCTTCCAATGCTATCAATACATCCCAGATGGAACGATACGCAGCGTAATAAATTGGCTGCTGACTATCTCAATGCATACCGTTAACGAGTTATAGATAAAGTTGCTTTCACACGAACGGATCGTCGCAGCGATAGTTTAATTAATTTTCAAATTGCTGTTTTAGAACTAATTGGGTAAGGTGAGGATTGTTTAAATAGAGCTGTTGTTGAGAATGATAAATGGTTTTTCCTAATTAGACCATCATAATAGAGCTGTTATTGTTAAGTATTTTAAGATTACTCAGATTACATATAATTACGTTGTTTATTAAAGTAATAATAAATTTCTTAATTACTAGGTAGACGTCCATATCTTCATCAACATCGATTTGAGATATTATGATTAAAAGAGGCACTTGGAAAACCTTCAATTTAACGCAGCATCAATGAAAAACCTATGCAGGTCTAATCTTTATGCAACAAGCATCATTCTTTTCATCTTCCTCATTAGCTAAATAAAGATGCAAGACATTGCTACCAACAGTCTTTTCAACATTACCACCACTGTATAAACCATCCAACGCAATACCTATCGAAATATAAATTATTTTGCAAGACCTTTAGTAGAGAAATCCAGCAATAAGTATAATATAAAGCTTCCACGCCTTCCACCCTTCAATTTCACGTAGCTTTCACTATCATATTGCATAGAGTTGTGGCTAAATACCTAGCTCTGTGTTGTGCTTGTTATAGATCCATAATACTGCTTATTAAATTATTTAGTGGAATTGTATACTTCTATATCGTTCTTGGAATCAAAGATATTACTTAGAAAAGGCTAGGTGTAATGTTTCTAAGATCTTTAATATTGGTTTTATTTATTTAGATAGTATTGTTGGTTATGGTTGCTTTGATATTGAAGTTACATTCCTTGATTGCTTTTGCATAATCATTTTTTTTGAGCTTTTTTTGTGCCAAACTCGTTATTTTTAGTCGTCTCTCATCATTCCTTAGGGCTTATTCTTTTTATTTAGTATTTAGAATAATTTCATCATCAGCAGTAACTTTTACCTTCTTTATCAAATTTCCTTCTATTGCTAGGCAGACTAATACCCAATTCACCTTAGCTTTCTATCATCAGTTACAAAGTTACGATATACAGTAATGCAATAGTAAGAACTCTTTCGATCAAGCTTACATGTACAAGTTGATTTCAACATACCTACAATTAGAAACGTTACGTTCCTACCTACTAGACTTCTTATCAGTACTTTGATGTTATATTTCCTGCGCTTATCTCCTTTTGGAATATATTTAGGACTTGTCCGTAAGAACGTGTCCGTGTTTGATCGTGGTAGTTTGGTCATATTTTATGGCTGTGCTTACGTAAAATTTAATTTATTTCTTTCGATATTATGTATTATCAAGTTATGCAACAAAAACTATAAATGTGACAACCAATATTTCTACAAACTTAAATTAAGCAGAATCTATTGGTAACTTTAGAATTTTATTTACCTCTAGACATACCATAATCGTTATTAGTTACAAGAAATTAAACATAGACAGGTATATTATATGCAACGAAATTAGCCAATTTTATCACCATCAGTAAAGGTTGACATTATTCGCTAACCAAACTAACCTTTAAGTAGATAATTCATTAAACCAAGAATGCTGATTTTATTATAAGTGGTATACATAAAACAGCTGTGAAATGAGCCAATTTTAATATTATTGTTATAGGACGACTTGTAATCTAACATTTCAATGGTCATTTAAAATTATTGGCATATTTTGGGCAAGGACAAACAATTGTGCAGAATAGTCGTCTTTAACATTGCAACGAGTCTAATGCCGAATACGAACGTCTATCTTATAAAGATACGGACCTCTTTTGATTTTCCTCCTATTTGTGGCTATGGACTTATATATATTGTGCTCATTCAAATTCACTATTTAAGGGCGTGCTAATAACTATAAAAGTCACGTAGAATAACGGTTAAACTCAAACAAACAATCGTTAAAATGATTGATAACAATCGGTTTAGTGACTAATAGAAGGAACATTTATTTCCACAATCTATAACAGTCAAATGCTAGAATAGCAATCAATGAAACTGAAAATTACGATACTATAAACTTAGATTTGATGGCGTCGAAACCTACATGAACATAAACCGAGAAAAAAAAGGTTAAAGGAAAGATATAGAAAGTCAATACATTAGTTGAAACTTTTAACAATAAAGACCATACCAAACGTGAAGACCATAGGTAACTGTAGATAATTCCTGTGTAATTGTAAAGCCTTTATAAAACTTGTGCACATAATACTAACAATTTCACTTAGCAAAAACTGTCATTATAATCAATTAAAGTGAAACGTGAATGGTCGCAGTAATCTTCGTCGTCCCAGACTTTCTAGGCACCAATTAACATTGCCTACTTGTGTCTAGATTGTAAGCGAAGATAAGTAAGATGAGCTATCGCGAAATTGAAATATCAGTAGGTAGTACCTGAATGTTCGAAGCCAGTTTTCGCTTCGATAGAAGTATTAGAAGCGATAGCTATATTCGCATGTGGGAAGGCGAGGATCACAGAACTTAGTTTGGTATTTTGTGTTGCTTGACTTTCTTTAAGGCATACCAAACAGGAAACTTTAACGAAAAACATGCTAGATAAGGAATCTGCTAGAAAATTGATAACTATATTTATAAACTTAGCATAGTACACGGTCGATGTGGCAACACTTGGGGAAGGCCAAAGTCCAGCATGGATGGTTTTCGGCTGTTATGATGATGCCGATAAAAGTCCTCTTCAAAACGTTGAGATTTTTTCAAGAAGCCACTGAGACCGTTGGAATAGTTTGCGACCCCAATAAACATGTTACCCCGTAATTTTTAATACCTGAGCACTTTGCAAAAACGATAAAAAGATGATTATGTAAACGTTTACAAATAATATCACTTCCATTCCTCATGTAGATTTAACGTAGGCTTTAAATTTAGCTCTTATCAAGGTCCCTAAAACGAATAACAATAAACCAACAAATATCCATAATAAGGTGACTCAAGAAATGTATTTTTAAAATGCCTTGGTGGCCTTATGTTTCCATTTTGATACAGCAATTTGTTTCCTTAAAAATAAACAAATTGTTATTCAAGTATCCGAAGCCTATTACCTAACATTTTTATTTCGGATATAGATCTTGATTTATAGGTTTGGAAAATAATTGAGCAACTTTACGCTTTTTGTATCTATCTTCTTCTTATTTAGTAGCAGTATTAGATACTCTTCCACGTCTATGCCATTATTATATTCTTCTTATTCTTTATCATGTTGATGTCCAAATACTCAGAACAAAAGATTCCTGAGGTTCTAGAAAAAGTTTCCATTCTGTCAGCGATGGCGACAGTCGAAATGCTAAAATGGAAGGGATTGAACACGAGACTATTCGACAATGCTTGACAATCCTCTGAACTTCCAATGTTCAGTATGAAAATAATCAAAATTCCTATTCTTGCAATGAGGTCAGGCTTAGCTTATTCATTCCTTTCCTATAACTAAAATACTCCGTGACTTTTCCAATATTTATTTATTCGAAAAATAATAAATATTTACACATTTCCATGATTTACGAGAGAGCAAACTATATTGCCAACAACTATTAGGTACGGCTTGATTGATTGAATTGGCACGCGATAATAGAATTTAATAAAAATATACCAGAAACGTAAAAGTTTACCTCCATATATGCATATAATATTGGAAACAATATTGCGAAGTCTTATAGTACTTTTTTGTTGTTTGCCATTTCACTCCGTTCCATATTAAACTTTGCGTAGCTAACATTACTAAATATGCTGCAAAAACAATCATTTCACTAAAGATTGTAAATAGCAAATGGCAATGTCTAAACGTAGCACCGGAAACACACCTTAAATGAGAACAAGAGGCACACATACTAATAGACGAACAAAACAGGCCCTTAGCAAAATTAACATACAGCTTCAATAAAAAGTCAGACAAAAACCGTCGGTCTTCGGAAAGAATTATAAGATAATAAAGAAGTAATTTGGTACATTATCCGTAGATTTATCTCATCTGCTTCACTTCCTACGCAAGATGTCGAAGTCAACTAAGGGTAATGTATTGCTGCTAAGCCAGTGGGCGGTGGGTCAGTTACCTTTTTTACATACTCAGCTCTGACCTCTAACCCAACACTATCTACAACGTCAGTTTGAGTGGTGTCGATACTCTTTTGTGCGTCCACATCGAATATTTCCCGCAAAATGGTTTTACCGTTTACAAAACAGCATCATCCTCATCTTTAGTTATAAATCTCTAAAGTTAAATTATTCTATTTCATTTAGTCGCCACAGTAAATCGAAAGCTTATTCTCTAATCGTAAAGACATTGAATCTCGAGAATCTAGATTTAATTGAGCAAGCTAATTATATTGAATGCTGTGGTCCAGATAAAATCTTTCGTGGGAATGAAGTCGTCGTACATAGATGCTTGAGATTAGCCTGGATGGATTTAAACTAATGAATTCTGCTTGAATGGAAACAGGAGTTTAAAAATCAGCAAGTATACTATTATCATATCAGTTATTTTTTTTTAGTATCTTTAACATTCGCGGCAAAGCATAAAATCAAATGGGATGGATATGTCCATGATGATGATGGTATGGTTTGTAGGTATATGTGTACCAAGTTTAAAATTATTTTGATGATTTACTGAGTTGGAAATAAACCCATAATCTTTTTATTTTCAATGTGTATATCACTAAAGTCATCATAATATCAATGAGCTGACTATATAATCGTCGAGTGACAAAGAAAATTATAATTTGAGCCTGTCATTGAATTCTCTATAAAATTATTATGACTATATACTTAGGAAGACAATAAGGATCACATAAATGATAAAACAAAGATAATACGTGATATTGTAATATGTTAAAAATAAAGAAAAGTAAGAGAGTAATATTAAATAATAATATCTTTTTTTATTTTGTAATCGCAAATGTGTTGCAGGTAGGTACAGAAAATGATTAAACAAATATAACAACATTTTTGAGAAACTGGTCCTCGAAGAAGGTATTGAATGCCTTTGTTACGGGTCACCAGGCTCCCAAAGTAATTGAGAGTAAATGTATTTATCTAAGTTTATAATTTTTTATTCGTCTTCGTATATTAAAATTGTAGACTGGATCCTGCCATCTATAATGTCATCTTTCTCTCTCACCCTAGGATTTGCTGTAAGAGAACTAATATTGAGTTAAGCTCGCCTTTGTAATTTATTATCACACTGTTTGTAATGTTGTTTTTGGTGTACAATAAAGAATAACATTCAGTACGAACTCGTTTCTAAGAAACTGTTGATGCTGTTTCTGTTTCTAAAACTTGTGATGGCACTGTAGATTATTTGATGTGTATCACTGCTTTCCCACGATTGTCTACTCGTCAAGTAAGTTTCAATTCTTCAGAATTATTACACACGTATAACATTGTGACCTTTCCAACTCTTTATTGCATAAAGTTTCATTTTCTTTTATATTTTTGACATCAATTGCAAACTAGCTTCGCAATTGTTGGAAGATTTCTCAGGGTTAGGTAGATAAAGAAAGATAACAATGTACATAATATTTGTGTGTGTTGTCAGTTGTCACAATACCGATGACATCAGCATACTACATGATAATTTCACTTTCAAAGCAAATAGCGTTTGCGTTTATTATGCGATAATCGCTAAATAAGGCTTGTACCTTAAAAAGTGGATACCCGCACCCATATCCTTCTCACGCTTACCTAACTTGGTTAAAATTAACACTTTCATATTTTCCCCAATGTTTATGCGTTCTAGTCTCCATAGCTTTACTAAACTTTATGCATACACCTTATATCTTGGTTTTATTTATTTGCCAGATTATTTTACAGACAAAGAACAATGCATAGTAATAAGGACATCACATAAACATAACCCACTAAGTAATACGCTTAAACAACGTTGCAACAGAATAAATGATGACATCAGATATAAAACAAAAATAAAAGCATTTGCAATACTTTTTATAATAGCAACAAAACAGAAAAGCTTGAATAGCATACCAACCAGTTCCTTAACAAAGTTCGCTACTTCAAGCATTGTGGTTAAAAAATTCAAAAGCAAATTACCATTGGGGATAATTCATGAGGCATTCTTACCCATAAATGGCTAGCAGAAAGTGATACCAAACGGTTCAAACCAAACATGGTTTTACGATCCAGTTTCTATAGCAAAATGCGAATTAATGTAAAGAGATAGTTGGACAAAATTGAAGATGGTTGTTGGGTAATGTGTTGCAATGTTGTTGGTTTTAGAGTGGGTTTCCATTGTTTTAAAATTTTGCTTAGCGACGACAATATTGAATTTATTAATAAAGCTTCATCGTTATCGTCTCACTGCCCATCTATAAAATATTAAGTCACGTTTCAAACTATTTCAATAATCATGCAAACACACATTTCCTTTAAATGAGCTTAAATATAAATTAAGTTTATATCTTATACTTTTATTTCTCCTAAATCTTCGTCTCTTTCTACTTTACGGTCCTGTAGAAAATTATTCAAAATCACTAACAAAATTTCTCCCTTTCTTACTACACTATCCCACACACACAATGAACTTTCGTCTTGATACTTAACATTATCTCTCTCACCAAATCCAATATGATTTACAATACCTACTCTTACCCCGGTATCTCCATAGTCCCCACATTTCTCATAGCCATCCATCACTTTTTATATTGCACTGTTATCAGTTATCTCACCGGATCAAACTGTGTCAATGTCTATGACTCTATGTTGTAGTTATGGTTCGTGATCTTAAGCAGGTTGAAGTTACTAATCGTATTATGGTGGTGTCTTAAAAATGTTACTTACAAGGCTTATTGATTAACTTACATTTTCTATGAATTTATGATTCTTTTCTTGGCGCAATAGTACTTATAAATTTATAATGCAGTATCAACTCAGTAGCAAGTTCAGTAGCTTATTCGTGATTTTAACACAAAAGTCCTCAAATACATGTCCATCCACTTGTTTACAGAAAGCACTTGATCATTAATACAGGCATAGTATATTGTTATAACTGAAAATCTAGCTGGTATTTTTGCAATGTCAACTCTTCTCAAAATTAAGTGGAAATTTTGGACCTCAGAACAATTCAATTCAATTACATCAGCTCATAAGCAGGATGCTTGACAGGAAGCAAGTCCATCATTTACAAGCCAAGCCAAGTTAACCTTTTTGACCTCTTGTCGACCGACTGAACCTGGGTTGGCCTTATAACTAACACTGCTTGATAAGCTGCGAATACGCTCATGTTTTTTCTTGCTCGTAACATTCTTTATCGTTTTGAACTTAATCATTTCTTACGAGTGGGAGTGTCGCTCTCAATTTCACGTGTCGTACGTGTTGTGTTGTGTGTTATATATATGGAAGAATATACAAAGTGTGTTTGACCCATGCTAGCTTTACATTATTGACTTGAGTATTTTTTTAGCTCATAATTTTCTTAATCTACCTTTTCTTTGCTCATTAATCAAAAGCTTCTGTAAAGTTCAATTAGCTGTTACACCAAACAGTGTCTCGCATATTTTAAGAAAACATGACTGTATATTTTAACGGCGACTTTAACATAGACTGTGTATCATTAATATTAATGGAACAATTGTTATTACGTAAAACTGACCACCTGGTGTTTTGCATCACTGTAATTGTTCAATTGATTGATACAGCCATTACTGGGCCTAAGTTTTATGAGCTACATGATCAGTTGGGTTTGGTTTGTACTAGTTGGTATATGTTTGTTTTACTATGTAGTTGTACCTTTGTTGGTTAGACAATTAAATAGCAGTGATATTAGTGATATTAATTTTGTGTGATATCTACATTGATACTCAAAAATTCAAACATCCGTCATAGATCAAACCACAAAAATAACTGCCTGGATCGAAACTTTTCAATGAAGAATCTGAACTATACCGTATAACACAGTATTAGGAAGTAGTAAGCACCTGTCGGCTACCTAAACAAGTGCTAAAGTAGGATATATAAATGAAGCCCTTATATATAAGCCCTAAGGTTAATCGTATCTAAGATAGGTAATACAAGATAGTCAAACATTTGTTTCGAAATAACGGCTTCCTAAATAGAGATTTTGACTTTCAAAACTCTTTAGAAGTGATCAAAGATTATGCACCGGCATTACTTGAACCCTTCTCTAGCATAATTAGAATTGGGCTAAAAAATAGGTTTTATTTTTTCTCCACCGTCGACCAAATCATCGCTTTAAAACTTTCGAGTTTCATAATTGAAAAACAATACATCACGGGAATTTAACGCGATCATCACCATCATCATCATTTCAGCCGAAAGACATCAACATTGATTGACATCATTTCATGTCGAGTCTACCCGGGACCACGGTC
The DNA here is from genome assembly GCA_947562075.1 of Orthosia gracilis. Taxonomy (NCBI): domain Eukaryota; kingdom Metazoa; phylum Arthropoda; class Insecta; order Lepidoptera; family Noctuidae; genus Orthosia; species Orthosia gracilis. The sequence continues at coordinate 3,726,326 of OX387270.1, read as the reverse complement.
GTTGCAACACGGCCGAAATGTCGGGTTAAGTAGGTAAATAAATAATCGAAATCATCGCGTTAATCCATCGCCTATGTCCAGCACTGGACGTCTTTCGGCTGAAATGATGATGAATTTGATGATGATCGTGTTAAATTCCCGTGATATATTGTGTTTCACATCATCGCTTACCATCAGGTGAGACAGTGGTTAAGTGTGAGCCTATGAATAATAAAAAAAAAAGAATGAACATATATTACGATGAAGAGAACATAATATGATGAACAGAACACTTTTGACTGGCGATAATATTGCTCAATACTATATTTAGTTTCAATTGAGATATGAATTATTTAAAACTAGCAGCAATTTCAAAAATTCAATGGAGACATGTTTTATGATTGGATGAATGATTGAACAGACAGCACAAAATTATGTTGACGTTTGTGGTAGTCGTTTATTATTTACTGAATACCTTATTTTCCGGCCTAGCGACTGGTGTCTACGCAAAACTCCAGCTTAACCAGAGTATTACTTCTGAATAGGAATAGCACTTCCATCATAGAACCTTTGAAAACATATGCCTACATGTTAATATTGTTCAATTCAAAAAACAAAGAAACAATGCGGCAGCTTGCCAAGACAAAATTGAATCTATTAAAACTAAAGTCCATAAATCTAAAAGTGGATATCGGCTTATTGAAAGACCGCAACAAAAAAGATTGATTGAGAAATACGATAATGAACTTAAAAATCTGCCATAAGGTCAACAGGTTAAAGAACTACAAAATATAAATGAAATATCTAGTAAAACCGTTAATTTCCTACCATCTGCTAACAAAGACACATTAGCCGATTACGTCAGTATCTAAGCTTGTAACGAGATAAAGTTTATCTCGCTTTAAATTGCTGTTCTCGCATGATTATTCATCATTGAATTATTCCACTGCGCATATATTGTAATAGAATAGATATAAAGAAATATAAAGAGATTGGGGTGAACTGTGTTTAGAGCAAAACTATCGTTGATGTGGAAACTCGTAGAAGTGCAATTAGATTTTTTTTTGTTTGACAATTCAAAAGTACATTTTAAGTTTAGTTGAAATAAACTATTGTGATTTGACTTGAAATAACGTTCATTAGCTTGTTTTTTGTCGTGATGATGTTTCCTTATGATTCTATATTAGAGTCGCTACTATGCTTTAAGTTTAGCATTACTTATTCTAGGCGAAAGAGAGCTTAGATACTATCCTTAGTCTCTCGAAATATTTGCATCTTTCTCATCCGCAGTTACCAGCAGATTTGTATTAAGCTCACAGTCAATAACTTCAAATTGCTTTATCAAAAATTGCTAATCTTCTGGCTTCGATCACTAACATAGTAAGGGATCCAAGGCCCTGAAATCAACAATCACGTGAACTCCTACATACCTAAGCAATTATTATAGTATATTGTTCATAGCTTTTGTTATAATTACTAGAAATAAAAATAAACAAGTCCAACTTACTTTTCCACGTTTCAAGCGAAACAATAACATTGGAACAGCTGTTTGATATGAAGCGTGTTGTAATGTAATCGGCACTCGTGTAGCTTAGTAGACAAAATATTCTCTTAATTAGATTGTAACATCCCATTAATCCACTATGCATCCTCCTCCTAGCGTCGTGTTTCTTGTTATTGAAGGTCGTGATTCCCCCGACAGGAGCACAATCTTCCTTTGATGATGTTTCTCCATCTATGTCGGTCCTTGGCGTCGTGGGGTACCAAGAAATGCGTTGATGCGTCAGTATTTAATATAAAATCTGTTACATTCAAAAGTGCCGTTTTGTGTCCTCATAAAAAATGAAATAAATAAATGATTTGACTTTGACTTTGAGGATTGTAAAGATTTTATAGTACAAGGAAGCCCATAACTGATTTGAGCAAAATATGTGAGATGATTCTAATAAGACTTCCTCCCTACCATAGTCGAGTAAAAATATAATGATACAATTACGGCTCCGTTTCCATAAAAGTTGCCTCGGATCTTGCAATAATACGATATTCATTCAACATTTCCAAATATGGGTCAAATTGCCAACATTGCGTTGTTTTTTTTTATTTCAATACGAAAATAAAAAAAACCGTTAACGCCGCACCCAAAACATATTGGCACTTTAAGAAAACATGAATGAATATGTCAATGACAAGTTCTCAAAAAAAAAATCGATTCGTTCTCTTATTCATTCATTAACTGACTTTTGCGCCTACGCAAGAATATTTTACTAAATATACAGGCTGTATTTATTTTGAGAGTTGTAAATATTGGTCTAGCTAATTTGTTTGGCTTATTTTATGTTTACTTTAAACCAGTTATTAGGTTAAAGTTGGTTGGTTATTATTATCACATAAAAGCATACCAAAATCTATCTAACATAATTTTGTACAAAGTTACCCCGCAAGACCTATCTCTAAATTTTTTGCATGTTCATTTAACTGTCATCCACTTATCTAAAAGTGATTTACCTAGCTGCTTGCTTTTAAAAATACACACCATGTAGACACACTGATGTCAGCGAATAAATATTTCTTTGCTGACGTAATAATTTGTTCTCGTTTAGCATAGCTATCAAACCTTGCTTGATATGGAGCCCTTTGTTTATACATTTTATTATTTTTGTTACAGGTAATTACTTCAAGCCTACTTCTTCATGGGATTTTGCATTAAAAAGTACCTGAATTTCTTATATGTTTTATCATGAATATTAAGTGTCGTTCAAAAGAAATACAGTACAGTTTTTGTGTACTTGTTAAAGGCAAGCTCCTTGGCAATATGTGTTCCTGGTAAGCCTCTTTGTACTGACAGATTGATAGGCTATTTTGTTCTAAACCAGGAATAAGGAACCTGTTACAGATACTTCTCTCCTAATGTCCTTTTACACAATGTGCGTCAGCAACTACGCGCATTTTAGTAATAAAGAAATTTTTTTGAAGATATTCTTCTAAACACCTTAGTTAGTCCACTTATTCACATATTAATATTCATTTTACAGAATTTTAATATTTGTTTCTGCCATAGCTTTCTTATTTGAGTAAATCCAAATATCATTCTGATGAAATGTTTATGGCGAAAACGGTGCCACCATTATTTACAACGGCAAATATGAGGCAAAATTAGAATAACCGGCATAAAAGATATATATAGGTAAGAATCATACAGTTATTTGCTATCTCAAAAATGCTATAGAAGTCAAACAAGGAAATGGGTTATCAGATACCAATAAAAGAAGGGCTATTATGTCAATGCCTACGCACGATTCCAACCTTTGCACTCCATGCGTGGATTCTAATGGTGCCAACGCAGTAAGTCTTCATACCGCATAAATTATTTCTTCGCTGTAAAAGGAAACCGACATACGATGACGGTACTTAACAGTATATTCAGTACCAACTATACATATTATTCCTTCGTATTTAGTCAAACAATGTTCAACTTCATGTTTTCTTGAAGTAACATTCAGTCTAATGAGTCTTCTTCATTCACGGCTACTACAGTTGCATCAAGTGAAATTGTTCTAAATGGGTCAGCTGATTGCTATCTCTTCCAGCTGTTTGATATAATTACCTAGTTGCTATTTTTGCGTCTTCATTGGCGTAAGGAAGTTTCCTTGTTTAGTCCATTGTGTTTTTCTACTGGAACTGCCAATTGACCTGTACAATTCACTATCTTTTCTACGTCATTTGTACAATTACTGTGGAATTTCGTATTTCTAATAGAGCAATTACTTGTCAATTATATTTGGGACACCAAACCAGGAAGGTTATCGCAATAGATAGATTTGTCAATGAACCAACTATATACGATAATTCATTCATGAGTTTCACAACGCAATATTAAGTTTTAACGCCTTTACGTGACTCGTTAATAGATATAACGTTAATAAAACACGAACTATCAAGTATATTATTATTGAATTATTATACAGGAACCGTTTTGTGCACGTGTTAAATAATTAGCTTTGTAATAGGGTCATAAATATTTGTTTCACAATAAGTATTGTATTTGATGTTTTCTCTTGTAACCAATATAATCGTGTGAAATGTGAACAACTACTTTCTTGCAATAATGCGTTGTTCAATAAAAGCTTGCTTGAATGATAAAATAACGATTGAGTGTTCACTTTCTCTAAAGACAATAATAACTGATCCTTCTCTCGTTAATAGCGTTTTGAATTCTTCTATTACCCGTAGTTAAGCATGAAAATTTTTAGCTTCGGGCAAAGATGGCAATAACAATTCCATTAAACTTTAGCTCTCTCTACGTTACAATCATCGATCCCATTAAGCTATTGCTAACAACAATACGAGTGTTGGAGCTCGTTCGAAAATACACAATACACCATACAATTTTAGCGTCAATCTACTCGACAAGCAATCTACTGCATTCTTTATAAGAAAAAGTTATCATGATCCAAACAGACGTATGTCAGAGGATCAGAACGGTACTGACTCTCTCTATTGTTGAATATTTTCGAGTACCTTCAGGTACTTTGGACGTAACGAAACGGAACGAATTTTCAATGTTTGGTTTGAAGGTGGGTTGCAAAATAGGGAATCTGATGAGTTTCTATTGATTTTTTGTAGGTTTTGAATGTTAACTATCTTTGAGTCGTTATTGTATTTTATATTAAATGATGCTACTAGCTTAATTATTCATTGATTTGTCAAAAAAGTAAAAATCAAGATTGTTTTTAGCGATGCTTGTTTATCAAAATTTAAATGCATCATGACTTATGAGTTGTTTGTCAAGTCTGCTAATAAGTCAACTTGATTAACTTCATACATCGTTTCTCACCCCTACAAAATTTTAATATCTCCGTTAACAACCTACTTTTTTCAATGTATTGCTTTGACAGCTCTAGCGTCATCTGAGCCATTTTTGGGATAAGCCCACTTTATAAAGCTTTCTTCCACTTCCTATTCCATTAGTGCTACTTAACCAGAGTTTCACAACAAACCTCACCTATCAGTGTTCTCTAAGGAAAGTCTCAAAACATTTCGCTTTTGCCTGCAAAGTGATTAACACTCGAAGTGGTTCATTTGATCGAAACCAATGATTAGGAAACAAGTGGCGTTGGTTTAACTTGTACCGCTTGTACGGTGCAGTGAAATATTCGAGCGGAGCGAAGTGTTTGAATTCATTTTGGCGTAGTTTTTATGGTGCATTGAATAAGTTTGCGTACAAATGCAACGAGTAATTACATGCATTGCCGCCATTGAATAGATTTACTCGTAATAGAGAATTTGTGATTAGAGAGAACGTGCGCTGCTTTGATCTGAACGTTAACTATCTTTATTTAATTAATCTATATTAATATTTTTCTTTAAAATAAAATAAACCGTAAAGTATTATCTCAAACTAAATAGCTATGGGAAACAGCGGCACCTAAAATTGTATATTTCCCTATACTAAATTTCAAAATGCATACAATCTTATTTCTTTTCACAGATACTTCTTACTTTATTTTTCTTTGTTCTTGCCTTTCGCTTACCCTTTCTAAACTCGTACCAGCTCTACCAAGGTTATAGGGTTTGACAAGAATTTAGAATTTAATTGAAATTTTAATTGGAAGCCGCGAAAGTAGTGGGCACGGGAGTTCAACTGTGCAGACTATGTTTATACTCTGTAAATTAGCTTGTATACGAGATTGGCTTGAAAATCTCAATATTGAGACGCTAAGGAAGCTCTTTTAGCTAACAAAGATACACACAGTTATAGGAACTTTCTGGCCGGTATAAGTGATTAATTGAGTTGTAGATCGTTTCTTGAAGAGCTTTCGTCTCGGCCACTCATACATACCTTCTTGGCAATCTTTTTCTAATTCTAGACGTATTAAATCTACGTGCGTAACGGTGGTTACGGTATACATACACGTATATAAACAAAATTTAAGCAATTAAATATTACTACACTTTTAATGAAGTTAATAATGATTATAGTCATTAATAAAAGGCCAGCAAAATCAGAATGCGTGTGGATCATAAGCATAATTCTCAAGGTACAAAAAAGTCCAAAACCGCAAAAGCAATTTCACTGATTGTAAAAGACCCACAACATGAAATGTCAACACACAGTACTTTATTTACCAACACTACCAATAACAAGCTGACCTTGACAATTGTTGATTCAAATGAAGTCACTTTCAATATAACTTTCATTCAAATATTGAATAATAATAACCCATAGCGAACAAAGGCCAATCAATCAAAGAGTAATAATAAATTTATTAGAAGCAATATACCATCGGAATCGACATTTCATTTTGTAATAAAAAGCTGCTATAAATACACCAAGAAAACAATAACACGGAAAGAAACGGTTATTATGGTTAATAAATTCCTTGATACGGCAGCAGAATCAATAAAATTGACAAAACAAAACAGTCTAACTGCGGTAGCATAATGCACAGTGGCCGGATACTAGCACCCACTCCAAAAGCATTTATTTTGGCAACAAATAAATGTATTTAGCCGTCGGTCAGTAACTAGAGCGAACTAGCAGTTTCAATGGCAGCATTTCGCAACACTAGTGTTTGCAGACAAGCCGGCGTATTTCTACACAACTATTCATTGATAACGGGCGTGGGCGAACTCGTCGTGGTCCACTCCATTCATGAATTGGGCAACACTGGCCCACGCTGGCCCACGCGGCTAACGGTCGGTATTAAAGACGTCGATGCATACAAGTAAATTATGAACTTTAATTAATATGAATTTGAATTTTACAGTAAATTTTACGGAACACGGGAAGCAGTTAATCAACTTTGTAAACGCGAAGGGAAATTCATTCAATCTTTGAATAGAAGCTGTTTTAAGTATGTATTTGGATGTTTTATAAGCAGTAAGTTATGAGGTAGTTTATAAGTGCAGAGTAAGTAACAATTTTAATACAAATTGGTTTGCTGCGCAGCAACCAGAAAAATACCGTGGACATAAAATTCTAATTAAAACTCTGTATGCGGTTGTGGATATGAATACCACTATAATTAGATACGCCAACATTGACCCTCGTTTAATTTCTGTAGGTACGATTTTCTTTTTTTTTATATTCTTGCGTCATTCATATGATATCACTTCTCCCGTCATAACAGCTCACTGTTAATCAAATAATAAATCACCTAATTAAATTTTAATTACATCAGGTTTCCATTTAATCATAGACCAGAGATCTCGAATCAAACTTTTTAATGTTCAAAAACTTGACACGACTGGCACTACGCGTTCTTAAACGACAGTTGACACTATTACACCTGTCTATGGCCATGTAAAAAGTAAAGTTTGTTTGAATAGTAATAACTCTGTAGTGGTAAAAGATTTGAATATAAATATTTAAATAATGTAGTATGTAAGATTTAATGTATTTTACTGTATGTTAGATTTTGAGATAGATGATATCTTAAGGTTAATTGTTAATGAATACGTTATTACCCGCTATAATTGTGGGTTAATGATGAAACCTGTTGAAGCTTTATTTTAATATTTAAAACTGTATCCTAAAGTAATTCTAAAAAGCATATCCTAACAATAACTTTTTCTCAGAACAGTAATATTTCTAATGATATTCATGTTATTAAAATATTTGTAAACAGAATAAAAACAGATTTTAGAGTGTAAAAAACTTGTGTCAGTCCAATATTTTTCTAGACATGTTTTGATTTGTCATTCTGTGCCCTGCGGACATTTTATTGGATAAAGTTTTATTTTAAATATCAATATTTAATAATGATAAACTATCTACAAACAATATTTTCAAAAGTAAACGACCCTACGTTGCAACGACAGCTGTTTTTTAATTCTTAACAAACGAAACAGTGATTGAAAAGTAGAAGGCGAAAGCCGAGCATTTTAATTTAAATGCTGAAAAATTTAAATCTTGTTTTGTTTGAAAATATGCATATGAATGCATGCTTGTACATGGTTAGCATAATCTCACAACATGTTTCTGACTTCTTTAAAAAAAAGCTGCGCTAAATTTCAGTAACAAACTTACTTTTCTGATAGAAGTTGTAAAGACTAGCTGGAGTCTACATATTTTACTATTCGTATTGCCTTTTTCACCGGAAGACAGACTGAACTGCAACTGTCATAAAATTACGCTTATGACCTCACAATACGGTTTATAGGGTTGCCAAAGCAGTTCAGCAATTTCCTGCTACCAGATGAAAACTTCCATGCACTAACAACATACTATGAAAACAAAAGAAAACATCCATGACATTTACTTTTTATATATTGATAAGATAATGTGAGATATGTATGAATGTGGATGCCATAAGAGTAGAGACATCTAAGAAACGATTGGTTTTATGAAGGATAAAACCAAAAACAAAGATGCATGGAACAAGACAAACAAACCTAAATAAATAGGGAGAAGTACAAGAAAATGAGATTAAGATAAAGTAATGAGATAACATTAGGTATTCAATACAACATTTTATTGACGCATGAATCTTTAGTAATAGAATGAGATAAATTCTCCCTAACAACCTATTAATATCCTAAAAGGCAAACCCTCAACCAACCCCGGCAGAATGGAAAGCAAGGAGGCTTCATTTCAAAAGCCTGCAATGCAGATTTTAAAAAATGCATTAATATTTCCTAACAGCTAGAATTGCAACCTAAAGAGCCAACACTCGCCAACCCTAATCACAAACCGTTGGGCAGTCAAGTCCATTGCCATGCAAGCTAACGTTTCCATCGGTGCCTCATTGTCTGCAGTCCCCATGGCAAACCAGTTCGGTAAATAGGCCATTGTTCTACGATATCTTAATCCTTTTCCATTGTGAACTTTTATTATGGGTCTGCGCCATTTTTTGTGGCAGAATGTGTCGTGGTTGCAGAGGTTTGCATTTTTTGTGGTCACAAAATACTATTGACAAATTTATTTTATTGGTATACTCTTTGGTCTTTCATCAATTGGGTTTTGAAATCCTCAATGAAAACTGCGATAAATCTTTAAAAATAACTTATTTTTTTCAATTTTTTATTTAGCACTTTCTATTAAAAATTAAATGATTTATCGTAAGTAGGTATATTATTATTTAAATGATTTACTTACCAATCTACAAATTGATAAATAGTTCTTAACTAGCTAGCACTTTTCTTAGCTAGCTATCAATCTTTAATTTGGTATAGTTAGTTACATCATCATCATCATCATTTAAGCTGAAAGACGTCCACTGCTGGATATACGCCTCCTTCAAGTCCGGTGGATGCGAAACGCACTGGACCGATCAGTTTTTTTACATAGTTCTTTTAAAATATTACCAATGCAGGAACTTAATAAACTAAAACTAAACACAGCACAAATTGATAAAATAACATTAATAGCTATTGTGCGTAACACGCAGCTTAAATATCATAATTTTACGAAAACACTTTACTGACATAGATTATAATTATATTAAATTATACAGGTTACAAACCTTACAACTACTTTCACTGCAGACACAATTCTGCAATCAGGTAACATTATAAGTCACAGTTATCAGTTACGTATTGAAAACGTTTACGGTTTTTGCTTTGTAAAGAGGAAGGACCTTTAAAAGTGCCCTGTTGGTTTTTTTTAATGGAAGATCTCTTGTTTTGGTAAAAAACTGTTCATAACTTCAAGATTTCAGTCTTTCTTCATTGTCCCATGCATAATCTCTGGTTTTCCCGACATGACCAAGCTTGCACCAATAAAGTTTCAATAAAAAGCAACACTTTCAAATTTTAATTCAGGCGGCGTATTCATAAAAGTCAATTTTTTCACCATCGTGCGCATACGCACGTTAAATAACGATTGACATTTCGAACGAGTACTATGTCGTCATGGTACCGGTCGCGGGTTTGACTCTTGATTGGTGTAATAATGGGTCTGTTGTTCATTCAGTTACTTGTAGTATATTGCTTCATTGGAACTTTCCTATTGGTGTAGCACAACATTATGGGTTACTTGTTTCTACAAAAGGGCAATTAAGAAATTATGTTTCTATATTAAGAACCTAATTTAAGGGATAACATAAAAAAAACGTCAGGATACCCATAGGCCTATGTCCAGCGGTGGTCGTCTTTTGGCTGAAATTATGATAATACCCCTAGGGCAAGGCTATATTATATTCACATTTTTCCAGTTGTCCCGTGTTATAGGTAGGCTTGCCAAGTCTGTTGCAATTAACCAGGTACAAATCACTTCAAGCTGAGTACATCTTGCGATCATTAGGCCAATGAAGCAATCACACAGGAACACAACCGCGGGAAAACAATTTTGAGACAAGATATTACAAAAAAAATACAAGTATCTGGCAGTAGATCAAGACGGACGTCCTGAATAGATAATACATGTGAAAAAATGAAAACCGCATAAAAATGTGTCATTAACATAATCGTATTAAATTTTATCACCGAATTTGAATGACGCCGGTCAAAAGGTCCGCATTATCTTTGTTTCTAGTAATAAATTTCAACACTTAGGTAATTAAATTAAGATCTGCTAACTTCGCTGTGTGTGGTCTCTTAATCGAAATAAATGTTGATTACGAAAATCAATTAAGCATAGTAGTAAACAAGCCCACAATTCAAAACTTGTCGGCCATAATATGAGTTGAAGTATACTAAATCATTGAAGTAAGAATAAAAAGACGCACAAACTTAAATAATTTATTTCAATTAAACCATTGAAATATACTTTTAAATTGTCAAGCCAAAGTTTAAGCTATGTGCACATTCTTAAGCGTCTTGGTAGTGGTCTATGCAGAAATATGCAGGAGCAAATAGGCAAGATCAAGCAAAAGAAACACGCTCATATATAAGAATTGTACAAATCAGAACATTTTAACAAATTAATCAGTACAGTCATCAGGTCTTCAACAGAGTATTGACCACGTGTCTAGACGCCACGTAATCAGTTAGTGTATACTACCACACACGTGTGATTCATTTAATGCAACATTCTATGATTCATCAGACCTTGAGATTATGCTGATGTAGAATTGACACATAGAAAGTGAAGGCCGCTATATGTATCAACTTCAACTCATTTAGTATTCACATCGTGATTAACTTCGCTGATACATACATACATATTAATAGAATTAAAAACGGCAACTGGTTTAGCAGATAAAATAAATGGTTTTGAGAGCAATCAGATTTTTATCTTCATCGTTTTGATTGGCATCGATTTTCATTCAAAGATGAAACTACATACTTATCTTAATATTTCCTCTAACATTCTTGACTAATCTGATAAACGTGAAGTCATTGTAATATGGCTACACACGCTGTGAACTTGTGTTCTTCAAACAATTCAAAATCCAGTACCCACGACTATAAAAAAGTCGTTATTCAAAAATGTTTCCTAGTATTACGTCATATTGCACCATTCTCAAAACGTTTGGTGATATAAAAAAAAACGGTAGCCATCTGTGCAAACATACCACTTGAGTCCAAACTGACACGTAGAGACCTGTGCAAGCAATTTCTGGGCCAACGAACTTATGTTTGTGAAAAAAATATTGCTCTGTATGTGCAGAAACTGTTTAAATAGTTTAGCATGACTGCTACTGCTTGGTAGCTGTATTTTTTTTGAATAGGAACTTAAAATACATCTTGCCAAGTGTTTAAAAAATTTAAATTTGTCGTAACATTTACCTCGACACTATCTAGCCCACCATCACAAAACCAAAACTCATAAAACGAAACCAAGTAAAAATAAAACGAAAAGGTTAATCGTTATGCGTAAAAAGATACAAGAAAATAAATCTCCGGTAATGTTATGTACTCATAAAATATTGTTTCCTCTGCTATGAAAGTAAAAGTAAGTAAGGTGGACACTACGATGCTTGGAGACAATAAACTGACACAAGACATTCCTTAGCACGCAAATACAGTTTCAAGATTTAAGTATCTATTGTTAATCTTGCCAGAGACTTTTCTTATCTTAAAACTAATGGAAAATAACTCTTATTAGCACTAAAAAACACATCACGGGAATTTAGATAGACAAATAATTTAAATACATAACTTACTAAACAAATGACTCCCCAAATCAAGTAAGAAAAAGACACAGCCATCTGTTGAAGAGTATTAAATTAAACCAGTCGTAATGGTAAAAAGTTAAAGAAAAAATTTTCATAGGAATCGAAATAAAAACCCTAAATTATGATAGCTGACATCCCACTTGTGAACACGTGGCGGCTCCGGAAGGAAGTGTTAATTTAGTCTATGAATGAAGCATGGTTATATTTTTTTAGTATGCAGACCTTGTTAGTGACGTTATGTGAGTGTAAATTAAGTACGAGTATGTAGTTGAAACTTTAAAAGGTGATCACTACTGGTTGAATGAGGATATAATTATTATCTTTAGAAATCAGTCAATGAACTTATTGAATTGGACGTTTTATGTGGAGTATTTGATGAATTACAATCAAGTATTGGCACTTGAAAGTTAGGGCTATGTTTAAATTGTTTTGTTATTATATAATAAAATTTTAATGTCCTATTAAATTCAGGAACGTGCTTTTGATACAAAAATGTTTTTCAATGTCATAGAAATGATTCTATAGCTATTATAATTATCTTCGGTATTAAATTAAATTAATTATTTTATTGATTGTGAATCAATTATACTTTGCCCTAAGAACAAGATAGAAACTCTTAAAATACCCAAAATGTATACAATAAATAAGGCTATCTTTTAAAAATATTTACTTGTTCTGCAATTTATTCAAAACAAACGATTTTAAAAACAACTACAATAAATCTCTCAAACTTCTCCGTAGTATCAAGCGACAATAAACCAACGAGTGAGGCATTGACTGGCGGTCGAGAGTTCGTGAGTTCAAATCCTAGGCGTTGAACTATTGATGGGCTCACGTCTACTCGACGCTATATAGTATTGTTAGAAAGTCTACACATTAACTATTGGAACTGAATCTTACCTACATTGTTTATATTTCATCATGCTTTTACTATTTTCCCAATTTAACTCAGCATGTCTTCTTCTTCCATATAATATTATGTATTCCATATAATCGTCATCTTGGCAGTCACCACCTTTCAAGCCTTTACCATCTTTCACATAACCCATCCATAATTACACTTAATTATTCATACCCGTATTGCCGTTAATAAAAACGAGTATATTATCAGCCAATATAGGCTTTGAATCCTCCACAATCATCTCACATGTTATATTCTTGCTTGCTTATGCTTCGAACATTGGCCACAAATCATAGTTATACTAGTACATGACTAGTAATAGGCGATATGGCGAAGAAACAAAGTAACTTCCATTTAGCTCGATGTTTATTACACCGTCACTACTTTTGATATGCATTTTGTGAACGTTAAATCATAGTATTTGAAAGAAAACATTTTAGTGTATGAAAAGTCCACCACGGTCAGGTGGTCAAGTCTAACTATGAATCATCATCTTGAAATCTAGGAGGATATCCAACTAATCCTGTTAGTTTTTGGATTTTAGTCTTATGACTTGCTTACATTTATATGTAAGCGAAGTTATTCGTCGATTCTAATTTATGACTAAGCTGACGAATTTAACAAATTAGCAGTAATTCATGTCAAACTTTATAAATGAAAGACAAACAACATAAGTAGCCTTCTAGCCTCCACAAAACTTAGTATTTTTATTATTTGCATATAAACATGTCATTTATGTGGCAAACTTAAAACACATACGTATACTTTTCAACTAAATGATACAAAAAGGAACAACTAACGTTAGTTTGCATTAGCGAACCCAGCTTGTCCATTACAAGTCAGTGTAACAGGTTCCCATGGACCGTTTTATCACACTTCCTATGCAAGTTAGCGGGCAGCGTTGCTCTCTGGCCGTTCAATTGCCAGGCTGATGCCTTCAATGGTTATGGACTCGCGCTATTGTTTTATTGTACATCTGATATTATACAGGCTTTATGGGCGTGAATTTGCGTTTAAGGGAATTTTGGTTGTTTATAATGGGAATTTTTTGGGAGTGCCGCAAGGAACAGTGTTGAGACCAGTATTGTTTTTGATTTTAAATAAGTGCTTAGTAGTTTTGCTATTTATAAATTGATTTTACTATGCAACTTATATATTTCTTACTTATGTAAGTTTCACAGTTAAATCAATTTCTAAATCATAATCCATCGACTCAAAGATTACCCTGCAAAGTCCAAGTCGTGTTCTAACTTCGACACACCTTTTTCAAAACAGATTGGATTAAGAGATTCGATTGCAAAAGAGAGACTTTGTACCCAAACTAAGAGAACAAAACTACAAACCACTGCCTTAAAGAAATAATGTTAGTGAAATCAACAATAAATCTGAGTCTGGTGTACGCTGCACTATGTTGAACCCCTGATGTTATCTTATCAAAAGCGATAAAGAAACACACCTTACCTGTTGTTACTCGCGGAAGTCTTGAACTGAGTATTGACTGAAATGTTATGTTTAGATGAAGTAGTTTAGGTTAGATTACTTTTGAATAGGTTTGCTGGATTAGGTAAACTAGATTTGAAATTGTAAGAGCTTAACATCCACGTGCTAAGTCTTGGATTAGAAATGAGAGATGATTCTTTCTAAACTGTCTTAAGTGACTAAAGAAAACATAGATAATTACATAACTAAAAGTTTAATGTTAAATTCTGCCACTATGCTCTACTTAACCACTAATTTTGCCCATAATAGTCCGCCGTTGTACTAGTGCATAAAGTTTTAATAAATAAATAAAATAAATATAGCCACCATTATACTTATAACATACGTAAAGAACAATGCTCACAATAAAACAGTGAGATAAGGTTTTATTCCAAAAAATTACATTATTAAAATTAATGAAAGCTTCTTATTATATATTCAGAAGTTTTTACGAGTTTACTCAATCTTTATAACACATAACCCCCACATAAACCGGAGAAACACAGGTCCCTGACAGAAATGCCCCCCATCGGCACAACAATCAATATTCCGACGTCCTCGAAACTCCACCGTTTATTTACTGATCATTATGCAAATTTTGAAGCCGTTTCAATGAAAAATGAGCCTATATGCGTTGTAATTAATCTTAATATAGCTTGTTAAACAAAAAGTATGTATTGAGGTGAATGACGTAACTAAAACAATAAACATTTGCGAAATATGAAAAAAGCCAATTTCTGTTCATGAATACTGGGACAATGTTAGTCTTGTGTGTAAGAATAATGTTTCGTCTTTTCTGCATAATGATGACAAACATTTGGTCATACACAATACAATAGTTACTTGTATTCTGCAAATAGCAGAATAACAATTTTCTCTAAACATTAAACTCAGGAACTTTGTAGAAACGACCGACGCTGTAAAATAGGCTTGAGCAAAAGGTAATATATTTACTCAATGAGTAACAATCACAAAGTCTCTATGAGTTTTACGAGTCAAATAACCTAAAGATATTCTTAAAGCATTATTTTTTACTTTATAAGCATCAGATGTAGACCAAAAGGCACCTGCAGACGGAACGTCAGACGTGCCCAGTTTTAAGATCAATTCTCAAAACTGTACATTACAAATTATTGTTCCGTGTATACTGCATTCTATAACCTTGTTGCGAATTCAAGATCGTATGGTGCTCATGTATAAATCGGATCACATCGCCATACTCTGTCTTAGTCGTGACCACAACACTGTTAGGTGAGCTGCCCACAGAATCAACAATAAGTTTATCTGTAACCGAATCAGTGTATTAACACTTATGGACTTGTAATACAATACGCATCTTTGTGTTTTCTCAATTGTTATGTTACGGAGAACTTTTTTAGTGCTAGCTTTGATAGCGTTACCAATTTTTTTAAATGTGCACGCATCTGGATTATCAATGTTTTTTATTCTCTTTAAGTCTTACTAGGAATATAATAAAATCATGTATTATAGTTTTGCAGTTTTTTTTTTTTGTAAATATCAGTACCCAACATGTTCAAGTTAAAAATAAAGATATGCAAAGAATTTGTGACGTAGACTTAAATATAAAAATTATTCGTCGTAAACAAAAACCTGACCCATCAAGTTTCGAATTCTAAATTATGATTATCGACATCCTAAATGGATGATCCACTTCGGGCATCTCCGGACCTCCAATGGGTGGTCGAAATTTACAAACCCAAATTGCAACCGATAAAAGTTAAATTATTATTGAAATCCAGAGATAATAATAAAACGGGTATATGTGCCATTGTTTGTGGGTTTAAATGGATGTAACGAAAAAGGTAGGACGATGGATCCTGTGATCAGTTTTTATGTTTTGAACGAAATCTGAGCCAATGTGGCTGATACAGGTACTAACATAGAACTTAATGGGGTGTCTGCAAATTAGGATTGTGTGTCTGTTGGTAACTTAAAGGATATGTTAAAGATCATTCAAGCTTCCATATTGGGTGACAATGATTTATGTTTTAGTTAAAACTACGTATTTTGTTAGTTGATGATCATTCTGGTACAGAATGCTATAAAATATTTAAGTAGATATTTCAAAAATGTAGACACGTCATTCATAATTTTATTATTTTAATTTAAAATGTTACATATATCATTTACATTAAACAAATCACAGTAAATTTCTCAATGTAACCTCAAAACATGACTCGCATTCAAGAATTCCACAAAAACAATCGCATCATGAAACAAATTCAAAAGGCCATTGTAAGCAATAAATTCGCGAACATAAATATATTCTGTAAAATCATTGTGCTAGTGCAAAATGGACATATTAACCTTGTGTCCACAGGATGCGTTGACAATGGTACTCGGATGTTCGCTTGTTTGATCTCGCGTTGTTTAGGTATGAGTCATTAAAAACGTTCATGGCACAGCATTTTTGCAATTGATAGAAATGGTGATATGGCTAAGTGAAACGAAGGCGGTTTCAACAGGCATCATTAACTGTGATAGTCTTGTTCAATGCTGTGAGTCTATACGAAATTCAAAATAGTCTGCCCGCAATCTTTTGAGGGTATCTTCAAAAGATTGCGGGATGATCATTTTATTTGAATAGTTGGATTACTATTCAAGGGTACCTATTCTGAATAATTGAATCAGTATTAAGGCAAAAGGTATGATGAGCACATTGTTTTTGAGTAGTTACAAAGGAAGATTAATAATTTAAAATTATCCAAGACTTCAAACAGAAAGTTACAAGAAATTATGAATATATATTATAATACACCAAACACATTACACATACTGAGGAACCATAACCCTTTCTTTTCCATTTTATATTCATATTTCCGCATCGACGCTGAAGTCCACAAATTACCTAACCCAGTAAATGTCACGTCAAAGCAAACAAACAAACTTATTTAACTTGCCTTTCCATAAACTAGGTAAGTACCTCACGATATGTATACATTATAACTTTAGGCTATCATTCTTCAATATTAACTTGTCACAAGTAATAATATTAAACTTAAATAAACAGAAAATGACAAAGGATTATACTATTGAGCATATTTATTGACAATAGCTCACATACGACTAGAAATGTACGAAAGCATAATAAACAATAGGAATTTACTTTAAGGCTTGTTTCACATAATTTTCTCTAATCATACTCATAGGTTCAAATCTTTATTCTTCAGTTTGACTTTGAGTTCATTATGAAATTGTACAAAACTAAAATTTGTAATGCTTTGTGTGATTGGAATGTTTCATTAAAGCTAGTCTCACACTTTCAGAATGATTAAAATTGCGATCTATCACTTTCTTTTTGATGAACATTTTTGATGGTGATTCACAAAATAGATAAGTAAAGGCAGAGAATATTAGTGTGACAGTAGGCAAGGGAGACTGGAAGAATTAAAAGTGTTGCGCCGAACCCAAGTAACAAAGTAGGAAGATGATGATGATGATTGTTCAAATACTCTTTCTATTTTCCTAAACTACGTCAATGGAAGCCCATGTAAAGCCAATCTAACATAAAAAACTTGTTACAAAAAATGCTACTGACTTCCAAATAAAAAAACTACAAAGTGAAAAATTACTTCATTTTTGGATGTCGGTGTCTTTCATCGGTACCAATTTATTGCGTTATGGAGATAAATAAAAAAAATAAAGAAAACATATATAATGTCGAACAAAGAACCTCCTCCTTTTTGGGAAGTCGGTTAAAAACTGAATGGGGACAAAACGAGTAAACACACTCATAACAAGGAATTCGCTGTAATATCAGTCATTCATGATAACACTTATAACATAGATAGTAACATTAGTATCAATGAAGTTAAGTGTTATTTCATTGATGCACTAAGTGATAACGATGTCGCTTGTATGAAATGTAGTGAGAAAACAATAGGATTTAAAATGCAAAAATTTAAAGGGGATCTTTTAATATATTCTGCATATCCTCTTGAACGGTATTCCTGGTAGGTTATACTAAGAATTAATGCCAAAGTACTAGGTAGTTGCAGGTGCTATATATTTAATATTCGATTTACGCAAATACAAAATCTATCGAAATTGGTAAATGCTTCTAGAAATAGAAGTCAGCCATCTACTTTATCATTATTTCTAATCCAGCTGCGACTGAATGGAGATGGCCATACAACTGCTAAAAATATTTTATAAATATCTGACTAATAAATTTTTCAAGTTATTTTAAAAGCCGCGTCTTATTTTTCTGCACTTACAAAAAGCTGGTAAGACAGCCTGTTGCGTTATCTCACAATCAGTATTGCTGACGGCCATTGCGATCTAGCGTTAAGATATCATTTTATCGAGCTTAGACACTAGTTCACGTAAACTTGAGCAATTTTTCCTGTTACAATGTAGAAAGCCTGTTTTTAACGGACGTGGTATATGTTTTGTATGATCTTCTTGGTAATAGTTAAATCTTATGTCATGGTGTGTAAAATGAAGAATAGACGTAACTTTAAAACTAGTCCTACAAACGCGAACTCTTTGAAATGTATTGTTATAAAACAAATATTGACACACAAACAAAGTATAATGTAGCTACAAAGCAAAGCAAACATCGAAAACCAATTAACAACATTGATTTTGCTTTGATTAATACACTCCCTTATCTAGACGCCGCCTCCTTTTCCGTAAACAAAGATTTTATTTACGAATCCTCAATTAAATAAACAAGTATATTAAAACTTATAATTAGAACAGCGTCTATCAACCACGCTATCAAAAGAAAAATATACCAAGAGACTCGTCCACATACGATACTATCGCAAAACTAGTTGTACATTATCTGGAATCTTCGATGGAACATGCAGCTGTTGATGCAAGTGCAGAAATGTACGCTAAGTAACGCGTTATGATAAGATTAGCGGATGTGCGTCGGTGCTGATGCTGACACCTTGGTCACGAAGTTATGATTGCAATCGTAAAGTAACTTTATATTGAGAAACTTTCTTTGCCTGTAAAAGGAAGTGTTTGAATAATTTATAATTTGTTGTTTTTGGGAGAGTTTAAAATCATCAAGTCTTCTTAAAAATCAACTTAAAGCTGATTTAATTGCTTTTATTTGAAGTATGTGTGCACCTTAAATTTTTTATCAAGCATGTTAAATCAAGGCGCCTGATGATATAAGGTAATAGCTTCTATAGCTACAGACAGGAAAACACTTTTTGCAGCAATTTTCTCTTATAAAATTACATAGTAAAGCCAAGTTTACAACCAAAGCTTCAAGACGTTTTACGAACAAATTGCCACACAACATCACCACGTGTATCTATTAACAACAAAGTCAAAGAATCCAAGAAAAGGGTATAATGATGTTATCCAACAGTAAACGGATAAGCCACGGAAGTAAATAATTTAATAGTCAAACAATATCCCAATCATTTTTCTTCATAAAACATTTCTATTCTGAAGCAACGACTGGTTGAACCAATATTTAAAGAACAAGCTCCAAGCGAAAGATCTTAAACAAAACCTATAAACAGAAATGTTAAACAACAGACCGACTAAGATAACAGAGCGAGGAAAAGGCTAAATCACGATGAAGTCAAAGAAATAAACAATAATGAACCTTAACTAATTGTAATAAGGATTCCGGCACTACCCATAACAGTAAGAGGTGCAATTACAATCTGTTTTCCGTCGTATATCATCCATTCTGATAGCTTTCAGTGCTGATTAATTAAATGATAAGAAAAACAACATTGATTCATTAAGTAAATTGGTTTTTAAAACCTTTTTAAGTCAACTTTACTCATGTCAGAACAATTTGGTCAAAGATATCTCGAGGAAGTTAAGCATTTCTTGTTTTAAAAAGTTCCTGAATTTGCATAATCCTTGACAGAAAACTCTCGGTACATTATCACAATCAAACGCATCTGGCAGCCTTCTTCCTTTGGCAAACCTTAATGAATACCGTTAATGTGAAGCTTAAGATGGAACTGAGAATTGTATTGTCTATAACAATATAATAAATAGAAAAGATTTTTTTGTTTGTTTGTTTGCACCGAACAGGCTCCGAAACTGCTGGACCGATTTTAAAAATTCTTTCACCTATAGAAAGCTTCATTATTTCCAAGTAACAAAAGTTATAACTAATTTGCAAAAAAATTATAGATCCTTAAGAAAATTGCAATAATGTTACCCTAAGGAGCAAAATTTTGCCTATAAAATTCATTATTTGGCGTGCGCTGAGAAAATAATTATGTATTACATGATTAAGGTACTCATTTTTAACTACAAAAAAGTTTGCGAGAGAATATATCTCACTATCATAGTTAAGTCACAATAGCAGCTTTTGTGTTCTAAAACTTAATAAGATCGCCGATAGAAACAAAAGTTAGTTAGATTCGTATTATAGTATTAATTCTTATTTAAATAAATAGTTTAACAAATTGGTAGGTAGGTAAGGTAGCATAGGTAGATGGTAGGTAGGTAGATAGCCAGTTGACGGGAGCGAAGCCGCGGGGTCAGCTAGTTTTTCGTTAAAAGATTGCTCAGTTCTTCAAGACCATTCCGCAAAGTAAAGGAAATAAAATATCTAGTGTGACTCTACTCTTATACTCGTAGAGTCATAATAACGATTAATATTGAGTCAAGACAGACTAAAACCCACTTCACTAATACATATCAGATGTGTAATCGTAACATGGCGCCAAAAGACTACAATTTCTTAATACACTAAAGAGCTGATAATAACATTTCAATTTAGAAAGATATCACACAAAAAGTAGATAAAAATCTATTAAGATATAGATTTATCTCGTATTACGAAAGCAAGTACAAATGTATAGGAAAGCAAATAGCACATACGCATAGATGATAAGGCACTGAACATCATTGAAATAATAGATACAATTTAAAATTTGGAGCTAAATAATACTTTCCACATACTAAAATCATTATGAACGCAACAAAAAAATACTGATCATAAAAACAAACAAATCAACGAGTCTAAATGTAATGAAGTCACAAGAACAAAAATAAAAAGGAAAATCATAGCGCCAGTACTGTTAAGTAAACCGTTAATCAAATTAGTAACACACAAACCCTAATATTAATAATGACCGAAACAATAACACAATAAGGCGTGAGAAAGCGAAGACATTAGCAGCTAATGGACTGATAATAATGATGAATTGTGATAAACTCGATAATGTTATTTTTTAAGCCAATTATATCCATGTACAGGACAGAAACATGATATAATTTAATACAAAAGAACGATGAGATGTGGAACCAAAGAAATAATGGATTAATTATGATAAGTTTAATGTGGAAGCGACAAACGCTAAAGCAGGCTGAATAGGCTCAATCGGGACTTTATAATAAAAGAGTGGACTGTATTAAAATAGGTATATTACTGTTATTACGCTATCAACTCAGATAGAAATAGGTACAAAGAAATGCCCGTAATGGCTGGTGTCTGTGAGCTGAGTGGAGCGGCGGGCGCGCAGCCGGCCGTCGCGTCGTGGGTTCGGTCCCCCGACACCCCGCGCCTGCCTCTCGGACGCCCGCGCATATGTGATGCGCCAACATATTCCCCGGGTTGAAGGGAAGTCTTCAATTGTCGATTGGAAGGGGGCAGATGCAGTTGAAAGCACGACGAATGGTGCCCCGCTTCGTCTTCAGTTCGGCCACTCTCGTGACTCCGTCTACGCCAGGATAGGTCTTCGTGACCCGGCCCAGGGACCAGAGCAGAGGCGGCGTTGTTTTGTCCTTTATCAGGACTAAGGACCCCGGCTTCACTTCACCTCTGGAATGAAACCACTTGGATTTGGCCTGCAGCAGAGAAGTGTACTCGTTATGAAACCGTCGCCAGAAATGCTGTCTGATGTGCTGAATTCTCTTCCAGCGATCCAGTCGCGTGATGTTGGCTTCAGTCACCTGAGGATGTGGTACTGATAAGAATGGCCGTCCAATTAGGAAGTGAAAGGGAGTAAGTGCCGAAAAATCGTTAGGGTCTGAAGAAAGAGGAGTAAGAGGGCGTGAGTTAAGAACCGCCTCTATATGAGTGAGACAGGTAGCCATCTCTTCGAAGGTGAAATGAGTAAGATGCAGTAATCGTTTTAAATGATGCTTACATGATTTTACAGCAGCTTCAGCCAATGAATTGAAATGAGGGCTGTATGCGGGCGTGAAAATAAATTCAATACCCTGCTGCGCCATTTCAGATGCAACATTTGATGATTGCAAGAACCTGTACATCTCATTTGATGCGCCTACAAAGTTAGTCCCGTTATCGGACGTGATGCTTCGAGGCTTGCCACGACGCGCCACGAACCGATTTAGAGCGGCCATGTAGGCCTCAGTGGTGAGGTCGGTGACGAGCTCCAAATGTACGGCTTTTACTGCCGAGCAAACAAAGATGCACATATAGGACTTTGTAAGTTTGCATCCTCGGCCTTTACGATTGGCCACCAATACTGGCCCGGCGTAGTCAACATAACTATTTAAGAAAGGAAACTCAAGATTTGTTCTTGAGCTAGGTAGTTGACCCATTATAGGCTGAACGTTCTGAGCCTTATGTCGAAAACATTTAAGACATTTATTCACGACAAATCTAGACAAGTTTCTGCCGCCTAGAGGCCAATATGTTTGCCGTATATGTGACAATAACAACTGTGGACCTGCATGTACAAGTTTTAAATGTTGCATTTGAAATATAAGTTTTGTAAGTATATGCTTACTGCATAAAACAATAGGATGTTTCACGCTAAAATCGTAGGGGGAGTTATCGAGCCTTCCGCCCACGCGAATGAGGTTATGATTGTCAATGAACGGTGTCAGAGGAAGCAATCTACTTTTGCGCGGTAATTTTTGTCCAGACTTTAACAAATTATACTCTTCTGGAAACATTTCAAGCTGTGAATAATGTATAATTATATTTAATGAGTTTTCTAGTTCTGTTGTTGAAAAATTACCATGCAATTTATTTTTATTTTTTATGTTGTAAACAAAGCGTTGTATATATGTAATTATATTTTGTATTTTTAATAAACTAGAATACTTTACTAATAAATTAGAAATGATTGATGAATGAATAGTTACGTCTAAATGATCACTACGTAACGAAATATGATTGTCACTATTACTACCAATGTAATGAGTCACTACTTCCGGCAGACTATCTTTCCCGTTGTTTGGCATGCTAGGCCACTCATTTTCACTATGCTGTAAAAATGAGGGTCCAGACCACCACAGAGGTGTGTGCATGATAACGTCGGCACTGAGACCACGGGAAACAAGATCCGCCGGGTTGTCCTTCGACGGTACGTAGCTCCAGGTATGACCACAAGTACTTTCCTGTATTTCATTGACTCTGTTTCTGACAAAAGGTTTTAATTGATTAGAAGGAGTAGAGAGCCAACCCAGGACTATGGTTGAGTCGCACCAGAATCTACATTTATGAATGGGCATGGTAAGCGATTCCTGAACCTTAGTACACAGCCTTGCACCCAACAAAGCTCCACAAAGTTCAAGCCTCGGTATCGTCGTTGGTTTGATCGGCGCTACACGATTTCTAGAGACTAGAAGTTGTACGCCTATGGACCCACTGCCATTACAAGACCGAATGTACACACAAGCGCCGTACGCCCTCTCGGACGCGTCGGTAAAGACGTGTACTTCATGCGTAATAGAGTCTTCACGCAAAACCCAACGAGGAATATTTAATTTATTTAATGCTGTTATTGTGCCTTCAAATGTATACCAAAGATTTTTGACTTCGTGCGATACTTCGTCATCCCAGTCATACTTGTCTTGCCATAGACGCTGCATAATCAGCTTTGCTTCGACGACGCATGGACCTACGAGGCCTAATGGGTCAAAGATTTGACTGATAACGGAAAGGACATGACGTTTTGTGACTTTAGTAGTGGAGGTGATATTTATAGCATAAGTGAGTGAATCAGAGTCACAAATCCAGTTAAGACCTAAAGTCTTAGATTGAGAGTTTGGACTATGCTCAGAAAAATTTAAAGTGTTATGTAACTCGTTGCTATGTGTAATTTCTTTTAGAATTTTTGGATTGTTTGATCGCCATTTTCTTAAATTGAATTTTGCAGATGATAGAACAGAATGTACCTTTTTTGAAATATCTACCGTTTCAGCTATCGTATCCCCTCCACTAAGAAAGTCGTCGACGTAAAAATCTCGTCGTATAGCGCATTTGGCACGACTGTCCTCAATGTCATCAGCCAGACTTACAAGACACTTAGTGGCTAAATAGGGCGCAGAAGCGGTACCATAGGTAACCGTATTTAAAGTGTAGGTTCTAAGAGGTTCTGAAGGACCAATGAATAGGCTCAATCGGGACTTTATAATAAAAGAGTGGACTGTATTAAAATAGGTATATTACTGTTATTACGCTATCAACTCAGATAGAAATAGGTACAAAGAAATGCCCGTAATGGCTGGTGTCTGTGAGCTGAGTGGAGCGGCGGGCGCGCAGCCGGCCGTCGCGTCGTGGGTTCGGTCCCCCGACACCCCGCGCCTGCCTCTCGGACGCCCGCGCATATGTGATGCGCCAACACAGGCTAAGTATTTATCATTGTTCAGATTAAATAAACATACATGGAAACACTTTAAAAAGAATATGTACGTACAACAATATTATTTCATGGTTCTTATATTAGAAAACTATAGTCATTCTGATAAACAAGCAAAGATTACTTTGACAACGTTGTATCTGAGCTTACATTCAAAGGCCCCTAACTAACTACCATAAGTTTTGTGTCAGCAGTATTTACAAACACGAAACACTAATGGAAACAAAATGCACTTATAAGTCGATATCTATCGAGGCCACCACTATCTTTTCTATGAAGCAATAATATCAACTTTATCGATACATACACGATATGCCGTCGTTTTACATGAAAACTTACGTAAAATGTCTATGACGATATCTTTATAATCTGATTGACTTGCCTTTACAGTTAATATGAGGATTATGGTAAAATAATTGAATTTTGAAAAGTAGGCAGCGTTATAGTAGCTTTGGACTCTATTTCATACGTGAGAAGCGATCGATTAAGTTGCGGATTAAAGCTAACTTTCATGTTACCGACAGAAGTCCAAACTATAAGAAGAAAAATACTGCGCAGATGCAGTAATATAGTTGTAGAACAAAAAACTCGATAATATGGTGGTTAACATATACAAGCTTATGAATCAACGACTGGCTATGAGAAAGAAGAAATGAGAAATTACTCAAGTACCGACACTGGACCCTCTTTCAATTACGAAGATGACAATCCAACTAATTACTTTTCCCTTCTTCACAATCAATTGAAAATATCACTCATTCTTATACTCCTGCTAATCCGATAACAGTAAAAATGCGTGATTGTTTATTTACGTCTATAACCGGAGTAGAATGATCGAGTTTGTTTAACGGTGCCCAACTGTGCGCAAACGCAACTTCCTGTGTAAGTAAGCAGTTACTGGCATCGCGATTGTGACTTTGGTTAACTTTGTTAGTGTCCCGATAAAGGGTCAAGAAATTGTTGAGTTGGATAATAGTTATTTCCTGTTATGTAATTATCTTGGACTTTGTTCCTATTTCTAAGCCAGATTCTGGGTAAATAAACTCATGAACGATATGTAAGGAGCGATTCTTAATTTTCGAAATTATGTGGCAGTCGTCAATATATCACTAACCTAACATTGTGTAGATACATAATATGTATAATTTATTTCAACACTGACAACTGACATAAATACACTGCAATATGCACTTATATTATAGATAAGAAATTAATTATAATTCTTATGAATCCTGTTATGAATCAAGCCAAACAAAAATCAACTTCTTAACTACTCAAATCACTTGCACATACAAAAAAAAACATTTATCGCAGCCATTAAAGATAAAAATAACGATATTCAGAACATTACATTATTATATTT
Organism: Orthosia gracilis; assembly: GCA_947562075.1. Classification (NCBI taxonomy): domain Eukaryota; kingdom Metazoa; phylum Arthropoda; class Insecta; order Lepidoptera; family Noctuidae; genus Orthosia; species Orthosia gracilis. The sequence goes on along the minus strand of OX387270.1, from coordinate 3,699,974 downwards.
ATCAGACACAATTGGCGGTCAAGCTATGGCGCCAGTCGGTAAATAAAAGATATAAAAAGATTATTGATATACTAAAGATAATCATTACTTTGTTGTATCGTAGTTCCCTTGACAGCTGTTTCTGGATCTGATAAAGGTGTTGTATTGAATGTATCAAAGCGACGGGTGGTCGACGGACTAAGCATGTTATTGATATTAGCAGTACCAGTGCTATTTCGTCGTATAGCCCAGGTTTTAGTCCTACGCTTGCTATAAAACTGCGATTAGTATTTGCTTAACCCTAGCATATATTTGAATATTTGATTTAATTTGCGATACCGAGTTATGGGTCAAGTGACACAAATTCCTGAATATGAAATTTGCCATCTAAATAGAGACATGCTGCTTTGTGGTGAAAACTGTAATATCTTTAACTTGTATTATATTTTGTGATACATACATTTATGTGATTCTCTTGAATAACTTTATAATTGTGTTGGTTTTAATGTGTTTGGAACATGGATCAATAAATCTGGTTTTTTTTACTTGCCATATAAATCTATCGTTATTCCCTACTGTGTTTTAATTTATTTATATATGTTTTCGTTTCGTAAGAGCTTCATCTCTTTATTCGCTAAACCCATTTTTTTCATCTGTGTTATTAAGTTTATAGTTTCTGTGATTGCATTGAATTATTTTCATTGCATGTGCACTAACCCACACATAGTCCGCTCATTTAATTATTATCACTACTCGTAAAATGATATCCTGTAGCGCCCAATTAATAACATCAAAACCAACATGGTTTTATAATCAAGTATTTTATATATCATCTTTATCTTAATGTTCATAAGGTTCAAAATGAAGATATTCTTACTCTGTAGCGTACCTACATAAAATTGTTAAATGTACATCCAAAGCAGTGTGATGTAATCAATTGTTTCTTATTACATGTGCCATTAAGTCTACAATTGGTCGTGTTTCTGTTTGAAACACGTAAATGTTTTATTGTTTTTGTAATGAATGTTTTCTTAAGACATTCCTGTCCATAAATAGTATGCGCATAATATAGAAGGCGCCGGGCGCATGTCTCTTCCTACATGCGAGTATAATAATCTTTAAAGTAAAGTTTTCAATAAATTAAAGAGACTGTGCGAAGAATTATCGCGTTGCCTCTCTGGGTAATTAATTTTGTCTTTTTTACGCCGATCCGAAAGTCGTTCAGATGTCCTTTTGTGACAAATTAAATATAAAACCAGAAATTGCATTATTTGTTCCGAACGTTAATGCTCAGTGCGTCCAATTAAAATAATTATCGAAAAAGATTGATATTGAAGTCAAATTGTAACAGCCCGAATCAATCAAGAAAAGCGGAAGAAGTTGCGTAATTATTTTGCTTAACCATATAAAAGATAATAATGTATTCTCTTCTCCTAATACTTATGTCAACTCAGTTACTTTCACAGGTTGTCACAGTAAAATCTAGATGACATCCTATGCACTACCTCAAGTTTTCTATTCCAAGAGATCGATATGAAAGCACCAAGGCAGTAACCGTAAATAGATATGATTTTTTATAGATACATAATTTCTTTTAATTCATACAAAATCATAATTTCAAAAGGAAATCATTTTCTTTCACTTATTATGGAAGTTTTAGTAGTGAATTTTAATCATGTAATAAACCTTAATGACCACGTTTCTAGCAAATGCAAATTTAACTTTGATTGCTATATTTCAATTATTTATGAAGAACTTGAAAGATAGGAGAATGCTGTAAAATATTTACGTATCGTATATTAGTAGGTACAGTATCACTGTAAGCATATTGAAATAAGCATATATAATTAAGTTTTGTTATGAAAGTTGTAATCTACTAAAATGCTGCTTATGCAGCAATCAGTGTTTATGTTACAAAATATTCAGAGATTACAAAATCTGAAATTGATTGACATTTTTGTCAGACTCGGACAGCTTCGTCATTCACCTCAATCAAGTCTAGGTATAAAAAGGTTGAAAGAAGAAAAACTTCAATGACTGGGAGTCAAATTGGCAAATTTTATAAAACAGTATTTGGTACAACGACCGATAAAGACTCACTCGTGTCGTCCATTTATAGGTGATAAAAGGCGAAAATTAAACAGAATTGCCAAGAAACAATAGCTATATCTGATAAAAAAGGAAATAAAAAAGTTAGGAATTCTAAGTACGTGTGACTAAAACAAAGAACCTAGAAATCGTTATCAAAGATGGCGTAAGCACCGGTCGTGCCTATATAGCCTATTAGTGGTACACCGGTAATATTCATTCTTATCGGTAACCATGAAAAACATGAAAACATTATGGATAATAACTGGCGCCTGCTGTTTCTAGGAATTTTCTATTACATCATGGAGTTGAGTTTTCCTTTATATTGGAAAAAAACTTATTTTACGAAATTTCCTTCACAATGTTGCATTAAAAGCTGGCAAAAATAATGTGTTCATCTAACTTGAGCAAATCGATTTGATAGTAGCTATATAAGTCTTTATAACACTTAGAACATCACCATCCATTCTTTTCATATGAATATTGTTGTATCTCATTAGTTTTTACGTTTTATTTAAATGATTATCACGAAAGTTTCACACCATAATCAGGTGATTATAAATGATAAAATATAACACTTCTTACGATAATCTTTTCTCATAACACCAAAAGAGACTCATAACACCATTAGTTGCCATAAAACGCACTAAAAATGTTTCTTCTTTCACAAGAATAAAAACTTTCGCTTCAGACAATATTTCTCAAATATTAGGAAACCATACATGCTATTTTTTTTCTGTATGCATCAACACTGGGTGTTTGTACAATCTGTTTAGACCATTCGTTCGCGTGCTCTCGCGAAATCAGAACTTGGATATTTTTCTGAATCCACGCGTCTCGGCTTAACACCGGGAGATTTGATTACTTACGCAAATAGACTCATATCGTTAGGTTATCTCAAAGAATTTACAGAAGGTATTTTTAATACTGATGCAGAGACAGAGAAAATACCAACTACTGAGACAACCAGACAACAATTTTAATATAAACCCAAAGTTTCCTCAAGTCGTGCCCGAATAGGAACAGCGTTAGGAAATACCAATAATAATTATATATCTGATAAGAAAGAGGGAAACCTATCTATTTATAACAAATTACTTATTTTAGGTCTATTTGCAACCACAGTAGTTAATTCACCAGCGTGACTAAAACGCTACCTATCGTCACGCCCTATGCCTTAAACACGTTCATTCTCAACTAAACGTGCAATAGTCTTCGGAAACAGTTTCACAAGCTCAGTGATTAATTGTACACATATTTGAAAGAGATTGGAACATGAACTCGTGACTTTACGATACCCTAAACCTTTAAGGGTTTACACTGATTTAATTTCATGCCCAACATCTTGGTCTATATAGTTTTCAACACTTCTGTTGTCGACTAATTTAAATTACCCTTTTGATGTAACTATTACCATTTACCCATTAAACATTGTTTTAGTTTATTACTTGAGTGATCTAATCTTTAAGGTCTATCTTGGCATTCCTATAAGTGGGTACCGTGGGTAGTTTGATGGTTCTTTTATCGGTTTCTAAGACATCTGAACGTAATTTATTGCCATTGTAAAATTGCTTATTAACTGTCGAATTTCCACATTGGTCCTTAGTCTGCACCATTATTATTATGAAGAGCTTCCTTCTGCAAAGCACAGGCAACTATTCCTTCTTTCTATTTTCATTTAGTACACATTTATTTTCAGTGAGCTCATTGCATCACTCACGTATCCGTCTGTCTGTCCGTCGGTAGTCTTCATATTTTCACAATATAAGCACCTTGTTGACCTAAAGACATATGATTTGTCAAAAAATATTTTTAAATGTTTTAAGAGCGGCTCCCATACAGCTAAAAGGGAGTGCTAACATATATAATCAACCTACCCCATCGAATGGGGTATCGTTGTTTAGAACTCGTTGAGTAGATAAATTAAAAAAAAAGTACCATTTGTCTCGTTATCTTCAGGGACTGCCGTAGTGACGATTACTGATTTTCGGGACCATCTGTGGCAACTTTTGCCCAACTCTCTTGTGGCATGTGGCAGATATGGTTGCCCTGTTCCATTTTAATATAGCAGCAACATCTAAGAACCACTATCTTATATTTTTCTTTATAAAATTGTAATCATATTATGGAAGCAAATCATATCTACAGTCTCGATATTATAATTTTGTAAGCATAGCCATACACAAAGCACCATACATTCAGCAGATTATGCAATTTTTTTTAACCGCAATGGCATTGTTGTTTTCTAATGAAACCCTTGTTCTTTGTATTTTATTCTCATTGCAACCGTGATCGTAATTCTTAATCAAAACTTCTTTGTTGGGAAGTTCGCGGTTTTCAATGTAGAGTGGAGGACTATTATGTGGTTATTTGCAGCTGCTGGTGTTTTTTTTATGAGGCTGGTGTAAATACAGTAACTAACTGAATCAATACATATAGGTCAACTCGTTTCATATGGTGTCGCAACAAATCAAATGCAATTAAAGAAAAATTTAATATGGATATTATTTCTCTTCCATACTCTTTTCATCTTTTGACTCTCTAATCAACAAGAATAAGACAGTATTTCACATATTATAGTCATAGCTTTGCAGTTTTTAGAGTGAAGAACCAAATTCAACTAAAAAGCTTGCTGACGGAATCATCCATTTGCATTAAAAATCAAGAGTTTTATCAACAGTGTCTTTAGTGGAATTCGGTGAGCATAAGCATGCTTATTTTGTGGTTCATACACCTACTTAATAATATCACTTTTGCATTTCGGTTGATTCCTCTGACTAGACATTTTTGCCTTAACAAATCGATAGCCTCATCAATTTTCTCCGTAATTTCATTACCAGCATATAGTTCTCGCCAAACTTCTTGGCCACCCTGAAGTTGGCTACAACGTCTGCGCAGCAGTAAAACTCATACAAAAACGGCATCGATCCGTGCCTTGCCCATCGGAAAGCCAACTTCAGGGCGGCCAAAAAGTTTGGCGAAAACTGGACTTAATAGTTCTATCACTATCAATACGTATTTCTAAGTATAGATTCCTCGTTATAAATGTTAATGTCTATTGTTTTTGTTCACAGGTATGTACTCCTGGTGTAGTAGCAATCTGTTTAGTAAGTGATACGGGACATATTTTTGCGTAAAGTTGGAATGTTAATACTCTTTGGTTGGTAAGTAGCTGTGCGTATTTAATGTCGTAAGAGGTGGAATTTGTGTTCGTGGCATTTTTCTTATATGCTAAGTTGTAGGTTTTTAAGCTATATGTAGGTAGCATCTTGTACAACATATGTAGGTAGTCTGCATATCAAAGTTTATTATCATCATCATTTCAGCTGTAAGGCCTCCTTCAATTACCTCCATTAAACTTTATAAATAAATTTATTCACAGTGGCTAACATTTAATCGTTTCTTATTCTAAAACTAGCTTGAAATTTTGTACCACAAAATTAAAAGTTTCCGAAACATTAAACGCTTCATAAATGCATATAGTAAAAACCCTCACTATTTACCCAGTAATCAGTCACCATATAATCTCAAGTTTATTCCCCTGTATCACCCACCTTAAGCACATTTCTCCAACTCTTATTGAGAAAGTAGTAAGGTTTAAAATCGAATGATTGTTCAGTGTGTTTGACAGTAAAGTTTATGTTATTTGCTGTTGATAAGTTAATTTGGTTTACGGTGTTTTGCCCCTAGAGTGAAGTTTAAGGTGTCAGCAATGTAGCAAAGTAAAGTGTTGCTTTAAATACTTTTATGTTATAAACGAACTAACGTTCTGCTATGATTTTGCCTGGCGAAAGGATAATGCTCATGTCTTTCTACCTACATAAAAGGTAAAATAAGTCATTGTTGACTTTCAAGGACCAACTGCAGGATTCCTTGTATACCAGTGGTATACAAATATACAAATGGCAATCAAACATCGTAAGATCCAGTTTTGAATGTCTTGAAATAAACATGATCAAAAGTTGTGAGTCGATGGCAGAATTGTTGCATTCTTAGCCCTATTGATGTGTATTTTTTTCTGTTCTTGTAATAAGTGGGTCTTTCTATCATAATTCAATCCGCCAGTAGCTAGTGAATGCTGACTATTACTTAAAATATTTCTCAGATTCCAGAAAACCCAAAAAAATTACAAGATCATATCTACCAAAACATCTTTATTATTATCTTGGCATCCCCAATCTAGGTCTTCGAAATCGCTTTCCACTACTCCAGAAACGAATTAACATTTAATAATGAAGTGTGCGAAGAGATCAGATCATAAATCTTTCTCCGTTGGGGAGTCAGCACAGGTCGTGACTATAATGGCATCCACGTTCGTGTTCTTGATAATTTATTATCCAACACTTTTAAGCCGTAATTGTAAGTAAATGATTCTTTGCGAACTTTTCACACATTTTTTTTAGTTTGGTGTAAAATAAATCATCGGTTTTTCAAATGTAGCTGACAGTGTTTTTTATTGTGTGGTCTGATTGAAGGAGGTTATTTCTTTTCTTTATGTTACTATATATGATACCCAGTATATAAAATAATTAATTCACACACTACACATTGTGTGTCTTTATATTTGTTTATATACGCACTTAAATCAAAACCAACGAGGTAACTAACTAATTCTAAAAATAAACTAGTCTATGGCGTTGAAAAACTCCTCTACATCGCTAACCATTGGTACAGTGCCCGAAAGACTGGGCGCATTGCTCCGTCATATGACAATCGTTATTAAATCCTCTGACCAAGACAAAATACAGCTTTGGTCACTTCGCGTGACCCAAGGGTTTATATAGCTAATAGTTACTTCATTCTGCTATATGGTATGTTGTGAGGAAGAAAAAAAAGTTGATTCAAAAATAAAAAATCCCGACTGCTTAAAAAGCGACCTAAAAAGACGTAAACAAGAAGACATGATATATGTTATGCTGTCGGAGGATACATATTCGTGAGCTGGCTGACCAAGACTAGATGTATCCTCCGACTGCATAGCATGATTTTCTTCTTCTTTACGTCTTTTTAGTTCGCTTTTTAAGCAGTCGGATTTTTTTTTTTTTTTTTGAATAAACTTTTTTTACTTATTACTTTTTAGTTTTTTTTTTTAATTACTTACATTTAAACATATAAGTGTTATATATTTTGGAAATCACCTCTTAAAACCCTTTATTTTGATACCCTCACAATATGGCACCCAAAAACCGTATTTTTTTCTATTTTCCAATTTTAATGTAGCCAGTGACAATCGCACGAATCGATTGACGTAAGAATCATCAAAATCGGCCAACGCGTTTGGTCTCTAGAACGCCACATAGGAACAAACGTACATACAAACATATATATACTGATAAACACATTACCCTCCTTTGGCAGTTGAGTAAAAATAACACACTTGGCTCCAGTTTTATTATGATTAATATTACTTAAGTTTTTAAAAGAGGAAATCTAAATATTAGCACCGTTACGAGATAAACTCATTCGCTTATCATGTGTGAGAACAAAACTTTCAAAAGAATAGCGTATAAGTTGTAAAACTAATAGCATTGTAAAACTTAATGGCGGAAATCGATCCAGTTTTGTAAGCGAAGCATAAATCAAAGCTTAGTTTAAAAGCATTGTAAAGCAATTGACCTCTTTGTATGAATCCGATGGGATCACTGTTATGTAATAAACTTATTAGTTTCTAATAAAGCTATAATATAATAAACTTATTAGTATTCTTTGCGCAATAACTTAGAAACAGTTCAAACATCAAATATTTATTAAATAAGAACTAATACAGACCTAATACTTAAGACAAGTGACATTCTATAACGAAAGTGACTACTGATTGCAAAAACGGCAAAAAATTATGGGAATGCCAAACGCTATGAAAATGTCTCGACAAGTCTTTCAAGTAAATCCTAACATTTACCTTGCGATTGCAGATAAAAGGTTGAAATCAGCGATTATCATAGATCATGTCGGGCTTTTACCAGTATGACTTAGTAAATCCTAAGTTTTACCGGTAAATCCTAGTATATACCGTAGCTCGGGATTTCACAGTAACATAATATAACCATAAGCATATCAACAATAAAACTGCCCACACGCTGGTTGCGTGCCACCATACTTTACTTCAACTAAACTTTCAATTTAGCCATAAACCAGACTAAATTGTTGTTTGTTATGATACACAATAAGTGGAGCTTGTGGCATAGTTATACAAGCCTCATGGGTTGATTTTCAAGGTTAAGCAAAGTTTGCCAAGATTAGTCCATAGATGGATGACCATCCAGTAGAAACCGAGACGGCTTAACTTGCTTTCCGAGGCACGGAGGAGCCGTTAAGCCATTGGTTCCGGCTGTCATCAATCTGGCACCACCTATCATGTTACCCAGTTACTGAGTTGTGGAGGTCAGATAGGCAGTCTTCTTCTTCCTGCCCTTGTCCCATGTTACTTGGGGTCGGCGCAACACGTTTTCTTCTTCCATACCATCCTGTCCACCGTCACGCTATCACTGACTCCCTTTTCTTTCATATCACTCCTCACACAGTCCATCCATCTTTTCTTTGGCCGTCCCCTCCCTCTCCATCCATCCACATTTATATTCATAACTCTTTTAGTAACATGCGTTTCATCCCTCCTCATCATATGACCATACCAGGACAAACGGTTTCCTTTCAACTTTTCTGTCACTGGCGCCACTATCAAACTTCCTCTAATATACTCATTTCTCACTTTATCCATTCTCGTCACTCCACACATCCATCTCAACATTCTCATCTCTGCTACATGCAATCTCTTTTCATCCATCTTTTTCACAGCCCAACATTCTGATCCATACAGTACGACAGGTCTAATCACGGACTTGTAGATTTTCCCCTTTAACTTTAGGGGCATCCGTGGGTCGCAAGTTGTTCCAGTGACCTGTCGCCATTTCATCCATCCCGAGTTGATCCGGTGCGTTACGTCTCGGTCTATTTCGCCATCCCCTTGGATAAGCGACCCTAGGTACCGGAAGTCGGAGCACATCGGTATTTGTGTTCCAGCGAGGGCTAGAGGCACGGAACTGGAGAGACCGCCGAAATCGCAGAACAAATATTCGGTTTTAGATCTGCTCAATTTCAAGCCAACACTCTCCAGTCTGTGCCACCACATCTCCAATCTACTCTGGACCTCTAGGCCACTCTCGGCAACCAGCACAATGTCATCGGCAAACAGCATACACCAGGGTGCCTCTTCCTGTATGTCCGACGTCAGCGCGTCCATTATCATCAGGAAGAGGTAAGGACTGAGAGCCGACCCTTGGTGCAAGGTCAAGGTCAGATAGGCAGTCGTTCCATGCAAAATACTGGTACTCAGCTAAATCGGGTAAAACTGGCAGCTGACCGCAAAATAATTGGACAAAGACTGGGCAGATTTTCTTACAGTATACAATAAAAATTTTCTATATGTCTGACCGTCAAAAGCACTCTTTCCACTATAATCCCATTGTCATTTTCTCCATCAACATTACCATCCATATTACAACTATCAGCATCCAAAATGTCCTTATCTACAATTTCATCATCCTCTAAAATAATCATTTCATTATCTAGAAAGCAGCTCAGTCGACAGTCGATGACATTATCAAGAGAATTATTCAACTAAATACCTCTTCACGGTTCGCGCGTTCCAAACAATCGTATCGCTGATCAGGACCAAATGGACCAATAATAGAGTTTAGCGACCTAGCTGTGATATGTTATATATGTAGTTTCTATTGGATAGTGAAGATATATCTTATATTTTTTCTTAGACGTTTTTTGCTGTAACTATATTTCAATATCACGAGAGGTTTGATAAAGAGAAAGGTTCGAATGTGTCTCCTCAACTTAGTAATCATACTCAGGAAGTTTTAGCGCGAAAAGTAAAAAAAAAGATTAGTGCTTGTGATAATGATATAAATAATATTACAAGTGAAGAAAGACGAAAGATAGCAACTGCTTAAGAGTCAAGCAAATTAAAAGTAAATACAGCTAAACTTAAAGGCAATGGTAAACTTTGATCATTTTCAAACTAAAATACAAGACAATGCTACAAATACTTTCGAAAATAGAATAAAGTGCTATTGTTACGGCAAACACTGGAAATTAAAGGTCATGAGTTCAAATTCTATCCCAATTGAATCCATTTCTAGAACAAAGCCATTCAACAGATCGAGAATTTTACGAAAGTCTGAAATAGCTTTAAAAGATTTCTAGGATACTTTCATGGAGAGTTGAAAACTCTCAAATTCTTATCTCAAGGTAGCAATATGTAATAAATTGTCATGAGTTTCTATTCCACATTCCACGAGTACAATAGTGACCTTTTCACCTTTATATCTGGAAGCGATAAGCAGCTGACACCCTCAATTCTTATCATTTCTAGATCTGTATATAGGTATACCGTAATATCGGCTTGTTTAAGTCCTTGGCTGAACATGGGCCGCCCTCCAGGTAGCTTTAACAAACGATGACGGGTGTACAAAACCTCTAACTAAAGCATTGCGGAACGAATCAGCAAGCGGCTCCAAGTGTAAGAAAATGAATAAAATTAATGATGATGGAATGAATTATGTGTATTATGAAATCCTTTCGCCAGTTTTAAAACACCTACAGAAAAATAAGAAACATTTTTAAAGCTTCGACTAACCAAATATGGAACAAAATAGCTATTAACTCGTGCTCTACGAGAATCCGGAACATCGATCGCCATCATCAAGAACATATCACAAGTTTTTATCTAAAAACGTCATAGTTCAAGTAAAAAACTGAACTCGTGCCGATCTCGCATCATCTAGTCCACGTATTTAAATCGGCCATCTTAATAGGCCATAGCTTTCACAAGCTCGACGATAAACAAAATCACAACAACGCAGACATGAATCCGCATAAATTCCCTTGCATTCAATACGAAATGTACATTATATCTGATCAGAGGTTGTCAATGCGAAAATGGCGGAACACAAACAATATCGGGACCGGTAAATGCCATCGGACGCACTGCGGGCGTGGTTGGCTGGACGGGGAGAAATCGAAAAACGTACAACCATTTTGTTATACACAATGTATAATTTAGATATCGTCTTAACGGTCAATGGTGGATTAGTCACGTTTCGCGATCGAGATGCTTCTGTGACCTCTCCGTGCTTATATGGGGCTGTAGACATGCAAATGGATTTAGCGATCCGAATAGTTTGGTTGTCAATGATCATCGTTTATTGTTATTTATAGTTCAATAAAGAACCGAAATTAGCTGTAAGACCTAAAATATGGAAGACTTGTCTATGATTGCTAATAAACATTGCCATAATATCTTTCTGCCAATTGATTTGTTCATTATTCTTGGAGTATATGCTCTGTGTGGGTATATTCTTATCGCTTTTCTCTTGTATATTGAATGAATTCAAGCAGTCGGGTTGATTTAATGCGCCTATAACCATAATAACACGCCGCAACAATGTCGTTGACTTTGAAAATGGCAATGTGAATGAATTGTGCAGGTTACGGAACATAATTCTATACCTAAACGGCTGTAGGTGGGTGGCTGTTATTTCTTAATTGAGTAGATCTTACTGGTGCTGCACTGGAAGTTATTAAAAAAATTGTTAAATCGTTGTTCTCAGCTTGTGTTGTCTTAGTTCTATTCCATTTTTAGTAGCATGTGCCAATACCAGATCGGCTCTTTGATCAGGGCTTGATCATCAATAATCGTAGAGGCTGTCTATCGCAACTTCAAATTATATACTTAAAGCCTATCCTCCTTCATCCTTCGAATATTTCAAAGATATTTTTTCTTGAATCATGAATTCTCTCAAAGTATGCCATAATACATACCATCTTTCTTTCAGACGAGTAACATTTAAGTTGGCAGACTGACTAGAATTGTACATTTTTTTTTCTTGAAAAAATGTCCCAGGAATCACAATAGCAAAAATCTATACCGAAAATAACATTATCCACAATCCTTCCTCTTGTAATCACGAGATTACCATCCAAAAGAAGCGAATAACTAATGAGCACGTTTTTGTACTGGTCGTCAAGTGTCACTTTCGATTTTAGTTAATTGATTCTTGTCTAGATAAGAGAGACGTGTCGGACATAAAGAAAGCGATCCATATCTTGGGTACCTAATGTAACAAAGTTGTGTCAGGCTCGTAGCCAGTTTTTTGGTGGTCTTAATCTGGTACTTTGTAAACAAGATGCTTTTAAAGTTGCTTCCTTATTTGATTTTTCTTTTTATCTTTTCTGTTGAAGATCAGAACTTAAATAATCAAAATAATGTGTTGGTATATGTAGTTTAGCTTAAAGTTGGCAAAAGAGACTTGACATTAATCCAATATTGTCCTTATGGATTGTTGAAGACTAAAGTATGACTTGATTTGTTCAGAAATCATTCGTGAGTTATAGAAGGCAACCTATTGTCACTTAGTAGCCAAAATTCCGATCCTTGCCTCCATATAAATTCTAGGAAAATCCGAATACCTATGTGCACCATCACATATCTTGGCAAAAGCGACCGGGATGTGGAGACCCTAAAGCTCTGCTAGCATAATAATGGATTTAACTCTATTTTGTCCTTCAAAGCACATTTTATTTAGTACTATCGCTTGAGATTCTTTTCTATAGGACTCTTTATCTTGCATATTGAAATTATTAAACGCCTTTTCAAAAACATACAGCTTTATTGAAAACGTCCTCCTTTTTTGAAGTAGGTAAAAAATATGTAAAGTTATCAGACGATTGTCTTAATTCAACGTTTCTTATCAGATAATTTACTCAAACCTAAACACTCATTGTATTACAGCCAGGATTTCCCCTTATAAAAATCTAACCGCAAAATGTTTACATAGAAATAAACTATTACCAAAGGAACAACAGCTTTCTCTAAACTTATCTGTCCATCAAAGTAACGGCTGCAATAAAACAAACCGGAATATTAAGATGATGAACTGCACTCAGTTTTGAGAGCACACACAAGGCTCACGGAGTCACGAAAGTTAGAGCACGATTTATGGTTCTCGAGCGAAATGTGACTTTGTGACAAACGTTGAGCGAGAATTAGCCTGTACTGTTAGTTAATTGAAGTGTCATTGACTAATTTATTAAAGACTAGCTTCTGCCAGCGGTTTTTCCAGCTTGAATACTATTCCAGGAGAACATACTCCGGGATAAAAAAGTATCCTAAATCTCCATCCATTGTCTACCTATCAGCCAAGATACATGCAGAACCGTTTTTCTTTCTTTCCTCATCGATTGAAATAGTGTTTACAATTGCGACTGCTAACCATGGAATCCTCGGTCGGATCAACTGTCATTTGGTCTATCCTTAAACATATTCCCTGGAGCCTATATAAGTGTACACCACCTGTTTTCCTCCGGTCGATTCAGTAGCAGACATGATCTGTACCCAGAATAGTAATAAGCTCGTACCCTGTCACAATCATTGCTCACCTCATTTTTCTTTGTATGCAGATTTTTTCTTATCGACCGACTTCTAAAAAGGAAAACAATTTTACGTCGCCATTAAGTCTGCCTTTGTCACTATAAAAAATCTAAGATCGTTTGATGTCTGTGACAAAACAAGCCATCCAATCAAACCTATTCTAATCACGGTAGCTACATCGACCCATAGTCTAAAGCCGGTAAAGTTCAAAGCTTAGCAGCATAATGTGTTGTATTTAATGATAATGATCGCGCATAAATAGTGTTGAGTCGCTAATTCATCGCCCACGAAGAAGTTCAGACAGTTCAGCGTTTCCTCAATCGTGTTTTATTAATAGGGGTAGTAGTAGGTAAGTAATTCCTTTTACTTCTACTCGTAGTAGGTGATTTTTAAAAGCTTCATTCTGAAAGTTTAGAGGTAAATACTGCTTTTATTATGGTAAAGGTTGCTATAATCACAGTTAACATATTTTTAAAGCTCGTTCTGACAATTTTACAATACTTGATTATTTTCAAGTATAAAGATTACTCTGTACACATCCTATTTTAATCTTTAAGTTTTAACTTCATTATCAAGTGATTGTAGTTGTTGCAACAGCTTTGTTTTCTTTAACCAGATCACAACTAATATATGTTATTCATCCATGATTTTAATACTAAGGTGGTAAACTATTTCTTTTTATTATTAACATGATTTTATTAGCTTGGTATGTATGTATCTATGAATCTATGTAACGGAATCTTTGTACGTGATTTTCACCCCCTTGAAAACGTCGGATTAATTTGGAACTTTGCACACTTTTCAAGAACCAATGCAATGCAATAATTTATATAGTTTGTCCCATTATCCTTACTAGGATCTTGAGGATAAGCGATTAAACTAAAAAGAATAATAGTTTAAAAAACTGAAAACATGCTCTAATAGAAAACCAAATTAAAAAGTAGAAAATTATTTTCAATAAATTTAACACGCTTTTTACAGTAAAATATTTTTTTTTGTTAATCACACTATTCTTAATCTATTTTCTATTTTTTAATTTGGTTTTAGCGTGTTTCTTGGTTTTTTTTTTAATAACTAATAATTTCAAAGTGTTTTCTTCAGGATGATATTCAATTTCTCTTAACTCTAACGTTCTTTAATTAGCAACCGTTACATTATCCATGTAAACAGTTCATTGAAGAACATTTTTTTCATCTTGTTTACACACTGACAATTCTTCCACCTTCCTTGTAAAGAACTCGATCTACCAAATAAAGCGCGTTCTAGATTGACGTATTAGTGGACTAACGTTACTTAATGACTACTTAGCTTAGGAAAAGAGTTCCCGTTTTACAAATAAGGTAACGGATTTAATGTTATTGATTCTTAGGGTAAATTGTGGGGATCTTTTATTGTTTAATGGTCTGGTGACGGTCTGAGGATTGATGATCATTATCAATGGTAACTGTGAGGATAGCTTCGCTGCAGGTGGTATGGTAAAGGCTATAGACGTATTGCTACTTAGGACATCGTTAGATGGAAAAGGGACATAATAGTAAATAGACATTGTTAGTAGAGTCAGTATAAAATAATTGCACTGTTGTGACCTGCTGCTCATCTATGTCTTTATGCAAATACAGTCAGCTTCTTTCCCTGTTGGAATGAAAATTTTAAGTTTAGAATGAAAATTTTAAATTTAGAATAAAATTTTTAAATTTAGAATGAAAATATTAAGGTTAGAAAATTAATTTACATTCTCACAAACTGACCCGTAAAATACATCTTCAAACAATAAACCTCTTTTTACAATACTATGCAAACACAACCTAACGATCCCTTCTTCGTTCTAACAATGCTCCTCAAGTAAATTTTATTGCCAACGTAACATTTATATACAAATTGCTATCTCAAATTCCATGACGCATAATTAGAGCCTTGCTAATTACAATTTCCCATGTTCAAAGACGAGTTTCATTAGAGGCTCAATTAAGTTCTGACTACCGTTATGCGATAGTCACTATCAGATGCTATCCCCAATGACATTGATTCACTTTGAATTATTTCTTGCTGTGAAGGAAATTATGTGTTTTGATTAAGTTGCTAATTAAAAGGATTTTCTACATTTGGTGTTGCGTGGCAGATACCGTTAGAAATGAAATATACGAGTAGTTAATTGGTATTGAAAACGTCAGTAAGTTTATTAACTTAGGTTTGGTTACTAATGGCAAGTTGATCAGTAACAATATAACTAACAATAGTTTTATACGAGTATCTACAGAACTGACCATATCGACATAAAACTGTTAGAATTGAAGGACACGATCAAGGAAGATATCAAAACCAAGGGATAGCTAAGACTAAAATAAAAACAAAGCAGATGTTTCCTGATTGATCATCAATGTCATTCAACATACTAAAATCTATATAGAACAACCAAAGACCAACCCGACCATCTAAAACATGTTTTTGTGTTTCACTCGTCCCAAAAATAGCCCTCAGACAGACACACAAAAAGTAAAAAACGTACGAGCAAACATAGCTACGGCCACAGGGACTGTTTGCATTGGATACGTGAACAAATCTGAATATGATTTGGACGGACTTGAAGATATCTTGAAGGTTGAGGCTAATATCAACGTAAATGAAAATGGTAAACCTAAGGAGAAAGTGATCGTAATTATCGTGAAAAATTATGGGTTTTAACTGGTGATGTTTTGCAGCTGTTGATGACAATTAACTTGTTATCAAGGCATATACTCATATGTATATAGAAAGGAATGTTCTAATACTATTGAACTTAAAATTGGTCAATAACCATGACGTGAAGACCATGTTGAAACATTGTTTTTGGATCCTTTTTGTGTGAATTTGACCTTGCTCATGACTTTGAAAACGTACCCACGTGCACCTGCTGTTGTTCCCACTTAAAATTTATCCCGGTCCATAAAATATTGAGATAACTCGGCCAAGAATCACAATCATATCCTTGGACTTTCCTGGCAAATATTAATTGTTTAATTATGTGTTCTGTTCAATGATAATAATAATACGCAGTTTTAAGGCAATAATAAAATGATTATAAACAGAAACACTAAATATGTATTGTTTATACTCTATAATTATTGTTGTATTGTGAGGATTGTTGATATAATCACGGGCTTCTAGGGCAGTTAAATAATGATTTCTTTTTTGGAAGTAAATGTAAAAAAACTTATTTGATAAAATTTTATATTTACCAAATCTGGTCCTACGGGAAGGTTCTTATTCTCGTCTGTATGTTCTAGGTAAAATGCGACAGCTGCTTTTTTCAAATAAACGATCGTATGCCTATATCGTTTACCATAAATCGTTTGTCTACATAGCATCTTCACCTTTCCTATCACTTAGAGACCGAGTTCTCCGTCAACTTTTCTCTTTATTTACTTTGAAACGCTTACCGTTGACTACATTATCTTTGCCACTTATTCTATCTAAACTTTTTTGCATTTAAACTGGGCCTATAATAATGCCATTTAACGACCAATTACAAATATCTCAAAACTAAACTTTAAATACACTATCATACACTATCATATACTAAATCCCTTACCTTTGAGGGTACTAATGGAAATAACGTTGAGAAAACATTATTACTTGATAAAGTTAGTCGTAAATCTGTCCGTCTGTGCACTTATCTAGTAACTAGAGTTTATCAGGCAGCATGTGAAAGCTTGGAGCTAAGTGGAATTACCTATTGACCAACTGTTGTAATGTATTGGAATAATATATGTATCGGTAATGCGTTGCTGCGGTTTAGGGTTGGTTTAGTGATAGCAATATGAAAGTAGCTAGTGCCATTAAAATCATAGTAAGTAAGAAAATGTATATATTTAGCAGAAGTGGAAGATAATATACTAAATGTTAGCAGAACCAAAGTGTTCCCATCGTTGCAGCAGAAGTTAGGATATAAAACAAAGATAGGACATTTTACCGTAATAGTATCTATTCAATACATGGATATAGGAAAATACGTTCAAAGGAGAAATTTTAGATAAATAGGGGTCTTTAAGTCAAGAGTGAATAGGTTACTTCTAGGCAAGCGTGCTTCACCGTCGACCACATCATCGCTTACCATCAGGTGAGATAGTGGTCAAGCGCGAGCCTATTGATAATAAAAATAAATGAACATTAGTGTCTTCTTAAATATGACAAGAATATTTTTATATAATTTAATATGTTTCAATGTCAATCTTGATTTTAATAAACCATGATTGTACACATTTTGCATGCCTTACGGTTGAATCACTTGAACAACACCAACACCATTGTAACAGTGTTTTCTGCAAAAATAAATAATTTGATTTGATTTGACAAGGTGATAAGGTGGTCTATTTGTAGCAAAGACCACACGGACAGCTCATTTAGATGTTAAGATTTGCTATTACCATATTCGATCCGGGAACGATAGAAAACCAAATGAATCTTCACAAGTTAGTCGTGATTACGCTGAGACTCTGAGAGTAATTATAATTACTTCTATTTTTAAATACAAACAAGGCTTGTTAAACGATGATAAAACAGACCTGAGCAGCAGACTGATCTTCTATTTTTGGTTATTAAAATAAGAAACACATAAGATATGTTCTATAAAGAATTTGGTAGATTTCTAAAATTCATTCAGCCTTTTTTAAACACTACAATATTATAAATAATGAGGATTATAATCCCAGAAGTTTAAATCAGGTAAACATGTGAAACGGACGTAGATAATAGCAATGTTTAAATTACTATAATTATAAACAAAACAAAAACACGGCAACCCAGTGACCATATATTTAAAAATCTGGTGTCTAAATCGTGTTATAATAACATAAGCCAAGCTACTTGTCGCGGTGTATGGCTTCAAGCGGAACGCCCTTTATTTTGAACGCTTGGAGTTATTTCCACCCTAAATGAAACAAGCGTGACAATAATTGAAACAGGTGTAACTGGGGGGTCAAGGGCAATGAGCTTGAGGTAGCCGATCATCATTTGAAAAATATTTGATTCTATTTGGATTGGGTTTGAAAATGCAATCAGTACAACCTCAGTCAATTTAATTTACTTTATTGGGGTGATGGGCATCTTCTACTGAGATGCTATTGCTGTCTAGATGGAACGGGTTACTTATGTTCGTCAAAAATAAACTTTAGGTAAATATTGACGAAATGATCGACATAATTTTGACTTTGCTTTTGAAACCTATCTTTAAAAAAATTGGTAATTTATAGCTTCGGTGTAATTGGTAGCTTCGGGTTATTTGCATAAAATGCTTTATTTTGCAGTGCCCATCAATTAATATCCAAAAAAAATCTAGTCCTACATACGCCAGTACCTTTCCCTCATATTTACTATAGGAAGCATCTTATCTAAGTTCAATAAAGTTGCCCAACTTGTTCCCCACTTGTAAGGTGCCGCTCCACTTCAAGATAAAGAGTACAAATATTAATAATCGATGCGGTGACCGTGTAAGGTTAAACAAACGTTTGTTGGTTGTTTTAGGTTGCTCGTAAGCAGACGTGTTGGATTTTCATTTATCAATTAAGTTTTTCCTTTTGTCTTGAAGGAGGTAATCGATATTCGTCATGAACATGATTGAAGTCACTTCCTCAGAAATTTATTAAGAAATTTGGCATCCTATATGTTGTGTTAAATTGTAATGTGTTTTTGTGAAAATAATTACGGATGATGATTAAAATTTCCGGGGGAACAACACTAAGCCAAATGAAACAAAAAATATTTTGAGGTTTGAGAAAGAAAACAATAGTCGTAAAATAAACCGACTCCTGTTAGACATAAAAATTATAGCCTACAAATTGTACTTAAGATTTTCAATATTTTCTAAACGGTATGTTGGCCTGCATGATATGTTTTCATCACGCATTCAGTGGTTCCTCGACCTAGTTTCCGAGCACAAACATTGAACAAGACCATTTAAAATAAATGCAAATTTTATCATAATCCAGACAGTCAGACCTCAGAATCATTATCACTATTCATCAAATTAACTGCTTTATTAACTGCTATAAATCATACCGCCGTTATACGGTAGCTGTATAGTTATTAGAAATTCTAAGTGAAGAAATAAATCATGTGCGTTAAGATTTGGATAACACTAGGAGGCGGCGATTTAGATTTTAAAATATATTATAAGTCTAATTTAGTGGCTTGTGTATCTTTATGTTATCTTAATTCGTGTAGGTGCTAATGGATACAATTTAATTTGAAAGTAAACGTTATAATAAAGACTAGCAAACGCGATTCAAAAATTCATGACTTTTTAAGTTTCTTTAATGTTTTAGCTTTGCAAACCTTGAAGTAAAATTCCCTGCTAGAGTCTCTGTTTCCTGATAGTAACAAACTGGAGGTTTTTAAGTGAAGAGTGAAAAGTCTACTTCTTGGCAAGTGTGCTCTATCGTCGACCACTTTATGAGTGTCAAATGCTAGCCTAAAAATATTTAAAAGAAATTGTAGTGAAACAGCCTACACAAAACTCTTTGCACAGGACTTGAACGTGAACAGTCATTCATAAAAGCATTTATAGCTGCACCCTACAAGATATTATTAATTTCCTTCCTGCCCGGCCATCACTGTTTAAAATCCGAACCACCATTAAGTTTATCGATGAAAATAAATCCCTTTACATCCGAAACGAATGTCCGAAATTAAACACTGACATCGTTCGGTCATTCATTCGTTCGTTCGTTCGTCTGCTTCAAGACATACATCGGTCATACCGAAATGCAATTTTATTACGATATCGTATCGATCGCTCATTGCGTCTGATTGATAGTGCCCTACGCACATGGCCCCTGGCAACTTGCCATTCAATTGGGCAAAAGTTTTTATTTATTTCCGTGGTGAACTGGGTGGGGTAATATAATTATGGTAAATTGTTTTGTGTGGTCTCTAGAATAAAATAAGCCACCCGAGAAGAGTCAAGATTTTATAAGATCAGGCAGAACTGCTGATAAAATTGCTTCAAGTAAGGCAAGGAACTGGTCTGATAAAAGGTCTCTTAAATATGATGGGCAATTGGAGGAAAAATGCCTGGTTATTCGTGAACAGACAATCACCCACGCCTTATCATCAAGCCGAACATAAAATCAAGCAAAGGCTAGACAAATAATGACACACAATAAGAACTATAATGCTATACTCAACGTAGAAATTCGAACCACAAATCAATCTCCAACAATTAACAATTCACATCAGCAATTTCAACACCGCATAACTGATTCTTAGAAGTGATCCGCGATTGCAGAACATAATTGTCTTAAAGAGATCGTATATACAACAACAAGGAACCAAACAGTTCCAGTCGAAGTGGACCTCGCATTATATAAAGCATTCAGTACCATGAGAGTTCAGGTTATAATGAAGATGTATATTATATTATGTCGCCGATCGTATATGGATGGTAATTGAGCCTATTGAAGAAATATAATATGCTATGGAACATTTTGCTTTTAGAATAGTCTCATTTTGATTTATTGCTTTAAGGTGAAGAAGTGGAAAGTCCTATTTTAGTACGACATATTTCTTAATGATAAGAACTACTTCGTTATATTTTGTAAACTTTAATTATAATCATCCACAGATTGACTTTATGCACTGTTACTTTACTTGATAGTATTATGACCCATCATCTAAATGACAACAAGCAAAACAGAAACCGAACCGGTAGATGACTAAGTGATAGTGCAGAGAGGCTATCATATGTAACAACCCCGAATATAAAAAAAAATCACCATTCTAAAGAAAAAAAGCAACATACACCACACCTGCCCCAAACCTATTTTGTAAAGCAAACATCATCAAGGTGCACAGACGAACACAAAGAAGAGTACACACGAGCTCAAACAAGCGTTTCTCTATCGTGTCGTAAAATGACGTGTATGGAGAAAGAGGCTTTAGAATATAGTGAAGATTGTGGCAGACCGATAGAAGGACCAAACGGTTTTCAAAAAGTGTGCTGTGAGAGAAGAATCTTAGAGTTAGTACATAGTTGAATGCAGCTTAGGAACAGAACGATTTCCTTTGATGATAAACTAATCATAAAATATTACCTTTATCAGTAGCTACTTGCCTTTTCAGCTATATATTCTTAACTTACTGTTTGTAGACTAAAAATTCATATATATCTCGAGGTGTATTAAGTAACGGCAAAAATTTAGTCCAGCATTCGTCATAAGTGTAGTCTCAAAGTCCACGAAATAAAACTAGATCATTAATAAGTACCCATTTAAAATACACATCCAATTTCAAGTCTAAGAGGTATCAACGTTCAAGAGCATATTCATGTCATGATACAAACTAAAGATGTCACAATAAATTTCAATAAACTACGAGGCGATATTAATAAATGCATAGATGCATGTGATTTTGTACCAAAAACCATTATGATTCATTTGTATCTTTTAATCATCCCAAAATAGCTGTATAAGGCCATAAAACACGATATACTATAGTTTGTAGTCCATGTTTACTATAGAAAACATAATTCTCTTTTCAATATTCCATAGCCCCTTTGCTTTCAAAATATTTGGACCGCTCCAAAAAGCAACCGTACTATTTATCAATGGTACAATTATGTCGAAACTTGAATCAATGGGATCATTACATTGAACAACTTACGAATGTTGTATCGAAAGAATATGAAAAAATTGGTTACCTTCATTTCTCTTAACGCCTAAGCGTTAAATGAAGGTAACCAATTTTTCTAAGAAAGTAAAAAAGAAAATAGAGATGGTAACTTATAAAAAGCTAAGGTGACTATGGTGGTGAATATCATGACTGTACAGTGACTGCGGCCAAATCCTCACACGAAAAAAAATGTTAATTCAAAAAATCAAAAAACCCGACCGCTTGAAAAGCGAACTAAAAAGACGTAAACAAGGAGAAAAGCATGATGTGCAGTCGGAGGATACATCATTTTTTATTTATAACTGTTTAGTTATTTTTTTCGAATTAGTTACATTAAACATATAGGTGTTGTTTATTTTTGAAATCACCTCTTAAAACCCTTTATTTTGATAACCCACACGATATATGGCACCCAATATCCGGCATTTTCCTATTTTATTTTTTGTAGCCAGTGACACTCGCAGGGTTAAGACAAATCGATTGACGTAAGAACCACCAAAATCGGTCGACGCGTTTGGTCTCTAGAACGCCACATATGAACAAACATACATACATAGACTGATAAACACATTACCGTCCTTCGGCAGTCGGGTAAAAAGAGGACTTAGGAGACAGTGACAATTTAGAAATAAGTTATTATAAATGGTAGAAAAGAAGCAATCAAGACTGCATAATTATTGTGACACGAAACATATATTATTGCAATACACTCAAATCTGAGTGCATAACATCACCTTTAATTATAACAATGTTGATGAAAGTAACGTGAACGAAATTAACTACGGCCAGCATAAGTTGCTATCTGAAATGGATAAAGTGAATAAAAAGCGAAGTTCAAGTTACTAAAGTGTTTCATAAGCTTTCATTGCATTACACTCAGTAATTACAAAAGTTATAATAGCTATATATTAACCTTATTTTAGCAGTGGTGGCCCAGTGGTATCGGCCGCGGCTTACAAGTTGTAGGTCGTGGGTTCGAGCCCAGGCAGGCGCTTTACTTTGTGTAAATTATTTCATCACCACTGCTCTCAAAACGGTGAAGGAAAACATCGTGAGGAAACCGGCATGTCCTAGAACCAAAAATTCGAAGACATGTGACATCCACCAACCCGCACTGGGCCCGCGTGGTGGATTACGGCCCATTCCCTCTCACAGAGAGGAGGCCTGTGTCCCAGCAGTGGGAACATATTAATAGGCTGATGATGATGATGATGATGATGAACCTTATTTAAGATATTACCATTGTTGTAAAGAAATTGATGATGCAACTTAATGCAATCATTTATAGTAAAAGACGGTGCTTTAATTACTAATGGTGTTATACTAAGTTGGTGGTCTGAAAACAGTTCCAAATTAAACGGTAAATATTAATCTACAGATATGGCTTAATTTATAAGTCACGTTAATTTAATAAATTGTATTATTTAGAGAAAGTTAATCGCAATAAAAGAAGATTTTTAAATTAAACATTTTGCAAATTACCATAGCAAATGTTGTTATTTTATATAATGTTAAAAAATCAATAAATAAGAGAATGATCTTATTTCTATAATTAACAAAAAATAACGAAATCGTGACGAAAAAATAAAAACCTATTAAAGCATAATAAACTTCGACTATTATTAAAACCATAATTATGATTGTTTCTTCTTATAACTGCATTTAGCCCAGTTCAAATCTAGATTCACGATTCACTGTAATTAAATTAAAACTGAAAACATAAAAGTGCCGTTATTAAGTCTTATAGAAACGGACAAATAAATTAACGGTTGGATTTCTGTAGCTTTGTCCGTGACAGTTCTCTTGAAATCAAACCGCGAAAGACGGAAGAAGGAGAAAGCTAGGAAGAAAAGCTGGGCAGTATGTATAACGAAAAAGTAACAAATTTTACACCTTATGTCACAAACGAGTTACTCCCCTCTTTCTTTTTAAATGATTGTAGATAGGGCAGTTAATTTAGCGTATTTAACTCCATCATTACTTGTTTTTCTACTGTCATGACTATCTTCTTTACCTTATGCATTATCTGCTTTACTGCTATGCTCTCACCATACATTCTTAATATTAGCCATGATTTACACAACAGGTTTTTTTTTTCAAAATCTTTAATGAACATTTTCTAATAATATTTGTATTTACACACACATATAATATAGAGCAGATCCAGTCTCGAGATGAAACCAATTATAATTTAGAAACATCAACAAAAACATGAAACACTAATTAAGTATTCGTTTTGACTGGAGAAAGTAAGTTTGCATAATGTAAACCTAATGAAATGTCTAATAGTAGAATAGGACATCAGACCGAATGACTGGCCAGATTCTAACAAATGGTGTTTTTTTGTTTACATATATTTGTATCTGTATCTCCAATGCTAGTTACAAATAAATATTTTTCTTTCTAGTTTCGATGTCATTTATTTGTAACATCGGTACTTTGTTAGCTATAGCCGTTGGGTATGCGATTTAGTTTGATGATAATAATTTCGAAATGTCTGTCTCGTTGTTTTCTTTTAGTTTTAGTTCAGTATCTTTTTAGGTTGTCTTCACAGAAACACCAAATGTTAAGCTGCCTGCAATATGTAGTAATCACAGGTCAAAATATATTCATCCAAGTCCATCATTTACTGAAGATGTCAAAATATTGTCCATCTCTTTCAGGCTGGATTGATCTATCGACCATACTATACTGCAATTGCTATCACTAAGATCAGATTTTGGTTCTGTCTACCAATATCCCATCAAATACGAGACTATTTCCACAAACCAGTCTACTCAATTATATGTAAAGATATACTAGCTGTACACTCCTAGACACATTATATGTTTTCATACTGACGTATAGTCGTGCGATTTTATCATGCGACATAAATGAAAGACAAGTCGACTGTATCTTGGAGTAAACTTTCTAATCTTTGACGTATTCATTACTCATATTATACCATTTCAAGTAACTACTTACTTGACTTATGCGCTTTGAAGAGTAAGTGAGTGTTCGGCAAATATTACTACCTATTAAGATAAAAGGTATTATGAAACAAAAACAAATGATTCTGAAGATGTATCAGACCTTAAAAAATGATTGGGCACAAACCATCTCATAGGGCTGTCAGTATTGACAAAAAATTGATTAAACTGAAATACAATAATAACAGTTTTTAAATCCAAATATAAACTGGCTTATGAAACAATTATGTGATGCGTGGATAATGAAAAACTAATGACACATTTCACACAAAGAAAACCTCGTTAGGAAATGCAGGTCCAATAATAAATTCAGAACATGATATTGTTGATAGAAATGCGACACGAGCACCACCTGTGTGACACACACATGACGTGTTCAGCATTAATTGCTTTGATTGACATTCGATTAAATACCCATAATGTTGCGTCAAAAAATACCGTGTTTTGAAAATATGAGCACGTAATACAAGACAGCGAAGACATGGTTTTTGATGTGTTTGGAATTTATAATATTGATGACAACATTGGAATCACTTACAAAGAATTTCAGAGATATACAAAGAAAAAAAAGAAAGAAAGAAAAATTATTTATTTGTGACCCGGACAGGCAACACGAGATAAGCTAAACACAAACACCTTACCGTTTATACCTTTTCTCTTAATAATCCACAGCCACAGACCACAGGCTTCTCAAGGTGCACCACTATTCCCGGTTCTCCGTCTGCTGCATCGAGTTTGTCTTAGAGATCGTCAGTTCCACGCTTATAAATTCAATTTCGTGGTCACTATTCGAACATTCGTCATCTTCAACGGTCATCGGGTCATTCACATCACATCACATCATCACTCTATTAATGTTCCCACTGCTGCGACACAGGCCTTCTCTTTGTGAGAGGGAATGGGCCGTAATCCACCACGCGGGCGCAGTACGGGTTGGGGGATGTCACATGTCTTCGAATTTTTGGTTCTGGGACATGCCGGTTTCCTCACGATGTTTTCCTTCACCGTTTTTAGAGCAGTGGTGATGAAATAATTTACACAAAGCAAAGCGCCTGCCTGGGCTCGAACCCACGACCTACAACTTGTAAGTCGCGGCCGATACCACTGGGCCATCACTGCTCCGATCGGGCCATTAACAAACATAAATTGCTCATGTACCTTTTCTGAATAATGACTGCAAATATTTTTGTAACTTTTTCCAACTCATTTTAGTTGCTCAATCTGAAACAAACCTTATAATTACTCCTCAACAAATAGACAATTCACCCAGCTATTAAAGAAGGCTTCTTACTTTTATTTTACCTTAACGAAGGGTTTACAAAATCGGTTCCAGAGTCAATAAACGGGTGATTTACGATGGGTAATCTCAAAAACGTTTACTTAAAAACAAATTGATTTTCGGTGCAGGACGTATAGAGGAGCAGTTTGTAAAAGAAATTATAATTTTTCGTCTTCTTAATGGGCTCGATAAATGAAGATCAGTTTAATAATAGTTTATTTCCATCTTGATCTGGGCAGACATTTTATTGGACTTTATGTGGGAGTGGATGAAAAACGAAGCATTTGGTATGAGGTACTTAGTATTTTAAGTAGTATCAGTCAACTCAATATCCTTACTGTATACCGATCCGAATCCGAGAAATGTCCGTCCGAGGTATCCATAGTACTATTTGTAGGACGTTACTCAATAGATCCGAACTTAATTCTTCCGAATTTAGAATATTTCCATAGGATTTAGGACATTCGGATAGGTAGAACTCGGCACTCAAATTCGGAGTCGGCTCTTAAAATTTGAATATTATACAAAATACCGCGTCGTCTCTGCTTGTACCAAATAATATGATACTTGGCCGAGTCACCCCAAGAAGTCATGATACAGCGTGATTTCTTATTTAACATATACTTGAGCAATATTTTCATAGCACTTCAATTCAAGCTGTTTTTCACATGATAAGATTCCACAGAATTAAGTCAGTTTGATCTACATAAACATGTCTACATTGCGTTCTTCCGTAACTTCACGCCAATGAATCCCATCATTGAGCGGCTTAAACAAATGATGATATAGCAATGTACGAATTCCTAAAAAAAGCGTAAATTTCGAGCAAAAAAACTGCCAACTCTACATAACTCGGTCATTTATTAAGTAAAGATTAGCTTATCTTAACCTACTTAAGAGTGTCGTAAGCAAATGAACCAAAAATCTATATGAAACGAACGGCAAGACTCAATCACCTTAAACGGTGAAACTTGTCGCGGCGCCGGCGCACCGACGCGACGGTGGCGCCGCCCGGTGAGTCATACCGGCACTCGGTACACATACGTGCATGGATTACACCGTGTTGCCTTTATGGATCACGGGTTGCATAAAAAGTGACGCGTCATTGGTGAATGAAAATTTAATTAAAAGATTGTCATCTACTTTTTTGATAGACAGGGCAAAATCTTTTATGAAAACTATGGGTACCTATCATACTACATACAAATTAAGTGGAGGCTTCCCAACAATGAGAAGTTCCCACTGGGAACGTTACCAGCTAAACATGCTGTCTGCTTAGTTATTCCCGAAAAAATCTAAAGTAATTCTAAAAATATAGTGATACACTTTGGCGAAAGCTTTCGCAGAATCTTAAACAAATGATCGATTGTTAGGAAATCACTACAAGTAGGTACTATATTAGTCATTTAGTGCAAAAGCTAAACCTAAGTGATTCACACATCCTGTTACAAATTTTTATGCCCAGCAGCCGGACAGGTACCGTTACAAAGTGCACACAGTCTTGCTTTGGTGGAACACTTAGGTGCACTATATGAACGGAAACAGAGTATCGCACAGCCATACAATGCTTTTCACTGCAGCTACCTTGTTGGTCAATGAATTATGTTTTTAACCGACTTCGCAAAAAGAAGGAGGTTATCAATTCGACTGTATTTTTTTTTTTTATGTTTGTTACCTCAGAACTTTTCATTGGGTGAACCGATTTTGATGATTCTTTTTTTAATTGAAAGCTGGTGCTTGTCGTGTGGTCCCATTTAATTCATCAAGATCTGATGAAGAACTTCGGAGAAATACATCAGAACTCTTCAATAAATGACGACAAATCACTCGGGATAGATCTAATCGCATGTCTGTTTATTGTTTACACCATTTCATAACATAACATCACACTGGTACGTTCTTAAGGGGTACGCAGGTGTGAACAGTTCACCCTGGTATACTCTCATTGCACTGGTTTCGTTTAAGTTTCATGTTATTGGGTTAATCTATTCTAGCTTCACATTGGGCACTATACGCGTAGGTACCTAGCCTATAGAACTGGTCCATTATGTACCACAACTAATAAGTGAAAAATAAAAAACTTTTTTACAAAAATTACAACCGACTTCCAAACAAAAACACTACAAAGTAAAAAATAACTTCAATTTCGGAAGTCGGTGTCAAAAAACGAAGAAACAAAAACAGAAACACCGACTTCCGAAATTGAAGTTATTTTTTTACTTTGTAGTGTTTTTGATTGGAAGTCGGTTGTTACGTATTCCATATATGACATTCAAGTTGATAAACGAAACCAAACCAACGAAACCAAAACTTAATCTTTTATCCGATGATCTAATAACCGATTCCAACTAGCAAAACTTTACACACAGTGTCAAGTTCAATACATATGTATATATATTAACACAAGAGCTTTGCACCGCATCGAATTCAAACAATCAACTCATGCACGGAAATGCTAATTTTTGTATGCGTGCCCGCTCACGCGTGTGAGGCGTGGCCTAGTGATGGCGTTTTAGTGGCAAATGATTCAATTAAGTCTGTGGGTAATGGTGAGGAAATGGCATGTCAGGAATTTATTTGTAGGGGTTAAAAATTTATTTGTTGAGGTTTTTTTTTTTATTACTTAACTAAGCTTGCAACGTTAACAGACTAATTTTATTCGTTAGCTTTCTTTAGCTTATCGTGACTTAGCTGCATAAAAAAATTGTATACAAACTGCAATCATGCTGTAGTGGTTCTGTTCTTATGCATTCCATCTATTTAGAACATAGTCAAGTAAACGCAGCATTTATAGTCTTCAAATATTGTAGTACAAGCGACTAGAAGACATAACGGAGTTTCACAAACGCAACTATGATCCATAAGCCTGTATCTCAATGTTTTTTTTATACCGAGCTTGATGAATTCTATCAAATTAAATGTGCACATATGTAGTAGAAACACAGCTAATACATATTCGTTCTACACAACCAGATTAACATACTTGTGCCTACAGCGAGAACAATAACCTCTACAACCACGCTTATAGAAGTCACTTTGCTGATGAAGTTAATATAGAACAATTGAATAAGTAGTTTGTGGGCGGCCATCGAAATACCAAGGGACTCTTGCTTTCATAACAGTTTTAGAGATTATCTGTTACATAAATGTGAAGATCAAATTATCTCAAGTGACTGAAACTGCCTCTTCGAGCTGAGAAAATTGCAAAGAACGGGCAATTTTGTTTGAGATCTTGTCTTTTATATGTTGATAAAGAAATTAAAGCCAATGTTGTTTTGCAACATCAGTAGTAAACCTACATTTCAGGTGTTACGACTAAGTCCCTTGTAACAAGGAGTAAGCTTATTTCCATCAACCGAGCACAGATCCAGGCCCCGTGTAATTGAATTACGCAATATTTTGATTTAATTTTTAATTTCATAGTCTTCTTATTGATAAAACAACATAGCTTGTACTTCTAAGTAACAGGATTATATTATCTTTTGATGTATATTCAAGTATTTGATTATTTATCCTTGTCCTTTTCTCAACTGTAATTTCCTCTCAGTTATCAAACACTATTTCTTTCAATCTAACGTTTTCATAACTAACCTACAGTTATGGGACTCCGAGATAGATATGAATGTATTTAGCGTTTAACGACATCTTGGATTTCATTAGCCTGACAGATTGCTAACGCTCACGACCATCATTAAGAAACAGGATACTTTCTTTACTTCACTCTCACAAGTTACCCGCGACGAGGTGACACACTTATAAATCACAGCTCCAGAACAAAATGGTGCCTG
Organism: Orthosia gracilis; assembly: GCA_947562075.1. Classification (NCBI taxonomy): domain Eukaryota; kingdom Metazoa; phylum Arthropoda; class Insecta; order Lepidoptera; family Noctuidae; genus Orthosia; species Orthosia gracilis. Next base: position 3,669,791 of record OX387270.1, on the reverse strand, counting down.
TTAAGCTAAGCTAGTTTAGTATTTCATTACTTGAGTTAATAATTGTAACATATTATCAAACCTATAACCTGTACAATATCTGGAAAAAAAACTAGTTCAGTAAAGAGCTCAAAATGGTACCTTGCGGAACACAAATTTGTATCACTTGATGAAACATTTAAAGATACTTTTGGATGTCGCAATGGCAACATTTTGTAGCCAACTTACAAAATAACATTTTACATAAAAATTCCATCGGATTCTTGGCTTACATCGAATTACAGTGATTCCAATATCTACCTTAATTCGGATAATTCCTTAATCAAACCCTTTTTGCGGGTCATTTAACGTCTAAAAATGCAGGTCGTTTCCTAAGCGGGTACAAACGGGCAGCGAAACTGCATTTTTGTGTGATTCACCAGAACTTATGGTCAATTTTATTTTATGAATCATGTGAGAAAAGACTTGTGTTGTAAAATTTTGATAGCAGTCGTTAGTAATCGCAAAATTTACGGTTCGGACTCTTGATCAAAGGAAATGTGTATGTATATGGAAGAAAGATTGTAAAAGTTGTTGTTTGTCGTTATGTTTAGTTTGTATTGCGTTTCAGTATATTTGGTCACTGATATTCTCGCGTACTCTAGTTGAATAATATATCAAAAGTACAGTCAGCGAATTTTTTAATTTGTCATTTTAAGGTTAAATATCACTTACATCGTAAAACGACAAAGTCTTGTACATGTGTCACTAAGGTAGATAGAGTTTCAACCTTAGTAAAGTTTAAATTTACTGGGAACTTGTTATCTTAAGTAGTAATTCCATCATCATGGAATTATTAAAATTGAGGCAAGTAGGTACAAAATGGTTTTGAAAATAATATGATAGAAAAAATAAAAACTAATATAAAGGTGAATGAGACACAAAAGTATTATTTCATTTTAAAACAATTAAAATACAACTCAACTGTAAATATGTCGCGGAGTATTGACACTCAATTAAATAAACAGTTGAAAACGATTATAAAACATATTTTGTAAGACGCTATTGTAATAAATATTACAATCATGTTTACTTAAAATAACCATTCATAAAAGGAGATAACTTGCAATTTTACTAATAAGTTACGGCCACATTATCTTTTGCAATTAATTACTGTCAAACGAAGTACACTTCAATCCCCGATCAACTATTTTTAATACACACTTTATTTTTTCAATAAAAAAGAACTTTCCAAATCGATAACCCATAAAAATATCGATATATTATCGATAAAAATAGCAATAAACGTTCAAGTAGCGTTTTTAAATGACGCAATCTTAATTGTTAGCTGATTTTTATTAAATCTGTGACACCTTGAAAAGTAGGTGTTAACTTATTACCTGCGTCATGTTTTTTAATTTTTTTCCACACTTTAAAGTTAACCTTACGGTTACCTTTCACGAGAACGAGTGCGGTTTAAAAAATGTTATTTTACGATGTCGACTTATCGATATATTCACAGCACTAAATGTGAAATTTAAGAGCTGTTGTATTGGTAATGCAATTAGCGATATAAATGATGACTGATGGTTTTAACGTGGTAACGTGAAGTATGAAGCTAATAAAATGATAATTTTCCGACATTTATTTCCTGATTTAATGCTATCCTTAACGTCTGATACTAATTGTCAGAGCGGTACCACTGTCCAGAGTGGCCCAAGTGCTTGCGTGCTCCAAGTGCCCATACACTTGCAATTTGGAGGACTTGATAAACGGCACTGATGCCACTAAAAACCTGGCCACCTACTGAGCCCAACTGTCTAAAGGTTAAATCTTCGTCTCGCAAAGAAGAAGAAGCGACATACGTGATGACTGATACCGAAATAAATGATATTTACGAGTTAAAGTATGAAGTTATTCTTAAAAAAATGATAATTTTTCGAGGTTTATTTTCCTATCTTTATGACATCCTTTTAGTTGTATAACACTCAATGTGGAACTAATAAGACATGCTGGAGTACCATTTCAGTCAACAAAACTAAAGGTTACTTTATTGAGACTATGTTGACTATGCTGAGGGCCAGCTTCCGGATTCAGCTGAGTACCAGTATTTTAACTGGCTAAAACGAAACCCTTTGGCAAGATTGGTGTCAGATTTCCTGATTATCCGTAATAACTATCAAAGATCTTCAAATGACAACCAGGACTAACGGTTTATGTGCTTCCTGAGGCACGGAGGTATCTCGGTATAATATAATGGATGGTCCCCCATTAGAAGCTTTGCTTAACCTCGAAGATCAACCCGTGAGGTTGTTATAACAAGCTCCACAGTACCTAGTTCACAGGGTATGGTAACTTTAAAAGTAAATTATTTTCCTTCAAGCTCGTTGCCTCGCCATTATGTCAGTGTTCTACATCTGACTGCGAATATGTACAATCTGCACATCATATCTTATGCGAGTGTATTCTTTGGCAGAATGAACGCAATATTATGTTGAAGAATGTACAGGCTGCATCACGCGTTGTTACAAATTTCCGTGCGTTCAAGCGTTTTTGCCATACCTATTATTGGAAACAAATATATCAACTCACAATGTTAGGGCTTATCCCAGTTGTAAACGACCCTTTGTGCCTATTGGCCTTGTTTGTTCTGTCTCCTGCTTGATATGGAGGTAATTGGAAATTTGTATTTTTTCCTATTCCTCCGTTATTCTTTTCTGATTAATTTCGTTGCGTTTTTTTTTTTTTCTAAATGGCGTCTCACAGTTCGGTCAAAGTGACCGGATACTACTTAACCGGACTACCCTGTGGAGACTAAGCTACATTATAGCCTCCAGCCAGGCTTGCAATTAATTCTAAAGCTAAGCGACTGCGCTGAGGGCTAGCCCAGTTGGGGTCGGACCTCGGCTCAGGGCGTCGCTGGGGGGACAACAACTAGGGCTGGATCTTAATAAAGTGATTCTACCATCCGTTCGGAAAAAGCCTACGTGGAGAAGAACGGACAAGAAACTCCGATTTACTAACGTTATTCTAACTACTACTATTGCACAGCACGCGGGCTGGCTTGTAGATCTTGACGGGGACGTCGCGACGGGCCTCGGCGGCGAGGACGGAACGAGTTCGGTCTGTGTCTTCGAATTGTGCTGGTCTCTTTGTTGCTCTCTTGGAGCAGGGTAGTGGCGTCATCGGGGATGGAGTAATTTCGTTGCGGGATCCAAGACAGTTAAATTCATTCGCCGAGACTACGTCGAGCTTCATTGCCTCGGCGCTTTTCTGGTAGTCGCAACGGTTGATTTTTGCAGTTGCAGTGGTTCAGGAGTTGCAGTGGTTTGGGAATAGTGCGGTGGGATTGTCCAAAAAAAGTATATAGTTCACCCAACGAAAAATATTTAAAATTTCCATTGAATTATTAACAAATTTAACGACACATTTACAATCATTTAATTAATGGATTTAACGCCAGATTTACTACAAACTTTGCTTTAATCCCAGATAAAACCTGTGTTAATTACACGGCAATGTGATATTGCTCTTAACGGAATCGACATGTTTATAACTTTGATTACACTCTATTAATATTCATAGGGCTTGTTCGGTTACACTGATATCTTAAACTGCAGTAATCAACTTCTAATTTGAATGGTTGATCGTAAAAATAATGAAAGTCTAGACGAAACATGGTAGAAATTCATTACGAGTTTGCCGTTGTAGATAAGTTTTGTGAGTATTTTACTATCTGATGGAGCTGAGTGGTTATTTGTACGTAGGATAACCTGTCTCAGTTGAAAATTATGCAAAATAACAAATTATCCGATAAAAGATTTCAGAAATTAGTAGAGGATCACGATTTCCCTTTCTCTTCCGAATTGATCTACATTATCTCTTACGATTATTTTATTTCAACTTCTTCAAGAAACAATTTTTTGTCACGAAGAAGCATCTCTAACACAGGCTGAGCGACCGCCTAATGAACAAAGTACTTTTCAAAATCATTATCATTCCCTTAGTCTTATCGAAATTTATTTGTGGTCGTCGCCACAAGTTGTTCTTCCATACTTATCTAGTCACCATTTTTAACCAACTTCTCAAAAAAGAGATGTTTATCGATTCGGATACTTATTATATTTATTTTTTATATATAGTTCCGGGCTTATGTAGTTACAGTTATCTATAACTCCATCATAAAAAGACCTCTTATCCGTCTCTCTTTTGTATTTGCATATAGGTTTATTTTTTTAGATCATAAAATGAATCATCATCATAAATGGATGTATTTGCAAATTTTTACCCAAAAATCATACCAAATTTCCATCATGCATCTAAAGGAGCCTACTACACAAACAAGTCTTACTAACGGGTTTGTCCTTCGATGCCGCAAACACAAAAATTCCCGGTCCTACCCATACCACTTAGCCGATTGTCACTATTTACCCAGGTGAGCCATTACTGTGCTGTGTTTAGAAAATAGTTTAACGGAAGTTCAGTCGTGATGTCTTCTTCTTGCTTTGTATGTGTCTGGCATTGACTGTGTCTTCGTCTGTTACACGATTTTTAACTAATACGAAGTAATCGTTTATTAAATATACATGTTACTAGTTTTCCTGTAATTCCTCATCCTTAGTCTCTCTGAGCGTTTACAATAACATAAAATATACCTCACAAGGAGAAAATAGTACAGGATGCCTCATGTCTCACAACCTTAGCTTTCTGAAATATAACAGCCCTCACGTGTAGCAAACAGTCAACAGATCAGGATACATCATTTATTTATCTACAACTTTATATCCCTTTTCTTTTGATAACTCAAAATAGCAGCGGAAACAAAATACTACATTAAAGTCTCTTTATAGAACTAAACCAAACGCCAACATTACCTTTAAAGTCCATATTATTATAACAGTCTTAAAATAACCCAAATTTCCATTACACAGTGTCTGTTTATTATAAAGATGATGATTAATGTACTCATGCAGACCAGATTTGGTCATTCAAGGCATATTTCTTTGAATGTTTCGTTGTGCCACTATGAAACTGTCGTTTTAAATCAAAATTATATTTCTTCGGAGCATGCACTGACATTGTGCAGTTGGGGAGATTAATTTTATGGTTAATGTTATAAAGGTTGTTTTATGTAAGGATTTTAAGGTGACCTCATCATACTTATTTTATAGAGAGAAAATGTTCAGACACCTTACCTATGTATTGATGTAAATGGTTAAATAAAGGAACCCATAAGAGTAACTAGTAATATCTAGTTGTTTAACTATTTTGGTATACAATAAAGTGTATTCTATCTATCTACGTTAATAACTTTATTTTTTACCCGACTACAGAAAAACCAAAAGGAAGGGTTATGATTTTAGCAGTCTATATAATTATGTACCTATGCATGTTTTTATTTACGTATGTTCCTTCGTTGCGCCTTAACTATTCGTCATGAATATGGTGTCAATAGGATAAAAAAACCGTCGCGACTACAGTTTTTAATTAAACTTGTCTTATGTCTTATGTAAGTTATTTATATCAGTCACATTGTACTAACTTTTGTAATTTTTTTATTGTTACAGGTAATTATTTCGCAATCACGGCTAACTCTGGAAGCTAAGGTTTGATTTTCGTGTTGTCTGGTAAATAAGTAGATATAAAAATCTGGCTGCAGGCTGTTATAATTAGAATACAGATCCGTGATGTCTTATCTTAAATCAAATTTATGATGATAGCAAACAAACCTCTAGAATTAATCTAATCAAATTATCTTTCATAGATTAAGAACTCTGAATCTTATATATCAAACTTGAGGACTCGATAAGAATGCAAATCATTATGTTCTTTGAAAAAAATTGCGACACAAAATAAATATGTATCAAGATTGTATCGTTCTTGCAAAATTGTACGATTTATATTATTCTCACCTCAAAGCAGCGAAAATTAGAGTGTAACTTGAGGATTTAATTTTGCAATGTAACATTACAAAATTTATATGTTAAACTTTGCACTTAATCTGATATTTATTGCAACAAGCTACTAAAGTGGTTTAATGGTAGGCAACTGTGGTCTGACCACGTTTTAACTTAAATATCTCCTTTACTAGGTGTGAATAAATACTATTAATAGCTCATATTAACATTACATGTTTAGCGTTATCTTGTAATGACAGGAAAACGCTGGTATTAAGGTTTAACGGTTGTCCAAGAGAAGTAGGTAATATGCCACCTACTTTTTGAAGGCTAGTGTTAAATAGATCTACTTAGCACTGTCTTAAAAGCCCAGTTTTGATGCGAAAAAACGATAAATAAAATAAAAAAGACCATCGCCTTCGATAATTTTCATATTGAATACGCTCGGGCCTTTTTATCTCGATAGAAATGTGAGTACTATATTATGGAGATAGAGAGGACCACTATGCTATATATTTCATTAGATTTTTTCTTCGCATTTATCTTTAGGCCCGATTTAAATTAAGAATGTCAGTGTCAATAGGTAGGTATTATATAACAACGACGAAACTGACAACTCTTGAATTCTGTTTAGATATGCCGATCGCCTTCTGTTTCGTTGCTGAAGTTGGCCATAAAATAAGACATTTATGGGTATATTAAAAAAAAGGATCAATAAACTTGGTGACTTATTTACTACTGAAATTAGTAATAAACTTCAAAATAATTCACACGTAAAATAATAAAATTTGTTCATATATTATTTTCATTATGGCTTATAAAAACTTAGTTTTATGAGACTGTCATACATCCAATCGAAAGTTGCAATGTTGTTACGTCATTAAAAACATTAAATTGGTATTGAATATTATTGGTAATAATTTAGGTATGTAACACATTTTATGTTCTCCAATTTTATAGTGGTAGTTGGCACAATAAAGTAATAAAAATTGCATACTCATCGTATTTTTTATTATCAATTTACTTATTTACTGTTATGTGTGAATTTATATAGTTTAATCATTTATTTTCTTAAAACCCAAAATATTGTCGCTAGTGATGCTAACAAAGATTGATAAACTGTCTTGAATTTAAACTAGCTCGAAATAACTGACAGCAAATCATATATTTATTCCATTTCCTTAATCTAATATACGAACATAATGTTGTCCAAATGTAATGTTATACTTTCAATAATTTTAATCCAAACACACCAGATGAGTTTAAAATCTTTGTGTATATCGATAAGGTTGATAATGCAACGTAAAATTATCAATTGTTTGAACCGGGGTACAACTCTCGCGCTGGCATAATTGAATAATTTGCGGCTATCTAGAACAACGCTACCGGGAGTTGATGTAAAAGAGTTAGCAAATAGAAGTATAATATAGATACAAATTCTATTGACAAATTATAGCGCCCTAAAATAGTTTTCTATTATAGAAAAATCCAGCTGTCAACTTCCAAGTGCCTAGTCTTAAAAATAAACAAATATAATTACAACTCTTTTTGGTCATTCTTTGTAGGTAACCTAATTACTTTAAAGGCAACAAGCATCCCTAGTTCAAACAAAATAATCACATAGTCATTATTTATAATAATTTAAAAGTTATTATTGAGAATAATATTAAAGAGTTACGAGTTTCAATCAAGAATAACTAAATATGAAATTTCATATACAGGGTGTTTGGAAGGGAGCTGTACATACGCCTAGGGTAGAAACTAGGGATAGTCTGCTACCTACCCCCGCCCATTATATTGACCTTGGCCTCAAGGTTTTTTTTTAATTTATTTTTATTTTTTATTTGACTTTTTTGTGATTTTTTGACTAAAACTACCTGTAGCTCAAAATCTGTCCATGGGACCGGCCGGCTAATGGTCTTGTTTTAATCGTTAGAGTCTTAGGGTCCTGCAAAAATTATTTTACACCAGAAAATTGTGGAGAAGAAAAGTTATGGGGCCTGAAGTACCATAGTAAGGTAAAGAAATAATTTTAAGGGCAACTTTCTATGGGGTTTAAAAAAAACTAACAGGGTTGGAGTTCTTCTGATTTTTTTAAAACATCCTCAGTCCATGCCCTTTCTAACGATATGCTAAAAGTGTAATTATCACTTTTAGTTTTAAAGTTATTAATTAATTTCCGCAACTAGGGCACTTCAAGCAAAAATTTCGACTAATGAAAATTAAATGTGTTCGATCGTAAAAGGATGGCAAATGAAACAAAAAATTTGGTAATGACTAATGTCATTAAATTACAAATTTTAATTAATTACTAATTTTAATTAATTACAAATTTTGTTCAAATTGATGACCATTGACCTGTAAACATGCTCGGCACCTCTTCCTCATCTCCACGGTCACCGTTCTAAGCAGCAGTTCCTCGCGCATTGTATCGAATGCGGCGTGGATCCTGTTAATTAGAACCTCCCTTGTTGGTACTTCTTCTGCGTACACCAACTCTTTCGCCCTTCCCCAGACGTAGAAGTCGAGTGGGGTAAGGTCAGGCGACCTTGGGGGCCAGGGAATTGGCCCACCCCGACCAATCCAAGAATTAGGAAAGCAGTTGTCCAGAAGCTCCCTCACTGCTAGGCTCCAATGAGCAGGACAGCCGTCGTGCTGGAAGACTATGGGCCGATCTTCGTCAAACACTTCTTCCGCTAAATCAGGCAAATCGTTTTCGAGGAAATCTAAGTAGTTTTGCCCGTTTAGGTTGTCTGGCAAAAAGTGCGGCCCTATCAACCGATTACCGATGACGCCTGCCCATACGTTCACGGAGAACCTTCGTTGAAAACCTCTGTGCCTCTTGACTCTCGGGTTTTGATCTCTGGGTGCCCAGTGATGGAGATTGTGGTAATTTACAATTCCTTCCTTGTCAAACTTGGACTCGTCAGTCCAGAGAATACTCCGTAAAAAATTAATATCTTCCACGTCCGTATGGAGCAAGTGGCGGCAAAACTCCACCCTTCTTGCATAGTCGTTATCCTCTAAGCCTAAAACAATAAAAATATCAACGTTAGCGGTTTCCTTATGAATTAGTAGCTATGTAACATTGATTGCTATCTCTGTCTTTCCATTTCTCTCTCTCTCACACACATGCTCATGTTAATTTAAAAATTGCCTATGAAATTCACATGCTAGTTCATTACATAAGAGCTAAAAACAAAAACTTTATGTAAAAAATTACCTTGAACAGGGGTGTAGTGGAAAGGATGACGTCCATTTTCGCGAAGAACCGACCAGACTTTCCACACGCTTAAACCAAGCGTCCGGGCTACGGTTCTTACGCTTCTGGTCGGATCTTCCTCAAATTCAGCCAATATGCGTTCTTCCGCAGCCAAATTTGGTTGAAATCTGTTCACGGCTGGTTCCCGGAAATTTAAATTTCCGGTTTCTCGCAGACGCCGATAAGTTGAGCCAAACGTTTGGTGGTTAGGCACTCGCCGGTTAGGATACCGTTCTTGATAAATCCTCCGTGCCTCGCGCCCATTGCAATCAGCCATTCCATACACCACCAGCATGTCGGTGTACTCTTCACTGGTAAATCCAGCCATTTTGCCAACAACAAGGTAACAAATAACAAAACTTAACAAAAACGAAGTAATAACAAACTCAACAAAATTAACGAAAACAGTGGAGCGTCGTAACGGCAAGTACGTAAGTTAGCTAAGATGGGTAAATCTCGACTGACTAACAAAGACCCCAACGAGTTACCTGCCCGGCCCCGTCGACCCAAGAGCGAAAGAGACATGACATGACATGTTTTGTCTCTTACATGTTGCTCTCGTGTAAGAGTGAGACAACAAATTTGCCAACTGTAGGCCAAACTGGTTTAAATTCTGGAAATTACATTTGTCTTACAAATGTCGACTCGTGGTGGTAAAAGTGCCCTAGTTGCGGAAATTAATTAATAACTTTAAAACTAAAAGTGATAAATACACTTTTAGCATATCGTTAGAAAGGGCATGGACTGAGGATGTTTTAAAAAAATCAGAAGAACTCCAACCCTGTTAGTTTTTTTTAAACCCCATAGAAAGTTGCCCTTAAAATTATTTCTTTACCTTACTATGGTACTTCAGGCCCCATAACTTTTCTTCTCCACAATTTTCTGGTGTAAAATAATTTTTGCAGGACCCTAAGACTCTAACGATTAAAACAAGACCATTAGCCGACCGGTCCCATGGACAGATTTTGAGCTACAGGTAGTTTTAGTCAAAAAATCACAAAAAAGTCAAATAAAAAATAAAAATAAATTAAAAAAAAACCTTGAGGCCAAGGTCAATATAATGGGCGGGGGTAGGTAGCAGACTATCCCTAGTTTCTACCCTAGGCGTATGTACAGCTCCCTTCCAAACACCCTGTATAGAACTAAAATATATATTTATTAGAATAAAGTAGTAATACATAAATCCACAAACGAAAGAAATATACAACGAAGGAACATACTTCTCTATATTGAAGAACATGTTAGCGCGAAACCAATCACTTAGCTTATCTCTTTCTTTCTCCATGGTACCAAGAAAAACCATTATCTAATGGTATTACTGTAAACTACCTGTGTTACGCACCAGCAGTTAAGGAATACTTTCTACTAGAAACTAGCAGTCTAGAACCACAGGTTGTACTTCCGACCACGTCTGTCATTCTGATTGAAGTATTTTTATTACTTAATTGAAATGTTACACAAGATTCCAGAAACCTTTTCTTTTATTTTTTATTTCCAGCCTGAATAGTCCCACTGCAGGGCAAAGGGCCCTTTCTTCTTTCCCCTTCCCCCACTTTTGGGCAAGTATAGACTAGTCATTTCTATAGGTGTCAAGTGCGTCCCAACATCCTTGCCTGGGTCTTCCGCGATATCGCTGTACATTTGCCGGGCTTTCTACATCTTCTACATTCTTTATGGTGGAAGAAAATATGAAAAAAAAGAAAATCATGGAGCTGTTGGAGCTTGCAATTGTTCATCGTCTTTGTTAAAATGGATAGGTTTAAGAGGTTTATTGTCGATTTGCCTCGGCACGGCAATTTTTATTTTTTTTATTTTCTTTTTCTCAGCAGCTCAGCATATTCTGAGATGCACTTTGTCCTTTCTTTTTTTTAAATATTGTCTGTTTCTCTTCTGCGAGTCACAAATATTTTATGTTTTTCTTTTTAGTCAATTGCTTGAAAGGACACTTAAATCATTTGCCATGAGAATTGGTTCCCCGTGAGGGTGTACCAATTCCCATGGCAAATGATTTCTCGATTCTAAAAATGCCTGGCTCATCATTGGCAGTCAGCCTATGATGAGCCAGGCAGATAAGTGAAAGATAATTATCATAGAAGTATCAGCTAGTCTGTTTCACAAGGGATAGTGAACCAGACATGAAAATAACCATAGAATCATCATAACAGTTACTGATTTAAGATAATGCGTCTGTTTTGTTCATACATTCATAATAATAATTGCGTGCATACTTACACATAAATACTCAAAGAATGTGCAAACACAGAGCCTCAGGACAAACTATTAACATTTCTGAGTAAGTTAATACTGTATTGTTAACTTTTCTTGAAACAAATTGAATATAATCACGTATTCTTGCATCACCGGAGGGTAGAAAGAAATGGCGTTCAGAATCGTGTTCAGAGGTAATTGTGTGGAATGAGATGTATTAAAATGTGGAGTATAGTAATTATGAGGAGAAATGTTTTAATGTGGTGTCCGAGAAATGGAATAACTGAAATGTGATGAATTGACGATGATCGTAAGGAAAATAGAAAAATAGCAAGTATTTGCAGTAAAATGGATATTATCCCTTCATCTGCCGTAATTAGTAAATAATAGTAAAACAATAGACGTCAAAATCTGATACTGCCAGAGATGAGCGCATGCAATAAAGCTGAAAGAGATGGTCTTTAACACTTTTTCCGTCAGACAATAGACACAGCAGAAACTGTATTCTTTATGGTCACCGGTGACTGGAGCGGCAGTGAAGGCGAAAAACATTTTTAGAACAAAGCTAATAATCGTAGAACCTTTAAAACGTACCTTTAACGTAGATAAACCCTTCTTTCGACAGTTACAAGCTCTGCCTCGCATTTAGTCACAACCAATCGACCGTTTAGCCGCAAAAACAAATCGAACTAACATAAGTAAAGTTACGAAATTCATTGATTAAATCAGCATTCTCAAATAACAGACGCGATGTGATGAAATAATTGTAATTAAATTTCAAATTCCTGAATTACGACATTAATTCACTATTAGAGTCGCAATTTGTTTAAATGCAACAAATCATAATAATTGACAATCAACACAGCTCCAATTACAGACAAGATATAGTAACTCGTTCGAGAATAAATTCCATTGATATGAACTATATAAGTTAAAGTATATCCAACTTGTATCTCAGTCTGTTTGTCTACTTGTAACTTAGAAACAGCTAGGTATCTGATGCAAATGACGCCTAACAGTCTAGTTGTAACAAACAGTACTTTAGATTGTCTCACCTTTGCAGCCTTGTTTCCAGTTTAATCATCGTCGCTTGAGACATTTGACATTTAGATTTAATAGCTTTTCAAACAAATAAAAACTGAAATGGGCCTTCGAGTCTGTGTCTAAATAATTGGTCTTCTTGTCAAAATAGTCCTAAACCTTAAAACTAAGATGACGTAACTGAGAAGGTAAATGTAGGTTGAATACATTAATACAGAGATTGTTCGATATAAGATTATTCAGGTGTAAAGACAGAATGAATTCAGTTCGAAACCAAAGTTCAATGAAACTCAATACAAATAGACGAAATTATAACGCATCTGTTACTCGTACATGCAACAGAAGGGCCGAATCGTGACCACATACATCATTAATAATCTTGATAATACATTCATCTATATTGTTGTAACACCTACGTTTTAGGGCGTAATTATAGAGCATATTAGATGAGGAATTCGATTGATTCTGACGATAGAAAGCTTTGATTACGGTCATATACTCGTAAGTTCTGATTGAATTCAAACTGAGAATCTGTGCAACGGTTAAAAGTAACATTAGATTCAAAGGAATGTTTGTCGTTACGGCAATCAGTGTGAATTACAGGAGCTATCAACTTATAATCATAAACAGAATCAATTAGGTATTTAAGTCTCATCATTTAGCTTAGCGGGTTCTTTATAGATTTTATCTTTGTTAATTTCTGAAAGCAACTCATTGGTCCAGTCTTCAAAATAAAAAATAAATATTAATAAATTATTGCGTCTGTTAAATCTAATTTTGCATCTTCCTTTACTCCTAGAACAGCTAAATTATTCGTCTTAAATCACGGTTCTGCATATTAATTCCCATCTTGACACTATTTCTAAGCATATCAAGTAAATCGGCCTTCGTCAGGCTTCATCGGTGCCCAACTGGGTCAGGGCCTGCCGTAATCCATGCTGTAAGGCTTCCATTTATCTGATCATCAGGACATGCGATTCATACAAACCACACATACACAATTTTGTCATCACATGTTATTGGGAAATTGTTGAAATGATTGTAGAATACTAATCGAAGATTATGTTTGGGTATATGTGACATCGTATGGTGTTTGTGTTTATATTATTATCTTTGTGTCTGCAGTTTGTCTTGTTAGGTGTATGCTCGCCTGGTGCATTGAACTTTACAATGAAATATAAAGATACATTATTCACACACCCGTGTTTGGGCATATAATTTTCGAGTAGAATTTTAAACTAGTCTTATTGGAAAAACCTAAAGTCAAGTAGCTGAACAACCAAAATAAATTATTAGAGAAATGTCACGTATAATAAGTTGGTATTCGCTAACTGGAAACCTCATTATCTAGAAGACGCTGTATACTAAACAGATCCTATTGATAGGTCGGGAAAACCCTTGGAAGACGAAAGTAAAGTGGTCACTGACATCATCCGTAATCGAGTTGCATTCGCAAAGAGAATACTAATGAGATTAGGTGTGCTATAGACACTAGTCTGTGAGTCTTTTTGCATCGAGATTGTAAGTAGGTGTTTTTGCACCAAGACTGTTACTCAGAAGGTGTAAGAATCTATTTTAAGTCTTTTATGGCATCAATTCAATGAGGTTTAAGTCCAAATTAGAAATATGTTTTGATGATTAAAGAGATAAAAGTGTTGAAAGATAAAAGAGAGGTAAAAGTGTTGTCAAAAGTCTCAAATGTTTGGTATTGACAACGTGATATTTGAGTAGTGCATTTGACATATTGTCTTTTTTGTCCGAGATTGCAGTGCCCCTGGTATTGCAGAGGTCCATAAGCGGCGATGACCACTTGGACCCAATATCTTTAAAAACTTAACCCACAGTTAGTCGCTAAGACGATGTTAAATTGATAGTTTGTCATATAGTATTGTCAATTTAACATCGTGTTAGCATCTAACTCTGAGATAAGTTTTTCACGCAAGTGGGCCTTACAATCAAGTTGGCCATCATTGTTTACGGCCACTTAAAGTGCATTGCGTTGACCTATTAAACACTGATTTGAATCTTGACCATCATATATTACCAAAATGACGTTTTACCACCACTCACCTGCACAATAATCAGGTGATCATCGTATATGACTAGGAAATTCGGAAAATGCAAGGAGAATACTAATCAATCTTTTTGTTCTGTATGTACTGTTAAACTTGTGGTGCATTGAACTCTGTTTTGAGTGATATATGGTTTGTCTTGCCCGAATCTTTCTTGTAAAATGAACATAAAAACGATTGAATCTACTTTTTCAGATCCAAAATGTGTATCCCTAAGTTTAAAGTAATAGGTACTATTTTATGTCCAACAGTAAATACAGTGTTACCGTTAATGCCTACCATGGTCTTGTCAACCCCGCCTATCACTAGTGTTGTACCCGCTCGCTTAATAAGTGTAATCGATAGTCGATACTTGACAAGTAGGTCGCTAGTAAATAAGGTGGGAGCGGTGATTTCGCGCCGAGATTCGGTTTCCATGCTATTAACAAATATACAGTTCAATGAGAGATTTCATCGATATAAACTTTTTTTAATTTGCATCCTTACTTAATATCAGACGAAATAGGAATAGAAATTTTAAAATGGGGTGTGTTCTTAATTGCATAAAATTATAATTTAGTACGACTTATTCATCTGCGTTTCTTAGTCAAGTATGAGGTATTAATATTGATGAATCTTGGTTTCTATTAAAAATACAATAATTGATCGTATATGTATAACCGGTTGATGTTGAACATGGCTTATGTATATAATCACCATGCTTTGCAAGCGGATGATCACTATATTATTAAGTTTATAATGGCTTGCGATGTGTTCTTAACTTACCCCAATTTGACTGCCCCATTGGTTTGGTGACTGTTTGGTTGGTCTAGTGTTCGAACATGCTACTGCTGGCTGAGCATGAGGTCAGGCAGTGCTATTAAGGTATTACACATTTATTTGTTTTATTACAGGTTTTGGTTTGGTTTGGGTTGTGGTATTTATTTTAGGCTGCTCATGCTGATGCGTGTCTCCTATGCGGGTCTCAGAAAAATATTTTTTCTTTCTTCTTTCCTTCTTGGTTTTTTCAGGAACATTCTAGAATCTGGGTTTGTGCTCGGTTGATAGCAATATGCTCGCTCTTTATAACATGGGACTTAAACTTAACTGGCACAGTGTGAGTCTGTTTTAAGTATACCTCTGCACCCTTCTCGCGAATAGCGAATTGTTATATTACTGAACCCAATGTACTGATTTCCTACACCAATCGATTCTACCAACTTCTTAAGTAATTTCATTCTAGATTATGTTCACGTATTACACTATACACAATAGCATATACAAATACACAAATAATTCACCCGGTTTGCCATTGAAATAAAAATAAATGTGCAGGCAGCAAAATAAGGTACTCATTTGATCGTACAGAATGGCATGTTATTGTCTTGTGTCGTTTGTGAGCAGCGGTACTTTGTAATGCAAATACTTGAAACAGACGTCGCATTTATATATAAAAAAGTCGATAATGTTTATAAAGGTAGATACCATATTTAACTGTATGTTTTTTTTTTTGTTTTAAAGATAACACGAACGTTAACACTGTTAACTATAGTAAACTTCTTTAAATTATCGCATTCAAGGCTAACCTGGTGAAGGAAATACGCTGCATGTGAAAAGCAAAGGACCGGTCAATGTGGTGGTACTTCGGGGAGGGAACGTCCAGCAGTGGACGTTTTTCATGTTGATGCTGATGCTGACAGTATTTAAAAGACAAACTATTATATTTAATAGATGAAAATAAGCCAAACATATTCTTCTTCTTAACGTGTCGATGGCAAATATAAATATTTAAATATTGTGTTTGGTCAAGAATTCAGCCACGGCAACACCATTCGGTGACGCAGTCATAAGGTCCTCGCAAGTACAGGTGACAGAGCATGCTGCGCACTCCGTGAGATGGGTCATGGTCTGTAAAGAGATGCTGCACAAGCATTGAAGACTAGTGCGATCAGAGAACCCCAAACATATTAAGCTCTTCCTAATTTTAAACCAAGCACACATCCCTTTTTTACAAACATCTAACGTATGAACGCTGCCTACGATATTTTATCGAAAGCTTTGAGATAGTTGATGTTATCTGACATTGCCATAATTACATCAATATCTTTAAAGCTCTTACCCTTTCCTATCATATTAAACCAAAGATAAATACTAAGAACTACCCATAAGATCTAGTAGTTCTTAGAAGCATAACACGTTCAGTAAAGTGAGTCGAATGGTTTTAGCAAGAAAAACTTAACTCCGGTGAAAGACTAGGTTGTATATCTGGATTAGCACGGAGATGGAAAAACTGTGGAGAGAAGCCATCGTGCTGTGGTTAAGGAGATTTATTGAGGAGGCTGTTTTATGGGTTATTTTAATGTGTCCTACAAAATTATTTATGTAGAGTTTTCTGTAATGAGATTTACTGTATCTATCAGTTGCAATTTCTGGAAAAGGATAATGTTTTTACATATCGTTAATGCAAACTCTGTACGTCTAATAATCGAAGTTTTTGTTAGTTCTCTCGACTTAAACATCTCTTTCTTTTTTGGTCATAATAGGCAGTTGCTTATAGTTTACTGGTATTTAGCTGCACCCAGTAAGGGGACCCCTATGGGAGATCTTACTGGATTCCAGCCGACCCAAACATAGGCAAACGGCTTTGTGATGGAAGCATATTGACTGACAGATTTCTTAATTATTTTGGGTTACGATTGTTGTCCTATACAACAATATAATGTAAAGGCACTATGCAATTATATTTGCAACACCTACTAATTGCTAAATATAGGTTTTAAGCCCTCTACGGCTATAATTATTAATCTTAAACAATAGTTCAATGGGTAGGGTTTGAACTGCGACCTCTAGTGCCAATCCTTAATCACTGCCCTTTTTCTTAAGGTTAAAAATCTCTTGTAACACAAAGCGAGATTATTAATTGTAAATAAAAAACCGATGTAGAATAATGCAGAGTACAAAATCTTAAAATAATTGATATTTAAACATAATTTGTACAAACTTAAAAGAGGGAAATTCGTCCGCTTAAGTGACGTTCCTGTGGTCTAGAATAGTCAACCAACTGCTTGGCGATGTGCTGAAAAGCAATGTAGGCAATTTATATAGATTAATTATTAAAGAATAGAACAATAAGCTCGCATACAGCTTTTATTAAAAATAAAAAAAAACATTCAAACGAATTGAGAGCAGGAGGTTCTCAATTCGTTTTTTCTTGGTTTTGATATCGGTTAAGTAAAGTATTGCTGAAATAAAGAAAACTCTTACGGTAGCCATTATATTGATATAGTATGAAGCGAATAATATAAGAAAACGCACATTTATAACCAAGCCCCGATTACCACACAAATAACAGAAAAAAAGAAAAACGAATGTAATTAATAAACAACAGTTGTAATGGTACTCTTGGCTTAAACATAAACATTTTTATGGACCATATTAATAAACAACATTAAAGTTTATAAAACCGATTTTTAATTAGTGAACCAAAAACCAAATATTTTCTAAGAAATGTATGGTTATTTACAGGGACATACAGTCAACAGAAACATCCAACATTCTTTAACGATAATTAAAAAGTTGAACAGACACTAATTTCATTCGAAAATGTCCTAAACAGTCCCTAATTACGTCGACACATACTATTATTGTACGAAAAATCAAAACAAACCCTGATTTTTTTATTTCCCATGACTCTCACACACCCGTTTAAAATTAAAAAGCTTTCCGTCTCATTAATTTAAAAACATATCGTTAATTCGAGCGCTCATTTTGTCCCAAAAATGGTAAAAAAGTTGGGACTAAAAAAGTGCGTGTTGATCGTTCTTTATGGTTGTGTGTCACACATAAAATGGACCCCGGTATGCTGTGCTCCTAACGATGTAACTTTTTTTGTGTCTAGTAGGTAGGTACTGTTTATCGCTTCTTTCAATGATTTCATTGAATGAGGGTAAAAAATATGTCGTGTTATACTTACGTTTATTAGGGTGTCAGTGATAGAAGAGTGAAATGTGTGAATGGAGGTGGTTACAGACATAGATATAATACTTTCTGAATCTGTTGCCAGCTTTACTGTCAAAATTTACCTTCGTGGTCCCTAAATAATGCATGTTTGAGATCTTTAACTACTGTTGATAATGATATATTCAAGATGCAATAAGACTCTCTTTCTAAAGTCTTGGTTTATTGGTTTTGGTCGGTCTCGGTTGTCTTGATTTTTCTTGGTATGCGCCATGCTTGCCGAAAATAAACTATTTTACTTTTTTTTGTCTTCGTTACCTCTTCTTCTTAAAACCACCTATAAGAATGCTTTGCTCGTACGATACGTACGCCTAGATAAAAAAGCTTAAAAAAAAAGCCAACGCAATATTTGTCTATTGGTACTTTTAAAACAGCTTCCTTCCAACACCGTCTGTTTATACTCTCAGTACAAGATCACGATAATCAAACGATTATTATTCATTAGAAGACGCTAATCATCGTCTACTGTGCTCATATCAAGTTACTTGTGTATTTACATCGAGTTATATAACTTACCTACACCGAAGTTTCAAGCCGCTGCAAAGATGCGAAGGATAAACGTAAAGTTATGATGGAAGCGCTGGATGGGATAAAACTGCTGTTGATGTTTTCCGGTGCAATACATTATATGTGTAAAGAATGATAATGTATTTGATGATAGTTTTCAATCGGATAGTAAAGCTGGCGGTGATGGAAACAGCAAAGAATATATATTGTTAAATATATATATATATTATATGGTTCAAATAGTATATACTACAGCTACAGGACAAAGGACAGAGTTCGTTGTCCGTGGAGTTTCATCACTTTCTTCTCCGTAGAGACCTACGCTTGCGATTGTGCAACTAGCTTCATCTTTTCTTGACAATTCAAAAATACCTCCAAATAGTTGAATTGATATATATAATTTTAGTTTGATTTCATATTAAGATGTTAATACTAACAAAATTTAAACAAACATTGACTATCAGAACAAAAGCATTAAAAAAGCCTTTGAATTTAAAAAAGTGAAAATTACACAAGCAAACATATTTCAAGTGTAAAATCTCATAATAGCATGAATAAACACTTCGCAACAGATTAAAACATCAACAAGTATGAACTTATGGGGGTTACAGTTATTTTTATCGTGTCTAATTTCGGTCGGGTTTCCGCGAACTGTACACAACGCCGAGATTGTCAAGAGAAGCCTTTACAAGCGCTGATTCTACACGACCGGTCGTAATTCCACACCTTTAGGGATGGGACTGGTTATAATATGTCGATACATTGCTCTCTTTTTTACTTTTAGCAGAAAAATCGAATTGCAACATTATAAAAATAAAAATAAAAATCCTTAATAACAAACAGAAACTCTTCAAATATTTTGAAGATTCATTAGATCCCCCAAAGTGCAGGTTAATGGACACTGAATAGTGAATAGACTAAAATGCACTATGTACTTTACGAGATGCAAGTTTGTATGTTACAATTACAAAAATCAATTTTAGATTTTTATTGCCGAAATTCTACTTCGTTCTTGACATAGAGGTCATGATCATATTTATAACGTACCAATTTCTGTCAGAACTTTATTACACTCTAAAAAGTGAGTAGCACACTTTTATGTAAGTATCAGGAATAATATAAACCACAGAAATAGAAACACCCAATTTAATTGGTCGTCCCAATTCCACCGAAATGATACTATCACTCATGTCACAAAAATACTGTCACTTAACAACGAAACAAAGATTGATAAAACCTCCAAATTTTATAGATCATTTAAAATTTATTACCACAATAAACCCTGACAAATTCCAATTGTAGTACTAAATTATACCTTGTTTAACAACAAGATAGATTCAAATGGACTGTTTGTGTGTTTACGTCGGCGTTTGTAATAAAACAAATGAAGTATGGTGTTATATTCTATCGATACTGGTTGTTGGTTACGGACTCGGTAAACAATAGAGTTGGAAGTCCGCCTTTTCGTATTCAAAATAACATTTATATTACTCTAACAATTATTTAGCAAATTTACTACGATTTAGAATTTATAGCTTTCATTTGTGACGTGTAAGGTTAATAGGCCGTGTTTAGGCCAATCTGTATATAAACTTATGACCAGATCATTTATCATTCTTCAAATATTGTACCATCGACAAAAAAACTCCTCATTGCATCCAATCCCTTACTGCAAAAAACTGGTTCGTAACGAGAGCTCTTGTTATCGACATCGATATTCTATCGCGCATCACTAGTGGCCAGACAGGTATTATTAGGTCTTCCTGCTCTCCATTCGCAGGCTAACACGACAATTGTAAGCGTACTTGCTTCCAGACACTAGATAGAATGATTTGTTAGTTTTACCGTTATGCGGTTTGATGTTGACTTATGTACAGTCAACTACAGTCGAGACAGTAATACTTTCGCCGTTCCTTTATTAATTCAGGACTTCAAATACCTTCTGAAGCTTCAGTGCTGAGCAGATGTTAAAAAGAAAAAAACACTTATCACTTGAAAATGAATGTCGAAATAGTGTAAATCTATCAGTAATGTCTCATTGACATCCATCTCAAACCTGTTCAATGGATTTGCCATTTTATGACATATAAATTTAATCTGTTTTATTTATTTGTCAGTGTCACATTTATAATTAACAACCGAGTATCATTCTGTGAAAGTGACATTATGACAATACTAAATAAGCAGTAAATATTCTATTGTGCCTGGACGAGCAAACAAAAACAAACCTTAAGGTGACGAACCAACTTTTACGGTGACTTTACTCACCTACATAACCTGTATACATAATGCCGCTATAGCGATCTAGGATAGTGCCATAATCACTGCGGCGTACTTGATGTACCTTCAGATTAAATTGTGCGATTACTGAGTTATATTTTACGCTTCGTATAGTAAACTGTATACATGTAGACTTGATCATCATAAATGTGTCAGAGATTCACAACTATTGCAGGAAGGATATCAGTAATATAGGTAACTGTATGGATAAGTAAACAGTTAAGTAACGTGAGAAGAAGATGATTGATAAATTATTCAAAAAGTAAGTGCGTCAAATAAAGCTTGAAAACAAATTTTCTACTATCTCCAAATCATTTTGCTGTTGTGATAATATTTATGATATCATCATTAGAACAATTTATATGAAAGCTCGTATTGAACAGCTAACATTCATAAACATGATGTAACACAAAAAGGGCGTAAAGATAAACACAGAGTAGTAAAGCTAATACACACTTATTAAATCAAATAACCGATCTCTACTACATAATCAGAACAAAATAATAACAATCGAAACGAATTGCTTGAACATCGATTACAAAGTATTAAAACAACACTATCGCCCTCGAGCCAAACGATGCTATCTAAAATAAAAACCACACATAATCATAAGGAATCGATTATAATCCGTAAAGCGCCTGAAGACAAAAACGAAAGCCGATTCCTAAAAGTAATAATCGTTATGGAATCTTGATTCTCGATTCGCTTCTCCAATCGTAAGAGCCTTATCAAGAGCTCTCCTTTGCTGGATGGGCTGATTAGTTCCGTGTGTGCTAAATACTCGTAGTATATTTCTTCAGTTATGAAGTATAGGAGACGAACTGCGTTATTGATTTGATGAAGCTAATAAAAGATGTAACGATGACCTTAATTGAACATTTACGTCAAATATAATTGAAGTACGAAGGAAGGAACATATGGAACCAAAAAGAACGAGTATATCAGAAAAAGGGGGAGCTATGTACCCAGCAGTGGATGATCCCGTGTTGAAATGATGACAACGAAATTAAACTCAATATGTATCACACAATGATACCATTTTTGACTGCATACAAACTTAAAACTATAGAAATACACTTTCAAAACCAACTCAAGCAAATAAGGGACACTGATGACAGTGACGACACTACCTTTATAGCTGAAGTTAAATCTATTACTAAAGCAAAAATAATAAAAATGCCAAGAAAATACAAGTTCAATTACAACACCCAGTAAAATATATAAAAAACGCAGAAGCGTGAAGCTTTTACGCGATTATTTTAACTAAGAAACTAATTTCGCGATAACAATGGCCCAGTAACGACTTCCTCACAATTACGTCATTCTCATACAAAGTGCGTTGACCTCAACTATGTTGCTTGAACTTGACAATTGATTTCGTAACTATTACTACTGTAGCCTTAGCTATGGCAAAGATTATGTCTATCACTTCTTCTATATTTATATCTTTTCCATTTATCTTATCATTACTCAAATCGCCTGCTACGTCTCGTTTTTCAGTGAGATCAATTTTTTTCTCGATATTCAGTTATAAGATTCTCCTCATTTTGAGCTTAAATCTCGCTTGCTGCTTCGGGCTTGTCTATAATAAGTTTTTCGTTAACTAATCGTTTAAGTTGGTGTTCTGTAGTTTTCGTCTCCCGTCGTATCCTCTTCATATATATATAAGATTTAAAAGTGAGAACCATTCTATAATTTAGACCGCATATTGAGCATCTGTCTATTTCAACATATACGAGTAACAAGCAAATTTATATTGGCATTCGCAGTAAGAGACACACCCCCCAATGAAAGGAACCTTGGGTACAATTCGAAAGATCAATATGCCAAGTTGTCAACAGACGCCATCAAATTGATCATACGTAGGCTTGCCATAGACGGTATCAATTAAATCAATTGCTTGCGTGCTTTCGATCATGGTGGGTCCAAATTCCGGACAAAGTATGTCATGCCAATTGACGTTGAGGGCACGGCTGTATCCCGCCAAGTCATATATTCTTTAGGTCGCATCAAATGAAATCGCCCTTGTGTAGGAGTTGGTTATTATTATAACATCTAGATTACCTTTTAACCTGACTAACTCTTCGGTCTAGTGGCTACAAGCGTTATTGCAGAGTTTGAGGTCTTGGGTACGATTCCAGGATCCGACATAGTGTTATTGGGTATTTGCATCCGGAATTTCTCAATCCCACATAGATCTATGTCCGCTTGATGGCAATAGGGTCAGCCCCAATTAAAATTATGGGACTTAAATATAAGTAGCGAAATATTTGTACTAAAAGTACACCTCTCTTTAACGCTTCGGGGAATACACATGTGATGTTATGTATTGTGGTCATCGCATTTGAAGCCTGAAATAGTCTTAACGTCGATTACTTTTATCTAAAAATTCTTATCAAGAATTTCTCGGTAGACTTCCGCTTTTAACCTGAGCTTTGAAACGCCGATAAATAGCGGAAGGCTTGCTCCTTATCGCCTTCGAGGAATATAAGCATGACGGCTGCTTGCTATTCATGCGTGCACGATATAATGTAGCTAGCCCCCTTTGTACACTAGTCGACAACTCTGGACTCCTGGTACTCTATAGCCTGCTGATCCATATGACTTTAGCCTCTGGGAGTACGACGAAATGCTTTTGCCAGTAGGTCTTGGAGCCAAGTTGCTGCTTGCTAAACTCTAAACTTTACAATACAAAGAAGTGACATTTTTTGTTAGTAGGATGGTATTTTCGAAGCATAACTGTGATACACTATTTCTAAGTATTACAATATGCTCATTTTTAGCCCACAATAATGAACGGTTCCTATGGGATAGGCCCTTGGCCTAGGGCGAAGTCGCAAGAAAATGCTAGTCGTTGATATAGGTACTCAAGTTGTTGAGAATCAAAACTCTTGAAAGCTTTGTCTAAAATCGAACATAGAATTAGGAACATGAGACTTAAGTTTAACCTGTACTAGTACTATTATGTATTCTGTGGTTTAACATGAAATCTCACACCTTGTTATAATCTACTGGGTCATAACATTTTTTTCTATGCAAGATGATTTGATGGGATCATATTTTGTGTTCAATGTTTTGGTTTCTTTTTTTATGGCGTTAATAAATCTTCGTAATTAACTGGCCAGTGTGTGGTTTGATTTGAAAGTTTGATTACATTTTGATTAGCGGAAGTGTGAATGTTTCACGGTTTTCTTTTATTGGGTGAGAAGAAAGAATCAATGTGGTTTTAATATGTTACGATTTCACACTCGACTGGCTATTAATTGGGTAATGGTTCAGATCCTCCTAGATATACAAAGATTTATTTAATACATACCTACATTATACACTATGCACACAATAATTATAGTACATAAGTACAGAGGCGGACTTAATGATATCTTCGGTATCTTGTACAAGTCAACCTTTTGGTTATGCAGAGAAACAGTAAAAGCGAACTAGGAATGTCTCAATTTTAAAGTTTGT
Source organism: Orthosia gracilis (assembly GCA_947562075.1). Lineage (NCBI taxonomy): Eukaryota > Metazoa > Arthropoda > Insecta > Lepidoptera > Noctuidae > Orthosia > Orthosia gracilis. The sequence continues at coordinate 3,645,105 of OX387270.1, read as the reverse complement.
ACCGAGATTTCCTTACCTACTTTGCGGTCCTAACTATTTGTCACAAGAAAAACCTTGAGCCGCAGATGTCACCAACCTTTAATGAAATTAAGAAATTGTTCCTTTTTTTCTAAAACATTATAAATTTGTTTTTTTACAAAGTCTTGCATAGACTTATAAGAATCTAATGTTTTCTACTTATTTAGTTACGCGTCATTTGAAAATGTAGTCAGTTAAATATAGATACCTATTTTATTGCATAGAATCGGTAACCACCTTTATCTGGGTCTTATAAATAATTTATTTGATCCAAATCTGAATGGTGAAGCTAATTTGTAAACGTAATCGCACCTACACAGGTACAAACGAAAACTAGGTAATAACATAATTTAATCATTTACACTGTTTGAGTGCTTGGAAACTCAGGGAAATTAATAGTTCACCACGTTAAAATTGAATTTGACTTGCACTTAGTTCTCATAAGATATACATATGTGTTTATATGACAATTATTAGAAAATGTTATCTTTGGTAAAGTTTCAATTTACTGATAATTGTTGACAAAAGTCGTAAACTGTTCATTTAAATCTCTGACCTTATAAGCATTCTTGAAGTATACAATGTGACAAAACTTTCTATCTTCATAAAATCCATCATTCTGTCAATTTTAAGGACCATTTTATTTTTATGCAACCCTTTTTGCAGCGTAAAAATCGGCCAGTATTTCGGCCACCTTTTTTTGCACAGACCAGAGACATAAAATTATTTCTTACAAAAAAGGCAGCTGTAATAAGCGTGCACAAAAAAAAAAGTTACCAGTAAGTCTTACGGTACGCTTATACGAGCCACTTTTTTTGCAATTGCTCAACTGTTGGCAATAATGGTCTCTGGTTCTGACATCAAGCTGACATTGGTAAATCTACAACGCTGCCAATATTTTTGTTAGTTAAAATCGCTAGAGAAACCGCCACATCGCAATATTATAAAGCTATTTTCGTAGCAACTTGAAATAAAGGGGAATATGTTCACTAGCAATAAATAATGCAGAGAATATCGTCCTCATCGTGCTGGACATAGGCCTCATCCAAGCTCTTCCACATCGTCAGATACTTCTAGAATCCAGCTTATTGCTAAACTTAGTAGGGCACATCGGCACATCGCTTGAAATATATGGAAAATTTAGGCATAGAATAGAATGATAGTTGATGGTATGCCCAAACATTCTATCAACTTTTGCCATTTCCACAGACAGATTGATTACGAGAAAAAAGTTGCCCGTGTGAGTCTAGTCTTACATCGGGCTGACTTGGCTGAGTTGTATAGAAAGCGTTCACATTGTGTGATCAGCCCGCGGCCGCGAAAGTGCCGACTCCAACGTTTTCAATCGGACACTCACTTGTGGCGAATTGTATGGCCGGTGTATGAGCTTTGTGAATGGCTTCGGCGGTTAAAGCTTTCCGGCGTGTGTTTTGTCTAAAAACATTATCATATTACGGTTGGCAGTTAGGTAAAAGCTTAGAGTATCATTGGTTAAAAGCTTGATCGTCATTTTAGTAGAAATACGTCCACTGCTGAAGCTAGACCTTTCCCAAGTGTCATCGAGGTTAAAAGTGACTTAAAATTTACTTGCATATATTAATGATCCGTAATAGCAGACTCAATTAAAACAAATACAACTGACAGAAGATGTAGCACGAAAAGTTGCTTCAAATTAAACATCTTAAATGTATTCCGATACAGTGATCAAATATTATAAGAGACGGCATAAAATTGACTTGCTTTTGCTTATCCGTAACGACTATGAACTCAACTAACGAAGGGCGTTACATAAATTCCCTTGGAAAAGTACTCTTAATTAAACCATCTAAATAAATTTCTCTACTGTAAAATATCACCAACTCCCAGTGAGGTCGATCTTCATTAAATCAATCAATTTCTACTGGTCCAATATTTCACTTTCCTCCCGAAATCGTTACTCAAAGTTTTTAACCTGGTACCTACCAAATTCCGATTTCATTATAATGTTTTCATCAATTAATTCTGATGTGCCATAAATAACACGGCATGATTACAGCTTAGCAACCTTATAAAAATAACTAGCTGTGCCCCGCGATTTCACCCGCCCGTGCTGTTACTTCTTTTTCGCTTACCGTTCTGACTTTTGTTAAATTTTGCTGAGCTCCTAATGGTTGTAGCGTGATGTTAAATAGCCTGCTATTCTTCAAGAATTGGTTTATTAAATGCAAAAATATTTTTTCAAATCCAATTAGCAGTTTCAGAGATTAGCGCGTTCAAAGAAACAAACTATTCAGCTTTATTTTATTTTTATTTTAGCTTCTGCCAGAGGCTTCGCCTGCGTGACAGTCAATAATCATCCCAAGGGAACATGATCCCAGGGTAAAATTATCCTATGTTGCGCAGCCTTATTGCGCACGTGAATTCAGTTTGACCGCCATCAATCGACCAATCACATGCGAGATGAAAGACGCGATGTGGATTTCCGTCAGGACTACCTGTGTGTCAACTCACATCCAAATCCGTTCTGACGGAAAAGTAAACAGACAGACAGAGTTATTTTCATTTATAATATTAGTATGGATATTAAGTATGTGGTATAAATACAGATAATAAATGAGCATCATACCGTATATGAAGACCAGTTTGATTCGGCTACCGAACTGCGATCGAAGTTTTTATATTAATTATTGACTTCGTATGGTTTATAATTAAATTTAAAGATAGATTGATTACAAGTCGGTAGGTATTTTAAATGGTTTCTCAATAGATGTTGTGTAATCTGGAAGTAATTTTGATCACATAGAATTTATAAACTGCATTCTCTTCAAAACGTTCCTAGAAATAGGGCCGGTTCCTAAATCAAGAATTTGGAGTTGTATGTCAAACCCTATTTTAATGTCATAGTTGAAAAAAAAGAAACACCTAGAAAAAAAAGCGCGGGAAATTCATAGTGAAAGGGCGCCTTTTTTTAAAACAAATTTTTAAATAATTATTTTATTCATTCATAAGTCTATTTGCTTGCTTTTCTCATGTTGGGGAAGAAAGGGAATCCTAAAAAAAGAAAAAAAGAAGATAGTTCGTCTACTGCTCCACCGTTGGTGTCTTCTGAAGATGACGGTGGAGCCTCAAGCTCTTCAGAGGAAGCTGTCCCTGTAGAAAAGGATAAGTATCGGGAATTCAGGGTTCCCGACTACATTAGGTCATATCCTGAAAACGGAGGCAATTTTGAATATGTCGTATTTTTAGAAAGCATTGATTTAGTCCCGATTGGTGATAGAGATATGATGTCTCTTTCAACCAGCATTAAAAAATACAACAAGGGTGTAAAACAATTATTACGGATGAATCGTTACAAAATTGGTGTCATTTTTGAACGTCCTGGTTTGGCCAATGCAGCGCTAATGAATAGAAAATTTCTGGATACTTATAAATTGAAAGCCAGTATTCCTGCAGCCGCTACGGAAAATACAGGTGTTATCATGCATGTCCCCATTGACCTTAGCAATGAACACATCTACAACGCAATAACTAGTACAAAGAATATTATTTCTATTAGAAGATTTATGCGTCGCACTATTTCAGAAGGAGGGGGGGTGTCCTTTCAGCCGACGAAGACGGTGTCCATCACATTCTCGTGTGCAGCGATACCCGATAGTGTAGACCTGAACAGCTGGCGGTTCGAAGTGCGTCCGTACATTCCGCCGGTAAAACAATGCTTGAAGTGTCTAAGGTATGGCCATATAGCTAAATTCTGTAAGAACTCCCAAAGATGTTCCATATGTTCAAAAGACCATAATTATAAAGAATGCCAAATACCATCAACGGAGGCAACATGTTGCCACTGTCAAGGTAAACATGTAGCTATTTCATCACAGTGCCCAGTCAAACAACAAAAAGTGGAAGAAAACAAAAGCAAGATTAATAAAAAATCATATGCAGATTTATTCAATGAAAAGTCATTTCCATCTCTTTCAAAGGCCAGTCCTGCTAAACAATTACAATCATTAGTTGAAACAGAACCAATTTTAAATATTTTAATACAGACAATAGTAACATTAATTTCTCAAAATAAAAATAACGAAAAGAGTATTTGCACTCAAAGCATAAAAGATGTTCTATTATCAAAAATTCAGAATAATATAAGTAAACCTTAATTTTATGGATCAGCTAAATATAGTACAGTGGAATGCTCAGAGCATCAATAGTAACAAACATGCTTTTTCATATTTTTTATATGAGTATAACATACATATAGCTTTATTGTGTGAGACTTGGCTCAAGCCTCACATGAGATTTAGTATTAAAGGATATAATATAGTAAGATTAGACTCAGGTAATACACATAATGGTGTAGCTATTTTAATACATAACAGTTTACAGTTTAGTAAAATAGATACTTTATATGATGATTCCATACAAAATATAGCGATTCGTTTAAAATATGGCAATAGTAAAGAAATTTCATTAGTCAGTTTTTATAGTCCCGGAAACGCTCCATTTACTAAGTATAAATTTGATAACTTAGTTCGCAATATTCCTGGTCCTCTCTTGATTGGTGGAGATTTCAATGCACATCATTCGGCTTGGGGATGTAACAGTGTGAACATTCGCGGCCGAGAGGTGCTTGAAATCATTAATGATTATAATTTGGTTTTATTAAATGATGGAGAAATGACTACTGTAGGCTCTGATAGGTGGCAAAGAAATGCACTTGATTTAACTGTAGTATCAGCTTCAATATCATTGTCTTGTAACTGGTCTGTTCATGACGATCCGTTAGGTAGTTACCATTTGCCTGTAATTACAAGGGTACATATAAATAACAATTATAATATCTCACATGATGCAGAAACTTCAAATTTACCAAAACATGTTAATTTTAACTTGGTTGATTGGGTATTATATAGGAAGAGTGTTGATAGTTTGATAGTGGATTTTAAAATTAATCAAGATAACCCACTACAGTCATACAATGACTTGATAAAGTTGTTAAATTTAGCTATTATTAAATCATCACCCTCAAATTTAAGACCTGCTACATCATTTGATACAACATTAGTAAATAATAATCGTAAAAAACGCATCCCATTACCATGGTGGAATTTGAATTGCACTAAAGCAGTAAAAGACTCTAGGAATGCCTATAAAGAATTCAAGTACAATCCCACATTAGAAAAATATATTGAGTTTAAAAAATTACAAGCACTGAAAAAGTTAGTGTTAAAAAGAGAAAGACATTTGAGCTGGATTTCTCTATGTGAGTCATTTAATAGAACTACTCCATTATCAAGAGTTTGGCAAATTTCAAAGAGATTTAATAAAACACATAAACCTCCAAGTAATAATATTTCAGCTTGGGTATTCGATTTTCTTAAAAAAATATACTCCAGATACAGTTGAGAGGCCATTTCAATCAATTTCTTATGAAGTAAAAGCTTCAGGACAATATGAGTATCTGCTTAATCCATTTTCTCTTCAGGAATTCAAATCTGCAATATCATCTAGACGTGATTCAGCTTTTGGCCTTGACGGAATACCCTATAAAATGTTGAAAAATGTATCAATTAAGGCACTTTCTGACATACTAAGTGTTTTTAATCTACTTTGGCAGGAAATAATCATCCCTAATGAATGGAAAATAGATTGTCTCATCCCAGTACTTAAACCTAACAAAGAAAGACATAAAGCAGAATCATATAGGCCAGTAGCATTAACTTCATGCATGGGAAAAACCTTTGAACAATTAATTAAACAAAGGTTAGAATTTTATATAGAAAGTAATAGTCTATTACCATCCAATCAATTTGGCTTTCGACGTGGTTACTCCACTCGAGATAGCATTTCTCATTTGCAATTAGATATATACAATTCTAATAAAATGGACAATCATTTTGTTGGTGTCTTCTTTGATATAGTGGGTGCATTCAACAACATCAATCTGCACATTTTGTGTGGTGAACTTCGTGCCCTTGGTATTCCTGAAAAAATTATAATATGGATCTTTAACTTTTTACATGGTAGAGAAGTATATGTCAAAGTAAATAAACGTTTAATAGGGCCACGTTTTTCATACAAAGGGGTATGTCAAGGTGGCATCCTCAGTCCATTGATTTACCTTCTTTATTTACATAGACTTAACATTGTTCTTGGTCTTGAAGTGGCAAATTTGCAGTTTGCAGATGATTTGGTAATCTATGCTTCAGGTTCAGATATAAGTTCTGTTGAAAGTACTTTAAACACAGCTTTAACTCGGCTAAAGAACTATTTTCATTATTTAAACTTGGATATCAGTCCAGAAAAATCTAAAGTTATAGTGTTTGGAGAGTCTGAAACAGACTTATGTATTTATTACAATAATAGTGTTCTTCCAATAGTAAATGAAGTAAAGTTTTTGGGTATAATTTTTACAAGCAGCCTCTCATGGTCTAAGTATGTTGACTATCTGTTAGGTAAAGCTAATAAAGCATTTAATTTTATAAAGTCACTGTCATTTGCAGCTGATCCTAAAATTTTACTTATGCTATATAAATCTTTAGTTCGTAGTCATTTTGACTATGGATTTTTATGCTTTGGGTCTGATCAGAGATTGGTTCACAAATTAGAGATCCTTCAAAACCACAATCTTAGATGTGTAACTGGTGCAATGAAAACAACTCCAATTAATTCACTTCAAATTGAGTGTAACACACCTCCTATGAATATAAGATTTCAGTTTTTAAAATCCAAGTACATTCTCAAACTTTTATCTTTCGAAAATCATCCTCTATTAAAGAAAATATTATTTTATCATAGAGTATACAGTCCCTCAAATTCCGTAAATGTCCCCTATATATTTCATGACTTTTCTAATATAATCAGTATTGATGATCAATATCAAATTGAGAAATGTAAAGACAGATGGCCATGTTACTCTGGTAATTATATCAGCAAATTTTGGCCCATGGACATTTATATTAACCGTGACCTACGGAGTAAAGAAGAGGTCTATCAGTTAATTTCAGAGTTCACTGGATACAGGCATATATTTACTGATGGATCCAAAAACAATAGAAATGTTTCGTTAGCTATATATATACCTCATATTACTGTTGGACATGGAGTTCGGTTACCTGGAGCCATGTCTATATTTACAGCAGAATCTCTAGCCATTTTATCAGCTTTGCAGTATATACATGAAAAGAATCTTGGGCACACAGACTGGCTTATAGCGACCGACTGCATGAGTGTTCTCATGGCCTTACACAATCCGAAACTGGACGCCAATACCGGAAATATTTTATATGAGATTCGGGCTTTATACGCTGATCTTTGTTCTAGAGGATTTACGATATGTTTATTATGGACACCCTCCCACATAGGAGTAGCAGGAAACGAAAACGCAGATTATCTTGCAAGAGTTATTGTTGACGTTGACATCCCAGAGACGAGAAATGTTGCCATACCAAGTTCCGACCTGCTTACCAAATTACATGAACAATACACCTTTACTTGGCATGAGAACTGGCAAGAAACACTAAGAACTAAAGGAAAATGGTATGCGAAAATAAATCGAACCATTGGTTCTATGCCCTGGTTCACCAGATCTGTTATTCCTAAGAGCAGAAAATTTTATACAATTTTAAATCGTCTTAGACTTGGACATGGAAGATTCAATGCACATTTAGCCAGAATGAAAATGATAACATCGCCTGTTTGTATCAATTGTGACATAGGAAGTGATCAGACTCTAGATCATATAATTTTTGAATGCCCTGCTTATGACTTACAAAGAATTCATTTAGTTGATAAATTATTGGAAATATATAAAACGCCAGCAAGCATCCCGCGCGACACTCAAGGTTTGCTGGAAAATTACAGTACATACATAGCACTGTATAAATTTATTGACAGCACTGGATGGGCAATTTGACCGTTCGGGGCGACTAGAAGGATATGACTTTACTTCACAACATGATTATGACCAATACACGGATATGACCCTACTTAATACTCGGATATGACAACATAATATATGATTTTAACTATATAATAAATACTGAAGACGTGGCTCTGGCCTAAAATAAATATTAAACAAGGAATAAACTACTGAGGACGAGGCTTTGGCCTTACTTAAAAATCAAGAAAAATAATAACACTGAAGACGAGGCGGTATGGTCCAAGACCTTAGCCTGCCTGAGAAGGGCGAAGGAAAAAAAAAAAAAAAAAAAAAAAAAAGAAACACCTACTCAACTTCTAAATTCAAAAATCAGGGGGTACAAAAGCAGAAGAGCTTGTATCGGTGACTAAACTAAAACTTGAAATAAGATTACAATTAAACATGTTTTCTGACTCCATTACTTGGCGCTTTAGCAATATTAATAAGTAGGTCTCAAGTTTTTTAACTTAAAAGCTTCCGAAACCTGCTTAAACAGATTGGAATTACAATCACAGTGAATTTAATGGACACCTCTCTGATACAATTTCAAATTCGGTTTCGAACAAAAGGTGCGAAAATTTTAATTTTTAAATGTTTTTTAAAAACTTCCAATTAAAGTTCATCTAACTCTCATTACGATGAGATACCAAATTTTTACTCTCCCCTGCCCATTACACAATTTTGTATCTTATGTTTTAGGAATTAGAACTGCAATTGCATTAAAGATGTTATTGATATTTCGCTCGCAGACACTGTTGACCATCCAGGGACTAAACAATCTCGGGACACATTCCGGAACACAAAACAAGGAATGCATTGTTGTACTAATGAGTTTTTAAAGTCTTTTTAAAAGAATGCCACTTTTAAACTGGTCGCAACGACCTTTAAGGATTTTAAGATTGGAATCCCGCTTTTAAAAGCGAAAATGTGTTTCAATTTAAAATTTTATGGAATGAGCTCTTAATTTAACGTTTATATTTGCAATTTTAGATCTGTGGTACAAACATTAAACGTTCCGTCTTTTACCGAAGTTGCTTTTTGATTGTTTTTTCATAGCACTAGTTTCTGCCAGTGACTTCGCCCGCGTGAAAGTCGCCAAGTATGCCAAGGGAACTTACTACCGTGATGAAAGTACCTAGGTATATCAATGTTTGACATGGTTTATCCTTGTGCTAAGTTTCATCCAAATCCGTTCACCCATTGAGGCGTGATTAATTTACAATCATCCAGACAGACTATCGCGTTTAAAGCTTTGGTAGGACCAGTACAAGTACTTAAACATCTACCTGATTACCTAATTTAAAGAGTATGTAGGTGCTAACTCATTATAAATAAATAGACAGTTATCACTATCTGGTAAATAAATAAGTATTTTCTCTTGACCTTGCATATCCAAAGCAATCCAACATTTCAAATATTTATATAACCATAAGTTATTCTCAATCAAATCAATACTTTTCTATAATCCGCCTCTTCCGTTACCAAAATTATCTAGTTAACAACCAAATATAAAACTGGTTCATATCGTAAATAATTAAAAAGTATAAATAAATATATCAACCTTATTTAAATTGCATATCAATATTCAACTTTTGAGGCCTATAAATATGTATTTGGTCTATAAAAATGTATAAATATTTTGATATTATTTGCGAAGAATGTCATATTTTGACGCCTCATTTTAATTTCGTCCGATTTAGTTACGGCTTGCGATTTTTTCCCGCAGCTTTTATGGATATAACGAGAACGTTTTATCTGTAAAATTATTGTTTTATGATAGAAAACCTTCATAAATAATACATGTGACTTAATTTACTGCCTATTCTTATAGCAGTTAAAGAGAATGATGTCATAATTAGGTATAAGACTTTGCAGACGGATGCTGATTTTCGATATTGACATGATGAATATAATCAACACACAATTTAACAAATAATGTGGGTTATTTTGCTTTTTCTTAACTTAGGATTAAAGACATTACACAATGTTGTTTTTTTTTAAACCTAGCACCACAGACAACACGTGGTTTGTTTCAAAATGAATCAGACCAAAAACCGTATAAATCATAGTGTTAACCATTTACCTCTCTGCGCCTCCACAAAAGATTAAGTCTAATGATACCCAGAACATCTGAAGCTAACGCTTTTCATCCAAATATGGCAACACTAGGAAAGACTTGATGCCTAGACGATTTCAATCTACATACATACAGCGAATTACTGAGGCTGAAAATGGCCAAAATACATTTAGCAATATGAGTCTGGTTGTTAGCTATGTACTACCGTAACCTAGTTCTCTGGAACTACTTTTAAGTCTGGTAGGGAAATAAATTACCTGTTCGCTTCCTTATTTCAGTAAAAGGATTAAATGGAACCCTCTCCGTAAGTTGTGTTTAAAATAAAATGTTCTAATTTCAAAACCAGCAAAAACTGTAAAAAAATGTGTTCTAATTTTAAAGTCTCTTCTTTAAAAAAAATACAGGTTCTAATTTTAAAATAAGTTCGCTTTTAGTTTTATTTTTACATAGATTTGATAGTCCTATCTTTCCACAATTTCGAATGCCATACTCATTTGTTTTCTTTTTTGTTACAGGTAATATTAATTTTGTTCTTGCTACAGACTACAATATGAAAAATAAGGTAACTCACGTCAAACTGTCGGACACAATCTTCATGTTAATTAAGTTATTATTCATGAGAGCCGTATTTCAATGTCTAGGAGACGGCAAACATGGTAATAAAAAAACTTTTTTCCAAGCTAGGAAGTCAGGAAATAATTCAAACTCACTTAGCCACAGTCTGAATAATCTGTACACAAGTATTTATTAGGTGTGAAATATTATTTCATATACCGTGTATAGTAATGACTACGTAAACTAGTATAATATCCGTTATTAAGAAACATATACGGCAAACAGTTTTACAAGTATGTAAATCTTAGTAGTTTAGTCAGTCGGTATCTTGCCATCTGTTTCTATATGCGGCAGTTATTTTCTTTGTTAGGCTATAAAAGGCAAAATTTAATAATAAAATTTAAATGAGTAGTTTATGTTTAAACTGATTTATGCATGGAATATGGAGCAAGTTTTGAAGGACTAATCTAATTTACTGCTTTGAATAAAAAAAAAAACAATGTAAGCATTCTTAGTAAGGAATTATTCCGTATTCGACACAATTTTTCGCCCCAATTTTTTTGCGTATCTCAATTTTTCAGGATTTTTTATTTACCTTTGAAAACGCAGGCGAATTATTCAGGCGAATGCGGAACAAATTCATAGAAGTTCTAAATCAGTTGACGATCGATTTTTCAATCAAACAATAGTTGGTTCGAATTTTAAAAGTCCATTTATTGCACAATGACAGTTGCTTTTTTCTACAATGACAGCGTCATTTGAGCCAATGGCTCAAATGACCAGTTAAGTCCATTGTCCACTCAGGTCCTTAACTAAGGTCAACGAAGGGAAATGAGCCATCATAGAGTCTACAACTACACCATGCATATTATAGACAATGGACCACCATTCTGCCAGATTGTAGATTGTAGATACATATTTCAACGGACTGTTTATACAGTTACGACATAGTAGTGCCGAAGAAGAAAAAAGAAATACTTAGGTTTTTTAGCCCATACTAAATCAGTAAAATATAATAAGCTAATAAAAACCTAATTCGATCATTACTACAATGTAAAATCGACCATAAAATTCCTTATTTAAATGTACGATGGGCAGTTGACCAATAATTTATTCGCGAAGCCACAAATTATGCGATGCCCCCATGCCTCGGGTTTTGATAAACGAGTTCGTTGACCAACCCCATCGCAACACCTTGAGGTACTTAAAATATTTATATAATTTAGATAGGTTACTACCTATTTTATAATCACTTTTTAATTAAAAGCTATTTAAAAGTCATAAAAAAATATGATATTTTATATACAGTATTTTATTTTGACTCTATAATTTAAAGTTAGTTTTAAATTATTATTTTCGATGTTAGCAAAACTTGATCATTGTTTTACTGACACAATATGAGCATCTTATTTTAATATTAAATCTAGTCAGGATCCATAGCCTTAGGGTATTCTCGAAGATAAAACTATAATAGCCAAAAACACGATGTTCCAATTATTTACTATAGCATTAAAAGTTGATGATCTCAACAAAATATCCGGGTTTAAAAAAGGAACAGTAACTTATCCAAATTTAAAATAATTACAAAAAGACCGTTGCTGTAACTGTATTTTAATTTAATTTAAATATTTACTTAAATGTCAGAAACATTAGTAAAGTTTAAAGAACACTTGCGTCTGCGAATATTTAGTAACGATATTTGTACTAAACTTTTACGAGTATGAGTACGTAAACAGACTTCTTGTCGCAAACCGGTGGAATATTTTGCGACTATTTGCTACATACGCTACGCATAAAATGAATACCGTTCGAAATTTAAATTTATTTTTTCCGTACCGGCGATTTTATTTATTTATTGTAATGAAAACCACAGAAAGTGGAACTGACGTGGCAAATTAAAATAAAAAAACAGCCAGGCTGAACCGTTTTGCTATATTTTGTCCAAAATTATCAAACAATCTGCGAAGAGAATTCGTTATTAATTAATGATTCATTCATTAGTAGAAAACAACCTTGAATTAAGAATTTACAGAGCATTTAAAAAAAAATGTCCGCATTATTAGTTCTGTTATAAGATTTTTAAATAACTATCGAGCTGATACTTGTTGTCGTCGAGTTTTTTTTTTTTGTTAACTTCATAAATTTTTAAGTATAGCTTTACGTTAAGAAAATAAATATTTTTCTAGAACATGGTGGGTAATACAACTTTAAATGATTTATGTGTTTCCCAAGTGTTTGTATAGACTGGTGTCATATCGCATAAAATTCTTATACTTTTCATGTCAAGGAGCCGGTAAAAGATTTATTTGTCTAGGCGTTGGCCACTAGACGCAATATATGTACCTGTAGATATATATATTATGAATTTACTTGTTTTACTGTTACTGAGAACGGTATTACTATAACACCTTTAGGACCTAAGACTTTACATAAAGTGGCATTTTATCAGCGATAACAATTTGTTAAAAATCCAAAATGTAGGTTGGGATTGACATGTGGTAGTTGGTATCTACCGAAATGTCCGTGGTCGATCCCTTACATTTAAACTTCGAAAATACGTAGTTATGGCTCATACAAGGTGGGCAAAAAATTGTGCATCAAACGAAACAGGCGATGGTTAAGGTTAAAGGGAGTAAAAAAAATTGGTACCTACTCTATGACCTACCGTAAATAACAACAAGTACCGCCCTGTTTCGTTTGATCCATGGTTTTCGGCCCACCCGGTTTAGCTCTAGTGTCACGTTTTGATCTTGAATAAATAGTCTTGATCTTGTTAACCGACTTCTCTATCGATTGTTTTGTTATGAACACGAAATTGTTTCAACCCTCTGAGGTATAGATCTAGATTTCAGTCAAAAACCAATCAAAACAACATTTTTTATTAATCCTACTTTGTCCCACTGTTGGGCAAAGGCCTCACCCACATCTTTCCAAACTACTTTGTCACCTGCCTTCTCCAGCCAATCCGGTAGGAACGAGTCCAGATCGTCAGAGTTTTTTAGGCCTGCCTTGATTACGACGTCCGTCTCCAGGTACCCACTGTGTGGCGATCCTGGCCCATCTGGCCCCCGCATCCTGCAAATATGACCCGCCCAATCCCAATTCAGCTCTCACTTCGCAGACTTGTCTCCAACATTAGCGGTGCCTGTCTTCGAGTGTATAATTGTATTGCGGATCTGTTCGGTCAGTTTAATTTGTAGAATGCTACGCTCCATCGCTCTTTGGCAAATCTTAAGTTTGGACTTCTGAGCCTCAGTCAAAGACCAAGTCTGAGCGCCATAGGTTTATATAGGCAAGATACACATGTCGACAAGCTTACACTTTAATGACGCCTTCATGGACCAGTAACTCCTTAATCAAAACAATAGCTACAGAAAAATAATGAAATATCTGGTGTTCTAGTTTTCTAAAATACTGAAGTACAATAAATATTATCGCATAATCCAACAACTTTAAGTACTCTTCTCTATGTAATCTTCCGACTAATGATGAAACTTTACACATAAAACCATATAAAACAATAAGTTTTTATTTTCATTTCCGAACCAGTTTCACAACTGCGGGGAGCAGAATCCATATTTATATATCGAATAACTTCCATACCAAGGATCATATAAATTGAATTTCTGACGAACTTCAAATGACATTAGAAAAAAGCTAAAACATCCATATTAAATAGTAATTTCTCTTGACGACTTTAATTCTAAGAACTTAATTAAAGCTCTGTGTTTTTCATTCCCGCGAGCCGACTTAGGCCCAGCTTCAATATCGAAAATAATCGCAAAATAAATTAACGCGCGTAAACTGCTTGGCGAATACGGTAATGACTGATGACAATATATTCAACCTCGCACAATTTGACGCAATATTAATTTTGCGATATTTTTATTCGAGAAACTGGCCCTGGGGCTCAAAGCTTTTGAAACGAAAATTAAACTTCAACAGGCAATCTCATTAACTACTTGATTTACGTCTATTATGTGACACATCGATAATTACTTTCCAGGAGCCGAGGTATAATAAAAAAGTGAATTATTACGATTGCCCTTTCCCTAACTTTACCCTTCAGGTTTTTATGGTGTGACATTTGCTATAACAAACTTAGCTGATCCCTCAATTGCAGTCGTTACCACGACCTTTCAACTATATTATTTACGAGTGTATGGCATTAGATTAACCATGGGAAGGGCTTTTTTTATGGCCGTATGTGTCGTCACGTTTCAATTGCACGGCCATACATGCACTTTGTACGCCCCTGTGAATAATGCAAGTTTAATGAGTAAGTAAGTTTTGTTTTTACGATGACTTTTGAAATTTAATTTGAAGGCAATTTTCAAATATCTAGGATTTTTTTTTCTTACGAAGCTGTTGCTATATTTATCAACTTTGCGGTTTTTAGTCCACTGCAGCTGAAAACACATCGTCATTTTTTAAACTGTTCCTGAAACTCCATCCAATTCAAATACAAACTAAAACGCAACATTTTTGTTTCAAATTAATTCAGTTCATATCTAGACACTACTTAGAGTTCCTTGAAAGAAAACTCGCACAATTTTTCTAGAACCTATCTTTTGAAACCTTTCATAAAAATCTCTACTGTTTCAATCTTCTAAAAACCTAAGCAACGATCGGCAACAGGTGGACTGCGGTCCCTATTCGGAACGCAAAAGGTCTTAACTTGGACTGCCAAATATTGTTAAATAGATTAACAGATCTTGAAAAAACTCTACATTAGCTGTTCCACGCGTGAACCAAACTATAAAAAGGCTCAAAAGTCAAGACCACAGGTATAATTTCATGCATTATTTTTAAATAGAAAAATTTATGTATTTTTTCGACCTGGATAAAAATTTTCATCAGTATCCGGACCCCAGTTAAAATTACTTGCTCACCCCTGTTCTAAAGACTCTTAACGCGATTACCACGACCATTCCCTTCATACCCATTAGGAAACTAAGCCCGCACACACTCAAAACTGAAATCCAAAGGCCTATTTACACGTCAACACCAATATCATGTCAATCAGAAGTGCTAAAGGAAGGCGTGCCTCATTACCGTTTACATTCAATTGTGTTTATGGCCTTATGAACATGGTACTGTCAACCACACTCCATAGTAACAAGTTGACATCCACATCGACTAATTTGTTTTGGAAGAGCTTATGGCTAATGTCCCTAAGTAATAATAGTAGCATTGGTCGATCTTCAAATTAAATAATGCTTTCCGAAATCTATCTGTTGATGGGTGATGATCCATTTCATACAGAGACTTCTCCGTGCCTCCCGGCTGACATTTCTAAATCTTTGACGTTACGGGCAATTCGAAGTCAGAAAAGGCTAGGTGGATTCATCATTATTATTATGTCCTTTATTAATTACGTGTCTTATAAATTACATTTTTAAATATTTTTATAAAATAAATTAAAAACAAAAACATTTAAAAATATAAAAAATAGAGGCCCACCGGTATCGGGAACAGGGTCCAAGCTACCGGCGGTCAGGGCTCCAGAGAAAGGAACCTCCTAACAATACGAGCCGTGTCCAGCAGTACTGCTTTCTTTATTATTATCTCCTTTATTTAACTTATTTCTTATTTAATACATTTTTAAATATTTTTATAAAAGATACAAAAACAAAAAAAAAAACATTTAAAAATATAAAAAATAGAGGCCCACCGGTATCGGGAACAGGGTCCAAGCTACCGGCGGTCAGGGCTCCAGAGAGAGGAACCTCCTAACAATACGAGCCGTGTCCAGCAGTACTGCTTTCTGGATCAGGCCCTTGACCCAGCCGCCTAACGAGAGCCTCCTAAGGTGTTGGTCGAGGCTCGTAGCTATTAAACCATTGGCCGAAACGACAATCGGTACAATAATTGCTGTGTCCACATCCCACATGTCGACAACCTCGCGAGCCAAGTCAAGATACTTGATTTGCTTATCTTTCTCGGCTTTCACGAGGTTCCCGTCATGCGGGACGGTAATGTCAACAATCATTGCACGCCTCTCGATTCGGTCCACCACCACAATATCAGGCTTATTGGCTACAATAGTCCTGTCTGTGATGATGGACCGATCCCAGTACAATGTGATATTGCCATTTTCGAGAACTGGGTCGGGCACATACCTGTAGTACGGTACCTCCGATGCCACGAGAGTGTATTTCAGAGCAAGTTGCTGGTGGATAATCCTGGCTACAAGGTTGTGCCTATGCAAGTACTCTTCGTTAGCTAGACGAGAACAACCAGAGATAATGTGGCGGATCGATTCACCCGGGCGGTGACATGCCCGACAGATGTCAACCGTGCCATCCTTCACAATAAATCGCCGGTAGTTATTCGTCATGATAACTTCGTCCATAATTGCACAGGTAAAACCTTCGGTCTCCCCAAAGAGGTCACCGAAACGCAGCCAGGCTACGGACGCTGACTGATCTACATCGGACCCATGTAGGGCCCGGAAAAAGCGTCCGTGAAGCTCCTTACTCTGCCATACCTCCCTGCGGTCGTTAGTGTCAAGCACTACAGGCTTGCGCCAGTTCTCATTCGCCAAGGAGAGCGGGGTGAGTCCCTTGTCCACTGCTACTACATCTCGATGCATACCCACGTCGGCGTGTAGAAAATATTCTCTGAGATTGCATATCTCGCGGTTGTGGAGGTTTTTGGCATTTAAAAAGCCTCGGCCTCCACACTTCCGCGGGATATACAATCTCATGACCGACGATCGTGGGTGATGCATTCGATATGCAGTCAGCAATGTACGGACCCGCCTATCCAGGGCGTCAAGTTCCGTTTGAGTCCATTTGAGTATGCCGAAAGAGTACATCAATACCGGCATGACCCAACCGTTGAAGGCACGCACCTTGTTTCCGCCCGAAAGAAGGCTATTTAAAACCTTCTTCAGGCGGCCAAAGAAGCGTTCCCTCAGCGATTGCTTCATGTCAGTAGTGCTGATACCTAACGCTTCCGACATACCCAAATACTTATAGGTTTCGTTTGGAGAGAGGGATCTCAGGTTTATTGAATCCGCGAGTTGAATACCCACGGATTCCATAATCTCCCCTCGCTTTACATGCATGACCGCACATTTGTCCACACCAAACTCCATCCTGATGGCGCTACTAAAAGTTTCAGTTACCTTCAGTAGCTCCATAAGCTGAAGATTGCTGGGGGCAAAGAGCTTCAGGTCATCCATGTAAAGAAGGTGAGATATAACCTGACCACCCCTCCTCAACCGATAGCCTAGCCCTGAATTCTCCAGCATCATGCTTAGAGGATTCAAGGCTAGGCAAAACCAAAGTGGACTCAAACTATCGCCCTGGAATATACCTCGCTCGATCCTTACAGGTTCGCTATTCCTCTGGATATTTCGACATCCTGGATAGCGAAGGACCGTGCTCCATTGCCTCATACACGATATCAAGAAGGTGCGTAGAGTTGTATCTATTTTATACAATTCTAGCACCCTCATGAGCCATGTATGAGGCACCGAGTCATAGGCCTTCTTATAATCTATCCAACATGTCGACAGATCCTTTCGGGAACGTCGAACCTGTTGGCTAATGGCCATATCTATGAGGAGCAGCTCCTTAGTACCGCGGGACCCGTTCCTACATCCATTCTGAGAGACCGACATGATGGAGTTATCGTCGACGTGTTTATTAATTTTGACTCTCAAAATAGATGTAAGAACCTTATAGACCGTTGGTAAACATGTAATAGGTCTATAATTTTTGGGTTCCGCAGTGCTACCAGACTTGTGGAGCAGGTGGGTTATTCCTGTTGTAAGGAACTTGGGTAGCGAACCAGACTCTAAGGCTGCCTGGTACTGAGATGCCAAACGAGCGTGCGACCTTTGTAGCCATTTTATCCAGAAGTTGTGCAGCCCGTCCGGCCCTGGAGATTTCCAGTTCGGCAACGGACGGACTGCACGGGCTACATCTTGGGGGCTGATCGTGATAGCCCCCATTTCTTGTATTGGATCGCACGCTCGCTCGACCTCCCGAGTCCATTCACCTTCGGTGTGACTGACAGGCACCGACCAGATGCTGCGCCAGAATGAACACATAGCGTCATCATCCGGCAGGCGCGTATCAGTCACACCGTGGTCGGGTCGCTCCCAAGCCCGATAAACCCACCTTTCATTACTTTGGAATGTACGATTCTGGGTGTATCGCTCCACTCTCCGTCTGTACCTACGAATACGGTTTGCCCATGCAAACACTTTTTGTTTCAGGAAGTCGATGCGCTCTGTGACATGGGATATATAGTCTCGGGGGCTGACATCAGTCCCCGAAAACGCCCGTCTCACAAAGCGCATCACTCTTGGGCGATTATTGCCCTCCCTGAAACAAATTAGTTTGCCGATGAGTGCTCTGGCCCCACCAATACGACGTTCGATCCTGCACTGCCAAGCCGGTACGGCTGGTTTCGGTCGTGTAGCTCTGTCATCTGCGAATTTGACGTGGGCTACACGACATGCCGCTACAGCCGCGCAGTACAAGATCGAATGTGCATCAGTGAGGTTTTCGCAGTCATCAAAATATTTTGACAACTGCGAATCCAGAACAGCCACCAGCGCCCTATTTTTGTTATGCATGGGCAAACGAGGTAATCGTGGTCTGAGTTCGGGTTGCATGTAGCGATATTCCCGAATAGCACACTCCAAAGCACTCCTCAATTCCTCATTGCATTGGGTACTTACGTTTGTAACCCTGTCACTACTCTCCTCGTCAGCGTGAATAGGAATATGGTTAGACTGTGGTGGTACCACAGCCTGCGACGATGGGGCAGTGACACGGTTACCCATTTCCGTTCGGAGGCGATCAAGTACAGCATCATCCAACATACGATTACGCTGGATGACCCGCACCTGATCCGAAAGTCGTTGTGCCGAAACGTTGACGGCTGGCTCAAGCACCTGAAACAAAGAGAGCATCCGGACACGGTACGCGGTCAGATTGTTTCCTCCCTCTGTAGCCCCATAGTATGCGCGCATGACATTTTCGTTAATGGATTGTGTCCATCTCATGCGCTGCACACTTCCGCCGGGTGCTGGGACCCTATCAGAGACCGGTAAGCCTCGAGGTCCTAAGCGGTCCGGCGGCCGGCGTCCTCCCCGTCGACGCGCAGGTGGTGGTGTCGTCGGCGGAGAGAAGTACTCGTCGCTCGAGCTCGACGCAACTGCCACGGTCGGTGTCACAGCACTCACGGTGGGGCTGGTTTCCGGCGGCGGCGAGGCGGAGCTGGGCGACGAGGCCGGAGGTGGTAGGCGTGCATTTCTGGCGGCGGCAGCTCTCGTCAACATGTCTTCGTCTTCATTTTTCTTGTTTATTTTTCATATTTCGTCGTCATTGACAGACGTCAATCTATTATTTATATTGAATTTTTTTAACTTGATTTACTGGGTATTTACGGTGGCGGATAATTTGATATTATAATTAATCAGTCTCTGCTGCTTTCTTTTGCTATATTTTTTGTCGAAATTGGATGTTATTTTGAATTTATGATAAAATAAACGGTGACGGAAAAAATTAGGCATGTTGACACTTCAGGGTTGCCATTATTATTATTATTATTATATGGCGGATAATTTGATATTATAATTAATCAGTCTCTGCTGCTTTCTTTTGCTATATTTTTTGTCGAAATTGGATGTTATTTTGAATTTATGATAAAATAAACGGTGACGGAAAAAATTAGGCATGTTGACACTTCAGGGTTGCCATTATTATTATTATTATTATATACTTTATTGTACACCACTTAAATAATTACAGGACAAAACATTATAAAGATCAGTGTACAATGGGCGGTCTTATCGCACACGGCAATCTCTTCCAGACAACCTTTGGATGGACAGAACGAGAGGAGATAGACATAGGGCTGTCAGTGTACAAAAACTATATTAAATAATATTACTTAGATACAACATAAAATACATACATACAAATAAAATAATATACTAATACATATAAAAAATAGGGCAGAGAAAGGAGAAGAATAGTTACAAAGAAAGGAAATGCATCATCATCATTATCTCAGCCGAAATACGTCCACTGCTAGGCATAGTCCACCACCAAGCGTCGCCACACTGATCGGTCCTGTTCGTTTCGCATCCACCGGATTCCCATGACCCTTGACCAGGTCATCGCTCCACTTAGAGGGAGGCCTTCCAACGCCATGTCTTCCGATACGTGGTACTCCAAAACTTGAAAACTTGGAGGATTGATAACTCGACAAAATTAAGGGGACTTACATAAATCGTATCTCTAGTTGATAATCGGGTTGTATCTAAATGTTCCAGCATAAAGGCAGTTATTGTTCAGCTGTTGCCACTTATTGGAGTGGCTAACTGTACATGATACTAAAGTTTAATGCCATGGCTGACTTTATTAGTTACGAGCTTATTTAAGAGGACCACACAAGTGTGAAAGAAAATTTTTATGATGACAGCCGATTAGTATATTTTTTAACGACTTTGAACTTGATTGAGAAACAAACTAATAAGTGCTTAGGTACTTAATAACATTATTTTACGAAGCTTACCTGCAGGTAATTACCTTAAGAACCGTTACAACCTAAGAATAAATAAACATACCATAATGATATGACACATTATTCTGTAGGTTTATGATGATAAGCAAGGTTAGTCGAATCGTTGAGCTCCTTAAATTCTGAGTTGAGCTGCACGGTTATTGACAAATATGCGTGCACTGACTGGACAGGTCCAGTCAATCTGGCTCAATCTTTCCTCAAAAGACCAATTCAGACATCAGTTTTTATGGTCTTCACATGATCTAACCTAGATTTTGTCTGGAGTTTTAAAAGAGACTGTGACCTCTGAGTTTATTTCGGTCTTTCTTCTCAGAGTAGTAAAGATAGGAAACGCCGACCTCATCTAGTTTTAAAGAATATGATCGACATGTAAAAGTGTTTTTACAAACCAACTTACAGAAATTAAATCATTTATTTATCACTAGCGCCACGCGACTTCGCTCCCGTCAACTGGCTACCTACCTACCTATCTAAGGGCCTTATCATACTAGCGGATTGCGAGCGTCTTCAAAGCGGAGCGGGCGCGCAGCGAATGCGTCGCGAACACGCCGCGGCTGCTCAGCGAAGACGTCGCGGACGTGCGGCAACTTTGCAACGTATTCTTCGCGTGTTTGTAGCAAGTTAACGACGCACAATACACTCAGTAACAAAATGGATTCTGACGAGGAGACACTGCTGTTGGCTTTGTTACTTCGAAGACGCTGGAGACGAAAACCACGCTGCTATTCGCGGCGAATTCGTTGCGCGTCCGCAATGAATTCGCTGCGCATGCGCGGCGTGTTCGTTGCGCGCCCGTTCCGCTTTGAAGACGCTCGCAATCCGCTAGTATGATAAGGCCCTAAATCGTTTACGCAGCGCACGCAACGGAAACTCTCAAAAAAGGAATATTTTTTGCCCGTTTTTGCTACATTTTTCGTTTATTCTCCGCTCCTTTTGCGTTGTAGTGTGATGTTATATAACCTTCCTCGATAAATGGGCTACCCAATGTCGTTTTGTTTCGTGTTTGTGCTGAGCAACGACGATATAACCACTTGACGGCGCATACAGTGCCCCGACGCTCGAAAACTATTAGTATTTTGTCGCCTATGTAAAGGCTTCGGTACTATACTCCATTTGTTTAGGTAGTTAACTAAAGGTAAACAATCTTGATATGTCTTTTTATATAAAATAAATCGTATAAAAGACCAACAAATATTATTTAAATTTAGTTACTTACCTAACATCGGTTTAAGTAAATACCTAATTGTAAACATTTTTAGATTCAATTTTTAGACATTTTTTTAGATAAAAGACATGTTAAGATTGTTTACATTTAGTTAACTACCTAAACAAATGGAGTATAGTAACCATTTTAGTTGTGTCCAGTTATTAGACCTGTATGCACGCTAAATAAATACAAATTGTTTTATCTTTTTATTGCAATTATAACGCATAAAAATGCCCTCATGCGCCGTAAAGGGGTATGGGAAACATGCCAAGACATCTAGTTACAAAAAGGATGGCATAACTTTTCATCGGTAAGTAAACAGTACGAAAATTATTTTTAATTTAATCAGATTATGAGACACCGCAGGGATCTAGTTAAAATGGCACGAGCACAATTTTGAGTCCCGCGTTGATGTCTTTTGGAAAAGTCTCGCTCTTTCACTAGACAATTCTAATGCTTCTATCCCTTTCTCTCCCTTTGTATTTTTATCGTAAATATCTGTGCTGTTACTTTTAATAGCTGAAGTCGATATCGATAATAATAAAATTAAACTTAATAAAAAATGTATGAAAAAATATCTATCTACTTTTAACCGACTTAAAAAAAGGAAATTCGACGAACTGAGAACACCCTTGTTCTCAGTTCGTCGAATTTTCTTATGTATTATGTTCCCGGATTACTCGTAGACGGCTTGACTGATTTGGAAAAATACTTTTTGTTTCTCTATGTCCCCGACACACATATTTATATTTGTAATTGATTGATTTTTATTAAATAATATTTATATGATTTTAATTGAGTATTTTTAATAATGTTAAAATCCATTTTATCGATATCGACAATTTTCCCTTAATCGAGTTGATCAACCCTAACGATAGCCATACCTACGCAACTTACTTTGAACTGACCAAGGCTCGGATACCGGTTAAATTTTCAAACCGTTATTATGTACTTGACGTAAAACCTTTTACATTAGGTTTCGTTCGCATATACCGGTTTTTTTAAACCGGTATTTGGAAGAGTATTTATATAAAGGTTTTTTCGGATTAAACGGTTTAGAGCAATAAAAACCGGTTAATACGGACGCACAATAAAGAAACGACGCGCGTACAAGTTGCAACGCGTTTACCGACATGCCGTTCGCCGAATAAACCGGTTAATTTTGGTTAAAATAAAGTTCTTAAAACGTTCACGATCTTAAGAAAAGTTCGGAGGAAAACCGAAATAAACCGGTGTTAACCGGTATTTTTTAAACCGGTTCCGAGCCTTGGAACTGACCAATTGCAGCCGCGCGTTCTTCCTCGTCTCCCGGCCCGCGGTAGTGAGTCGTGTGCTTCGAAGAAATCGGCCTATAAGCTCTCTAGTGGTTATATTCTCTTTGGTGCTGAGATATTGTTGTCCCTTTGATTTTGTGCCAAATAAACGTATTTTCTTATTTTTCATTCCTATCACAAAAACGTAAAAGAACAAGCAATATTACGCAATAATTAATAACCCGTAGAATTATATCTCCACGTACGCGCGTAAGCATATCCGAGGGGTATTAATCCGTATTATGGGATTAACGGATTACCTCTCCTGTGAGAATGATGTGAGAAAGCGTGTAATTGAATGTGAATTGGCCGTTTGTGGTGTTTTCATGGTTAGTTGGTAAACAGAATATGGGTATTTTCTTTTATATGGTAACCGAATATGGTTTTATAATATTTACCTCTATCCTCTTATCTCTTTTTGGGGACTTTAGTGAGATAGATCCAAAGGACACAATAAATACTTTTTGACTGCCTCGTTTGTACACGTAGTAGTCG
The DNA here is from genome assembly GCA_947562075.1 of Orthosia gracilis. Lineage (NCBI taxonomy): Eukaryota > Metazoa > Arthropoda > Insecta > Lepidoptera > Noctuidae > Orthosia > Orthosia gracilis. The sequence goes on along the minus strand of OX387270.1, from coordinate 3,620,995 downwards.
CGCTGCTGCTATTCTGAACATGAATGTATCACACTTACGGCTTATACTTAATAGCCAGAAAAAGATATTCAGATTTTTTTAAGGTTCATTATTCTTAGGGCTGGTTTAAGAATTGAGAATATGGATTTAAAACCTGTCAACGTGTGTAGGTACTTTAATAATAAAGTTTGAGAGATTTTCAATCTAAACAAGAGTTTGTTAATTCAGAAATTGGAGGACTTTGATCGAAGTTGAAAACAACCTTTTTAGAGTCAATGAACTTAACGTGATTATTAATTATTAAAACTCATAATGAAGTGAATTAATAACTTGAAATACTCTTCACCTCGTAAAAAGTATAATAGCTATTAATAAAAAAGAATGAGACCACAATACTCATCATGAAAACATAAAAAAGCTATAAATTAACACTTGGCTTCAACAATTTATTTAATAATAAAAAAATCGCTTCCATTTCGCTAATTTATTTGGCACTTTGTAATTAACTGGAACAAAAAAAAACTAATAAATAAAACACTAGCCTTTGCCTCAAGGCTTGGGAATTTGCTCTAAGAATGTTTGTAAGAAACCAAGAAAAGAGTTAAAAGAAAGCTATATACAGACGGAAACACACTTACGTGGCGTGGCGTGGGATCCACAAATCAAACAACTTTGTCAAGCCTACGTCATAACATAACTCAACGAGTTTTGTACCCAATCAACTGCGTCCGAAGGCGCCACGCCACGCCATGACACGTAAGTGTGTTTCCGTCTAAACAGTTATTTCTTTGCCCTTTTACTTCATTTGAAAGAACTTCACTATGTACGTATAGATCGATTCAAATTTAATGAAGGCGTTATTTTGCTTGCCGCTGCGCAGTACCCCACCGCTATAAGCTTTTACATGAGTTTGTCACTGCGCAGTGATTCGCGGTGTGTTCCGAGCCGCGAGATTTTAGTAGGAGTTGCCTGTAGCTAAAGATTTTTTCTTCAGGTTGTTCCAATAGTAATAACATAAACATTGATACCAAATCATTGATCGCTTTTCTTTCTATTCCTTACTGCTACATAATAATTATCCAAAAGAGTAATCTAATGATCATTGTCATAGGCTTTTGACAACTTTTTAAACCAAACTTTTAATGGACTAAAAATTACGCAATGTAATAACCCTTGTTAATACATATCCAATAAGCCCGATGGCTTATTACGTTTCTTGTAAGAGCAAAATGATAGCGATTTTTGCGCCATAATTGCTCTTCAATACAGAAGTTTTAGAGTTTTTGGCGGTGTTTTTATAAATAAGTGCATTTGACAAACAGCGAGCGATTAGAAAAAGTTTGTAAGACCTACCAAGGTAATCACGACTTTTATGACATAAAGTGTTTAATCATTTATGACATAAATTGATTGATGTTTCTTATAAGCCTGCAGATCACGATGGTACTATTTTGTCTGATTGAGGAGTAGGTATGGACCTTCCGGCTCCATCATGAGACCAGTTCTATAGTACCATATAATTTCTATGTTTCCAAAGTTCCATAAGTATCCCAAGTTTTAGCTTAATCGGCAGGCTTATTACGTATCTTTTGCAAGAGCAAAACGATAGCGATTTTTGGACAATAATTACTCTTCCATGCAAAATTTTTAGAGTTGTTGGCGGTTTTTTTTTTAATAAGTGCATTTGACAAACGCTAACGTTTTGTTCTTGCAAAGGATACGTGATAAGCCTGCGGATTTCAGGAAGTGCTTAAAAAATCATTTACACACACACACACACAAAAACACACATACGAAAACAAGATAATATAAAGCTTGTAAAAAGCTTTTTAAATTAAACGCCATTTGACTTGATCTTGCAAATCTCATTCAGCACTCTTTGATCGTCATTACTGTGAATAATTTAAACGAATTTAAATTTATTTTAGTTTACAAATAGTCAGCACATACGAGAGAAACAAGCCAATTTATTCGATCAATTACATTTGCAAAAGAGACTAGCCAAATACATCTGACCAAAATTTCAATGTATCACAAATTCCAATGTACACCGTGCGTCCGTTGGACACTTAACCCGCTATCGCTTGCCAAATTAGCGCGCGCGTGGAGTGGCTACAATAAATGTTATGTGGTCCGCTGACCGGTATGAGTGGTTGGGTTATATTGAAAGCGATTTTGATTGGGATTGAAAAGTTTCTGATGATTAAAAATAGTTTTCTATTGAATAGAATAACAATTTTTTTTGTCGTATTTTAAAAAATTGGTTCTTTTCGTTCCTTCAAATAATTGGAAATGAAAACGAAATGGTCTGTTAAATTGTTGAAAATTTATAGAATTGACTCCACCTATTAGCTACACTGTCGACCTAGTCATCGCTTACCATCAGGTGAGATAGTTGTCAAACGCGAGCCTAATATAATATATATAAATGTATATATATGTCAGGTCATCAAATTGACAATAATTATAATTTGCTATTTATTGTCATTAATTGAAACTTTTTCTGTTGTCATGGCAACATAACCGAGTGGATGTCCTTCTAGCGGACTTGGGATATAAAAAAACCATAAAGGATTTGATGAAATATTTCCGGACCTGAATCGGTAAGATTAAGACAACGGTATGATATTTATAAGGTCTTTTGTGAACACGTCCGTCGTTTATCGCTTACAATAAGACCCCGCCCTCCAATCAAGTATCATATTTCTCCAAAGAATATTTATTCTTATTTCTTATCATTTGGCTTCCGTTTTACTTTTTAACGTCGCAACAAATTATTATTGATATTTAAGTATTATGTTTATTATTTAAGATTAAAATTATAACAGTTGGTAACGGTAAGTGCTTTGAATAATAACTTTATTCATTCGAGTAATAATATTACGTAATAAAATTATGAAATGTGTCTGCTTTTATTAGTTAAATCAGTTGCATAGGTAGTTTAAAATGCTTAAGTTTATAAAATTAGCATAAAAGTTTTATTTTTGAGTGATAAAGTTTTCGAAATACAGCAGTCGTAAATAAATTAATATTTTTATAGCAAAAGGCTTTTTGATAAAAATCGAATTTTATTTGTCAAAATACAGCAGTCGTACACAATTAAATATTTTTATAGCATAAGGCTTTTCGAAAAAAATCGAATTTTATTCCATTAAGTTTTAATTTTCTGTAAACAATTCAAGTTTTATTGTCGTTAACAACTTAAATGTTTTTTTTAATGAATAGTTAGACACAAATATTTATAAGAAGAAGGTAGTCAGAAACTACAGAACATCACCTGATACAATCCTTACATATTATTATCCTTTGTTTCATTTACTTTTATACATCTAGTCTTACAACGGTTATGAACTTTCTGATGAATATAGCTAATAGGATTATTTCAACGTAAAAGTACCTAGGTAATACCGATACAAAACCATATATGATACCGTTACAAAAAAATAGTATAGCCCGTGATATCCAATATGGCGATTCCCGCCTAAATTCCATTGACAACAGCAATGGCCGTCAACTATCTTCCAAAAACAAATTAAATGTCGCTTAGTATCGTTTACTGTCAAATTAAATTAAGTATACATCAATATTACAGTGTTACTTAATATCAACTTATACTTAAAAGAACAAAATAAAATAATTTGTAATTTTATAAACAGCGGGATACCCAATGCAAATGGTAAACGTACAGCCAAATTGTTTCACTGACTTTTATCAAAAGATTTATAAACCGATAAAATGTTTTTTTTTTTTTTTTAATGCATGAGTTATAAAAAGTACCCGATTAAACCGATCCGACCGCCCGAGTATATCGATTAAAGCTGCAAAAGTTTTACAACAAAAGTCCCTTGCTCTGAACTAATTGGTTTTAGGTATATTTTTTTAATATAAATAATAAATTGTAATGAGACCGTGTCAAAACTCTCATTTTCTTTCATTTGCATAGGAGCGAAAACGTTCATATAATACACACAGCAGGTAGATATCAATTTACCTAATATAGGTAAATTACTAAAATGCAGGTAGATATCAATTTACCTATATTAGGTAAATTGATATCTACCTGCATTTCAGTATTTTACAAATTTACTTCTTATTACAATTAAACATTACTATTAATATTCTTCTTAAAGATGTTACCGCTCGAAATCTTATTTTTCTAACTTTATGAGCTAGGTACTTTGTCCCTTACATAAATAAAAATCACACCACTAATAACTTGTAAAATAAAGTGCATACTTTATATACTCGTATAACATCGAAATATTATCGCTTCAAAAATACCAATAGGTTCCCGGAATGGCGCAGTGAATTTTCCCTTTTTCAACGAGTTTGATACTTATCATTTTGAATTAGTACCTTGATACCTTAGTCATTTTAAAAGTTCTTTAGGTCACTGTTTTACTTTGCCCTGAGGTATGAAAAAGAAACCTAATGCAAATTAATGTTATGAACGACAGCAGTAATTCTATAGATTTTAGCAATCGAATTCTTGTCAATAGCCAATAGGTTAAAAAATGTTCAAGCCTGTCTTAAAAGCAGAATTTTCTTTTGAAATTTAAAACTGAGAAATAATACAACACTTAATACGTAATACGTAAGTAGGACCTTAGTTTCCTTATAATAATTATAAAAAAAACATAATGAAGTTAATAATAATTAATAAAGTTACATAATAATTTAGAGCACATTGCCAAAATTAATGTACTCATTTAAAGTTAAACACAGAAACACAATACAGAAACTTGGTAACAGTTGAGAAAGGCACAAAAATAACGGCAGTATATTTTGGGGCACAAACATAAAGTTAATGCAAATTATTTGTTAATTTTCAATGAAAACAGCCAATGCGTAAGTTTAAGTAAAACCGTTTTGTATAAATGCAAAAAAGTTATAAATGTGTGTAAAGATTCGCGATAACTGCGGTTTTCTTGGAATATTTGAATTTCGAAGAAGACTTATTCTTTTACCGGTAATGGACGTTCGATCGTTTAAATGTAGAAAGGAATATATCATGTTTACTTTTAGAGACATAAATTGAACCTTATTTACATGCAGTTAAAGTATACGAGTTGCTTGGTTGTTCTTGTTTTACGTATAAAGATCAATCAGTCTTTTTGTACCCGTAAAACGATTCCATGGAGGTTACAGGTAGGTAGCTTCAATTTTGAATATTTTTTTGCATGGCTAAGAATTTTATCTGAATAATTTAATACCATTTTCAGCTTTTTGTTCCACAATTTCTCGCTTTCTCTGTCCCTCAATCTCTCCCTAACCTTAGACCATGTCATTTGGGTTCAGTGCCTCGTCATTCTTCGCCAGTCGTGTGTGTTCCATTATATCAACATCTTTCTGTCCATACACCATGTTACTTAGGGTCAGCACCACATGATTTCTTCTTCCATTCTCCCTGACAACCGTCATACTATCATTTACTTTCCTTATTTCATGTCATTCCATAAACAATCCATCCATATTTTCGCAATCTTCGTAATTATCTTCAAGGTACCTATTTTAAGTATCCAATTGCTTCTTTCTACCAATTATTTAATCAGAAAAGTGCCTATAACTTTAACAGATTGGCTGATAGTATATTTACTGTTAACACTTGTAGATTTTCGACGAGTTACTTAATGTTTTTGTAAGCGTGGGCGGCGTAAGCGCAGAGGTACGGGATTCAAGTTGAGTGTCCTTTGAGAAGTTTTGTAAATATGTGAAGGTAGCTTGGTAGGTGTGTGATTGAAAATAGCTCTTTGGCAAGGCCAGGCTTAAACTGGAAGCTATGAGAGAAGTAACACTACCCTGGGCGACATTTATTGTGACAGAATAATTTACAATCAGATTTATATTAGCAATACCTAATAGCCGCATGATCGCTTCTTATCTTGAAAGAAGCTAAGAACAGTTTAAAGTTCCAAATTCAAACAGATATTTCTTTTTTTTTTACTATGATTGCTATTCTCCAAGTTTGTTTTACCTATAGATAAAATGAACTTAAAAGTTCACAAGAAGAAGAACGTTTTAGTCTATTTGCTATGTATAACAGATAAAAGGGAAAAGTAAATAAAAATACGATAAAAATGCGGAGTTTCTGCATCTTTAGGTGAAAATAATTACTGTTTTAAAACATACTTTTCACTCATACGATTTCTTAATAAAATAATAAGTATTTATCACCAGTCCATGGCTTCTTGTTAGTTACTTTTACTCCACTTAACCCCTATGTATCTTGACCCTAGAGTAAATTTCTAAACAATTTTATCAAATTCCCATAAAGCCTTTTATTACGTAAGTCGTGCCTGCAACCGTTGTTGCGGTAATTGTAAAATTATACAATCTTTGCACAACGACTTCATATATTACTCGTTGTTTTTATTTTTAAGCCCTTTGCATCGGCTTTTGGGCTTGCCCAACGCAAACAATACTGCTGTTATGTAAAGAGAAACAAAAGAATGCTGATTTTCAAGTATTTGAATTTAGAATAAGCAATTCGTAGTTTTCAAATTTCTGCTGGTATGATTATAGAGAATGAACTTATATATATATCCTCACAATATTGAGCACACTAGAATGAAATAGGCAAAAGGCTGTTTATGTCTTATATATAGGTCTTATTGAGGCACATCATAGGATTTTGCCTATGACGTGCCCAATCAATATTCTAGAAAAAGACAACTACGAGCCGCACCATCGCGTTTTTTTTCACACTTTTCTGCCCGTAATCAATTCATACCTGGATAGTAAAAACTCTGTTCAAATTCAAAAAAGAATTCTCCCTTTTGTTTCGCCTTGCAAAACATCTAATTATGGTAGGTAATTTTCAAACTTCCGTGAGGCCCAAAGAAAATTTGTATGGACTGTGTGAACAGTCCATACAAATTTTCTTTGGGCTTCCTCTCTCTTCATCCGTCGACATTTATATTCATAACTCTTTTAGTAACGTGCGTTTAATCCCTCCTCATCACACCATACCAGGACAAACGGTTTCCTTTGAACTTTTCTGTCACTGGCGCCTCTTTCAAACTTCCTATAATTTAGTCATTTCTCACTTTATCCAATCCCGTTAACATTCTCATCTCTGCTACATGCAATTTCTTTTCATTCGTCTTTTTCATAGCCCAACTGATTCTGATTCTGAACCATACAGTATGGCAGGTCTAATCACGGAATTCCCTACTGGAGTCTATTTCTACAACCTGGTGGTCAGTAAAGAGTGAAAGGTTATTTATAGGCAAATTGCTCCACGCAAACCGCAGTATCGTTTACCATCAGGTGAGATAGTGGTCAAACGCGAGCCAACCAATAGTAAAAAATGTGTGATCACAATTTTTATCATCTTTATCAATGATTTCATTCAAATCCATTCATTATGACGTTTAAACAATAAAAACCAACCTGTCACTACCAAACACGATCATATCTGTCACAATTCACAACTGGAAATACTGCACAATATTCGTGACCATAACATGGGCAGCCTTACTTCACCCCATTTCTAAAGACTGACAGCTCACAAATGACACGGCTTTTAAATTAAATAATCGCCACTACTGGAACCATAATTGGCAGCTCTTATCTACCAAAAATAACTTCTTGTACCCTTCACATCAGTCAATGTAACCTTAATTCAATAATAACATATCACGATTATTTTTTTGTTTTGAGAAGGTATAATAGTCAATTAGTCATAAAGTTGCAAAAAAATTGGAACAGGATGTTCTGGTAACTTAGAATAATTAAATAATTGAAAAGGATTCTGAAAACATAGCCTTTTTGACTGTTCACGTTTTAAAAGGAGCCTAAAAAGGTAATGGATCGAGTGAGAGAAGACAGAAAAGATTATCAGGATTGAGTCATATGAAAGAAACGGGTGAATAATAGCGAGACAGTTGTCAGGAGAGAATGGAAGAAGAAAACGTATTGCTTCGACCCCAGGTAACTTAGGCAGAAATTTGAAGAATCCAAAGTATCCAAGAATTACTTCTTTTAATGTGGTTGATTGTTTCTGAAAGCCTTAGGTCAAAGTCATATTTGCCATCGATTTTTCGTTTAACCACTATACTGCATTGTCGTCAAGAACCAAAAACCTCAGTAAATCTTGTCCTGATAATCAAAACGGCATATGGTCAAACTGGTTGTTGATCAAACAAAACGAAGGAGCCCAAAAGGAGGACTAATAAACGTGGACCGAAATGAACACGACGCGACGTCGCGACCGATAATAATTGGGGAAAATAATTTTAGTATAAGGAGAGGATTTTTGGCCAACATGCTGGAAGATTTGTTGGTTATAAAAAGCTGAAAGAACCGCTACAGTCACAAAGGCACAAGATAACAGAAGTACCTACTGCATTGAACATAATTACCAAGACCTAGATGAGTAAAGACTGTAACAGACACTAATCTGTACGATGACGTGACCAAAAAATGTTATCGGTGTTTTTTCTATTCGAGAGTTAGTCGGATAGAAAAAAATCAACAATTTCAGATATAAACATCATTTATCTCAGATGTTTAGTTGAACGAAACTACTGCTTTTCCAGTGAAAATGTAAATAACATAATTACGATAGAAAGTAAACCAGACCTTTTAAAAGCTTTTATTGAACTTGCAATGTTTTTATGGCCAATGGATTCGCAGAGGCAGTACTGTTGCAATAGAAAGCTTATACCTATAGCTTTTCTTGAAACTACTTAGCATGCGAACTCGAAAGTATGCAACATGACTTCTCTGTAACATCTAGATGTTTTTCTTTACATCAATGACACAGGTAACTGTTCGCTATCTGAACCAGCTCTGTATCTCCATTATGATACTTAACATAAACTTTATTGGGTGAAATTTAACTTTTCCCGTAACCGGCGATTGTCCGGGCGTTACTTAACGTCAAAAGCTTAACTGCAGTTAATTGTACGGTTAATTTTACCCAAATAAGAGGTACATCTTGTCAGGGAACATTTACCAAGTCTTTTGTGATTGATTGATCATTATCTGATACGTTAATGCGACACCGGTATCTTTTTATTGCAAATTGGAGACGTAACTTGGATATGTTTACGTGGTCAACTTAAGCACTGTGTTTTAATACTGTACACTTATATCCAAAACGGATATGTTTGTTCAGCAGATACCTAATTATGTTCAGTATAAGTTGAGTTATTTTAAAGTTTAAAACTTATTTGTTTACCGTTATTTAAAACCCAGTAACATGAAGTTTTCTGTAGTGTCCTAGTCTTTATAAGACAAACGCTTTTCAAGCCTTCTCTGACTACATTTATAAGCATTACAGATTTTCAAAGAAACTGAGCTAATTCCACTGTCGCTAATTCCACTGTCTTTATCTAAGACAGGCCTAATATTACATATTTGTCATTTTCATGATTATTTATACCGAAACAAATCTAAAAGGCAACACATATGTTCCAGACTCAGACATCTAGTCTGTGACCCCGAATCCAGTCACCGTAAGTACCTACATGTGCAGCTTACAGTCGCATCACTAAGCTATTTAGGACACAGTCGCAAGCGCATGTTATGATTACCCGTATCAAAATCATATTAACGACTAATAACATTACGGTATAAGGAAGGATCGGTTTGTTATATATAGTTCTGATCAATTTTGGTGAACCTAATTGTAGGGTATTGATGTAATTTGGAATTGAAGTAGGTGTTTAGTATTAAGTTGTTGATTAGGAAGGTAAAATATTGCAGATCGAGAAAAAGTTTGGCACCTATAACTATATTGATTTTGCTGTACATTATAAATGATTATCGTTTTGTGCAACTGCAACATAATAATATATGAGTGATAAAACTCATATGTACATTTTATCAGGTTTTCTTATTAAGTTTAACCTGCATCCCACCTGGGCAAAGCCCTCTCGTCATAACTGCCACCTTTTACAACCGAATGCTTTATGGCCCACAGCTCGTTTGTTTTATCCAGCTCGTTCCGCCATCTTCTACGGATTTTGGTTCACCTACAAGCCTTCATAGCACTCTTAAAAACGCACACCAATAATATAAATAAATAGTATAATTAAAAGGAGCCTACAAACACAATGATCTTTCAACTCTTGCAATCTTACTTCAATATAATATCAATACATCTTCTTCGATACACCTTCCATATAAGTTAAAGTTATGTCTGGGGCATCAATAAATTGTTACTATTGCGAAAAAGCTTATTTTCTCTCGACCAGCAACTATTACATACTCGGGATCGAACCCGGAGCGTTGCGCAAGTGGTATGTCTAACGACCACACCATAAACGGATACCATGTCATGGTTGCCGAAGTTTGTGTAAATATTATGGTGTGGTTGATTATTTTAGCTGATGGAATCCAGAGGATTTTACAGATGGCTAATACGCGACGGCAAACATATTTAAGTCAATTATTTCACCATTGCTCTCGAAACTTTGAAGGACGTCCGCGTGACAGATTGCGTTCCTCTAACCAGAACAGAGAGGCAGGATGCCTATGTGCCAGCAATAATAACATTTATAGGCTGATTATGCTAGACATTATAGTGTCTATCACACACACACACGCCACATACATACGAGATACCTACCACATACATAGATTTTGGCAGATCCGATTTAAAATTACTTGTTCTATTTGATTTCTAACCTACCTCGCAAAAGGCATCTAAAATCACAAGCCTCAATACCAAACATTTGATGAAGACTTAGTAATATAGACACTTTACAATGTTCTCGTCAGGCAATAGGTATAACAAGGAATCCATAACCCGTCATACCAACAACATCCTTCCATCAATCAACACAGCTCGAACCACATTGCTCTTTTTCCCCCCTCTTAGCTTGGTATCACTTACATTTATTGATACAAAACTGCTAACTGAACCCATAACTTGATACTAACAGCCCTGACTGTCACTGCATATGGAGTTGACGTTTTAATTCGAGTACATTTCTACATTATTTCTGGATCTGATTTCTGGATCGCTTATTATTTAGAATAACGTGATTTTAATATTCTTTGCTTTTGTACGTGAGCTGGTAAAATTTCCTGTCAGATTTTTAGGGTTGTGATACATGAGCAAATTAGAGGAGGGAAGAACTCACAAATTGGTTTTTGAAACCTTTGCTTTGCTTTTTGAGACTGTCTTTCTGTTTTCTTAGGTGTAGTAAATATGAAACTAATTGTCAATTCTTGCATCAGAGTAATAATAAGTGCACTTCAAGCTCACTTTAGCAAACCTTTCAAGGTGATATGTAAACATATCACCTCGAAAGTCCGGGCTCTGATACCAAAAATCTTGATCGGCTCAAAACTGTATTTTTCAAAACCTAACGACCGCTATTTATTACGATTTATAACAATAATTCAAGTTTCCGGTCATCGAGCTTTTGCTTACAAATATTGCATATTTTGTTGCATCCCTCATACAATTTTAGGAAAACCGACTACCATATCTCTTCTACTGATATAAGCTTTGGTCATCAATAAAATTTATAGCCTTAACGGTCTTGACGCTGCGTAAGGTAGCCTACTATCATCTACAAAATGAGCAAATGACTCTAATAAAATTTAATATTAGTATAGCTCTTATAAGAGAAACTCTTGCGATTTATTCGCTATCTGCATTAAACGATGTTTGAAAGTGACATCTGTCGGCAGCAAGCGTGCAACTTTCCTTTTTAGTTTTTATTACCTAGCGCCGGCCGCAGATTTATATTAGTATAATGTGTCTCCGGTTTCCCTACTTTGGCGTATCCAATCCTAAGGGTTTTTTAATGCGCAGTGGTTATAAGGATCATCATCATCAGCCCTTATCCCATGTTACTTCGGAATGATTCAACAAGCTTTTTGTTTTCCATCTCTTCTCTCACTCCTTTTTTTTCATACAGGCCTGCAGATCACAAGCCAAGAGGCAACACTGGGGCCCATGAGCAATGCTGCGACTCTTGGATCTTACAAGGTCTATACCGCGAAATCGCGATACGCGGCAGCGGTAACTAGGGGTTTGTTTTTTGGGATACCGATTCCCATATAGGTTTATCGGTACAAGCATACACAACTTACAGCAACAACTCACATTAATTATCCCCGTGGTGGTCCCTGGTGTCGTTCAATCCCGTGTCCGGTCTAGGGTTATAGGGGGGAAATATACATAATAGTTTGGGATAACTGACGTGGTCCAGTTAGACACGTTCCCGACATAATTACTTCGCTGCGTACTCAAACAAATGCACGGGCGAATCACAGTACTACTAGTGTACTCACGGATCGCGAACGTAATTTCGGATAATAATTGGTTGGTTATAAACCAATTTCAACAAAATTAAATCAAGATCTACGCTGATTTTGTACAACACTACTGTATTAAAAGGGAATGCAACAGACCCAGTGATTACTTCAACTTTGGGTTCTCTCAATCTCCTAAAACCTCTGTAAAATTCTGCATAGGTACGTAAGCGGTATTCTGTATAGTACTCTAATTTAGCACGGACTGTCTCTTAGGCTCTGATAAAAGTCGCAAAATTAACTTTTTTAATGTAATTAAAACCTAATTGGACCCACATTGTGCAAAACATGCATAATAAAGTTATTCCAACTGTCAATAAGTTGCATCATGTCTATCAATACACAATAGCGTCCAAAGAAAAATCCCTTACCCCAGCTTACTCCTATTGCCCAACAAGACGAATTAACTTCAATAACAGGAGCTAATGCGCATAAATACAACCATTGATTATGCGCAATTGTATTCACAATGTACTACATACATCACCCGGGTACGCTCGCTCGTCGCAACGAGAAAGCGAATGATTTATTACGAGTCAGTGTTGCCAGGCTGAATCATAACGCGTTGATTTTCTATAGATGTCATTGCTTAATGATGGTTGCGATGTAGGTCTTAAGGTTGTTACGGTTTGCTAAGAGTGGACCTGGTATTCAATGAACCTGTGTCCAGCAAAGCGGGCAAAAAGGATGGCGAGGCTTCGTTGTCTGCCATTAGTCCCGAAATTTCCATGTTAAGAGTCTCAAACCACCTCAACAAGTTATTACGGTTCTTTTTATTATTATTCTTCTTCGTCGTATCAATGATTCCAATTTTGTTTTTAATTAAACCGTAAGGTTTTTAAAAGAAACAAACCAAACACTTTTATTATTACGTGATGAACCAATTTTTAAAGTTCTAGTCTATCTAGCTGGATGACATCGATGGGTCTAGCGAGCCCTGAAGATAGTTTGACTCTTGCTTTGAAGGCTGACGGGTGGTAAGTGGTAATGGTCACAGACGCTGCACTGGCAGAGGTTGAAGACGACTAGATTTGACGGAGATTTTAAGAAGATAAGATTTTAACACCTGTTCTACACCGAGAAGACTTGAAATGTTTGGTTGCAATTCTGTAGGAGTCCTTAGATTTTCTGACAGATAATCCTGTTAGAATACCTATTGGCATGCAATTTCAAGGATGGTACTTTCGATTCACGTCGGCACGACAAATGTCTTAATTTTACGTCGATCATGTATTTTATATTCGTGCGCACTCGATTCTTTGTTCACGACCAGGACCTTCAAAGCTCGTTTGTCACGATAAGTACTGATGTTGGATGCCATCTTTTTGTTAGGCACCTTCGCTTTTGGGATAATTTTACCAGGTACCAACCAAAGCTATTGTTTTCAGGAAAAATACCTCATGATCAATCCCTTGATCACCTATGGGTGTCGAAAATAGTAAAAAAAAATGGCATTTTATGAGCGCCAACATCATCGTTTCCGCTACTAATCTTGATGAATATCCTTTAACAGTTTACTGAAGAGGTCTTTGATTAATACAAGCTTTACACACAATAAGAAATTTGCCAACCCGAATTGGGTTAACCAATTTTTATGGAAGGGAAAATGGTGAAATCCAATGTCCTTTTTCAAAAAAAGCAAGTCCACTTATTTCCAGCCAGGCCATCAAATCAATGTGACACTCGTGTAAAACTGGCCAGTAAGAAAGAACGCAGAAGATTTATCCCCATTTAAAACCTCCTTTAGGACGGAATCTTGCACAATGCGACACCGGCGCCATCTGGTCACAGACAATATGACATACTGCTCATAATTTATTATGATCGTGTAGGCTTGCTTGACTCCATTGCTAAGGTTTCATTAAAATAATACGAAAATCAAGTTAATCAAGCCTAGATTCCATATCTGACGGTGACATTTTACGGTCATTTAAGTGTAATCATGAAGTTGAATGTTTATTGATTTTGTTTCTAATGTTTTCTTTGTTTTGTTTACAGGTAAACCATTTGAACAAGTTATTAAAATCAAGAAGAGGGGTTGCCTGAAGAAAGGTGGTATTTTTATTAATGAACAGTTTACTTAAAAAATAAGCGTTTACGTCAAAGTTAGATCAATACAAACAAAACTTATTTTACAATTCATTTCAGATTTGTTTTAATACCAACGACTTCTTCATAGTTCATAAATAACAGAATCAGACTAGAACGTTCTTATATCTGGGACACAGCCTTCTCTCTGTGCGGTGGTGGGCCGTAGATGTCACCTTGCAATATTTTTTTTATTTATAAAACAAATATGCATGTCCTAGGATTAAAAAATAAATAACTTTACCGTTTAAAAAGCGATGATGATGTAATTAATTACACAGATTAAAATAAAAGTATGTAATCTGACAACAATTTCATATGAAACGCAATGCACCAACCAAGTACCTAACCAGGTACCAATTGAATCAAATGGTTGATTATAAAAATTAACACTGAATGCTGGCTGTCAATCTACAATGTAAGGGTTCCGGCATTTTAGCCGCGCCCTGTTATCCGTCAGGTATGAACGCATAAATGAATCGACTGGATTAAATGCCATAGATACTGTTACGCTTTTAGTTTTTACGTTTTAATTGTAAATGGCAGGCAAGGGTGTGGCTGACAAATCAGATATTTTAAACAAAATTAAATAGAAAAACTGATTGTGACGGACAGCAAAACATTTCGGATGATCAACTTTATCCAAAAGCTTGAACTTCTAATTCAATAAATCTAGACAAAAGCACAATTCCCGTAAAACCAAGTCTCCTTAAGATACTCTTAATTGTATCCCACTGCTGGGATGCAGTAAAGGCGGGCAGTTTTTATCCAACAAATATTTTCTTCCAAAGCTATCTGCCTTTGATTATATACTTGTCTAGATAGAGCAATGCAAACAAATGACGCGCTAAAACTGTCTCCAATTGCGCGATATGTGTGAGTACCGCTCGTGTACTTATAGAATAGAATAGAATAGAATACTCTTTATTATGTACACCATAAAAGTTACAGAAAGTATAGAAGAAGTAAACATTACACTGGGTGACACAATGGGCGGCCTTATCGCTAAAAGCGATCTTGAGCTTATTGTCGTCAAACTGTCAAGGTATGCGTGTTTAGGGATGCCTGCTCCAAATGATTAACTTACCTTTTTTACATTATTTAATATGATGAGAGTTAAACAAAACAGGTTGAATTAAATAATTATTTTGTAGATTAGTGTATCATTTATTTTAGTAACAATAAAAAACAAAATGAAAAAAATATACAGTAATTTATAGATCAAAACCCATCTCTTTGTGTTTGTTTTCGGAATAGTTTTCTCTTTGATTTTATTGCCTGGGCTACGTTATCTGATTTACAAATATGGTGACATCTTATTTGCAATTTTTTTTCAATTATTAGTCTTAAACTACGAGTAAAAAATTATGAGCGTCAAAAGTTCCATATTTCAACACTAATTTTAACGCATCTTTGGGCGAAAAAAAAAACTATAAGAAGGAGGAAAATTGCAAAACCGCTTTCATACAGGGATAGATTAGTAATTCAACAATGCAAATGATTTTATTTTGAAAATATACATTTAGTCGTTTTTTCATAATATCTAGACTCCCAAAGCTCTGTTTATACAATTTCGCGCGCTCGTTTTCGTCCTAAATCATCATCCATTTCGATACAAATTTGCAAAAGTGCTAATTCGTACGCGAACTAGCTTCTTACAGCTCATCACAGCATCAATCTCATTCGCACGTGTTGTCGGATGGGATAGCATGCATTTTAACCTCGCGTACAAAAAGTTCGTGCCGTCGACAAGAGGAACCTTAACATGCTTGTTTGGTGATGTTGACAACAATCACCGATATTTTTGAAAATCCGGCGAATTGAAAACTTCCTCTTTTTTTTGAAGTCGGTTAAAAAGCTACACTGCATGGTTTTTTCACTCAGACATCGTACCTTGCCTGGTACCGATCCATTCTTTAGCCGTCGTAACCCCTTTTTGGTAAAATATAAATCATTATCAGAGAAATGTTCGGAACACACGACTGAAGTCTTGTGAGGTTTCCACTGGCCTTCATTTCGAGTCCGTAATGTCTCTCCAGTAATTTGCTAGTATGGGATCCGTAGGAAATCTGAAACCTAAAATATTAGAAAGAACTAACAAATATACTATTTAGTGCATGACGTGGGGTTGGGTTTATTTTGCATAGGAAAGTTGTCATTTACTGATCAAATATATAATGTAATTTTTTAAATTATAATGTTCTTCTGATCGAAAGATTATGTAATGCTATTTGTATTTTGTCTCCCATAGTTTCTATAAATCGCCCTAGTAATAAACTGACAACACTGGCTAAATTAAATTAACCTACAAATAAAGAATTAAAAAATCGTGTTTTCTTATAATAATAGTAGTTAAATAACAAAACTTACCGATGAAAAGTGATCTTGGTGTTATTATACGGTTTTCTCACATAATTGCGAAACAGTCTGACGGAACAAACCGGCATAATTTATTATTTTTCGTGAACACGTTACCCTTAGGTGTTTGGAATGACACTGACGTTAGTAAGAAGCGAGTCTACCAATTTTAGTAGATTTTATTTGGGCCGTTCAAGTAGGGTCAATGTGGTATCTAGACAAGTATATAATCAAAGCTATCTGCCTTGTTTCTGTCATTAGCCAAGTTTGACAGCAAAAATAATTTTGACATTAATAACTTTGTAGAAACCAGACATGTGTGTCAAAAATCTGAGTTTTCACAAACAGACAATACCAAAGAGTATCAATGCAAAGAAAATGACAACTCCTACTTTTCGAATCGATGGATT
Organism: Orthosia gracilis; assembly: GCA_947562075.1. Classification (NCBI taxonomy): domain Eukaryota; kingdom Metazoa; phylum Arthropoda; class Insecta; order Lepidoptera; family Noctuidae; genus Orthosia; species Orthosia gracilis. The sequence goes on along the minus strand of OX387270.1, from coordinate 3,603,884 downwards.
TCGGATTTAAATATTTGGAATCTAGAGGGCCACGCCAACCGTAGCGTCAGTAGCGTTCATTAGGTCCTCGAAAGTGCTTGTGTATGTGCACTACAACACGCATGATAAGCATGATTCACAAAACATCACACTAAATATTGAATACTACAAGGTAAACTCCATTGTTTCTCAATATCCGAACAAATAGACTGGTGCTACAAAAGGTTTACTTATCTATATAAACAAAATATATAGGTTACAAGGCAATCAGTGTCGCTAGCTGCAGTGAGAATGTGACATTTGGAAGAGCGCTGAGTCTTCTAGGCGATAAGCGTGTGAACTGAGCATAGGGATACTATTTGTTTTGGGTCAGATTTAAATACAATGAATAAAGAATATTTACCTACTGTAAAATTTTAGGATAAAAATGTAAAGTAGTATTTTACTCCTGAGCAAGAAACAAAAGTATAAAGATTTCTAATGTACAATCTGCACCAGAAATAACGTGAACAACTTTTTATCCCTGTATTCCCACGGGAACAGGAACTACGCGGGTGAAACCACGAAGCGTCCGCTAGTCGTTAATATATTTGAGTCCACCCACTTTTCATATAGCTCATATTTTATGCCATGTCGCCATACATATTTTGTGTTGAGAATGTGATTCCTGAGTAAAACGTCCTTATTCCCTTCTTTCTAGAAACCTTTCCATGTTCACTATCGAGTTCCAACAGTATCCTTCCGATCGTGCTTACTTAATAGCATCCTAACTCACAGAGCGAACTCGATCATCTAATTGGTTCCCTGAGTGCGGCCGATTTCTCTCACCCCGGCCCCTATTACGTATACAACTTGTAATAACTTAATAATTATTGCTTTGACTTGCTATTACTTATTATGATTTAAGAGTATCTTCCTGCACTTATCCATGCTATAAAATTATAAATGCGAAAGTAACTCTGTCTGTCTGTCTGGTACCTTTTCAACCTTAAACCGCTGAACCGATTTAGGTGAAATTTTGTATGGAGACAGTTTGAGGCCCTAGGTAGGATATGGAAATGTTTTTATCGCTGAAATCATCCATAAGGGGGTGGAAAGGGTGGTGAAAGTTTGTATGATGATCCAATAATTTTTCAAGTAAGGCTAATCGAAGTACATGCGAAAGCTAGTAGTTATTTAAATTGCCTCATTGGTAACAGTCGCCAGTGCTACTGCTGACCCCAAGGTCGATTCCTGGGTTGGGCAAAGTGTTAGAAAGAAAGAAATAAAGTTTTTCTATCTGGAATTTCTTAATAGCAGACCGGAGTCTAGGCTTTGTGCCCAGGTGGGATTTCTTATCCGTTCTTCTCCATAACAATCTACCATTGTGACTGGACAGTACAATCAATTATTTTTTTTTTTAACTTTAAATTATTGAAATTCGAAAGTACCGCTTAGGCCAAGTTTTTTGATCCGTAGTTAACTTAACCAATGGTTAAATATGCTAACCAATGGTTTAAAATTTCGCTAAAATGCACTTATTACATAATTGTTAGTCTTACAAATAGACAAATAATTATCTATCCAACTTATTTGACCATTTGAAGAAACTCCAACTGAAGAAAAATGGTGTTTTACCGAAATTTTCAAACATTGGTTAGCATAGTTTCATATTGCGGTAAAATGCCAACCAATGGTTTCAATTGTCGGTAAAACGCGTTTATTTATCAATTGTTAGCCTAACAAATTGTCAAATAAGTTGAAGAGTTAATTATTTGACCATTTGTTGGACTTAAAATTGAAAAATAAACGCGTTTTACCGAAAGTTGAAACCATTGGTTAGCATTAACCATTGGTTGAGTTAACTAGGGATAAAAACTGGGCCTTAGTGGCCTAATTAAATAAATAATTTGATTTTGACTTGACTTTGACTTTGAGTTGATGGCAAAAGTCCCATCCTCTATTACATAACTGGCGAAATTAAGGTGTTTTAAAGATATACCTCTGCCTTACCCTTCGGGGATAAATACAGGCGTGATATTATGTTCCTGCAGTAATGTCGTAAGTTTACAAATATAAATAATTTGTGAATGGTTGATTGTAATCAGAAGCAGCTGAACTTTAGCGCGTAATGAGTTCCAGTAAAGATAGCTGGTTTATTTATATGAGGTTTTTGATTATGTTTAAATAATGTGAAGTGTTTTTAAGAATAAAAATTCATAAACTCTACTACAAATATTTCATGTACATGTAAGAAAAAAATGGTTTGCTCATAATTGTATGGTTGTAAAAGGTAATTCCTGGCATCTACTTTAAAATCTACTTATCTTTGAGTCCCTTATGCTAGGATAATTATATCGTAAAAGTGCACGAATAGGTTTGTCCATTGTAAAGTTAAACAATAAGTAATATAATGTACCGACTACAAATACTAGTTCCAAAGAATTTGTGAAATAACTTTAAAAAAAATAACAAATTGAAGTCAAACTTCTGCTTTAATTTTTTTGTGAGTGATATTCTTACTTCTGACCCACTATATAGGCACAAACATTGTACATTTAATTGCACAAGCAATAAAAACACGCACATATACATTACATATACCGAAGCAATCAATCAATCGTTTATGTCAATCATTGTATCAAACCATGGAGATGCAATGTGGGAACCAATCAACTAACGTCTCAATTAAAATTTAAATGATTAGTTTCCTTGACGTCACAATTTCCGAATACTTTGATTCCTTTTAAAAGCCCTTGAACTTCCACTACAGTAATCTATACATATAAATAAAATTGGAGTGTCTGTTTGTAATATTGAAATAATCGTTTTTTACTACATGTATATGAATATATACATATGGTACATACACCAAAATAACATTTTTTACAATTTTTGTTTGTCTGTCTGTTTGTTCCGGCTAATCTCTGAAATGGCTGGACCTATTTTGACGGGACTTTTATTGGCAGGTAGCTGATGTAATAAGGAGTAACTTAGGCTACGTTTATTTTTGAAAAATCTTTTAGAAATTTGTTAGGCGGAACGAAGTTCGCCGGGTCAGCTAGTTCCCAATATTTTTAACCGGGCTGATTAGGCTTGCCGATAGGCATAGAAGATTTACTACTGCGCAGCCAATAGCGTTTACTGAAAATATTGTCCGTCAGGTAGATTAATAAAAAATATTGGACACCTATTTTCTTTTGAAACGGAAACATAAAGTGACAACTATATAATGCGTTGAAATATCGTGAAACGTCACGCCGCTAGTACACTTTATGCTGCCTTAGTGACGTCACAAGTCTCCCACTCCTAAACTTTGATGCGCTTTAACTTTGTTCATTTTTATTGATTTGTTAAAGCAAAAAATACGTGTCCAATATTATTTGATAATCTCACTGACTAACGAAATAGAATTATCATTTTTCTACCCAGAAAACATCCCTATTGTACCTAACTTCAGCCCGGCCAATAAGATTAGGGATTACTGTACCTATTAAACTTGGGTTTTGCATTTGCGACTTCCTATTTCCAGCGGATTCGCTTCTGTAGCCTATAACTAGAAACTGTGCATTTGGATGATGTACTTTGACAATATTTCTCCTTTGCCATTTTCGTATTTTCACAAGAGGTATATATTAGTCTTTTTTATTAACTCTACCAGCCTTCAATCACAGTGTTTACTTTCTTCTCTTGCTTCACTCGATCCCCACAAATAGAAAGGAGTTTACCTATTATCACCTGGGAAGTATGCAGTTATCCCACGCTCATGCACATTAAAATTACGATCATAGCAATAAAATTTCTATTCGCCATGATACGTAATAGTACACTTGCCATCTGAAAGTGCAAAGTTCATGTTTTGTAAAATTGTTTCATAATTAGAACGTATTTAATTTGAATTCCGAAGTAAAGTTTTTAGAGCTAAATACTGAGAATGCAATATCACTGTAATATGTACCTTTTCAGGTAGCAAATATAGTTCAATATTTTAAAAAGTGCGTTGTTCCTTTGTTCGTTTTCCAATGAATTGCATAATTTTATTCCTATTGCACTTTCTTCTCGCACAATTCATGACATTGCTTTTCAGAATATTCGTCGTAACAATAAAGTCTGAATGAATATCGCCAAAGTTTCGCGATAACCCTGTCATAAGGCAGACACTAGATTCATATCGGACGTATTATCTTGCGATCACTGACACAATGGTAGCGTCCGGATATAGGGTTGCCTAAAGTACTAAATTAGTGACCAACTAAAAATTTAATTTTATTTACTTCTAACTGGTACCAACTGGCAGTATTGCCAAAATAAATGGCGTACAATTGGAGAGGCGTAGTCCAGCAGTGGACTGCTGTAGGCTAGTGAAGAAGAGGATAATAATTAATGTTGCAATTTTTATGAGTCTATTTTGTCTTACTGCAGTGCGAGTTTCTCTTCCTTTTGCAAAACAGGAAGCTTCCAAATTATCTCTGGCTGATTTGTTCACACTGAAATACACTGGCTACCATACCCACAAAATCTTTGCAGCGAAAGCCGAAGTAACTGTCAAAATAAAGTAAGCAATCAGATGAATATTTTTCCGTGAGTAAATTAATCTTTGAAAAACAGCACTTAACAATGCCAGTGCACTCCTCAGTATTTTTACAAGAGTGCTACATGCAAAAATAGAAAGAAAAGAAAGAAAGAAAAAATATTTATTAGTGACCCGCACAGGAGACACGATATAAGCAAAAAACAACCAATAATAAAAAAATAAAAAATAACTTGTCGTTCTTTAACTAACCACTCAACAAGTAAGGGAAAGTGTGAGAAAACATAAACCATACAATTAATAATATATACTTAAGTACGATTATGAAAGCGCAGAGAATTAGACAGACATCATAAACTTCTATCCACTCTCCTTGCTCAGTATAATAATACATAAAGGCTAAATTTGCGATAACCCTACCGGCGGCGTTTGATACGGATCGCTATCAGTAGAATAGTGACACTATAGTGATCGTATCAGTTGGTTTAGGATTAACATCATGCTCTATGTGAAATTAATTAGTGATTGCCTCATGTAGATCTTGTAAAGCGTCAACTAACTAAACATCTATCGTCCGGAGTAAAGTTTATGCTATAGATACTTATATCTCAAAAATGTATGTTACATTATGTGCTATAGTTTCTACAGGTTGTTGCCTAACTCCGTGTTCCCCGAATGTACACAAAAAAAACCGGCCAAGTGGGAGTCGGACTCGCGCACTAAAGGTCCCGTACCATTATCGTTAAAAACTGCAAAAAAATCACCAGACCCACTTAAATATTTATTGTATATTCTGTTTTTAGTATTTCTTGTTATAGCGGCAACAGAAATACATCATCTGTGAAAATTTCAACTGTCTACCTACCACGGTTCATGAGATACAGCCTAGTGACAGACAGACAGACGGACAGTGGAGTCTTAATAATATCTGGGTCCCGTTTTTACCCTAGGGTACGGAACCCTAAAAAAGCAAGCTTGGCTGCAATGTTGTGAATTGATATTGTGTATTTTATTCGTTGACTTGTTCTTTCCTAAACCTTTTGTAAGCCTTTTGGAGGGACATAGTTGAAGTTCCTCTTGATTTTATTTTTAACCGACTTCCCAAAAAGGAGGAGGTTTCCCATTTCGACCGTATGATACATTTTTTATGTGTGTTCGCGGATAACTTCGTCGTTTATGAACCGATTTTGATTATTCTTTTTTTGTTGGAAAGGAGATATCCTAAGGGTGGTATCATGATAAGGGAACGAGGATCTGACGATATAATCCTGTAGAAATCGAGGGATTCCATGTTAATTGGAGGAACTAAAAAGAGGAAAATAAAAAACTCAACGTCAAATAAAGGATAACAATGGGTACAAAAGACACCCAACTTCAAAAAAGAAAGTTATTTTTAGCTTTTTAGTGTTTTGTTGTGGAAGTCGATTTTATTTTTTGTTAAAAAGTTTTTTTTCAACCCACTCTCTATCCCTGTAAAATGAATTGCCAGCTTGCGAAAAAAAATGAGCTAGAGTATAGACTTAAGTGTGACCCTATGTCATCACACTAATATTATGAATGCGAAAGTTTGTCAGTGTGTGTGTTTGTAACTTCTTCAAGCTACAACGGCTGAACGGATCTGGATAAAAATTTGGCACAGAAATAAATTATAGTCAGGAATAGCACATAGGATACTTTTTATACCGGGGATTTGTTCTCTCAGAATAATTTTCGACTTTGAAATGAATTATTACATCTTTGAAAACCATTATTGCATTACTGCTCCAATCTTTTGTAGACAGCAGGCACAGACCCCCAGTTTCCACCAGCTCAGCACATCACTATCAGTATTTGTTTCACATAAACCGCTCGGTTTACACCGCGGGGTGCCACTTGACAGCTGATGCCTATCTCTCGTTAGGACTTGATTATTGACACTATAAAGAGACATCTCGTCAGGGTTGGCAGCTTCGATTGTTGCGTAAGCTATGGAAATAGTTGATCAAGGGCTACTGTTTTACTTATAATTCGACGGTCAACCCAATTTCGAAATTTCTGGATGCGTCTCTCAAGCTTGAGGAAAGACTTGAATTTTACAGGACAGAAATTACACTTTATTCATAAGTAAAGACATAAATTCTCTTTTGTCATCTTTCCTTCCGCAGGTATGCTGAAAGAGATTTCATTAGAAATAAGCATAACCTTTGTACCTATTTTTCAGTTCCTTCTTCTTGACTTTGTACTTATGTGTGTGTACATAAATTGTTAAATAATAAATTAATTAAATAAATATTTAATAATAAACATTATTGAAAGCTATGCAATCTTGAAACAATTGGCAGGTAGGCAATGATGTTTTTTTTTACTACGTTTAATTCTAAATGCACCTTTGTTTATGTTTTATTTTTTTATTAATGGTTGGTTCAGTTTTCACCCCTATCTAACCTGACAGTAAGAGAGGATGTGGATGCTGCGGCACGGTTGCCTATTAACTCTTGACTTAAAGACTCCTAGATTGTTAGCTATCAGGAAAAAAGACTGCAGCAGGTAATTCCACTCCTTAGCTGTACGCACAATTAAAGTATCCGCCTAAAACGCTTTGTGCGTATGGGTGGAACATACAGCAGTGCAACCAGGCCTAATTAATTTTACGTACGTATCTGAGTTTATCTTTCCACTTCGTAGCAACCCTAAACCGTAGTGTTGCAACAATAACAGTTCGTGCTAATCGTACGAATTTGTCGTCACGATCGTCGGTTCGATGCAGATCTTCTGGGAACAGACTTGTAACACTTCACTAGTGCTGGGCTTCCTCGAAAAGACTTCGTTTAACAGGTTCTGGTAAAAATTAAACGTTAATTTTGTATGGTAAATGGTGTGAAAGTGGTCGTTTATTTTATAGGTATTTAAATTGATAAAGTGCTTTCATGTCTTGTAAGATTGGTAACCAAACAAATACGCACATAATAGTTGTAGTAGCTGCGGACGTGATTTAGATGGAGATCGAGGCAGAGTCTCGATCGCGGAAGCGGGCCTTCCTAAAGGATGGTTCCGATGGCTCCTCGGCCTCGGGTTCGGGGAAGGAGCCAAAGAAGATACTATGTTACCAACATAGCCCGAAGAATTGCGAAACTTAAGAGGCAGTGGGCAGGGAAAGAACGGATGGCCGATCAAAAGTCCTGGAATGCCGACTGCGGACCGGAAGACGATGCGTTGGAAGGCCTCCCACTACGTGGACCTATGACCTGGTTAAGGTTGCGGTAATCCGCTGCAAATCGGTCAATGTGGCGACGCCTGGGGGAGGCCTATGTCCAGCAGTGGACGTCTTTCGGCTGAAATTATGATGAGTGATTACTGGCTTACAACTTACCACGGTATTTGCTAATCTGTAATCCATTCTGCGACTAATGGGCACTTCACACTGCCGCTCAAGTTTATCAATTCTTCGGGCTAAGTCTGCGCATTCGCTGGTTACGAGAAGCATAGCACCGGCCAATATGGTGACTCTTGGGAGAGACCTATATCCAGCAGAGGACGTATTTCGGCACATAATTATGATGATGATGTCGCTATCAAATCTTCCTGGTACCTGACCATACATGGTTGGGTTTGTCCACAAACATACATCTAACTAGATGACTGTATGTACTTCGCGTGCCAAAAATGGAGTAAAGTTACGACAAATGATCGTAATCTGAGCTTTTCATTTAGCATTATCGGCACCGGAAACCCACCGAAATCTAGAGAAATGCCTTTTTATGCCATATTGAGCTGTAAAGAATGTATAGAAAATGTTGGCCGAGGCTTTTGAAATGTTTTCTTTCATTGGTAAGTAAATTTGTTTTTAATTTGTTTGTGAATAAGTGGCACGTTTGGTTTTCATACAGATGGAGGGACTTGCGTTATCTAGTTAGATGTATGTATGTAACCCACAGAGTTTGTCGTTAATGTCGGAAAAGACTCACGAGAAAACTGTAACTTTTATTTATCGAACTCACAAAACCAACAGCCCATGCGATCAATAAAATCCCCTACAACCGCCGCTTACATACTTTGTGCTAAAAACCGATCACTCCCCAGCCGATATTTAACCGACTTACAACTCCAGTTGAAATAGTAAGACGATTTAGCAGTATCGGTTACGCACACAACACAGTCACGATCGGAACCATTCAGCCGAATTAACGGTTATGGTTTCAGCTGAGAATTATTATTGGCTATGGTCTAAGACTAAGCGGACAAGTTCCGAATGTACTTTCACCGGCCTTTCCATAGATTTGCTGGTCAAAATGGGTAGTACATCTTTGTTATTTAGCTTCAGGAAGTGTAACTGAGAAGTAACTCTTGCGATCATTAAATAAAAAAAAAAAAATTGAAGAATGAAACACGTGGAAGACCGCCCACACAGGTGAATAACAGTGATTTGAAAGAGATGGTGGAAGCCGATCCGAGCCAAACTATTTTTTTTAAAGTTAATATATTAATGCCCAGTAATGGAAACAACTCTTCAACTACTGTCCCGGTAGAAACGAGGCTCGAAAAGGTGGAACCCACTAAGACCCTTAAAAATTGGAAAGTTTTTCTAAACACACTTGTGCCGCTGCCGCCACCTAAAAATACAAAACAGTTAATATTATTGGAAGCTCCTCAAACCAATATTTGTCCTTACAACATGCGTCATCTTCGTCCCCTTACCGGAAACCGAACCTACTACACTCTAAAAAACAAACTATCATTTTATATCTTACCAGAACTATTTTTTCTTTGCACTTTCTAAAATTAAAACCAATATTTATTTTATTTTTCCTTAATTGGAACAATACGTCTTGAAAATGCCGCCTTCAAATTAAATTGATCCAAAAATGGTCAACGGGTTTCCATTCTGTGCCTATCCAATTTACTTAAGTGATATCTTCACGCCTGTTCCCTTCCCGGGAAGGCAGGGAAGGGAACTAATTAGAACGTCTCTAATTTAGTGAGAAATATACCTACATACAGAGACGCACTTTAATTAAAGTTTTGGTTAGTTCGTTCCCACGTTTGGATGCGTTAATTTGATGCTGTGTTTTGACAGTGCTAGTAGCTGGAGCAAGTTGGCATACCAGTAGAATTTATTTGACAACTAGCTTTTGCCATAGGCTTCGCCTACGTGTAAAGTATTAGATTATCCCGAGGGAACATTATACCCGGATAAAAAACCCTGTGTGCTATTCCAGACTATAATCTATATCTGTGCCAAATTTCATCCAGATCCATTCAGTCGTTCGGGCGTAATTGAGTAACAAACATCCATCCATCCGTCCCTTCAAACTAGCATATAATACTAGCAGTCGCCCGCGGCTCCGCCCGCATGGAGTTAGTACTTCCCCCAATATCTTTATAAATTGTAGCCTGTGTTATTGTGATTTAGAAGCAATATTACTGTAAAATTGCATCAAAATCCGTCCAATAGTTTTTGCGTGGAAGATTAACAAACATCCATACATCCTCTCAAACTTTCGCGTTAGTAGGAATAGGAATATTTGCTGTTTTCATAAGGCAGTGACAAAATGACAGTTGTCTTATTCAAATCAAATCAGCACAAACAAAACACACAACACAGCACATAAGATTTATTCTCTCTCATTTATTCAATCTCTCTAAAATGTTACATGAATACTACCAAGTTACATAATAAATTATTCGGTTTCGTAATACGGGAAGCTTATTAAAGTTGAACAAAATAAACATTATCGGCTTCTGAAGCTGTGAAAGTTTACAGAAGAAAGTTAATCGACATTTAAGCACGCACTTAACGTCGATAACTCTGTGATTTACTTGACGAAGAAATAACATAAATCTATTCAAATACACTAGAATTACCAACGTTTCAAGTGCATTTACTTACTGCACATTTTATTCAGATTTAGACCAAATTTAACACATGCAGGACGTTGGATGCGAGACGCACGGGACTGGCCAATGTGGCGAAACTTGGGAGAGGCCTATGTCCAGCAGTGGACGTCTTTCGGCTGAAATGATGATGATGAACACATGCAGAAAATATTACCACCATTTAAAAATAAATGTAATAAAACACGCCTTTCAAAACAGTCATATCAAATGCAATTTTGCCCTTACATTGCTTGCATTAGCATTAAGTTTTAATTTATAATCATTTATGATTTCAAAGTGTCCATAATGTGTGAATTTACAGAGTACTGGCATATAATACAATTAAGATAAAATCATACAGGCTTGGTTCTTGTGTAAATAAATTTATCGAGACTTAACTATGTATGTCCCTGCGTGCTCACTAAATGGCAATATTTCCATAAATATGACGGAATATTCAAGAAAACATTGTTCACAGAGTTTGTTTAAAAATAGAATACCGTTTCATATTCATTACAAAGCATAAAAAAAGTAAAACAAGTATCAATTTTAAAATTGAGTGTAATTATTTATTGATAGTATAGCTAAATAAGCTAAACGAGACATCAAAACCATGTTGTGTCGTGGTGGCCCAGTGGCTAAGACCTCGCCTCTCGTGCTTGGTGTCGTGATTTCGAATCCGGGGAAGTACCAATGTGACTTTTTCAATTCATATGTACTTTCTAAGTTTATCTTGGACATCGCTGACAACGGTGAAGGAAAAACATCGTGAGGAAACCTGGACTTATAGTAAGTTTTAAAGCTTGTTCTCCATTGGTGTAATTGCTGCAAGGCGATCCAGTGCGAGAATAACTAAATATAAAAAAATATAAATATAAATGTTTTCTATACCCGAAAAAACAGGTATTCGGTTAACAGTTTAACCACTAACCCCAATCAGAAAATAAAGCATACGAAACAGTCTTACGCAGGAGTAAACTGCTAATAAAATCGCGTAATTATTGTAATTATTGTTTAATATCATGTCTTAATTAGCTTCTGCTTGGCATTCTTAAATTTCAATGTATTAATCTATCGCTTCAACAAAGTTATATCGCGTCTAAACGCAGCATCATTTTCCATTCTCACTCTCAAATGTTACCTATATTATTATTTATTTATATAAGCCCAGATACATTCACTACTAAGTATATGAGCCTAATAACAAAAACAAAATGACCAATATAAATACACAGTCGCGAATATAGAATTGTAACCCAGTAGGATATTACGGCCCATCCTTTTCCATTTGCAACACTCACGCAAAAATGACAATGGTATCGCCCTATAGCTAAAGTGTCACCTGACAAACAGTTTTGAGTTACAGACGAAAAACATAAAACCTCGAAATAATAACAATTGATGCTGTATAAACAACTACATTATTAGTTTTAAACAATTACTAAATCTAATCAAAATATATTTTTTTATACATAGCAATTTGGGGCGTTTTTATTTTTTGTCCGAAATCTATCAATAGTAGAAACATTCTGCATAGAGAGATCGGTAAATAATTGTTTGCTGATTACGGAGGTATCAGTCAATTAAAAACGGCCAAATTTTAGAGATTGACACTCTAGTTATAGAACGGCAGAATTATAATTTCGCCGCTTTGTTACTGGATTGCCAGTGCATAAGCCTTCGTGCAAACAAGAAACCTCGTTTAAACAGAGCATCAAAAATCAACGAAGGCACAGTCGCATCAAAATGCATGGTTGATAAGTGCACGACTACCCACGCGCTGTCAACTTTTTGTATTTTGACAGCAAAGTACACGATCACAGCATGATATAGAAAGCTTTTGTAAATAAACATGTTTTTTACATGAGTGTGTACTGAATGAATTACTTTAAGCGAGATGTTAAAAAAATGAGGTGCATAATAATTTAAAAAGTTTTTGAATACCTACCTTATTGACTGATGACTTAATGAGATGGATGAAAAGAGATTGCATGCAGCAGCGATGAGAATGTTGAGATGGATATGCGGAGTGACGAAAATGGATAAAGTAAGAAATAATTACTTGAGCAAGTTTGAAGGTGGCGTCAGAGACAGAAAAGTTGAAAGAAAACCGTTTGTCCCGGTATGGTCATGTGATGAGAAGGGATGAAAAGAATGTTGCTAAAAGGGTTATGAATATAAATGTGGATGGATGGCGAGGGAGGGAACGGCCAAAGAAAAGATGGATGGCCTGTGTGAGGAGCGATATGAAAGAAAAGGGAATTAGTGATGGCATGACGGGTGACAGGACGGTATGAAAGAAGTAAACGTGTTGCGCCAACCCCACCCAATTAAAACATGGGACAAGGGCACTTGGGGTCGGCGCAACACATCACACACACATATTGTAATCATCTTCCGATGATGATTGACTGAAGACTTAAAGAGGAGTAAAGTCATGTTGCGCCTTTTCCAAATAAATTGGAGTAAGAGAATGATGATGACGATTCAATAATTGACATGTTTCGTAAGAGGATATCTCACAAAACATGAGAGTTAATAAATTAGAAAACATCAATTAAAAGCCCATACACCTGGACTTTACAGGCCTTGATGAACGCCACTGATGCCGCTATAGACTTAGCTGCCTACTTGGCCTAAACTATATAAGGATTAAATCAGAATCGACCCAAAAAGGAGAAGAAGCAAACCACATTATCCATCACCAATCCTTTGGAAAACCTTAACAATCTTCAGATTCCCTTCTCTCGCATTCATAATTCAACAAGCCAAATCCGATTTAATATTTCATTGCTATAATTTCAATAAAATTAATATGGACTGATTGTAATCTCTATTTCTCTGCAGCAAGCAAACCAGCTGTTCCAGGCTAGTTAAGAAATCCACCGTTTCTCAAAGATGGCTCTGATAACAAGACCTTGTTTAGTTAAAATTATAGCTTGTCACTTGGAGTTATCACATCATCTAATGCCGTAAACATGAAGATTATGACATTCACGGAGTTGCATTCATTTTGCTGGCTATAGAGTATTATGACATTATAGTTACCGGTTAGGATTGCGAGTGAAGTAGCTTGGTCTTCTCACTTGGAATTGCGTTTGAATCGCCCGCATTGCTTCAACTTTCTGTGCCTACTTTTTTTTTCAATACCTAGCCCAAGGATGCAAACAATAACATTATTGAGGGAGTATCATGGAGGATTATTCCAGTCATAATCAACCACAGCACGACATCGTTCACTGCTGGTAAAGACCTCATTTTTCTTGTGATAATCTCCCCAGTCACCATTCCATTCATTTGTGCTTCTCTGCAGATTTCACCTCTTTCTCAGCCATGTTGGTCTATCTCTGTTCTTGAAGCCATCTCAAATAATTAATCTTCAGTCGAATCAATTTAGACCAGAGTTTGTTAACTGAACACCACATATTATTATGGCGAATGACCATTTTAACTTACCGGTTGACATTGCACGTAGAATTATATAAATATGGTGTGCATGTATATATGTATGTGTTATTATTTTAATAGCTGGATATGAGTCATGGTTAATTGTCGACTGTTTTATTTAATTAAAATCACCTCTTGCACTGAGAACGAATGAGCATTGCTAACTGCGCTGCGAGATGGCTGTTAGATGCCGAGTCTAATACCAGGTTTTCTGAAGATGTAATTTATTAACCATTCCACTGGCAAGTTAAAAAATAAAATAGAAGTCCTATAAATAGAATGAGTCTTGACTTCTAAAACCTATCGCAAAGGAACCATACAAGTAAAAAAAGTAACCTGTGGCACTCAGCAATAGTGTAGTTTTCAATCACTTCAATAATTACCTTAATTCTGATACATATCGTTCTTAGTAGAGTGTATTGTCCTGTTTAATTACAATGATGGGACGCTCGCCCCCAAAAACTTCACCTTCACCACTACATAAGTCCGAACCGGATTTAACTACGGGTTCCGACACTAATGAAAACATTACCCAAAGGAAACGCAAGCGTGGTGACGACTCAGATCTCCATCGAATGGAAAACATTATTATGGAAATGAAAGCCATGTTCTCAGATGGTTTCCCAACAAGCGCAGCAAAACCTTAAAATAGATTCCCTACACTCGGCCCTTGAAAATATCAAAACTCAAAATACCTTGATCAGTACTCAAAACTCGGAGATTCAAACACTGAACGAAGAAATAAAAAAGTCCGTACAGTTTTTATTTGATAAATACGATGACGCTGTATTAGAAATAAGCCAGCTTCAATCTGAATGCACCAACAATAACAAACTGATAAAATCCCTGGAGCTTAAGGTAGACTTCCTAGAAAAAAACCTTAAATCAGCATCAATAGAAATAAGAAATATCCCCATGTCAGTCTCAGAAAACCGAGATACGCTCTTTAACACGGTGCAAAAATTGGGTGAAGTCATAAATCAACCAATCGAAAACAAAGACATAAAAACCATATTTCGCTCACAGGCTAAAAAAGATTCCCTAGGCACTATCCTTGTCGAATTCTCGTCTTCGACAATCAGAGACCAGTTCCTGAAGTCGACTAGAACCTTTAATAAGGACAACAAATCCAACCGTCTCAATACTACCCACCTGCAATTTGTAGGACCCGACAAACCCATATTTGTAGCAGAAGCACTCACAACAATGACAAAACGCCTTCACTACCTCGCCAGAGAGTTTATCAAAAGCAGCTCATACGAACAATGTTGGATTGCAAATGGAAAGGTATATGTCCGAGAAAAAGAAGGGATGCCCAGTCGCCAGATAAAAACTGAAGAAGATCTTATAAAACTACGGAAACAAAAATGACTACTGAACATCTTCGAATTGTGCAATTCTATCCATACAACTTTTCTTTTCTCTTTGTTAAATTTGTTCAAAAATATGTTTTTAACAAAAAATACTAACAGCTCACCTATCAAAGCTCATTTACTATTTCATCACACAACAATAAACCTAGCATTCGCACACACTATATCAACAACAACTGACGCAACACTATACTATTACAATGCAATACAATACAATATACACTTTTACAAAATATACAGATACATACACGTATATGTAACATATTTAATACAAATTTTGAATCTATTTTGTAGTTCTCAGATGTTTCATGCACGACTAGTGATCACTATTGATGTGGCGTCTTTTTATATTATTTTATTAAATAACAGAAAGTATGCCATAGTTGTCTGTAATATTTTAGCATTTACGAGTATCTCTAAGCATACAATAAAAAACTACCCTATTAGAAACGCCACCATTAGAATTTCCTTAAATAAAATTCAATACCACACAGAATAATACAGACAACTTGGACTCAGTCTCCGTCTCTGACTCTGCTACATGTGGTCTGGATGATTGTATTCCGGCTAACTTCACACCCAATCAGTCGCTCACAATTCTTAACCAAAACATCAGAAGCATAACCAAAAACATAACAGGGCTTCACACCTTACTCTCAAGAACTAAGGTTAACTGGGATGTTATCACTCTGACGGAATCTTGGCTCCCCTGTACTCAATATATCCCGAATCTATCAGGTTACAATTACTTTAAGACCGACAATAATCTTACTCAAAATGAGGGTGTAGTTGTTTATGTAAACGAAAATCTTCAAGTCTCTGTGGAGGAATTAGTGCTTATGGAAGCAAATTGTCTTCAGGTACGGATCGATTGCAACACCATATTGTTGGCAATATATCGACCACCAGGGCATAGGGACGTAAACAATTTCATAAACTCACTTGACGCTGCCCTTACTAAAATCGCGAAGTATACAAATATTATAATTACTGGTGATATAAATATAAATATCCATGACCAATGTCACGATCCAGCCAAGGACAGTTATCTAAATCTTCTGGCCTCACATGGCCTTCTAGCAGCACATGTATTACCCACACGACAATCTGCTTGCCTGGATAATTTTATTTTGAAGACAACCCTTCCTGCCTTTACACTAGTAGCCCACTCCTCACTCACAGACCATGATACTGTGCTATTATTCCTTGCAAAAAAACCTCTGAGACAAGTGACAACAAAATCGATCGTTCGGACCAATCATGACCAGCTCGATGCGGACCTGAAACAACTTGATTTTGGAGCTGTATACACGTCGACAGATCCACGTGAGGCAGCTGAAATAATGATAACACTCATTACTCAGTTAATAGAGATGCATTCTGAAACAGTAAAAGTTCCAAATCGTAAACGGATTGTGAAGCCATGGATCACCACTGGTCTTCTACGATGCATTCGGCATAAAGATAATTTACACAAGAAGTTAAAAACGGACCCTGAAAACCACATCTTAAAAACATCGTTCACGAGATACAGAAATTACTGTGATAAATTACTTAAACAAGCCAAAACTGAACACGAGAAAAAAGAAATAAAAGACGCTAGTAACAACACTAAACTGCTATGGACAGCTATAAATAATTTATCAAATAGGACCAAAAAGAAAGACAATCCGCGAGAATTACTATCCATATCATCAACACCAAAGCAATCTGTCAACGACGTAAATAGTTTCTTCGCAAATATTGGTAAAAACCTTGCCGAGAAAATGGGTAATCGGACAATGGTTTCAACCAGTGACAATCCAAGTAGCAGCTCGCAATCCATGGTACTGATGCCAACTGACGAAGCTGAAGTTACGCAATTAATACTGTCTCTACGAAATGAATGTGCCATGGGTTGGGACAGAATATCCTCCACCTTTCTCAAAAGACATCTGGCGTCACTGGTTCAACCTATAACCTACATTTGCAACCTAGCCATCAGTACTGGTAAATTTCCAAAGGTCTTCAAAAAGTCCATCATTCACCCGATCTTCAAGGGTGGGGACAGAAACCGTGTCAATAATTACAGACCCATAGCTGTGCTACCAGCCATCTCCAAGATTCTAGAACGCATATTGAATAAACGCCTCGTAGATTACTTGGAAAAATATAATCTTCTCTCCCCATCTCAGTATGGATTTAGGGCCGGCAAATCAACCTCAGATGCGGTTCATGACCTCACCAATCATATCGTCACTAACTTGGATGGTGGCAAAAAAGTCTTGGGGATCTTTTTAGATCTTGCGAAAGCGTTTGACACGGTCTCTGTTCCCATCTTAATAAGGAAGATGGAACGGCTCGGAATAAGAGGAATCCAACTTGCACTTTTTGAGGATTATCTGAGTGAGCGTACCCAGAGCGTCAAAATAGGAGAGAGTGTCAGTGACGATTGCCAAGTTAATTACGGTGTGCCACAAGGCAGTGTGCTCGGTCCGACACTCTTTGTCATATATATAAACGAACTGGGTTTTCTCACTCTCCCGAAAGGCAAAGTTATAACTTTCGCAGATGATACAGCCCTCTTATTCACTGCAGACACGTGGAGTGAGGTATTTGTATGCGCCCAGTCAGGATTCAATATTGTATCGAACTGGCTGCGTGACAATGTTCTCACTCTAAATGCGGAAAAAACTAACTACGTCACCTTTTCCATAAAACAGCATACACCGTCTCCATCCATGACGCCGAACACTATCCTAGCCCACACGTGTGCATTTCCTCACTCCACTACATGCACGTGTATTCAAATTAACAAGGCCGATTGCATTAAATACCTTGGTGTAACTATAGACAGTACACTCAAATTCCAGGAACATATCAACACCTTAAGTAACCGACTGAGAAAACTGATATATGTTTTTAAGACCCTAAGAAATGTGACTGACGACAAAATAAAAAAAATGGTATACTATGCTCTTGCTCAGTCTTTAATAACATACTGCATCACCTCTTGGGGTGGTGCTCCAAAAAGTACCCTCCTGAAACTAGAAAGAGCACAGAGAGCCATTCTCAAGGTGTCCTTGTCCTTACCTTATCGCCACCCTACAGCACTACTATACCAAAAAGCGAAAGTCTTGACGGTGCGTCAACTGTTTATTCAACAAACCATCCTGAAACAACATAGACTACTAACCTACTATCCATCACTCCCTCGAGCTAAGAGAAGATTTGATCCTGTTGTCATCTACCATACTTCGCCTTCAACTTCTTTTGCAAAACGTTTCTTTTATCACCTCGGTCGGTATCTCTACAATAAAGTAAATAGGGTCATATCTATTTACGAACTCAATAAGATAAAGTGCAAAATGAAACTATATAGTTGGCTTCAGGAACTCAACTACGACGACACTGAAAACTTATTAACAGTTTTAAAATAATCACTATGCTAATGTGCTACGATCAAAAACAAAAAGGAAAAAAAAACACACACGCACAATCACCCCACACACACTACCCCCCCCACACACACAACCTCCCCACACACACGACCCCCACACACAACCACTTCTCTAACTACACACACACGCAGTACACACTCAACCGTACTCCCATCCTGATACTAACAACAATAAAAAGGAAAAAAAAAAAAAAAAAGGTACAAATATAGTATAGTATGGTTATAGATTATACATCACAACATCCTAATTGCATACCGTTTGTACGAGTACATAACATAATTGTTAAATTTAAATGGAGGAGTCCTGGTGACCTGAAATACAGGCCTTGAGCCTAGTTTAGGCACCAGTCTCCCACAATATAATGCCCCACCTATATGTCAATGTAGAAATAAGGCTAGCAATTAAGAGTAATATTGTGGAGAAAATAAACAATTATTATTAATTGGATCAGTACTTCCAGTGATAAAATCTTACAAATACAATTTGGTTTTGATGCAGGTGTAGTTTTTGGCGATTTGGTATATTGTAGGGATATATAACCTTTTTCTTTTTTGTATTACCATCTACAAACCTTCCCAGTTAAATTATCTGGCAGGTAAATTCACTTATAATCATTTCTTTGACAGAATAGCCGAAGTGTCCATAAACCGTCAAACAGACCCAAGCCCTTAATCTGCAGTTAAAAGCTGTGCACTCAGGTTAACCAGTCCATGAACTCGAGTCCTAACATCTATTTACCGGTTCGTCAGTGGATTTTAACAATTTAACCGGCGTTAACTTGATAATCCGCAGTTTAAGTTTAACGGTCAGTATAACTTTCAGGATAAGAGAATAAACTGTGTTCTTGTGTTGAATACAGAACCGTAGTTAAATTTTACGGTTTAAGACAAAGGGTTAAAGTATTGAAGTTTAATATTAATTAGAAGGCTGTGTGGTCTTGAATTTTAATGGACCACCCTTTTACTTGGCTTGGATGTTATGGTAAAATTCTGTAAGCTTGGAACGAATATAACGGCAAAGACTGATTCAATAACGGACCAGTGATGAGTGGTCGCGGATTTAACGACACTCATATAAAAAGAAATTAGTTAAACTAAAAGTGCTAGAAATCTGTAACTGCACATTGCCCATAAAAAGTAATAGAAAACCTACCAAGAATTATTGAGGCATTTTTAAAATAACACTAAGCAAATCATTAACAATTTTCTTTTATAGCAAGACAATATTGTCATTTTAAAAATATAAAATTGTTCAAAGTCTAGTATCTTTAGAAAAAATTAAATTAGATAGCACATTAAAAGACATGATGTAAAACGTTAAGCAATAATGTTCAAATGTAAACTTACATGTATTTGAGTGTGTGCAATTTTACTGCTGAATAATACTCACACAAATAAAGACGTCTAGGGTCTGTTTGTTGTCTTTGTCACCGCACAACAATGACAACACTATCATAACTCCTAAAATACCCACAAACGCAACTAAATATTCGTCTACCCTCTAATAATAATGAGAACATAACATCAGATACCTCCAGGGTTGCCAACCGTACTTTAATATAGTACTCTATTTGGCGTAGGCGTAGGTACTCTATAATCTACAAAGAAACATAGTATGCTAAAATAAATTTATTGACTTTAACTTTGAATAAAACTGAATTAATTTTTGCCATTTCAGCGTTTCATATAAGAAGTTTTCGTCATTTTGGTCATAAGTGCAGTGTTAGGAAAAGAAAACCATGGTTTCATTGAAATTGTCGTTAAATTACTACATAGTTCAGTTCTTTTAAAAGCAGAAAAGTTGTGGTTTCGCAAAAATAAAAACAAAATAGGGTACTCTTTTTACTCAGTCTTTTCATTTAGCCTTTCTGAAATCAGATATACTCTATTTCCCCTAAAATTACAACCCTAGATCCCTCAATGATTTCCATATGCAATTGTTGTCGGCACGGCGCTCGCGCTGAACATAAATCTTTACTGCTCTATAGATCTGTAGATCATCGAGACAGCGAGTGATCTATGGCCGTTCGGGGATTTCCATCTGTCAAAAGTATAGAGTATCTAGGTGTCTGTGGTTGAAATGAGGTAAGCAGAGTAGGGTTTAGTGACACAGTTTCAGGTCAAGTGTAGCGAATATTGGATTCTTGATGTAAAAATAGATTTCTTAAGATAAAGGTTTGCCATGCTGTATTAAACTTTTATTTTCTACAACAAGTTTGGTTGCGTGAGAAGGTTACATTCGAAGTACTTAGGTTTATACATATTTTCAAAAATCTTCAAATAGTCAACACTTTAGAACCTGAATACAATCTGTGCATTAACACATTGGCACCGTACATGCTTGAAAAATACCAGTTTTAGGTAATCCGGTGAAGAGTACGATTTTCAAATAGGTAGTTACCACACCAAACTGAGGCTACTACAGAATACTGATGCAATTTTTATTTGTTGTTTAGGTACCAGTACCGTAGAGGAAACTCGTCTGCTTTCGTGAGTTAAAGATGATATTAAACTAATAAAAACCAATATATAATAATACCCAATAACATACGGGAATATGGTCTAATATCAAAGCTTTACTCACTTGTAATACCATTATATAAACTCTCTACTCTTATTGGTTGGAATAAAATATTTGTATATTCCTCCTAGTTATCGTTTTTGGCTAATATTTAATCTTGTGTATCAGTAAAATAATAAGCTTTGATTCAATAGCTTTATTCAGATCCTCTCCTACGGTTCGAAAACTATTAAGTTGCAAATTTAGCCATCCTGACATGAAAGTATCTTTCCCTCAAAATAAAGTATATTATGTACATAATAGTATGCCAAAGCCTCTACTCATCTAAATGATGATTTAGACACAATTATTATTACCTTAATAGGGATTACCAATAATAAACTAAATAGACTTGTTCTAAAAAGAGAAGTTAATCATCGTTTTTCACCAACAGAAGACGTACTTAACCAACCACAAAACCCCGTAACATTTGTAATCAACATCATCTTCATTAATACATCAAAACATAAACAAAGCGTATTCTCTGATGAGGCCATCATTACTGATCATAATTACTCCATCATACCAGATACAAATAAACATAACATATACGATGATCATACTTGTACATTCCCAGACATCATCATACCAGTTCCACAGCATGTGACTAATGTAGTAATCTAGTTGTTAATTGAAGTCATTAATTGGATGGACGTTAATGAAGAACGACCTGTGGATCAAGTTATGGCATGAGGTTATGTGGATTAGCATTTTTTTATAATTATATGGAATAAAAGAAGATGAGAAAAACAAAAGACGACCGACATAATTGACTAAAAGAACGGTAATGGAAGGTAGTAGTCATTTATTTTTTAAATTGTTGAAGAAACTGAAGGTAAAACATAATTTTTTGCAAAAAAAAAAACTAACATTATCAGCCTGTCTCACTGTAGGGCTCAATGTGGGTTGGCGATTTCGAACTTATATTAACTATAAGTCCAGTTTACCACACATAAAAATAAGAGTATTAAAATAAATATTACAATGACACAAGAAAAAAACGTGTGTGAAAAATTTTAGCTCAATCGAACACCAAGTGCAAGTCACCGAGACAGCTAGGTGAAACTAAATAAAAGCTTATAAATACGTAAGAAAAAAAAGGAAAAGTTTTTATTTGTGACCCGCACAGGAGACAAGAGATAAGCAAAAACAAAACAAAAACAAATAATAAAAAATAAAAAGGCTCCTATCACTCTAAAGTTAAAGGTTACAGACTCGTCTATTCTAATAGTAGTCGGTATTGACTTATGTTTGTTTCTGTTTAATATGCGTATAAGCTCGGAGAATCAACATTCGGTATGCTTTAATGATTAATTTGAATCGGTAGACCCACAGTTGGTTAATAATACCATAATTTTGGTGAACTTTCAAAAATAGTAACTACAAAATCTACATTTAGGAAGGAATCTGCCAGGTTATCCAAAAAATATTTCTACCAATCATCGAAATACGAAAGTAAACATCTATGTCAGTTTATTACCTTTCACATCTTAATGGCTGAACGAATTTGGATGAAACTTGGCACACAAGTAGAACATGTACTGGATTAGGACATAGTATATTTTTTATCCAGAAAGTTCCCTTTGGATAATTTTCGCGGTTGAAGCCGCCAGCAGAAACTAGTATTTCTATAAACCTGTTGAATCTCAGTTCTACAAAATAAAATAGAACAGCAGATAGAGTACGTAATCTAACAGAGAGAACTGCTGCTGTACACCTGCCCATTCCTATAGATATGCCAAATAAAACCGTTATTTGAATAGCAACGATCCTATTATTTTTGGTATCACAAGTAATAGGATAGTTACCACAAATTAAAATATGTGATTTGATAGGTAAGCACATATTTATATCTATTAGCACATTAGTCTATAATGTTGAAACACTACCGGGCACAGCACAGGCAGCAGTGCGCGTTGGTGGATATCACATGTCTTCGAATTTTTGGTTCTAACGACGTTTATCTTTATCGTTTTAAGAGTGGTGGTGATGAAATTATAGCTTAGCTTACGTTAGCTAGACGCTAGAAAATGACAGCTGAATTCCAACATATATAATGCTATACATACACAAAACAAGATTTACTTGTAGGAGTAGTATTTACAGCTTTGCGAAAGCAATCCCATAAACTGAGCAATAAACTTCTAAAACCATACCATTATACAATTGTAACGGATGTACTCAGACCTACTATCAGTAGAAAACCGTTAAGAATTTATAGGAATTGGAGTGGCAGGAAATTGTTTTAGGAGGCTTGAAATTATAATTTTAGTGCGGTATTGCGATTAGCTATAGGTATATCAATATCTTTAGGTCTTGTTTATCTTATGATTAATTGTCTTTGTACACTTATCCCTCTAGTACGTCAAAAAATTAGCAATTAAGGAAAGTTTGTAGAATTATGCTTAAATATTGTTACGGGCTGGGGTTCAGGGACAAATTCAAAACTGTGAAGAAACTTGCACATTATATCTGTTTACACTATAAAAGGAAACGGTCTTGAAGATAAAACATACAAAAATAACCAATAAAGCAGTTTATCAGCAGATAATTGTTTTATTTCTTAGAACTTTGTGTTTTCCTAGTAAAACCTATTGCATATAGAGATACTGATAGCCTCAATCAGAACTCAAGGCAAGACTAATTCATAACAATTGGCATAAACGTTCGGTATATAAAATCATTTATATTTATACAAATAAAACTACTACATTTTGTTAGGCCTGAATCCAATTTATGAGAACATTAAAGCCTTAATACAAATGATATATATGACAGAAATGTATGTACGCCTTGAACTATTCGATATTCAGAATATAACTGTAGGAGGCCCAATGAAGCGTTGGTAGAATGTAGGAAGCCCATGTGAACAATATTAGTACTCTAAATGCAAAAGGCTGCGAAGGTAACACGGTTAAGGTTTTAATGGCTATGAAGCTTATGAATACCAGGCCGAATCAATGAGTTCAACATATTATTACAGCCACAAATTAACCAAAGCTACATTGAAACCACTAACCTCAACCAAGGTTCTAACTATTACAACTCCCCTAAACTTGACACGGAACACTAAAACTATACATGACTATCTTATCATGCAAAATTCTAAGAAAAACGTACGACTAAACGCAACGCACCAAAACGTCTTACTAACCTAAAAATACCTAGGAAATTGATCCAAAATAAGTCTCACATATCACAATATAATAACGCCGTCTGGCTCTCATAGACAGACACGTCTAACCAAAAAAATCGTTAACGACTAAGAAATTGATGAGTTCTCTTAGAGAAAATTACTTTAATGTTCCCACTGAGGCGTGACCTAAAACCCGTTTGGACACAAGCAACAGATCCAACTTAATCATCCCTAAAATCTTCTGAAATGACACTATCACCTTAATAGTAACAGGGATAAAGAACAGATTCGTCTGATAAGGTAATGAAGATGATGGCAAATGTAAAATTGTGACAGCAGTCGCAAATGATTTTTTACCTCCAGCCGATTTGCGTGATTCACCGTCCGTTTTGCCAGACATGCCTCATACCAAGGCACTTATGTGGAAACAAAATTATCGCTTACTATGAGAGCAGTGTGTAGAATCCCATGGCGTGTGAATGATGTAACGTGGAATGCGTGATCTCATAGTAGACGGGACGAAAACAATTGACTCGTCGCATAATTGACATGCCGAACTACTGTAGGCCCCACGGGGTTTTTATTTGATCATGGCTGAAAATAGACTTGTTTTTGTAAAGCCTAAATTATATCTAGATATAAAGTACACATGTCATTTTAAATCGCGTTGGTCCTAAAGCGAACGCACGGATCGAAAGACCGTTAAAATTGAAGTGTCAAAATCGACAGTTAGTAAACACGTAAATTTCTGCAATAAAAACGACAGATTAACCGCAGCAGTTTGATACATTTGTAAACCAATACAATCACGATGTCGCTAGGATTTCTATGAATCCTGTAATAGACACTGCCATGACGTCATCTACGCTTGAAATACTAACACATAGTACAATGGCCTCACTTGAAACTTGAAACCACGTGTAGAAGCAAAAAGTAATGTTAGAGATAACAATGATACTCATAAAAAGAAACGACTTTTATAAAATAACAAAACTGGTTTTTCTTGCCCATCTAAAAATGTCACCTCTTTTATGAACTAATAAAATAGTCTCAATCTTTTCGCTATATGGTTACAAGAGATAATATTCAAATAATAATAATTTACGATAATAATATAATAAATTATTCATTCAAAGCCTAATACACAATTAGAGTACATTAGTACATGCAAAGAGCTAGAAACTTATGACACCCAAACTAAGACATGTCCTGTCTCTCAGGTGTCAGGGTTCCTTCCTGACTGGTCACAATATGTACATAAATTTTTATTCATATTTTAATTTATCAGTAAATTATTTAGGTAATTAATATTTTAATTTAATATATATTATTATTTTTAAATTTAATTGAGTTAATATTCTAATAAAAAATAATATTATATTGCCGCTAACAGTAAAGTTTAATAAATAAAAATAAATAAATACAATTATTTTAAACAAATATCTAGATGACAAGAAATAAATGGGTTTAATATAGGGTATAATTTAGACGGTCACCAAAAATATTTTTAAGACTCTAAGCTTAGGCACCAAATAAAATAAACAACTCCAAAAAAAATCAATTGACTTTATTAAAAGGGCACTAAAGTATATAATATTATGATCCAAAATAAATAAAATAAAGTAAGAAAAATCGCAAACCTCGCACAAATATTATTTTTGGTTCCTAAAATGGATCAACGGTCACCAAATTCTATCCAACTCAAAGATTAATATTATTACCAAAAATCTTACTCCAAAATAGTAAGTCGTCATCTAAAATACATTATTTGACCCCAGACTACTTTAATGTAAGACTAAAATTACAATTGCATCCCTTTATTTCTTAACCGCGGCCAGCTAAATCCAAAAGGGGAATTATAAAACGATCGAATAAAAAAAAACTTTGCGACTGATGATGAGATACTGTTTTAATAACTTGAGTGGTATGAATTAGAGTAAGTGAAGAATTAACTAAAGTAACGACGAATATTGATTAATAATAAAATCCAGAACGAGCTTACAAAAAATGGATTGTGATTATTCCATTCCCGATTTTAAAATTCTAGCCGTGCGACTAAATTACTAAGTGAGCGACTAGAAATGCGCGGAGTCCGGGTGTATTCGTGTTTTTAACGAATTAGTCCAAGAGCGAGCGAAGCGAGCTCAGGAGCTTAGGGCACCCCGACACGGACAGGTTAGGTTCGAACGAGATGACGGGAGCTGAAGTGAGCGAGCAAAGCGAGCGAACTCGGCTCCCGTCATCTCGTTCGTGTTAGGTTACTTTAGACCCTGCGGACGGAAATAGGAGCCCCGCGCAGCGGGGCTCCGTCGACTATGTTGCCAGAGTACTAATCGTACTTGAACCTTGAACCTCAATATATTTAGCGAATTCCATATAACGATAAATAAGCGACGTACGTTTGGGAACCCCAGTATATTAATTGATATTTGGGAAATATTCTAGCGATCGTTAGCTTTTTTAGCCTAACAAAAATGACCAAATTAGAAGTCATGGTATTACATAATTGGTAACATCTAAGTAGTGACAATATATAATATTTGGTCTAAAGTGTATTTTAAAGGCGTCCATATATTTTTTTGGCAGTCAATAATACGAAAAAATGGATTTATTTCATAATATTTTAGGAAACGTTATTTGGTGACCATTTATCCATTTTAGTAACCGTTTAGAATTTTTTTGGTAGTAAAATAGGTACTTTTTTGGGCGATGTTTAAACACAAGCCTTTAATATATCTTTCTAATGAAAATTTTAAGTGTTTCATGATTATGACTTCTTTAACACTTTTTAGCGATAACTATTAAGCTTCAAGACATTTATAAAATTTTTGCACAACCAGTATTTATTATTGAGATATCCGATTACTAACAAATGTTAAGCAGCTTGACTAATCGTTTACATATGTGCAAATTTTATTACTGACCGGAACAACAATTTGCATGATTTTGTCACACCGTCTTCTATAATTGTATATAACGACCTGCCTCTTCAACTACTTATTAGATTCATTCGAGCCCGACTGTGTATTTACGAATAGCAAAATAAATTATGGATTGCAACTCCATTCGGCAGCTAACTACTAAAATTTTCTCAAAAAAATAACATACGTCCTTATATAACCCAAAAAAATGTCACTTAAAACTAATGTGATAAGTTAATCAATGTCATGTCTCACTCTATTTAAATTATAAAACTTTTAATATGGAGAAAATTACAGATGTCGTGGCAATTTAATATAAAATCGGTGAATTTAAAACGAAGATACATGGCTTGACAGATTTACTAAGCTACTCTGTTAGTTCGGAACTTCGGGCCAAAAGATTGACGTTTATCGTAGGAGTCAAACTTGTAGTTGAATTTATTAAAGTGTTTCTTGGACAAATCGACGTGTAAACTGAATAATCATTGCCTGATATAGTCTGGGTTTTGACTGACGATTGACATTTCTCGAGTGCTAATTTTGTTTCGTTTAAATCCAATTCAATATAATATTGTCACTATTTTGTAATGAATACTCTTTCAGTGTGATCGGCTTTTATTTCGTGTTCTACTCCAATAAATGCTTATGTTTTTTCATCAAAACCTTTCTTACCTTTCTCATCGCCCCTTTGGTTATTATTTATTAGAAGATCTTCATAAAATTTGATTGCATTAGCCACAAATTGGTTCAACGGTATCTTGACAAAATCTAAATCAGCAGTGGAATTAACATCCAGCAATCACAATTACAATCTTCAACAAATATTTCATTAAAATAGTGACACGGCAAATAAATGGCTCACTTTAATTATGTGACATTCAGGAATATATCAGAGTGGTCAGCGGAGTGTTGAAAGTCGTGATCAATGGGATATTAGTTGATTAGTTTTGAAGACAACATTCATTAATGAAATGGATAAATCTAGTTGTCAGTATGGAATCTAACCTATCTGTATATTATAACATTTTTCAAATTAATTTCATCAATGATGGATTTGTAATGAATAATCATGTCATCGGGGTAAAATACTTGGAATCTATAAAGGTTGCAAACTCTAAAGTGCTTCAATTTACAATGTATTAAAATAACCATAATATTCTTGCCTGCAGCATAAAGCGCATTCACAATTTATTACCGATATTAAAGTTTAATCTTGAAGCTGATGTTCAAGAATATAAAAAGAATCCATTATGATTGTAGGCGAAGGCTAGCCGCCATTTATGTTTGCTATCTTATCTTCAAAGCGGTCTTGAAGCCGCACCTCTCACACATTTTTTTCTCGGGTAATGCTGTCATAAAGTACTTTCGCATTTTAGAAAAAGTATCCATTATGTCACGTAGCCTTGCATCAACGGGCTCATAAATTATTTTTAACTGGCTTCATTAACCTGCATAACGTCATAAACACGTTATTCGCCTGTCACAACACAGAGGAAGTATTTTTGGAAAAGGTCACAAAAGGAAAGCGCGCATGAACGCCTTAAGCATACACGTATAACTTACTCGGCGAAAATTGTTTACACGCACTTCGTTTTAAAATGACCAATTCAATTAATTGACGCCGGATTTAATCCTGTTAATTTGAGAGGTAGAAAAAAACTAATTTCGCCCACAATGCCCTCCGACGGCATTATAAAGAAAATAAAAACTTGTAAAAGACCTCTCGGTATGCGCTTGCGTCGGTCAATCTTCTCGTAATGTCATTTGTCGATGGAATCAGGACGCGGTGCACGCTTTAACGTACGGTAGAAAGAGATAGAATATAGCATCGTCTCGCCACCCCAACTCGTGAGGCAACATTTGTATTTAATTACTTCGTTTACAGACACTTGATTTACGAATCGCTTAATTTGAAAGTGTTGATTTAAGTTTTGATGAGAGAGCCTGGTTTTCCAGAAGTTATAACGACACCCACGTATAAATCAGTTTGTTTTAAACTGAACCGCCCGTAACATGAGAAATGTGAGGACATAAAGATATTTATGATGCAATTACATTAATTTTCGTAAAACAAGAGTACATGTACAGCAAGGAAACATTAGGGTACCATTTAACATCGTAAAAACTCAGTCATTTACTGTCGCTCCATAATTCCATTTAAATTCCAACGCAACATCCTCATTCGATATAATTGGTTATAACAGTCCAGTGCGCCGTACAGTACAAATTATATGATTATCCTGAGCTAGAATAACTTCAAGGGTCGTTAATGTGTAAATCGATTGCCTCGCATAGAGCGCCGTGCACTGTCGCATACTAATCGAAGAACGACAACAAGCGTTATAATCTAAACAATATTAACATTCCTCATTCTTGTTCCAGACTTGGCGGCGATACGACAGCTGCTGGAGAGCGAGACGGGAGGCACCACCTGTCCCAGCTGTAACATGCCCTTTGATAAGGGCAAGAAGAGGAAACTGATCGATACTTGCGGGCATGAGCGGTGCTACTCGTGCATGTTCAGGAACGAGGCTTGTCCGTCGTGCGCGAGGAATAACCAGGCCCAGAGGCGGCCGGCCATGGAAAGGTATACGCCTTCGCCGCAGCGGCAGGAGCCCGACTGGCAGTCGCCGCACCGCCTGCCCAAGCCACCGAAGCAACCCTCGAACCTAGCACAGAGCTGTCCCACACCGCCGCACACCAGGAGAAGATTCTTCCTGAGCCCCAAATCGTTGCGCAGTCCGTTCGGGCAGCGCGCGCGCCACTCGCACGATAACCACGTGCCCCTCTCCGGTAAGTGCTCGCACTCGTATTAGCATACCCGTGCGCCCGCGCCTGCATGTGGTAGCCGCGGATTTGCATCGTTGCGCAAGCTCTGCGCACGCAAACTACACTTCATTGATGCCTTCTTGGGCAAAGTTGAAATCTCATTCACAACCAGGCCGCGTAGCACCTCTCACTTCGATGGCCCGTTTATGAGCTTTACGAAAACTGCGAGGATCCGCCGCGCAGTAAATAACAGTGAGTGACAGTTGCGACACGCGCGCCCACGCCGCGCCGCCGGATGTACGTAGGGGTTCCTTAAAGGACCGGTTGTCTGTCTACTGTATTTATTAGTTAAAGTATAATTCCGTACTTTTGCAACGCTGCCCGCGCAGACAGCGGGCCGGCTGTGAACATTATCTCTGTATCTGTTACATTTTCTATTTCCATTAATTATATCATTCTGGTCTACCAGATTTCTTGGGTAATTGAAATATACACTTCGTTCACAGCTGTGAGTTTCTTAATAAACTATTAGTATCAATTCGCCACGGCCCTTGCCCCTTCACGTTTGTACTTAATCTGTCGATAGCTAACGTTTCTATCTGTCGATATGAATAATGGTATCTTTTACAATTTGTAATGGTTTGTTAATGTGGCGAGGTGCAATTAGTTGTCCATCGCGGTTCAATTGGGATCGTGTGAGAGAAATTTTACTTTATGACAGTATTGATGAATGTGGTGAAAATGTTCTTCAATTTCTTCATGAACTACAGGGTTGCCGGAGGAAGGTCCCCGGAACGCGGCGTGGCACAGCCTGGTGTTCAATAAGATCAGGTCACTGTGGTCCACACACTCTTCAGTGCCGCAAGGACTCAACCAATTGACAGGCACGAAGTCTTAATTTTGCATTGGAATGTGGATTATACCGATGTTGCTCATTTAACTGCAAATGTTGGCTTAAGAATTGATTATTCCTCTATAATGTGGTAAAGTGTTCAACTTGATTTCTGGGAATGATTTGAATTTGATAGTTCGATTGTGAGTGTAGAACACATTTCGAATAAATGAGTGTGTTAATTTCGAGTTGTATCGATTGTTTTATCGATTAATAGAGTATCGATACTTGCGGTTACTGAACACATCGGTATTCAGTCCACATTCCCTGCTCCAGCACGGTCGTCGTCTGATTTTTGCACACCTTATTGCCTGTACGCTCCGTCAGTTTGACACATAGCTTAGTATACCGGTTTTGTTTTACCATTGTTTATTTTGCATTTTGTGTGGTTTTTATTTGTTTTTTTTTTATCTACAACTTTAACGCTTGAAAGGTTTATGTTGAACATTATTTGAACATTCATTTGTAAATAAAGTTTCATGTTTTAATTTTTATGTTTATATGCACATATATATGCTAACTTAAGTCTTATGCACAAAGATGTATATTAAGTGTGATTAACCGATTATTTTTAAATCAATTCGTTTATTCGATTTCATAACATTATATTAATCGTTTGAATAAATGTTATCTTCACGCATGGCTCATATTGAATAGAAAACACGATGAATAAAGACATGAATAATCGATCCTCTGATGGAGTTAAAAAGTCGGTGACAAAAGTAACATCGATTTGTTGGTGATACGTGGCGTTCTTTATGATAAAATATATTGGATATGTGTGATAAGTGATAGTTTGATAAACATCAAAGAAATTATGACTATTAAATTAAGAATATAAAACTTGGATAAAGAATTAGTGAAAGGCAATGATGGATATGATTCTAACATCTATATTGATGCTTATTACCTCAATAACTACAGAAATCTATCATTGGATAGTCAAGAAAGATATAGAAAATTGGCAGTAAAATAAAAACCATTTCTTTATGATTTACCTGCAATTTTCAGAAAATCTCTCTTTTCTTTAAAATAAAAAGCGAGTCTATGATTTCCTTTAATTTTGCTTGTCGGCGTGTTTATAATTATAATTAACAGTTATTATTGGAAACTTGATGATTCGCACTTTGTAAAATTAAAGAAATAATTAGTATATATATTATTAAAAAGCAATAATAACTAATTATAATTAAAAAGAAACAATAATTAAATAGATTTAATTATATAATAATAGGTAAATTAATAGAAGCATTAAAATTCCAACTAGAAAGTAGGTATATACCTAATTGAATTGATGTGTTCCAATTTGAAAGGCACAAATGACTGTGAAATTACAGGTACTAAAGACTTTGTAACGTTGAGTCCGGGTGAAACGGACAAAATCTAGGTGATGCGTAGAAAATGTCCTGAGTGAATGAGACCTCAAAGTGATTGCTTAAACAACTCAAATTCTATGGAACACATTTATTACATTTGCTTTGGTCTAGACTTTACAGACGGCTTTATAGCGAATTTCATTGTCTAGATCCCAAATCCCAGATCGAGAAAGTGTAACTGGAGTTTTCTATGATCCCTTTATCCTCTCTACTACTATATCACTACTATAATTTATAACTATATTTTCTCCACTCGACTCAATTGAAGTGACAGTACAAGCTTGATATTTATTGACTTCAAAGGCGGGTTTTTCGTTATCATGGTGAGTGAGCAGATAGGAGTGAAAATTCTTGGAATGGATCTTAAGAAATTCTCAGTTTTATTTTGATTATAACGGCTGCTTATAAGCAACAGACAAGAGTTTTTAACATTACGAAACACATCTCCTCTGTTATGCCTTAAAGGGCTAGGGTAGAAGCTATGATAATGCATGATGTCATATCATAAAGATAATTCCAAATCAACGACCCAGTATTACCAGACTACAAAATAAATCCAGTGGGTAGTACTATGACGCTACATTTTACTATGTAGGCTGTGAGCTGGAGTCGCCTTGTCACCAAAAGAAACGACTGAGGGCGGGTCCTTGTTCAGTCGGAACGAGTATTGTTAATCCATATAACTTTGATATTATTGGCCATAGGTTTATACGTTGTACACTCGTGGCTTGAAAATGTTAAGCATTTTTTATATGAATCACGTGTATCATTACGGATTTATACCTCCTTTTCACAATCAACCGTTGCTAATATGTAGTGTTCAGTTTTTATAACGAATTCCTTATATTTAATTACTTTACCTAAAGGAATAAATTGGAGCTTCAAATGCCTCTCCTAAGTTGCTTCACAGTACAAGGCTTACTGCCTGCTACATACAATCTGCCTTCAACGCTTTCTTTAGGTCGTCGGTCCACTTAGTGGACAGGCATCCCACGCTCAGTCTACCAATTTCCTGTCTCTACTCAAGGACTTGTCTGTTTCACCGGCCTTTGGTTCTTTAGCACTGTACAAACAAAACTAGAACTTAAAGTGTTCAACCTTTTTATTCCACGACTGCACTTTATACTCCATATTCACAGTATGGCTTCTGTCAATGTAAACGTTTGTATAATATAAAGTTATTATAGTGTAGGTGATATTGATTCTATAATGTAAGAATTTTGTTATTGGATTAGACAATCTGGCGTTGTGGTTGTCTTTATTATGTAAGGCTGCTGTGAACAATCATTGGGATAATCATTAGGCTTGGCAGACCGGTTAATGATTGGTGTTTGTTTTATTTCACAATTAATTAATGCCTTGTTGACTACTGCCTACTAAACTGGCTATATACTAGATACTAGGCGATAGGTAGGCAGTTTGTTATTTGCCGGAGGACATACTCGGTTTAAGACAATCTGTCACTCACTAAGTAATTGGTCAGTAAATTCACATCAGATATACTTTTTGTGTTAGAGCTTCTCTTTAATCTTCGAATTACTGCAAATGGAATGCTATAAACTGTCGCTTTAGATATTTCATGATCCTCTTGCACTTGTCCCAATTTATTGGTGTTGGCGATTTCTATCACTTGTCTTCTAGATTATTTTAAACCTACAGTACCATTAGCGACTATTTCTTCGTGTAATATATCTTGTCACGATCTACAACTCACATTATTGCAGCATCGTCACCTCCAAAATCATTCTCTGCTACCATGATGAAGGAGTATATTAGATAAGAAGTCACTGGTGACAAGTGACTATGTAGTCTATAGACACTACCCGAAACAAGCAAGACTGCCCACAATACCTATTGTTTGATTTGTGTTTAGCAGAAACAAGATTATTATAATCATGCCTCATATCATTATTGCCCTTCGAGAGTCTTTGGCGTATTACTTGCGTGTAACTTGTAGTATCTCATAGATCAAATATGAGTGGGTAGGTAGCTACTTCTTTGTTTTTAAACGACTTCAAAAAAAGGAGGAGGTTCTCAATTCGTCGGTTTTTTATGTAGGAGTCGCTTTTGTAACCTGACTTGGTGAAAAATTAATCATATCTTGTTGTTTTGTCCACTTCTCTTCGGTCACAGATAATATTATACCACGTACTTTTATTTAGTATTCCTTCATTATTTTGAAAATGAGGTTATTCAAAAAAGTGAAAAAATTTATCGTTTTCTTGCTAAGATAAAAAGTTAAAATATAACAGCTTTCGAAACAAACTTATTCATAATAAATATTTTGACAATACATTGGAAAAAAACCTGGGGAAACCAGCATCTCCTAGAAACTGAAATTCAAAGGTTCCTGATATCCAGCAACTTACACTAAGACCACTTCCCTTCACAGAAAAAAAGCATATATCTCAGTAATGGAAACATAACAGGCAGAAGAGATTCTCCTAAAATAAATAAGTTTAGCATAGTTAAGATACTACTAAAAATACTAAACTTTCTTTACTATAACTTTAACCCTGAATCACTGCTTTTAGCTCTATTCAATGAAGCGTAAAGTTCATACCACACGATACAGCGCTTCCGTCGTCTCCTTCGTGTGAAACACCATATTGTGCGATCAAATTTCTAACATGTTTGGGTTCTGACATGTTGCGTTTACAGGCTTTAATTGTGTGGTATTTTTGTGGTTTATTATCTTTGATTCTATTAAAATGATGGACTGCTTGACAATATTGATTACCAACTTTAGATGATGCTTTTATCGACTTCTTCCATAGAATCTTTATCTTTAATATGAATAGCAACTTCGTCTACTTTATAAATAACTTCATTAAAATGTATAAACCTCACTGAAAGCAAAGACCCCTTTCTTTATAGTTATACCCTTAGTACAGAAAATTTTGGACCTGTAAAAGACTTCGAATTGCTCTTACATTCGTCGCAAGTTCTCCTATTGACATTTTTAAGTATTGATTCTGTTTTACATTTATAAACATACGCCTTTTTTCTTTAGGCATAAATTTCAGAACGCCACCCTCTAAGAGCCTTACAAACTTCTTTTGCTTTGTTTCCGTTCATTGATCATTTACGGTGACGCGACATTTGAAGAAGGTTTATGTCCAGTAGTAGACGACTTTCGAATAAAATGATGATGCAATCAATATCAGTCTAAATTACCAACTTGAACTGATTAAAGCGATTATGTAGTGTTGTGTGTATCTAAACTGCACCCTTGTCAATGCCTGTTGTACCAGTTGCACAACCACCTTGTTACACTGGTTCATTATTCTACCAAAAACAATGAGTGTCAGGGGCATAGCTCTTTTTGCTGCTCCAATAACAATATATTCGCTTTTGTT
Organism: Orthosia gracilis; assembly: GCA_947562075.1. Lineage (NCBI taxonomy): Eukaryota > Metazoa > Arthropoda > Insecta > Lepidoptera > Noctuidae > Orthosia > Orthosia gracilis. Next base: position 3,568,270 of record OX387270.1, on the reverse strand, counting down.
GCCTTTCGCTAATATCGTTAATATGCTTTCATTGTTAAACAGCATTGAGATTAGAACCCATGAAATCCATTCAGACACAGGTAAGGTCGATATCATCAATTTGCTGGTTTTGAACTAAGATCTAATTTAATTTTGTAGTCATTGTAGTGGTTGTTTCTTCGAAAATCAAATTTCTTCTGTTCGACTTATAAGGTTTGAAGAAAAAGAAAAAAAAGAAAAAGTAGAAAGGTGTCGAGTTCTTATTCAGGGCAGTATTCCTAACAGCTTTGTTTCCAGCTGCGAAAAATAATGTAATTGGATTTCGCGATATTTTAACTACCAATAAAACTAGTTTTGTATTATGTATTTTGTTAAAATTATTTATATTTTTTTTTTTTACTTTAAGAAAACTTCAGATGACACTGGAGTTATTTTTTTTAGCGTGATCTTAATTTGTCTGATAAAATTTTAAGGTGACCAACTCAAACACTTGAGCTGCGGTATTGACAATAAGACAGTCTAGTTCAATATTGATGACGTTTTTCTACCAATAGTTAACATTCGTCTAAGCTTCAAATATTTAGAATGACAAGATCATAAGAGCAATTAATTCCTTTGTACGAATATAACATGAACATTTAAATCGCCCAAACCTCACAAAATTTTACGTAACCCAACATAGCGTATCTAACGTGTAACCTTGGCAATGTTCGCTTCAACAGGTTGTACAAAATGTAATGTTGCGACAATTATGTCACTCGGAGTGCTGGTGAATTGGGTACAGACAGAAGAGTCATGGTCAATCTTTATTTGATGCAAAAGGTCATTGGTAGTGAACTGTGTTATATTGAACTTCAAAGTTAAATGGGGCAGCTTCCTAGCTTTTACTTGAATTATAGAAATATTTTATTGAGATAGTTCTAAAATTTGAAAAACTATTAAAACCTAGATGTTTGAACGTAACGAAATCAAAAGTAGGTACTATGTTAGGATCGTAGCAATTGGCATTCTGTAGTTTTGTTTTAATTTTGATTGGTTCGCGCTTAACCACTATCTCACCTGATAGTAAGCGATGATGTGGTCGACGGTGAAGCACGATTGCTTATTAGTAACCTATTTGCCCTTGGCTTAAAGACTGAGGCGTTTGAAGTTGAGTAGTTTCAATGAACGCATACGCATGAATGTATGAATGTAAGACTTATTTTCTCTTGATCTCTAAGAGTGGTAATCTTGGCAAGAGCAACCTTTTTCGGAAAGACTATCTACAAGCTTGTGAGCTTTACTGTTGTGTGCTTCATAGATAATCAAATTGTATTCTATGGAAATCATGTTACATGTCATGGCATCTCTACCCTTTAATCTCATGAATAAAACATCTAAATTCCCCATCCTCGTAATAAGAAATCAAATGTCTTCATAAGCCACGAATCCTCCTATAATAACAACACTATCCAGATTCCCACTCCCAGATAATCAAACACAATGATAACAAACCTATATCTATGCACACAATTTACGTTCTTATAGATAGACCTCAAGCTCAGTGACTCTACGGAAACCAGCTTACAAAACGTGGGAGTCGATAGTTTTTATCGACATCCCGAGTTCCCGACCACATCCCAGCCCTATTGATCAATGGAGGAGGGAGGAAGTCGTGGTAGTTTTTGCTGGAATAAAGACTAGGCTTTGATGGTGTGTTGGGAATTTGTTATGAGAATTAATGGTGGTGTTCAATGTAGGATGATTGTCACACGTGTTTTCGCTTTGGTCGAGTCTGGATTTCATGGAACCCTGTTTAATTTACGTATTTGAACATAGTCTTATGTAGATGTTAATCCAACCTTTGTGTACGAAAGGATATTTATCATTATTATTATATTTTAATGTCTTTTTTGAGATCTAAATTACAATTTTTTAGTTTTGGCTACCGTAGATTTTTGAATATACTCTATTATGTGTTTAACGAGACATTTATATTCTTTTATGTGTTTAACGAGACATTTCTTACGATTCCTGTCTCCCGGTTCATATTTACGAAATTACGAACGACACTCAAACTTAAGCCATTTACAATAAAAAAACCACGGGATCGAACAAAACCTAAAGATTTTTTTTATTGACCGTAAACACTTTTTGTATTGATCAAGTGAAAGTTTGTCCAGAGTTAAGTCATATATAATTTTTCTATTAAATGACGTTCTAGGCTCTATAACAAATCCATTGTATCAACTACCAAACGATCACATACAGACAATGATCGCATCAGTCATTATCATTGTGAAGTATCACAATCATAATGACTTACGCGATCATTCAATTCATGAACGGATTGAATGAGTGAACTAATTGATTCCATTCGTTCGTGATGTTCTAATCATTTGAATTGATTACTTGTGCTTCTTTTATCATTCGGAAGTTACTTTATCAATTTATATTTTGTAGTTCGTGTTTTTCTATTATTGAAGATTTAGGTTACTGTTGAAAGCAAGTGTGATCTATTAAAGCAGACTATTAAAGCATCTTATATAAAAATTAGGTGTTTCTATACCATCCTGTGCCTAACCAATGTTCAATGAGGAGTTTTCTTATAGTAAAGTTTGTCTTCTTGGTTGCAAACAGTCGACAAAACTTGTAACTGGCTGAAAGTAAATTACTTGCAGCTATTCTTGGAGTCATCATCATTTCAGCCGAAAGACGTCCACTGCTGGACATAGGCACTCATGGAGTAATTGAAATATATTCTAAAGTCATCTTTTACTCCCACCGGAAACCACACGGTACACAAAATGACAAGTATATAATTTAAAATGAATAAAGTAGAAGATACATAATTCGCCAATATAGCTTATTTATCAGTATGCATTAAAGTGACCATATATGGTAGCAACAATAGCTTGAATAATTCCTCATTTGAAAAGTGAATGCAACTTCATAACAATATCCTATTCTTTGATTGGGGCCACGAAGCAAGCGACTAAAATAAAATTAAAAAAAGAACATGAGACTGATTTAATTTTAATTTAGTCTTGAGTATGTAGAATGCCGCCTTGTGGCCAGTATCATTAGCCCATGACCTTATGTAACAACCAGGAATTATTAACCAAAATGTTGATAGAAATGTCAATTCAAAACACGACCTTATTGCAGTCACAAAGTGACACTTGCACATGCAGTAAACACGCTTATATGTTAATTTACAATGATGCAATACCTTCGTATGTAGAGCTACAAGATTGACCTTTCACGCTAGTTCTGAGCCGATAAATACCAAGCATTCACCAAAGACGCTGGCATTTTGTTTAATGTCTTCATTTACGGACGAAACGAATTAAAAATGAAGATATTTGAATAGACTCATTAATTTATTTACGCCAATGTTCGTGTTGACAACTCAATTCAAAATACGTTATTAGCTAGTTAAATATGTAAGGTAATAACTTATGTGTAATAAATATTGTTTGGTTAAGGAATTAATAGAGCCACACGGCCGTATTCTCAAACGAAACTGAATTTTAAGCCACTGTTATGTCTCATACATATCACTGTCTTTTCAGGGATTCATTAAATCAATACGACTTGGAAGCGATAAATTTTAATATTTTAACTAAAACTAAAATATTAATATCAGCTATGAATCGTTTGAACCTATTTTACGATTCCTTCTTGCTTGTAAAAATTGCTGCCATCATTTCTAGTCACTATTTACCCCTACGCCTGGAAAAAATCTTGATAACATTTTGGCACTTGAAAAAACATTATGAAATTAAACCACGGAAACCATCGTCTCCGTTTTCCTGGCCCAACAGTAACCGTATCGAGTAGAGATCTCGGAACTGCGGCGTTCCCACGCCATCGCTTCCGCACCTGCTGAAGATCTCCGCTTACACAGGACACCACGTTACTTGTAGATGTGGTGGCAGGTTTGAAATTATTACGAGTCTTGTGGTAAACAATGTTGAACAACTTACAGACAATGTACGGCAAATCAAGTGCCCTTTTATTGCCAGTAAAATAATTTTATCCCAATAATGAAGTTTGGCTCATTTCAATAAAAAAAATAGCCGGCTTTAAAGCGCAGATACCCCACAATAGCTGATTTTAAAATGAGAATCATGTCTAAACGGCTAGTCGTAATTTATTGCAAAAAATATATGTTACATTCGACCATTTTCTTAATGATTTGATCTGAGAAAATTTTGCGTGTTATTCGTATAACATACTCGTAGTGTTATTAATTTGTGTAGTTATGTCTAAAACGGACAAAAACACGACAATCGCACCAAAACCGCCAGGCGAAATTTAATGAATCACCATCTCAAAGACAATTTTGACCGAGTTTTTTTTTTAGAGTCATTTAATAATGAGGAAAATACAAAAAACTAATGAATTTTGGGTCGAGCAGGTGTGAAGCGTGTTTTGTTCCCTCAAGGTCGATGGGGACTGTCTTCGTCTTAGTAGACTAATAGGTACAATTTATGTAAACCAGAAGGTCTAGATAAATTTTTAGATGTTTGGTACAATGTCAAAAATGTGTGGGATTACCAATTTTGTCATTTTGACCATCAACATTGCTGATAGAATTACACTTTGTCTTAAACTCTAGACAAAGTTCCAGAGCCTCTAGACACAGTCTCCCAATTCTATCTCATTATTTCTAAGTAGGTAGTTACCTGTCTAAAAAAGCTTCCTACTTATCAAGTCTTTTGAAGTATTTTAATGAATACTAGTCTCCTACTGGCAATTCTTCTGATAAGATCATATCTATTTCCAGCTTTGATATTTTGATCCCTTCAATCTTACTCCCACGTAATCACTCGTCTGTAGGATTATTAAAAGAGATAATAGAAAACACTACATCAGTAATGTTTCCGTCATATTTTCTCTAACTCCTACAAAAACTGATCTCACATCAATTGTTTCGAAAGAAACATTCTCATTCGCTTCAAGTGTTAATTTCGTTCCGCTTCCTGTGATAACAAATTCGTTAACACACAATGGAGCAAAAATGTCTTGCCAAGAGCTCTTTAATACCGAATATGGCGTCGCTTCATCAATCTCTTTAATTTGTTGTAAAATGTCATGGGAATTGTTGAAACAAAGGATATATATAAAACAGTGTAGGTGGTAAAGATCTTGTAGCAAGAAGTGCAAGTCTTATTTATGGATTACTGATTGGTAATGAAGAATATTTATGACTGCAATCAAAAGTTAATAAGCGTTATGTCTCTGTAAAGGAAAAGGCTTTTGTGGGACTTTGTCTCGCAGATGAGAACATCCATCTTTTTTAAGTAGGTTAAAAACCTTAGCAAATGGAATGAGATTTCTCAACTCCTAACTAGAGGATAGACCATGGTAAAAATATTTGTCGCAACAGCGTCATCATTGGTTACCAACTTTTTTAAGATATTGTAATCCGTCATTGATACGAATTGATTACGCTATCTGTACCTCTATTTCATTAATCAGTAAAAAAAATGCTGTGGTGTTTTTAACCGACTTACCAAAAAAGAGGTGATTCTATGTTCGACTTTACGTTTGTTTTTTTTTATTTTTATGTATGTTCACCGATATCTCCGTCAATTGCGGACCGATTTTGAAATTTATTTTTTTGTTTGGAAGAGTATGTTTTGAAATTGATCCCATTTTAATTTGGTGAAGATCTGATGAAGAACTTCGGAGATATACAGCATAACTCTTCAATAAATAACGGCAAATCTCCCGAGATTGCTGCAATCGCATGTCTGTTTATTGTTTATACCATTTCATAACATAACATCACGCCAGTACGCTCTAAAGGGGTACGCCGATATGCACAGTTCATCATGGTACACTCTCATTTCACCGGTTATGTTCAGTTTCATATTCGGGTAATCTATTCTGGCATTATCTCTTTTTTTTATCTGGTACTTTTGGTAACTACTTGCCTATTAGGTAAGTACAACTAAAATGTGAAAAATTAAAATAAACTTTTTTACAAAAAAAATACTACGAACTTCTAAATAACAAAACTACAAAGAGAAAATTAACTTTACTGTGGACGTCGGTGTCCATAACGCAAAAAATGGTACCTACCAAAGACACCAACTTTCAAAAATAAAGTTATTTTTCACTTTGTAGTTTTGTTATTTGGAAGTCGGTAGTATCTTTTTGTAAAAAAGTTTTTTTTTTTTCAAAAAAGAATTTAAAGTTTAAAACTTGTCAAACTGAGTTTGAGAAGTTCTCAACTTTTAATTTATATTTAGAAACCGTTGGTTAATTATTCTAATTTTTATGATGTGTGAAATAATCTGAGACAATGTTGATGAATACTTCATTTGGTTTTTTTTTTTAATATGTGTGTGTAAGATTATTGCACGATTGTGTATGCATGGAGTTCACATTATTATAATTTGATTTTTGTTCTTTTTATCTGATCGTGTTTTGTCTGTGTTTTATTGAAAGCTTTTGAAAACCGGCATGTATATGAAAACAACATTGTAATTGATTTTGTATGAGTTGTAATTGTAGGTACACTTTGTATATTTCTGCACCTATATGTTAGAATTGTCAATAGCTTATCAATTTGAAAGCAACTGTTGTGAATTCAATTATGTGTAGTATAGATAATTTAATGGTGTTAGATTCTGTAAACTTTTTATGAGTTTCTGTATATTTTCATTAAATATCTTGCCAAAGGTGACATATTAGAGAGTAGATACAGAACAACTTTCTTCGTATCATTTTAATTTAGTGCTAGATTTCAGGTATAATCATGAGAAAAGATATTGTAGAAGATTGTTGTAGACTTATAACATCAGTTTGAATTACATGCAAAAGATAGAAGTTGTACAGTACTTGTGACACTTTCATTTATTTTAATTTTTCGGTACCAATATCATTTTTATATTTAATAATCAGTAAGTAGACTCTGTGATCCTTATAAAAGAGAAACTTCAAAAATGCACATTTAGCAGTAGATAGGATAGATAAGATATTTATTTTTGTAAAACATGAATATACAATAGATTTGCATGGTCTTAAAATAATATTTGGTAATAGGATCTATCTATTTTGCTGTTCAGGGGATACAAAAAAAATGTATTTGCTCATATAAACCGTTTGAATTCCTATAATTAATAAACAATTATTTAACCTACTGTCATGCAGTTGTTTATAAACAATTTATAGAAAAACTTTAAAACTAAAAAAAGGTACAGTTTTGAGATTGAGGAAATGTCGTAATGATAGGCACTGAGTATGATCATTTAAAAATTCTGTTGAGCTATAATAACATTTGACATTCTCCTAATCTCATTCACAGATGACGAAGGCGGTCACATCAAGCAGGCTGGCTACGAGTCCAGAAGACAGAATGACCTATACATGCGTTTGGGTCTCCTGCTCGGAGAAAGAAGAGGAGCCAGGAATAAGGCTAGAGACAGCTGCACCTCTCTCGCTTCTCTTGACGCGCATACGCTGGCTTCACATAATACGAGTCCAGTGAGTATCTCCCTCGACATTAATACAAAAATCAACTTCTTGACAAACAAACTACAAAACGTAAGTCCTTTAAAAGTAGACCTAAAGCACTTGGTGATAAGGCGGTTGATCCTATTTGAAATCTTATACGCCTTGTCGGGAATTTCTGAACTAATGCACCCCTAACTAAATCCCTTGAAAAATGGGCTTTAAGTTCAGTCAACATAAGGTAGGTTTTCATAAGACCACTGTTTACTGTGGAGTTCTTTCAAAAGTGGACCTTATATAGTAATATTTTTATTCATTGATTTTGTATCAACTTTTCATACTGCTACAACACTAGCAAATATACCTATGGATATGCTCATAACTGTAAAACAGTATTAACACAGAGCGTTCCACCAACCTTTCTACCATCACAACAGACCCCCCAGACTAATTTTTTGGCACCTTACATGAGTATCTACTAACAGTAACCACCATTTTGTTCCAGGTATCAACCCTCACCGGATCTTCAGAGGTGGAGGTAGCAACCCCTCTGGGTCGTGACTCCCTCGGCTCTCTGGCGTCCATGTCATTATCTGCAGCCAGCAACTGCTCGTCTTCAAGTCCTGGAAGCAGACGGCATTCTGTTAACAGTAAGTTAATCATTTAAAAAAAAAATGACGACTTTAATGTCTACATAATTATAAGACCAGACTCAGGGACCCGCTTCTCAAAATAGAGGATCACCATTGGTACTGGTTCGAAATCAGACATGTACTAAAGTGGCTATCAATAACACAACGTACTAAATAAGTTTATTTTCGAAACCATCTGTAATCGCAAACAAGCAATGAGAAACTGTGAACATCAATGTTTGTTTGTGTGTCTTTCCCCATAAGATAAGAAGCCTTTACCTTCCAGTGGAATAGTAACAAGTTACCTTGCTAGACGAGACAAAAAAATGATTATGTCCTGAAATATTTACTTAGTTTTTCTACTAGAACCTAAAAATGAAAAAAGTTATTAAAAATCCATTCTCTTAAACTATCACTATTCAAAAAATACTGCATATCTAAGTAGCCAAATGAGCTTCCCATTCTATCTATACTCATTAAGCCCCTGGAGATTGGAGTGGTCAGTCATTAAGATGCCCATAAGAGACCACGCCCCTTTACGGCTTTCGATAACAACCACTCCTTAGGAATAGTTATTAGCTTTTGACACGAGAACCACTGATAGTCTGCCTGTAAATCGAAAAGTTGTTTTTTTTATCAGCACTAAAAATAGATTGATTAATTGGAAAATATTTTAGTAAGATAAGTATTCTGCGAAACAAGAATGTTTACTAATTATCTCTCAAAAAGCTGTCAATTAACGGATGAAAGAATAAGGCCTGTTTCAGAGCATTGGCCCAGTGGTAACGGCCGCTACATACGGTCGTGAGTTCGAACCCAGGCAGGCACTTTACTTTGTGTAAATTATTTCATCACCATTTCTCTCAAAACGGTGAAGGTAAACGTCGTGAGGAAACCGGCATGTCTTAGAACCAAAAATTCGAAGACATATGACATTCACCAACCCGCATTGGGCCCGCGCATTTCCTCTCACAGAGAGGAGGCCTGAACACACAACTGACCAAATGGGAATCTAAGTGGGGAAAAGGAGATTCATCTATCCTATTAGGAATATAATACTTAATATGATCCCGGCCTTAGGGTAGGCCCTAAGGCCTGTTTCATATTAAGATCGGATATAGAACAGATTTTATTTAAACTATAATTATCAACTCTAGAATAGGAGACCCTTTCCGGATATGAGAAAAGGCAAAGGTCAGTTTCTCTTATGCTTTAGAAGTTTTACGTTTCTTATCCAAGTGATCTATTAGCCTCTAGATATTTCGAAAAAAAAATTCTAATTAAACTATCTTCTCTAGCACTCCAAAGCGGCCGATCAGACGAACTAACACGGATGTCCAGTGGCTTCTTCAAAACAAGGAAAACGGCTGCCAGACGGTCAGCCAGGGTCAACAGCAAGCAATCATCGACATCATCAGAAATTAAAAAAGGTTCATTGTTATATCAAATTAATGTTTTTTCTTCATCCATATTGAATCAGCAAAAAATGCGGCAGATTATTATAAGCTCTATTTTTGACGTAATTAGATTTTATAATTAAATATCGTCCAAGTTTGAAAGCTTCTGATGCAGAAATTGAGATCATAATGCTTTGCTGACACAAAACGTGGCAATGAGTTGCATTTTATTCCAGAAGTATACTTCTAGTTATAGTATGCAAATGTGCATGTATTTTAGTAGTTAAGTGCCGATAAGCCTCTTAGCGAAATTGATAAATTTGTCACTAATGGTATAAAGCTACAATAAAGCAGGAAATCGCTAGAAATTTAGAATTATCCGCTGCAAATTAGTTTTATACAAGAGCAATTCAACTTATTTGAATACTAACTAGGATACAAAATGCTGCTTTGAGTTCAGTTTCATTAGAACATTACCATGTACCATGTCATGTTAAAATGGAATAGGGCTAGACACAAATCTGCTGCAAGTCGATCAAACATTGGGCCTCACCCAATGGTCTCTATGAATGACAACCGATATCGCTGTATAACCGATCGAAAACGGCGGAATGAGCTGGGCTCCTTCGATACGTACAGATTCTTAGCAGCACTAGAATAAAAGGATCGGAAGGAGAATAGAGGAGAAGGGATATTGAACAATAATTATATGTTACAAGCCCCAAGGTCTAATGCCATTGTTTTTATTTTATAGTACATCCATCGCCACAGCTGACATTACGGCCACTGTTCTTCGAAGTACCATCCACAGATAACCAGACATTCTTCTCTGGGAGACAGTGGCTCATGAGGGATATGGAAAAGGCTTTGGATTCTAGTGCTTCAGGTTTGGATCCTTAAATATTTTTATTGCACACCGTTTGATTTATTTCAAATAGATCAAATCTAAAATTAAGCGTATGTTTTTCTAAAATCTCAATTTAAATAGCAAATCAATAATAAATATTTGTTCATGAACTTAATTTTTTTTCAACGTTTTCTTTGTGTTAGCTTGTCTGACTTACTGATATTTATTTCTCACTCTTGTATTTCAACTTCCTTATTAATTTTCTCCTCAACAGGTATCATAGTCTCCGGCTGTCCCGGCACAGGGAAGACTGCCCTCGTCCTTCAGCTGGTAGAATACTCCTGCTTTGGCAGAAAGAGGAACTGCGAGTATGAGGAGCTTCGGGAGCAGTCAGACATAAGGGAGATGCTGCCCGAAGAGCTGACCATCGGCATGTTCACCCATCTGGCCTCGCACGTTGTTGCTTATCATTTTTGTCAGGTAAGCTTTTGATAGACGAAATATAACTAAATATACTGGAAATAGCGGTAAACTCAATTTCTTTCAAATAAATTCTGCCATTTCATTCTAAAAGAACACCAATAAAAAATGTTTGTTTATTGTGCTTCTTATTCTCATTATATATTACTCGATGACAAACATTTACTCTAAGCTAAATCCCTTGACCAAGTATTCGGCCATGGCAACGACATCCGCTGATGCATGAAGATCGGAACCATCTTAGAACCCCCAACCTTATTGATATCTTTGTGATTCTTATTATTCATAACTTTCTTTCCAGGCCGATAACAACAGTACATGCCTCGTGGGTGAATTCGTGCACTCTCTTGCTGCTCAGCTCTGCCAAGCTCCTAGACTGCAAGCCTACAGAGAATACCTCCTCAGCGAGCCACATCTACTTGCCTGTTTATCCCTCAAGGAATGTATCGCAGACCCAGACTTGGCCTTCATGAGAGGCATCATCGAACCTCTCATCATCTTGAGAAGGAGTGGGAGTATAGACTCCTCAAACAGCATCATTCTTGTTGACGGTCTTTGTGAAGCTGAGTACCACCGGCCAGATCATGGATACACCATCGCATCATTCTTAGCAAGACATGTTCCAGAAATGCCTTCTTGGCTCAAAGTGATCGCCACTGTGAGGACACAATTTCTAGAACTTTCCAAACAGTTGCCGTATACGAGACTAAGCCTGGATGAGTCAGACAACGTTCACAAAGATCTCCTGGAGTATTTCAATACGAGACTACAAACTGCTCCAATTATAGAGACGAACATAAAATGTTCAACAGGAAAGTCTGAAGGAGTACATAACTCAGTAATGAAATTCGCACAATACGTGCTCCATTTAAGCCAAGGCTCGTTTTTGTTCCTAAAATTAATTCTAGATCTACTTGAGAGAAGCCACATCGTAGTCAAATCGACGAATTATAAAGTGGTGCCTATATCGCTAGCACAAATCTTTCTGTTGCAATTCAATCTACGATTCCCTACAGTGCAATCATTTGAGAAAGTCACTCACATCTTAAGTGTCTGCTTAGCGGCTCTATATCCTCTGACTCTGGTAGAGATTTATTACTCAGTAAATTCCTTACTGGTCAATACTTTCCTACCCTGGGATGAATTCTGCCACAGATTCGAATCGCTCTCAGACTTTCTCGTAAAGAGAATCGATAACACCTACATGTTCTTCCACCCATCGTTCAGGGAATGGTTGATTAGAAGAGATGATAACGAAAGCCCTAAATTCCTCTGTGATTTGAGAGCAGGACATTGTGGCATTGCATTCCGACTATCCAGGGTGCAAGCTCCTTTGGATTCAGAGAAATCAATGGAGTTAGGACATCACATCTTAAAGGCACACATGTACAGAAATATGGGGCCAGCTCAATTAGGGTTATGCCCGAGAGATTTGCAAGCAATGTTGGTTGCCACAAGTTCAGCCAGTGTTGGCGAAGCGATTGCTAATTTGAGAAACATTTACACTCCGAACGTCAAAGTGTCTAGACTGATGCTCTTAGCTGGTGGATCTCCTAACCAAATCACGGAATGTCTTGGCAATGCCCCATTGCTATGCATGTATTCGTATCAAGGGATATTGGCGATGGTTGGGCTATTGATTGAATTTGGAGCAGATATGGAAATGACAAATTCTCAAGGATGTACAGCGTTATCTTTGGCGTGTCAGAGGGGACACACTGATGTTGCGAGGAGACTTATAGCTGCAGGTAATTTACTGCCTGTTATACTTTTCTATATACCACTTGTTGAATAACATGGATCTTTTAAGTTGACTCCCCAGAATTAAATAAAGTGACGAATCAAATGTCTATCGATTGGCTTGTATAACTTAAACCTTTTTGATTATTTTAAGAAGTCCATCTTCTCATATTGTTCATCATCCCTAACCAAAATAACATTTCTTTCAGGTGCATCTCTAAGTCACACAGACACTGCAGAACAGACTCCTCTCGTCCACGCAGCTAAGAACGGCCACAGGGATACAGTTATCTACCTTCTTGGATGCCAAACTGGAAATGACAGAAATTCCTTAGACATTGATGATGGTAGCATTGAACAGCTGGTGCCAGGGTCTCGGCATGCACTGATAGCTGCTGCTCAGAATGGACATCTAGATATTGTTGAATATCTTTTGGATACTGCTGAATTAATTGTAAGTATACTGAATGCGTCATCCTATATGTCTTGCTATAAAGTAAGTTTAGCGTTGTTAAATTGCTTAGCTATTCTTTCTTTTAAATCTTTGCCTAAGTTGTGTATATTCATAGATTCGTAACAGTCATTAATTCTCTTTTCGTCATCTATCATCTATCTATCCGAATTCAAAGTTATTTCTCTGAGTCAAGTTTCCTTCATTCTTTCTTTTCTTTCATTCTCCGCTGTCAATCGTTACGCTATCATTTACTCCTTTTTCTAACATATCATGCTTCATACAAACTATCCACCTTTTCTTTGTTCTTCCTCTCCCTCTTCATCTATCAACATTTCTTAATGCTGTACCACGACTAAAACTTTTTTTCTTCTACAGCCCGATGGCATATGCCCAGTAACAGGTGAGACTGCTCTAACAGCAGCCTGTTCATCTGGTAACGCCGCAATCTCCGACGCTCTTCTCATCCGTGGAGCAACACCATACTCCTTGAACGCTCGACAACTGTCCCCACTAGCTTTAGCAGCCAAGAATGGAAGAACAGCCCTGGTGTTGAGGCTGTTAGATTCTGGAGCTGATGTTATGGGTTCCGGTGGGAAGATTCCGTTGATTTTGGCGGCTGCTGAGGGTCATTCTGATGTTGTTGAGATGTTATTAGATCATGGTGAGTCTTTAACATTATTATTATTCCTTCTGCCTAGTGCATGTCAGTGATAGCAATTTGGGGAAAATGGGTTTTTCTTTTGTGGTAGTAAGGGTTTATTCAAAAGTAAAATACTGACATCCAGTTATCAGTTGACTGTTTATATCGATTTTAAAGACTCCATTTTTGATTTATTTAAGCAATCAACCAGTGATTTCTCTATTATGTTCGGTTTCTTCAATGGTACGTTTTATTGTGTGTTAGGTGCTGACCCGGATGCAATGGATGCTGATGGAATATCACCTCTCGGATGGGCGTGTCTAAGATCCAGAATCCCTACAATGGTGGTCCTACTCGACAAAGGCGCTACCATCGGTAAGATGTTACACGTCTTTTACCTTCTTCAATATTTAGCTAAATTTTGCGTAATTTTACGATATAAAAAACTCTCATGTTCTGAAATAAAAATTATTTTATCTTTCTGATTACTAAACCATTGTGTAAAACGTGTTGCAAATTTTCTCAATACTTATTACAGACCAACCAGACGGTAGCGGTCGTACACCCTTGGGTTTAGCATGCGGTGGTCCGTCAGACCTGGTTGATATACTGCTGGAGAGAGGCGCCTCTTTGGAGAGGGTGGACCATAGTGGCCTCAGGCCGTTAGATAGAGCTATTGGACAGCGAAATGTTCCCGTAAGTATTACGAGTATATTCAATTGTATGATAACCTTGTTTGTTTGCTATTATCATCATCATCAATTCAGGCAAATTCGACCACTTTTTCTTATAAGCTTCCCCCAAAGGATAACACAAATTGATTTATCCTAATAACAAGAAATTCTAATTATATTGTAGATGCTAGCCGAGTCATAATTGCTATTGTTTGATTACATATTTGACTATAATTTTCTTTATTTTCTACAGGTCGTTAATTGTTTTCTGAGGAAAGGCGCTAAGCTCGGTCCGACTACGTGGGTTATGGCTTCAGGCAAACCAGAATTCATGTGAGTTACCAAACCAAACAATTTATTTAAAAATTCAATCTACACACCCAGTTTACCTTCTATCTCAAAACTTAATCCCCTAGTGGTCAAAAATACGACTAGGTAGGTACATTTAGCATCGATATCTAACATTCAGCATTTGATTAACAGAAGGAACAGAGAAACATTAAACTAACATTAACTCTTCTCCCCAGGCTAATACTGCTGAACAAGTTGCTAGAAGACGGGAACATGCTATACCGGAAGAATCGCCCATCAGAGGCAGCCCACCGCTACCAGTACGCGCTGAAGAAGATCAATCCCCTCATCAGCGACGAGGGGTTGACGACTCCTACTACTCAACCGGTGCCACACGAGCATGTGTCGGCGTTTGTGCAGCTGAAGACAAATTTGCTGCTGAATTTGTCGAGGTGTAAGAGGAAATTGAACGTAAGTTACTCGTGATAAAAAGCTATGCTAAATACTGGTACTTAACAGACAAGAAGACGATCCCATTATAGTGGGTCATTGTAGATGATGAAATCACTGTAGCAGCAATGTGTGTATGTGAATCTATATACAAAGTTGATACGACAGAGGGGCTTTCCTTGATACTGCCTATACTAGGTACCATTCTCAAGCTCTGTACCCAAAAATCAATTAAATAGGAGCAGTAGTTTAGTCGCAAATGATTTTTTAAGTTTTTGCTCCGTTTGAACACGATGTATCTTTCCTAACAGCTGATTATGTCTATACGCATAGGTCATGCACCTTAAAACGATAAATGTGAGTAAAACCTACGACGCGTTGTTGCCGGCTTGTTGCTTTGTTACCGCCTAGGTATCTAAGGTCAGTTAAATTTGTTTACATAGGGTGGTTGCGTTTTATTCTGATTTGTAAGCTATTTAGTCTGTTTGAAAAATATTTAAAATCTCGTTTATGGTGCTTTTGATTTTTATACCTTATCGAATTAATACTAAACACGTATAGTACACGTAGTGTAATTTAATGCCCCTCTGTCATATCAACTCTGTATATCTGTCCTTTGGTATGCAAACCTTAAAGATTAAATTGATTTTCGGATAAAATAACATGATTTACAATGAACTAGAAGATAGGAAAATAATGCAATGGTGAATTATAAATATTACATTTGCAGTGAATTCTCAATCCAAAGTTATCAAGTCCAAATAAAAATTCATTATGCTATAACCATTTTCTTTTGTTAAAGGAACCGTCAGAAGCCTTAGACCTCGCAGCGCGAGCCTCAGTCCTGCGTCCAAATGCATTCGAGTGCGCCTACGCCATGGCACGAGCCATCCTCGCACTCAACAAGCCTTCAGAAGCTCTCCCTCATGCAAGAAGAGCATTACTCCTTGCTCCGACCACCGATCTATCAGCAATGAGAACGCTAAAGGCTCTCCAACAAGAAATTTTGACAAGAATCAATACTGGCTCCCATAGTCTCAACGGTGACACGCGATCTATGAGAAATTTTGACACGATTAGTCTTAATATGCCATGATTTTCAAATATAACCAGGTTTTATGTACAAAAATAGATAGAGGAAATTTTTAAATTGAAATTAGGAAACACTCATAATCATAACCCATCGATTTATCGTCATAAAGTTCTACAATTTACTTCCATTTGACTCTGTTTCCAGCGTAATGTTTATCAGGCCTGTCTTTAATAACATTATTGTCTTAATGTTGATTTATTTCACGTAATAATTCTTCAATGGAATTATTATGATTGTAAATAATATCTAGGGAATCGAACGAACGAACTTTAAGATAGAAACAGTTATTTTTATCTGTATAAAGCAGGAGTTTAGTACTTTATTGTTGTTATAGTACCTTTTAATTGTCCTTTTCTGTAGTTTACAAGATTACGTTTTAAAGCTTTTCTACAATTATTAATGTAAATGACAATTTGTTGCAGGTTAGATGTTGTTAAGCATGTTATTAGCAATATAATTAGAACTCGAGTTTATTTTGAAGTGATTTACTTAACCCTTATATCTGTCAAAATATTCCTATAGGAATTGTAATGGATGGATGGTTTTACAACTATTTTATGTTTTGAACAATGCGATTTGATATTTTTCTTCTTTTTATATACGTAAATCTTATGTGGGTGCCGTTTAGGTTAGAGACACGTAATAAATCTAAATTATGGTTTATAGACGTAGAAGGGGCAGGGTTTAAAAAATTCAATAAAAGTTAAATATATTAATTATATATTATTTTGTTGAATAATATCTAATACCTAAGTTCTACGCCTGTATCAGTGACATTATCAAAATTATTTTGTCTTTACTGTAGATACCTAATGATTTTATAATTTTTTACACATTTTATTTACGATATGACTATATGACATGTAAATATGTAATTCTTCCTATTACGAAATAAGTATTTGACAATGTACAGTGTCTTACAAAATAATAAGAGTTTTAGCCTCGAATAATCGTGTCTATTAAATATTAATCGCTTGCCATTTTTATTAAATGCTTTAATTTTTTTTTTTCATCTTTATTAAATAAAAATAAAATATTGGTGCCTCGAAACTTTTGCAATCTTTCCTGTTTTTGTTATTTTATATTCAACATTCGAGTTAAACTCATGTGCCCATTTTCTTGCTTATTTATAATTTATTAAACATAATAGAGTGAGTTCAAAATATGTGAAAATAATTAGGAATGATGAATTATGTAATGGATTTTTTGTTTGTTTGTTTGTGTTGGATGTATCTATATAAAAAAGAGTGATGTATGTTATAATTTACTAGTTTATAAATAATTTTATTTATTTTTGAATCCTTAAAAGTGCATAGCTGAACTTTATTATTGACACATAAAAAACAAATGTTAGATTAAAAATAAATTAATTCCATGTAATGTAATATGAAATCTGTAATTTAAAACAAATAAAAAAAATAAATCAAACAATGGTTCCATTAGAAGATGAAAATGTTAAAATAAAAACTGGTCAAATTATTAAACTTTTAATTAAGACTGACAGTAAAATATTGGTGGAAATTATAAATGAAAACATTACTTATAACTATGATAGTGTAGTAAGAAATATTTTAAGTACAATAGTTACTCAGGCAGTACATATTATGATTGTATTAAATATTTTTTTCATATTGCTTCAAAATTGTTTTTTATTGACCTGATCCTGAAATACCACACTTACACTATGTACACAATATCCTGTTTATCTTATTTCGGAAGAAAACACTCTTTTACCCGATGTTAATAAGAAAGCCAATACACCGCGCTTCCACAAGCATCGCGAATCGAATTCATAATACGCGCGTAAATCGCTTGCACTTCGCCTGACTCTCGACTCGCGTGTGAGTCTAGATATTAGAGACGCCTTCGCCTTGTTGCATGAAGTTTACGCACGAATTTCAGAGCGAATGCATGTGTCAAGAGAAACGGACCGTTTCATCAACTCAATCGTTCGTTCGTCTCCTAACTCTCGTGCGTTAGTACGCTCCTTCTGAACGCAACGGTCGCGCGTAATATGTGTGAGAGAATCGCGGCGAATTCGCCCTTTCTGGACAAGCTCTAAATCATCATCATCTTTATAGTCTAGTCCTCACTATCCTCGACCACCCAGCAACTGGATATCAAAGTACCTTATAGATAAGAAGTAAAAAGTCCGCCTAAAACCTAACCCGCCTTGCCTTAAGTCCACCTATGTACCTGTATGTTGCATGAAGTTTTAATAAAAAAATAATTTATAAGACTGATGGTCAGACTTTCAGGCTTCTGACCATCCGTAACGTCTAAAAGTCAGAAGGATAGAAAAAAAAAATAGGATCCTTATACGGTAGTTGGTACACGCTGGATATATTATTATTTAAAAAATTAACATAAAGAACGAAATAGAAACTAAGAGTTTATAAAAATATCTCATCTGTATATTCTAATCACAATTATGGTTCTGTAGTGGTTTCAACTATCGCAATATTCGTTGCAGGTTTATTGCCCAGATTCTGTATAAATTTCATCCTCTCCTCCTCTGTCCTAATGAGAGGATGATGTGTAGGTATCTGAAAACTATGATAGTAATTACCAGGTTTATCAAACGCCATAGTCGAACTAGCAGAAACATTAGCCTTCGCTAACTGATAATGAAACCAAGGGTTGCTTCTAAAAACACCATCGTTTACTGGTCCCCGACCATATTCTGGACGAAGATACACTGGCCGAAGTATCAAAGGTGGTACTGCTCTTGTGGTTACTTCAGGTGTCAAACTAATCACCCTGACAGGAGGAGCGTCTTTTGAATTTAGAAAAGCGAAATCATAGACAGGCTTTTTGACAGTTCTTGAATGCTTCTTCCTTATAGCTCTGTGAAGGTTGGTGGTGACTGGCTGGTTGGGCATAAAGACGTGGTGGTAGTGCTTCATAATTTCGTCGAGTTTCTCCTTTGTCACGTTCTGTCTGTCTGGCGCCGTGTGAGTCATGTCCGAGAAGATTTTGTTGCACTGTGCCGTATTCTTTCTCTTGGAGACGGGGCAAGTCTGAAAAGCCAGTTAATTTGTTCGGAAATGAGACTAGCTTTTATAAGCCAAGTTACCTGAGCCTCTAGACACACTGTCATTCAATCGGCGATGGTCGAAATGCATAAATGTAAGGGATTGGTCACAGTGACATTTCGATAGCGTTATCGAAATTTCACGTGATCAATCCCTAAGGGCGGTTACGCACTACACGTCACGACACGTGTCCGTAATTTGAGTTCCAAGTTCAAAATAACTATGACAAATTATGAAGGATAGAGTTCGGATGTAGTGCGTAAGCGTCCCTACAAGAAGTACCTACTACGGCTAATTTGGAATTACGTCACTTGTCAAGAGCCTTTGATTGATGGCGTTTAAAAAGATATACGTAAAAGAAGCTCAATTTGATACAGCTCAAAATTTAGGTGAGAAGAAAGAAACACAAGAAAACCTAACCCAAAGTAATTAACAAGGAATCATCAATACGACCAAGAAGACATCCTACTCATATTATAAATGCGAAAATGATGAATGAATGACAGATGGATGGACAGATTATTGTCACTCGATCACGCCAGAACGGCTGAACAGATCTAGATGAAATTTGGCACAGAGACAGATTAAATTCTGGAATAGCACATAGGCTACTTTTCCTCCCGGTAGTATGTTTTCGTGGGATAATTCCTGACATCCACGCGGACAAAGACGCTGGCAAAAATAAATACCTAACAACGTCACTTACCATCAACATAGCATCAACAACATTCAACAGTTTCTTCTCCGAGTTACAATGTTCCCCATACATCGGTATGTTGATGAAGGCGCTCATATAAATGTCGAGTAAAGCTGCCCATTCTGCCTGGTTTGTAGTGAACTGTCGGATCCGGTCCTTCATCTTGAAGTAGTCCATGAAATTGTACTTGTTCAAGACGCCCATTTTTGTCATCATGCATGTAGTTGGCTCTTTTGAGTCTTTGCACTGAAATAGAGAAAAAAATACCTTTTATAAAAAGTGGACCGTCTACCATTTCACCGCTTACCATCAGGTGGTCAAGCACGAACCTATAAATAATAATAAAAAGTTGTAATTTGATGCTGAACGACATCTTAACATAACTCGACACTGTTCTGCACAGAGGCTGATAGAGTAACTTTTATTTATAATATTAGTGTAAAGAACAATGGCGAAATTTTAGCTGACTTAAATTTGAGCGTCTGAATATGAGTTATATATGAAAGAAATTCAATTAATTGACTACGTTTTTTCAAAGTATAACACTAACTGGGTCATCACGGATAAAAAAAGCATTATAAATGAAAGTATTTGATTTTTCGTTAACTCTCATTAGCTTAGTGTTGTCATTTTACACATATTCTGCCAAGTGACAAATAGTTACTGTAGTAAATAAACTGTAGTAAAAAAAGTATTGTATTTGTTATTTTAATAAAACGGAGTAAATAAATTAACAATACAGTATATGACTCAGTGTAGGTGTCCTTGCAGGTCGGTAAGAATACAGTAGTGTAGTAGAAATTAATGAATTAATTACTTTCAATTAATGATAGACAAAAAGACTAATATCCAAGTCTAAATAAAAATAAAGCTTGGTTATTGACGATGACATTTGATACACGTCAAGGTCAAAGTCGCTTAAATAAATGTACTCTTTCCAAAGAGTTTAATTTTACATTTCATGCTGAAATAACTAGGAAAGGGAATTAATAATGCGATATTGTCCTTTTACTTCCACGAAATTGAATAATATTACCTGTTAAACACATTATTAAAAGTTACCCAAACATAACCTACAAAAGTTCATGACTGAATATCTATTATTCTCGGCATTATTTAACAAAAATTCTTGCACAAACTAATTCAGGACATGACCCGGCATTAAACCAGATATTTTTCATTTAGAGTCGTAGAAATTTAATCTCAGTTAAAACAATGTATGGGTTTCTGCCATTGTCCTTTTAGAAAGAAAGAAAGCATGTTTATTTTGCAAATGTGCAAAACAAACAAGGTTGATACAAATGAAAAATAAATAAAGGCATAAAACATTGTGTGCCTTCTGGCTGCGCGAAATAGAGCCAGTTCAGAAAAATGCCAGATATATAATATATAGTTATCTGACGCTGTTTTACAACGAAACCTTACGTTTGAAACCATAATTACCTTATTAGGTAGGGTGAGGTAATGCGAGCATCGACGTCATAAAGTCAATACTTTCTAGGCCTGCTAATACAATATCACCAGTTCTCAGTAATGCCACATCTAGCTTCAAGCCTACCTCAAGACTCGTTCGCAACTCACCGTATATCTATTGAGGAACCATCCATGTTTCCTGGGTTTAGGCTGCACAGGAACATGTTCAACTTTGTAAAGACTCTCGAGACCACACTCCTGGAGGTGGCTGCGGTGAATCAGCTCAGGCAGGAGACAGATTTCACGACGATTTTTCTGTAACAGAAGAAAATGAAAAAATATGAAAAGAAAGAAAAAATACGAACATAACTCGGGGTTAGGTATAGGTTTAAATATAAAAGGACCTACACCGACATTTGGCCATTTGTAGTTTTAAATGTACTCGACCGCATAGATGTGTCTGCGATGTGGTGCTGGAGAAAGATGATGCAAATCCCTTGGACCGCCTTTCGCACTAAAGAGTCCATCCTCCGCGAACTGAATATCAAGATCAAACTGTCCACGATCTGCCTTCGTAGGATATAGGAGTTATTTGGTCACAATGCTAGATAGGATGGACACAACCTAAAACAGCTGATGGTTACTAGCAAGATTGAAGGGAAACGTCCTAGAGGTTGCAGTCCAATAAGATGGTCAGACCAAGTCTGCACATCGTTGAACAACAAACTGCACGATGCTCTCCACGACGGAAAAGACAGGCATAGATGGCGCAAATTAGTGAAGAAAAAGTTGTTTCCCCGATGCGGCCGATGAATTACGACCCTCAGTAATGAGGAACATTTCGCGAGGAGGGCTTTAACTGCTTCGAAGGTCAATCATATCAAAGGAGTATCAATTTTTCTCAAATTACTTTTAAACATATAAGTGACATATACTTTTGTAATCACCTCTTAAAACCCTCCATTTTGATACCCCAGTCGAAGGGTCTGGAAGAAAAAAGATATTGGGACCCGCACAATATGGTGCCCAAATTCCGACATGTTTTTTTTAACTTCACTTTTATTAGAACACTTGGGCGGTCAAGACGTATCTAACGGTGTAAAAAAATTCAAGTCCTTTTAGCAAAAAGTCCTTATAGCGGTTTGAAAGATATGAGGTAATAAAGAATATTACATGCATACACACAAGATAAGCGCGAAAAACATAACCCTTTCCTTGCAGTAGGGTAAAAAATGTAAATAAAAAAAGTTAATTTAAAAATCAAAAACCCGGCTGCTTAAGAAGCGATAAGAAGCGATAAGTATCGACTGCACAACATGATTTTTCTTGTTTACAGTTTTTTACTGCGCTTCTTAAGCAGTCGGATTTTAGATTTTTAAATTAATAAATCCATGCCTTGTCTGTGGCATAATAAAAGAAGGAACGGTGGTGCAAAGAACGGTTGGTCCAACTTGGGATTCAAACACAGAACAAGTAACATAAATTATATAAAATTAATAAAATTTATTAAATATTAAAATAATACTCACAGGCCTATATTTAGAAGAACTGATCTGGCAAGACATGTCGTGTTTACCGTGTCTGAAAAGGAAGAAGGAAGATACGGTCAGCAACGTCCTACATCGTGTGTTACATTTCATGTGCCAGATGTTTTATTTTATTTTCTTTCTTAACGAGACAAGATAATGATATTGTTCTACAATTTAATTTAATTCAAAATTCAAAGCTCACGCAGATTAGTACTCACTTGCAAATATTAGACTTCCTCTTGTAAGGGCAGTTCTGCAATACATAAAAAGAATATTTAAATCCAAAATTATATATATTTTATTTTAATCATATTCCTTCCTTCTAAAGATCAAGAGCACCCTCAAATTCCCCCATACACACCTCAGTCAATACATCTAAAGTGCAAGCCAGCATATTGTTAATCTCACAACTAGCTTCATAACTCCTGACGGGTTTGGCGACACACTTCGTTAGGACTCTCGCTTTAGCCTTGGCCCAGGCTGGGTTGGTGTCGGTGAAGTTGTCAAGCATCTTGATGTAAGCATCGATGTCGAGGATTCCTGTGTCTGTGATGATTCCCATCAGTTGGAAGACGCAGGTTTCTTTTTGGCACTGGAAATAAAAAAAAAGTTTTGTTTACATAGTCCGGATTCGGCAAAGGGTTAGGCAAAGGCTAGTTAGGCTTTTTATGTCCCTTCAGAAGTGCTTAATAAGGCTCAAACAAATTTCTATCAGTTGGGCTTAAACCAAACTTAAATTGGGCTATTGGCTTATTGAGTTTGGCTTATTTCTTATAAAAGAATAAGAAATGAGAATAAATTTATTTGATAAGATAAAATTCAAGTGGATTGAATTCCTAGACCTCAGGATTCCCTGTGTTGTGATATTTTTTTGATATTCCGTTATTTTAAATCTAAATCTAAAGGTATAATTTTAAATCTAAAAATTAGGTAAAGAGGAGTGATTGCATGGTGTTGTGATTTGTGTCAGTTTTGTTGGTGTTATAAGAGTGTCTGTATGTTATACGTATGTTAGTGAGTGCACGTGTATATTTGTGAATTGTCAATGTGTGTACTGTGGGTTTTTAATAAGCCAAGAGACCTTCTGTCATACCGTAGTCCAATGTAAGAAGCCAGTTTGTTACCATCACTCTGCATTTTATTTATGTAAAGAAGGATTTAGCTTAGTCAAGAACTCTTCGATTTGATGTCCTTTGATAAGTCTTCCTCTGGCAATATTCCATTCCCTTTTGGCATAGCATTTAACTAACTTAAACCAATCTTCTCAGATAGCAATTAAAGTTAGTTGAACCTGTGTGTGTGCTATCTGCCTCTATCTGTTTCTCTTCTTTCTTCTCTTCTCTACTTTCTATTTTGATACGGTTTTCATTAGGTAATATGAGTGATAAGCGAGGAAGGTAACGGTTGTGTATATAATTTGTCCCATGCAAACCCGGGGCGGTTATATTTTATTTGTGTTTAGTTTATTTTCAGGTGCTGTATTAAAAATCGCAACAAACTTAAGTTTAGGTTCTGTAGTTATTTAAAACCAATGTTTTAAAAAAAAATAACACAAAAACAAGTTTTCCTTTTGGGCTGTTCATGAATTTAACAATCCTTAAGTTTTTTCATGCGCAAACAGTTCTTAAGACCGTTTTCCCCGACAGTACCGTGGGGGTAGAAAAGTCGAATTTCTTCAAAACACGGTTCTCTTTGAAACCTCATACGCAAGAGGTATACTTATATATTTAATATGATTACAGAAGGGGACGATTTTTTCGTCTTCCCATCAACAGGAGATCTTTTTCTATTAAAGAAATTAAAATTTTTCTATTTGAAGAATTTCTTGGGGTGGGTGTGTTAGCGCTTCGTGTTTTGCTGTGTGTGTGTTTTACTTACTCCTGATAGCTAAACGCAAAGATTTCGAAGTCCGTTCCGAAAATTTCAAACACATTTAAGGGTCCAAGTTGACCCAGAAGAAATTATTGCCATTAGTGAAAACTATTTTAGTACGTGTGTCGTGAATTTTGAAACCATCAAAGATACTCACAGAATGAGGCACGAGCATCAGATCTTCAACAGGCTTAGTTCTTTCAGTAGTTGTCGTAGTGGGGGCTTCAGTGGTCGGACCATGACTGGAAATCACCAGTCTTTCCTGACCTTTGAAACTAAGATGGAAGTCGCATTCTGATCTCCACGACGGGTTGATGAATTTCGTCATTTCGCAGCAGTCCAGAGGATCGGTGGGCTCCTGAAAATGATGTTTAGGCCAATTATGTTTAATTCCATAATTAAAATTGCGATGGTGACTAAGAATATTTGTTTCGTTGACGCACTAAATAACTTTTAATTATCATCGTAGAATATAAAAAAATATTGGACATATATATATTTTTCTTGTCACGTAAACATAAAATAATGACGTAGCAGTACATTGAAATTTCGAGTGATTTCACAGTTTAGTACACGTTTAATTCACAAGTGACGTCTTATTAGATTGAAAAGGCCTCTAATAATCGGTTCACGGTAATAAAAACTATGAAAAAAATATTTAAAGTCAGTGCAGTCGGAGGAAACGTCTGGTTTTGGCCAGCCAGCTCGCGCATATGTATCCTCCGACTGCACAGCATGATTTTCTTCTTGTTTACTTTGTTTTAGTTCGCTATTTAAGCAGTCGGGTTTTTTGTTATTTTTATTTATAACTTTTCGAATTAGGTTCATTTAAACATGTAAGTGTTATATATTTTTGAAATCACCTCTTAAAAGTCTTTATTTTGATACACCACACGAGGGGTTCGGAATTAAAAGAAGGTTCCGCCCAAAATTCGCCATTTTTCTGTTTTCCAATTTAATGTAGCCAGTGACACTCACAGGGTTAAGACGAATCGAATGACGTAAGAATCATCAAAATCGGTGAACGCTTTTGGTCTCTAGAACGCCACATAGGAACAAACATGCATACATATATAGACCGATAAACACATTACCCTCCTTCGGCAGTCGGGTAAAAAGAAGGCTAAAGATGGTATCTACCATCTTGAATCTTGCCACCTTCAGCCTTATTTTAGGTGAGGGTGTAAAGTACCTCCTTTATCCCCTCAGCAAGATACTCGTAGTAGCAAAATGATTGATTCAAATACGTGACCACTTAACTCGACCTGTAATAATAAATATGTACTAACTACAATAAACATTTTTGGGATTGAGCGGGTAACATCAGCCGTGTGTAAAATGACCACTAGACAAGACTCTTCACGCAATGGTTTCCTCGAGATGACAGGTGACTTGAGGACAGAAAGAGATGGCGAGATGACTACGGCGCGCTCTATGCGGGCTTGTATTGCACGAGAGAAGACCGTAGAAGTACCTATGCCATTCTGTTACAATCTCACAGTGATAACTCTGGTGAAGTGAGCTGTCCTGAGCATCAATTGGAATGACAGCTTATTACATGTTCACTTCACCTAAGACATCAGCGATGGTCAGATTTTTACAGAAATAATACTGGTATGACTTGGAATAAGCTTTTAAAAGCAGTTTGGAGGCGGTTGGATGTGCAACGTTAATACTTACATCACTTGAAACATCAACTGGCGTCCCACTAAAATCGTATTCCGGTACCAGTTTTCTGGTTACATCATCGTAATCCGCTGTAGCAGGAGTAGTAGTTGGAGGTCTCTGTAACATTGAAAGGTTGAACTTGACATCATTATTATTAGCCTACAGCAGTCCACTGCTGGACATAATCACAAGGTAATCATGTCTTTTCTCGGCAACTCCCATCAGCTTTTGCTTCTCTTATTATTTACTGATGAACAACAAAGGAGGTTCTTAAGTCGCAGCTTTGCTCTTTTCTTCTCTTTTTTATTTTCCATTTATGTTAGAATGCGCAGTACTCAAAAAAAACTTTAACGCCCCTTAACCCAGGGGTCTTTCGCCTAAGGGGTAGTTTTAAAAAACGTATAATGTAAATTATGATTATTTACTTTATCCCCAAGAAACTTGATTTTTCATACAACCCCATTAAATGTTGAAAGTTATGGTTTGGTGCCGCGTACCGAAAGACACAGCGTAGGAAGGCCTTCCTCTAGGTGGTTCCTCTAGCGACGATGTGGTCAAGGCTGCGGAAGTCCGGTGGATGCGGAACGCGCAGGACCGATCAGTGTGGTGACGGTTAGGGGAGGCATTGTCCAGCAGTGAACGGTTTATGGATGAAATGATGATGATGAAAGGTTTAATAGCCGAAAATTCCTTTTTAGTGCTCCTCTAGACCCCTACTTTAAAAATGAAAGCCTGTGCTGTAAGATTCTTTGCCCAGTTTCCCAGCCGCTTGTTACATTTCGAATTAGCTGACAATTTGTCACAAATTATCCGACCGTCAGTTGTCAGTGGGTTTCCCAACACTGAATCATCGCTTGTTACATTGAATAATCGGCATCAATTTATTTCGGTTGGCAACCTTAGCTGGTATTCATTTACTACTATAACGAAATTAGTAAATTTAAATAGTATTTAATCTTGAGCGGCTGGGTTGATGTAGCCGCCAAGTTAAGCAAACCTCACCAAGGACGGTTTTTGGATGGGTAAACACGTTTTTTTTGGTTTACTTGTTTTTGGATAGGTGACCAGCACAGGTTAAGCAACACCAAGGTCAGTATTTTAATAAACACTGACCTTGGTTAGTGTTGCTTACCCTGGCGGGGTCAGCCATCCAAAAACAAACGAAACAAAAAAAAAAGTGGTTACCCATCCAAACACTGACCTTGGTTAGTGTTGCTTACCCTAGCAGGGTCACCCATCTAAAAACAATTAAACCCAAAAAAAGTGGTGACCCATCCAAAGACTGACTTTGGTAAGTGTTGCTTACCCTGGTGGGATCAGCGATCCCGGTCGCAAGTACTAAATACAAGGTACAGTCAACATTCATGCGTGTGAGGAATTTTCGATTCCCAGATCAGTAACAGATTTGTTTTTTTATTTTTATTTACAAACAAAATAACTTTTTTTAATATTGTGTCAAGTTTTTATAATTTAATTAATTTAAAAAGTTTTTTAATAACCTTACTTTTTTTAAATATTGGTAATCAACTATAATTGATTTAACTAACATATTTTTTATAACTGAACCGATACCGAAGATTTCGTCGACCCCTATTGTTTTTATAGCGTAATATAAGCGTTTAAAACCATAATATTAATTTTAATCTGCGAGTAATTGACCAATATCCAACAATTTATAAATTAGTCACATTGAAAAAGGTTCTCAGAAACCCAAAACTGCTGTAACAAGTGGTTAATTCGAGATTTTTCTCAAATGTGACAAATTGTCAACCGCTTGTCACACTTGGTGTTGAGAAACCGAAAGTAGAATTAACCGGCGATTATTCGTCGGTTACGTTAACAGCCTGATAATCGAGAGCTAGGAAACCTGGTGTTAGCAAACTATAACACCCGCTAAACCGTGTTTTGGGGGGTTGTTTTGAAAAACTTATAATAGTGTTAGTGTTATATGTTTTTAATGAACTAAACAATAAAGGTTGTAATTTATACCTTACTGTTTATATATATTATGTATATAGTAGATGTCCATAGGTGGGGACTACTTACCATTAATACATACATACTTCTATTCCCATGAGGACAGGTAGTTTGAGAGGATAATTTGACAAACAAAAGGTATTTACAAAGCAAATGTGAGTGAAGGGCGGGACGCTGTAGAAGGACAGACATGGATCTTCAAAAAGTTAAGGTCCGCAGTACTTATCCCCGGCGAGTGTGTATGATTACATGTATAAAAATAATGAAACATAGGATTATGTAAGGATCTTAGCAGGTGGTGTTCTGTAGTTTCTGCGTATCCACTTACCATCAAACCATTTTAAAAAATTTGACGGTTGATGGTTGATGTAGGTATACTTACATATGGGAAGTCAAAATCCATGAATTTCGATGGTTGTCTGGGCTTTTCGATAAAGTCATATACAGGTGTCGGAAATGCATCCTCTTCAGTCGTAGCTGCAAACATCTGTAAAAATTTAAGTTTGAACTTGAACTGAGAAAGTATAATTTGCATTGCCATTCCACGTGGCAAGGCTGATTCTTACGGATGACTGCTATGTGGAGGTGGCTACATTACAATTTACATATTTTGTATTAGATACAAGTACTAATAGAGAACTCGCTTTTTTAAAACTTTACCTGAAAGTCTTCTATACATATGGTTAATGTGGTAGAAAAAGAACCAAAGCGCAAATTCACAATTGCCATGCAATACTGATAGGAGGTTGTTTCAACAAGTTTGATACTGTTCCACAGCTGGGCTGGGACGAGTGTTCCAACGTTCTCATAACATTGAATTTTGCCTTCTCCGGCCAATCTGTCCGGTACGATGTAATCGTCACTAACTGTTCGCTAAGCCTGCCCCGGCTATGACGCCCGTCCTCAAGCATTTTAGAAGTATGCAAAGTGATTTTGACTTACATCAGGGATGTCAAATGGCATAAATACACGCTCTGTGGTTTTATATTCAGCCGTTCTGGTCGGTGCAATAGCTGGCGTCCGTACAGTGTGCTGTAAAATTGAAAGATTGAACTTAACCTAACAGAACGCAGTTTCTGCTATTTTCAGACACTAAAAAGAATTTAGAAGGTTGCAAGAATGGGAAAGTGAATGTACTTACATTTGGGATGTCAAATGGCATGAATACCGTTTGTGTTCGGGTTCTATCATCATACGAGTAGTCTTCCGTAGTGGTTATTAAATTAGTAGTTGGAGTCCTTACAGTGTTCTGTAACATTAAAAGATTAAACTTGACCTCACCATCATCATCAGCCTATAGAAGGCCACTGCCTGACATAGCCCTCTCCAATTGTACGTCATCTGTATTGATCTTCGGCAACTCTCATCCAGCTGTTATCAGCTTTCCTGATCAGATCGTCGCTGCACAGAATGTAGTTTCTGCTATTTTCAATAACCGACTTTCCAAAAAGGAAGAGGTTCTTTGTTCGACTGTATGTCTGTTTTTGTGTTTGTTCCGGTGAACATTCTTCCGTCAACCAACCTTTTTGTAATAAATGGAAAGATCATACATAAGTTTTATTACAAAACTATTTATATTTATTTTTTCGCTATAAATACAAAGTATCAAATCGAAAATACTTTTTTTAAATCCAGTACCGAGAACACACCGACAGTTCCCGAACAAACACGAACCCGTGTGACGTCACGATGAGCCAGGCAGGAGGAAACATAAGACACCTTTGGAATCTTTTGCGACCTCTCGAAAACATTCAATTGCGTTAACCATGAGACACTAGTGTTGAAACTCGAGCACTATGGGATTAGACATACGGCCCTTGAGTTACTTAGATCATATTTGAAAGCCAGATAACTTAAAAAAGTTCAGGTAAACGGCGTAAACTCACTAGGGTCCGAAATGACAGTAAGCGCTAGCCGTTTCCCTCGTCATCTCGAAGGCTTTCGACAGGGTCTGACACGAAACCCTCAATGGTAAGCTTTCTTCCTTCGGTCTGCCTAGTGGTCTGTGTAATTGGATTGCGAACTTCCTAAGGGATCGATCCATCCGAGTGGTTATCGATGGCTGCTCGTCTGGTCAGTTAGATACCAACGCCGGAGCCCCTCAGGGGTCAGTACTGTCGGCAACATTACTCTTGCTGCATATTAATGACCTGCTAAAACCCGGAACCTTTGGGTACGCAGACGACAGCACTGTTGCTGAGAGATACATGTCCGACGCACGGACTACTGGGCCTCTGATTTGGTCTCTCCGGGAGGCCATGGTTGAACGCTTGAATGCGGTCTCCGAACGGGGATCACCCTTTTCGGACACCCTCATTGAAACAAGTCTGACGCCAATCTGGTCAGTTTCAATGCTACTTAGACCCAGGCGTGTCTTTTTTTCCGTTAAAAAGAGCCAATTCCACCCGGCTCCATCTTTCCGTGATGTAACCGTGCCGTTAACGGACCATCTCGAACTACTTGGTGTTACGTTGACGTCGACCCTCAATTTCGGTCCATTCATTGAGGCGAAAGCTCAATTGACTGCATAAAGTTTGGGGATTCTTGCAAAGTTGAGACAGTACTTCACACCTGAACAGTTGCACAACTTGTACAAAGCGCAAGTTCGGTCGTGCATGGAGTACTGTTTCTCACCTCTGGGACTAATCTGCCAAATACTAGCTTGATGCACTTGAATCGGTTGACAGACGGGCCAAGAGGCTTATTGGCAACGATGCACTGGTCGCGTCAAAGCTCCAGAGCCTCGACAATAGACGCCGAAATGCCAGCTTTTTGGTTTTTTATCGGTTACATTTCGGGGTGTGTGCGACGGAACTGCAATATTTGATTCCGCCTAGCCCGCTTTCCATCATCCGACTACAAAACGTACGGCCATGCGCTGTCGGTACATGGTGGACATTCCACCCATACGCACAAAGCGGTTTTGCAATTACTTGCATTGTGCGCACAGCTAGGGAGTGGAATTCCCTTCCCAGTCTTTGTTTAAGATTGAACATATTCTGATAAAACCATGAAGAATTTGAGAAGAATTTGCATTGTCATTCAACGTGGCAAGGCTGATTCTTACAGATGACTGCGATGTGGAGGTGGCTATTTACATATTTTGTATTAGATAGAAGTACTAATAGAGACAACACTTTTTAAAAACTTTACTGAAAGTCTTCTGTACTGGTTATGGTCAGTGTGGTAGAAAAACAAAGCGAAAATCCACATTTACTATGCAAGACTGATACTATATATTATATACTACATAAATACGAAAAACTTTATTCCGTCAGTCACAAATACGAATTTCAAAATACCGATTT
This sequence comes from Orthosia gracilis, assembly GCA_947562075.1. Taxonomy (NCBI): domain Eukaryota; kingdom Metazoa; phylum Arthropoda; class Insecta; order Lepidoptera; family Noctuidae; genus Orthosia; species Orthosia gracilis. The sequence continues at coordinate 3,536,648 of OX387270.1, read as the reverse complement.
TCATAATTCCGAATGGTTCAAAATTCCGAATATAACAACTCCGACTCATCATTACTCCTATTTTTATAATTCCTAAATTTCAATATTCCTAATGTTTATAATTACAATTCTCAAAATACCGCGTTTCAATAGATCGAATAACAAAAAGTCCAACTTAATGATAATTCGAAACATCAAAAATACTAATTTCGATGATTAAAGTACTGATTAATACGATTCCGAAATAAAAACGCCTTGTAAAACTGAATAGCACTCGCTCACTTCAGCTCCCGTCATCTCCTTCGAACCTAAACTATCCGTGTCGGGGTGCCCTAAGCTTCCGAGCTCGCTTCGCTCGCTCTTGGACGCCCCACCCCTCCGCGCCTACGCGGGCTTAAATTACACTCTAAGGTAGGACAGACAAGACTGCGTGAAGTAGGTTTTGCAGCGATTCATTTCTGCCACCAAATTTTGTAGCATAACATATTGACTTTTAGTTTATTCGAAGTATTGAAAATCGGAATGTCGTTTTTCGGACCGAGAACCCTTCGATCAATCGATTCTTCGAACGTATGAAAATCGTAAAACTATCAAATTGCATTAACGACTTTCGGTAAAACAAATTTCGTGATTTTTTATAATAGACATTATAATTCTTAGGTATTATGAAATTCGGACTTTTGAAAATCGGAACATCGAAATTCGGAATAAAATATTTCGGAGTATTTGGGTGTTCCCACTGATAGGAGATTATTTCAACAAGTTTGATACAGCTGGGCTGGGAAGAGTGTTCCAACGTTCTCATAACATTGAATTTTGCCTTCTCCGGTCAATCTGTCCGGTACGATGTAATCGTCACTAACTGTTCGCTAGGCCTGCCCCGGTTATGACGCTTGTCCTCAAGCATTTTAGAAGTATGCATAGTGATTTGTACTTACATCAGGGATGTCAAATGGCATAAATACACGCTCTGTGCTTTTATATTCAGCCGTTCTGGTCGGTGCAATTGCTGGAGTACGTGCAATGTGCTGTAACATGGAAAGATTGAACTTAACCTAACTGAACGCAGTTTCTGCTATTTTGAAACACTAAAAAGAATTTAGAAGGTCGCAAGACTGGAAAAGTGAAAGTACTTACATCTGGGATGTCAAATGGCATGAATACCGTTCGTGTTCGGGTTCTATCAACATAGTCTTCCGTAGTGGTCATTAAATTAGTAGTTGGAGTCCTTACAGTCTTCAGTAACATTGAAAGATTAAACTTGACCTAACAGAACGTTATAATCATCATCATCAGCCTACAGAAGTCCATTGTTGGACATTAGGCCTCTCCAATTGCACGTCATCTGTATCGATTTTCGGCAACTCTCATCCAGCTGTTATCAGCCACCATGATTAGATCGTCGCTGCACAGAATGTAGTTTCTGCTATTTTCAATAACCGACTTTCCAAAAACGAGGAGCTTCTTTGTTCGACTGTATGTCTGTTTTTTTGTGTTTGTTCCGGTGAATATTATTCCATCAACCAACTTTTTTTTTAATAAATGGAAATATCATATAAGTTTTATTACAAAACTATTTTTTTTCGTTATAAATACAAAGTATCAAATTGAAAATACTTTTTAAATCCAGTACCGAAAACACACCGACCGTTCCCCAACAAACCCGATCCCGTGTGACATCACGATGTTCATTTCTACTCATTAAATTTTCATTACGACTACTTTATACTCACCCTCAGTTTCCCAACTCAAAATTATCGCAGAATGAATGTGACAAATTTCCAAGCACGCGTTATCTGTTGTGATTGGCTGTTGAAAATCCATTCAACCAATCACAGCAGATAACGCATGCTTGACAATTTGTCACATTAATTCTGCAATAATTTTGAGCTGGGAAACTAACTGCCGGTTTCCTAGCTCACAATTATCGGGCTGTTAACGTAATCGACGAATAATCGCCTGTTAATTCTACTTTCAGTTTCTCAACACCCAAATGTGACAAGCGTTTAACAATTTGTTACATTTGAGAAAAATCTCGAATTAACCACATGTTACATCAGTTTTGGGTTTCTGAGAACCTTTTTCAATGTTAATCTCTTGTCAACGAGCCTAATTTACAATTTTTGGATATTGGTCAATTATTCGCACATTAAAATTAATATTATAATTTTAAATGCTTATATTACGATAAAAAAAATAATAGGGGTCGGCGAAATCTTTGATATCGGTTCAGTTATAAAAAAATATGTTAATTAGATCAATTATAGTTGATAACCAAGATTTAAAAAAGGAAGGTTATTACAAACTTTTTAAACTAATTAAATTATAAAAACATGACACAATTATTACCAAAATAGTTTTTTTGTATGTAGGAAAATAAAAAACATAAAAAAACTGTTACTGATCTGAATCGAAAATTCCTCACACGCATTCATGTTGACTGTACTTTGAACTTAGTACTTGCGGCCGGGATGGCTGATCCCGCCAGGGTAAGCAACACTTATCACGGTCAGTGTTTGGATGGGTGGCCACTTTTTTTTGGTTCGCTTGTTTTCACAACATATCGAGGTCAGTATTTGGGTGGGCGACCAGTTTTTTTTTTTGATCAATTTTTTTTTGGATGGGCACCAAAATTAATTAATTTATTTATTTATTTATGTATTTATTTATCCTCGCGCTGCAAGGCGGCAGCAATTACACCATTGGAGCACAATCATATAAAGTCACTATAAGTCTAGGTTTCCTCACGATGTTTTCCTTCACCGTTGTCAGCAATGTCCAAGATAAACTTGGAAAGTACATATGAATTTGAAAAAGTCACATTATTATAAAGCTGAAGAGTTTGTTTGTTTGAACGCGCTAATCTCAGGAACTACTGTTGGGAATTGAAAAATAATTTTTGTGTTGGATACTCCATTTATCGAGGAAGGTTATAGGCTATATAAAATCACGGTACGACCAATAGGAGCGGAGCATAAAAGAAAAATGTTGCAAAAACGGGAAAAATTATTCTTTTTTGAGAGATTTCGTTGCGTGCGCTGCGTAAGCGCTTAAAGTTACGCATCAATCAATCAATCAATGTAAATGGATAGGTAGCCAGTTGACGGGAGTGAAGCCGCGTGGGACAGCTAGGACCATTACATAAGGTATAATGTTCCTTTGGGATCATATTTATGAGCATTGGGATGAAAAGTAGTATATAATTATGCTATTCCAGATTGGCGTGATTGAGTAACAAACATACATCCTTCCAAACTTTTACATTTATAATATTAGTAAGATTCCTTTATTCTGATTCATTTTTCCTCTTAACCTGCATTGTAGGTAATATGCTTATAGGTTTGCTTTGCTAGGTTTCGATTTGACCGCAAATAAACATGTGATATGAAAAGTAAAAGTGTTATTGTTTGTACAGAAAAGCAATACAATACGATTAACTTAATAGAAATAGTAGACCTACTAGAAATGATTACGACAGTAGGTAAAGTAAATCATCTTCTTATTTTTAAGCAATTTAAAAATGCTTTCTGAATTTAATGAAAAAAAAGATGATGAGTAGGTAGTTAGTGGCAGCTTTCTATTAAGAAGTATTAAGAACTGGCTGTGCCCGCAGCTTCGCTCCCGTCAACTGCCTACCCTACCCTACTTAACTTTCCATCTACCTTCCCGCCTACCCTACCCATTCTTTCGCGGAGAATCTTAACACCGCCCTTCAGAAAATGACTTCAAATGCACAACGCTGTCTATCGAATATGGAGTTCAACTGTCCGAATATCTGAATTTGGTTTGTTGTGATAATTTTACGTCTTGAACACTTTAAATTCCTCTAAGTTATGATAGAATGAACCGACTGCGATGAAACACAAACTAAGTAATACTTCAAGTTACGTACAATTTTTATGTATAAAAGTTATCTGCTTTGATTTCGTACATTTTACGTGTTGCGTGCACAAATAAACAGACAAAAATTAAAAAAATGCTGGAAATAGGTTCTGTTTAACACCCCGGCTATTTTTGGAAATATTTCCGATGTACAAAAACGACTTTACTACAGATTTATTTTATGTATATTGATAAATTAAAAATTTAAATACAACTGTTTAAGAGCTATCATGCCACAGACAGATACACAAATACACAAACACACAGAGACACACTTCATACTTATAACACCCCAAATTTCCCGTCGGGGTTAAAAATAACTTTGTGGATGTTTATCGTTACTTTTAACTAACACTTTTGGCACTTAGCCGGAGCCTCTTGTGCCTTACCTGGAAGTCGACAGTCTGCACATCAGTGTATTTTAGGCCGTGGTCAACGTAGTGGATAAAGGAAGAGAAACCACATTCTTCTAGCACCGTCGTGTTGAATATCACTGGCAAGTCGCAGCATTTTGAGTCGAAATACTGTTGAAAGTTGAAGGAACTCTATTAGCATAACCATGATCAGCCTTTTTAACGTTCCCACTGCTAGGATACATGTCTCCCCTTTGTGTAAGAGGAAATGGGCCTTAATCCCCCATCTGGGTCCAGTGTGGGTTGGTGGATGTCATATGTCTTCGAGTTTTTGTTTCTTGGACGTGCCTGTTTCCTCATTATGTCTACCTTCACCTTAGAGCACTACTGATAAAACAATTTAGACAAAGTAAGCGCCTGCTTGGATTCGAACCCACTACCTCAGACACGTAAGTGGGGGCCGTTACCACTGGGTCACCACTGCTCTGAACACTAATAGATATTTAGCAGTGCAGTAGCCTTTAATATTTTTAAATTTTGATCTAATAATCAAAGGAGACAATTCAGAATAGACTACATAAAAAATTGTGTTAGAGGTAAATTGCTATAGAGAGATTATTTGACAGAATATTAAGACTCTCCTCCAAAATTTTGCCGTAACAAAAATTTTGCAGTACAAAAAAGTGCAAGAACTTACGTTTTTCAAAAACCAAGCGGGCCGACGCTCTCTGGGCAAATTTTTCTCCAAGCCAATGTAACGGCTGAAAATATTCAAGCATAGTTTTAGCAGTTGAACTACTTTGATCCGCTCCTTTTGAAGAAATGAAACTCAAGATTCAAGGTGTAACACGGTCAACCTAACTGTGCGCGGCGCAGTCCAGGTGCTGTGAAGATACTCCGACTCTTGCTATTGGCGCACGGGGCGGCGCCGCACGGATATGAGTGGGTGGAATAGGATTCCAGTGAGGCGCACAGTTAAGAAATAAAACTAGAAAAACCAAGGTGGATCAGAAACATGGAAATGAAATCAAAATACTCGTACCTTTGTGCGAACATGTATTTCAAGCCAGCAAGAGATGAAACGGGGGAACAGGAATCATCCGGTCTTGTACTGCTGACTGGACAGAACTGTAACGAGTTTAAAAAACATAACTATAAGTTTTTAATAGCATTTACTTTTGTTGTGATTTAGTTGTTGTCTTTATAAAGACTCCTCGTTGGAGTATCAGAATGTCAATCACAAAGTCTGAAACTTAAAACAATTTTAGAAATTAGCGGTATCCAGGAATCAGAATGTCCTGGAAGTTGTATTGCCATATTTTATTGCTTTGCATTTTTTATTAACTGTATCTAGATTACACTAGAAGACTCCAAAAGAGTGGAGTAAAGGCTCTGTGTTATAGAGTAGGTAAGTACAATATTTTCTGATACTTACATCAATCATCTGATCCACAACACAATGCAGCAGCGCCTGGCCTGGACAGGTGTTAGTAAACCTTCGCGTCCGGTTCTCATAGCAATTCTCCAAGACGTCGCCGATCACATCCTGCCACGGACCTTCGGGCAACACTCGTCTGAAGATGACCTCGCTTTCTTCCTTTGTTGGCAAGGAGTCTGGTAGACCTAGTTTGTTGCTGACACAGTCCCAGTGGTGACACTGTAAAGATGGGAGGAATAGCTTTTATATTCTGCTTTGCATATTAGCTAGACTGCAACCAATAACCCTACTAAGTGACCTAATTATGAAAATCAAAATCAAATCAAAATCAAAATTTATTTGCGTAAGATGTGGCAGGTATAAGTGATTTAACAATATTGGAAAGACACATTCGGCCATTTAGTGATGGAAAGAGGAAGATTTGGGCTATCAAAATTGGTTCAGTTAAATTTTGTTAGGCCAAATCTTCCTCATCGGTATGAAGGAGTAGGTAAGACTTCAAGGATATTATCTTCTTGATCAGTAGTTTGGAGTGAGTTATTTAAGGTGAAAGTGTTGGCTCCTAAAAGCCTATTAAATCCTACCTGTTGCCGATTCTAATGGTGTTTTCTTTTGGCGTTGTTAATTTAATCAAATAGCAAGTAAATGAGAATGTTTTGACAGAATTTTTAGTAATAAGTACTTAGTTTTCTTTTGCGTAAATCAACCTTTCCGAAACCACGTACTATGTAGTAGTGTAGTACAGGACTTATGTAGTATCCAGTGTTGTTCGAGGAAGCTTTACAGATATTAATTAAGGGTCTCTCACTCTAAGGTTTTGCTGGTAGTAAACTATACTTTAAGTTAAGCTCACTCTGTGTTAATCTTAGGTAGGTATGAAATTTTTGTGCACAATCTATCTAATACCTTTAAACGAGCAATTCTTGTATATATAAATAATCTGAATCTCGGAAACGGCTCCAACAATTTTCATGAAATTTAGTGTGCAGGGCCTTTTGGGGCCGATAAATCGATCTAGCTAGATTTTATTTTTAGAAAACGTCGTTTTCTCTGCAGAGAGGGTCTCTCGGTCGCCCAGGTACTAAAGAATTAAGAAGGGTACTTTTTATATTATATTTTTTATCCCAGAGGCTCTAACAAAAGTGACATTCTACCAGCGACAAAAAATTTCAAAAAGTCCAAAACTTTTGAGACTCGTTACCGGAATGCGACCTGAGCAAACCAAAACATTTTTGAGTGTTGACAATCATCATAGCTGTGGAGGTACTCGATAGGTTGTCACTGTATTGAGAGCTCTAGACATTTTAGAAGCTTATGGGTACGTTTCCACCAGAAATGTGCGAAGATGCGTAGTGAGGGTTGTGTTTGTTATAACCAATAGAATCACTTCATTCATATACCTAGGCCCTCTCAGCGCAGCTCTAGTGGAAACGGCTCAGCCGCGCGATGTTTATGTACATAAACCTCGCGCGGCTGAGCCGTTTGAGTACATACAAAACAAGGGACGGATGTGTGCGAGGGATGTGTGCGAGGAATGTGTGAGAGGAATGTGTTGCGTGGGATGGTTGCTAAGAACGGACGTGCGTGCACCATCTGCGCACCGTTTCACAGCATCGCTACGTATCCTCGCACGCACCGCTCAGCGGCCCAGCACATCTCTGGTAGAAACACTCACACCGTTCCGCAGCCTCGCTACACATCCTCGCACTACCCAGCTACCTCGCACATCTCTAGTGGAAACGCAGCCTTAAGCTTGTGTTTTATTTAAATTGCTTCCTATCTTCGGCTTCAGGCAGCTTCGGAGTTTCGGGGCCCCGTTATCAATATTTTAGTGATGCCTCGTTATTTTTGTGTATAAACACATTATGCTTGTCATGTTATTAGTTGTTATCATACTAGATATATAATACAGTAGGTATGCTTACATGCCTAATTAGGTTGTTGTTTCATTATTTAACTTATTTCAAGTAGTGTTCGTCCAGAGGTAATATTTATAAGCACCTAATTAATTTTTGCACTCCTCTTACTTCGTACTTAACCATGCCAAATGTACTTAATTTAGCACTGGGTAATATTGACACTGGCCCTCCGTGTGCGCAAAATGCTTAGAGGGAGTAAAATATTTCTCTTCACGTATTAATATTTAAGTTTTCATGGATGCAGCAACTTACCAAGCGTGAGTTCTTTAGGTAAGACCTTCCGAAGCCAACTTGTCCCACACACTCAACGACCTGAAAATATAAATAACCTGTAGGTTCCTACTGAGTCCTGAAAGATCCTTCGTACTGTAGAATGTTGTCTTGACCTCAATATCTCCTTATTGGAAAGCTTAGATGAAGTTTAGGATGGAATTAAAGTCACCCAGGAGATACTTTGGCTTTCAATTTATTAAATCCCTAGACCCTTAAGATACTAAGATTTTTCTTTTAATTTGATTGTCTTAATGAACAAACATAACTATATCGTTAACATTAGATACAGAGTTCTCAATTCTTAAAGAAATTGAGGTCCTCCGAATTTTCAAACGCCCTTTTCAAGACGATGCGATGTTGAAATTGTTTCTGTTGTCTCAAAGAAACAGAGAAAGCACGATACAAATATCTTTAAATTGAGTGTTTCGAGGTATGAACGTTTTAATTCCTACTTTTATGCCAAAGAGTGATCAGTTTCCAGTTTAAAGTAAAGTTTGAGTATCCTAATTCAGAAATCGGAAGAATTACAGAGACATAAAAGATGCCTGTAAGTATTTGGCATGTAATCGGTTATCAGAAGTCATTGTTTTAACATTGAATGCAAACATCGTCATTCAAATTAAACAAAAAAATCGCTGTAAAACATACCACTAACAAATCTCCACCGTTTCAAAAAAACATGGAACTTCTTAGGTCTGTAACTTTGTCTTGCAAGCCATGAAAAAGATTCATAATCCATACATACCGTTGGTAAAACTACAAATAACCACAGTAACCACAGCAACTTCATGTTTAACTAACGAAGGTTCAAGAATAACTGACCAGTGAACACAGTAAGATAATTTAGCCTCATATATCTGGGGTCACGACTTACGATAGTGTTATTCTGCGTTGTTTAAACGGGGAATGGGGACACAGTATCCCTTAGGCACGTGTGATGGCGCCTTAATTATTGCTTCTCAATAATATCCTCTTCATACATCATTTCAAAAAGACTTCCACCCTATACGTCTCGCATCCAGTCGGGAGGCCTTCCAAAGCAGGCAATGTGCTTTGATCACTGACACTTAATTTGGCAATTGTTCGACGTATGTCGGTAACCTTCACGGGCATCCAACGCGAAGAAATTTTTATCAAATAAATTACACTAGATGACGTCATAAGCTTCGATTTGTTTTTGAATTTTGTGAAATATTCAGATTTTCTAGAGACGATATTTTTTTTTTTTAATTAATTATTGTTAATGTCACTCTCAGCACATAATTAAGGAATATTGTGCTCTTAATTCACATTTTAAAGATTATTCGAATGGATCATCTAAAACTGATGTCAATAGACGACGCAGTTTTAAATTTCTGAGGCATCCACTCGATCTTCAGTCTGTAAAAACGCGCAAAAAAATATTATAAAACAAATCGTCGCTGTATTAAAAAAAAAGTATTCACGAACCGAGTAAGCCCTTTTACTTGCAAGTCGCTGCTAACACAATCTATATCCGTGGAACGGTACCGAACGCGATCGATGTTCTTAGAAAAAATATCATCTTAATCAGACAAAAAATGCTAGTAACATCGGCACGGTTTCTTTGTATGGGATGAGGCATCTGTATGCTAGTATTATATTTATCTGTGCCTGGGCTCTCCTCGGGATATCTTCAATTCTGATCCCCATCATCATCATTATCATTCCAAAAAGACGTTCTATGCTAGACACAGGCCAGACTCAAGTGTCGTCACATCGACTGGTCCTGTGCGTCTCGCTACCAGCGGATTCCAGTATCCATACCAAGCCATCGGTTCACCTAGTAGGAGGCCTACCAAGACTGCGTCTTCATAAGTGGTCTCCACTCTAAAACATTTCGATTCCATCAATCTTTTCGTTCTGCGAGCAATGTGCCCTGACCACTAAATTTATCAATTCTTCGGGCTATGTCGGTAACCTGGTATAGTGGAATCGCAACATCACCAAACATACGAAAACCTGGCTCATCCGGGCACGTATGTTTCCATATTCTTAGCAGTACGCAGTCGAGACCTCGCTGAGAGAAACTGAGAGGAAGAAAATAGACGTTCTGGAAATGTGGTGCTGGAGGATATACTTGTATTGTCGTGGACTGCGTTTCACACCAACATTCTCCACGCACTCGGCATCAAGCAACGTCTACCGGCTATAGGCGAGACGCCGCTTGATGCCGAGTATTGGGTCCCAGACTGGGTTCGAATAAGTACTCCAGCAGACTTATTGTGTATCTGAATACGGCAATGCAAAGGGTTTGACCGCTATCAATCGACCAATCACACAGACGGTAATACACATCGCGTTATTCATCTCGCCTTGCCGAATTCACTTGCACACTTCGACTGCAGTTCTTTCGTCACGTGTCCCTGAGGCAACGACCCTATTAGAATGTCGTGGTGGCCCTGTGGCAGGCTCGCCTTTCGTGCTTGAGGTCGTGGGTTCGAATCCGGGCAAGTATTAATGTAACTTTTTCAATTCATGTGTACTTTCTAAGTTTATCGTGGACTCGCTGACAACGGTCAAGGAAAACGTCGTGAGGAAACCTGGACTTAAAGTGAGTTTATTATAAGATTGTGCTCCATTGGTGTACTAATTGCTGCAAAGGCGTTCCAGGGCGAGGTTAAACTAATAAACAAATTAAGCGTAATGAATTCGGCAAGACAAAGGGCAAATAGTATGTACAATCGACCAATCACATAGACGGAAATCCACATCGCGTCTTTCATCTCGCCATGTGATTTGTCGATTGTTCATACTCTTTACCCTTTGTCTTGCCGAATTAATTACGAAATCAGGCTGCAGGAAAGAGTACAAAGAAAGAGAGCGTGCGGCAGGTCGCCCATGCGATGGACCGACCAGGTCAAATATGCAGTAGACACCCATTGCATTGTATTGCATTGCACACGAGTCAGCCGACAGAGAGGAATAGCGTCAAATCGTAGGCGAATCATTATCAGCCCGAATTCTCACTGCAAGACATAATCAATGTATGTTAAGTACTGTTAACAAATCTGGCGCTTACAATATTATCTTAAACTTACAACTTTTTTATTTGATTTTTTTGTTTAGCCTTGAATTTCCATATCATAAACATAATAAGTACTTACGTGGTATCATACCAAACATAATATTATCCATAGCAATTGAACGCAATTATTGCACTCTTTTATTTGACACTGTATTAGGTCGACGGACTATCTTAAAATGGGCCAGATTTCTTTGATAACGGGAGCAGCAGTTTATGACTCTGAACTATGGTTATAAGGTATACATTGCAATGACACAACGCTAGTCCATGTAATGCAATGTCTGTATCTGCATATTACCAGAAAGATTTGCAAAGTATGTTGATTTATTTGTTCTAATTTGCTTAGCAAATAATCGCGTTAGGCAAAATATTCATGTTGTTTCTTTAATACAAAATTAACTTTATTTAAATTTCGTTAGGGTATATTTGGTATTAGGAATTTAACTGACACAGATATTTTGAAGACAGACAATAAAATACAGAGGCGGTTTCTTTGCATTACAAAGAAACCGTGCCGACGTAACTGGCGTTTTTCGTCTGATTATACTGATTATTTTTATAAGTACATCGATCGAGATCAATGTGTTCCGTTCCACGGCTATAGAAGGTGTTAGCAGCGACTTACAAATAGGGTTTTTTACTAGGGTTTTCTCGATCGTGGCTATTTCTTTCTTTAAATACAGTGACAATTTGTTTCACAGTACTTTTTTGCACGTTTTTACAGTTTCACTGTACCAAAATTTGTTACAATACAAAATTTAAAAAAACAATTGTGTGGCATGCCTCACAAATTTAAAACCGCGCCGCGCCCTCTATAAATTGAAATAAATTTTAAATGATCTTTGAAATGTGAATTAAGAGTTCATTGTTCCATAATTTTGTGCTTAGGAGAGTAAATTAAACTAAAACATATTTTTTATGATCAATTCTAGAAAATGTTAATTTTACACACAATTCAATAAATCACAAAACATCTAAACATATACAAAACTAGCACTTCACAAATTTTCACCTCCTTAGGGGTAGATTTTCCAAAAACCAACAAATACTTGAAATCTTTTCATCAACCAAGACCGTAAATCTAAAATTTCACGTGTCCGACTTACAATCTGTAGAAATTTCATACAAACTTTCAACCACCTTTTCATCCCCTTACGGGTGGAATTTCCAAAAATCAATAAATACATGAATTCTTTTTGTCAACCAAGAGCGAAAATCTAAAATTTCATTTGTCCAATTAACAAACTGTAAAAATTTCATACAAACTTTCAACCCTTTTTTACCCCTTTTGGGGTAGAATTTCCAAAAACCCATAAATAAATACGTATATTCTTTTTATCAACCAACAGCGTAAAGCTAAAATTTCACGTGTCCAACTTACAAATTGATAAATTTCATACAAACTTTCAACTCCATTTTTATCCCTTAAGGATGGAATTTCCAAAAATTAATAAATGTATGAATTCTTTTTATCAATCAAAAGCGTAAATGTAAAATTGCACATGACTAATTTACAAACTGTATAAATTTCATTCAATCTTTTACCCCCTAAGGGGTGGAATTTCATAAAATTCTTTCTTAGTTTGCACTTACGTCACTTGAGGAACCTCCCTGCCAAATTCCATCTTTATACGTTAAGCAGTTTTCGATATTTCGTGATGACTGAGTGAGTGACCTTTGAAGTAGTTTTTTTCTTGCAGTCTTTCAACTACAGCTTACTGCAATTAACATCTGGACAAAGGCACCTCCCAGCTGTGTTTATTGAATTGAAGTCCAGTATTTGATAATATTAAATAAAAAAACAAAATAAATCTAACATAATTTATTGGTGAATTAAACGCCATAAATTAAAAAATCGTTACACAATTAATCAGCTACTTACAGAGTTAAGCAAAGAACATTACTTCGAGAACATAGTTAGATACACACATGTACTATATATATACCTTCAATGGTTAAAACAACCAATCGAGAGCCATAGCTTGTATAGCATTGCACACGATAGAGAGATCAAACCGTTTCAACAGTTATTTTTAATTCATATACAGCGTATAAAAATACATAAAAAGGTAGGTACTTGTGATCAAGTACACAATTTTGAGCTTAACATCCGTGACGGTTGGGTTGATCCGTGACGACTCGTTTCTTGCGACGCTGCCGAACGAGCGGTGACAACCGACTGGCGAGGCGGTGCCGGGACCGCGAGAAAGTGTACGCATTAATCCCTATAAGTACGGTCGAGTGAAGGAGGCCTGCCTCAGCAGTCAAAGAGGAAGTTTTTAAAGAGATTTCAAAGCTAGACCAAATTCATTGATTGGTTACACAAGAGTTCTCGTAAAAAATATTGTACAAAAATTTACTTGATATTTATTTCGTACATTGTGTATCTGTCTGTGTTCTCGGCAATTAAGTCGTCCTAGGCGCAACCTAACGATACTATTAGCTAAAAAGATTCTTAGATTTTTTTATTTAAGTTTTGATGGACGAGAATTCAAGGCTATGTGCTCAAATATCTGCTTCAAAAATCTTGGTCACTTTATGCAAGATAAATCTTGGTCGCTTCTGGAGTGGCGGCCGCGTACCGAAAGAAGCTGCGTTGGAATGCCTCTCACAAGATGGGATAACCTGGTTAAGGTTGCGGGAATCCGATGGATGGAGTCTTACAGGACCGGTCAACGTGGCGATGACTCTTAGGGGAGGTCTATGTTCAGCAGTGGAGCAGTGGACAGTTGACGAAGTAATAGTTTGGTGGTGGTTTATTAATTCAAGTCTCCAATGTCAAATATTGGCTCCAATAAGCAGAATCACAATGCTTGGTTAGACTCCAGCAACCAAGATCTTTTTGATGCAAATCGTAGGTACGAAAATTGGCTAATTTTACTACAGTAAAAAAATTAACTATTAAACCCGAAATTATTATTCGATTTTAACAATTTCATTTCAGTTTTGATTAACTTTGGATAACTGATGACTTGATATTACAATCTAAATTAAATTATTGGAGGAATAATATAATATTGGCCTTAAAAGTATGGAAGGCCGATGTATTGAGGTAGATATCATGGCAGACCGAAAAAGCCTATTAAGTCATCAAAGGAAATACATCAAACCCAACAATTGTATATATATGTATAACATTATCTGGCAACACCAATTATTAACTATTAAGCCACAGGTACAGGATTTGAAACCTTAATGTTACTGCACAAAGTCCAGTTCCCTTTGCAACTAAGATTTCTTGTATTATTTACTTGTTATTCTATTGTTGATTTACTTATTGTGTACTTAAGTTGAAATTGCACCTAGCAAAGCTACCTTAAGTGTATTTTTTCATTACATGCCTTTTTGGTAAGCAAACAAACATTCAAGTATTTTTTTTTTTTATCAAGCTTTTTTGTTTTTAAATTGCATTGTGACGAGGACCAAATGTATGTGCAAAATTTCAGCTCAATCGGACACTGGGAAGAGCGTCAAATTTATAATAATAACTAAACACTTAAAAAGAAATATTAATTTATTCCAAATATTTATTTTTAAGTGGTAACAGTTCTCCTTGAGCGTTCCGATTGAAAGCAAGATTATTCGCCAAACTGAGTCCATATGACCTGCGCACACTGACGAATGGGATGGCAGGGGATATCAAATTTATAAATTGAAATTACGAATAATAGTAATTTTATGTTGCGTTCGATCACTGAATGTACACGCAGTGCCACAAATAGAGAGAAATGAAAAAGTCTCGAAAAAACCTCAACCAACTTCAGACAATCCAGGGCCACTCCACCAGGAGTGTACAACTTAGCGAAGAATATTTCGGCCTTCTTCTAGGATTCAGTGTATAGATCACTTCAAAGTTATAATGATGTCTGTTCAGTTCGCTTTTCGATGTGCAGTACCCTACCCGTCACCCCCGTTGTCACATAAATTTAGTACTGCGCAGCGACTTATGGACTATTCCGAACCGCCTTCAGGTTTGATTCTATGTTTAATTAAAGCATGAACTTCTAACTTCTAAGTTTGTTTACCAAATCAGATATGTAAGACAAAATATTCTCATAAAAAGCCTTGAATCCAAGTCCATATTACGGTGCATTCAAAAATCGGTATTATTAAGTTATTCATCACAGTTGCATTACAAAATTTACATAAAATGAAATCCTGCATTTTACAAAACTTGTCCTCGGGTGCATTCTTCACTTTAAAATTGAACCTGGAAATAGAGAAAAGTAACTTTAGTTTGTGAGGTCCAAATATCGATCATCAAGATTAGGAATCAGGCATGGAGGATTGAGAAGAAATCGTGATGGCGCGTTTATATTAGGTCGGCCACCATATACGGCGACCGCTTTCGGTTGAACCGGATCGGTAAACCGAATTGGGCTGTTTACATGTTTTTTCGTTTAAGTTGTCGGTTTACCGAATTAGGCGACCGCATTCAACCGGACTGTGTACACTCGTGTTGAAAGCATCATCATGAACAGACATAATTCTTGTGTTACGACAAGGAACAAAAAGGCACTAAGAAAAAAAACAAAAACTTGACACGTGCGCCGTCCGCGCTCTTCGAATGAAGGATGTCTGGCGCGTTTCAACAAGTCAGCCATGTTCGGTGACCGAATACGGTCTGCGGTCAAATACGGCTAACCGAAAACCTGTTTACACTAGTCGGTAACCGAATACAGTCTGCGGTCAAATACGGCTAACCGAAAACCTATTTCCACTAGTCGGTGACCGAATACGGGCTGCAACCAAATCGGTGAAAACGACCTAATTTAAATGAGCCATGATAATGGTATGCTTTGTTTGTAGTTTATAATGTAAGCAAAATATAATTGTTTTGTCACAAACAAGTTTTTTTTAGAAGAATTCTACCAATATCTAATTTATAGATATTTGATGTCAATGAGCAGGTTTCTTAATTCAGTAATCAGAGGTATATACGTACAAACATTACCCTTTTGGGCTCCGCCGGAGTCGGGTAAAAACTACAACATGAACTTAGTATCGATTTTATGTAAAACTGGCTACCCAAAATCAGTTTTAAAGGTCCAGACTTCATCAAAGCGGAGATGTGCGAAGACGTGCAAAGCAGAGACGAGAGATGGTTTTCAGCTAGGGTGAATCCGCCGAAGCAGTGTGGAGTTGAAATGGTCGAACTCACGCACAGTTTGACGATTTTGATATTTCGATCGATTAACTTTCTGACATCGTTTCGTGAACTACTTAATTCAAATTGGTAGAGGTATCGTAGGGAATATTCTCAAATCAATCTACCCACCTAATTAGTGTGGAGCATCACAGGAAGGCTCCGAAGCCGAACGCTCGTTTGATGCTCTCGAAGTAGTATCTCTGCCAGTTTTGCCGAGTCTGATCCACCTCCGCTGTCGGCACCAGCTCCTGTTTTATTGTCACTAGGGTGTGGTCATCCTGGAGAAACGATAAACATAATTTATTTTTATTTCATTGTCTCTTTGGTATGAACTGTCCGTATGAGAAAAGCTTGTGCAGATGTTATATCAATCTGTATTTAATCACGCTTGCCAATGCAGACCGAAACGTAGCAAGACCTTTATACAACACAAAATTCGTTGTCGCGTGCTGGGGACCAGAGGTCTCAACAGATTAATATTGGGAACTATTATTCATTGCTTGATAGGTTTTCTTTACTTGTTATACAATATTATAATCAAAACACTGAGCAGTTTAAAATGAAGGTAAGATGCTTAATTTATTGCCGAATACATCTTAATAGATTTTCGACAGTAATGTTTTCATCAATAAACCTGAAGAAATGAGACCTACCTTTTCATCAATGGTGAACGTGACCTCAGAGAAGTGCTGGGCCGGCCACTGCTTGTACCGCCAGTACTGGACGATCTTCTTGGGCGGCACCAGCTCTTTGAACTCGCCGGTTATGTTGCCACCAAAGAGCGCGAACTTGCCGCCTTTCGACGCATCCATTTTGACGTGGCCCTGTAACAACATAATTTGCTTTGAAATCGGAGCTAGAAGACATTTACAACAATGTTTTACATCGACCATTTGGCCAGTTTGAATAAAAATTAATCCTCTTATTTATTTATTAAACTTTATGCACAAGTACAAAGGCGGGCTTAATGCCTTAAGCAAGTCGACCTTAGGGTGGTGCAGAAATAAAATATTCTTACTCTTATTCTTTATTCTGAGATTATCGCAGAATTAATGTGTCAAATTGTCAAGCACGCGTTATCTGTTGTGATTGGCTGTTGAAAATTCTTTCAACCTCGTGAGACTCGGGGTAAAAGATGTGGCGTGCGTGTACGCCTAGATGTGAATCTGCCTAGCCTTTTCCCAACTATATTGGGATCGGCTTCCAGTCTTACCGGATTCAGCTGAGCACTAGTGTTTTACGTGGAGCGACTGCCTATCTGACCTCCACAACCCAGTAACTGGGTAACACGTGTACGCCTAGATGTATGAAGCAAAATTATAAATACGTAACAGGCGTTCTGTAGTTCTAGCTTGCACCTGCCACTACTACTTACAGAGTTGGTGATATATTTCAACTGTGAGGTGCGGAATTAATAACGCCGGTGTCACAATTGACGGTTACTTTAATACTGAGAGTTTGACAGACTGGGTGCTCACACATTCACAATATATGGACTACCTCTGTGTGAGTTTCAAGCACATACACATCTGTTGGGCAGTATTTGAATGACTTGTAATTAAAATACAAATACGTATTTGGTATTTGTAATACAATTACTTCTTAAAAAGTTTATTAGTACGAATGTCAGACTGTATTTTGAATTTTAAATAAAAATAGTTAAAATACTGCATTTTGTATTTTATATTTCAAATACACAGGGGGAGCTCGTGGCTAAACAATAACTGTCACACGGATCGATCTTCAAGGTTAAGCAACGCTTGCCGAGGTCGGTCCGTGGATGGGTGACCGTCTTTACATAGCGAGTTTTCTCCGTGCCTTGGGAAGCGCGTTAAGCCATTGGTCTCGGCTGTCATTTGAGGATCTTTCAGTCTTTACGGATAGTCAGAAGCCTGAGATCGGACACTAGTCTATCCAAGGGGTATCGTCTTACCCAGTTACTGGGTTGCGGAGGTCAGATAGGCAGTCGCTCAGACAGAAGGTCAGATAGGCATGTAAAATACTGGTATTCAGCTGAATCCGTTATTTCAAAAATGTGACTTTGTTTTTCGTAATTTAAATACAAACGAGATAGTATTTTGTAATTTGTATTTTAATAAAAATAATTTTAACTATGAACACCTCAACAAACTTAGATTAATATGTAGGAGTGGGTTATATATATAATGAATGTTTGAATGAAATTTTTATACAAAATTTTGCATACCTGTGTGAAAGCAGTAACCATTTCTATTCTTGTCATAGCGTCATAAAACTCCTGCGCACGACACTGGAACTTCTCCGACAGCTCAATACTCTTTGTGTCCAACTTACAACCAACTTCCTTACTCTTCGGGGCAACGATTGGTTCCATATTGACTTTCTTATTGAAACCGCTAGTTATCATCGAGACATTATCGGGTTTGACGGAGTCTTCACCTTTCTTTGGAAGAATCAGACCTTTGGAGAATTCTTCTTTGAGACTACGGATGTATTCGGTTAGTTGGCTCCGGATTTTATCCCGGCCTACATTGTGCATGAAAGTTTTGACTCTTTGAGCTTCATCACCGCTGCCTTTGATTGTGACTGAAATCTGAAGGATAATAATTTTCTCAGTAACATAAAATAATAAATATAGTAGAAAAACATATGTTGTAGAACTTGTTTAATAGAGATTGGCAACAGAGGGTGACGCTGGTAATGGGGGAGATATTATTTGCCCGGCCAATATAGGACATAAAATCAGACAAATTATATTGAAAGTAAAACTTGAAAAAGCAAGCTAGATAGAGTTTACAATTTCTAATGTAATGTAGCTCAACAAATCAGTTAGAAAATATTGTTTTCTGTCTTGAAACACATTATGGAGGAACATTTAAATAAAAAATGCTTGAAACTTCTAAGAACTGGTTTTAATTGTTCCTTAACTGAGTCTCATAATACAAAAACAGACTAGACGACAAGCAGATTTTGATGACAAATTCATCATTTGAAGGATACAGGCAAAAAACAGGGAATGTCCTAAATAATAGATTTTGAGAAAAACGCAGTTAAAAGTTTAATTTTTTATCCTTCTTCTTTACCGGTATGTGCCGATATGTCATGGACATTCCCGGTTCTTTTCGTTTCGGTCATGAAAGAAAAACGAAAAAGGTGAAGTATTCCCAACTTAAGTGAAGTGAGCCATTAAATCCTAGCATGAGGTGAATAGATTAACAGTTCACGTCACCATTTTTCCATAATGAGATTTTTACTAAATGGACAGATCCTAAATATACCATAAAACATTTCCACCACATTTTATTTTATGTATAGAATTGAATTACACTTTCTACAAATTTATAATGGCTTTGTGTTTCACATTGCATGTTTAGCCTTCATAAAAAAAAAACAGATTCTAAAGGGTTTTGTTTCATGTTGGCATTCTTCAAGCTCTACTGATTGAAATCAAAAGTGAAGGCAGGCAAATTCTGGTCAAGAAAAATGTTCAACTTTTAGATAGAGGAAGTTGAACACAGAGCAAAAGCATGCATCATCTTGAAGTCCTTATCCCAAGCAACTTGGGAGTTAACGCAACACGTTTTCTTCTTTAATACCGTCCTGACCCCTGTCACGCTATAACTGACTCTGTTTTCTTTCATATCACTCCTCACACAGTCTTCATCTTTTCTTTGGCCTTCCTCTCCCTCTCCATCCATCCACATTTATATTCATAGCTCTTTTAGTAATGCATTTCATCCCTCTTCATCACATGACCATACTACTACACTAGAACAGTGGTAGGTGCAATATGGAAAGTTACATGTATCAGGCATATTTAAATATACATATAAACTAAATACAGTGTAAACTCTTTATAACGAAACTCAAGGGACTGAGCATTTTTTGTCGTTATAGAGAGTTATCGTTATATGGAGTGAAAAAAAAGACAACCAAATTAACAAGAATTTTTCAAGACCATCACTTCCGAGAAAACAATGCGTCATACTGCACGTGTTCAAGGCAATTAAGGATAACAAAAGCTAGACTGACCTCGGACTCGGATGTTTCGGAGCTTCAAAGTCTTTTGTTACCTGATAACATAACATAAACAATAATACCGATAATAAATATTTACTGTCTACAAATATGAACACATTTCTTCTTAATAGAGAATGGCGTATCGCTATAAAGAGTGTTTCAATATGTGGGTTTTAACGCAAACCAACCAAGTTGGGCTCACTTCAACGTTACATGGAGTTTTTTGTTATAAAGGATAACGTTATAAAGAGTTTACACTGTACATAGAAAATAAATAAACTTCAAACTTCCTCTAATCTACTCATTTCTCACTTTATCCAATCTCATATGAAGCTGAAACTGGCAGCCAAAACGTAGCAGCCAAACTACCCAGGGCCGTAAATAGTGTGGGGCCCTGTGCAACCTTTTCAAAAAAAATATTTTCTAACATAAGATGACATTTTAAGGAAAAACTTAGATTATTTACTTTAAAATTAGGCAACAACTTTTAGTCCCATTTTCGAATATTAAATGATTAGTGGATCAGATATTTTTATGAAATTGCCACACGTGCGCCTGTGTGAGTGTGTGTGTCCTGTTTACTTAGGGAGC
Source organism: Orthosia gracilis (assembly GCA_947562075.1). NCBI lineage: Eukaryota > Metazoa > Arthropoda > Insecta > Lepidoptera > Noctuidae > Orthosia > Orthosia gracilis. The sequence continues at coordinate 3,516,019 of OX387270.1, read as the reverse complement.
AGAAGATACAACTATGACATTTTTAAGAAAACTTGAAGAAATTGAAGACTTTATAGACTTTTCTTATTTCCTAATGTCGCGCAACGATGGAAAATTCTATAAATTCTCTGAGACACTCTAGCAGATGCCTAGTAAATATTTAAGCATGATTTAGCAGGGACCATAGTATACAACTATGACATTTTTAAGAAAACTTGAAGAATTTTTAGATTTTTCTTATTTCCTATGTCGCGCAACGATGGAAAATTCTATAAATTGTCTGAGACATTCTAGCAGATGCCTAGTAAATATTAAAGCATGATTTAGAAGGGACCACAGTATACAACTATGACATTTTTAAGAAAACTTGAAGAATTTTTAGATTTTTCTTATTTCCTGTCGCGCAACGATGGAAAATTCTATAAATTGTCTGAGACATTCTAGCAGATGCCTAGTAAATATTTAAGCATGATTTAGCAGGGACCATAGTATAAAACTATGACATTTTTAAGAAAACTTGAAGAATTTTTAGATTTTTCTTATTTCCTATGTCGCGCAACGATGGAAAATTCTATAAATTCTCTGAGACACTCTAGCAGATGCCTAGTAAATATTAAAGCATGATTTAGCAGGGACCACAGTATACAACTATGACATTTTTAAGAAAACTTGAAGAATTTTTAGATTTTTCTTATTTCCTATGTCGCGCAACGATGGAAAATTCTATAAATTCTCTGAGACACTCTAGCAGATGCCTAGTAAATATTAAAGCATGATTTAGCAGGGACCACAGTATACAACTATGACATTTTTAAGAAAACTTGAAGAATTTTTTGATTTTCTTATTTCCTATGTCGCGCAACGATGGAAAATTCTATAAATTGTCTGAGACATTCTAGCAGATGCCTAGTAAATATTTAAGCATGATTTAGTAGGGAACACAGTATACAACTATGACATTTTTAAGAAAACTTGAAGAAATTGAAGAATTTTTAGATTTTTCTTATTTCCTATGTCGCGCAACGATGGAAAATTCTATAAATTCTCTGAGACACTCTAGCAGATGCCTAGTAAATATTAAAGCATGATTTAGCAGGGACCACAGTATACAACTATGACATTTTTAAGAAAACTTGAAGAATTTTTAGATTTTTCTTATTTCCTATGTCGCGCAACGATGGAAAATTCTATAAATTCTCTGAGACACTCTAGCAGATGCCTAGTAAATATTAAAGCATGATTTAGCAGGGACCACAGTATACAACTATGACATTTTTAAGAAAACTTGAAGAATTTTTTGATTTTCTTATTTCCTATGTCGCGCAACGATGGAAAATTCTATAAATTGTCTGAGACATTCTAGCAGATGCCTAGTAAATATTTAAGCATGATTTAGTAGGGAACACAGTATACAACTATGACATTTTTAAGAAAACTTGAAGAAATTGAAGAATTTTTAGATTTTTCTTATTTCCTATGTCGCGCAACGATGGAAAATTCTATAAATTGTCTGAGACATTCTAGCAGATTCCTAGTAAATATTTAAGCATGATTTAGCAGGGACCACAGTATAAAACTATGACATTTTTAAGAAAACTTGAAGAATTTTTAGATTTTTCTTATTTCCTATGTCACGCAACGATGGAAAATTCTATAAATTCTCTGAGACACTCTAGCAGATGCCTAGTAAATATTTAAGCATGATTTAGCAGGGACCACAGTATACAACTATGACATTTTTAAGAAAACTTGAAGAATTTTTAGATTTTTCTTATTTCCTATGTCGCGCAACGATGGAAAATTCTATAAATTCTCTGAGACACTCTAGCAGATGCCTAGTAAATATTAAAGCATGATTTAGCAGTGACCACAGTATACAACTATGAAATTTTTAAGAAAACTTGAAGAATTTTTAAATTTTTCTTATTTCCTATGTCGCGCAACGATGGAAAATTCTATAAATTGTCTGAGACATTCTAGCAGATGCCTAGTAAATATTTAAGCATGATTTAGCAGGGACCATAGTATACAACTATGACATTTTTAAGAAAACTTGAAGAATTTTTAGATTTTTCTTATTTCCTATGTCGCGCAACGATGGAAAATTCTATAAATTCTCTGAGACACTCTAGCAGATGCCTAGTAAATATTAAAGCATGATTTAGCAGGGACCACAGTATACAACTATGACATTTTTAAGAAAACTTGAAGAATTTTTAGATTTTTCTTATTTCCTATGTCGCGCAACGATGGAAAATTCTATAAATTCTCTGAGACACTCTAGCAGATGCCTAGTAAATATTAAAGCATGATTTAGCAGGGACCACAGTATACAACTATGACATTTTTAAGAAAACTTGAAGAATTTTTAGATTTTTCTTATTTCCTATGTCGCGCAACGATGGAAAATTCTATAAATTGTCTGAGACATTCTAGCAGATGCCTAGTAAATATTTAAGCATGATTTAGCAGGGACCATAGTATACAACTATGACATTTTTAAGAAAACTTGAAGAATTTTTAGATTTTTCTTATTTCCTATGTCGCGCAACGATGGAAAATTCTATAAATTCTCTGAGACACTCTAGCAGATGCCTAGTAAATATTAAAGCATGATTTAGCAGGGACCACAGTATACAACTATGACATTTTTAAGAAAACTTGAAGAATTTTTAGATTTTTCTTATTTCCTATGTCGCGCAACGATGGAAAATTCTATAAATTGTCTGAGACATTCTAGCAGATGCCTATTAAATATTTAAGCATGATTTAGCAGGGACCACAGTATACAACTATGACATTTTTAAGAAAACTTGAATTTTTTTTTGATTTTCTTATTTCCTATGTCGCGCAACGATGGAAAATTCTATAAATTGTCTGAGACATTCTAGCAGATGCCTAGTAAATATTAAAGCATGATTTAGCAGGGACCACAGTATACAACTATGACATTTTTAAGAAAACTTGAAGAATTTTTAGATTTTTCTTATTTCCTATGTCGCGCAACGATGGAAAATTCTATAAATTGTCTGAGGCATTCTAGCAGATGCCTAGTAAATATTTAAGCATGATTTAGCAGGGACCATAGTATACAACTATGACATTTTTAAGAAAACTTGAAGAATTTTTAGATTTTTCTTATTTCCTATGTCGCGCAACGATGGAAAATTCTATAAATTCTCTGAGACACTCTAGCAGATGCCTAGTAAATATTAAAGCATGATTTAGCAGGGACCACATAAATATTTACTAGGCATCTACTAGAGTGTCTCAGACTATTTATAGAATTTTCCATCGTTGCGTGACATAAGGAAATAAGAAAAATCTACAAATTCTTCAATTTCTTCAAGTTTTCTTAAAAATGTCATAGTTGTATACTGTGGTCCCTGCTAAATCATGCTTAAATATTTACTAGGCATCTGCTAGAATGTCTCAGACAATTTATAGAATTTTCCATTGTTGCGCGACATAGGAAATAAGAAAAATCTAAAAATTCTTCAAGTTTTCTTAAAAATGTCATAGTTGTATACTGTGTTCCCTAATAATCATGCTTAAATATTTACTAGGCATCTGCTAGAGTGTCTCAGAGAATTTATAGAATTTTCCATCGTTGCATGACAAGGAAATAAGAAAAAACTACAAATTCTCCAATTTCTTCAAGTTTTCTTAAAAATGTCATAGTTGTATCTTCTGCTCCCTAAGTAAACAGGACACACACACTCACACAGGCGAACGTGTGGCAATTTCATAAAAATATCTGATCCACTAATCATTTAATATTCGAAAATGGGACTAAAAGTTGTTGCCTAATTTTAAAGTAAATAATCAAAATTTTTCCTTAAAATGTCATCTTATGTTAGAAATTATTTTTTTTGAAAAGGTTGCACAGGGCCCCACACTATTTACGGCCCTGGGTAGTTTGGCTGCTACGTTTTGGCTGCCAGTTTCAGCTTCATCAATCTCATCACACTGCACATCCATCTCAACATTCTCATCTCTGCTAGTTAAAAGCTCAAACCAACACCCTAGCATTATGTTAACCTATACATGACAGAAAGCTCTAAAGACAACACATATAGGACTTTGTTGACTATAAAATCCAAATCTAATATGAGACAGCTTCCTTACTGGAGGAACAGTTCTATCTTGTCAATAATCTCTCACAACAAATCTGTTACAGGCTTGTGAAACGGATCACAAGATATTTATAAATCTGATATTATAATGAAGTCTTTGGTACAGTATGATTAACATTGAATAGGTTTAATGTGTTTTTTAACGATTTATTACTCTTTTAATTTAATCATCATTTTATTTCCAATTCCTATTGTATGCATAAAAGCATGCTCTTATGCTCTTTTGATACAATAATATTTAACTACAAATAATTTATTTTAGTTTCATAAAAAAAAATGGGGTATCAAGCAGTCAAGTCCAACAAAAATAAAATAGGTAGTGATAGAATGGTGTCTATAGTTTTTCAACAGTTATCATGAGAATACCACAAGCTTCCTATCTGTGGTTTAATTTCCATGTTTTGTTAGTATGGTATGCAATAAAAAATACATTATCATATTTAAATCATTGTAAAACATAATCATGTTTTATAGATTAGTTTTCAAATCATGCAAGATTCATATCAGAATATCAAAGAAGGATTAAACAGATACTTTTCTAGGTTAGATCAACCAAATGTTACTTGAATGTCAAATCACTTGGCTTAAGTTACAAATTTATTACAAAATATACTCACATCAACTTCACTAACGTCATTTTCTTCGGACAAATTCGGGATGCTCACTTCTCCCTTCACAACGTCTTTGCTACCAACTAAGGTGCCTTCCCATTTCAGTTTAATGTCCCATTCATAGAAGAATATTAACTTTCCTTTCCTATTGTTCGCTGATGCCTCACCGTCAAGCTTCTCCACCTCCGTCACCTTACAATCCACACCATTTTGAGCTATTTTAAAGTTATTCAACAGTTCTTTTAGCCGATCTTTCGACCACGGACCCGCATTTTTCTCCGTCCAGTGCCAGTTGTTGACATTTGTAGCGTCTGGCCGCTCCTCCACTATCCATCTAGGGTCACCCTCGCCCCATTTGGCCATTTTTCAAGTATATAACTGGGCACAAGGTCTCAGGATTTACAATCTTGAAAACAGCTCACGCAAAAAGACAGTCAAAACCGTGACAGTCCAGATTTTTGACACGTCGTGGTCAGCGAACTCTTTTGTAACGCTAGATATTGAACCAACACACAATTATGCTTACAAATAAACCGCGTGCCACTTTAGATTGACTACTAATTCAGGTAATTTTCGAGAAAAGTCTCATGAACCGAACCATGCCATTACTTTGATTGACAGTTGTTGAGGTGTTGCTATACTTTGATTAATCTTTTCCATATAAAATTGGAACACAAAAGTTTTTTTTTATTAACTTACGTGTTGTGTAAAATGTATTTTATTAGTATAGTATTTTATTAGACATTAAAACTGTTTTGGCAATCAGCACCATCCGTAATCATACCACAAAAGTCCATTTACTTGGCCAACAGCTGGACCCAAGCAATATACGATGAGTACATAAATCAAAGTACAGCAGCATGCAAAAACGAAAAAAAAGAGAGTACCCTTCAGTGAAAAGTAAAGAAGGAAACACACTTACGTGATGTGGTGTGGTGTTTGATCCACCAATCAAACGACTCTATTCTAGCCCACGTCATAACACAACGAGTTTTGTAGCCAATCAACTGCGTCAGAAGACACCACGCCACGTCACGACACGTAAGTTGGTTTCCGTCTTAAGTTACACAAGAATCAATGGGTTAAATTTGCTGTTCTATTAGCTTCTGCCAGCGGTTTCGCCCGCGTGAAAGTGATTTCTTAGCCCAAGGGAACATTATACACGGATGAAAAGTAGTAGTCTTTGTGCTATTTCAGACTACAATCTATCTCAGAGCCAATTTCACCCAGATCCATTCAGCCGTTTTAGCGTGATTGAGTAAAAACAAACATACATTCAACCAAACTTTACAATTTATAGTATTTATTTTACCCCTGTTAGTGGTATTTTGCTTTACATGGCAACTATCTGATAGTTTCTGCAAGATTCTAGAAAACGGCACTACCAACGTAAAAATACATCCGGGTGTCAAAGAAAAAACGTTTCCATTCACGCAGTAGATATTTGTGATGATTACTATTTTCGAAGTCGGCTATGAATTGAAATTGCATTACCAGATTGTATCACTTTTTAGATTTTATTTTTATTTGTGTGATAAAGCCCCATATAAGGCTTTATCACTGAGTTATAATGTCACCCCCATATAAGAAAACAGCAACATAAAACTAAAGAATGGGTAATGAACAATTAATCTTTACTTATAAGACTACTACTAATCTACTTGTCTAATAAACTTAAGTGGGTATGTCCGCTAGATATGTCGTAACATATTCAGCAGACACACCCACTCATACTCAGTCCCTATTTAACAATCGACACAACATCCTAGCCTCCTCCGACAAAGGAGATGCTAGGATGCTATTGCTTAACCTAAGTGGGTATGTCCGCTAGATATGTCGTAACATATTCAGCAGACGCACCCACTCATACTCATACTCAGTCCCTATTTAACAGTCGACACAGCATCCTAGCCTCCTCCGACAAAGGAGATGCTAGGATGCTATTGCATAACCCCTCCTGAAATCCCCCACTAAACAAAGCATGTCTTTCTTGTATGTTCCGGTCACATTCCATCAACACGTGATAGGTATCCACAATCACCCCACATACTTCACAGTTTGGTGCGGTACTTTTGCCTATTAGATATTTAGAATATATTATTTTACAGATCAGCGCCTGCCCCTTTTTAAAGCATACCTTATTTTATCTAAAGCAGTTTCTTCTTCTTCTTCTTCCTTCCCTTGTCCCATTATTTGGGGTCGGGTCTCCTCACTTTCCTGCGCCAAGCTATTCTGTCTTGGGCTTGCTTGAGGTCTCTTTCTATAGTGGACCACCAGGTCAATGGCAGGCGGCCTCTACCTCTTTTTTGTTCCGGTAGGCGCCGTATTTGCACCACATGGTCCTCATTACGTCTCTTGACGTGCCCATACCAACGAAGGCGGTTTTCGGTCATTTTGTCGGTGACAGGTGCCACTTTGAAGCTTCCTCTTATGTATTCCATAGATATTCTAAATCTATGATGTATTCATTTCGCACTCTGTCAAGCCGAGTCACACCGCCCGCCCATCTAAGCATCTTCATTTCGTTGGTATGGACCTTATTTTCATGAGTCTTCTTTGTCGTCCAACATTCGGACCCGTACAATAACGCTGGACGGACTGCCGTTTTGTACACTTTGCCCTTTGTTTTAATGGGAATACGTGGGTCACACAGCACACCAGTAAGTGACCGCCATTTTTGCCACGCGACGCTGATTCTGTGACTAGAATAAAATAATTTAGAGTCTAAAGAGATATTTGAATACGGGCCCAGCAGTGACTAATCAGAGAGTTAAACAGCCCCCATACCATCCGTATCATGATGAGGGACAGAAGTATACAAGTCATATACAACTGTGCCTTACGCACAATGGAAATAATCTCGCTCTAAGAGTGTATGGTAATCCCTCGGGTCATAGGAAGAACGTTAGAAGATACTTGTAGAAGTACTACGTATGGTACGAGGGTTTTTTTTTTTTTTTTTTTGTCGACGGGGAAAATCATCTTATGACAAATCCCGCTCTTGGGTGGAGCGGGAAATAGTGTCAGACTTGTACTGACTAAAAACCCTGCGCCGTTCCTTCTAGCCTTCGTACCGAGGCTCTAGCTTCCTTTCGGATAACCCCGAACCCCGGTAGGCTTCAACCCAGCTGGGCCCCTCTCTTTGCTGACAACTCCTTGAGGCGCGCGGGTACAGTGCGCGCCGTCGACGCCTTGGCTCGGTCCGGGTAGTTACCGGACAATCGGACAGCGAGCTACCCATGGCTCGCTGTCCACGAGCCCGCGTCTACGGTGGCTGGATATCGGGATTGGGATCCCGGCGGCGGCGGCGAGGGCGCCGTTGCCTGATGCGGTCGGCCTCCTCCTTTGCTAGCATTACTGCTTCGCAGAAGGAGGCGACCGCCTGCCACTCCTCCTCGCTCCGGACCATGGCCTGAACCAAGGCCCGGCGCGAGAGGTCTCCGCCGCCGATCGCCCCCACGAGGGCACGGCGGTGCTCCGCCCAAGCGTATGGTACGAGGGTAGGTATTGATATTATCTGATTACGTAGGTAGGCAAAGAAAAACAATAATAACATTGTATAATTATTAAAATATTCTGTCTGTGACGTGATACCTTCACCTGGGTTAAGGTTCGCACAATTACCCCAATACCTACCTATCTAAATAAAACATTTAATCATTTGCATTGTAACAGTGACCAAATTAGAAAAAAACTTTTCATGAATGTGTTAATGAGGTGTTTAGTGCAAGCGTTAAAGAAAACTAACCTAGATTCTTAGATTATATAAAATCACCGCTTCAATAAAACGATCCAAATTAATTTCCCAGTTGTAGGTAACACCTAGTTCCTAGCTCAAGATACTAGACAGAATCATTTTGCAATTGTATTTGCCCATGGCTCCACTCCATTTTTTTTTACTTTTGTTATCCTTCAAAAAGCACCTGGACCGTTGGGGGAAAACACCAGGGAGTGTGAGATTTTTACCTCTTAAAAGACCACCCCGGAACGCCTAATGATGCAGGTGGGGGTCGAGGCGGTTGTCATGACGCTTTCTTCCCCGAGCGGGAGCGGCCCTCTCACCTTCACGGTCTCGCAGAAGGAGATCCACTCTCGTACCTACCTATTTGTTTGTTGTAATGTTTCAAATGAAGACGATATTGTTGCCATCACGGGTAGAACTGTGATAAAGGGTGGCACAGTAGCGTGGGGATTGGCACAAGAAAAGAGAGGCCTATGCCCAGCTGTGGGCAAAGTCAGACGGCGGATGATGATGAAAGTTTTTTATTGTCCAGCATATAGACTTATTCGGCGACTTAAATTCCTATTTATAGCATTTGGCCTTTTCATATTTAGCTAGGTATTTCTATAACAGGTTTTAATGCTTAAATCAATGAAACCATTACCCAGGATGTCCATTAGCTACACCAAAAATAGAAATCAAAATTGCCTGCCGACTCTTCACCAAAAGAGGTTGCCACATTTTAGTGACATCTTTTAGACCCTTGCCTGTTCAGCAGATTCGTTTTCCAGCAAGCTAACTGCAAACATGTCTTTATTATTCCTTGTTGCAAACAATTCACAAAGATAATACACATGGGGCATAGCAAACACGTATTTCGTAATTGTCAAGGCCACTCGAATAAATTAAACACATAATATCAGCTACCATTGATCACCAATTGGTCGAAACTCGTTATCTTGGTGAGCGAGTGAGATAACAGACAGGCGGCCTCTAGCTCTAGAATAAAATAAATCCAGTTTGACTCGAAGTCCGCTCAGCGCAGGCGCGGCCACATTCTTTGCACATAGAAAATAAAATAAAACAAAACAATGTTCCCATTACGACGCGTTGGCAGCAAGGTGTGTGATCACTTGATCAGTGTTTCAATTAAAAATAAATAATTCATTATGGTCGATTATGATAAATTCGATTTTCAAAACAAAAGTTTAAGTTTTGCCAAGAATCATTATGAAATCAAGTTTCGTTTGATTTAATTAAGCTTGGTATTTAAAATTAGCCGGTTTTGCAGATCTTGGAGCAATGGCGGGCTCCTGTGGTTGCAACGGGAATGCAGAGGAATTACAGCTCAGAAGTGACTGCTCAACGACCTTTGTCCGTGTTGACCGAAGACGAACAGACTATGAAAGAAACGAGTGAGTATAACCGCTTTTAGCTATGAAATGAATGATATGAATGATTAGATGACCTTATTTTTGTTGGGGTTTAACACATTGGTAGGTACCTAGGTACTTAATATGTAAGTACCTAATTAAATATTGATGAAGACTAATACCTAGGTATTAGTCTTCATCAATATTTAATTAGGTTATAAAGTTATTCGGCAAGTTGGAATCCATTTCAAATTCCAACTATAGTTCTCGCCAAACTTGTTGGCCGTCCTGAAGTTGGCTACAATAGCTGCGCAGTAGTAGTTGTAGTAAATCTCATACAAAAACAGCACCGGTTCCTGCCTTGCGCATCGGAAAGCCAACTTAAGGACGGCCCAGAAGTTTGGCGAGCACGAGCACTATAGTTAGAATTTAAAATAGATTAGTCCAAAGCCTCATAAAAAAAGTTTGAAAAAAAAAATCCTGCCAAAATTCCTTGCATTCTACAAACGTGCCCTATTCTATCTGTTATCTTTTTACTCAATTCAAACCTAATAGTCATTATCTATATCTATTATAATAGTGTGGTAGGTACTCTAGGTTTAAATAAATAAGCACGATCATTCAGTATATTTTTAGGTATTCTTGATAAGAACGCTTACGGTTGATTAAATAATTTTAACAAAACAAAATTATGAAACTGGCTTTATCTTATCAGCATTATAATACCCACGGTAGGTAACACCAAAATTATTAAAGATACTTAATTACTATTAATAATAAGATTACTTGTGAACTTGTGATTCGTAGCCTGAGAAGTTCGTTTTTTTAGGTAATAACGCTTGCTTCAAACATTTTCTTCCTCCTAGTATTTTCCTGGTGCCAATCAAATTGATATTGAGAATTGCTTATAGAAAAACCAAATGAGAGAACCCAAAAAAAAACATAAAATAGGTACCTACCTAGTGTAAACAAAAAACTACCCACACCACAAAACAAACATTTGTGTTGACTTACCTATTATATCTACGCGCAAAAAAAATGCAAACAAAATTGATAAATGGGTAGTTACCTACCTACCTCTTTGTCCGTTTACCGTTTACTTTAGAAAAAGTTAGGTTAGGTAAGACTTTTCAAACATAATAAAGATTTCGTAATTTAATAACTGACTGACGATTGCATCATAATAATTACTATGAGAGGAGATAACAATAGATAATGTTTTATTTAATTTATTTAGAATTATGAAATTTGTCCACTTACCGACGTCATTCGTAACGGTCAGATTCGTCCTCTTTTCTAACACTGCAATTAGGTCACTACGTCTCATCTTATTTACTACATTTTATTTGTGCTGCATTTGTTATTTACTTCTGCATTTTATATTTGGGTATAATAAAGGTGCACGTTTACCTAGCTTTTCGGGGCATACAGCCGCCGTGTTATGTTCTTAATTATTTATTGTACTTACATCAATTGAATACATTTAAGTATACAAAGTGATAACAAAATTCGTGTACATAATGCACAATAAAGGCGTGCTTAACTGCAAATGGAGTTTTCTTCCAGCAAACCTTTGAGTGACAGAGATGGTTATGGTTAATGATGGTTGGTCCGTTGGTATACCTGTGTATATTTTATTAAATATTTGCTTCATTATTTATTTATACTTTATACAAAAAGGTACAAAGGCGTACTATGCCAGGAGGATTTCGTATGGGTTTTAGTTCTCTTGGTTTGGTAGAAGTTATTTTCCTTCCTTAAGGGAAGTGAAGTGAAGTGAGCGTAAAACCGAATCTAAAACGACTCTGCCCAGTGTAACAGTGGAGCAACTTCAGAGAGGTTAGAGCAACTTCAGAGAGGTTAGAGCAACTTCAGAGAGGTTAGAGCAACTTCAGAGAGGTTATCCTCTCTGAAGTTGCTCCACTGTTGTGGAGCAACTTCTCTCTATTCTCTTCTTCTGACCGTTCGCCTTTTGCATTCATTCACAGCCAAGATGGCTAGCTATCCCTAGTTTGGGAACCACATTCTATACAAATTGATTGTTATATGTATAGTTACAGATAATTTCATTCTAACATATAACGAATAAGCTTATTCTAACTAGAGAGCACATTATCTCTGCCAAAGATCCTGCCAAAAAAGCTTGGGGTCCCAGAAATTTAGGATCAAATCGATTGCTATTTCATAAATTAACACCGAATTATTAACTAGTGACTTTAATTATATAATAAGTTCGAATATTTAATATCCATAGGGAGTCGTTAAGATACGTAAGTATGTTTACATAGTGGCTACCTAATGACGCAAACGCACAAAATATCACGGTAGAAGGAAAACATGTAATTTCGTAAGAACTGTTTGAAAACAACATGTGTTTTTATATTTATAATAACGTATAACTAGGTTATTGACATAGAAAACTCTATTCACGTAGACTTGTATAAACAGAAAACTCTATTCACGTAGACTTGTATAAACATCGATGTCAGTCGTTTAATAGGTAATATTATTCAATTTCGCGGAAGTTAAAGAGCAACATCGCATTATCATATTTCCTTTTCCTAGTTATTTCAGCATGAAATGTAAAATATACTCTTTGGAATGAGTATATTTATTTTTATTTCTACAGGCGACGTTGACGTGTATCAAAAGGTCGGATCGTCGTCGTCACCAACCAAGCTACTTATATTTTTTTTTAGACTTGGCTACTATTCTTTTTGCCTATCTTTAATTTGAAAGTAAGTAATTCATTTATTTCTACTACAATACAGTATTCTTACCTACCTTCAAGGAAAGGTGTCCTTGAAGGTAGGTAAGAATACTCCGTTTTAATAAAAGTACCTGGGCGACCGCGCGAGCTCTGCTCGGGTGAAAATAGAGAAAACGACGTTTTCTAAAAATGAAACCTAGCTTAATCGTTTTATCGCCCCCGAAACCTGAAACCCCCTGCATACTAAATTTCATGAAAATCGTTGGAGCCGTTTCCGAGATTCAGATTATATATATATAGATACACTAGCACTTCGCCCGAAATAAAATAAATAAATATAAAAATAGATAAAACGACGTTTTCTAAAAATGAAACCTAGCTTAATCGTTTTATCGCCCCCGAAACCTGAAACCCCCTGCATACTAAATTTCTTGAAAATCGTTGGAGCCGTTTCCGAGATTCAGATTATATATATAAATATAGATACACTAGCACTTCGCCCGCGACTTCGTTCGCGTGATTTACCCCCTTAAAGATTGAATTTCCAAAAATCCCTTCTTAGTGCTCCCCTACATTATAAAAAGAAGCCCTGTACAGTAAAATTCATCAAAAATCTTTAACGCCCCCTAAATCGTCTTTTAGGAGTAGTTTTGAAAAACTAATAATGAAAACCTTTACTATTTACTTAGGTTAGTATTTATGCCAAGTTTCAATTATATAAGCCCAACAAATTTTCACCTTTTCACCTCCTTAGTGGTACAATTGCCAAAAACCAATTAATACACGAATTAAAGAATTACGCTTTTGGTTGATAAAAAGATTTATCAACCAAAAGCGTAATTCATTAATTTCAACAATTAATTTCACGTGTCACACTTTAAAGCGTAGAAGTTTCACACAACCTTTCAACCGACTTTTTACTCCCTTAGGGGTAGAACATCCGAAAAAAAAACCCATTGTTGTTTTACTAACCAAGAGCGTAAAACAACAATTTCTGCTGTTTTACCTTCCAAATCGAAGAAATTTCACAAAAAGTTTCAACCCCTATTTTATCCCCTATCATTAGAATTTTCAAAACCCAATAAATACATTAATTCTTTTTATCAACTAAGAGCGTAAATCAAAAATTCCATGTGTCCTATTTACAAACTATAAAAATTTCTTACAAACTTTGAACCCTTTTTTACCCCTTTAGTGGTAGAATTTCCAAAAACCAATAAATGCATAAATTTAAAGGTATTGAAGCAGTCTTAAATATGAAGTAATTTTTTGATAAGGTTTAATACCAAGATACATGTAAATAAAGAGCCTTTTCTAGCGACGACATTTCAATTCAAATTTTAAAATATTATAAGAACACTTATTGTGGCATAACTATATTAGTAAGACATATGCTTTTGCAACACTTTTTGTAAATAATGATGTGTTCTGCAAAGTCATAGAACATTATTTTATTCTATCATCAATAGTTTTCACAGCACACGCGATTTTAGGAATATTTTAGGTATTTTTTTTACACCTTGGGTTACATTATTGAAGTTTTAGTAAGGATCCCTAATTTTTTTGAAAATGTAATATAGCCTATGTCACTCGAAGATAGTATAGCTTCCCAACAGTGAAAGAATTCTTCAAATCGGTTGAGTAGTTTCGGAGCCTATTCAATGCAAACAAACAAACAAACAAACAAACAACCAAACAATCAAATCTTTCCTCTTTATAATATTAGTATAGATATTTACAAGAATTGCTCGTTTAAAGTTATTTGATGGATAACAAATACAATAATAATATATCTACTTAATACAGTCACCACCTACTTGTCACTTCGCAGAATAAGTGTAAAATGGGAGCTAAGATTTCACCATTGTTCTATAAGGCATGCAGCCAAAGTATATATGCACTACCATCTACGATGCCGTGGATGTGCAAAGGCAAAGTATTGATCCAAACAAATTTGAATAGGAAACTGCGAACCGAAGAGGAAGAAGAATGCAATAAGGCACCAACTGCTTCCGCATTTCTTCAAATTCTAGCAGAACGATAGAGCGAAGTGGAGGAGAAAAATAAAAAATTCGGCAAAACTAATCTAGAGAGAAAGAAACACACTAGTGACTAAGTTTTCTGTAGACAATAATGGATTTGCCAAGGAAGAAGAATGCAATAAGGCACCAACTACAGCCGCATTTCTTCAAATTCTAGCAGATCGATAGAGCGAAGTGGAGGAGAAAAATTAAAAATTCGCAAAACGAATCTAGAGATTAAGCCCACTAGTGACTAAGTTTTCTGTAGATAAGGATTTGATAATCGCTGACAGCGATAATTCGGCAATTAGTGGGGTCCTTGATAGATCATAGAGGTAAAAACTAAGCTGATAATAAACAATATAGGTAAGTAACAGAATTCATAAAGGCAAACGCCTCATTTGGTAGTCAATAAGTAACCGTATTACCGTTTTTTTTTAGAACCTGCCTTATAAAGCTCATCCTTTAGGAGTCTCTGTAATATTAGCTAAGTAGGTAGGTAGATACAATATGTAGTACGTTTTTATTAGAACGTGTTCTAAGTTAGACAGAGGTCGAATACAAATGAGAAAACATGCGAATTTTATAGCAATATTTGCGAACTAGCTGGCTATCATTACACTAACCATGTAGTTGAAACAAAACATAGAGACAGAGCTGGGACGAACGCCTGGATTTATCAGTTTAAAAAGAACTTGTGTGTTATGTGGTTACGTGCGACACAAACTAGTTACTCCAGCCAATGATGTAAACAAGCACTCAAGTTTTGGTTACTCAACTGCAACGAGAAAGGGCAGTAGTAGATAAGACCGATCTTATGTATGGACTTAGATACATTATTGTGACTAGAATAGTTTTGTTGCACAACAATGAGTTTACAAGAACAAAGTTGACAAGAATGAGCAATGATAAGTCCCAAATAGACGAGGAGCAGTCGGAGAAGTTTAGCTAGAGAGATAACATTAACTCTAGCATAACATTAGGCCCCTACAGCTCCACCTATCAACTCTTGACATTGATCTGGGACAAGACTTCTACCAATTCATCGTACAAGAACCGCTTAACAACGCTCATACTCCATATTAATCTAGAAGATAAGGCACCCGTGGTTTTATCTTACACTTATCGCAATAAACAACCTACCCTCGCTCACGATGACGTAACTATAATAGGTAAGTACTTACCTACACTATAGGTACTTGTGTCAATACTATCGAACGATAATTCCAAATGTTTGAAATCGCAAAAATACTTGGCAACAGCGAGGCGAAGATAAACGTTAATGTTTTTGAACGTAAAATGTCTGATAAGATGTAAGAAGCAGAGATAAAAGTCGTGGGTGTTAGGTTAAATATAATTTTGCGTTAAATAGCGAGACGCTTGTACGCAACGTGGAAAGTGAATTAAAGATGCGCTGGTCAAGTGACACACCCATTTTCACAGATTTAGATTCCTCCCTCCTCCTGGCGTCGTGTTTCTCATTAATGAGGGTCTTTATTTGCCCGACGGGCGATCAACCCATAATATTCCTCCATCTGTGTTTGTTCTTGGCGTCGGCGTCGTGGAGTTCATCGTGCAAATTGGTGTTGAGCGTTGAACGTGGTCAGACCATCTGATAGGGTTACGACCCCGCGGCCTCCTTCCATCAACCTTGCCAGTTATCATCAACTGCAAGGTTATGGCCTTCTTTTCGGGCAATGTGGCCAAAGAAGGTTATAGATTAGTCATTAGAACATGCATAAAGCAAGGCAGGATGACAACCATGATTATATAGAGATGACGAAGATTAATGAAACTATGGGTGATGGATTCTGTGAAGGATGATAAATGGCTAGAAAGAAAGAGGTGACTACTGACTTGAAGACTAATAAAGAAGTATGAGAGAAGTAGACTTGTAACATAACGCCGACACCAAATAAATTGGTAGGTATAAGGGCAAGAAAAATTATGATGAAATTATAAAATGCCTAGGTACCTATAGCTAGTATATTAGCTAAACATGGAATTGACAAAAGCACAGTTATAAGATCTGCAGTATCCAAGTGGTTCGATGTAATCACTAATAACTCTTACGTGTCAATTACCTGAGCCCTCAATTTTGTCATCACCTTCATTTGGTTTGCGATTGTTGGTTACTATACATGGTTTCTACCTTTAATTTTTCACCTCATTTCCCTCCTGAAAAGATGTTTAAAATAGAAATCTACCATGCTTCGTCTTCTCTATCTAACTGCATTGAACCTCGTATTTTAAAATCTGTTTGTAGTTTGTACATCTAGATGCTAGATCAACATAATTGTGTGGGCGGAAAATGCATAAATATACCTACATGAGTTTATTCTGCACGCGACTGTTCTGAATAGCATAGCATTTAGTCCCGCAGGCTTATTACGTAAGAAACAGCAATCAGCAATCATCGCGCGATAACTTTTATGATTCATTTTATGTCATAAAAATCGGCATTAACTACAGCGTAGGTATGGTAGATCCTACAGAATCGTTTGCTTATCACTCACTGTTTGTCAAATGCACTTATTTACAAAAAAAACCGCCACAAACTCTAACTTATGTATTCAAGAGCAATTATTGCACAAAAATCGCTATCAGTTTGCTCTTGCAAGATACGTAATAAGCCCGCCGGTCGGCTGTAAAATTTCTGTATTCAAGAGCAATTATTGCGGAAAAATCGCTATCGGTTTGCTCTTGCAAGATAAGTAATAAGGCTGCCGGTCGGTTGCCTATGCATTGCAACAGGCCAACAGTGATGTGACATGCATATTATTATTTTTCTCTTTGGTGGCATGTTTTTAAAATATGTGTACGCCACAATGCAGAGGCTCTTTTGACTTTCTGCGCAAATTCTGCATCGTTATCTATGAAGGTATTATAACCCGCATAGCTATGGAATATTTTAAAGACCTTTGTAACAAACCATCTACATGGTGCTCTTGAATACATTATTTTTAAATGAAACTTATTTTTTTTTAGTTATTAATAAGTATATAGCTCCTCTAAAGGCTATTGCACCAAACACACTTCAAACATTTCGCGAATTGGTTCTCGCCAAATTTCTTCTTGGCCGCACTTCGTTGCAACTCATCTTTCATTTGTCTGTTGAATCTCCACTAAAAAAAACCCTTGAGGTACAGTCCTGAGTACCTACTCTTGAGTCCTCTTCTCCCCATTTTGTATATAGATAATACCTAATTACCTACCTCACATAAAACATAATACCTCGCCAATATTCCTCGAAGGACTTGGCAGTGGTGAATAACTAATATGTAAAAGGCGACGAATCTATTGCCATCAACCAGGCAAAGAAGGATGAAGCCGATATCACTTTACCTGACACGGGAAACCAATCTAGGACCTCGTGTTCAGTAGTAGCACTATCTACGATAGTGGCACCCTCCTGGCTCCTAGTACCCACCTGGAGTCACTGTCTTACTTGATGATTATCACAGTTTAGGCACTGATATGGAAGTATTTACTTGATATGATTAAAGTAACACCTACAATCAAACCTGTCGAGATAGAGTAAAAATAAGGATAACATGCTTTATGATTCCCCTAGTCGACGGCACGAACTATTTTGTGCGCGAGGTTAAAATGCACGCACAAAATGCGCGGCATTTGCCTTTTTTTCATCAAGTCGATTTTAATTTTCAGCCAGTATCTTTTTTATCTAATGCATACATTTTATATTAAACTTAATGGGAGATATTAATCCTCTTTGGAAAATTAATAACTAAATAAAATTAAAAAAAAAACAGTGCATAAATGAAAAACTGTGCAACAATGAGATTTCATATAACATTTCTGCACGGTTTTGGTTTTAAGCAAAAAAATACGTCCTTTGTGATCGGTTTTGTAGTGATTAATGATAACATTACTACGTAGTTGAAAGAAAAATCAATTTATCTACCTTGAAAACAACCAGCAGACAATAAGAACCCAACAATCCATTTCTACTTCTCTTGGCTACGTATAAAAATCTATTTATCTATCTTGAAAACAACCAGCAGACAATAAGAACCCAACAATCCATCTCTACTTCTCTTGGCTACGTATAAAAATCAATTTATCTATCTTGAAAACAACCAGCAGACAATAAGAACCCAACAATCAATCTCTACTTCTCTTGGCTACGTATAAAAATCAATTTATCTATCTTGAAAACAACCAGCAGACAATAAGAACCCAACAATCCATCTCTACTTCTCTTGGCTACGTATAAAAATCTATTTATCTATCTTGAAAACAACCAGCAGACAATAAGAACCCAACAATCCATCTCTACTTCTCTTGGCTACGTATAAAAATCTATTTATCTATCTTGAAAACAACCAGCAGACAATAAGAACCCAACAATCCATCTCTACTTCTCTTGGCTACGTATAAAAATCTATTTATCTATCTTGAAAACAACCAGCAGACAATAAGAACCCAACAATCCATCTCTACTTCTCTTGGCTACGTATAAAAATCTATTTATCTATCTTGAAAACAACCAGCAGACAATAAGAACCCAACAATCCATCTCTACTTCTCTTGGCTATGTATAAAAATCTATTTATCTATCTTGAAAACAACCAGCAGACAATAAGAACCCAACAATCCATCTCTACTTCTCTTGGCTACGTATAAAAATCTATTTATCTATCTTGAAAACAACCAGCAGACAATAAGAACCCAACAATCCATCTCTACTTCTCTTGGCTACGTATAAAAATCTATTTATCTATCTTGAAAACAACCAGCAGACAATAAGAACCCAACAATCCATCTCTACTTCTCTTGGCTACGTATAAAAATCAATTTATCTATCTAGCCCTTTCTCAACTATTTAGGGATCGGCTTTACGTTAACCCAGATGTAGCTTGTCATTATTTTATATGGAGCGACTGCACTTTTGTCCTTCACAACCCAGTAACTGGATAACACGGCATCCCTAACTGGTGTCAGAAGTCAGAACCTAAATCTTACAGTAATGAATCAACCATCACCGTAAAGTTATATAATAAGGTTTTGTATTTCGTCTAAAACTTCTTGTTTTCTTATTACAGTCAGAAAACTGGCGTCAGAACAGATTGCTCCACTAGTCAAGAAAATGGAGGAGGAACACCGCATCGATGATAGCATCAAACAGCTACTTTTTGACAATGGCGTGAGTGTACCTTATTATTATGAGCCCGTACAGTCCCACTGCAGGGCAAACAACTCCCTTCCCTACTTTCAATATCCCCAGTCTCCTCGGATTCTGAGCCAGACCTTTGAGAAGGACTCCAACTCATCCCGCCATTTCTGGGCCTGTCACGTTTTGTTTAGCGCAGTTCAAACGACGGATGGAATGAAGGAAGGCTTTTGCTCAGGAACAAAAAAAAACAACTCACCCATAATACTTAAGCTATATAATAAATAAATAATGCTACTTAAGTACATGCAATTACCCAAACGGATGTTGTTATTGTGCATTACCGTGCATGTGGAATTAACTCACTGATATCGTTTATAGTGGATATCTTTACAGTCAAACTGATAAGTTTGACTTTCAAATGGACATCATCGATTCACATTTACAATTGTTTATCATGTTTGTTTGTGCCTGTTTTATTTAATAATCTTATATCAATCTGAAATTGGTGGGTATGGGTATTTATAATACTTGGAGTAGCAATTAAGGGTACACCATCTAATAATCCTACACAGGCCAACTTAATCAGCCAGGTTTAAGTCTCAAGTCAATATAGACGGAAACACACTTACGTGTTGTGGCGGGGCGTGGCGCGGGATCCACCAATCAAACGACTCTGTTCCAGCCTACGTCATAATCATAACGCAAAGAATTTTGTAGCCAATCAAATACGTGAAAAAGGCGCCACGACACGTAAGTGTGTTTCTGCCTTAAAGAAGGGAGCCTGTTGCCAAGAATAGGGAACATATTCACACTCAGAACCCAGGGTGGCTACTGAGATTTATCTGGGCAGCTGCAAGTCAAAAACACTTTTACCGAGCGACGGATTGATCTCGAAAAACCCCACGCTCAATAGTTCCACTTGCAACCACTTGATTCTAGATAACTAGACATGTAGAACAGAATGGCAGTTACTTTTAGTACGGAGTACCTAGGTACTTCTTTTCTTTTCTATTGACTTCTAATAAAACCACAAGCTATCACGATCTCCAGAGTCTCAATATGCAATGACTCACTGAAATTACTTAGGTATCTATACCGATTACGGGCCCAGCAGACATATTGCGCGATGAATTCGGCAAGGCAGAGTATGAAAAATCGACCAATCACATAGACGGAAATCCACATCGCGTCTTTCATCTCGCATGTGATTAGTTGATTTTAGCCTTGCTGAATTCATTACGCAACAAGGCTGCAAGTTGGTGGCTGCAGACACAATCTGGCCAAATATGGTATCCTTGACTCATCCCAAACACAGCGCCAACACATTTAGGATATTCGTCAACTCCTTTCTTGCCCAGCATCCACAACTACCTGCACTTTCCTTGACTTAAATGAAGCCTACAACAGAACTATCTAGATAGCTGTACATACTGGTAAAATTGACACGAAATGAAGAAGATTTGTCAATTATTATTAAGTAGGTACATTTTTTATATATTACTTTTGTTAAATAAACTTTTCTTAACCTTCACAGCTAATGGGCATCGAAACCCCCACAGAATACAGCGGCTCCGGCTGCGGGTTCCTCACGATGATGCTGGTGGTCGAGGAGCTGTCCAGGGTCGACCCTGCAGTCGCAGCTCTCGTGGACATCCACAACACCCTAGTCAACTCCCTGTTCATGAAGCTGGGAACTGAAGAACAGAAGCAGAAGTACTTGACCAAGCTCTGCACTGAATATGTAAGTAGAATTATTTACTTAGGTACCTAATATATTTTGTTGGCTGGATTTTGGGGAAAAGGACCAGGGAGAGTGGGATTTTTACCTCACGAAAACCACCTCGATGATCACCTTCAGCATGTAGACCCCGAGACCTCTTTACCCTTTGAGTGCCTAACGTGGAACCACGTGAGACACAATGGCTTTTTAATGAGGGCTACCGCGTTTGAATTTTAAGCTAGGTGCGCTAGTGTAGAGTAAGGTCTTCCAAAGAACCTGTTGTGAATGAGTGCTAAGTATGGCAGACTAAGACAGGCATAATATATCAAACACTGCATTAATAGACTTTTATGTTTCGGAAAATCTTATCCTCCTTTTTTTCTTAAAAAAGGGGCTGCGAGACCACCCCGGAACTCCCTCTGTGCAACGCCTGTTGCCCCTGTTGGGACTTGGGACCCATCCCTGCGGATAATTATTTACCTACACTTTATCATCAAGTTTTAGAACTTAACCATTTTCCCACGAGTTCTTTTTTCGAAAAACACTGTTCGTGGGAGATCAATCAATCTGCCTGGATTTTTCCAACTATGTTAGGGTCGGCTTTCAATGTGACCGGGCCAGTATTTTCCAGGAAACGATGCCCTACCTGACCTCCACAACCCAGTAACTGGTTAACACGATACCTCTTGGCAAGTCAGGTGTCAGATTTTAGGCTTCAGACTACCCGTAACGACTGTTAAAGGTCTACAAATGATAGCCAGAACCAACGGATTAACGTGTTTGCCGAGACACGGAAAAGTTTCTTGACATAGATCTCTCTACATGCACGCCAGTATATTCGGTCCTTGACTACAGAACCCAGTAAATGGTACCCTTGGCTTGTGACTACCCGTAATGACCGGAATGATCCGGGACCAACATCTTAGCGGGCTTTCCGAGGTACACAGAAGTCTCTTAATAGCAGTGTACTGCTTGACATAGTATCTAGTTGCACGCCAGTATATTCGATTCTCGACTACTATAATCTTGTACTTGATATTAATATCACTTTTTCGTGTTTCAGGCCGGTAGTTTCTGCCTCACAGAGCCTAGCTCAGGATCTGATGCCTTCGCTCTAAAGACTGTAGCCAAGAAGGATGGCGAACACTACTACATCAGCGGTTCTAAGATGTGGATCTCCAACTCCGACATCGCTGGAGTGTTCCTTGTTATGGCTAACGCTGACCCGTCCAAGGTAAGAGACGCTCGTATTGATGAAGAATCTTTAGTCAATTTGTAGTTTGGAAGAGTGTTTGGAGAACAATTACAAAGGCGTTTTTTTAAAGGAGTTACTTTGGGATAGTACTGACTGTATGACTATTTCTTCCGTGAAGCAACGTTGTCGTGTTCCGGTTGGGAAGGTACCCATCTTTTGTATATGCTGACCGATGTATTATAGACACTTAATTGGCTTGGCTTAGTGTCTGGGATGACTAAGCATCGAAGTAATTAACTAGGTCTGCTTAATGCTGGCTTCAGTTGCGATAGCCTCCTAGACACAACATCTGTCTGGTCGGAAGCTCAGCTATTTTCATTAAAGAATGGTGAACGTTCTAACATGTTTCTCAAATCTCTAGACAATCCAAGTGCAAAACGGCCCCGAACCTGCCCCCGTACCATGACGTGTCAAAACTAGCATAGTTCGATTGTGTGATTCCTAGTGATATCACGAAATCACGGCAGGCGTCGAATATTCTTGTTTATTATTTTTTTTACTAAAAATGTTTAGTAATATAACAAAATTCTAATTCAGTGTTATGTCGTTTCACTAAACTAAACCAGAGATTTCGTTAAATCCCTGGTTTAGTTCCCTGCGACATCATTTCACTCCCTCATTTCCCTTTCCAAGTCTATAGGTTGGTACATCTGTCCCTTAAGCGCGCTGGAAATTAATCTTACCCTAAGAGCTCATGGTGACCTTCCTATTCAAAATAAATTAGGTATATTGTTTTTATCCATGACATCCCTTAATACACTGAAGCCGGCTTTGCGTGATTTTGCGGCTTTCATCACGCTGAGACGATGACCACGGACAGCCATGCACCGCACACCAATTACTTTCCACGGTTCGTTTCAGTCTGTGTACAAACAAACGTTTGTTACCGACTCGCGGCGGATCCGAAGAACCGCTATGGTCTTGTCTGCGCTTCCACAGACGTCACTCTACCCTCGGCGCAGCGGTGCTAGTCAGGCTGATCCGCGTCGGTCCGGGTCCGCACAATCACGCACCGTGGAATACCGGCTTAACACTAACCCGAAGTCGTAATGTTCCAGGGCTACAAAGGCATCACGTGCTTCATCGTAGAGCGAACAGCCCCCGGCCTCAGCGTGGCCAAGCCGGAGAACAAGCTCGGCATCCGCGCGTCCGGCACCTGCATGGTGCACTTTGACAACGTCAAGGTGCATGAGAGCGCCATTCTTGGAGAATATGGAAAGGGGTATGTATTGAAAGAAAGAACTTGTAGCGGAAACGGAGAACACCCATCTAGTCGGAGTATCCTCCTTTTCAATGGAGGTTGCTGCTCCGCTTATGAACACCATCCTCCATCTCTAATGACTTGAACTTTTATATATCAACTAATGTTGCTCGCGAATTCGTTTGCGCAGCATTAGGACTTCGAATAGCCTATTTGATGTATTCTTTTTTGTGTATATCGCGCCATAATATTGTAGGTGAGTAGGCCGCCTTACTTGAGAAATTATTAGTTCACCATACAAACTGCCACCCACCTTTCCACCGTCTTAAGGATGATTTCTGGGATAAAAACTATCCTATGTCCTTCCTAGAGTCTCAAACTATCTCCATACAAAATTTCATCTAAATCAGTTCAGTGGTTTAGGCGTGAAAAGGTTACAGAGCTACTTTCGCATTTATAATGTTAGTATGGATTTTCTAAAGATTTAAAATGATTCTGATCTGAGTTCTTAAGTTAGTTAAGATTTTGATATCCCAAAATGTCTCATGACGCTTTGATGTTTTCGGGACTGATAGAAAACGAATTTTGCAAAATTTTTGGATCCCGTATTAATCTACCTACATCATCATCTAGCACCAATTTACCAACAAATATCAACATTCCAACTATGGTTCGGCAAAGCCTTTTAGGAATATTATTGCCAGCTAACCAGTCAGATTTATCCACAACTGCTTTCATTCTCTCCAGCTACAAGTACGCAGCGGGTTTCCTGAACGAGGGCCGCATCGGCATCGCGTCGCAGATGATCGGTCTGTGCCAAGGATGTATGGACGCCACCATCCCCTACACGCTGGAGCGGAAACAGTTCGGCAAGAGCATCTACTCTTTCCAGGTAAGATTACTTAGTTATAGTAATATGTTGTAGGTAGTCCGAATCCGAACGCCAAAGAGAACGCCGAAGGCTGTGTTGGTTTGATATTAAAGAAGTCAGAAATGCTAAAACTACCCTCTTGATTAAATAACAGAAACGATAGATTACCATAACACAATCAACAGGGTCGGTGTGGCCCCAGGACATACCGGCAGCCTTATTGCGTACCTAAGTGATTTCGGCATTAAGTGATTTAAAAAAAAAAATATATGTGTTTTTTATTTCAAATTAACTGCTATTTCTGTATGAATGGTCAAATCCGAGGCGATAAGCTAAAATGTGTTCGAGCACGGGTCATTTACCCTTGCATCTTTCATTCTCAATTTTTCTGCACTATTCGACAATTAAAATGAAAAAACTTATAAAAGACGGCCGCCTTATTGCTTAATGAATTCGGCAAGGCAAAGGCATAAGGCTCAGGGCGCCAGTAGTGCTAAAACTGGCATTGGTCAGTCATATAAAAATGAAAATTGCGTTTTTAATAGTTGTTCCAGGACTTACTGCTCTTTATTATTGTGACTGTTATTAAACTTGTCATCCGGAGTCATCTCGGATATCAACAGATAAAAAAGTAGTGGGTGGTATGAGCCGCAGTTTAAAAAAATCCAGGCAGTTTTTTGGGTCCCAGACCAGACTGGATAATCCGTTATCGTAGTATCTCCTGGCAGTTCATTAGCCTCGGCTTCGTGAAAGCTTAAGGCAGGGCACTGCCAAGTCATAAGATGACCATCCTCAAGCTAGTAACCAATATTACTGTAACCACTAAACAACCTCGACCTTAGAAATAAGCATGCAGCCCAGATAATATAATACTAGCCTGCAGGTTAGATTCACAAAGATTAAGCAGCACTTTCTATTTCCAGGGTATCAGCTACCAGATCGCCCACCTGCAGACCCAGTTGGAAGCCGCTCGCCTGCTCACCTACAACGCGGCCAGGCTCAAGGAAAACGGCCTAGACTTCGTCAAGGAGGCTGCTATGGCTAAATATTTCGCTTCAGGTACCTAAACACACATTTATTGTACTACAAGTTAGACAATAGGCCATAAGGATCTACTAAAAGCCAAAACAGTTGCGGTTGCAACAAAAATTGTACGGGATTTCTAAAGGCACTGAACTCGTAATGACTCACTCTCATGTTTTATGACCATGCCAACAACAGTATAGCAATGGGACTTGTTCCAATAGGTCTGGCTGGCTGCCCATCAATTAAAGTTCAAATTAAGCACAAACATTTCGATCTTTGACAAACATACCTACCTATTTCATGATTTTCATCAATTAGAACAAGGCGACATCAAACTCAACCAAGATGAATAAAAGCAGTAGATATCCTACCACTCTAACAATAACTTTTACTTTCCAGAAATCGCCCAGAAGCTGACTTCAAAATGCATAGACTTCATGGGAGGAGTAGGTTTCACTAAAGATTTCCCTCAAGAGAAGTTCTTCCGGGATGCTAAGATCGGAACAATCTACGAAGGAACCAGTAACATGCAGCTGCAAACTATTGCCAAGCTCATTGAGAAAGAATACACCCAATAGAGATTAAAATAAAAAGAAATTATTAAGTTTAGGAATCAAATGAAGATTGTACTTATCAAGGAATGTGGATGTCTGAATTACTTTGATATTATTAAAAGTACTGGTTACTTTTTTTTTTTTAAATAAGTGCTTTTAAGTGCATTTACTAAATGTAAATAAGATTTTTTGCATTTTGTTGTTTCAATTTATTATAAAAAAGTACACTTTTAGGAGACTATATATCTTGACTGGTTAAAAGTACAATGTATGAATATTAATGTAGTTCTTAAAAGAACAATGTCTTCCCTTTTGTATCAAGATGTAAGTTTAATATATTTTATACAAATGTATTCCAAATAAAAGACTTTTATTAACTAAAGTACAACATTTATTTACAGAAATCTTTCTCTACTTAACAATTCCAGTTGTGGATTTAATTTCGCTTTGGCTTTGGATCATATGGCATCTTGAAACCAACCATTCTTGCGGTCTCCTCAGTGCTTCGGTCCCCCTTTCCCTTATAATCCGCATTTATCTCCTTGTATCTTCTTGAGTTGACAAGGTAATCGCCATATGTTTTTGCCTTGAAATGCATCTCATCTATCGCCTTGCAGAGCTGTTGGTCCGTAGTTTGATGTTTCCTATACTGAGCGAATATGTACTGGACCATTTGATTGTCTGCTATTTTCTTAGATGCACTTATTTTGCGCATCTCTGATAGCAAAAGTCGTAGTGTCACTAACGGAGGCTTTGTTGTAATGGATGCCATTTTATACCTTCAAACAAATCAAATTTTCAAATTCTGAAGAGCGTGATTTGTGATAAATTCTTCAATATCCTCGTATGATGGCTGTTCACCTTTCATCCAAAAGTCTGAATCAAGTTTTTCTAGAATTTCTTTAGGGAATGTATGAATGGAAGTATCATTAAAGCAATCAGTGAATTTAAAATTATTATTAAGTTTCTGCTCAGATGTATGTGGAAGTATTTTAGCTATGAATGGGACAGTCTCTGAAAGTATTCTATCGGGCTGGCTGTCAGCAAGGTTGTTAAAACTGTTACAAATAAGAATACAGTTGTGTAAATTAGGACCCCAGTTGCTCCATAGAAAACTATTGGTAAGCTGTTTTGAACAGTGGGGAAAATAAATTACAGTGGGTGCTTTATCTGATATTGCATAACAACCTTCGGTGTTTTCGTACAACACTTGAAGCTGCAATTGTTTAAGGAGTTCACACTCACTGTTATAGAACAGAGGATCGTATACTAACACTTTTTCAGGGTTAAAATGCTCGTTTAACAATAACAAGAGTGCTAACTGATACCTAGCAATAAGACACTCAGCGACATGACCTAGCCCTAGACAATAGATTTCTACGACTTTTCTCTCTTGTATAATGCTACTCACAGATTTTATAACGTCTTCCAAGTAATTTGAAAGTCTTAATTCTTCGACACAGCCGCGGAGCCGCCTGAAAAATAGTAAATTACTGATGAGTAACCTCAAAATGTAGTGATGTTATTATTATGCACAGAATTAATTAACACTGAACTTACTTAATCGCGTTCGGAATATCTACAACTTTGTTTTTTTCTATTTCAACATTTATGTATCCCAGTTGCGCGTAGTATTTGGTGGGTTTTCGACTTTTACGTTTTATTTTCACTTTCTGAAAACCATCACTATCAACTTCAGGTTTTGACATCTTGTTATTCAATGTTGCCATACTTTGCTAAATCGATCATTGCGTTAGATTTTTTTTTGCTAACAACTATGACACACGTTTAAGGCGTAAATTTTGTAAAATCAAAGTAAAATTTTCTTTTTATATAAGAAAAGGAATTATGATCTAATACTACTCTCTCTTCAAATAAAAACTAAAATTATGTGTCTTCTTCATCGCAACCACATCCCATTCGCAGCAACCGCCACGATAAAGGTTGGATAAACTCGAAACGTTGAAGTCAAGAAAAGCAGACATCAATATGTCCTTAGAAGGCTGAAGTGACTGGTTATTGATGCTCATTGGCCCTCTGAGTGTCGCCTTACAATAATTTGATTGTGTCTCGTTATTCAAGGCTCGA
Organism: Orthosia gracilis; assembly: GCA_947562075.1. Taxonomy (NCBI): domain Eukaryota; kingdom Metazoa; phylum Arthropoda; class Insecta; order Lepidoptera; family Noctuidae; genus Orthosia; species Orthosia gracilis. Next base: position 3,487,616 of record OX387270.1, on the reverse strand, counting down.
TGCACTGGTGGACTGAGGGACAGGCGGCAGGAGCAGTCTACCCCAAATCCATGTTGCTCCAAAATATCTTCCACTAGTAATACAGAGTTTTGAGTTGGAAAATTTACTGTAGGACTTACAATCGGCAAGCACACATGTAAAATAGTAACGAAGAGTGCCAAAACTTTCTAACCCACTTCGGTTACTCCTGCTTACCTATCTACATCTTCGTATCTCTTACATCCTACACCTATATTAGGTCTTTACCTATGAAATTTCCGTTCTGCAGTACTGGCCATTTCAAATCAAAATATTTTTCTGGCTAAGAATTCTAATATCAAATTAATTATATTTTAAAAATGGAATGATTCTTTCAAAATTAGTCATTTTTTTATTGATTAGCGTTATGTTTTCATCGCATTTAAATCGTTTTCGTCATGGATACATTAAAAAATCGAGTAATTATGAGTACCGTCTCGTGGGCAGCAACGCGGCACAAGCGGCAAGGTAAAAAAGCTTGACAAAAGGTTGTCCCACGAACATAATGATCACCGATGTGAAGTACGCGTCGAGACGGAATTTTGAATCACATCGACGAAAATCGATTCTGTTTGACAATCTCAAGCGCTCAGCAAGTTGGTTGGATCATGTTCAGCTCCTAAAATGAAATCTACCCCCTAGAAAAGTGATGGTCACTGTTTGATGACCTAGGGCCGGTGTGATTCATCACAAGTTCTTACCAAATGGGATGAGCATTACTGCAGATGTGTACTGTGAAGAACTGAACATAATCTCTCCAACCAGCTTTGGTCAATTGCACGTCTCCGCTGCTCCTGTTCGACAACGTGTGACCTCATAACTAATATTCAGCAGACTGTCTCCAAGGTCGAGTTTTGAACAACCCAAATATGTTATTCACTTTCTTCGTTTATTACAAACTCGAAAGACTTTGTACTTTAACACCCCATAGTTTTCATACAAACGAGGAGTAGTTCTCATACAAATAAATTTTGCTCCTTTTTACCCCCTTAGAGCTTGAATTTCCTAAAGTGCCTGCTTAGTGCTCCCCTAGAACCCTAGGTCTAAAACGAAACCCTGCCCAGAAAGATTCTTAGCTTTGGTTTAGTTTCGAAAAACTTATAATGACAACATTTATTGTTTATATTGGTTGGTGCTTGTGTCAAGTTTATCAACCCAAGACATAAAATTCTTCAAAAAATCTATAACACCCGCTAAATCGCATTTTTGGGGCAATTTCGAAAATCTAATATTAACAACCTTTATTGTTTACTTAGGTTGGTATTTATGTAAACTTCCAAATTTACTAAACCAAGAAAAAAGATTCCTAAAAACACTTTAATACCCACCAAACCACTTTTGGGGGTAGTTTCAAACAACAAATAATGACAACCTTTATTGTTTATTTAGGTTGTTATTTATGTTAACTTTCAAGTTAATTAATCCAAAAAATAAGATTCTCCAAAAATCTTTAACTCCTCCTAAATCTTCTTTAGGGGGTAGTTTCAAAAACCTAATAATATTAACCTTTATTGTTTTTACTTAGGTTGGTATTTATGTCAACTCTCAAGATTAATTAACCCAGGAAATAATATTCTTCAAAAACACTAGAACACCCTCTAAATCGTCTTTTGGGGGTAGATTCAAAAAACTAATAATGACAACCTTTATTGTTTAATTAAGTTGGTATTTATGTCAAGTTTATTATCCCAAGAAAAAAGATTCTTCAAGAACAGTTGAACATCCCCTAAATCGTCTTTTGGGGGTTTCAAAAGACTAATAATGATAACCAACCAAAATTGAGGTTGGTATTTATGTGAAGTTTCATGTTTATTAACTGAAATAATCAGATACTTCAATACAAGCTTCAACATCCCCTAAATCATCATTAGGGGTTAGTTTCGAAAACTAATAAGAAAACCTTTATCATTGATTTAGATTACTATGCATGCCAAGTTTCAAGAATTTTGACCGAAGGAATTAGATTTCTCATACAATATACAGTCAGTTTCTTCTTTTATATATTTAGATATATATTTTTTTTCTGTACCTAGCACAAATTTGCAGCAAGTCAAAGACACCCAAAAAAGGTGATTTCAGTGATGTGGGTACGGTATGGAGCAACAAATTTCGTGAGATAGTTGCTCAGATCATAATTATTGAACTGTCAGTCAACATGAATATTTTCTACGGTGGCCTACGCCTTTAGATGTAGAATAACAATGTTTTTTAGTGAAGCAACATTTTGCACAATTTAATGTCTTCATTATCAGCGTATCCCCCGTCTTCAATGCAGCTAACTGTTTTTAGGGTTCCGTACCTAAAGGGTAAAAACGGAACCCTATTACTAAGACTCCACGATCATTCTGTCTGTCTGTCTGTCCGTCTGTCACCAGGCTGTATCTCCTGAACCGTGATAGCTAGACAGTTGAAATTTTCACAGATGATGTATTTCTGATGCCGCTATAACGACAAATTCTAAAAACAGAATAAAATAAATATTTAAGTTGGGCTCCCATACGACGTGATTTTTTGCCGTTTTGCGATAATGGTACGGAACACTTCCTGCGCTAGTCCGACTCGCACTTGGCCAGTCTACAGTGATTTGAAGAACCATCTCATAAATTCTGGTGCTTTATGAAATCACTCATAGCACTTTTTTTGTAACTTTGAATTTCACGGCGGGTGCGGCGCGCGGCGTTCAGCTGATGTATTCAACGTAAGCTAACAGAAAATTACTCGGTATAAAATTACTAGAAAAGATCTGCCACACAGCGCCTCATACTAAAACTTAAACAATTAGTAATAATACTTATACAAGAAACAATATAAATACGACATTAATTTACCGTCTATTAAAAATATGATGTATTATAAAAGTACCTATGCTACTGCTATTCGTGTGTACAATAAGTTACCGCTAGCAATTAAGCAATTAAATGGAAATATGTTTAAAAATAAATTGAAAACAATGTTAAATAATAATGTGTTTTATAATCTGCATGAGTTTTTTGATAAAAATAATTTTTGTGGGTACCCAATTTCTAAATACTATTGCATATCCGACTTGGGTAGACTGTTGAAACTAAAAATGACATATTTATTAATAAGAACTTAATGTATATAAATATGTAATTTTCCAACAAGAATGATGTAACCAAATACTTGTAATTAAAACCTACTAATGGAAAAGTCAACAAGTCAACCAGTAAACCCGTCGCGAACCTAGTAAAAGTCCTTAGAGCTTGATTGACCCGTCACTATACCGAAGACATTCCAGACGTCAGCCTGTACGAGATTAGGATGACTCTAAAACAGGTTAAGAAAAACAAGGCACCGGGTGATGACGGAATTACGGCCGAACTCCTGAAGGCGGGTGGAAAATCGATACCTAAGGCATTTCAGAATTTGTTTGGTTTCGCCATACTCGAGGGGAAAACGCCACAGGCATGGTGCGGGGGTTTGGTCGTACTCTTCTTCAAGAAGGGTGACAATGCCCTATTGAAGAACTAAAGGCCCATCTCACTTTTGTAGCCATGTCTATAAGCTGTTTTCAAGAGTCATCACGAATCGTCTCGCGCGCAGTGTTGACGATTTTCAGCCGCCAGAAGAAGCCGGATTCCGCAGAGGCTTTAACACCGCATACATACGCTGCGGCAGGTTATACAGAAGACCGAAGAGTATAACCTGCCTCTCTGCTTAGCGTTTGTGGACTACGAGAAAGCCTTCGATTCGATCGAGGCTTGGGTTGTACTGCAGTCTCTCCAACGGTTCCAAATCGACTAACGGTACATCGAGGTTTTGAACTGTTTGTACAAAAAAGTCACCATGTCAGTTCGACTTCAGGATCAGACCTCGAAACCTATCCTTCTACAGCGAGCTATGAGACAAGGAGACGTCATATCTATATATATATTAGACATTTTTATAGTATCGGAAGTCATCTTTATAATAAAACCAACAAACATTGCTCCATTTATTCTGCTGCTTTTCAGGAATTTTAGAGACGGGTATATGACTGGTTACGGGTACAGAGCTACGACGAAACAGAAAGTCTCATAAAGTTGTCATTCCTATAACACACAACCAACCAATACAAAATCGCAAAATCACAACTCCACATTCCACACACTTACACACATGAGGGCTATGGTTTATTTTGTCTTATCACTTCTGATGTAACTTTAGATATACAACACAAGTGTGAGGATCCTGGTACCCATAACACAAGTTAAATGTTTCTTTGGGTGCCAGAATTCATTATAAATACTACTGACATACATTGTTACTCGTTAATGTGAATTTGTTATTTTTGCATAATGTTGTTCATAAGTGTTTGATTGTACAAATTTATTTCCAATAAACAAATTATTTATTTATCTCCGAAACTGTTCATCGCTGCACTGGAGGACTTCAAGGTTCTGGACTGGAGAGGGCTAGGCATGAACGTCAATGGCGAGAACATCACTCACCTTCGGTTTGCCGACGATATAGTGGTCATGGCTGAAACCATGGAGGACCTCAGTATAATGCTCGATGGCCTCAGTAGAGCTTCCGAAGAGTGGGTCTTAGGATGAACATGGACAAAACCAAGGTGATGTTGAATGCCCATGTTACACCCACTCCTATCAAGGTTGGAGACTCTACACCTGAAGTTGTGGACGACTATGATAAACGATCCAGTTTGGGTAGGGCCAACTTCGAGAAAGAGGTCAACCGTTGAATCCGACTCGGCTGGGCAGCGTTCGGAAAGTTGCGCGGTATCTTCTCGTCCAACTTATAACATTGTCTCAAGACGTAAGTCTATGACCAGTGTGTGTTGCCAGTGATGATCTATGGCTCTGAGACGTGGTCACTCACAATGGGCCTCATCAGAAAGCTTATAGTCACCCAAAGGGCAATGGAGAGGGCTATGCTTGGAATATCCTTGCGTTATCGAATGGAACAGAAATGGAGAGATCCGCAAGAGAACCAGGGTTACCGACATAGCCCGAATAGTTGCCAAACTTAAGTGGCAGTGGGCAGAGCACATTGCTCGCAGAACGGATGGCCGATGGGGCGGAAAAGTTCTGGAGTGGCGACCGCAAACCGGAAGACGTTGCGTTGGATGGCTTCCCACCGATGACCTGGTGAAGATTGCGGGGATCCGCTGGATGCAGGACGCACGGGACCGGTCAATGTGGCGACGCTTGGCGGAGGCCTATGTTCAGCAGTGGACGTCTTTCAGCTGATATGATGATGATGATGATGAATGGAAAAGAGTGTCCGTGAAGTTTCTTGCACATTTTTCTCCAAAGAGAAACTGACGCTTGCGAATGTGCAACTAGCTTCATTTCAGTTTTTTTTGCTGACAATTCAAAAGTACCTTAATGGTTTAGTTGAGAAAAAATATTTTGATTTAGAAAATCCTATTTTTGTAAGAAAAAAAGCCCCCCGCCTAGGTTTTTTTTTTACAAAAATAGGATACCTAGTCCACTATTAGTTCCCCTTCTAAGGATTTTTTGCGTTAGGCGTTAGAAAATTCAAACTAAATTCGCTCGCTCTTGCATCTCAAAACTTGCACTTAAGATTCTCTCAAGCTTTTCTGCGCACGAGCCTTCCCACACTACTGTGCGGATCCATTTGCCTCCTGAAAATGCTTAGGACGCAATGGCTTGATAGGTGGATTGTTGTTTAAACTGGGCGCTCTATTGGCCATGAGTCACAAATAGGTGGTGAAGCAGGTTAAATGCTTCAATTTATTTGAGCTAAGTATCTACTGCATCTTTACACTCACGATGTGGTAGGTAACTTAAAGCTTGCCCTAAAGTGGAACAGTCTACACTGCTTGTCAAAGAAATTACCCGACCCGAATAATAATTGTATCGAATGAGGGCGCGGTCTAAATTCGTCATTTAATTCACTACTGTGACTACTGATACCGTTCCCACACATACACCATACGTCCTTGATCAGGTATTTGGGTTAGAAAAATTACCTACTGACAAAACGACATAGAGGACGGGCGGTTGCGGCGCATATCGAGTACCTATTGTATGTTTTGTATGGGAGGGACAATCAAAATCTATGAGCAAAGCATTCAAATCACGCATCCGTATTCGTTCCAACATACCGTAATACGAATAAGGCGACAATTGTGCACCAAACGATATTATTAACCGCGCAAGTTTAGCCAAAGGACGACGCTTCCCGGTCGCATGCACGGCGCGAAAATTTTATTTTTAATTTTCCGCGTTCCAATTGCGAATTTAGGTCTATTCATTACTTTCTAATGTTTACATGAGACGCAACCGTAACGGCCTCCTTAGTTATTTATTCAAAAGAGTCTGCAATTAAATTCTCTTCGCTTCGTTACTTTTATATAACTTTATTATAATGTTTTGGTAGTTAGTTGGGATTTGTTTTTCTATGTTTTAGTTGTAACACATTCGCGGACTGAGCCCATCGTGTTTCGATTAGTGTGTGCGGTGCTTTGGATGTTGTTTGTTAAGTGATACATTGACTGTTGGATGTGGGCTTAGAATGGAGCGTTATGTAGTGAATCGGCGTTCTAAACGCAAAAGTGATGGATTTTTAACTAAATGGCGGAGAAAATACAGCATTTTGAGCAAGCGCTCTTGGATTACCAGCGGATATGATTTAAATGTGAGTTTATTTTCATATGCTTCGGCTCTTTGGTATTTTGAGTGGTCATAACTATGGCCATAATATCTATCAATGTTTAATAACAATAAGTTTTCAGTCATAACTTTATAACGAAAATATGACGGTTGTTATTCAAACAATTTAAAATTTTTACTTTGTTTATTCAAACATTAAATTATATTCAATGTATTAAATAAGCAGCAAATACCTATCCAAAATTTTATAGATAAGTTCATCAATCGATCAGTCTTAATTATTGCGGATATTTTTATTGCAACGGAATTTAATTCAGTGGAAACCGAAAATATTTTTTTACCGTGTTACGAGGTTTTCATTTCACGTAAAGCCTTGAACCAAGTATAAAATATTTAGGAATCCAACTTATTTCGGTAATTGGTAGTAAGATACTTCCCAATTGAATAACTAACTTTGTCTTCATGACTCAACTTTTCGCAGTAACTTGGGAATTACAGAGTTGGGCAACGAGTCTGATTCTGAGCCATTTTCTCTCTGCCTACCCAGCCCAGCTATCTGAGCATGTGAATGGGAGTGCAGTTCATACTAGTTGATCTTTAGGCAGTGCTGCCAATTTAGCGCTTTCAGCGCCAGTCCTAGCGCTTTTTTTGTTCAATGGCGCGTCCTAGCGCTTAACGCTTTTTTAAATCATGTTATGATATGCACATCTACTATTATTTATTCTGTGATATACTTAAATATGGAACGAATCACTACATTTTTTAGAACTAATACACCTAAATGCTGCTTTGTTTCTAAGGTTGGTGTCTTAGTCTATGAGTTGGAGATTCCTCGCCGTTGGCAGCACTGATTCCTCGCTAACTATTTTGTACTTTTGTTCTATTGTTCGACAGTAATTTATAACTTTTCAACAGTTATTCTGAGTCAGTTTTAGGAGTTATACAGTGAGACGATAAAAAAATGAATGCCCCCTTATAAAAAAAAAGAACAAACGTATATACATCCACATTCTCCAATTATTGGTCTTTTTGTTTGAATTAGCGCCGAATATAGCGTTTTTTTGACAATGACCATTTAGCACTTTCTAGCGCTTTTTAAAGAGCTAACAGCGCGTTTTGTCTCAGGCTCTAGACAAGTGGCATTCGATGTCAGCGAAGGCGATTGTCGAAATATCAAAATGTAAGGGATTGATCACGTCATTTTTCGATATCGTTTGTCAATCCCATACAATTTTGCCTTTGTACCTGACTACGGCGAAGCCAAAAGGAAGGGTTATGAGTTTAGCAATCTATGTATGTTTGTATTTACGTATGTTTCTCCGTAACCCCTAAACTATTCATCCGATTTTGATGAATAAGGTGTCAATCGATTCGTTATTATGGCCCGGGTAACAAAACCAAAATGGAAATCTAATCGTGTAACAGTTTTTATTAAACTTTTTGATAATCGCTATCGCCACGCTTTTGATGATAGAATGTGTGTCTAGGGTATCTGAGACCATAGACAAGTACATAAACTTCCCTAAAAATCTTGCCGAAACAGTCATGTTATAAAAGTCTCGAATAATCCGATAAGCCTTCACTGTTCATCATAATAGTTAAACCATTATGCCCTAGCCAGAAGGTGGACCAAAAGAGATTCAAATCTAGATACTGGCACCATCAGTTATTTCTCTTTAATAAAAGTTATTAGTCTTTGAGGACACGTTTAAACCGTGCCATCTGTACATAAGTATGTAGTAAATTTAATTGCAGATCGAAAGATGACTAATATTCTCTAACGAACCATAATTTAGCGAAACGAATAACTAAGCTAAGTCGTGACAATCTAAGAAGTCGAATTTGACAGTTATGCAAATACGTTATATGAAGTTAAACTTGATACTTACGAATGATAGTCATTGTTATTTTGTATGGGTAACATAGTAATTAATTAGGACACCAAATAAATTGAACAATAAACTTACGGCTAATACTTAAAAATCTATCTAAATACAAAATCAGACATAACACAGAATATTAATATTTAAATATAACTAACATAATTCAACAAAACTTTTGCGAATTCACTCAGATTGCACGAAAATATGTCAAGTCTCTCATGCACTTCGTTTAGCACACATATTGTGCGGGTGAGGGGTGTTTTTGACTGCAGGTTGGTTTTGGCCACAGGCACGGTCAGCAGTGGTGGTTAAAAAGTTTGATACTCCTCCAAAACGACTTGGATGTTTAAAATTATTTTCACACAAAAAAATTGATGGCTGAAATTTCTTCATAACTGAAACAGCATATGTAAATCAAATAATATTTTGCAAACAAAACTGTTCAAAAGGGGGTTAATTTTGATATTTTAGCATCGAGCGGGCGCATGGCCAGTACTGCGTTTACATTGGGGCGAATATCGCCTTAAGGCGACGACTAACGCCAACGACCTTGAAGGAACAAAACGCGCACTCGTTTCACACCCGCGCGACCCAAAATTTTGTAGTTTATTGTACTTTTCTTATTATTCTATGAGTTTAAAAAAAAAGCTTCAGATCAAAATGTAGATAATTCAATTGTCTTTGAGATGGGGTCAATTTGATTAAAATACGCCCAGCGGTTTAGGCGCGATTGTCGTGTTTGTGTCCGTTTTAGACATAACTTTACAAATTAATTACAACATGTTATAAGAATAAAACTCAAAATTTTCTTATATCAAATTATTAAGAAAATGGTCTTATGTAACATAAATATTTTTTCAAAAAAATTACAACTAGCCGTTTTGACGTGATTCTCATTTTAAAATCAGCTACTCAGGGGTATCGTCGGTCGGGTTCGTCGGCTACTGACAGCCGACGACGGCTTGTATGATAGTCACAGCGGATATTTGGTGTTTCTGAAGTTGGGGCTGCCAACTATTTCGCAAAAAAACAGTTTTTCATCGAGTATACTGCATAGAGTAAGCGAGATAGGACGATGCGACAAACGTAAGCAAGTTGAAGAGACGGTTCAGAGACACAAAGATCCCTTGTGAGTATTATAGCACCCTTATTTATAAAAATATTGATTCTGTTTACCGACCGCTTAGCAAATTCTATGTTTTTTTCTATATAGAACAGCAAATTATTTATAAATAATTTGCAAAAAGCTAAACAACGCAGGGATTTTTATAAATATAGCTCGTGTATACGTGAATGTCACAATAGACCTTTTTTGATGGACCTTCCAAGTCTTGAATGGCTTTCACTGATTCTTCGAACAATAATGGTTGAGTTAGCCTTCACCATAAACATTACAACGAGCTTCAATACAGACATCACGTAGTACCAATAAGTATAATAATATGCTTACTACTGCTACGTGACTCAGAAGACCACCGACTTGACCCTATAAAAGAAATCATTCGAAATAAATTATAGATCCTGTTAAAAATGCCCCCATTTAGAATGTATCTGGAAGTAAAAGTAATAAAAAAAGGCTGTGTCGTAGCATGTCGATGACTGTGTCAAATGTCAGTGACGCAAACCCATAAGTTTTGCTCCTACTAGGAATCAATCAATACTGCTGAAGCTTTCGCTTCGAAAAAATAATCAACATTACAGTAAGTAATGGGCATGTGAACTGCCATTTTATCACTATAGGTGGCGAATCGTCGCTATGGCCATTGAAAGCTGTCAAATCCATACATTTTGTAACCTATCATTCAGTAAATTTTAATTTTCTCGAAATATGCCTCAGTGTGCTGTACCAGGCTGTACCAACCCCGGTGTTCATTTGTTGCCCAAAGATACAATGCAAAAAAAACTGAAAAAGGCTATACATATATATAGGTTATGTTATGTACCTGTCAAAGTAACTCTGATTATGTAGCTTGGTAATCTTCAGAAAATATGAAATCAAATAATTTCAATGAAATGTTTACCACGTTTTTTTTTTTAAAAGGACAACGACTTCACTCATTCATCCTAATCACAAAAAGAAAATAATTACAAACCAATTTCGTAGAACAATAAAATAGCGTACGCGCATGTTTTGGTAAACAATTTTAAATTCAAAACATATCAACACTTTCACCAAACAATAATTGTCCCGTTTTGGACGACATTAGCATGGTCACAATGCATGTCACCTCCTTACTTGAGGCTGAATGCTAGACTCCTTTGCCAACTAATATGGCGGTCTACGAATCCAGTGACGTTTAGGTATTCTATGTTAATTTTCGCTTTTGTTTTGACTGATGAATACATTCTTTGAACATTAGTCAATGTCTACACTTGAGCGAATAAAAATGGCTCAAATAAAAAAAAAACTTACCTACGACCATAGGGTACCTTCGTTTTTGATAATCATGCCACATTTATTAGTTTACGACAACGCCACGAAAAGATAACAATTAACTAATTCACAGTTGCATTCCGTTTTGCTGTCCGAATCCATCTTCGATAATGTCCATCTAATCATCCTTTGCAGTCACCTTTGCTGGACCTATCTTGCCCTCAATCGATCACTTTGGCTACTTTCAATCTGCCACCTTGCGAAGATCTTTGCTCTACCTAGCCTGTAGTTAGGTATATCTTCAAAAACCTCACACCGTATTATTATTATTTTCAGCCTGATTTGTCCCACTGTATAAAGTAGAGAGAAAGGCAGCCTTAGGGAGGCCTACTAAGGCTGCCTTTCTCTCTACTTTTCAAGTTTTCATGTCTCCCTGTTTTAGGCAACTCATACCGTGTAGGTGCGAAAAAAATTAGCGCCTGTATGACTAAATTGCAAGAATATTAAATGTTATTGACCACAGATCAACTACAATACATCAACTCAAATTAACAAAAACGATCCATACAATTAGGATGGACAGCACCAACCAAGATCGATGTGATTTCTTTGTTTTGAAAATTAAGATGGACGAATTTAGACACCGTTGTTTAAAACTGAGGTTTAATTTATGTTCTGCAAAACATCATACAATTCAAGATTGCTAAAATGATGAAACATATTCTCAATAAGGAAACTTAGTCTAAAGATAGCATTGTGTCCAGTTAGGAATGCACCGTTTCAGACTAGCGTTTGGATTACATTCAGCTGCATAGATCAAACGGAATGAGGCTTAAAGATGCGAGAAATAGCAATGGCAAGATATTTTGTAATACAGGAAATGTAGTGACAGTCGCCCACTGCAGTGTTACGAAAATTGAGAAGCGATAGTCGTGGCGATAGTATTATCTTTCGAAACTAGGGCTATTGTACGTGATAAAGAAAGGGAACTTTATATTTTCTTCTGTTATGATAACTGGGGCCTTACTCTGCCTGACGTGTCAAAATTAATTATTATAGGTAGAGTCTGTCAAGCGAGTCTAGTCCCATGAAAAAGGCGGCAAATTCAAAAATCTTTCAGGTGTCAACACTGACAACAATCTTTATAGTAGTTTTCACATACAGATGCCTCAGTAAGTTTCACGGTCATGAACACGACGTCTGGATCTAAACCAAAATGGAAATCGTGATCACATCACAGTAAAATAAAAAAAGTCAGATAAGTTTATTGTGCTGAAAGTATCAATATGTTGTTGCCAACCTACCTGATGTTGAAACGATTTCATCCAAAAGTCGTCGTTTTTGCGATAACACGTCGTCAGATTCACTCTGTACATGATTATATTTATTAATCATTGTAAACAACAAGCTCCTGACACTACTTTTAATAGGTTTCGGCATTATAACATTAAAAAACTCAACAAAAACCGGATTATTACGAGGTTATAACAGAATTTGTGACAATCTGTTTGACAGATCATAGTATTGCCATTATAAGAAATCAGTAAAAGGGTTGTGGACACGACTCGCTTGACAGACTTTTTTTTTTTCTATACTTTAATGTACACCACGTAAAAATTACAGGACAAACATTTATAAAGGTAAGTGTATAATGGGCGGTCTTAACGCACAGGGCAATCTTTTACAGACAACCTTTGAATGGACTAGACGAGAGAAGATAGATAGACACAGGGCATTCAGTTTTCAAAACTTCTTAATTAATATTACTTATCATTTGAAAGAGCTAATATCTGGTCATTAATTGAAAGAGCTAATATCTGGTTCGGCGGGTGAAAGTGGGCGGCGTTTGCTGGGGTGTTTGACAGGGCTCGCAATCTTCTTAATGAGTGGTCAGCTCAACCCGGTAGTTTGTCCTTATTTGTATGGCACCTCTCTTTGCGCACCCAAGAAAAAAGACGGAGGGCTGAGACCAATAGCCATAGGCAGTGTGTTTAGGAGATTGACGGCCAAGCTGGCGTGCCGGTCTGTAGAGGTAGCTATGTCCGAATACTTGCAGCCGCATCAACTAGGGTTCGGGACGCGTCGGGGGTGCGAGGCCGCAATCCACGCGACGCGTGCATTCGTCATGGACCCTGCCAACTCGGACTGCGTGGTGCTGAAACTCGATATTAGCAATGCTTTTAACACCCTAGAAAGAGACGTCCTTCTGAGTGAGGTCATGGATAAAATTCCTTCTCTATACCCCTTTCTTTATCAGGTATATTACTCTCCTTCTAATCTATTCTTTAGTGATAGTCTCATTTCGTCTCAAGTGGGAGCGCAGCAGGGGGACCCATTGGGACCACTTGTTTTCAGTTTAGCAATCCACAAAGTCATCTCTGGATTGAAATCGTCTCTGAACCTGTGGTACCTAGATGATGGTATTATTGGTGGATCACCGAAAGAGGTTTGCCGGGACCTGGAGGTTCTTGTTCCTCAATTCAAGGAGCTGGGTCTGGAAGTGAATCCCTCCAAATGTGAGTTCTTCCCCTGTGGTGTTGGAGCTCGTACATATTTCTCACGCTTCGGTTCTCATTTACCTGGCCTCAAGGAACTTTCTCCCCTTTCTTTTTCCCTTTTGGGATCTCCCATTTTTCTTGACGGAGTGCCAGAGGCCATTTCCTCCCATAAGCAGCTTCTCCTTGTTGCACGGGAGCGTCTCAAGGATCTCTCCGCGCACGTTGCGATTTTGTTGTTGCGTATGTGTTTTGCCTTACCCAAGGTAACGTATCTCTTACGGACCGCCCCTACCTGGCTATGTCCTGAGGAAGTATGTTCTTATGATTGTGCTCTGAAATCAACGGTTGAGTCGATCTTGAATGTCTCCTTTAATGATGTGCAGTGGGGGCAGGCGACTCTTCCTGTCCGGCACGGGGGTCTTGGGGTGCGGTGCGTACGGGATGTGGGTCTGCCGGCTTTCTTGGCGTCGACACATGGGGTGGCTGACCTCGTCTCTGTAATTTTAGATTTCAATGGTGACAGGGCAAAAATACCGTTTATGTTGGATGCCGGGTCCGCTTGGTCTGTTCTCAGCATGGGGGCAGCGAGTCCTGAAGCAACACATGTTCAGCGCGCGTGGGACGACGTCACATCTAGGCTGATCCAGGAACGGGTGTTGGCGGGTTCCTCGGGAGCTGATTTAGCCAGACTCAGGGCTGTGTCGCAGCCGGAATCGGGGGCATGGTTGCACGCGCTTCCTTCGCCTCACCTGGGCACGTTGCTTGATGACGACTCTTTGCGGGTGGCGGTGGCCCTTCGCCTGTGCTGCAAGGTGTGTGTGAACCCCACAGATGCACCTGCGGTTCCATGGTGGAGGCCGATGGCCATCACGCTTTAAGTTGTCGTCGTTGCTCGGGGAGGTTCCCGCGTCACCATGCGCTCAACGATATTGTGCGGAGGGCATTGGTTTCGGCAGATGTCTCCTGCGTGCTGGAACCTCCGGGTCTGTGTAGGACTGACGGCAGAAGGCCGGATGGACTGACCCTGGTGCCTTGGAAAAACGGCAAGTGCTTAATATGGGACGCAACTTGCGTCAGCACTGTTGCCGCCAGCCACCTTGGTCGCACCGTCCTCTCGCCGTCAGCAGCGGCGGAAGACGCCACTGAGAAGAAGAGGGTGAAGTACGCACCGTTGGAGGGCCGGTACCATTTTGTGCCCATTGCTGTTGAGACAATGGGTGGTTGGGGCACTGAGGCCAAGAGGCTCATTCGTGAGATAGGGCACAAACTCCGTGACAAAACGGGTGACTCCCGCTCCGGCTCGTTCTTGGTGCAAAGGTTAGCCATTGCCATCCAACGTGGCAATGCAACTGCTAAGGTCACCCCGGAGACTCCTGCCCAACAAACAGCAAGACCATACCGAGTGGCCCAAGCGAATCTTCAACGTAAGGAACTGGCGACCACCGAACTCTTTTTAGAGGCCAGTGAACGGAAAATCTCGTGGGCACTGATTCAGGAGCCGTATGTGGGAGGAGCACGAAGTATGAAGAGCTACCGTGGAGTGAGAATCTACCAGTGCGAGGTCGACGGAAGTGGGAGGGTTAAGGCGGCGATAGCCGTCTTTGATCATGACTTGGACGTCATACCCTACCCGAAACTCACCACAAATAACATCGTTGTGGTGGGGATCCGAACCAAAGCCTGGGAAATCGCAGTAGTCTCTTACTACTTCGAGCCAGACCAACCCATAGGGCCATACTTGGACCAGATGACCCGGATCAATGCGGAAGTGGCCAACGGTAGGTTGCTGATAGGTGGCGACGCAAACGCGAAAAGTGCCTGGTGGGGCAGCATCAAAGTAGACCCCAGGGGAGAGGAAATGTCCGCTACCCTGGACGAGTTGGAGCTTCAGGTGCTAAACACTGGTGACGCTCCCACCTTTGACACCATCAGAGGTGGTGTAGCGTACAAAAGCCACGTGGACGTCACGGCATGTTCGCTCGACCTTTTTGACCTGGTGGACGGCTGGCGGGTCGACACAGGAGCAACGTCCTCGGACCACAACACGATATTTTTTAATCTTAATACTAAAAGGGAAAAAGGTGTTAACATCGCTAGAACCACTAGGATGTTTAACACTAAGAAAGCTAACTGGGATGCATTTAAAATTAAACTGGGGGAATTGAAAACTGGGGGTAATATAAATTTAGAAAGTATAGAACAAATAAACAGTAAAGAAAATTTAGACAAAATAGTAGAGATGTATATTAAAGTAATAACAGACACATGTAAAAGTACCATCCCAAAATTAAATAATAAAGTTAGGCTTACCTGTCCGTGGTGGTCCGAGGAGCTCACTGTGAAAAAGAGAGAAGTGATGACAAAGAAGAACCGCATCCGCAATGCCGCGCCGGTCCGGCGAGCGAAGGTCGTTGGCGAGTACCTGAAAGCAAAAGAAGAGTATGAGATGCAGGCTAAGAGTGCCCAAATCGCCAGTTGGAAGGAGTTTTGCCGGAAGCAGGATCGTGAGGGAGTCTGGGAGGGCATCTACAGGATCATCGGTAGGACCGCCAAAAGACAGGAAGAACTGACCCTTTGCAGCGATGGTGCATTTCTCAATCCGAGTGAATCGGCCGCCCTACTAGCGGATACGTTCTACCCCGAAGACAGAGTAGACCAGGACAACGCTGACCACAGGCGAATCAGAGAGGCAGCCAGCCGAGTAAATGAGCGGGTCCATGATGAATATCATGATCCCCCATTTACGACGCTGGAGCTGAAGTCCGCCGTGGCGGGTTTCAATCCCAAAAAGGCACCAGGAGGGGACGGACTGACTTCTGATATCTGCAGTCGAGCGATCCACCAGGACCCGGACGCTTTCCTTGCCCTCTACAACAAGTGCCTCGAATTGGCACACTTCCCTACCACCTGGAAAGAGGCTACTGTTGTAGTCCTCAGAAAGCCGGGCAAGGACAGCTATACCACCCCCAAGGCGTATAGACCAATTGGTCTACTGCCGGTTCTGGGGAAGGTCCTGGAGAGGATGGTCGTAGCGCGTCTAAAGTGGCAGCTTGTACCGCGGCTTAGTACTCGTCAGTTTGGCTTCATGCCCCAGAGGAGCACCGAGGACGCCCTCTATACGCTAATGGAGCACGTACAGGACAATTTGAGGCTGAAGAAGCTAATTGTCCTGGTGTCGTTGGATATAGAGGGCGCCTTCGATAGCGCCTGGTGGCCAGCTATTAGAGTCAGACTGGCTGAGGAAAAGTGCCCGGTCAACATCAGGCGGCTAATAGACAGCTACCTCGATGGTAGGAAGGTCAGGGTTCGGTATGCCGGTGAGGAATGCACTCGAGAGACTAGCAAGGGCTGCGTTCAGGGGTCGATCGGAGGTCCAATCCTGTGGAACCTCCTTCTCGACCCACTACTGCAGGACCTAGAGCAGCGTGGACTTTTCGCGCAGGCGTTCGCGGATGACATCGTCTTGGTCGTGGATGGGGACACGGCGACTGAAGTCTCGAGATCTGCCAATGCAGCCCTCGCCCATGTTCATGATTGGGGCGTCCGAAATAAGCTGAGGTTTGCACCGCACAAAACCTGTGCGATGACCATAACCAACAAGCTTAAGTACGACACTCCAATACTGAGCATGGCCGGGGTCGACATCGGTATGGTCAAGAAAATGATGTTGCTGGGTCTAACCATAGACGAAAAGCTCACTTTTAATGAGCATGCCGCGAACGTCTGCAAGAGGGCAGCTGACATTTACAAGCAGCTGTCCCGAGCCGCAAAGGTGAGTTGGGGATTGAACACACAAGTGATACACACAATTTACACAGCAACGATTGAGCCCATAGTTACATACGCAGCCGCCGCCTGGGCACCCGCTGCAAAGAAGTTGGGTATACGGAAGAGGTTAGGCTCGGTTCAACGAGGATTCGCTCAGAAGCTCTGCAAATCCTACCGCACTGTCTCATTGAACTCGGCACTGGCCTTGTCTGGGGTACTTCCTCTAGACCTGCGCATACAGGAGGCAGCCGCCCTGTATGAAGCGAGGAGAGGGTCATCCCGGTTTCTGCCAGGAGACAGGGAGATCGAGAGTGCGGTGAGGTTTGCAGAAGCTCCTCATCCGGCTACGCAAATGCCCCTGGACTTCATATGCCTGGCAGACCAAGAGTTACTAGACAGTAACAATGTGCAGACGGTGCGAATATTCACCGACGGCAGCAAGATTGAGGGGAAGGTAGGAGCCGCATTGTCCATTTGGGATAATGTAGGCGAAGTCCGGAACCTCAAGCTTAGCCTTGCCGCGTACTGCACAGTCTACCAGGCGGAACTCCTGGCCATTTGCAAGGCCACTGAAGTGATCCTCAAGCGGCAAGAGGCGAGCTATGGCTTGTACAGCGACTCAATGTCCGCATTGCAGACGCTTGCAAACCATGGCTCTCTCCATCCCCTGGCAGTTCGCGCGCGCGCCAACCTGGTTCACGCCCTGGGCCAGAACAAAGCTGTGACTTTGTTCTGGATCAAGGCCCACGCGGGCCTGCCGGGGAATGAGCGAGCGGACGAGTTGGCAACGGTGGCAGCATTGTCGTTGCGGAGGAGGCCGGACTACGACCAGTGTCCGGTTTCATTTATCAAGCGACAGATCCGTTTGGAATCGCTTGATGAATGGAATCGAAGATATGTGTCGGGCGAGACCGCTTCCGTGACGAAGATGTTCCTTCCGGATGCAATAGCTGCCTTCCGTATTGTACAACAGGTGCGGCCCGAAGGCGTCCTCACGCAAGTTTTGACGGGGCACGGTGGGTTCTCTGAATACTTGAATCGCTTCAAGTGTAAGGAGAGTCCATCGTGCGTCTGCGATCCAGGCGTGGCAGAGACTGTCCAGCACATACTTGTAGAGTGCCCGTTATTTATCAGGGAACGCTACCGACTTGAATGTGAGCTGGACAGGAAAATAACGAGGGAGAGCCTGCATGGGCTCATGGACAAAAAGACCAGGGAAAAGTTTCTGGAGTACTGCATTAGCGTAGCCACTGCGGTTATACGTCGAAACAAAACCTGAAGCGCACCGTGCTTCATTAGTATTTTGTATAATATTTAAATGTAAGCACGGAATGCAGCACAGGCACGTATAGCCGGCAGTACGTCAGGTTAGTACCTAAGCTCTTATAATGTGTAAAACTACTGTGATTTTTTAATAACTGTGCTTGTGGGTTTTATCCCTAAATATATTGTACTTGCTTGCTGTGATAAATTGCCTTTTCTGTATACTGTGATAACCAGCATTCCGCACAACTGTGATATATTGCACCTTATTTATTGCATACTGTATTTTTACACCTATTTTTATAAGTAAATAAATCATGCCCTTAGAATAGAATAATAAAAGTGGGTCTCCTACCCACAGAATGCAAGGTGATGTATGAAAGAAAGAGTTAGTATGAAGAATGGATGTACGAGAGGCATGAAAGATTGACCGGAATGATAGAGGTTAAGCACATAAGGCACCAATTAAGATGGCGGGGATTAGTGTTAAGAAAAAAAAAAAAAAAAAAAAAAAAAAAAAAATAACGTGGCAATGCAGCAAGCATTATGGGCACCTTTGCGCCGGGAACAGTGAGGGGCGGGTTATTAGACTAGTTATAAGAAAATGCTGTATGACATGTCGTTGTGACTTTGACATTTATTTAAATTAAATTGTATAATGTTTATATTTTATTTAAAAGTTAGTTTATTTAAATTTTATTTAAAAATAAAAGTTTATTTATATAACTTATTCATAAAATATATTTATTTATAACAGAGAAAGGAGAAGAATACCAAAAAAGAAACGTTGTTCCACTGTGACAGTGAGACGGAACTTTACAGGTTGAAGAGCAGTAACCCTTTTTACCCGACTGCCGAAGGAGGTTAATGTGTTTATCAGTATATGTATGTTATGTATTTCACAGTGGAATCAAGATGGCGTTGACATTGACACCGTGACGTACAGCTCCTGATCTCGGCTGACAAAGAGTATCACCGTTTTCATTTTCACATATTAAAATGTTTCGTTCTTATTTAATCACCCATTTCTGGGCAACAGAAATCTGAAGACAAAACAACAGCTGGATTTTATACGCTTTTGCTAGTCTATATTGCTCTAAAAGATCCGAGAATTCAGAATAGATCCATAGATCGATAATTTCAAACTGAAGACTGTAATAATGTAATCTGAAGAAGTCAATATAGACGGCCACTATGCAAACCTGTTTAAACAAGCAATTGTTTAATAAGCTACATTAGTTCAAATCGAAACGGATCCGGGCATTCTTGTGAAAAGAGCGAGTGAGTGAAAAGTGAGGACATTTACGTACTCCTAACATGGGTTGCGACTGATTTGGGCAAGGTGTCCTAAGTGCTTGCCCACCTGTCAATAATCGAACAGGACACGTTTCTGTCAATCATTTTCAAGGCTATCACTTGCAAGCGATGAATAAACATACAGTCTCAACGACTAAATAGGAAGACAATACAGATTGTGTTCATTAAGATGCCGATATCAACACTCGTCGATAGGTACTTGCAGAGTTGCAAAGGTATTGCTACAAACCGCAGTATTGCGCATTTTCTCACGAATCTTATAGAGAACTGAACCGGGGTGTTAGTACTGACTGGGTTAAGCTATGTAGGTATGTTTAATTTGTAGTGTTGTTACGTAAGTTTAATCATCTACAAAAGACGAAGCGGTATATCTATTCTTAAGTCAAATCAAAGTCAAAGTCAAATGTATTTATTTCGACTAGGCCATTAAGCGGCCCTTTCGAACGTTAACAATTAAAATTAACAAGTAATCAAAATTGATTCTACCGTGCTTTCGGAAAAGTAGATTGTTATGGAAAAGAACGAACAAGAAACTCCATACTTACTCTTTTTTTAAAAATAAGCTTTTACAATATTAAAGTACATACATTAATAAATTCATATACGTGAGGACGATGCACCTAGCACTACTATACTATAAATATAAGTATAACGAGCACTAACAGGTAAATTCCTTCACTTGAAAAATAGGAACATGGTTCTCACATACTTACAAATATTGCAAACATAGGTAAATTATCTAATTCAACAACAACGGAACAGTGTGCGAGCCATATAACTTGAGTTTTTCGCTAAACCTAGGTCTTCTCAGAAAGAATGGGTTCCTTTAAGCACAATTATTGGGAATTCAACACCATTTACAGGCCTGAAAGTCTTTAAAGCAGATCCGTCAGTTCCTTCACACACGGGTTAAGGACAACAATTGCCAAAATACGACCAAGTTGATTGGAATCCTTTTTGAGTCAATATATTGTTCTTATGATTACCCAATAGGGTCAAACATCTAGCGCTTTCTAGGCCTGTCCAATATTTCATTAGCTAGCAACTCAAAGTTCCATACATTTGGTTAGGCCGGATATTTAAGAGATACGGAAAAAACCCGGTTCCGGCCCGAACCACTCGCTAAAAGTTGATCTTGTTTGCACATGTTTAGATTTATAAGTAACTTCTTACACCTACCAGGTTAGACTGGTTGCTCTGAGGTTATGCACCTGGTTGTGTTTTGCTTTATAATTTAATTTTAGTGCTATATTTTCAATCATGTGCAGATGCATATTCAGTTTTATTTGTATGGGAATATAGTTTCAATACTTCACTAGGTACTTGTTTTCCCTACCTCTACACTACATCTCTTTGTAGATATCAGAAAATTTAAAATAATTATTTCGAGTATGGTATTTCCACGGGCTTGCACGTTTACGTCAGTTTAGTGCGAGTGATCCTGTCACCAGTTCGACCGCCATATATACTGAGATAGATGCATTTTACTGACGTCTGCCCGGCAATACAAACACAAGCTGACTAGCTTGAGTGTACTCAGTCTGTCCTGCGTCTGGCCACGACACGAACGTACGTTTGAACAGTAGATTATGTTTATCTCTTTCTGACAACGGAATCCCATTTACATCTCTGGGATCTTTTAACCTACTCAGTGATAGAAATAAAGTCCCAAGTTCCATAGGTCCTATGTAGGTAGCTATAGTAAAATATCGCCATGTTTTTATTTCTTTATAGTGAGTATGACGTCACTATTGGTAAAATCTCATTGAGTAAAAGGCAAAGACTACTGATCGGTCACCTTATTTATTAATAGACCATAGAAGCTTATTAATATTCGTGTCTACTAGGCATCGACCTGTACTAGTGCACCTTATAGCACCTTGTATAAGTACAGGCGAAGGTTTGTCTCCTTTTATGGGAATCTAATGTTTTCTAGTACGAAGTAACTTTCATGTGGAGTTTGTTTTGAAATACATAGGTGGCTAAAGGATATTGATATGATTGACAGACAACAAGGTTGGCCCGCGGCTTCACTTTCGTGTTGTATCCCTTAGGAACTATGAATTTATGAATTTTGCTGGATAAAAGCAGTGTGGCTAGATATCTTGCCGGCAAATAAACTCTTGCTTTCTTCGAGTATATCAGGGAAAGAATTTTCACACTAGCAAAATTCGTATGGTCAATTCAGTTTGGTATTCGACATTCGCTATCGGTGATAAATTTTACCTCTACTATACTATCGGCAACCTAACAAGTTTAAATACCAGACAGAAGCTGTAGTATCTTCTAAGATTTTGGAAATCAGCCAGTAACTAGACGGTTACACAGTTCGAATAAAAAGTAAAAAACTTATCCGGAAGAATGAACTGGAAGAGGCAATGATAATAAGGAATTCCTTTCCCGAAAACCTATCATTGTAATATTGTTGTTTAAATTGCAGTCTCCTGTGGACGCTATGGTTTATGGTATACCAATGCCAAAATACCCACGAAGGGTTTGCTTGACAGGCTACGGATAAGTAGTATCTATCTGCCTGATAAATTTACGAAATAGAACAGGATTTGTAGGTACTGGTTAAACAACCAAGCAATGGTGAAACAGGCCACAAATATTGTAAGAATCCGACGCCGAGATACCGTGCAAAACGGTGTGTTCTCTATTTAAAACAAAACTTTTTCTTTTTTTCACGCTTTTCTGACTTCGTCTTCATCATTAATTACATGGGGTCGCCATCATGATAATGTATGAATGCATCCAAGTCCACAAGGTACTATCGTAAATCCAATCTGAACGTATTGAACGTGTATTGCACCTAGAAATAGACAAAGTTGGCACTTGTAAGAACTCTAAGTAATACATGGGATTATGAACTTAAGCGCTGAAGTATTAAGAGCTATCGATGAAGTTCTACGGCATCGCGCTAATATTGCGATTGCGACAGTCCTAGCCAAGTCAACGTTTCTTACTTATAAACATTATGCTTGTTGCGTGGTTTAGTTGCCTACAAAGTGTTAGAAGGGAAAGGTTTGCGTACAAATCGCATTCTTATTTCTAATTTTGCCAGAAATTGCATAACTTTGCTAACGATCTATGAATAAACAAAATAATTTTAAGATAAAATTCAAATTTTATTACCAGTGTTCGATTTAAATTGGTGCCACATTCAAAAAAAGAACAGTGACCATGACATTGAGTTGTAAACAAAAACAAAAGTGATTTCTTTTTGCACAGACAATAATAAAATAAAGAGTAAAAACTCGGAATCGTTAATCGATTCGGTTGACAGTTTGACATTAGTGTTGTGTAGTTCAAAGGTGACATTATGCCCCAGATATTCTTCAAAAAAGTAATGGTGGTAAGGGATCGCGCCGACTTCGAGGTGAGCTACTTTCACTTTCCGCGTCGGTCCGAGGCGTATGCCCCTTGTCGGCTACCGTGTAAAAATATTTGGATTTTAATTATAGGTTTTATAGAAAACATTAAATTCTGTATATGATGTAGATAATTTGCTAATTCAGTCTTTTTTCACCTGGTAGCAGATTTCTCTATCTGCTGCTTTATTCGCATGTTTTATTAGAATCAATTTCAGTCTGTCAATGTTTTGTTTACCTAATAACACAACCTTCAAGTTTTGATGTCACTTTGAGGTAGTTACCTCAAGATTGTTAATAGGCACTAAAAAAAGGAACCTCAGTTTAAAAGCCGATTGATTTTGTAACAGCCAAAAATAAAAATAATGTGGATCGTTTAGCAGGAAAAGCTTTGACAGTATAAATTAAAATACACTTGCCTAATAAATAACTCGAAATCCGATTATGCAACACAAAAAACCAATCAATTAGGCAGTTACATTAATATTCATTCGAATTGAATTCATAACATTTTCTAATACATAATTTGAACTAGGTATGTAAATTTATATAGATACATTTCTACCATGAGAACTATATTACCTAATGTAGTAATTTGCCAGATTTAGTAATATTGCCTCGAGCAACGAAATCGTTAATGACTATAAAATCGTAGGCATATTACCTAGACATACTTAGCATTTACAGTAATTACCTAGTGTTCAAGTACCACTTCACAATCTGGCTGAAGCTCCTAGACATGTAAGATTTGAATTGTGTTTATTTCCTCCAATTGAAATCACCTCTGTAGAAACATAGCCTAGATGCATGTGATTTAGATTCCCATTAGATACGCATGCAATGGTGATCAATACTGTTTTTTTTAACTTCTTCTTCTTCTTCCTGCCCTTGTCCCATGTTACTTGGGGTCGGCGCAACACGTTTTCTTCTTCCATACCATCCTGTCCCCCGTCACGCTATCACTGACTCCCTTTTCTTTCATATCACTCCTCACACAGTCCATCCATCTTTTCTTTGGCCGTCCCCTCCCTCTCTATCCATCCACATTTATATTCATAACTCTTTTAGTAACATGCGTTTCATCCCTCCTCATCATATGACCATACCAGGACAAAAGGTTTCCTTTCAACTTTTCTGTCACTGGCGCCACTTTCAAACTTCCTCTAATATACTTATTTCTCACTTTATCCATTCTCGTCACTCCACACATCCATCTCAACATTCTCATCTCTGCTACATGCAATCTCTTTTCATCCATCTTTTTCACAGCCCAACATTCTGATCCATACAGTACGACAGGTCAAATCACGGACTTGTCGATTTTCCCCTTTAACTTTATGGGCATCCGTGGGTCGCAATTTGTTCCAGTGACCTGTCGCCATTTCATCCATCCCGAGTTGTTCCGGTGCGTTACGTCTCGGTCTATTTCGCCATCCCCTTGGATAAGCGACCCTAGGTACCGGAAGTCGGAGCACATCGGTATTTGTGTTCCAGCGAGGGCTAGAGGCACGGAACTGGAGAGACCGCCAAAATCGCAGAACAAGTATTCGGTTTTAGATCTGCTCAATTTCAAGCCAACACTCTCCAGTCTGTGCCACCACATCTCCAATCTACTCTGGACCTCTAGGCCACTCTCGGCAACCAGCACAATGTCATCGGCAAACAGCATACACCAGGGTGCCTCTTCCTGTATGTCCGACGTCAGCGCGTCCATTATCATCAGGAAGAGGTAAGGACTGAGAGCCGACCCTTGGTGCAAGCCGACTGCCACACTGAAGCTGCCAGTAGTTCCCACTGTAGATCGGACTTGGGTACTGCATCGACTGTACATCGCTCGGACCAACTGTACATACTTCCCAGGCACACCTTTCTTCTTAAGGGCCCACCACAAAACCTCACGGGGCACCCGGTCGTATGCCTTTTCGAGGTCAACGAATACCATGTGCAAGTTTTTATGTGCACTTCTATATTTCTCGCACAACTGGCGGATTGCGAAAATGGCATCCGTTGTATCCCGACCAGGCATAAAACCGAATTGGTTCTGCGATATTTCACTCTCTTCTCTCAGCCACCTTTCAATCACTTAACTTCAACGTATAATTATCTACTAAAATGTGTACAAGAAAAAAAACAATCTAAAAAAGTAGAAAATAATTTTCAATAAATTTAATTTAAGAATGGTGCGATTAACAAAAAAAAAATATTGTATTGTAGAAAAGCGTGGGATGCCGGTGATGTCAATTGTTAATATTTTACTAACAGATATTTGCAAAAATAGTCATTTTGAAAATATTTTATAAACTTAATTTAAATGTATTGAAAATTATTTTCTACTTTTTAGTTTGGTTTTCGTTTCTCCGTTACAATTGTTTCAATTTACTGTAATGTCCTCAAAATTATGAAGTTACTTACAAATGTTTTATCGCATAATTAGCGTAATAAAATTACAATTTCAATACACCATGTTGACGACCTCGGGGTGCATAATAAATTATATATTGCTCAGATTTTATCTGTTGCGTTTAAGCATTGGTTTGATCATTGACAATATTGTCTGTGCCTAGGTGAAGTTATGCCAGTTGATTATCCTGTTATCTGTTTCCAGAAATCTAAAATAAATAGATAATACAGCTTTTGCATGCTGATCTTATCATAGATGTGTTAACTGAAAGGAAAGGGGGAGAATGGTACAATTATTAATATGTAAAAGGGACTGAGCTGTGGGAAAACCGTACTTGCGATGCGAAAGTTACTTTTTATCACATCTATTCAAAAATATGTTATATTCATCGTAAACAGGGACTAAAATAGCTCATTAATCCCTAGGGATTTGAATTTGGAATGTGAATGTTGTTAGTAAATGTTCCAATCAGCAAAGAGATTAATCACTAACCATGCGGATCAAAATAGGATTACATCGCTATAATCGATTACGACGAATGTATGAGGTGTATGGCTAATGAGCGATTGTAATTTTATTTTGGACCGCACGGGAACATTGTATTAAACAAGACAATCGATTCGTCTTAACCCTGCGAGTATCACTGGCTGCATTAAGATTGGATAATAGAAAAATGGCGGATTTTGGGCGCCATATTGTCGGGGACCAAATTTTTTTTTTCACTTAAACCTATCGTGTGTGGTATCAAAGTAAAGGGTTTTAAGAGATGATTTCAAAAATATAAAACACTTATATGTTTAAATGTACCTAATTCTAAAAAAGGAACTAAAAAGTTGTAAATAGAAAAATTAATTCATAAAATCTAAAAACTCGACTGCAAGCGAACTAAAAAGACGTAAACATGAATCAAACTAATCATTATTGACGTAGGTATGTCTAATCTAATAAATTAAAAAAAACTAATAACCCGAATGCTTAAAAAGCGAACTAATAAACACATTACCCTCCTTCGGCAGTCAGGTAAAAAGACGTAAACAAGATGAAAATCTTGCTGTGCAGACGGAGGATACATCTGGTTTTGGTCAGCCAGATCGTGAATATGTATCCTCTGACTGCACAGCAAGATTTTCATCTTGTTTACGTCTTTTTACCTGACTGCCGAAGGAGGGTAATGTGTTTATTAGTTCGCTTTTTAAGCATTCGGGTTATTAGTTTTTTTTAATTTATTAGATTAGACATACCTACGTCAATAATGATTAGTTTGATTTTATTTAATGTTATTTCTAAATAATTAATTATCATTTCGATATGATGATTGTTGATTTTATTACGTTTATGTATTAAAATAGTTTTATTGATATTATTAATTAACCCGAAGTTCTAAATATATAGTAGGTACACTTGCATGAAAATAAATGGCTTAGTTGTCTTTCATATTAATACAAATTCTATAACCGAACAACAAAAAAAGTATGCTGTACAAAATCTGCATTTCACCTTTAAATTAAATTAGTTTTAAGATTATGTAGATTAGTATAAAGTAGCTAACATGAAGTATCTAACTATCAGTAGGTACCTAAGTGCGAAAAAGAAAAATAACACAGTGGTAAAATAAATTAAAACACACTATTAATCAGGATGACTACAATATTACTACTACATTAATACTACTGCCTACTTATTCGTTAAGATTTCAATGCTCAATTGCGTCTTACATTGTTCAAAAACAACATGAAGACGTAACTGTGCCCACACCTGCTTATGTTGCAATACCAAAGCTACAGCCAAGTTGGATCCTTGTCAGTTGCCGATGGCGGTGAGGCATCTATAATCCGACAAACAATACTTACATAATCGTTGAAGGTCTTGCTGTGGTTCTCAACATTATTTAATTACCGTACTTTGGTGGTAGATATGAAGTTAGACGAGACCACATGCAGAGACGGGCCAACCCACACAGGGCTTGTGTTAGGGAATTCGGCCCACTCCCTCTTTCAGAAAGTATGCCTGTGTCTCAGCATTGGGGAAATTGTAGCCTGATTATAAATATTAAATTCTGAATAAGTTCCTCCTCATAAGAAGAATCAACTTTTAAACTGCTAGGAAACCATCATAATAGTCCAACTGTCACGAATCTAGATAGGTACCATTACACGGGTTGAATAGGAATGCAGGGGTAAAAGGGAACAAAACTTTGATTAGGTAGGTAGGTATGGTACTTTACACTATAACCGCAATGGATAAACCATAGACGAATATATATCCTATGGGCTAAACCACAGATAGCGTGGAAGTTTGGAGGATAGATAACTCATTTCTATTTAACAATCGAAGCCTAATTCACTAGAGATGAGCCATAGGTTAACAATCAATAAAGCATCTAATTGAAGGCCTTATGACTTTAACAGGCACAGATGCTCAAAGTTTAATACACTTAGCAGGTACCATTGTTACCAACCTAGTTACAAACGTTGAAATGTCATTTAACTGTCAAATAAAAGTCGACCTGTTCTTCATGAAAAGTTTAAGGTTCTATTGAAAATATTTAAATTCGTTGATCGTTTTATTTACTTCACTTCTCTGTAACATTTAAACAGTAGATACTGTATAATGCCTAATTCATGTCTGCAAATAGTACTTACATACACTGAAGGTCGATGACTGGCATCGCATCGTCTTTTGTAATCACTGCATACAAGTAAGGATCCCAGGCTGACCATCTAGGCATTCTTAAACATTATTACGTTATTTATGATTTAGATACAAGCAAGCAAGCCTAGGAGTCAGAGATTCGCAACATTTTATATCCTATCTTTTTGCGATTTGGGTTTTCTCCCTAAGGCATTTAAACATTTCTTCCGATTAAACCGGTCCAATGTGACATGAAAGTTCCGTAATAATAATAACACATATTCTTTTAAAGTTTCATATATCTACCTAACTATCATAGTTCCAAAGATAGGTATCTACTACAGTCCAGGGAGAGACAAACGGACGGACTGTTAGCGGAGGCTCATGCATACTGCGCTATCACGGGGAGATAGCGCAGTTATGTGGGACTCCCAAACCACTAAAACTTCACGTTAACCTCCTGTGCCGCTTATGGCGGAAACACGGGCACGCGTTAGCACTCACCGCGAACCCACCGCGGCTGTCCGTCGCCGGACCCTGCTCTGAGGAGTATCCCCCATCACCGGCGGACCAGAACACACTGTACGCCGTGACCTCCCCAGGGACAAAACCAGCACATGGACGTCAGACGACCCCGTGTATGGCACCCTTGGTCCCCATGTGACGGGTCAGGACAGTGGCTCCGCCACCTACCAGTGTTCGGCCGCAGGGGATAGGGAGCGGCCAACGCTATACTGACACTCCTTCTCCCCTGCGGCCCTCCGCGTCCGCCATCGGACGGTGGCGACCCCATGCAGGCTGCGAGGATAGGGAGAGCGGCGCACCGTTATACCAGCAATCCTCTCCCGCCGCAGCCTCCAGCCCTCAGTTGGATGCCTACCATACCACATCGCGGCCCGTCTCAGTTGCGATGCCGCCCAAGCGACACCGCAACGTACCTATTGGCCGCTACATCGTCGTCGGCTTAACGGCAAAAGCCATGATGACATCCTCGGGTTCCTCTTCGCTTCACCGTGACCTGTGGATGACCAGGCAAATGCTACTGAGCCCTAGACAAAGCGGGAAATCATCGGGAGGGTCCGTGAGGTACCTAGATAGTGGATTTTATAGGTAGTACGAACATGTGGTTACGTTGATTTACGTAATCATATCGTATACTACGTTCTTTGTTTTGAAATGCCAATTTTACGGATCATTTCATGTTTATGGAAATTTTAATTAAATATTTTATGCCATCGTTTTCTTTCAAGAGCAAGGTGTTGTGTAATATTGTGATTATTTTTTTCATAAAAACTTAAACAATTAACTATATAAGGCTGTGCATTACAGGTCCACTCCTAAAAATAATATGTTATATCGAAAGTTATTTTAAGTCTATAAATTTAGTTGTGTAAAAGAAGAAAAAAAAATCTCTGAGAGATTTATATTTTTCTGCCAGACTAAGATCCGGTTTCTTTCAATTGCCGAACGTCACAGAACAAACCTAGAACTGAAAATTTATTTGAATCGATACTAATCAGTGCCCATCTCTCACGTCTCCATTAATTATAGCATAGTTTCATATTGAGTAACACTGACTTGGCCCCTACGATTGTTTACAAACTCATTCGATTATCGCCTTACTCTCATCGATTATGCAGTACTAACTACCATCCGGCTTTTCCCCTATTTCTTTAATTTTACACTTGACTGCAAAGAGTATACTGGCTATTGAACTGAATAAATCATTTATGAAAAAATATTTAGTAAAAATCCCAGAGCGAAAAAAAGGAACGTTTTCTTTTAACACGTTTTTCCTTGACTTTTAGGCACATGGGTTTTGACTCTAAACTTAATAACATTAATTTTCTATCAGTTAAAGTATTTTTGAAAACGAATCAAACTCTTAGTGATTACCTACAAATGATCAATATTAGATATTAGTTAAGATTACTTTTGCAGTTGGTCTCCTTCATCAAATCCTAGAAAAGTTACGATTATTAAACAAAATATTCTACTTTAATCGAGTTGTCACCCCATGGTAGGCGCCGACGGTAGACGATGGTCACGTACCATTAGCTGGTGAATCAGAGCGAGACAGCCCGTTGCGTAACTCGCCTTGAGTGACCGCCGATGGGTGGTAGCACCCAATCATTGGGTGGCTGGTATGGTCACGGGTGATTAGCGCGCGAGGTGAGCTTACTAAATATTGGGTATAATTGGCCAATTTATTTGATATTACTACTTGATACACTTGTGGAATCTAAAATTAGTGTTTACCTGAATACAATAGTAGATTGTTTACCTAGGGAGCAAGCAACTATTTTAAAGGCTAAGTGTTTTTTTTATACCAGAGCGGAGCGAAGGGTTCTAGAGTAGAATTCCGAGCGTAGCAAGAGGTTCTAAAGTAGAATCCTGAGTGCAGCGAGGGATTCAAAGTACGTCAATGGTGTTGTTCCCGAGGTGGACGCTCTACTTTTATTCATCCTCTATGAGAAAATAAGTAAGTGCAACTTATGAACAAAAATGTTACTTTTATTAATTTACATACAATTTGGAACCAAGCATAAGACATAACATAGAAATAATTAGAGGCTAATGTTTATATTTGAACAATTATAAAAGGACATCGTAACAGTTTCATTATTACCATCCTTTACATTTGTAGATTTATTTTTTAATTTGGCTCGCGCGCGATGTTCCAGACATTCACCTTATACATTCGTCTTAATCGATTTTAGCGATGTAATCCTATTTTGGACCGCATGGTTTGTGATTCATCTCTTTGCTGATTAGAACATTTACTAACAATATCCACATTCCAAATTTTAATCACTTTTAGTCCCTAAGGGATTAATGAGCTATTTTGGTGCCTGTTTACGAGGAATAAACTAGTTCTTTTTGAATAGATGTGATGAAAAATTCATTAAAGAATATGTAGAAAAATCTGAACTAAAAACCTCCTCCTTTTTGGGAAGCCGGTTAAAAAATAAAACTTTATTAAAACAAAAAATAAATGTAGCTCACATCGTACAAATTTTGGTCAGTTAACGTCAAAAACCTTTTTTTCTGTGAATCGACTATGACTACCTTGCAGAAAGTTGTTCATATTGTAACTCTGTATAAGTACCTAGCATGCATGCATTATGATCCCAATTCATTGTAGGTTATAGTTCTCGCCAAACTCCTTGGCCGCCCTGTAGTTGGCCATAATGGCTGCGCAGTAGTAATTCTCATACAACAACAGCACCGTTTCGTGCCTTGCTCATCGGAAAGCCAACTTCAGAGCGGCCCAGAAGTTTGACGAGCACTATACTATGTTTCGGTAGGTATTCATAACACCCGCTGCTTCCAAAAGGAAGGGCAGAAGTAGTTTTTTGAATATCATCGCATCTCTCCGTTACACCATTTACCTACAGTTAATCAACTTTCAGTACCTTACACTGGTTTTCATCTGAATCTTACTTTCAATGATATTTCATTCTCCTTGAGTGACAGGCGTTGATGGGTGCTATCTCCCAATGATTGGGTAGTCGGTATGGTCACGGCTGATTAGGTCGTGGTAGACAGAGGTAACTTAATGATAAATAAGTGTTGGATGTAATTGATCAATTATTTGCATAAATCAACTTCTATGTACTTAAATCGATTGCATAGAACAAAGTTTTGAACGGAATCGTTGGCGGGTGGGGATGCACAACAATTTAACACACGATTTCTGAGTTAAAAAATTTGAAGCTGATTAGTTATAATCTGCTTTAACCTGAAAACCTGACAAATATAGGCAAAGAAGGGTGCTTAACTGTATAATGAGAATTTAGAAACTGGCTCTAAGATAAGCCATGAAGGAACTAATTAAACTATTGCTTCTAAACTTTTTCTTGAACAGTTTGGTTCCCGAATGCAACGGCTTTAATCCGGAACCCATGAACTTCCTTCTTTGGGTCCGTAAAACCGAGAGTAAGTTAAGTTTTTGTATCGATCGTTACGATCAAGTCCAAAAGAGGTACATCCTGTAAGACTAGTTTCATAGAAAGTCCGTTATAGCACGTTACGGTTATACCACTCCTGGATTTTCTTCTTCACACCGTTTATGGGAACCTCGCACTAGGGCTAGCGCATGTTTAAATCTTCTAATTGAAATTATAAATCAAAATACTTCCTCCTTCAAACATTATCTCAAAAAATTCTGTTGTTATGTCAGCAATATTTTAAAATAAATGTCAGAGACCCTATTTTATCAGATTTCAAAAAGCGGAAGATCTTCTGGTGTAAACTACCAATCAATTAGAGTAGTGATGGTCCAGTGGTAACTCGCGACTTACAAGTTGTAGGTCGTTGGTTCGAAACCAGGCAGGCGCTTTACTTTGTGTATTCATCACCACTGCTCTCAAAACGTTGAAGAAAAAAGAATCGTGATGAAACCGGCATGTCTTAGTACCAAAAATTCGAAGACATGTGTCATCCACCAACCCGCACTAGGCCCGCGTGGTGAATTACGGTCTATTCCCTCTCATAGAGAGGAGGCCTGCACGCACAACGGACAGGACGGATAAAATGGGAGTCTAAGTGCGGGAAAGGGGGTTAATGGCTATGCTATGGCTATATCAATTTACATAGCCTTTTTCTAAGTTGTGATCGGTTTCCAATCTAATCAGATGCAGATGTAATAACAGTATTTAACATGGATAGACTGTATAAACAACATTAATCAAAAATCAGAAAAATGTGATGGTCTTATCTCAGATTCAGGCATCCGAATAATAAATACGAAGCTCATGGTCTATTCCTCAGTCTTTAATTGTTTGATTGTTATACAAGAACAGGCAATTAACCTGAAAGCTTACCTACCGATTTCCGGCTTTACTTAAAACTTACGGCGGATAACAATAAATCAACAAAAAAATGAGTGGGTGTCTTAATTACACGGTATCAAAGAGTTAAATGCGCCTTATCATTAGTAGACAGCCTACGCCACCTACTGTTCCATTAAATTGAACTGACAGGTGGATATTTGAAGGCAGGTTGAGGAAATTAATGTTCTTCTTCTTGATAAAGGCCTTCTTTCAAGGACAAAGTAGCAAGCTAAGTTAATTAAACACCTTGAAAGTTATTCTATCTATCTCAAATAACGACCGTCACCACAACCAGGCAAGATGTAAAAAATAAAAACTTTGATTTGAACTTTTGATTTTCTGCAAGTCGCCCTAAATTAAATATTATATAACAAAATCCTTGTTTATTATTTCCACACTAACAATTTTGCTACTGATTGTACCTTTTCTCATATTGGTAGATAAATAATATATTATTTATTTTGATATACTGCAAGTCGTCCTAAATGGGTTGTAGGCATGTAGGACGAGTTGATGAATTACCCTGATAAAGCATCCTCAAATTATATTTAAGATGAATTGAGCAGTGGTGTTGATGATAATCGAGGTATCGTCTAGATATGTACGACAAGAGGCGTTTGCCCTTCAATGGAACAAACAAAAAAGCAAAATCATCTCAGCATTAATGATTGCAGTTAAAAATATAGAAGGCGCCGTCTTTGACTTAATAGTAAACTGTTTAACCTAAGCATAATGTAACGTGGAATAAAGACTCATTATCCTGATCATTTCAGCCAAAAAACTTTTACTGCTGGACATTCCCAACCATCATCGCCAAATCAGCAGCTCCTGTGCGTCGCGTACCTAGTGGATGACCGTGGCCGAATGAAGACTATTCAAAGAACACCTAATTGAACGATACACGTCCTTATCCAAATGCATTACAAGAAGCTTCACTTAAAGTACACGTTTATCTACAAATCACTCAAAGAAACTACAAACGGCGTCCAAGCATCGGTATTTAGTTCTCCCTGCTCAAAGGGACTAAAATTAGTGCGGGACCAATCGGTCCCAAGTTGTACAAGCACTAAATGAGTAGGACTTTATTTATATGTGTATAGCTTTTGCTCGCGACTTCGTCTGCGTAGCATTAGTACTTCGAATAGCCTATTTTTTTTATTGCACAATAATTTGTAGGGCCGCCTTACTTGAGATATTATTGATTCATCATACAGACTGCCATCCCCTTAAAGATGATTTCCGAGATAAAATCTGTCCTATAATATAAATAATATAATAATAATTGTCCTTCCCGAGGTCTCAAACTATCTCCATACCTAATTTCATAGTAGTTGATCCAGCTGTTTAAGCGTGAAAAGGTAACAGACATACAGACAGATAGAGGTACTTTCGCAATATGGATGGATCTATATTTAAGCATTCTCAAGCCCCTTCAGGGACACGGCTGAACAAAGGACGAGTACATTTCAGTTGCTAAGGGACTTGTGAGAGTAAAATAAGTGTGATTTATGTTTGCGACAGCTTTTGTCGTGGTGAAGACGAATGGGAGCAGATCCACTGGTTATGGATCGTGGCGATTTTCAGTAACGTTACCGTTTTACAAGACATAATATCTTCAACTTTTCAGGATTTTGCGTATGTTTAGAGATTGTAAAGTTATATTTCTGTTATAGTTATAACTGTTTCTTACCTTTACGAGTCTGGATTATATTTTTTGTTAGGGACAAATTCTCAAATCGATCGTTTTAGGACTGCGAATAATTGCTTTCTTTGCATAACAGCTTTTTGTCACGGCAATCCATTGCTTTGTTCTCTCTCTATCTCGTGCAGCGTTGCTAGATCAGAATGGAACCAAGGTGCTTCGGAATCAGTAGAATTTTCACCATTACAGCAACTGAAATTACTGCCTTATCTTCACCAGACATGCCAATCTAACTTAATTATCAAGGCCATTTCAGTGCTCACACTTCCGAAGCTCCAATCAAAAACCAACTCTACGTCACAGTAACAAGTTCCAGAATCGTTTGACGTGGTCTCAAAAAGGATGTTGTTGTGACGTCAAGCGGCGCCAACAGATGGCGCTAGCTGTGTTATGCGCATGCGTCACTTGGTGATTGATTGTGTGATTCTGTTTGACTTTTTAGATGCCGAGAGCATTAGTCTTTGGAATTAAAATACTTTTGCTTTGTATTTTTGTCTTGGAAATCCTGGTTTATTCTTGGCTAAATAGTTACTTAGATGGTAATTAATTAGGTACCTACCTCCCCCCCTAATGATTTAGATTTCAGTAGCCAAAGCTTGCATTATTAAGTACTTAGTTTGACTCCGTATCAAAACGTCCTATTCGCAAAACGACCTGTAGGCAGAACGTCATATTATTAAAATGACCAAACGTCATATTATCAATATTAGCAGAATGTCCTACTGTCAAAGTACAGTTATACTGAAAAATTACTATAATTTTTTCGTCATGGCTCATTATATTATATCTTTGTGACCCCGTGACCTCGTCGTGGCGTTCGGTTCTCTCTTCCGGTCGTGTTCCAGGCCATGGTCGGAAATGACTGCATGCATGGGACGCAGTTGCCCAGTTTTGCGAGGAAAACATGGTCGCAAAGGAGGCGCAGGTGACAAACTTGTGTAGTTTGGCGCCACAATTGACCGTGCCTTGTTCCGCGCTTACCACCCGAGAGGAACTTTGACGATTTAATTTCACAGAGGGTACCCCGACACCCTCTGTGGCCGTAAATGGTCGAAGTTGCTGCATCCGGTTGCTGAATGGCCGGAGAAGTGTGACGAATTGCACAAACACCTGGAGTTCGCCCAGGTCATATATGTGAGTCTAATAGACCCCATAAGAACATCAATAAAAATTTTACACTTGGACCGATTTATAACTTAAAACTGGAAATTATCACTTTCGAAATGAATGCAAAAAAAAAACGACACATATCAATTGAATTTTACTTTTATTTTATTCTAAAGTTTACAGTCTCAACAAAATGTTGAATAAAATTATACCTTTAAAAATCTCATTATAATATGATTGTGTGATATGACTGTACCATTCCCATTCTTTTGTTTGTAGGACGTTTTGCTGCTAGGTCATTTTGCGAATAGGACGTTTTGATACGGAGTCAAACTAAGTACTTAATAATAAGGAATAGCACGATCTGTTCATAATTATGTTCTTTTGGAAATAGGGCGTTTTGATGCGGAGTCCTATTCTTCTAGTTCGATATTTGAATAGCTATCTACCTCTCAGGCGCTCCTCCTACCAAACAAGGAAACAAGTGAAAAACTGCCATGAATGATAAAGAATATACAAATTGCATTTCTCCCACACTAAAGAACCAAGTAAACATCGTAATTAACTTAAGTAAGTTATCATTAATTTAACTTTTTAATAATTATTTTGCTGTGAAAGTTTCTGTAACTCTCCGTATTAAAATCTTTGAAGATGCATCACTTGTCTGCTGTCATATTTACCAACATAACTTTTCATCTTTCAAATCAAAATACATTATAATATGAACCTTATTGCCTTGAGTGTAGGGCTGTTATGAAATGTTTTCAAGTGTAAAAACAAGTTGTAAGTGGCAGGTACTTTGGTCGAGAGGTTGTGAGAAAGGTGTTTGGTTATGCAATAGCTGTGCTGTTCCAAACCATAGGCTGAAGCGAGTTAGGATTTGGAATGTACTTTAATTAAATGAGGCTTAGGTACTACTTGCTTGTAATAATGTAGGCAATTAAAAAGGAATAATATAAAATTTTTATTCACAGGGATCATCATTAAAACTTTTGTTAATTATTTAAAACCCACCGAGATCCTGTTTCATCAAATAGCTTTTAAGCGTAGTGTCAACTCATCAGCTGTGGAAAGATAGCTCTTAGTAATGAAGAAATAAACCCAAAAGCGTAACACACAAATGTTTTACCAACCTAATCAGATAAGCTGACCTCATAAGTTGTATCTATAACTAACAGTGTTACATACATTCGTCAGATGCCTCAAAGAAACCTGACTTCTTTAATAGATTAATATTGGGTTGTAGATAATAATTGAATTGCTTCAGAACGCCCCACACGTTTAGTTTCTACATTAGTTCTCGATCATCCCACGAAATCGCTCATCGCTTATTTGCCCGCTCATGCCTTACACCACATTTGAGGTCGAAATACTATCACGTTTAGTTATGACAACTTATAAAATAATAGAGATTTTCTCTTTTTGCACACGTGACGCAGCAATATTGTGCTATTGTCTGACCTACGAATGTTACGGAGATCTATGATAGATATTATGTCGTATTTAGCTTTCTTACGAGAGAATTATGCAAAGGTTAGGAATGAAATATTGTAACTACGCGATTATGGCATTGATATTCAAAATAAAGACAAGCAGTATAGTAAATGGGGTTCTATCAAAAACATAAGTTGTAAGACAAAGCTATAGAATGAACTGAAAATATCAATAGGTATGCTAAAAATCTGTCGCTGAGTATAATTTACACATTATGTGTACATTTTCGGTTGGTTACCAGGCCTCACGAAATTCCTAGCAGACGAGGAAAGTTGAGGAAGTGCCGGGAATTTACCTGGCCACATATCTTTGTGTCAAAATATAATGAATAAATAACTTCAATTTCGGAAGTCGGTGTTCCTGTTTACGTTTCTTCGTTTTTTGACACCGACTTCCGAAATTGAAGTTATTTTTTACTTTGTAGTGTTTTTGTTTGGAAGTCGGTTGTAATTTTTGTATAAAAGTTTTTTATTTTTCACTTTTTAGTTGTGGTACATAATGTACCAGTTCTATAGGCTAGGTACCTACGCGTATAGTGCCCAAAGAGAAGCCAGAATAGATGAACCCAATAACATGAAACTTAAACAAAACCGATGCAAAGAGAGTATACCAGGGTGAACTGTTCACACCTGCGTAACCCTTTAGAGCGTACCAGTGTGATGTTATGTTATGAAATGGTGTAAACAATAAACAGACATGCGATTGCATCTATCCCGAGTGTTTTACCGTCATTTATTGAAGAGTTCTGATGTATTTCTCCGAAGTTCTTCATCAGATCTTGATGAAAATTAAATGGGACCACATGACAAGAACCAGCTTTCAATTAAAAACAGAATCATCAAAATCGGTTCATCCAATAAAAAGTTCTGAGGTAACAAACATAAAAAAAAACACAGTCGAATTGATAACCTCCTCCTTTTTGCGAAGTCGGTTAAAAAGGAAGACAGTCGCCAACGACCATGAGGGTACAAAACGCGCGCTCGTTTCACACCCGCGTTATCCAAAATTCAGTAGATTTTCTACTTTACTTATTATTCTAAAAAAAAGCCTTAGATCAAAATGTTGATAATTCAAATGTCTTTGAGATGGTGACAATTTCATTAAAATGCCCCCGGCGGTTTATGTGCGATTGTCGTGTTTTTGTCTGTGTTAGACATAACTTTACAAATTAATTACACTTTGTTATACGAATAAAACTCAAAATTTTCTCAGATCAAATTATTAAGAAAATGGTCTAATGTAACATTACGACTAGCCATTTTGACGTGATTCTCGTTTTAAAATCAGCTACTGAGAGGGGGTATCTGCGCCATAAAATAAAATCTTATTGGCACTGATTTATCAGCCGTTAGATGAACTTGGTTATAATTTAAATTCAATCGCCCAATCAACTGCCAACCACGACATTAGATCATTTTATGTCTTCCTAACACCCTAAACATTTTCTCTCTTTCCGTACAATACCACCTATTAGCCCAGATTACTAATTTGGCACTAATAAACAAAACTCTCATACAGGCGCTCACTTCTCGATCCGGTTGTTGACCGACGTTGCCTAACAGCTGATTTTAACGAGATATGTAAATATGTTAAATTAGCTAAGGACAGGTCCAGTTAAACAACTATCTTTGTAAAACTAACCGTTTCGTAATACCGCTCTATATTAAAATTAAACTTGCCTTGAAGTGTGGCCAGCCGGATGGGGACGCGACAACGACATATTTATGAGATGGTTTAGTTTCAGAGATATTCTTGATTATGTATGATCTTGCTTGAACGATTGTTTCTGAAGTAACAGAGTAGTTCTGCCGGTCTTTACTATAAACATCTCACCGTGAAAGCTTAGGTGGAGTGAACTTCAGGCTTGCTCTTCAGATTATATCAGCTACGGATTTTATCATCATTCTGTATTTTGAACAGAACGAAAAAGAAAAATCTTTCAATCGTTTTATGGTCAGTTGCTGTAATTCACTCTTACGGCGATATATACGCCCCAATGTTAACGCAGTACTGGCCGTACGCCCGCTCGGAGCCAAAATATCAATATTGAACCTCCTTTTGAACAGTTTTGTTTGCAAAATATTATTTTAGTTACATACACTATTTCAGTTATGAAGAAATTCCAGCCATCAATTTTTTCTGTGTAAAAATATTTTTAGACATCCAAGTCGTTTTGGAGGAGTATCCAAAAGTTGCGAAAAATATCGTGTTGCTAATTTTTTTTTAAAGCTAAACTATTTGTTATACGAAAAAAATAATGTACATGAAACAATAATAAATATTTTTTTTATAAACTTTTTAACCTAGCCGTTACTAGTTTTGCTTTAGAAAGTTACCGATTTACGGCACTAAAGCGGATGTAGGCCCTTAAGAACTTGTGCCCTTTTGTTGGATAGAAGCTTTTCCAATAAGATTTTATGCAAGCAATATTTAAGTGCAAGATTTATTACCTTATCTACTTTTACTTATCACAAAAATAAAGACAATATCTTAGACCTCTCCATTGCACTCCATTTTACTAGAACCTCGGCTGTTCTCATTCAGCTTGGGCGCACGGTTGGCGCAGTGATTGAGCGATTGACTACTGCGCTGCGTGTCGCGGGTTCGATTCCCGCACGGAACAAATATTTGTATGACCTACAAATATTTGTTCCGGCTCTGGGTGTTGTGTATGTGAGTTTATATGATTGTAAACGCACCCACGATACAGGAAGAAATTCCTAGTGTGGGGCAAAGATTAAAAAAAATATATAGAAAAAAAGAGCTGCTATTTAATCAAACACATTATTTTCTAATTCAGGGCCTACATGCGCTTTAGTGTCGTAAAACGGTAACTTTGTAAAGCATACTCCTTAGTAACGGCTAGGTTAAAAGGTTTGAAAAAAATATATATTTATTATCGTTCATTATTTTATAAACATGATTTTTTATAACGATCGTATAACAAATAGATTTGCTTTAAAAAAAATTAGTAGCACGATATTTTTCTCAACTTTTGGATACTCCTCCAAAACGACTTGGATGTTTATAAATATTTTTACACAGAAAATTTTATGGCTGGAATTTCTTCATAACTGACATAGCATATGTAAATCAAATAATATTTTGAAAACAAAACTGTTCAAAAGGAGGTTCAATATTAATATTTTGGCATCGACCGGGCACACGTCCAGTCACCGTCCAGTACTGCGTTTACATTGGGGCGTATATATCACCTTAACAGTGTCTTTTTGCGATGTTCCTCGGAGCGATGTTCCGATCACTGACAAAACATTAACCAGTGCTTAAACCAACTAACTCCCCCATGCTTTTACTTTGAAATTAGAAAACAATTTCGATTTCAGCATTCGAATTTCAAAATAGCAAATCTTCAATTTCGCGCCACTACCGTTCAAGATGGCGCGCACCAAACAGAACGGATCGGTCACCTCTGAATGGCGTTAAATTTAAAACAATGGCAGTGAGAGCGGCAGAATTTCACTGACACTTGCACTGATGACTGTTTCGTTACTGAGTACTGTTTGTTTATGTTTAAGTAGAATGTATTTTTCACAAGACTTATTATTGGGTGCTTTGGGTTGGCTTGACGCTTCAGTAATGAGTGGTTCTTTTGATATGTCGTCGTATTTAAGTGAATCATCGTTCGTATCTGGTCGAAAATCACCTTTCTTCTGCTATTCCTCCCTGTTGCGTGTGCGCCACATCAAGTTTTTCTCGCGACTTTGACGATTTAATTATTCGTTTATCCTCGCACTGAAATGCCTTTCAGCAATTACACCAATAAAGCACATTTTATACTAATTACAAG
Source organism: Orthosia gracilis (assembly GCA_947562075.1). Lineage (NCBI taxonomy): Eukaryota > Metazoa > Arthropoda > Insecta > Lepidoptera > Noctuidae > Orthosia > Orthosia gracilis. The sequence goes on along the minus strand of OX387270.1, from coordinate 3,446,547 downwards.
TCAAGGTACTTATCTAACATTTTCTATGATATTTTTTCGATCGTTTTGTTCCCTTCGGGGCTAAAGTCAACTTTCGAGCTTTGGGATGAAATCTCTCCCTTATTACCAGCTCTTTTGATTAATTAACCACACCCGCTCAACAAAACATTGCTAAAAAACAAATTAAATCAATGATGACTCATTAAACCTACATAACATGAATAATTCATACCGCAAAGAGAGAGTACTCAGTGTTAACAAGCCGAAAATTACAAGCCGTTATATCAATATGTCCTTTCGTAACTAGTAAAAGTAAGAAACATCCAATGCAAATCCATCCGAACTGTATGATTTTTGCAAACAAACCAACTTAAATTTCCATATTCAATAAGTTGCATTCATCATTCTAGACCTTATTGACTGTTTTTAAGAATCAGTCAATACTTTTTTGTTAAACTCACCTGAGAAATAGCTTTGTCAACGCATATGCCTCTTGACATATTTTGTAAAGCGTCAAACATTGCTCACGTAACAATATTACGTATTTTGTCGTCAATTATGAGGTAAATAAAACTTTCTTAAATCGTAAATAATTGTTGTAAACAAATCCACAATTCCACACCTGTTTCATACAACCAGTATTTTATTATTAAATTCTCTTAACAACCTGTTTATTATGGGATATATGAATAATTATAAGGAGCGTATTGCTTATTAAAATTACTCACAATTAGTTGCATGATTTACCAGAGAAAATTTCTTCAAAATCTCATATCCTAAGACGTGGTTGAAATGTGTTCTTTGTTTCAATCTATTGTTTGTGACACTTAACTCTTTGATGTCTATGCCACTACCCTAAGCCCAGTGTTTTGATCAGTTGTAACGTAACCAATGGTCATATGCTAACCAATTATTTCAATTTTGAAACCATTGGTTGAGTTAACTACGGATGAAAAAACTGGGCCTTAATCACAATTTGGGAAGGAAACCTCTAGAAACCAATGACAACAATAATATAATCTCTAATAAGTTAACTAAAACGGTTCTAAAAAATTCCAAACGAACAAATTAACAAACTAAATTAGCCATGCTACTTATCCACGAACCTATTAACCGTGGAGATATCACACATGACGATGGTAATTAAGCCCGTTCACGTGCATTCGTCACAGATGGTGATAACTTCAACGCCTCCGAACAATAGGACATTAAGTACTAACAGACTTTAGAAGAAACTTGAATACAAGTAGTTTAAATCAACAAAAAGGTTTGATATACTGTCAATCGTAAGAGGAAAATGAAACATAGAAACCAGTACAGAGAAAATTGTGCTCAATGTTTTGCAAATTCTCCTTATTCGAAACAAGTTATGGGCTGAGAATATTTTGCTCGATGTTTTTCAAATTCTCCTTAGCCCAGTGAAGTTATGGGCTGGGATTAGAACAACCTTATCGTTTCCATATCATTTAAATAGATTTATAATATATAAACATGTAAATACTTGCAGTAAAGGTAACATAGAAAGATGGCAAGAATGATCAAAAAAGGATAGTATCAAAAATTATTCCTTGGGGAATCTCCAAAATTTTGCTGATTCTGTATGTTTTATGAAAAATATTTATATATTCTTTTATATATTTCTTATGGAAAATAATGATTGGGCTCTTCTTTTTATAAAGTTAGAGTTTTAAAGGCTTAATTTTTGCTTTAATTTAAGAATTATAATGTCCTCAGTTTTGTTCTTTCAGCATATATTTTCTTTCTTGAGTTATGTCATAACAAGTAAGAACCTAATCAGAGTCGACCTCATTCTTTATTGCTACCAATTCAATAAGGAAATGCAAAAAGTACGTTATTGTACATAATCCTACATAACTGTAACTTTATATAAAACTCGTGATACCATTAACTCATTTACACACGAAAATCTTCGATCGATGCATGTTTATACGAAATTTTATAGTTTATTTGGCAGTGGGTATTACTATTTCAAATTAATTTTATAACAAGTTCATAAGTTTTAATTACTTTGCAGGCTATCGATCTCATTCATCGTGTGAAAGTATGTGTAAAAGTTGTTTTATATGCTTCCTAAACCGGCTGTCTCTCTCTTTCTTTCAAGGCTTTATTTCTATCATCATCTCTTTCGCACGGTGCAATGTCGTAGTACCGTTGCAAGTAGTGTTGCGAATCAAGTATGTATCGAGTAATTTAATCGTTTCAACGATCGATTTCAGTCTTATATTTAATTTACAATCTATATCAGAACTTGTCACGAAGTTAGATGTGAATGTCACGAGTCTAATCTGAGTAACGACAGGTGATTTCTTGTGGTAAACTATGTGCATATATCCGTCGTCTGATTTCTAATCTGCATTCACAAATGCTTCTCCTAGACTTTCTTCATCTTCTTTTGCTGTGTGCTTCAAGTTTGCTACTAAGATCATCAAGTCCCTTGGCCTTTTCTATATATATTTTCTAATGAGTGCGAAATCTCATAATAGGCAACTCGTAACCTTAATTCCATTCATTCATAGTCTTACAATCTCTGCTCTTTCAATGAAGTGATACCTAATACCTAATCGATTGTTCAATTCGATTAACAAGTCGATTCCCTCACATGAAACATGTTTTTGCGGTATTATCATGATTACTGTAACACTTTGCTGGTATTCAGCGTTAGCATATATTTCTAATAAGCTTGCGGTTTTTTTGAGGTCACCCGTCGCGAGCAGCTGTTATGAAATTCTGTTTCTATCGTAGAATATTATTATGTTGTTTGCTTTGATAGGTGTAATTTTATATTGGATCTTTTCCCTCTTTGTGTTTTGTATCCGTCCCAGCTTTTTCCATGGTCTACACTGTTAGTATTTAAACTTTGTGGATGTTGCTCAAAATCCTGATTCACTTTTCTTTATCATGTTGGGATTCCTCGTGAAAAATCTCCTGGTGCCTGGTGCTGCTTGTTGTAAGATATGCAAGGCTTTTTCTTGACCAGACACACAGAGCTTGAAAGTTAAAACTTTTCTATAAATTTATTACGCCTATCTAGATTTTAATTATAATTCACTTGATCGATTAATTGATGATTCTGATAAAATATTAATTGCCTTATTTAATATCTACTTAATAGTGATATGTCTGTGTGTGTATGAGTGGTCACGACACTCACGACCTTTATTCTAGATTTTGTAGATCTGTAATACCGTTAGCTGTTACGACGATTATTATATTTATAACGCTAATCGTTCTTTCAAAGATTGTATTGATGTAAAGTTACGGTTTATTATAATCATCGGCATACTTCGACTAAACTCTGTTTTAACATAGAGGTATTCTGCAAGATATGTCTTGTATATTTTTTATACATGCAGCACCCGTAAAATATTCCTCGGCAAATGTTCCATTCTTTTTTCTTCGTCTGTAATTTTAATCTTTACAAAATCAATTTTGCCAAAATGAATTCAGAATCTCTTTGTCTTTTTTAATCTTTCTCGCCTTCTTTAATCATCGAAAGTTACGTTTGGTTCACCAAATATTTATAGCTATATCGGTTGATCCCTTGACTTTGGTTATTGTCCAACGGATATATAGATACAAACTTGGGCTGTAAAAGGGCCAGTAATCACATAACCTCTATTGACTTGTCGCTATGGCTACCGACAAGGATGTAATTATGCGACACAACAGTGAACGTAGAATTTAATAAGAAACAGATAGAAGCCGACCTTAGACTAATTTTCTGAATGGTGCAGAGTTGCTATAGAGACACTTTGTTGTTACGTTTTACACCTCAACGGCTGTCTGAGTTATTTGTCAATATATTTTAGTATTACGGTAGTTCTTACAGAATTGTGGCAAGGTCTTCCAATCGTTTGTGATTATTTCGAAATAGTTTAATGATGTGATTTCAGTCGTAGTATATAATCAACTTGGAGTTATCGTGGTATCCTTGAAGTTCTCGTGACAGGTTTCTTATATTATTCTATCAGAAGAATGATCAGCAGTATCTACTTATACCGTACTGGACCAGTGTGGTGGATTACGACCCATTCCCTCTCACAGAGAGGAGCCCTGTGTCCCGGCAGTGGGGATATTAAAAGGCTGATGATGATATACTTATGAATTGCTTGCTCTCATAAACCATATCCAGTGATTACTGCAAGTGAAACTCATATGGCAAAATAAAGCTTAAGGAACACGGTTATATTGATATCGTCGCATAGTTTTTTTACCAGCAATCATATTTATATCGTTCATACAATTAAGTACACGTTTTTCTTTATAATCGCTTTGGAAAATCAGACTGCCCTAGATGTCCACAAAGACTGATACTATATTAGGATATCTAGCAGCCAAAGAATAATCTAGAACCATACAGGTACCACGTCTGCGATTTCTTTCATCATATGTAGTTTGTGTTTGTACATTCGCTGCGCTTGCGAAGCCAGACCTTGGCGTACGTTTCCTATACAAGTTAGCTACCTGGCGCCACTTAGGTACTTAGCAAGTGCTTGAAACTTTACTAATTGCTTGCCTCTAGATATAGTTGGGTTAGGAAATGTTGTTAGTGTTAGAGCTCCAGCTTTTATGGTAGTATTAAATTCTAATTGATATCCTGTTCCAATTTTATTGTCAAGTTACATATCAAACCAATGTTTGCTATTGGTACGCTCGCTTTTGATCACTATCTTCTCTGATGCTGGATAAGCCATGATGTGACCGACAGAGCACACTATGCTTCGAAGTAGATCTAGAACTATTCAAAAGTCTATAAGCATATAATAGATTTTAGACCATTTTTCTTTTAAACTGTTGCTAAATGTTAGATGACGCCTCATCCATCTCTTACCTGTATTATTTACAAAAACTAACCTAAAAACTTTAAGCCTTTTAATATTACCAATACTAGGCAGTATTGGTAATATACCAAGTTATACCAAGAAGTTACCAATAGAAACGTGTTTCAGCCAACGATCAAACGGACGTCCATTTCTTTGGAATTTTATGACTGAAAGAAGTTGAATGAAAACCTTCACACAGTTGCTGACCGCCACCTATACAACCCAATAAGCCAGGTAAAACAATGCTGCATATAATCACATCTTCCCTGAGAAAGGAACCGGTGATATAACCTTTATTGATGTTGATGCACTGCACTTCCTATGTGCCGGTCCGCCAGTGTTCCTCCGCGCTTCGCTGGCGCGAGACGTGCAAGCGCCATTTTTAAAAAACGAAAACGTCATCGTCACTTGTTTATGCTACTAGTTCAAAATTCAAATATAGTTAAAAAACAAAGGTTTTAGTTAAAAGGTTGGAAGTTGATTGTGCTTTGTGAAATGTTATTCTTTACGTCGCATTGTTAAAGGATTTGTTAACTGCATTGTTTTGAGGGTAAGTTTATCAAATAATATTATAATGTCGTTGGCTGTTCAGTGTTTTAATATCAAACAATCCTGAATGTTTATTATTGGAGAATAATTAATAAGTGATGATAAGCTATAGTTACGAGGTTGTTGCTACTTGGGAGGGTAGACGAATGTTTATCATTTGAAATCATTGTGTTTTTGGATGATTGTTGCGGTTTAATTCTACATACATAGCGACACGCCTGTATTCCCCGAAGAATTGGGTAGAGGTGAACCTTTAATACACCCACATTTCACCAATTATATTATGTTATTGTTATGTATTAATCTACCAGCCCCTAGCCAAGTTACAATCGTTTCGTTTCGAATCTCTTTCTACAATCGTTAACGCCTTCTATTTTTTATGGTGACTTAATTTTCAGATGTGTCATTCCCATATCCTCATTGATTCGTTTTCTACTAGCGTTATCGATTGTAGATTGTCAACTGGGCTACAGGAACAATTTGTTTGGAAATATCTCCCTGCCCTTGAATTTGTATAAAGCTAACGATATTTTGACTTGGAACGAATCCTTTTATTCTTACAAGTTTTACTTCTTAGTAGATTATAGGTATGTTCTCGGAAACCTTTATCGTCTTGTTTATGCAAATCTTATCATTATCTCAGTGCTAATTTGTTTTTTTCTCAGTCTGAACAGATTGTTCGCTTATCATTAAGGACACAATCAGTTCCTTGACACATTCATCCTATGGAATATTTAGACACCGTTTTGTATAACATGTGCTTTCAAAAAAGAGTTTCACAATGACCCCTTTCAATATCGAATGAAAAACTTTATCGTAAATGTTTACACCGCACAAGGTTTAAAATCACCTAACACTTAGCTTGACACCTAACTTTTGTGATACATTGACATCCTTTCTGTCAATTAAAAAAACTTTTTTACAAAAAAATACTACCGACTTCCAAATAAGGAAACTACAAAGTGAAAAATAACTTTATTTTTGGAAGTCGGTGTCTTTGGTAAGTACCACTTTTTTGCGTTATTGACACCGACAAAAAAATACAAGAAGTCATAGAATCTCCTCCTTTTTGGTAAGTCGGTTAAAAAGGGAGTGCACTGTTTATCCCTTGAGTTAATGCCACTTCGTAAAGTTGCTTTGGATAATTTGACCATAGCTGTCAGACTGACAACTGAAAGAACTGAAAAGAAAGACTGTCAACAATCAACATAGTACAATATACACAGTTGGATCATATATATTTAATGGCCTTTCTAAAAATTTTAAACCTTTTATCTTAAAGATACAAACCATTATATAAACCAACTATACAAAGTTTTACGATAGACACAGCATGCAAAAGAGAAGTTAAAACTAAAAACAACATCAACAACAGTGGTTGAAACATAACATAAGATATGTCAAAAGTATACAAAAAAACAAACTACTTGTTCACTTTTTCTTCTAAAAATCACACACACAGAACACAGAATTCGGTCAGTGGGTCGTCTTAGGGGCGGAATTGTTCACCTAAAAAAAAATATAAATAATGTACCTATAATACAAACTATGTACGAACACGTAAAAAGAAGGAAAGAGCTCTTTGCGCATCAACAAATTCGTCCATCGTTGTAAAGTGCCCAGAACGCTGCCAGCATTACTACGTTGAACAGCAATGCTGATTCTCTAACCAAAAAAAACTTACTCACTACACAGAAGACGTAATTTAAAAATATGACCACAAAACATATAAACAATCAACATTATTCGTGAGTATAGTTTAGAGTATAAGATTATTTTCAAAACAATTTCTTGAACTTAATAATCAATGATGAACTATAGTCATCATGTTTTGTCAACAAATCAGGAATGTTTTTTATTATTGTCAGTCAACTTTGTTTGTTATAGTTGTGGAGTTCTAAATGTTTAAGAGAAAGTTGTATAATTGAATAAACAAAACACAAGTTGTGACTACGATTTTTACTAGTAAAGCCTGGCAAAAGAGTATTGAATACTACTTACTGTATAATTATCATCTATTCCTAAACAGAAATTGTCATGATATTGAAAAAAGGAGTGCTAGGCTCCTTTTACTATATATATAACTAGCTGACACCCGCGGCTTCACTTCCGTCAACTGGCTATCTACCTACCTACCACCTACCCATCTACCCTACCTACCCTACCTACCTACCCACCTACCTTACCTGCCTACCAACCCACTCACCTGCCCTACCAATCAACTTACCTACCCTACCCTATCCTACATACCCTGCCCTACCTTACCCACCCAACTAATAGGTTAGTTGGGTGGGTAAGGTAGGGTGTGTAGGTAGGCCTACACACCTACCTACCTACCCATTTGTTAAACTATTTATTTGAATAAGAATTAATACTACATTACGAATGTAACCAACTTTTGTTTCTACCAGCGATCTAATTAAATTTTAGAACACAAAAGCTGCTATTGTGACTTAATTATGATGGTGAGGTATATTTTCTCGTAGACTTTTTTGTAGGAAATAATGAGTACTTTAATCATATAGTACCTAATTTTTATGTATCATCAATAATTTTCTCAGCGCAAGTCAAATAATGAATTTATAGGCAAAATTTTGCTACTCTGGTTTACATTATTGCAATTTTCATAAGAATCTCTTATTTTTTTGAAAATAATTTATAGCCTTTGTTACTCGGGAATAATATAGCTTGCCATAGGTGAAAGAATTTTTAAAATTGGTCCAGCAGTTTCGGAGCCTATTCGGTACAAACAAACAAAAAAATATTTCCTCTTCATAACATTTGTAAAAAAATATTTCCTCTTTATAATAAGGTATAGATGAGAATCTCTTCATCTAGACATCATGATAAATCCCATCGTGGGCCCTGTATATCGACTTTCCATCAGGTGTTATCGAAGTCGAAATTTTGTTCATACCGAAATTATAAATAACAAATGCTTGCTTTACCAAAATCATTCTTGTATACTTAGATTATTGATCGAAGACTTAGATCCTAATCTAACATAACTTACGTCAAACAAACTCCATCTACAGAAATGGAACTCACAATGCCCACAAAAATAAAAAAGCGTCATTTATTTGCGCCATGGTTCTTCTCTTCTTAACCGTTACGGTCTTGATAGAGCGGTCGTGGTCGTCATGATGAAGTGTTGTTAGTATTTGCGGCAGATGTAATGCGTCTCAAAATTTATCGCCACCTTTCCCGATTAGAAGTCATCCGGGTAAATAATGTACCCGGATGACTTCTCATAGCGTACCGTAAATTCGTGCACAGGACCGCCCAAAGCAGACTTGATCTGGTCGGTCGCACGCTTGGGTGACCTTCCACGCGTTCTAGTGACTTCCACTCTTCCTTGGACGAATAACCGCTCTATGGACTGACCGTCTAGTCTTGAAACGTGTCCGAAGAATACTCACTTATTCGGGACTGTACTATTGCGGACAGACGCTGCTTCATGTGGAATTCTTGGAGTATCAAGACATTTGTGCGGAACTCGGTCCACGACATTCCGAGCATGCTTCATCAGCATATCTCCAGAGCGTCTATCTTTTTCTTTTCACCTCCCAGCAACATCCACGTTGTGCCATAACAGAACACTTTTTATTACACTGTAATCACGAAAACAAGAGACCTGTCAAAATGGTATGGAAAGGAGCATGCTCAATGTTAAACTAAAAAACAAAATAAAACTTAAAACAATTCGAAAGCAAACTGGAGTTACGGATGTAACGTAATGCTTTATAAAACTAAAGTGGATATGGACAGGCCGCATAATGAGAAACAAAAAGGATAAATGGGCCAAAGAGGTAACCGAGTGGTGCCCAAGACAGTACAGAAGAAAGAAAAGTAGACAGTGTCGCAGGTGGGAGAACGGCATAAAAAGAATAGCAGGCATCACATGGAGAAGGATGACACATGATCGCATTCTGTGGAAGGGTTTAGGAAAGGCCTATGCTGGGAAGCAAGAAACGGTTCTCAAATAAAAAAAAATGGATTAAAGAAAACATGTACTATGTAAAATTGTTAAATAAAGACAGTTATTATTATTAATAAAGAAAATTCGACACACAAAATTGACACGATAACAAGCAACTGTCAGAAGTAAACCGTCTGACATTTGAAGGTCTAAGCAGTGTAGCATCACCTATCGCAGCCATCGCTGTTGCAATATTCGTTGCAGACAGTGCACATGACGAAAACGCAATGATTTCCATGTCTGCTGTTGTAAGATCCAATACCTGTACTGTTCCATTGTTTTATGTATGGTGTAATGGTGTAACAATGGTCTTTTGGTCATCTTTTTTAAGAAGCTATGGTGTGTTTGATATTTATCCATATTTGTATAGATCCTCTTAAAGCAAAGGATCTAAATTTAGGCAATTTTTGTAAGTCAATATAGTAAGTTTTATCTCTTTCTGGTCCTTTGAAACGACAAAAGACTATCCATCGTCCATTGATCATAATTTTCTATTCATCAACATGAGATGACTTCCATGTTACTTTAGGCTAAGCGCAACAAATTCTCTTTCCATACTGCCCAGTAAACTGTGACGCTATCTTTCTCCCTTCTCTTTCATATAATTCCTCACACATTCTCATCCACATAGTGTCATCCATGGCATCACCTGAATGGTGAAATTCGTGGGTCATGGTCCATTTGATGCCCACTAACTAACGAGTAACAAATACAAAAACAATAAATTCGGGTCTAATAATCGTACTCTCGTGCTAACTAACAATTAACAGACATCTTAACACACAATATTGCGTTTTAAACGATTAAACTCTACCGCATTTCAAGTCAAACACTTAGAAATCTGCTCACCCCAGAAAAGAAAGAAGCGTATCGTTAAATATTGATGTAGAAGTAACATTTATTCGGTTAGAAATTTCCCGAAAGCAACCTAATTTTAGGATTCCCCTTAGTTTTCAGAAATTCCTTTTTTTCTGTGATAATTTCAGTGCAGCCTATAGATTCCTTTTTGGCTGGATCAAACGAAAAACTGGCAAATGGAGAACTGACCGATGTAAAAAATATCGGTCAGTACTCCATTTGCCAGTTTGCCTTGGACTTGATTTGAAATCAAGGAAATAACTTGGAATCAATCATCATTTGATAGATCAAAACTTTATTGGCGTCAAGGATCAATCACGATAGGCAAAAATCCTGATTTCATAATTAAATTATAAGATAACAGAAATCAATCAAGAAATTAAAAAATATTTCTGGTTAAAGATATTTATTTTCCTAAAGAAATTAACATTTCACTTATATGAAAACAATAATTAAAACTAGGGTAAATTAATCATAAATCTTCGACGTTCGACAAACAATATTTTACAGTGGGTATTCCTAAAATTTTGTTATTATAATCATGCATAACTACCTCGCTTGAAGAAAAACAGTTCGAGCCCGCGGTCTTAAAGCAAAATTTACATAAAGAAACCTATTTGCATATTATTCTAGCACTATATGCGTAGAACTTTCGCATTCAGCACATCATAATCTGCCCTCATAATATTTGCAAATAAGAAGTTGTTTTCTTTGTTAATTAAGTGAATGAATATGGATATCATTATCTAATACTTCCTCGAGGCATTATTAAATGGATTTTCTTATTTATTATTTAATTTTTGCTTGGCAAAAATAATGCGTCACCGTTATATCATTCGAAACTACGGACGGAAATAAATTAAAGTTGACGAACGCGTTTTCGTCAAACAACGATTTACTAGGACTGTTATTGTTAATTGCAATCATATTCTTCTTTCCTTCTTTCTATAACTTCCTTGTTTATGCCATTTTTATCTTTTCTATTGTTTTCATCTTCACAATCAACACCGCATATTGAATTGCCGATGTCCATTGTCATCTTCCTGCCCTTGATCCAAGGTACTTAGGTTGGCACAATAAGCTTTCTTCTTTCATGTTCCCCTGTCAACTGCACGCTATTTATTTACTCCCTTTTCTGTCATATCATTTAACCCACAATACATCCATCTTTTCTTTGGCCTTCATGCTTCAAAATTTATATTTATCTCTCCTTTAGTTTCATGTCATTGCCCATCACCGCAACATATTTATCAAAATGAAGCCCTGCTTTAACTTTACCAATCTAAACCACCATTGGTATATTCTTTCTATGGTTTGTGTAGCAAATGATGACTATTCGGTTCCATGAATAATAGTGGCACCTCCCAATTTTGAGGTCTCAGGAATAAGTCATAAGTCTTTAAGTCATTTATTCATTTGTACGAATAGAAATGAGTATAGGCCATACTGTCACATGCAGTACTGATCATGCAAAACATGTAACTAAAAATGCTGTAAATAAATAATTAACCTTAATAATCCATTCGTCTAACACAAGCAGCAGATGACCATAACGAGCTACATTAAACACTTATGGTAACTGATTCCTGATTGAGACTGACTAACTTCTTAGAAGTGCATAAATAGGCATGAGGTATTGCGCTTTGATTAGCTCACGGTAATCGATGCAATAGTGCGTCTGGTCTACTGTGAATAAGGTGGAGGACTCACTGAGGCTCTAGACTCAGTGAGTGCTCGATGTCAGTGATGGTGATGGTGGAAATGCCAAAATGGATTGATAAAGTGACATTTTTAATAGCGCTTGCCACTTGACAACCCCTTATGTTTTCGTCTTTTTCCAGTCATAGACTGTCTAGACCTAGAGTCTCTGGTTGAACACTGTGTGGGTGAAAATACTGGAAAAATAAAAAGGTTAGTAATAGAACGATCATTGAGATATCTCAGAAACGAATGCAGTCTTGCAGATTTGCATATATAAACCTGTGTCATATCACAATAGAGTAGGAATAACTCACGATTCTTTTTCTGACACAGCTGATGCTAGAAAAATATTCTTATTATATAAATCTATTTTAGTATGTTCTTAGTAATTAATTAAAATTTAGCTTACTTATGCTAGCATTATATTTTCCGTGGCCTAGTAGTGCACCATTAACAATTCACGCAATCTTAATAATAACAAAAAACAAATAAAACACTGACACCAATTAGATATTTTTAATACATTTTAGCCTCTAGGTACGATCGCAGTACCCAAAAATATCCTAAGTCAAACTCGGTCAATAACTCATAATGAGATATTGCGCTTACAGAAGCAGAAACTTTCAAGTAATCGTTGCTAACCATAACCGTTCTAGCGAGACTAAAGCCAGTGCACACTTATTAATTTGTACACAACACAATTTAACACACACAAAAATTTGATCGAGAAGTCATGTCACTCTTAACTAGGATCGAGGTGGATCATAGAGTTGCCTGGCAATTTTATATCTTATATTAAAACGTTATTGGGGGTTGGTGCAACACGTTCTCTGTTGTTAACCGTCACACTATTATTGACATTCTAATCCCACATCATTTAATAAATATTTTATAGTACATTTGTGAAATTGCAATTGCTTAAAATTTTTACTGACACACAGTCATTTTAAATATATGAAATATTCTGTGTTTCTCGTCATTCACAGACACTATAAAAAAGTATGCTAGAAACGAGCGTTTATATAACAATATGTTTTGTAGTGATGACAATAATTTTATTATTGTGGCTATGCAAAGATGAATAGAAAAGTTAAAAACAAATTGAAGTGAAGTTATGTCCATAGTTGTTACTTTTACCAGATTTGCAATTATTATGAAAGTACTAGCAATCACATACGGGTGCATTGACACTTGCAAGTATCTTGTAATCAATCACATACATATGATAATTAATTATAATACATTTATCCGAACTGATCTTAATAATTATTATCTCTTCTTCTTTTCTTGTGAGGATGTGGGCACCTCTGGTGTCAGAGTTAATTTAGCCTCCTCTGGGAATCCCACAGGCCTCTGACTTGGCTATTTCAGACAAACATTAACAATATAAGTCTAAGTTTCCTCACGATGTTTTCCTTCATCATTGCTTGTGATGTCCAAGATAAATTTAGAAAGATAATTATTATATATCTTAACAACATTATGAGATTTGATAAAAAAGTTTGTGTTGGAGTTCCAAGCATAAGTCATGGCTCAAAATTGTCACCGTTAACCACATCACACTGCCAATAAATAGTATCTGTTATCTGTTTTCGCTACACAGAAGATAAACTCAACCTTCCTTGCTTGCGAACTTCTCAGTTGCACAAATATGCCAGAAATCTGAAGAGGCATAGATTTTAATAAACTTTCTACACAGACACTATACACTGCGGTTAATCTCCAGCCATTTAGGTCACGTGTGGCTCTCAACGGTATTCTAACTAGTTCTAATGGTTGTCCTAATGTGTTGCATGCTCCGGCTTGAATAACTTACAAATTGTTTGAGCAATGATACAAATTGCGGTTTATAAGGCAAGAACTGAACTGAAAATTGATTTCGACACATAATTAGAAAAGGAAGCAGTAATGATTCAGTATGAATTTGTTTAAGAATTCGTTTTAGAATGGAAGTTTCTTTAATTAAAGTTGTACAGGGTATTATTTTGAATAAAATTTACTGCCTTTGCCCGGTTTCTACTAACATTGTCAATTTAATTTGCGTACTCATGTCATGTTGTATCATATCAGCTTGGTGTTTCTTTGGTTCAGTTAGCTTTACTTTAATTGATTTCTGGATCAAAATCCATTTCAATATCTACTTTTCCATTCCCACAACAAATCTTACTCTAAACTTCAATATTTTATTTATTGTATTATTTTATTTATTGTAGACCAAACAAAACCCTACATAGAGTTTTATACAAGGGTGAGCTTAACTCATAGTTCAGTTTTTGTCCAGTAAAACTTCTAAACTATCTACCTATCTGTATTATCCATCACAGTACACAAGCTGCATCTATTCTGCACTACGCCTAACATCATAGGTATGTAGGCCACTTGTATGGCTCACAAACGGTACTTTACTAACCAGTTGATTATCCTAATGCATGGTCACTGCTATTGCACATTCAGCGGTTTTAATGGTCGACATTCCAAATCTTAATAGGTAAGATGATGTTGCGAGAAACATCGCGGCTGTGTTAGCTCCAGTTAGTAGGGGTCATTGGTTGGATAGATCGCCGTATTATTTGCAAACACTAGTTTATAATAAATCGCGTGTGATTTTAACCTCGGGTATCTTTTAAACTAACAACTGTTTGTAGTTGGTGAATATTTCATAATATCTCGAGAATTTATAGTATAGCAAGATTAATTACAAACTTACGATGTCTGCAATAATCCGGTAACAGATAAACAATGCATGCCATGTAGTTTTCCATACCAAGTATTCTAAGATTATGAATGAGATAACTAAGAGACGTGTAATTGTTTATATAGGTACTAAATTAAGGAGCATTTTCTTTCAACGCAATAAATAATATTAGTAGATATATACGTATATATATATATATGTATATTTGTATTTATGAACGTAGTTTTTTATGTATGTATCATTATTATATATTTAATTGGATTATTGCCCTCAATTATAATGAACTCTATCACTCAAAGGTTTGCTGAAAGAAAACTCCATTTTGGAGTTAAGCTCGCCCTTGTACATGAATATTGATTTCACTTTTTGTAAATGTATTGTTTTGGTGTACAATAAAGAATTAAGAATTACTTTTTCGAAAAAAATCCCCGCTAAATTAAACATTTGCAGGACTGCAATTTTCTCAGATGTTGGAGGAAATTGCTTTTATGAAGCTTATATTTTGGCAGCTTTTATGATTTTTTTCAGACGGGTATTCTCATTCATCTGACTCAGATTGTACAAAATGCATGTTCACTGAACATAAATATAGTATTTCTGGTTTTATATTGCTGTCCCCAGTGTTTTAGGCTGTGTGTTGTCTGCTTGACTGTCAGACAGTTCAAGATCTGGAAGCTCCTACCAAGCTATGTCACTATTATACATAAGAAATCCACTTATCTATCCTTTTTAATAAGCTGCTCCATAGAGTTATTTTATCGTGATTGTACGCTATGGTTTCTCAAATAATTGCAATTCATTTAGAAAGCAGTGTGGTGTGGCACAATTGCCTCTTTCCTCCATAATACTGACATCCATTCAAGTCAGATGACGTGTTACTGTATTTTTACGATGTTTGTTAGTATGTTGTAAAACAATTATTCAATTAGCGTTTTATCGGCTATAACGTGCTGGTACATGTATTAATTAAAATGTGTAATCTCGCGAGAAAAATCACTGCAATCGTTTACTCATTCATATGGGTATTTATTAACTTATATTCATACCAGGCTTGCTTATTTTTCTGCTTGGCTCAGCATAACTTCTCTCATTGTGGTATTATTAAGAACAAACAAATAGCCAGCTTCTTTAATAATGATACAGGAATATGTAAGAACGTTTAACATATAGAAATGCTTTTTATTACCAATATATAAATTTACATAGTATAAATACTTAATTAACAATAACTACCTATATATATACTTAAATAAAAAAAACAACGAACGCGTATAAAAAGGGCAGAGGTCATTGGGCGTCAAAAAATTCGTCCACATCGCTGTCAACGTGAAAAGTGCCCAGAACGCTGGCAGTTTTGCCACGTTGGATGGCAATGCTGATTCTCTGGCCGAGGAAAAGCCCAGACCTCTGGTCACGTGAAGAGTCGAATAACCACCTCGAACGTTGCTTACATCTCGAAATAACTACATAAAATAAATAAATTATTACATTTAACATATTGAATCACATAATAGTCTCCAAAACATCATCCGGAGTCGGTTTTCTACTGGCCAAAGTTATAAACAAGAATATGGTTAATTCATCATGAAAGTAACGAATTTCTCTTCAAAAACTACCAACAGGCAGCGGTCAAGATCAACCCAGACAGACATAACACAACAACGTTAGATCACATTTCATCCCACCACATGTAATTCAAAGTCATGTGCCATGCAATCATTCGAACAAAGCGGATCACACAATAGAGCAGATTTATCTACGATTCTACGCCTTTGTAAAGAATAATATACTAAAGATATATGTAGTGTAATGAGTTGTCTTTCTTTCCGCGCTGATTTGCAGAGGAAGATACTTAATATAGTCATTGACACTGCTTATCATTCCATCATAAATAGATGATAGATTACGGCAACGTGTGTTGATTTGCATAATAAAGTCAGAAGTTGAGAAAAACGTGAGAATGGGGCAGTTTTTCGCATCGATTGATATAAGAAGTTCATATATTCCAATTTGGCAATAATTTGGAGTACAATTTAATGAATGATCAAGCGTATACTAAGTCCCACAACCAGTTAATTTTAATACAAAAATTATAACATAAAATGAAGATCAACATCAAAATCGTATTTCTTTACCAACACCTAAACAAACCTAATGCTGAGCCATTCCTACTTATCCTTTGTGAGATGGAAGTGGAACAGATTTCCAGTACAGCAAAGGACAAGGAGAAATATTCGTAGTTGATAGCCAATCTTTATTAATTGAAGTGGCACCGAAAGAAGAAAAAACAAAACCAAATGAACTGACCTAGGAGCAAGACCGATACCAACACAAGTCACAAGGCTAAGGTTACAACCAACTATATAATAATACTTATAAAGGATGTTACGAATGCATCCGCTAGCCTTAGCCTACGCTTATGATCACGTAATTTGTGCATATCGGTAAGGGCTAACCCACCAGCGGATTTGCGGTTGAAATCGCGTGTTGATTCGGCAGCTGCAGGCGTAACTTTGATTTGCGTGTTTTTAGCCTGAATTGGTGTTCGTGCGTCATGTCTTTAAAATAATTTTAAGTTATTAGTTGCATTTTGTTTGTGTTTAGGTTTTGGGTTATTTAAATTATTATGTTTAGGTTTTAAGTTGGAATTTACATAATTATTGTAAAAGTATCGTGGGTTTTAAATTCTTACAAAGTCATCAACTTCCTGCCCTTGTGCCGTGTCGTGTTACTTGGGGTCGCAGCAACACGTTTTGTTCTTCCATTCCGTCCTCTCAATCACTACTCTATCAATGACTGCCTTTTCTTTCATATCATCTCTTACACAATCCATCTTTTCTTTGCTCTTCCTCTCCTTCTCTATCCATCCACATTTATATTTTCTACCCATAATATTTTTTTTTCGAAGTATGGAGAATATTTTAAGATGACAATATAGTGATATGTTTTTAAATACTATCATGAGTTAGTCTTGGCAATAACAATTTCTCACATATATGAACAATTGGCATACTGTCACAAAAATTAATGAAACTAAAAATAGTCCCTAGCATTACTAATGTTACAATGGCTGATCTCAGAACTCAGACAATACTAACATGATGAATAAGAAATCTTAATGAACTGTAAAGGAATGTTAATTAATATGAATGAACTAAGCGAACAAAAAGCAAGTGAAGCAGTGTAGGCGATGCGCTAATCGAATTCCTTTTCGGGAATAAGAATCGTAGAAATTACCACCCCATAATTTCTAAGTTTCTTTGAAAGTTTTTCTAGAAAATTATAGCCGTCTTTTTATCTTGTTCTCAGTCCTTTAATAGCACATTTTGGGCTGACTAAAATGAGGCATTAAACAGAACATATTTACTGACTGCAGGCTGCTGATGTGAGTTTTACAGATATCGTAGATGATTCAGAAAATATGAAAGCTTAAGTTTTCACGGAGTAAACAATTTCATCGATTTAAATTCAAGTCTTTATTTGCTCAATGAAGATGTGCAATTTTTTGTAAACTTGAAAGTTGGCGAGGTAGTGATGTTGGTGGGTTAGGTGGGTCAAGTAGGTAGACACCCATAATATTATATGATAACAAAGAAATAAAGAGTCACTTTATAAATATAGATTCAAGTGTTCAAAAATCTAACAAAAAATACATGCAATATCTTGCAAACATAGATATAGATATTTCAGACACTATCGGGCACGTCAAATCTTATCGCAGATGTGAAGAATAACTGATAACAAGTCTTTCTTCACAGGTACTTGTAGATAAGGATTTTCGTAATACATATATGGGTAGTCTATGGGAAAATTGGAGTGAATTACACAATCAAACTATTAACAGGAAATTTGGTTTGTTTAATAAAATTGGAGAAGTGAAACAAAAACGATATTTTCAAGAATCCCTGTATCTTAAAGAGTAAAACAACTGGGAAAATGATATCGAAATACCCAATGAAAACCCTTCTAGTCAGGTTTCCTGGTTAAAGATTAACATTATATATTATCTGTTCGCTATACGCTGCATTTTATACTTATCTTGCGAGTAAAAAATTGGTTAGAGTTCTGGAAAACCAGGAAAATAACACCCATGACGACAAATATCCAAATTATCGTCGACGCCCTTTCGTCGGTCGCGAATTTTTTTTGTGACAATTCAAAACTCGTTCTAGCATTTCTTCACTGCCACAACGCGTTGTGGGCAGTTGTGGCCGATTTTAATAGTGCCAAAACCCGAAATTCTGTTTCGTTCCGTTCTGAACAAATTTTTCGCTCAGTGAGCGTTTTCGATCTTTGAGCCTAACACATACACTTCTTTAACGACAACTTCTCAAATAAAATATCATCAATTCCAGTTTATTCGCTCCAACAAAGTTAAAAGTTACATGCTGCAACAGTAAATACATAATTTCTTATGTAGTTATCGTCAACCGTAGTCATAGGTCACAGTCAACCGAGGGTAGCGAGCAACTAACGGTGCGCTTTGACAAGTCATAAGAACTACATTATTATACAACTTTTCTTGTGAACTGTTGTTTGTAGCATTTGATTAAAATTGAGTTGCGGATTTGGATCTTCTGTAGAAGATTTAAGTTCATCGTTGTCATCAAGTGCCTAAAGATTTGCTGTAGGTAAGTACTTGTAACCTACTGCCTGTTTTTATGATAAAATCTTCCAGCTGTCGTCAAAAGGTACTTCGCTCTCACATTTACGCCAAGCTCAAGAGTTTTCATTTATTCAAATCTCCATCTCCTGTCTCCGATTTACGCTTGTTTGTAAACTGAATGAGCATCTCAATTTGCAAAGGATATTTTAACTCGAAGCTCTTTGACAGACGTTACGGGTAGTCAGAAGCCTGAGATCTGACACCAGTCTTGCCAAGGGGTACTGTGTTACCCAGTTACTGGGTTGTGGAGGTCAGATAGGCAGTCGCTCCATGTAAAACACTTGTACTCAGCTGAATCCGGTAAGACTGGAAGCCGACCCCAATATAGTTGGGAAAAGGCTAGGCAGAAGAAGATTTTAACTCGAAGCTATTGGCCCCATTACAGGCAATTTTTAAGTTCTCATCAAAAAATCAAGGGCATGCATTATTTTTATGCATATTTGGCTACAGTTTTTTCGGACCTGCACATAAGTGCGTGTTTACGTTACCTTGACGATGTCACAGGATTGCATTGAAGTGATTGTGCACATCAAGTACGTTACGTGGGAACGTGTTTGTTCATAAAGTGCCGCTAAACGACGATTTAGTACTAAGATTGTGCTTCCAGTGGCGTGGGATGCGTACTGTGGTTTATGTTATAAGGGGTGAGCGTTTTATGATTGTGTGCTTTGATTCTTTTTATTTCATTTCCGTTATAACGTTTCATTGTTTTACTTTTGCTTCTGCACAAATCCTTCACAGATCGAGATGTTTCGTTTTTTAAGGTTCCGTACCCGAAGCGTCCTATTGCTGTCACTCACGTGTCTTTCTGTCTGTCCGTCGTCTGTCATACGGGTTTTACGGCCAAACTGTTGGAGCTACAGTCTTCAAATTTGTACAGTTTAAGCATCTTGCTGACCCAAAGCCACGCAAGTTGTGAAAACAATATTTTTATTTTTTATTTTTAAGTGGGCTCCCATACAGATAAAGGGGAGCGTAAAATACATATTTAACCTACACCATCGAGTGGGGTATCGTTATTTAGAGCTCGTTGAGCAGATAATACTGTATTTCTTGTTTTAAATATAATATTGTAAAAAAAGGGATGAGAAACCATCATAATAAGCTCTTTTTAAAAAAAAATTGTTCCGAAGAATTTTTTAACTAGCCATTGAACTTGAAATTTGGTTATAATGTTTATTATTACGTACATTTTACTATGTACTTTTTTTCATTTTATTTTTATTCTTTCTTTGAAATTCCCCTATTTTCCAACTTGATTTTGCGGTCAAGTAAGTACATTTCGTACGGAATCCTAATGTGCGAAGTCCGACACGCACTTGACCGGTTTTTATAATCTATCTAGACTACCCCATATGGTATTATCCCAAATAAACTTCAATCATGAGCACCTGTCAATGTCTCACCTCGACTCACGCGTATTTAAATTACCATAACTGAATAGCCAACGATCCTTGTCATGCAGATTAGACTGTCAGGGTAATTTAATGGGCGAAATCGCTTGTCACTTGGCCCCAAGGAATACTCGCGTGCAAGTTAAGAGTTTCTAATCTTATCTGCTTAAACATTTACGTTAAATACATCAACCAGACAGTTTGTTGCTGCCCTATCGTCATATAGTGTGGAATATACTTATATTCAAATATTTAAATAACAAGAAAGACGATGACTAACAACATGTTTTCTAACCCATACCCAATTATCTCTAATTTAAATGTTTTTTAATTATTAAAAAAAAAAAAAAAATATGTAAATAACAAAAAAGACGATGAATAAAGGAGGTCTAACATGTCGGGGGACTGAAGTGAAAAGAAGCCTCAGTAATGAAGACCACGACGCGGGGAGGAGGAAGATACCTATCGTCTTAATTTTAGTGTGGACCACAAATCATGAAACGTATGATCTGTGTTGTGAACTATGTTTTTTCTCTGGCAAGAGAAGGATGAAGAGGATCAGTCTTTGATTATGTAGAAATTTGGTTTTAAGTGGTTGTTGTAATATTAATTGAAAGATGTCTGAAGTCTTCAATGGTCCTGTTAATGTCTGTCAGACCAGCTAGGTGACATTTCTGTATTGACGTAAAGATGACATTGACATTTGTCACACTGACAGGTGCGTTCTGTTTATGTTGCCCTGTTTCTGTTTTTCAGTTACGTTATCATAAATCTATGATCATACCATAAGATCACCATGAAAGACATAACATTACGCCACAAAACATAAAGATACCGTCAAAAAACATAAAGACATCGCCACAAAACATAAAGACATCCTCATATTTTTTTATCAATGACGAATAATTCATATGAAATCGTATATTCATATTACACTATCATATAAATATAACACAACAAATAAATAATTAGGAAATTGATGAACTACCTCCTTCACAGTCCTAATAAGGCCTAAAGTTCAAACGTAGGTGAACAACTGAGAGAATGGTATAATGACGTGGGTTCGCTAAAAGTTACACAATAAAGTTGATTAACGCTATTAGCATGCCTAGCAAGAAATTCATGTAAATGCCAAACTCAAAAGGCTGAAGATTGATTTTTCAAGGCTATGGATAAGACTAGACGCCTCCAGAAGTGTAGTGTGTTCATTTTGAAAATTACGTTCACTCAGGAACCTCAAGCATTCATCTTCTTACCGAGGAGTTTCGTGTTATCGAGTAATTGGATTATCAAGGCCAGTGACGAAACTACTAGTTTCGTCGCTGGCGCAGCGCTGGGCTCAACGCTGTATCCTTAGAGAATAGCTCTACAAATAAGCAGTTGATTCATACAAAAACTCCTTTTTTACAAAAAAAATACAACCGACTTCCAAATAAAAACACTACAAAGTGCACACTGGTCGATTGATAGCGGTTTACTTAAGCAATAAGGCTGCTGGTCACCTCAAAGCCCCAGAATCTTGAACATCGACGCCGAGTTGCCACCCTGTCGGTTTTAATCGGATACATTTCGGGGAGTGTGCGATGGAACTGCACAATTTGATTCCGCTTACTCCTTTCCATCATCGGACAACAATACGTACGAATCCTTTCATTGTGTACACAGCTAACGAGTGTAATACCCTGTCGAAGTCTATGTTTCATGATAACTACAACCTCGGGGTGTTTAAGTCTAGGCAAGCGTGCTTCACCGTCGACCACATCATCGCATAGCATCAGGCGAGATAGTGGTCAATTGCGAGTCTATCGTTAAAAACCGGCGTAATGTTATGTTATGAAATGGTGTACACAATAAAGAGACGTGTGATTGCAGCAGTTCCTAGAGATTTTCCGTCATTTGTTGAAGAGTTCTGTTGCATATCTCGGAAGTTCTTCATCAGATCTTGATCAAATTGGTAACCACATGAGAAGCAACAGATTTCAAATAAAAAAAGAATCATCAAAATCGGCTCATCTAGTAAGAAGTTCTGAGGTTACACGAAAAACTCATCCTATTTGAAGTCGGTAAAAATACTCAGTTGCGTCCGGGTAGACTGAAAAAAATATTATGCGAAAAATACATATAATAAAGAGCTGTCGAAAGATTTATTAATTCATGCTCAATTTATTGAAAAAAACGGTTAGTTAACCATCTGACTGACGTTCTACCACGACGACATAATTTTTCCGAATTCAAAAACTTTGAAATTCGATAATTCCCGTTAATCACGGCCATCTGTTAGGTTTTTTAGGTCCTCTAGTGCAGATAAAAAGTCATAAGTATGACATGGTTTGAACTCTTGTTGGTTCATGTCCCAATTTGTTACGGTGTTCTAGTACTGCATTCAAAGTGAGAGTCGGTGAGGTTTATAATCCCCCTTTTAGCTAGATTTTGCTCGCAGAGGTCTGCTTGTTTACAATTATGTAATACATAACAACAATATTTACATGGCAACAGCTACACCGTCATCTATTCGTGACTCCAAATTAGTTCGGCTCCGTTTTTAGAAAAAAAAACAAATGACGGAGCATTAAAAATAAAATAATGGTTACGACCGAACGAATGAACGAAATTGTAGTTCGTAAAAAGTAAGGCGATGGATTAGACACAGTTTATAGTCACTGAAGAAGAATTTGTTAGGTGACGGAGGAAATTCTTGACATGACTCTGACTGAACTATCGTTGAACCCTGTAAGTCGTTAAAGAAGTCTTAATTAAAATTAATTAACAAGGGATTTGGCTGCATCAGGAAAACACTTCATGGAGTCGTATTAGATACTCAAATAAATGTCATCACCTTTCTAGAGTTCCTTACTTTTGCAAAAGTCTAATGCAAATTTCAAATGAAATGATTTGTGACCAAAATAAGCACCAAATAATACCCTAGTCAAAGCAACAACAATAACAAAGTAACTAATTGTATTGCCAAGTAACTATAACGTAGTAACTATAAAAATGGTATTGCCAAGAGCTAGCTACTTAATACAATTTTTTTTAAATTTTACAAAACGCGACGCTTTCCTTTATTGAATGTTACTTGTCTGGAGCCGATTCTGTTGTTGTTTTTCGATTGTGCAAATCATAAATAAAACATTTGCCTTTTAGTTCTTAAGTTACATTAAAAAACATTTAAAAATATGAGCCATGCTTTTCCTAAGATTGGCCACAATTTACCAAAAATAAGTAAAGAAATATCGGTAGCCTCCATAAAATTATACCAACATAATAACGAACTAAAATAGCTGCAAGCTCCCTTCAGTATAATTTATAGCCATAATTATAAAGCCATGATCGGATCCAAAATTATCTTCACGTACATTCAAATCGCTGCAAGGAGCAATTTAGATACAGCAGCGTCTAAATAGAAACGACCATTTGTCTTGAATCTATTAACAGATCCGTTTTAGTTAATTGAGTTTAACTTTCTAATTTAGATTAACCTCTGTTTAACTTCAATGCTTCTGTTTAGTGGGGTGGTCAGGGTTATAGGCATCTCGGGGGGCTTATAAAAATAAATTTCGGATTTCAGGGAAAAATAACCGTTGAGAGTATCTTTGACCCCTCTTACTCTGGATACTACTCCCAACCGCTGTGCGTATTATGACTATATGTGTAAATGAAGCAAAAGGTGTATGGAAGGATCGTTTCAGACAGGGTCTACCTATCCTATTATAAAGGGCCAATATTTATGAATGTAGAGATGTGTCCTTTATAAAAAAAAAATACTACCGTGCCTGAAAAGACACTTTGACTAGTTTTAAAAAATACCTTCTTAAAAGAAAGATAGGAGTAGGATAAGTATCTCAAAAAATAGATTAAAATAGTTCCTTTAAAACAAAGTGATGCACTATTCAAAGTCCCCTTAAACATTAATCATAATAAAACCACTCAGACGACTATAGCTCTAATTGATCACTTCCCCAACGCTGATAAAACTTGTGAAGAAGAACAGATGTTTGACAAACAAACAGTGATGGGCAGCAATTAAGTGGTCTTGCGTGTTACTGGCTATTAATTTGCTGATGGTGAAGATGATAATCCGAATATTTGGGATTCTTTAGGGTGCATAGGTCAGACTACTGCAATAGAATATATTCACATCATAGTCAATGAGATGAACAAAGCTGTTGTTACAAATAACCATGCCGATGAAGTAGATAATTACTGAGATAGCTATGTATAAACTACATCAAAAAGTCTAAATCAAATAAGTACCATTCCATATAAATACATAAAATATAATACTGAAAACACATCTCCCAATGATACTACACCATTATATAAGTAGTGGTATAACCGACAAATTACTAATTTGAAACATTAGTAACATTAAAACCTATTATAAAATTAAAACAGTTTCGGATTAACGGACTCCATGTTAAGAAGAAAAAAAACAGATGTTGAACAAACAAACGAAAGAGACTAATTAAGTGCACGCTTAGATCAATGGAGCCGCTGTAAACTTAAGTTAATGGATATATGTATAAGAGGTTACCGTTGAACCGGTTATGATGCAAATATTTTAAACCAATATAGAATCACTAATGAGTTGAACCGCATTCACCTTGGTGGTAATTTGTTCATATTTGACTTTCGCGAAGTTGCGTAAGTGTTCAAAAAACCTGATATTTGTAAAGGTCAGAATTTATAAAGCTGGCATCCTAAAGCCTAATTCTCGACGAGTGTTCGTGTGCTAAGTCCAAAACCAAGCCTGATTGATCCTTCTAAGTCCAAGAAACTTCTTTTAATCCATTCTATTTTTTTAAATTTTTATATTTTTTCTTATTTTCCATTTTATCCGAAGCCTCAAGCACGATTCGGTCACGTACAGCATTTTCAGCCTTAAATTCTCCATACCCTAAATTTTTTTGTATTATTCTTTTACTGCGCTCGTTCGACGCTATATAAATAAATGGTACAAACTCACGAAGGGTGATCGGTAAGCTATAAAATTAACGTTTATTACCCGTTGGGAATTTGCTCCAGAATCTTCACACTTCATCGTATACTTGTTCAGTTTTTATAGTGTTCTACTGAGATTGATCTCCGGAACTATATTTTGGATTGTTAATAGCTTTTACTGACTAGATCGCATTTGATTTGATTTCCTTGAGTCGTAAATACATATTTTACATTTTCTACATACCTAACAACATTAACTTTTCTAATTTATTATCTATCTCACTTATCAGCATCTTCAGCAACTGCATCAATATCATTCTTATAACATGAGCTTATGTTTTACCATCTCCACTCATTTACATATTAGTTCATCTGTCTACACCAGTTTTGAAACGTTCCTCAATTTCTTTCCCTTCATTGTAATTTACCAACATATCTATATATCACAAAGTCACCATGTAATGTCAACTGTAGCTTCAAATATAAAATAATCTTAAACGATCAAAACGATACAATCTCGGAGGCGCACAGGCGCAAGTAAATGGTAAGCCGTTTGCAGGCGAAGGACTATTCACCTGTCACTGCTGTTACGCACAAGTGACCTTTACACAGCTTATATTCAATACTGTTATACGCGGCTCTGATGCTACCGAGATAAGATTGTACCTTGTTATTAAAATGGAGCGTGTATGCAAAGAGCATTAATTATTTTTGATTTGTAAGAAGCCATCATTTATAAAGCTAATCATTTATTTGCAGTTAGGGTATATTTTGCTACCGTTATTTGTTTAAATTCACTTAAATCTCACAATGAGAGATATAAACAATATCACCCCATGCTTTGACATAGGCTCTGAAATTCAAAAATCTTTAACATTCTTTACAAGGGTTTAATGAAAATAACATGTTGGGTACCTACTAAAAGAACAACGCTGTTAACTAAGAGGAAATAATAATGATATTACATGCATTTTGTAAAGCTACTTAAATGAAAATAAGAACAGAACATTTGGTGTTTTAAGTTCAAGGTAAAGAAACTTACAAAAAGGTTTCTTTCAATCAAGATAAACTCGAATTGAACCCTTTGACGACAATACTCCATGAGTCACTCGATTAAGGTCTGCTGTAAATAAAGCTTATTATTATTAAATTAAGCCCATTCAAACTTACTCTAAAGAAAACATTCGTTTATGGTGAAGCAAATATACTCAATGCACTCAATAATATTAAACATGAAGAAAGTAAACAACTAGTAATTGGTATGGTATTCTACACACCCCGAAATGCAGTTCAGTGATGTGGAACATGAAGGGGGACTTCTGACAAACATTTCTATTGTAACGTTAAAAGCTTTTTGGGAATGGGTAGGAGTACTCACGATTCCTTTGGAAAAATGCTGTAGATGTTTGTGCTAAGCATTGTAGCGAGAAACTCACGATTCTCAAGACACGAAGGTAGTTGATAATACTATCGTATTATCAACTACCTTCGTGTCTGATAATAACGTGTCATAATGTGATTATTTTTACAAGTTAAAATCAAATGGAAACAAAACAAATACAAAAGTATTCGCTCAAAAAGATTTATTTCCAATCGCATTGATCCCATCTTCATCTTCGCTTCGAGAAGAATTTCATTAATTTTGAAGTGATGTTCCAAAAAATATTAACAAGGTCAAATATAAGACATTTAAAAACATTTTCAAGGTTAGTCTCCAAATTCAAAATTACCACTGAATACCCTCACAACATTCCCAAACGCGATGCACTCAAGCATGACCCAAGGAGTGGCTTCTCAACATTTCTTATGCGCAGGAGTCAGCGGAGCGTGATCTTACACACGACCGGCTCTCCCACGGGAGTCGAGACGCAGGACATCCGTGAATTAATTACTGGACGCCTTCTAAATGTGTGGTCTCATTAGAGGCAAAGATGAAGGAAATAATCAATATGAGATTGGATTTAAAAAGATGTGATAAAGGCAAAAATGTGTGGTCTTAAATGTGTGGTCTCGTAAGAGATGAGAGAAATAAATGAAACTGGCTTTTGGATTAACAGAGATAAGGTCTGACAATGATTTAAATGTCATATTTTTAAAAAAGACACGTGATGACTTCGTTGATTTCATAAATGCTGATATTCAATATAATGCTAATATTCAAGTCTATGTGATTTCAATGAAAGTCAATGCTATAAAGATGAAGTGAGCCAAGAAGAAGATGCTTACAAAGTTACAAGAAACCCTCATCCACAAAATGAAACGTTTCAATTAAAACAAACCAATAAATTGGCACTAACAATCTTTGCAACGTAGTGCTTTTCTACGTCCCGCATCCGGGACTAAACTTGTTATTAAAATTACTAGAGCAGGACAACAATAGTGCAAGAGGGAGAGGGCTGGGTTCGTCGTACTGTACCTGTTCCACAGGCCACTCATTAGGCTATAAAACATAAGAAGCCAATGTGTTTCGTAATATCTAAGTGTACAAATTCTGTGATTTTTGAGTGATAAGCGATAGCGATTTGGGTGATGCTGTAGAAGGTGATGAAAAAGTTAAAAATATAGTAGTACTCTTATTTCATCAATGAAGACGACCAAGTTAAGGTTATTGGAAATCATGACCTTGATGGCCTTTGGCTGGAAGGCGAGCGCAGGATT
Organism: Orthosia gracilis; assembly: GCA_947562075.1. Taxonomy (NCBI): domain Eukaryota; kingdom Metazoa; phylum Arthropoda; class Insecta; order Lepidoptera; family Noctuidae; genus Orthosia; species Orthosia gracilis. Next base: position 3,418,283 of record OX387270.1, on the reverse strand, counting down.
CGGAATAACAGTTCCAATGAAGTATGGAATGTAAAAGCACGGCATTCTTAAAGGCTGAGAGTGAGTGTGATTTGATTTTGTTGTGAAGATAATAATTATGCAACTGCTATAGAAAATATCGAAAAGGGGGGTACAAGACACAGTAGACAGTCTAATAAAAAAGACAGTTGCCAAGTCACGTTAGGCTTAAGGACTCAAATTTAACGCTTTAAAGTTTTGCATCGATCGAGAAATTGAGTTTGTCACTGAAGGACAAACAGGAAGCCACGTTAGATGCACTTCGTCAATAATTTACTTTGTAATAATATTTACCTATTGACGTCTATTCAAGCTCTTAGTTCAGCCTCATTCTTACGTAATGCAGTTCCAGTATGATCTGGGTGCATAGAGCATGATGCAGTTATTAGTCATAGTACCGACAGGGACGTGACGATAATATAATTAGTGTTAGTGTTACCGAAGCTTGGATTACCATTGTTGTAATTTATCGGAAAATCTTCGTTAGTCATGTTTATGTCGTGTTTAACCTTGAGTGGGGCAGTTATGTGTATGTTATTGTTTAAGGGCTTCACATGGGGTTGGATAGGTTCATAATTTGCCTTCGATCAGAACTTTGGTTTATTCGTCATACTATTACTATTTTTGAGTGTACTAAATAAATGTTTTATCTATCTATCTATCTATTATTTTGTTGGTTGGAGGTTGTAAGTTCTAGGACTCATAACAAAGGCTGTTAATGTCTCATTTTAGGGAACGGCTTCTTCTCACGCAGTGAACGTACCAGTATTAACAATCACGCTCGCTAAAGACAATTAATCGCCAGATTACATAATTTATTTGTAAGTACAGGACTAAAATAACTCCTAACAAAATGTGTAGTGCCAATCCAATTGATAATACTTGGAAGGCAACACAGACGTTTTACCTGAGACGAAAAATAAACTTCAATTACTTATAACGCATATCGCTTGTATAAAGACCACACTCTTTTTCTCAAGCCCAAAAAGAATGTGCATTTGTCTTAGGACCTCAAGTCCGGGTCTTAAACTGACTTTGAATTTCTACTGACTTTGAATTTTAAAACAACAGCGTCATTGAGACGGTAATATACGAGGCATTGTCCTTTATGTCCATATAACATTTTCAATACTTGTGTGAACAGATTTTTTATTTAAACCTCAAAAGCCGTCTTTGGATTTTAAAAAAGTTAGGCGTCTCTCAGCATATATTTCCATTCCAATTGGACTTAAGTATCCTTATAAGGACCCTTATAAGGATCTTCATACAACATCTCTATAGATTAGCTCTTGGCTTAGTAAAAATATTGGAAAGTCAGCAAGTTGATAGCAGGCCTGGTTGCCAAGGGTGCGATGTTCATGATCTTTTTTGCTCAACGTATCCGCGGAAAATGAACGTCCTAACAAAGAAATGAATCCAGAAAATGAAATAGATCCTACAAATGAAATAGATCCTAAAAGTAGAATAGATTCAAAATGCGGCACAAGCGAGCGCTTTCATTACTTAAAGTTTAGTCTTAGGCTTATATGTTAGGGAGGTTAGTAGGCAAGAGCTGTAGGCAACTAAACTGGTACACTGGATTACCGTAAGACAAAACAAAAAATATTATATCTCACGAGAAGAAAACTCCAAGCAGTAGGACCAAGTACAAAGACCATAATCAAACTTGCTTTGATTAAACAACGGTAAGCATTATAAACAATAACTTAGTAGGTACATACCGTATTGTTATGAGAATGAGAGTAATTATTAACCACATCCCAAAATGACTCTGAGAAATATTTCGACAATCCAATTCAAACTCTATTGTATAAACATAAGATTGCTTATGACCCTGCAAATATTATGGAAGTTATGTTTTCGGCAGCAAAGGTCTCAAAGAAAGCGAATTGTTTTAATTTTATAATTGTTTTGCGTTCCGTTTCCTCTGAGAAAATCTTCTTATGAAATGCTTGCGGAGAACAGTTCCCATAATAACCGGATATGGAAGAAATGAGAACTGATTTCGTTACTTATTTACGATTGTCAAAGTTAAGTGAGTTATTCCATCAGCTTGTGATGTTCCACTAGTGGACTTTTGAACTTCCCAAGTTCCTAGATTATGAGATAGCATTATTCTCATGCTCCTATCCTATATTTTTTGGGGTCGATGCAACTGTCTTCTTATATATTGTACCACCATATAATATTCCTCTCTATTTGTTAACCGACTTCAAAAAAGGATGAGGTTCTCAATTCGTCGCGATCTTTTTGTTTTCTCAGTAGCCACCGTGTTTGTATCCATATTATTTTCACGCAGTTCATTCATTGTTTTTGGCATTTACCAACTCTTTATAGCTATCTACAGTCATAATCAAAACTTTTCTTAAAAAAATCTGCATCACATGCCCAAACCATACCAATTTCCATACAACTTTTCAGTCACCGGCGCGGTGCCACTTACAGTCTTACTCTTATGTAGAATAGAAGGATCTGCATAACCCTTGCCTTGCTAATGCCTTTATTATTAATTATTTCATTTATTTCAGACATTGGTAGTCCATAACATTTAAATTCAAACATTCCCCGAAAGTAGGCATGCCCCGTAGGCATACTATTTTTGGAGTACAGTAAAGTATTACTATTCTATTCTACACCCACTAATCGCCAGTGGGTGCTGCCATCATGTTGAGCGAAAGACCAGACTCCGAGCTTATACCTGCTACTGAGATTGATCTGGGGGGTGACCATAAGCATACAAGAGTGTGTGTAAGGGAGAGATTTATATGACTTGTATACATCTGTCACTTACGCGATATCAAAATAACCTTACTCTAAGAGCTTATGGTCACCCCCCTGTTCCTACTGTTGTTCCTACACAAAATTCTACAGACAAACAAGAAGCATCTGGCAATAAAGAAACATATAACACGAAGATACACAACATCCTACATAAAAAACAAAGTATGATGAAGGGAAATAAATGATTGTGTCGCAGACGATGATCTAACCGACACTATTTATATAGGTACAACTGCTATTACTGAACACATAACTCATGTTATTATGTGTAGGTATGCTGCACGTGCCTTAAGTGCACACTTAACATTCTTAGGACTGGAGATTATTATATTATAACTTGCCTGGAGCTTCGCCCGTGTGAAAATTATATCCCTTGAGAACGTATTATCGGAATAACAAATTATACAGTCTGAATTCAGGCAATGGAATCCGTTCAGTCATTCTGGCGCGATTGATTAACAACCATGTCAGACAGTATTAGTCGAAAGTAGAATAATCCTTCCAAAATACATTCTAATCTTAACCTAGGTTAAGCTGCATAAAACTCTATTGAGTCATTAGAAGAACTAAAAGCTGAAAAACAGATAGACGCGAAAAGCGAATTTGTTGTATTTAAAAATATTGATACCATCAAACTTCGTCGTAGTTATTATATTATTTACTTGAAATCGAGTAGCAGACTCTAATTCATAAATCTCTAACAAAACTTCAGATAGCGCATCTCCTTTTTTGCTTCCGACCAAACCATACTGCTAATAACCTCAATATACTTCAGATGTTCATTCAATACTCACGAATGGTTAGCAACCAATTATATATAATTTATCTTTGCTTGCTCTTGTTAAAACGGGAAAATGTTAAATTATAACTAATAAGTAACTGTTTACTGCTTCCTTGTGTTTGTTAACTACTGTTAATAAGATCTGTTTCTGAAATCATCTTTCGTGGGAGACAGACTTAGTATACGCTACGAAAAACAGCCACTGAAAATCAGCGCCGTGCTGTGGCCACGGCACAGCATTATTCTGAGTTCAGCCTTCTTGCCACAACCACGACATGTATCTGCTTTTATTTATACTCGCATTTGTTTTTCTTTTTTGTCTTTTTCATTTTTCTAACATAAATTAAGAACTACTAACACTATCGTTAAGGGTTTAGTTTTCAAAATCTACTACCTATGTTCTTGTTCTTGTAATGTAATTATGTCGTTTTGTGGCAATTAATTACTTTTTCTGTCTTTTTCTTCTTTCTTTCTTTCTACGAAACGAAAATAACGTTGAATCTAAGAAACGGTTTCTTAAAGGAGCTGTCAAATCTCATGACATCTAGTGGTAAGTTTTAGTTAAAAAGAAAAAAAAACGTAACAAAAATATAAAATTAAGTTTATCACACCATTTACCATTATTTCACGAATTAAACTCGTATTTATCACAATTATGAATGCTATCTATAATTAAATTTAGATAAAGGTTTGCAAACAGTAAGCGCTATTAACACAATTAATCAAAAGTTTTAGATGAATATATGGTCACTTTTTCAAATTGATTATTGTATCCTTTTAAATGACAGTGAAATATTTAAATGAAGTTTATGCTTGTCGTTTGTTTACACAACACTTTTATTTATTCCTATAAGTATAAATAAAAGTTGTTCCAAATATCAGACGATAAATTAAAATTCTTACGAAACATGCCAGCTGAGATGTGCTGTGATTGTCATCACATAACGAAGCGTAAGCTAAATATATACCATCATGATCTATATCACGCAGTCACGATTTACCTTATTTGTAGCATCTTTAAACGAATTTCTACCTTAACTATCTTGATTTAAGATTTTAAATTAAACGTTTCTAATTGGATAATAAAATTGCGAGGTCTATTTCATTTGATTAATAGTATTTTTTTTTTTACAGGTATGTTATGGTGTTTCGAACAGATTACGGACATTACGGTAAATTGCAAAATGGTTAAAGGCTTTTCAATTAAAGTTGTGTGCGGTCTAGATTCCAAGGTATCATCAAGAGTTGGATTAGATTGATTGGATTTTAAATCTGGCAATCAACGTGCAAAGTAAATAATAGTATGCTGTAAACGGAATTTAATCTCTGTGGTGATTTATTCAGGTCTTTTTTAAAGTTTAGAAAGGTAAATCTTATTTGCAAATTCGTAGTAACACTAGTCGACTGATTCCTAGTTAAAATCGAGCCGTTCATTTGTTTATATTTAAAATCCAAGAGTAAATTTTTAGGGCACTGTACCCGAAGGGTCCAAACGGTGCCCTATTGCTGTCACTCACTTGTCTGTCTGTCCATCTGTCACTTAGGTTTTTACAGCCAAACGGTTGGAGCTACAGTCTTTACATTTTCACAGTATAAGCATCTTGTCGACCCAAAAACATACAAATTGTCAAAAAACATTTTTAAATGTGTTTTCATGGGGCTCTCATACAGCTAAAGGGGGATTCGACCGCTTAAGGCGCTGTACTTAGTCAAAATAGGCTTCACTAAACAGTTTTTTAGCCAAATGTATACATATTAGAGCAGCTAAAAAAATATATGTTAATCTTGATCATATTTATGGGTGGACCATTGTGTTCAAAACACGTTTTCGGTAAATTTTCTCGATAAAAAAAACATAAAATAACCATTTAAATTGAAATTGTAGCAATTGTAACTGTATTATTTATAAACAAATCTTGATATTAATAATAACAGTGATGTAATATATAATAATAAAGGGAACTGTTGTTTTTATTTATCGATTGGAATAAGATATTTGTTAGGATTAATGTATTTAATGATAAATAACTCAAACGAGTCGAACGAAACGTCGCGCCATCGCGGCGTCTTTTCGCTTCTCTTTCATTTCTACGCGGAGTCGTCTATTCACCGCGCCTTAAACAAAATACCTATCGCATCGAATAGGGTGTCGTTGTTTAGAACTCGTTGAGTAGATAAAATCTGTATTAATTGTTTTAAGAAATATTGGAAAACAGAGGAATGAGAAGCCACCAAAGTAAGATTTTATTACAAAATTTTGTTGCGAAGAATTTTTTAACTTCCCGTAGACCTATAAACTTGAAATTTGGTGGTATTTTTTCCTATTACAACCAAATTGATTTTATGGTTTCACCTTGGTACGGCACCCTAAATGAGCGAAGTCCGACACGCACTTGGCCGGTTATAATAATTTGCTGTTGTAAGTCCATAAAATCTAATTAAATAAAAAATAAAATTATCTATATCTAAATCCAGCTAATTAAAATTTAAATTAAATCAAGTCTGTTATAACCGGCATCTATAATATTACGTCACGCCACAGACACCGGACTTAGTGGTTCAATTGACCGGAAGTGATCAACCAAATTAACTAGTTTTTTTATTTATTATTAAAGTACCTGTGGTTACGTTCGCAGTAACTAATGTTACACCTTCAAATAGTGCCTCTATGTGTGCATAGTTTTATACATTATACTTTTCTCACTTAATTAAAGTTAGTATGAGAAAGATTTCACAATGTATAAAATTAAAAGTAATGTGTTTTGCGTTTCTCTGAATAGAAATTGTAGCCCTAGCGAAGTTCGGACATTTTCTGTTCACTTTTACCAGCATCGTATATAGCAACTAAGATCATACGATAAAGGAGACAACAGTTTTCTCCTAATGACAAATATTTGGTCACCAATTCCGCAATTCGGAAACCAATTTGTAAATTCTGTCAATTTCCACATAGCCTATTGCATCTGAGCTGCCAGGAAGCAAGCCCGTTTCATTTCACGGCTTATACAATAACTAGTTTCTGCTAGCGACTTCGCGCGCATGATTGTCGAAAATTATCCCAAGGGAACATTTTCCCGGGATAAAAAGTATCATATGTGCTATTCCAGACTACAATATATCTCTGTGCCTCATCCAGATTCGTACAGCCGTTTGAGCGTGAAGAATTAACAAACATACAAACACACACACACACTCACAAACTTTCGCCTTTATATATTGGTATGAATGTGATAGGAATGTGATGATTACTTATTTGAACTGAAGTCAAACCTATTTTCAATTATGGGATAAAATATAGAATGTATAAAACGATTCAATCAAAGAACATCTGACCCTGAGTCTGTTGAAGAAATAAGTCAACACTGAATAGGATACTTCTAGGCTAGCGTGTTCCATCCTCCACCATACCATCTCATACTACCAGGTGAGATAGTGGTTAACTTCGAGCATATCAATAAAAAGATAAGAAATCGAACAAGTGCGAGTCGGACTCGCCCACCAAGGTTTCCATACAAATTTGTGGGTACATATTATTATTATAAATAGTTCAGGAATGAAGTCTCACAGTTTTTTCGTCGCTTTTTTTACGTTAACTTAGAAGTTTGATTTTTTCATAGCTTCAAGGGACTTTAGATCTGCGTATACGGTTTTAATTTCAACTCTCAACTCGATACCTCCATACTATCCCGAGATAAAGGGTCTTGACAGACAGACAGACGGACAACAAAGTGATCCAATAAGGGTTCCTTTTGAGATACAGAACTCTAAAAACTAACTTTATGTAGATAAAAATCTTATACCACGTCTTAAAATATGATTCCGAGGCTATTATTATCTACCATACCATAAATTACAAAAAATATTTTATACCCGCATCAAATCGGATGGCAAAGCTAAATTTAAAATGATAGTTACGCAATATAAATAAAATTATTTCGTAATATTGGACGACCGGAACGGACACCACTGTGATCTCATTAGCTTTTGAGGCTAGAGAAAGTCACGAGTTGCTATGCGAAATAAATTAGATTATGTATATTAGAATAGCTTACTAATTTGCTAAAAGGACGTTATGGAGGTCACTTGTGACCTCGCCAAGATTTTTATTATCATCATAAAGCGGGAAAACAACCACTGCTGCGTACAGGCTTCCTCTGAGCATTGCCAAAAACCGTTTTCGTGCTTACCGCATATAGAAAAACTTCTTCATTTATTTATTAAAGTAAGGCACACCAACAATATATTTGCAATTTCATTTACAGGGTTAAAATTTAAATTAGAAAATGGTCCTGTGCAAACAGGTCAGTTACAGGCGTGCACATCGCTCACAGCTTGTGTTTGCGAATACAAAAACGTCAAATAATAATAATCTACTGGTTAAATTTGGAATTGGATTAAAATTGTGCAATAATAAAAAATATAATAAAATAAGCTTTTAAAATACAAATTAGGATAAAATATAACATATAACAAATAAAATACCAGTTAGTCAGCGATAAAACAAAGCGTGTCGATGGCAAATTTGTATTTTTAATGCGTTTTTTATTAGTTTGGTATATATGTAACGGAATCTTTGAACTTTGAACTTATCAAGGTTTAGCGATTGAACTAAAAGGTAAAATATAAATAACAGTTTTAAAAAAACACGCTTTAATAGAAAACCAAACTAAAAAGTAGAAATTAATTTTCAATAAATTTAAATTATGTATTTTATTGCAAAAAAGCGTGGGCTGCTTGATGTCAATTGCTATAATATTTATTGGAAGATATTGGTAAAAGTAGAGTCATTTAGAAAATATCTTAAAAAGCACCCTACGCCTTTTTACAACAATATACCATTTTTTTCACTATTCATAATATAAATTTATTGAAAATTATTTTCTACTTTTTAGTTAGGTTTTCTATTAAAGATGTAGCGGTGTGCTGTAGTACAGTCATACCATTTGCTGATGCAATAATTAAAGTCCTAACATGAACATGTGACAAGGCATGCAGCGCCAAGACAATCTCCTCAAATAGCATAATTCCGATCTTCAGTCTTTATGCGGTGCCCCTCTGCAGATAATATGCTTTTCATCTTGCACCGCATGCCCTGACTGAACACACAAGGTGTGGTGTGTGCAGCAAATAATATCTTCGACAAACGCCCAAGTTCAGTATTAACGGAGAGCAGGCGCGAAAATGCCGAGACATCCTTCTTCGTCTGACCTAACAAGTCTGTCAACAAAACTTTCTTCAAATCGAGGCCGTTATGACGTTTGATTCATCAGCCACACGTCATCAGGCAGCGTATCATAATATTTTGAAACAGTGCCAATTCTTACTCACACGCTCATTCATACTTGAGACACAGTTGAACAATATGGACAGTGTGGAAGACAAAATGTTTTTTTGGGAAGTGAGGGGAAGAGAATTTTACCATAGCACAACATTTTGCACAATCATTTATTAATCAATGATTCTTTGTTATTTATCAGTTAGCATTATAAACAAGATTGTTGAGCACCTTCTTTCAATTGCAACAATGAGATACATAGAATGTATGCCATAAAATGACATAAAGAATATATTTTCGTTATAATATGGATGATTAACGCATTTATGAGCTTCACTGAAGTTACTAATGAGATTATTCCTGTGTCTGTCTATTAGGATGCTTGTCTATTTCCAATTTCGACTAAAAGTAACTTGGTATTGTTTTATAAATAACCAAGAGAATAGTAGTCGTTCCGGGCTGTCAACATTCCAAAGGGCTTACCACTGCATCGGTCTGAATTGAGGAAATTGGTGTCATATATAAAGATACTTAATTGATGCCTAAATGCATCCACGTTCTGTGTGTCGGCCAATTGCCATCACGACAGACATACAATTTAAAGATCTGTCAATCACACTACAAAAGTTTTCCTTTCATTACAAAATGCCGGCATGTGTGACAACTGTCCTTATTTCGCCCAAAACTTCACTAATTTGTTCTCAAAACCAGCATCTGAACAGCTCACTGCGGCCGCATCCGGCTTTCCCGTTACTCTCGTGCTTGCCAGCTTCCACTAAAAATACGCTTCGGCTGATGAACCCACGACCGATAAACTTGTAATAAACGCTAAATGTATGGATGTATCCGATTCTGTTCTAATTAGCGGTGGCTTTTCCCTTCTGAGGTAGAATTCTTATGAATTCCAATTCGATTTATTTACTTCCTATGAGCCTGTTTTAGTAGATATATTGTTGTTTATGATCTCAAGAAAATCATTAAAGGTGGCTTAGAACTCTTACCAGTTTTCAGTTCTAACTGTAAGACCTTTCTCAGTGTTATGCGAAGTTTTCCAGACATAAATTCGGTTAGAGACCTCACCGTGCGTAGTGTTCGTGATTATGTCGCCGTTCATATTGTAACTAACCAGGGTACCCTGATGAAAGCCATGGAAATCTAACTTAACAATAAAAGATGAAGAATGAAAGAAGGGAAGAAAGTGGACGAAGTAATAACGGTGAGGTTGGTGTCTGTAAAAGTGAATCGAAGAAATTATTATTTGGTGATACTAAATAAATAATAAAAAGGGCATAATAATGATAGTGATGATGATACTAATAGATAAGCCATGATTTAGGTCAGACCACCAAACTCTAATGTATGAAAGAAAGAAAGAAAGAAAACTAGTTTATTTGGCACACACAGATACAAACAATGTAGGTACAAATAAAAGGGGACTATAGCCCGAAATGATCACGACTAACTGATTCATACTAAAAAAAAACCTTTCAAGAAAAGAAGCCACTGATACACGCGATAGCTTCTTTAATTCAACGTCAACTGAGTGAGTATAATTCTATGACTAACCATCGAACAGTAGAGCAGTCAAGTGCGGATGAATCATTGCTCTCTGAACTATGAGTTGTCAGACTGTTGCAATCGGGATCCCTTCTTTTCGCATAATGTTCTTTATACTAATATACTTCGGCATAACGATTTTGGCACAATTTTTTTTGGCATAATAATACTTCGGCATAATTTATTTCGGCATACATTTTATGTTGGCATAATCATTTTAAAGACTAATTTGTTTTGGCATAAATTTGATTCGCATAACGTTAGTAGGCCTAATGACTATTAGCATAACGTTAGTAGGCCTAATGATAGCATAATAATATTTAGGCATACAATTAATATAAAGAACAAAAACAATTTTCATGCAAATGATTTATTATACATAACATTATGTAACTTAAACGATTTTTCAATTGCGAATTGACAGTTTTTGTATAAAAAATATGTCAATCAGTTAACTTCTATTATGAGAAATAAATATGGCGGTTATTCCTCAGATAGAAGTTAAAAAAAATGCCTTTGTGTCACAAAGGCATTTTTTTAGAAATATGCCAAATAAAATTATTCGAAATGAAAATCTGCCATCATCATGGTATGCCAAGTGAAATTATACCAAATAATAGTCATTTAAATGACCGTTATGCTAAACGAAATTATGCGAAATTTTAACTTTGACGAAAGTAGTTATACAGAATAAAATTCTGCCATATTAATATAATGCCATTGTATATTCGGACATATAAACATTCGGCAAAACAATAATTATATTATATAATTTTTATGCCTTAAGAATATTCCAAGTGAAGATTATGCCAAGTGTGTTATGCCAAATAAATTTCAGAGCATCAAGATTCTGCCAGATAGCCATCTACTGTTACTAGGTGCAATCCCACAAAATAGAAATAACTTGAATAAACCAAATAAATGATCGACCACCCGACTAGGTAAAATTATTTACAATCATTTATTAAAACTAGTACATAATTAGTAATCGCCTAGGTAGCCTAGGTAGTGGTCGCCTGCCCTCTATAATGTCATGTTTCTCTGTCACCCTAGGGTTTGCTGTAAGAGAACTCAACATTGAGTTATACTCGCCCTTACACATGTACTTTACTATCACACTGTATGTAATGTTGTTTTTGGTGTACAATAAAGAATTGAATAACTGAACTATAAGCGATATACGTGGGACACTCAGAAAGTTTTGCGAAACTAAAAAAAATTGTTCTATACGTACATATATTTTTATTAAATCTTTTCAAAGTACTTTCCACCAGCCTCTATACAAAGATTCATGCGCCTAAACCAGTTTTCAAAACACTTTTTCCAGTCCGCCGCAGACACCTCGTTTACAGCCTGCTCGAACGCAGCCAGCGCATCTTCCGGCGACGAAAATTGTATCCCTTTGAGCTGATTTTTTATTTTTGGGAATAAAAAGAAGTCACACGGTGCTAGATCAGGGCTGTAAGGAGGGTGACCCAGGAGTTTGACTGGCGTGCTGTCCAGGAAGTCCCTCGTTTTGAGTGCGGTGTGCGCAGGTGCATTGTCGTGGTGGAGCAGTAGCCCGCGGAGCCCTGTGTTTGGTCGCTTGTTGCTTATAACAGAGAAAACTTCTGGCAAACATTTGGTAGTATACCATTCGGCATTAATGCTTCTTTGATCCCGTAAGGGAATTGATACCAAGTGGCCAGTCAAATTAAAAAAGCTAGCGATCAAAATCTTACCCCCGCTTCTAGATCGCTTCACTTTGGTAGGCGTTGGCTCATTTTGAAACACCCAAACAGTCGACTGGCGCTTGGTTTCTGGGTCGTATTGATAAATCCAGGACTCATCACCTGTAACGATGTCGTAAACACGCCGAGACGAGCCTGCTTCAAATTTGTTAAGCATATCACGGCACCATTCCACCCGGGCCTGCTTCTGAGCATCGGTGAGGTTGTGCGGCACCCAGCGTGATACTATCCTCCTCACGCGAAGATGGCTGTGTAGAATCTCGTGAACGCTTCCCGATCCAATCTTCAATATGTGTTGAATCTCCTGATATGTAATTCGCCTATTGTCTTGGATTAAATTTTTCACTGCTAGCACGTTTTCTTCGGTAACAGCCGTCAAAGGGCGACCGCTTCTTTCGTCATCCCCCAAAGTTGGTCGACCGCGCTTGAATTCGTTATACCAACGATACACGGTTGCCTTGGAAGGGCCTTCATCCATGAATGCCATTTGAAGTCTATCGTACGATTCATCCGGTTTCAGGCGACACTTGAAATCGTATAAAATCATAGCTCTAAAATGTTCCCGGCGCAGATCCATATTTCAGTGAGACACAATACTTTGAATTAACTCGCAAAAAATGTGGAGGGAAATTTTGAAATTGGAACTTACTTATTTTTACTTATAAATAATCATATTTTCGAAAAACATTATAACTGGCCAGTCTCCCATATATAAAAACTTTTTTTCGCAATACTTTCTGAGGGGCCTGGTATGTGCGGTTCAAGCTATATAATATAAATAACTAGCGACCCGCCCTGGCTTCGCCCATGACAAATTATAAACAAAAACCTGTCTTGTTTCCCACTCTTTCTATTGGCAAAAACCGCATGAAAATTCGTTCAGTAATTTTTGAGTTACTCTCGTACAGACACGTTGCGCTGGGGGACTTATTTTATAATATGTAGTGTGATAGTGATGATATGCTTTGACTCATATAACTGCTCCCTCAAAAATGTTAATGCTATTATAGTTACCTACAAAACTAACATTAGACCCTCAGATGATTGCAACGGTTCCCTATCATATCATATGCATAAAATTTTAAGACCTAATATATCTTAGCATAATTTTGTTTGGCATAATTATATTTTCGCATAATATAATTACGCATAACAGCTTACGCATATTTTTTTTAAGCATAATTTCTCTAACCATAATAATGATTAAGTAGAATATTCTAAAGCATAAATTTATTAAGCATAAAGTTCTAAAGCATAAATTTATTAAGCATAAAGTTCTAAAGCATAACTTTTTTAAGCATAATATAAACATAAATTTATTTACACATACAGCATGCAAGCAAGCATGCAAGCAAGCATGCAGCAAACAAGCAAGCATGCAGCATGCAAGCAAGCATGCAGCATTCAAGCGAGCAGGCAACATGCAGCAGGCAGGGTTTCTGTCTCGGCTCCGGCGCTGCGGGCTTCCGGCGGCCCCACGCGTGCTAATCGTCGCAGACGGATTTCGCTCACCACCGCAGCTCCGGCTTGTTGGCCGGCTTCGCCGGCCAGCCTCAGCCGCGGCGCCTCACTCGCAGCCGCCTGCTCCTCAGCCCGTGGGCCGCCTCGCCCCTACGCGCCTACGCGATTTTAAATTATACTCTAGGGGTAGGACAAACAAGACTACGTAGAGTCGGTTTTGCAGAAATTCGGTTCTGTCACTAACTTTTGTTGCACATCATATTAAATTTTTACCCAACAATATTATTTAATTGTTACAGAAACTATAGCAAATTGGTTTGATCAGAATTATGAACGGGGCACTACAAGTTCACCACCACCATTTCCACCCAAAGTCTGGAGTACGTATCTACTAAAAAAGTAAAATAGACCTAGGACACAAAATCATGCAGAGGCATGGCACAATAGAATTGCACATTTTGTGGGACAACACCATCCTGGATTTTATTTTTTGGCAAAAAAGATCGTTCAAGAAATAAAACATCAAACCATTGAAATAGATAAACTGGATGTCGGAACATCACTTATACCAAAAAAAATGAAAAAATACACAGACAAAACCAAAAGAATTGAAAAAATTATTAGTAAAAAAGATGAGTATACTTCTAAACTAGCATATTTACAAGCAATTGCTAAAAATATACACCTAAAATAAATAATTATACATAATTAAGGACCACTGTTTCAATCAGTTAACTTCTATCTGAGGAATAACAGCCATATTTATTTCTCATAATAGAAGTTAACTGATTGACATATTTTTTATACAAAAACTGTCAACTCGCAATTGAAAAATCGTTTAAGTTACATAATGTTATATATAATAAATCATTTGCATGAAAATTGTTTTTGTTCTTTATATTAATTGTATGCCTAAATATTATTATGCTATCATTAGGCCTACTAACGTTATGCTAATAGTCATTAGGCCTACTAACGTTATGCGAATCAAATTTATGCCAAAACAAATTAGTCTTTAAGATGATTATGCCAACATAAAATGTATGCCTAAATAAATTATGCCGAAGTATTATTATGCCAAAACAAATTGTGCCAAAATCGTTATGCCGAAGTATATTAGTATAAAGAACATTATGCGAAAAGAAGATAAGATAAGATAAGATAAGATAAGATAAGTCTTTATTTGCCTTAAACATGGTATAAAGTTGTTACAGATAGGTAGTATTCTAAAGTCCACATGTTTAGCTATACAGGATATGTATCAATTGCATGCAAAACAATAATTATTAGTTAATTGTGGTTCCATGTCACACTCAGCAAAATAATATTATAGTTATCCACATTGACAAAAGTCCAGAACTTTATAGGTTATTAATGTTATTATTCAGAAAATCTTTAATATCGTAAAACATATGTCCTTTCAGCCATTTCAGTAGTCTGTTTTTAAATAAGTTAATATTATATAACAATTTTATTTCTTTTGGGATTTTGTTATAGATGCGTATACACATTACTAAGAAACTTTTCGCATACTTGGCTGATTTATGAGTATCCTGCAATACAAGTCTGCATGGATCTCGATTTCGAGAGTTCAATTGAGTGGCTTTTTTAAACAATCCCTTATTATTGTAAACATAATTACAAATTTCGAAAATGTAGAGAGACGGAAGAGGTAATATACCTAGCTTCTTAAAGGATGGTTTACATGACTCGTCAGGACGGATACCACAAATGGCTCTGATGCATTTCTTTTGGGCAATAAATGCTCTGTGTCTATCCGTACTGTTACCCCAGATAATAAGACCGTAACGCAAGATGGATTCTATGTAGGCGTGGTATGCTGTAATTGCTGTTTTTTTGTTGGTTATATTCTTTATTTGTCTGAGAGCATAAACAAACTTATTAATCCTACTGCACAAACTATCCAGATGCACTTTCCAATTCAGATCTTGATCTATGAGTACTCCTAAGAATTTAGTTTGGGAAACTTCTTTTAATCGATCAATATTAAGTTTGAAATTGTATTTAGTATGTTTTGATTTATTAAATTGTATATAATTAGATTTATCTAGGTTAATTTTTAATTTATTTTTATGGAGCCATTTTATAATGTCGTCAATAGTATTATTAATGTCCAACTCATGATCAGATTTAGTTTTATACTTTTTGTCAGATGTCACAATAATCGAAATGTCATCAGCAAATAATACACATTTATGATCAGTCACTAGCGGTAAGTCGTTTATGTATAATAGAAACAATAGGGGTCCTAATACACTGCCTTGGGGGACGCCGCAATTGTTAACTCTATAGTCAGATGAATACGAGGTTAGTAAATTTCCATTTACTCTATTAATAACAACGTATTGCTTTCGATTGCTTAAATAAGACGCGATCCACTGGAGTGCTAAACCTCTTATTCCACTTTTTTCTAATTTTTCCAACAAGATATCATGTGCCACAAAGTCGAAGGCTTGTGATAGGTCGAAGAATAGTCCTGTCGTTAAATAATTTTTATTTAGGGAATTATGAATGAGCCCTAAGAGATTAGCAATTGCTAGTGTTGTTGACTTGTGCTTTTGAAATCCATACTGCTCTTTTGTTATGATCATGTATTTGTTACAGTAGTCGGAAAGTCTTTTTTGCATACATTTTTCAAATAATTTAGATATTATGGGTATAAGAGTAATTGGGCGATAGTTTTTAACATCATTTTTATCGTTTTTCTTGTACAGAGGTTTAACGACTGATACTTTTAGGGCATCAGGAAAAGTTCCAGATGAAAATGAAAGATTAATTAAATGAGTCAAAATGGGAATTAATTCTGAACTGCATGTTTTAATTACTTTTGTACTAATTCCATCGTAACCTTCTGAGTTAGTGTTATTTAATGCTATTATTTCATTCATTATCTCATCTTCGGTCATAGGGCTAAGAAACATGGAATTAGGTAATGTCATGGTTTTATTAGGCTCGTCAGTGTCATGTAAATTATTAAATGTCGCAGTGCTAGTCGAATCGGTAAAGTAGTCATTAAAAGCATTTGCTATGTCAGATGGATTAGTCAGTATTCTCTTATCTAATTCTAGTTGAGTAATATTATTGTCACATTTTGCATTTCCAATTTCACGGTTGATGACTGACCACGTGGCTCTGCATTTGTTTTGACTGTTATTTATATAATTAATGTTTGAATTTATTTTGGATTTAAAAATACATTTTTTCAGTAGTGATGAATATTTTTGATATCTAAGTTTGCTCGTTAGGGTTTTATTCTTATAATAGAGATACCGTAAACATCGTTTCGTTTTGCAACTATTTCTGAGACCCTTGCTTATCCATTTTTGTTTATTTGCATTCGAGTTGTTTATTTTAATCTTAATCTTTGGGAAGCATAAATTGTACAATAAACATAAAAACTCGTGAAATTTATTAAATGCGTTATTTAAATCCGTTTCGAGATGTACCTCTGACCACGTTAAACTTGCAAGGAATTTTTTGAATTTACTTATATTATCATTACAGTAATCTTTTTTATAAATAAAATATGATTTGGTCTTCAAACTTTGCTCTTTTACTGGAAAATCTAAGAGTTGTGCTGTGTCGTGGTCTGATAAGTATAGGGGTAACACCTCAGTTGAAGATTTTTTTATATTACTTAGTATGTGATCTATACAAGAGTCTTTACGTGTTGGAACTTTAACGTGAATCTGCAAGTTATAGTTATTACATAGATCCACTAAGTAGTTGGTGACTTTTCCTGGTTTAAAAGTATTTATATTAAAATCACCAGCAATAACTATTTTCGTACTTGACCCATACTTTTTTACCGTCTCGCACATAAATTGATCAAGTTTATCCAAAAATATGTTAGGATCAGACTTAGGCACTCTGTAAAGACACACGATAAGTAATTTGTGCAATGGAATTTCAACGCCACAGGCTTCAAATGATTTTTGGGTTGAGTACTTTTTAATGTGGGAAAGCTCGTTAAATATAATACCCTGTTTAGCGAGTATACAGGTTCCCCCTCTCTGTCTGTCTCTACTAAATGCAGCTGCTACAGCGTAGTTATTTAATTTTAAATATTTTTCATTTCCGGCACGCATAAAGGTTTCAGACAAACACAATATGTCTGGTTCTTTATTTATGTCTCGTAACTCCAGCAACGTTAGTTCCAAAATTTCCTTTTTTGAAAGAATACTAGCGATATTTTGGTGCATTATTTTAAAAGTATTAGGTTCACATAGTACGCCGTTTTTGTTCACGAAAAAGCCGTTTGTGGTCTACGACTTTAAAATAGTATGGAATAGTACCTTTTTTAGTATTAGAAGAGTTTTCGATATCAGGAACATTTGTAGCATGAGATTCCGTTTGATGACGTGCAAAATAATAAGGGATTGTACCTTTCGAAACTATTACATGTTTTTTGTCGGGTTTTATACAGTTAGTTTGATTACGCAGTATTATTTTCTTCAGTTCTTTAACATTTAAATACTTTTTTTCGTAATCATAACAGTCAATAGAATAATTTATAGATTTACATGCGTTGTACAATTTGTATTCAGAATCAATATATTTACAACATTTGTATTCACTGCAAATATTACGTATAGTTTGTTTCAAATCATTTATATTTATATACATATTTTTTAACGGGCTCAAAACCATTATATAATTATTACTGAATGAGTCGAGGAGTTGACGTAATTGAGCAGACAATATCTTTATATCATAGTCATTTTCACCCACACAAATTATAAGTTTGTCGCCACTTGATGTTGCAATATTTTGGCAATTCTTAATGATGTCACTTGTAAGCGCGTGTGGTTTTCTTTCTGCCGTCACAGTATATTTTATATACGGAGTAGCCGCTCTCGACTTCATCAATGCAGAAGAAAGTCCAACACATTGTTGTGTGCCAAAGATAAATATCTTGTTAGTGCGTTCTTCTTCTAGTCCATCAGACGTTTTTTTATCGTTGAATATTTTACCGCTCTCCTTTAATTGTAATAGTTTCTGTAGTTTTAGAATTTGGTATATCGTTTCCAGCCTGTTTCAACTGCTCCTCCAGGTCGGCGATATTTTTTTGTAGGCTAAAGATATTCCCGCTTAGATTTTTCTCAGTATCGGTTGTGTTATTTGAAGTTCTAAGCAAATTTCTAGGCGGTGTAAAGAATGCTTGCATATCTGAATGTAATGAAGCGTTCGTATTACCTTTTTTTGCGCCTTCATTGCTGTAAAATACTTTTTTTGTGGACTGGCCTAAGAATCCTTTTAAAGTAATGTTATCTTTAAGTAGTTTTTCATTCTGTTTGCGGAGCTCATTATTGTCAAGTATGACATTTTCAAGTTCGTTCTGTGAACTTCTGAGTTCCATTTGGAGGTGTTCAATTGATTCTTTGAGCTCATGGTTCTTCATGGGATCAATTATTGTATAGTCCACACTTCTTGACAGTGTATTATCCGATATAGCAGTTGAATCATCGTACATATGCTCCATTGTTAGTATATGTGAGTCATAAGCTTCAGAAATTGTGCTCTTTGGGGTGGACCATGGTGTAGTCTCTTCTGATACGTTTGGTGTGACACTTCTGCTTGATTCCGCTTTAGGTGATGAGTGTTTTTTCCTCAATGTCACATTGGATACTCCAGGGCTAGATATGTTCTGCTCTTTTGCTTTTTGAGAGCATGATTTGCACAACCACCTAAATGTTTTTCTCTCCTCAAAATTTTTCAAGCGATACACTTTTTCCGGATAACCTGCACAATCAAATTCAAAATGGTTTTTACAAGAAGTGCAAATTAGCGTACTTCTGTGTTCCGCTAGTTTCTTACATTTATAACAAGTGACTAGTGGCTGCTCTTTTCGGCCGCTGTTGGTGCACCTAATTTTCGAAGTCATGTTAAGTATCTTTCTTGATTATTTAATTCCCCGAATCACTTCGTACAGTTTGTTGTCAACTATAATACTAGAAATATGATTACTTCACTACTCATTCATTAATTAGACAGTTTAGTCAGGATCAACACTAGCTAATTATCTATTATTGACTTTGTTAACGCTTTTTGTTTTTTCAAATTGAAAGAATTTAAACATCCAAAAAGTTCTGCTTGTTGCGGGGCTCGAACTCGGGACTTCACTAGCCGTATCGTGTAGCGACCGTCTTACGCCTTTAGACCACCGAAGCTCATACAATGGTTTTGAAATAGACGCTCTGTTGCCAATACTTTAAGGAACCTAGACGTGTGTCATTGACCCGTTCAAAGTTCAATCCACTTCGACACAAAACAAAGAAATTTTTAACGATCACTTTTAAAAACTTGGAAAGTTTTTTGCTTGTATCTCCGTTAATATTTAGTACACAGATTTAGTTTTTTCACTGGTTGCTACAAGTGTTGTTGAGCAACAATTAGTGTAACTTTAGAACACATTACTGCACTTTAGACTATTTTGCCGAAATAAAATGATCGCGAGTATATAAACACGTCCACTCGACACAGAGTCCGGTGTTGCCCGGAAGGGATCCCGATTGCAACAGTCTGACAACTCATAGTTCAGAGAGCAATGATTAATCCGCACTTGACTGTTCTACTGTTCGATGGTTAGTCATAGAATTATACTCACTCAGTTGACGTTGAATTAAAGAAGCTATCGCGTGTATCAGTGGCTTCTTTTCTTGAAAGGTTTTTTTTTAGTATGAATCAGTTAGTCGTGATCATTTCGGGCTATAGTCCCCTTTTATTTGTACCTACATTGTTTGTATCTGTGTGTGCCAAATAAACTAGTTTTCTTTCTTTCTTTCATACATTAGAGTTTGGTGGTCTGACCTAAATCATGGCTTATCTATTAGTATTATCATCACTATCATTTTTATGCCCTTTTTATTATTTATTTAGTATCACCAAATAATAATTTCTTCTCTGAAATTTATTTGGCATAACACACTTGGCATAATCTTCACTTGGAATATTCTTAAGGCATAAAAATTATATAATATAATTATTGTTTTGCCGAATGTTTATATGTCCGAATATACAATGGCATAATATTAATATGGCAGAATTTTATTCTGTATAACTACTTTATTCAAAGTTAAAATTTCGCATAATTTCGTTTAGCATAACGTTCATTTAAATGACTATTATTTGGTATAATTTCACTTGGCATACCATGATGATGGCAGAATTTCATTTCGAATAATTTTATTTGGCATATTTCTAAAAAAATGCCTTTGTGTTACAAGAAAGTGTTTTTAGAAATATGCCAAATAAAACATGCTTGCTGCACGTATAATGTATGCTTGCTTGCATGCTGAATGATTGCTGCATGTTTCCGTGCTGCATGCATGGTGTATGCTTGTTTGCATGCTGCATGCTTGCTTCATGTGTGAGGTATGCTTGCTTGCATGCTGCATGCATAGTGTTCTGTGTGTGGTGGTGGTGGTGATCTGTAATGTGATAGATGAGTGGATATGAAATGTATGCCAAAAGATGATTCTAACTGTAAACTTTCTGAGATATGATAGTTCTGCCTTTTAATGACTATCGATAAGAAATGTATGCCAAAAGACGATTCTGTCTGTGAAATTTCTGCGATGGTTATACTTTTTAATTATTATGGATATGAAATTTATGCCTAAAGATGATAATAACAAAATTATGAGTTTTGAATGTATGATAAATGAGTGAAAAATATAAATGAGTGCCAAACGATTTTATGCGAAATGATGTTTATGCTATCTGCTGTTATGCGAAATAATATTATGAATTAAAAAGTTCTGCTATAAAGGGGTGACCCATAGTAGATACATAGTTACAAAACTTATTAATTAGAAGTTTGAGTGGACATAGTAAGCTTCATAAATCCCTGTAAATATGTCTGTTAATGTCGCTTATTCAAAGTTCTGTTTACCCATTACAACCTTCAAAGGGTAAACAATCCTTGCACACATCAATGACGAAGCCTTGTAAACACCCCATAGTTAACGCGAAAGCGAAACCCAACGTAGCAAAATTAACACTGCTCTGCAAAGCACCAAAATTATCTCTATTTAAAGCTATAACTGCTTAAACAGACATTCAGAAACATGCCATAAAAGAAGATCAACACCACATCAAAACATCATAAACGATACGAGCATCTTTCACCACATTAAAGGATTAGCAGTAAACATGTTTAGATTTCAGAAATTAGACCAACCAGAAACTTACATGTTGATATTTCTTCAACGAAAATAGCCATACTTGTAGCTTTTGGTCAAAATATATACTAAAGTTTTGTTACGATATATATCGTTGATTGATATACTTATATATGTAAGTGTATCAATCTGCCTTGCCTTTTCACAACCATGTTCTTGGGAAAAGGCGAAGCAGATTGAATAGAAGCCGTCCTATAGTTGGAATGGCTTCCAGTGTAGCCAGATTCAGCTGATTACCAGTATTTTACACGAAGTGACTCAAAAACCCTGTAACTGGGTAACACGACACCCCTTGGGAAGGCCATAACAATATATAACTCTCTTATATTACGGTTATTTCTTGCCGGAAATAATAAACTAAGGCTTTTAGGTCATAAATAAGTTACAATTTGCCTCCGCTATTCATACATATAAAATGAACGTAAAACATGTGAATTGTCAAACAATTTCATTCGTTACGGTCAAGTTATTGCTGACAGTTCCTTACTTGCACTTTTATTTGTCAACCTTGCGTTCACGGCGGCCGCATTATGATTTACTTTGTTTTGTTGACCATGTGAAATGTTTTAAATTAATGTTACTTTATAGCGTTTAGTAGTATATACAGAGAAAATGTATCAAGGAAAACAAAAATATGGTAAACGAAATGGAAAAAGAAATTAAATGTTACCACAAAGTACAAGTAAGAAGTCTGTACAAAGAAGTCACTGCTAATGTGGTCGTTGATAATGATGATGATTTTCAAAACCACAGAAGTCTAAATGAGAACTCTAATTCTAACTTATGTGGTCGCCAATGTCAGATCCAAAAAGTAAATATTTCGTGGTATTGATCACTTCATGATGTGGCCGAGAATTTCATGATATTGCCAACTAAAACTGACCTTTTCGTTTAAACGTCAATGTTTGATGACATATCAATCAACGTTTGTCCATATAATTAATATTCCGAACTCCACAGTATTTTTACGTTGCGCTCATTTTTTGAGTAAGTTTCGTAATTTTCAAGTATTTTTGGGTCATAACGATATCTCATTTTGTTTTAATCTTAAGTTGGCGCATTATTATTACCTTTTTTCAGAACAGTTGTCCGCCGCCATGATCGATCACCATAACAAAACAATATCAGCGGCTCTAACGGAGGATAATTTAACTATTTTACGATTATAATCACTTAATCACTAATGTTTGACCATATCATGAAGTAGTCTTGCGTTTAGCTGTTCATATCTTCAAATGCTGATTATTCAATGATCTGGCCATATCATGTTGTGGGCAGCGGTTTTTTTACATTTCATGAAATGGTTGGCCTCATCATGATGCGATCAAATCTGCGATCTGACCACGACATATATCTAACAGAAATGTCGAACGTTGTTTAGCGAACTATCTGCTGATAATTCGCTAAACAACGTTACTAAGAACAGTTTTACTATTGTCTTTATAATTATAATTGACATCATCCCATATATGAATACATTGTCATTAATGTCGAAACATTATTACAATTCAAGATGTTCATATTATAAAAATAAAAACGCAATTTATTTTAGAAGAACATTACACATCACTCATCGAAACTTAATTATCTTTTCGCATTGAGAACACATGGCAGGTCAAAAAAAGCAAAAGTAATGACTAAAGCCACCAAAGTTCAATGCTCAGTTTTTCTTGGTTATTTACAGTTTTCTTCTTATTAAATGAAAGTACAAATAGTAAGTTCTAGTAGTTCTACTCACTTGCTAATGTTTACTTTTGGGGATTCACATTTTTTATATATGTATAATTCTGTAAAATATTGTATGTGTCGCTATTGGTTGCCTAAAAAAAAACAAAAAATATCAGCTTATTGGTCTCAAACTCAAAGCATTTATTTCAATTAAACCAAGTATTCAGTCAGAAACATAAAGCTAATTGCACTACTAAATCGTATCGTAGATCTCAAAAGAACGTGCAAGAAACTCTATGGAGACTCTCAAAACGTGCTCAAAACAATCTATCATGAACAATTGAAATCACCGAACCACCTGCCTGTCTAATGACGAATAGTCGTGCCTTACAGTCAAAACAAAACATATTCCAACCGTGACGACGAAGTCTCCAAAACAAAAAATAATTATGAAAGCGAAAACACATTAGCCGAAGATGCAACCGTATCTTAACGGTTTGTGATCTCGACATACTTCGAAACCGTGAAGATTATGAAAAGTAGGCTAGAAGAGGGAGTGTAACTTCTTGCTACAGACTGTTTCCCGATCTGAAAGTCTTCCAAGTCTTGAACCAAGATATTAAGATATTGTGCAATAAATCATCGATTACCAGTATATGAGATTGTGTTTTTAATTCTTTTATAAAAGAGTCAATTTCTTCCCCTAATAAAACCACATCGTTTAAATGCGAAATGCTTTGAACTACTTATTTTCTTGGGACATAATTTCCTCCTTGTCATCATGTTTTAACGTCTATCATTTTGAAACAAACTATTCTAATAGCCTGGATTTTAGCCAGTCATCAGATTCGTCATCCAAATTGACTTGACCCTGAAAGACTCACTTTCGCGTTTAGATTATTTGTTTTTGGATTACTCACCACAATATTGCCAGCTTTAAACGTCTGGCGCCTACTCAAATATAAATTAGAACTGGTAACAGCATCCTTAATTCATCCCTCAATCCCATGACGAATTTCGTGTATGGCTTATAAACAGGTTCTAACGGAAAGGTGTGGTCATATTTTGAAAACTTCTTTGGCCCTTGTAAATGAACAACTTTCTCCAAGGAAGTCATAAAATTTCGCTCAGCTGATGACAGCTTTGTATGGAATATCCAAATATTTTTTTGGGAATTGCCTCTGCCTAGGAGAAAGTTATTTATTTTCATGGATAGAAGCAGTTTTTAAAATATGACCACACCTGACCATTACACCCTGCATATGTACCTACATATTTATGTCCGCTTGGCTCATAATTATAGTATGGATTCAAGCCCATCAGTGGTTATATATAATCTTTGCACTAAGTAAGCATGAAGTGTTTACAAAATCTCAGCCATGTCAAGACTCGTGAGTAAACCATACAAAGTTAATTCCCTTACCTAATTGGTCTGCTCGAAATAATCACATGTTTACGGTTACTTTTGCCATAAACGTGTTTTTTATTTTGCCCAAATTGTTTTCTTGGTCTGAATGTTTGTTTAATGCTTGTATTTTGTTAACTTACATAGGAGCTTATAACTTCAAAGTTTCAAATTTAATTTCAGTTGGTAAAATCATTTTGTGGTATTAAGCCTTTTATCAGAGTGGCTTGTTATGCTATCTCTTGGCTTTATAGCTTCATATAATTTGATTTACTTGGCTCTGTAAGTAAAATGAGGAAAGTTCTATTTACAAGCTTTTGTTTAACTTGCCTTGTTAGCTAGTTAATATGGGTCAAATCTTGCAACTGAATTTGAAAAAGTTATCCCTAAACGATTGAGCTGAAATTTTACATAAACGTTTAGTTTGAATGACAATACACGGTAAGCTATAAAGCTTGTTTTAAAGAAAGTTTCTTTTTCGGATAAAACACGCCTGCCAACTTTAAACCATTTTAATGCCTATTATAAAGACATGCAGTTAAAAAACATAACCGGTTAAGACCAGTAGAAGTTAACTCTAATGAGTCCCTTCGTCCAAGCAAAGAATTAACAATTTAAGGGCATTCACATCGTCAATTGAGTAACATGTGGCTATGAAGGGAGTCCAACCGCGTGACAAATTGACGGCTGACCCTTAACTCCTTAATTGGAAGTTAATACTATAATTCTTCGGTTAACAGCATAACCGACGGATTCTTCTACTGCTATAAAAGTTTGTTGTACTGTTAGTAGAATGTTGTCTAACGGATCTGTGGTGTTATGGCGTATAAGACTTGTAATTACTTACTGAGTTTATTGCTATAATAACGTTTGTGTCTAACAAACTGTTTTTTCAAGATCGTGTGCTGGTAACATACATAATTATATGGTGGTTTGCGGATTAGTAAGTTAGTAATTTAGCAAGATTGCGGAACGACAGATATAGCCAGAGTGTGCCGGACATTGATGGTGCCAGAGCACCATAACTAACTCCGAACTACAAGAGCTGCAATTATAGTTGAATGATCTTCAGTTTTATCCAGAGACCACTTGTCTGTATCAAAGAAAGGAGAGGGAATCAAATACTAAAGCCTTATGGTATAATTAAAAATAAATTTTAGCTTTAGTTGGTGGGAGTCACCATAACTGGGTGGACTGTGTGAGGAGTGATATGAAAGAAAAGAGAGGTAGTGATAGCGTAACGGTTGAGTTGACGGAATGGAAAAAGAACGTGTTGCGCCGACCCAAAGTAGCATGGTACAAGAGCAGGAAGATGATGATGAGTTGGTGGGAGTAAGCATGAGTGCCGGGTTTCCCTAACAACACAAAATGGATCACTAGCCTTTTAAACATATCGATAATAATGACATCATCAATGCCGCTGTCACTTAAGATTAGAGTCTTGCTGCCTTGTAGGCATGTAGTATCTAAAAAAATGCCTTGAGCACGCAAAAAGTAGCGCCTAGCGTCCGTGTCGCAAAACATTTAGAGTGTGCTTCCGGCACGACACGACGCGCGACAGAGATAAAATTAGGAGCTGTGTGATCTGTTAGTCTGTGACACGGATTCGGGGGACAAGATAAACCTTAAATACTGTCTTTCGATTGCAGGCTTTTTACTGTAAACCAATACGATAGATTCGTCTAGGACTTTAGGACTTGGAGGACATTGATGGTGCTCTGGCACTCATGCTTACTCCCACCAACTCATAATCATCTTCCTGCTCTTGTACCATGCTACTTTGGGTCGGCGCAACACGTTCTTTTTCCATTCCGTCAACTCAACCGTTACGCTATCACTACCTCTCTTTTCTTTCATATCACTCCTCACACAGTCATGTTGATTCCCATCAACTAAACCTCAAATTTATTTTTAATTATACCATAAGGCGTTGGTATTTGAATCCCTCGCAAACTCTACTTTCTTTGATACAGACAAGTGGTCTCTGGATAAAACTGAAGAGCATTCAACTATAATTGCAGCTCTTGTAGTTCGGAGTTAGTATACATAATAATATTATCTAGTAGTTTACCAAGAGTGTGTAATATCAACAGCAGTTATCGATACTGATAATGCATGATAATCAATCATACTAGGAATCCCTACTTCACCTTATTGGTTGCGGAAGTTAGGGCTTAGTTAGTCACTTCACTTTCTTCCTCAAATGCTTTACCTTTTTAATATCATTATTTTTATCGATCGATATATTTTTTTTACTGTTATCAGAAGCAGTTACTGCAATTTTTTGTAAGCTTCGTACTTCTCCTTCTTCTCTAATTAATGTAAAATACTCTTAATATCTCGGGCGCTGTAGGCGGCCGCGGCCAGGTTAATTGCAGCGTCACCCAATGGCGTTCATTAGGTCTTTAAAGTGCTATAATTTATATCCATAAATTATAATAAATTATTTATTAGCATAAGTAACACATAGATTTTGCAAAAAAGTTAAAACCTAACAACTCATGAGCTACTTTATTCAATATTTTTAAATTACCACGATGATAATTTTAAATAAAATTATCATTGATGTCTAACCTCTTTGATCTAATTTCTTTCTCTATTACCGAAATCTGTTCCATTGCCGAGTTGAAATAGCTTTAAAATCAAACAGTTTTGGTCCAAATATTAGATAGGCATATCAACAATTTCAATGTCATTCGTTGGTGTCAAGTTTTCTATTCGCCAGCACAAAATATCCGTCGCTCGAAATCTGACACTTTTATTGAATATCGCGTGACAAAGTTAATGTCGTGTTTTTGTTACTATTTGTTGGTGTTCCTTCGGCATTCTTTGTTGTAATATTTTTGACTGCCTTTACAAATTTAAAAAAATGTCGCAGCAGTCATGTTTGCGATTGTATTATTTTTGCTATTCAATTCTGGTGATGCTGAATGATAAAAGAAAAACCAGGGTTAACCAATAAACTGCCATGTCCTATAGGCCAAATCATTATAACATGTTCAAATATTTAAATCGAACCCATTAGAATCAGTAACGGTTGTCGAAGTATTTCATCAACAAATAGATGCAACATCATTCACTACGCATTTTTTTCTCGCAACAATCAACAAATTGTTCTCGTCAAAAGATCGAAAACATGAAAGAATCATCATTGCTTGAGTAAATGGATAACATCATATTAACGAATATGATTCAGCATTGATCACGATCAATGTTGACAGTCTCAGACTAGTCAGTCCTAGTTTCTTTATATCGTCAGCCGAAAGACATTCACTGTTGGTTAAAATATATAGATCTCTCCAAAGCGTCGAGGCGCTTAAACGTGCTGCCTGTCCTGTGCCTCTCGCATACAACACATTCTCACTACCCTCACCAGGTTAACTTAAATTTCTTCACAAATAATATGATGACAACATACCATAATACATTTGTAATCTAGCAAATATCTGTCAATTTTTTTTTCGGGTGCAATCATAATGTTCGACTATTTATATTATTATTAATTGGATAGCAATCGAGCTCCACATATATTATTAATGCATGTTGGTAAGTAGGTAACACTTCATTTGACAGGCAATTAAATTCTGGCTCGACATGAGAAGGTCGATGATACGATCTATCTCTTGTATTTAGATAGAGTACTTTGATATTATGCAAATGTATTGCAAATTTATTTGTAATTTACATCTCTCTTCATGGAACAAGAAAGGTCTTTGCCCCGCAGTGGCCCAATTCAGGCCAAAAAAAAAAAATTACATCTTCGAACGACGAAAGTCAAATATGAAAGAAAAGGTAGTGAATGATAGCGTGGCGGTTTGACAGAGGAGAATTGAAGAAGAAAACGCACCAACGCCAAGCAACATGACAAGGGCAGAAAGATGATGACGATGAAAACGAAATAACTAAAGATGAAGTAAAAACCTGAACTTATAGTTAATATAAGTTTGTTCTCCATTGGTGTCCCAGATTACCTCAACGAAATCAAACGCAGGATTTAGTTTAGAGAAGCGGCTTTGATCGGTAAATACATGTTAAGTAATTTTAATATATCTATATTACGGAACAATTTTATATTATAACAAAATATAAGCGGTCTAGTAAAAGCGATCTAAAAGTTCAACTTAACAAAGCAATTTAAAAACGAACGACGTTAATTTTCGACATCTTTAATCTTTGACTAAGTCAAAACATAATTTGGACATGTCGTTTGACGTCCATTCTTCAATTTAACAAAGACTTCAGCCATTATACTCGTATGCACAATACACTTTGTTTATGTATTAGTCTCATTAACATAAGCCTGAGAATGAAAAACAACTACTGTATATTTTTGCCCATACCCTGTAATTTTAATATTTGTATCAGTCCTACAATTACTGTGTTGTGTGGTCTTTTTGCTTTGCGTCAGGGAAGACCAATAAAGATTCTCAGATGAGTGCATTTGTATTTGGTCGAGAAGATTGGCTATAAAAACAAAATCTGGGGATCTCATAGATCCAATTTAGCTGGGAACAGATTTAAGGCACCAGTATTTGATAAAAGAATAAAAACTTCTTAATCCTCATTAGAAAACGCACAAGGCTAACAATAATTCCCTGATCACCAGATGAGCGTAGCAACAATGAGAAATAAAACAAAGTAACTATAACTTAGTTCTAAATAGAAGATTCATCCGCCATAGGAGGCCGTCTTAACGCGCATGTGCAACTTCCTCCGTTTCTTAGTTTTGTTTGCGAAATGTACCAGAACTTAGATTACGTTCGAACGTTTGCTTTTCTTAGTACATCGCTTTTATGTTCTCTTGTATTTTAATACTTACCTTTAACTCTTTGAATTGTAGCTGCAATAAAACCAGATATAGTTCAGCATTTAGTTCTGGTTCGTTTGAAATTCAAACTGTGGGATTTGAGTTGATTTGACCTATGTTTTATGTGATGAACTCATCTTGAAGTGATATAGAAACTATTGATAATCATGGAGAAGTTCAGCGTTTGGAATGCATCAAATAAATAAGAAAATATTCCAAATGTGTTTCGACTTTGATCCGCACATATATTGGACAAATCAAAAGCATTTCAAATTCGTTTAGAAATAAGCTAGACCTAGATAAAAAATATTTCACACTGAATCAGTATCTTAACGACTACAGCTCCATAGCTCCTTCGAGTAGGAATGCTTTTCATCTGTATGCGAATCATAACGGTATAAAAATCGTGACTCGCCGTTAAACTTGTGCTAACATCTTGTTTAGCCAAGAATTTCGCTTTAACAAGCCTCATTGTATCTGCTTACTGAAGCAAAATGACCAAAGCGGCCGCTTAACAAAACAAATTAAAAGACCAGTCAAAGGAAACATAAACTGGTGCGTTACAAAAAGTCAAAAGAGTCAAAACAGTAAACAATGAGAATGAACCGTCCGAGGGACTAGGACCGGCAAAAAGGGCAAAAAGACTGGCGTATGAAGTTATTGGGCACAACTGCATAGAATAACAACCATTCATAACGGCGAGGAAACGAGACGAACGGGTGTATAGGAGAAAACGTGCGCATGCCTGAGAGAGCGAGGGAGATTGCATTCCGAATACAAGCGCAAAGTCCGCCCGCACCGCGCTCCGCTCAGGCGCTCACGCCGCTCGGCGCTCACGTCACGCTCACTGACACCCGCGCAGCGCTGCGACGCGGCCGCGCGCGCACTTCAAACTCACCGCCCGCTCTCGTGACATCTCGCCATAATTTCGACAATCTCGTAACCGAATCGAAGATCAGTTCCGGTGATGTCATTATAAATAAAAGTATAGTGTTATGTTCAAAAGATCAATGGTGTTCCCATAGTGAAGTGGTTTGTGAATTGAGTGCACCAGACTGTAAAGGAGAAGACGCCGAGGATACTTTCACTGGACTGAAAGTTTTAAAACATTCTTACGGAGAACTTCTTAAAAAGGGACTTGACCTCTACTCGATGAGAAGGTAAATATTGATGACGATTACCATGGGAGAGACGCGAAACCTGTTGCTGACCGTTCGATAGATAAACACATCGACCACACAGAAACATAACGGTAGCTTAGAATCAGATTCAATTTTGAAAGCTTTTTGCAGGGTTTTACAAAACTTTCTAAACAAAAATAAAAAATATTATCACAGAAATCATTAACAGTAGAGATAAGATTTTTAGTTAAGCAGACTTTAATTTGAAGAAAAACTTAATTAACCGTCAACATAGAATATTTAAAAGTTAATAAGACACAAGAAGCCAATTAAAGCAAAATTGGCATTGTCAATCACGTGGAAATGTTTTCTCTGTCAGCATTATAATCTCAAGCGTATCGTTATCTCGCAAAGATATCTCGGAGTGTGCCATCTCCAGCGTGTGCATCTACGAGATAATTCTAGGAACGTCATGGAATTTATTTTTTGTGTGCACCGAGATTTAATTTTATAACCTCAGAATTGCATGACCTCATGGGTTGGTTTTGTTAGTATATTCAACTAGCTAAGTATACATAAAAAAAAAAAAATCTTCATTGCGAAAATTATTGTTTTCAATAAACTCTTCTTGAATTGTTTCCGTTTCGAATATGCTTTGAATAAACACTTTTTCCAAATCTTAAAAGGTTTTATTAAAAAAATAAAAAGTCGGAGACCAAAAGTATATTAACTCGCTTGCTAGCTCTGATTCTAATTCATATGAGCTGGGTGCGCTCCTATAAAAACCAAAAACCGGTTTTATGATTCAAACTTCACTACTGGTTTTAAAGTTTATTAAAGACAGGCATGACATGACGAATATATTATAATGTCAATTAACTAGAGAATAGCCAAGGGAATTATAAGATTGAAACAGATTTACTTTTGGAGTCCTGCCTGCAAACTTATATATGGATTTTAGTAAAGCTTTCGATACAATTGTCTATGTTTGAAATGTTATTGAATCTTCTTTCGTTTTAATTTAACTGTTGATGGGTCTTGCAATTACAATAATCCAATAGATTGTTGGGCATTGCGTGATTGCACTATACGCACGTTTACTCACTTATTTTCTACTATTAACGTTTAATTCCTCATTAATCACTTTTATTTTCTAAGCGAATGTACAATTATTCATCATGTCATTCTTCATAACCACCAAGTTTTGATTGTTACGAGTTTTACTACATATTTGGAAATCTATTTAAACCTGAAGTAAAGAACTATATGTGCAAATAAGTGTTCTAGTTAGTAGAAAACCACTTTAGTAACTTTATTACTGCAGTTTTTATAGTGATATTGATTTATATTTCAACAACATTATTCTGATGATTACTACCAGATAAAATATTTAATATCTTAGTTTAAATGCGACGTCTATGTCTTTTATTACTGTAATCTTGGCTTCTAATGCCGTATCTATCGCAATATTTGATTATAATTAGAAAGGACCGTACGAAATCGGTTGAAGCCGCAGGGGAGGCAACCAATTAAGGAAATTAAGTTTAATCATCATCTAAAATAAGATTTTATGAATATTGTGTCCAAAAATGAATAACATTTTAAATGGGTTGATATTGTCATAATAATAGTAGGTTTTAGTAATGTGTCAATTTTACCGCATCATGACAATTTCCCTGTAGGTAACGAAATAAATAGAAATTAATTAGCCGTAGGACTTAGTCAAAATAATATCGTGGAACAATAACCAGAACCAGAATCAGATATACAATTTATGGGATAAGCAATGGTACTTCTCACCTTTATTTATTTATTTATGTACACACAAAACACTTAAAAGAGAAAATACATAAAAAGATAGAAGAGCACAAAGGTGCTGCTTATTTCTAAAGAAATGTCTTCCAGCAGACCTGCGACAGGAGAGTTGGACAAGAAACATAGACACAGTGTGTAGAAGTATAAGGAAAGGTTATAGACTATATACTTTGTACATCAGACTCATAAATTATTGACAACGGTGTGTGGATTAAATTGCTTCTGCAAGTTTTTAGCTTCTAAGTTAATAACATCATATAAATAATATAATTGCTAAAGATGTTGTACAATATCGCAGTATAATATTACCTTTATCATGACAATAAAAAACAATATTTAAATTCTAGTTAAAATAACACCAAATTACGTTCACTTTTGCGTGTACGTGATAGTATGCCAACCTAAAAACCACCTCAGCAAATACACCGAACTGAATCATTCAATATCAACAAAAGTTTTCCGCTTGGTAAGCGACAATATGGCATTTTCGTTGACTTGAAAGGTCAGACTAGCAAGAACTGCAAGAACTAGTTTTTAGTACAATTCTGACACGGTTACTAGTAAGTCGTGGTTTACCTCAAAACTTTCGTTTATAGCCTCACAATGACTAACTCCGGTCTATAATAGACCATAAGTGTTTTATGAAGTATCTCCTAGGCTATTTAGGTTTGTGTTGCGTTCAACGGTTTAATATCTGTATGAAGTACATGAGTGCTATTAATTTTTAGCTCATTTAGTTTTAACTCTGCTGTTTCTGTTTTCCTGCTTAAGTATTGTTTGTTATACCAATTGCATTGGGTGTTGTGTTAATAGTAATTCTGGCATAATTTACGCTTGTATTTAGTTAGTCCCCATGAAATTAAGTACATGTCTTAATGGAATAGAGAATCTATAAGAGAATTAGAAAATTAATTATAAATCTGTTTTATATATCTGAGTCAAAATGCTGGCATTTGATGTATATAAAGCCACGATAGATAAAATTTTGTAAATACTAACTTTTAATAAGTTTGATGGGCGTCACAAGTCGTCACCAAGCTTGCTTCTCTTTATTTCTAACACTCAGATTTTTCCTGAGAAAACCATGACACTCACCAAAGCTTCCAGGTATTCCCGATCGATTAAGCACTGCAAGCATCGATAACTGTTCAAACAATGATTTTGATTACATATATCTGAGGTCAGACGGGAAGTGGCCCGCGCGCTCACATCCGTTCTTACTTTTCATAAGTGCACTTGATACTAAAGTCTGTTCATTTTATTTGAAGATTATTCTTATGTGAATGTTAAATTTGGTTTTGTCTGACATCATAATCATTTTTTTTGGCGATAATGTCAATGAGGCTTCGATTGGCGACGTTGCTAAGTTAGCTTTTGTGTTTTATGTCGTACTTTAGATTTACTGCACGATTTCTTGTATGGCCTTTTCTGGCTTAGTGCCATATGAGATTATTTTGTACTCGTATTTGTAAGAAATCTCAGGTATAGGACAAAAAACCATAGAAGGTTGTGCCAACGGTTTCTAAATCTGAATATCTTACCTTAGAATTCATTTCTTAGTTTTCTTTTGCGTTGCTTTCATCATCACTAAGTATCCACACCACAGCCCGACTTCGCCCACTGTTGGGTGTAGGTCTCGCTTCACTTGTGCCAATTCCCACGTTCCTATGCCAAACTCATATAGGTTCTACCCGCTAAGACTTCAATGCCGTCGTTACGTTTTTTTTAAATTTTCTCTGTTATGATCTTCTATCTATTCTATTTCAAAAGCTCCTTTTCTGATCTTTCCACCATTTTCTACAACATTGTTATCATCAAGCAAATATGACAAGTTTTCGATTTCAACCCCAGTCATTTGTCTGCCCTTTGCTCCCAAACGGAAATGAGTTTTGTTTTAAGAGAAATGGGTGCACTATTCTTAGAAGACATTTCGAACGTTGACAAGTGAAATGTCTGTCGCGTTGTGGGATAATGGTTTCATCTTGAGCTTTGGGGTATTGTGTTTTTAGTAGGAATTCAGATATCATGCCGATTTTAAACCATGACTAGAATTTTTATTTTATAAACAATGGTTTAACTTCCTATTATTTTTAGGGTATCATTGTATCTTTTGGCTTTTAGAAACATACGAGCCTTATAAGTTTTTATGAATAAAAATAAGTGTAGCTTAGGGTCACTAGTAGTCATAGCGTAACATTTACAGATGATAAAAATTTTGTTTACAGATTAAGATAATGATATTTATCTGTAAACAAAAGTTGCATTTGCGTAATACCAATATTCATATCCGTCAATTGGTTGTACACTCTATTTTATTAATTTCTTTTTTATTTCTCCTTTTTG
This sequence comes from Orthosia gracilis, assembly GCA_947562075.1. Lineage (NCBI taxonomy): Eukaryota > Metazoa > Arthropoda > Insecta > Lepidoptera > Noctuidae > Orthosia > Orthosia gracilis. Next base: position 3,383,317 of record OX387270.1, on the reverse strand, counting down.
TCTGCTGTGTCCTATCTGTTAGAAAAAAAATATTTAGATATAGGTAAGTAAGCAGTTACTTAATGTTTATATTTACTCATAATATATAATGTCATTGATTACTGCTTAACTGTGTATACATAAACAATACACTAAATTACCAACCAATGGTTAAACCCATTGGGGTTTTAATCATTGCTTGGCATAACAACTAGTTTAGGGCGCATACAGGCACCACTAAGCTAATTAAACAAAGACCCTCCACCAAATTTTCCTTGCCTACCTACTTACTGCGAAAAACTTTCTTAAATATCCGTTTAAACATCATTATCGAGACATTACTGCTTGCGTAACTAATGGACGCCAGAGAAAGCCAGTGTTGCGCCGCGTGAATATCGATGACTTATGGAGTAATCGTTTATCAAATATTTATTTAAACAAATATATGGGATTTTTTCTTTGCGTATTTGTATGTAGGTAGTTGAAGGTGTAGAGTTATTAATTAGAATTGAGTAAGATTTGTTAATTAAGAATTGTGATGGTCGACTTGGTAGTTGATTAATGTTCGGTTAAATTAATTAGCTATATTTTAAGCTAGCTTTTTAACTCGGTTTCGCTTTCGTGACTACCATGTTTTTCAGTGTACTTTATTTCTATTTCAGTCCTTAGTTTCAAAACATGTCAAGAATTGTAAAGTTCCATGTGACATCTTTTGCCATTGCATCTTAAATCCGCTCTAGGATTAGATTTAAAAAATCTTTTCACAACCACAGATTATATAATACTAGCATATCCCAACTTCGCAGCCATACATCCGGCTATTTCGTTATGTGTGAGTCAGTGGCTATACAGATTAAATTACATTCACATAAACACAACAATTTATCTCAAGATTCGCCTAGGGCGTAAAAAGTGTAAGTGGCACAGAAATTACTATTCATCCATTATCTTCTAGTATAATCAACTAATGATCTTTCACTGGAACACAAACCCACATACATCATCTATTTGATTAATGTTATCGATAACAGTTGGATTCACATTGTGATGGATGTGATTCATGAACAAGGGACCTTCTGATGGCGATATCGCGTACGTATTTATGAAGAAAATTTCAAGTGCAAATCAGTCCAATTGCATCATATTGCGTCCTTGTGAACTTATTTGCAAATTCGCATCGGTTTGATATGATATGAATCACGTCGAACCATCAGGAAGGTCGCTTTGTTAAGTGTTTGTATCGATGTTATGGTATTACAACACTAGATCTACTAGCTAAGTGTTGGTTATGTACCGCAAAAGGCCTCGTTCACCATCTCCAAGTAAAGCGTTGATTTGTTACCTCCAAGTCTCCACTTGCCAAATGCCATTGCCATATGTCTATAAGTCATTTTTACCTTTTTAAAGTTTTTTTTTTATGGTATTCGTCATACCTGGCGCATATAAACACTTTTATTTTATTTTATTTTTTATATTTATGGTGTTTTTGCGTCTGGTTTGGTATGCATTTCGTTTTAATATTACTTTATTTAGCATAGATAAAATTAAAAGAACGGGGAACTGAATTACCTATTGTTCTGTAGATTTGATAGGTTATTAGTAAAACCACTTGAATAATGAAAAAAATACCAATCATCTTGCGATTTATGGATTATTTTATGTTTTATAAGATAAGCACTTAGTTTACTGCATAATTCAATAGAAGAAATCTAGCAAAAAATGAGTGTAATCTAAGTCCGTAAAATAATCAACACGGCGTTTAAATACACCAATCCTAGGTACTCGTTGCATCGAAGAATGTTCTAATTCATCCAATTAATGATCAATCAAGTCAAATAAATCCGTTTTTATTAATAAATTGTAAAATAATCTACACAAAATGACAAAGGACAACTTTTAACTATAAAGTAAACACGCTAATGGGCAGATGTCGTGGCAAGTAAGATATGGGTCAGTGAAGAAGAAGAAGTGCTACTCGAACGTCATGAAATTCGCACATGAGGTTACGGATGACTTTGACTGGCGGTTAGCCTACTCGAAACTTTAAATGCAGATGGTGAACGAGGCCCTAAGTCTAATTTAAATGGACTTTACTGTACGGATTGAGTGTAACCATTTATTTTATGGGTTTTCTCTTTTTCTTGCAACTTGAAAAGAAATTTAAATTTAAAATGGGTTCAAATAAATTGGATGCACAGTTGGTATAAAATTATATATTTCACACTTTTTCGTGGCTTTGCCTACGAGGTTAAGCGACTTCAAAATGGAGAAGATTCTTTGTTTCTCTGTATTTTTTTTGGAAACATGATCTTAGTAGCAATTATTGTAACTAATACTTAGAAACAAAAAAAATACTGAGAGTCCTACACAATATGTTCATTTCCATATTATGTAGGCCTATCATTCACAATTTTATTTTTTGTGACACACAGTTCCACAAAAACTTGCTTCATTATTTTGACTCACCGGGGCAAACTAACTGACAAATGTGTAGCTAGCATTTTTTCATAGAAATACCAACATTTCAAGTGTCTAAGTTTTTTATTAACAAAACACTTATGTTCATGAGTAGGACTAGGAACTAACACTTACACAGCGAGGCTCAGGGGAGGCGCTTTTTCAGTCCCCCAGGTATGTGCTCTAACAGGCGTTGCACAAAGCTCCGAGTTGGTCTTTTAAGCGGTTATGGGACTTGTACGAGATTCAATTGACAGTTTGTCATTCAAAATTGTCAATTTAAACTCGTGTTAACAACTAACTCTGAGTTAAATTTTTCGTGCAAGTGGGCCTTAGCGAAGTAAAAATCCCACACTCCCAATTCAATTCCATTTGATATGGTCTGTTCCGCAATGGTCCAGGCAACTTTTGAAGGCTGCCCCCCGTTAACAAAAAAAGGTACTTACACTTAAGGAAGTGTAAAGTCAGGAAGTGTCAGTAATATATTTGGGTAGAACATTAATCTTTCGTCAAGTTAACGCGTCGCTTCATTTTCTCAAGCCCTTTGTATCTCACCACGTGTTCCAGTATTCAACATATGTTTTAGTTTTGTTGTTAAGGAAGTTATTGTTTTTGATAAATAACGGTTTAGCATGATCGATGCTATAATTTTTCGGTATTTTATTGAAACTGGTCTTTCCTTGACTTGTTATAACTATTGCTTTGCGGCAAAAAATTCAATGAAGCACTGTGTGAAGGTTTATTTATATATATGGGTACAATTTTATTACAAAAACTATTGTAGAACTTTGCTTAGCGTGTTGCTGTACTGGACAACATAATAGATTGAAAAAAAAATACATAAAAAAATTACAAGTATTTAGCAACTGTTGCTAAACATTTCAGAGATTTTATAAATAAGGGTGAATATGGTTAAAAGGGGGTGGCTATTGAGATGAGGACTAATAGAGAAGAAGTATGAAAAAGAAGACATGTTTAATTGACCCCAAATTAATTAGGATGAGGCCAAGACTATGAAGAAATGATTTATGACTATTTTAAATATACAAGTGTGAAAGAATTATGATGATTGAAGTGCCATGTTTAACATTATTTACTAATTAATGTTCCATTCATATTTATTCATTAATTAATTAGTATTGTATCTGTATGGTCATTAAAAAATATTGTTTATCAACATGTTCTCGGAAATAATTGGCTAATTTTGTGAGGTTTGATAATCTTTATTACTATATGAGAGGACACGGCTAAAAATAAAATTAATGACAAATACTCCGCAACAATGACTATATGCCACAGTTCTACTTAGTATACCTAAAAATCTTTGTTTGACAAGCCTAAAATGTGGGTTCAAAAACATTCAATAATGAAGATTTATGAATTGGATTAACATATATAAATAAAAAAAAAAAACAATTTTAACTACGTTTTGGCAATGAGTTCATCAATAAGTTTAAACAAATGTTACTTTTTGTAGTAATAACTATATCCTTCATAATTACTAGATTAATGACACAACTTTGGGCCAAATAAATATGAATTACCGTCGTACCAGAGCGACACGAAGTGCAGTTCAAGTTAGCAATGAAACTGCCACATAGGAACAAAACACATAGGAAAAGACGATGATGTACAAATAGAAACAGTAATTTAGTTAGAAAATGAGTCCGTCACAAATACAATTGAGGACACGAAAACTGACAACAAACGAATCAACACTCCCATTTCCCACATTACGCGCGACATCAATAAAAGCGCCAGAAAGCTGCATTCCATCCCACATCCGTGTGCAATTGTTGGGCCAAAACATATGTCAATGACGGCCAACACGGCCTGATTAGCACGTGTCTTTCGACTATAGATGTAGAAGAATGGACAGCGACTAGCTGACTGAAATGGGAGAGGAGACTAACTGACTGTTGCCAATAGTGGTTTTTGTCTGGAATTCTGATTGGTCCACGACCTCGTGCTTGCATCATTGTCATCTTCATGCACACATACATAACATTTTTAGCCACCATTTTTGTTGTTATAAAACCGTCCTTTTTTCATGTAGGTTTTTGTTGCTAAATAAATTTTATTCTTTAATTTTTTCATCACTTCTAGATATAGTTATTGGTTGCGAGTCACTTCGCTTCTCGGTCAATTTTGTGACAGCGGTGCTCAGTCAGTGGTCTCTATATTTATGCTTCCGACACATTCATTGTTTGGCAAATGTTTGACGTTGAGACCAACTTAGCCCAATTGACACGTGCTTTTTCGTTGCGGCCATTGTCTTCTCATCGTGATCGAAGACTCGCACGCTTCACGACTATGATTTATTAAACAATTGTTTCAAAGTTCAAGAACGAGACATCAAGTTGGAAGCCGAGGCATTAAAATGATTAATTGGTGACCTACCTCAATCTAAAGGACTTATGTTGATTCCTTGCAAAATATCAACTGAGTTGAATTCTTCTAAAGGATAACTGGGGGTACTATAACACGTAAGTACCATGCAATTCCTCACCTCTTGTTGTGCTCTCTATGCTTAAACATCTGCACTCTGAAATATCTTTACGAGGCTAAACCTAACGCCGTGGCTAATTTTTGGTTTAAACAAATATAGTTTATAGGATCCATTGATATGACGAAGAAAAAGATAAGGTTACATTATCTTTTGAAGTTATCCTCCCCTTTGTATCACGAGCTGTGACGGACGCCGCCGCGACGCGCCAGTGACGTACTCAATAAGATCTTTATTTTCATTTGTCGGCCATCTATCGACGTCTGCATCATTCACTATATCAATTTAATGTCACTAGACGAAGGTAGTACGGTTGAGCGAAAGCATTCTGCATGTCGGCCAGGCTATGAGTATAAAAGCACATGTTCGCCATATTAATATGTGGTCCTGTCGGCGAGGAGAAATTGAAAAGGATGTTTATACATGTACAATCTGTGTATTGTAAACGGTGCATTTATAATGTAGGAGTCGTAGTGTTGGGCGTTTATATGAATAATGTGTACTGTATTTGGATTCATCATCCTTATCCTCTCTATCCTCTTCATCATCATTACAGCCGAAAGACATCCAGTTTTGAACATAAATCTCCCCCAAGTGTCGCCATATCGACCGGTCATGTGCGTCTCGCATCCAAGGGATTCCCGCAGCCTCAACCAGATCATCGGTCCACCTAGTGAAAGACTATCCAACCCTGGGTCTTCTGGAACGCGATCGCAACTCCAGAACTTTTCGACCCCGTCGATCTGTCTTGTGTGCAATGTGACTACTTCCACTAGCGCCAGTTAAGTTTGGCAATTCTTCGGTCTATGTCGGTAAGTTCGGTTCGGTATGTTCGGTTTTAGTTTTGCCCTTACCCAAATTTATTTGAGGTCACTGCCGATTGCTGACCTCTCAGACATTTCCATCCACCGTCAAGTTAATTTCTTTGGCTTCCTTCCCGACAGTATCTTTCAATCAACCTTTTTATTGAAGAGATAAATATTTAATTTACGAATAGCTGCTTCTGAAGTTACTTTTAGCTTACAATTGCTTAAGTGAAGATCAAAGTCAGTGTCCATAATTCACTCAACTTTTTCCGAGTTTAAACTTGAACGAACTATACAAATAAATAGAGCTTACACCCTTGAAACACCATTTCATTTATAATAGGGGCAAACAACCAAGTATATACGGACTCTAAAACAACCACAGTAATTAGCAAAAAGAGGTCCTATATCCCCATTAAATTACCTTATTGTACCATACCCATAATACGCTATTTAGTATAATCGTCGGACTTCATAACTCAGTAAAATAGCACTAAAAATAATAATAACGTCGAACGGAAGCGTGAATCAATAACATGACAAACCCCGCATGGAGCACAATAAAGTGCATACAGTAAGAAAATATAAGAAGTACCAGTAATTCATGAATTTGTGACCCTGACCCCGCGGACGTCCTTTTATCCAAATTGTTAAGGTCAACTTCACTAAGGAGCCTTTAGTCGAACTGGAATATAGGTTAAACGAATTACCAACTATTGGAGCTGGACAAATTCAAACATGCTTCTGGCCAAGTTCAATGTCTAAAATGTTTTTCAAAATATTTTTAGAACTTTTTGTTTTCATCATCGTCATCTTTCTGACCGTGTTCCATTACTTAGGGTTTCTACAACCCGGGGACTCTCCTTTCTTTCATATCATTCCTCACACAATACATCCATGTTTTCCGTAGCCACTCGCTCTTCTTCCACATTTATAATCAAAACTGTTTTAGTCACACGCGTTTCATCGATCCTCAACATACCCCTTGCATCCTTACTAAGCAAACGATTATCTTTCAACTTTTCTGTCACTGGCGCCACTTTAAACTCTCATAGCTCACTAATTTCTCGCTTATTTTAACGTTTGCTTTCTTATTTATTTGTTTAATATTGATTCAATCAATCAAGTTACAATCTGACAAGCTTCATCGCCTATCGCTTTTATCGGAACAAGTCTTCTGAAGATATATATACTGTGTCAGACGTTACTCTGATAGCGAGAGGGTCAGTTAACTCAGCTAATAATAGAATAGTGATGCGCCTATATTTACCATTTACCCGATAGGGGACGCCTTACTTAGTTCGCTCTTTGAAATTCGAGATACTTCTGGAATAATATTTATTTTGGAAGAATTAGGAAGGTTGGGACTACAGCTGCCAATCGTCCTTTGGTTTGGTATCCGTTTCAGACAGTAATGTATGGATATGAAGCTCGTGGCAGTCAATAGGTAAAGTAAGGATTCTCAAGTCAAATAACATGACTTGGAGAGTTACTAATACTTACTTCGTAAAATTAAGTTAGTACGTGTAATAAAAGTTTGTTTTAGAAACCGCAACATTTAAGGAAAAAAGTAACTCATTGTTCTAAATAAGGAATGGTTAAAACTACACATATTTCTCAAATAAATGCTTCAGCTTGATTAGTTGTAAACTTATGTTGAATTGAGTGTTAAACAATAATGTACAGGGCGTTTACCTGTTATTACACACGTAATTTGTGCTTGAAAAACAATACTGCAAATATGCAACAAAAGCAAATTAATAAGTCAATAACCTCAACTTTGGCATACAAATTTAATTGATGATCTAATTGCATATAATGTAAGTACCAACCGACGGGATACGGACATGTATTAGGTGCATTCAAAATCTATTCTCATTCCTACTTAAGTTCAACCAAAAAAAAAACGATGCGTGGACTGTAAAACACAGATGATATGGAAGAAAGAGATGTGATGACTGTTGATGACAAAGATGAAAGGAAGAAGAAAATTTACTTTGACTACCTTAAAGAAAATAGAATAAATGTCTAAGTAAGAATCTAATTCCAATCCCATCCATCAAAACTTCCTTTTATGATTATTTCCACAAAATTACCATAACATTATATAAACATGATAAATATGACGTGCCCGATACCGATAGCACGTTAATTAAACATTTTATCGATACCAAAGTAAACAAAACAAAAGGCTTGTATCGTGGTGATTTCATAAAAATATTATATCTTTCAGTCTATGTCATTCGTTTGTTGTATCAGCTTGCTAGTGTCTAGTGTTTTACAATTATTATTTGTTATAATTTTAATAAGTATTAAGTGAAGTGACTTGTGAAAATGTTTAAGGATTTCTTTAATAAATATCTTGGGCAGGTATGTTACATTAGTTGCAAGATGTTTTGGGCGCATTATAGTAGCCTTAGTTATTTGTTGTATTGATTTGTTGTGTTTTGTATAGTGTCAGTGTTTACTAACATAATGTATATTAAGTAAACATTTTTGAGTCTTAAATACTTTTTTAATTATAATCTTTGGCAGTTAAATCATAATAGGTATACTATACATATCCAACATAAGTGCTTATGCGTAAAGATATCCTCCTGACATGACTTTATTAATCTTTCATTGAAATATTCCTTTGTTATGCTTAGATTTCTGAAGTATATGTATATTCAGTTGTTTTAAATAAGTTATGACTGAGTCGTGGCTCGTTTCAGTCAAAGCAATATCGGTTGACGTTCGCTCCGTAACAATAATTCTAGCTCTTTCATAAGGTACTTTTTCAATAAATATTTTAATAGCATTCTTGTATATTCTTCTTTTTCCTTCCCTGGTCCCATTATTTGGGGTCTCTTCACTTTCCTGCGCCAAGTTGTTCTGTTACTTTTTTACCTTCATGCATAAATGGATTAATCAAGACTATGGCCATGACAAGTCATAAATCAGGGAACGAGCTGTAAAGTTTAACGAGATGCTACTGGTGACAGCCCACGATGGCCAAATATATTAAAACATTATTCTGGTGCACCAATCATCCAGAGAAGGCAAAATACTGGCAAGAATGGAAGCAAATGGGGTCCTTGGAGGAGTCCTTTGCCCAGCCGTGAGACAGTATAGAGTGACAAAAAAACAATCCACCTTCTAGACCTTTATCAGAAGTTTTACGTCCAGCAGTAGACCTACTAACCAATCATTCCGATGAGAACATCACTCACTTATTTAAAAACCCAAAGCCTTAATCAATTCATGATCCATTGACAATACCCAATAAAGTATGCCCACAATGTGGTTCAGAGAAAGTGCGCATAAAAACAATCGTCGTATGTGTGAGCTACTAGAATGGAAGTGGAGCATTATGTGGTATTTAGCTCTATGATATGTCGTTAGTGATCTGTGGAACTGTATTTTGAGAGGTAGGTATTCAAGAGTGTAATATAATAGAACTGGTTTAAATTTTCTTTGAGGCTTTGGATGACAAACTTTCCGTACCTTAAGATTAAAAGAATAAAACGCATGTGACGAAAAGAGTTTTAAATATAAATGTGAAAATAAATAAGGGAGAGGGAGAGGGAGGCCAAAAGACAGATGAATGGATACTGTGAGGTATGGTGTGCAAGAAAAAGAAGATAGTGATAGCACGATGGTTGACAGGATGGAATGGAATATCAACATTTGTATTGTATATATCCAAATTAATATGGATATTGGACAAGGACAGGAAGATGATTATGAGGCTTTTGAATTTTTGATGAATATTTGAGATCCGCAACTTCCATAAGTCATACAAGAACAAAGCTGATGATATTTTCTATAAACAAGGAAAAATAAAATCATTATTATCTAGTTTCCGGTAATAATTACAAATATTATAAAAATCTAAACTTATCAATGGAATGACAAATTTTTGATATTAGTGATTCATGATTTATTCTAGTATAAGCTTTAGCATTATCAGCCCGATTTGTTTTTAATTTTAGATACCAAGAGTCAGCAATGGTTATCAGACCAATTTGGAATTATCTTATCATCAGATAAGCACGTTGAAATACATCTATTCTTATTTGTTTAAGCTGATAAAGAACTCTCCTAAGTTGCATCATTGCACGAGGCTTCCTTCCTCATCCCATCCGTCGAACCTTTCTTCTCTATACAATGTGTCCGAACTTATAGTAATAAAACTTTTAGTCCTTAAACTACAGTTAATTTTATCGATAAAAAAACACATAAGGGGTGAGATCACCACACCCTCAAAGATAGAGCAATTTTAGTACCTGTTTTTCTTATTACGATATCCACATAGTCTAACAACCATAATTTTGGACCTAGGTCTCGCGGCGTATATTTAATAGTACTTTTACTGCCATAGAGTATAGAATCTAAAAAAAATATTCGTCTAACACTCAAAAAATAAGATATTTTTGTATTGAGCCATAAACGACAAATTTTAAACGTAAAATCGAGAGTACTTAATGAGTTTTCTAAAATTTGCTAGATTTTTAGGGATTAATACATATTTTTATGGTTGTTTTGTTAATCTTTGAGTTGGTCTACACACAAAAGAATCGCAGCTCTAAGCCAATTAATTAAATTTTAATTATTCCTAAAAAGACCCCCTGCACATTTTTTCCTTATATTTTTTACAGAATTTTAGGAAATGCAATAAAAAGTAGTATGAAGGAAAGTTTTTAAATAAATATATTAGTAGATGTAGATACAACTCATCAAAAATCATATGACCACAAACATCGAATCTAGTTTGCCTATCTGGGATAAGTGGTCACCATTGACGACCACGTGCATCACTAACAAGATCACAATAGACGGTAAATAGTGACCAACTAACCACTCGTCTAGTCTAACTGGTCTTTATGACAAGCACATCATGTTTACGTTGACCTGGATTCAGTAAAGTGGCTCGATCGATACAACCTTCTGTACAACCTTGTATTTTTTATATCTATCAGTAGGTATTGTAACCTTTTTTCGAGAAACTTTCTTTCTGCAAGACCAACTGTTTCCTATTCTTTAAGTAGCTGTATTCCATCCAAAAGTACGATTTTAGAACGGAATAATCCCCGGTTTTCCAAGCTCGAGTGAAGAGCCATCTTCTTGGCACGCTCTTTCCACCAAAGAACTTATCCATCGCTTACCATCACATGAGATAGTGGTCGAAAGTAGGCCAATATGCAAAAAAATGCATCAGCACTTTCGCCAATCCAGTCAGCTTCAGCAATCCGTTGCTGAAGATTTGCATCATCATTCTTAGAAGATGTGTCGATTAGACTTAAATTTTGTCCGCACAGAATATGGCTACATTAAATAGCTCTATCATCATTAACCGCTACATCAACCGAACCAAAGACACCATTGCGATGATTTACCAAAAAGTTTTCAATGATATATTTCATTGAAACTTCCATCCCAACCCATTCCAAACTAATATATAAAAAGCTAAATACCATTAAATACATCAATAGATAGATCGGTTGCGCAAGCGGCGCCGTTACAGCCAGTTCCGTTAGACATCCTCTCCCACGATATCTGAGACAGGCTTATGAAACTGTTACTTCATGTTCAATGCTCATTTATTAACTGTATCGAGTTTTAGATCACGGGAAATGTTTTAAAGCTTATCCGCAAATGTATCTTTGAATTGCTTGTCCAAATGTTTTTGCTTCCTGCGATTTGTCAAAACTTTTTCTAATATCCTGTTTATTAGTTTAACTTGGTTTAACTGCTATAAAAGTTCTGTTTGTGTACTGAGCAGTGATAAAATGTCAAATTATTTCAGTAATTTCTTTGGTTCCCTCCCTAAGGCTAAAACATTGGAATGTTGACGCAAGTAAAAGGTCATGGTTTCGGATCCACCACTTGCACTATTGCCCTGACACTCCTTTTAACACAATTTCAATTAGTTTCATTGGTTTCATGAACAGATATTCTTGGTTCATCTATTATTGCCACTGCAACAGCTAATTCTGCTTTAAATGCCTCAATATTTTATTACAGAACATTATTATTACATTGTACTTTATTAACATATTCAACAATAACATGCAACGATACTGAATATTTAAACATTTGCCTTTCATTAAACCATCACGCGATATGTGCTCTTATATTTATATTATCGTAGTCGTAACAATGAAAGTCGTCACGGCTTGATTACCGAAGGGTTAGGCAGATGGCTGATTGTCAATTGTCATTGAAGCTTTGATAGTGATGTTGACAGCATTCCGTTGCACTTGGTTGTGAGAACTCATTCCCAGACACGCTTTTCGATTTTGATAAATTGCGTCTAACAATACTTTTCTGAATAGTTAGGTGTTTAGTGTTCAAAAATGCATTTGGTTTATTAGCATGTTCAACAGACCCGTTCTCTAGTAACGTCTTCTTCTTTTTGAGAAACATCAAATTCTTTCTTGCTTGTGTTTTCTAAGATATTGCTGACACTGACCTTTTTCTTTTACTGTTGCAAGAAAAGCTCTTTAACACATTTGCTGCCAAGGACTCGGCTCCCGAGTCCGAGACAACGAACGTGTTAAACAGCATAAACTGCTTTGATATTTATTTTCTGCTTGATATATGTACGAGTATGTAACAAATATATACTTATTCAATGAATGTTACACATGTTTATCATGTTCCATTGTACAAATTACCTACCTCACACATAAAGATACATTATTTATGCACACTTTTTGTCTCATAAACGCTCCAACATTTAATCTCTTACATCCGTGTTCTGCCACAATACCAAGCTGAACCATCCACTACGTGACGACTGAGCTAGGGGACGACCGATAAAAACTGCATCACCTTGATACAGTCGGTTTTTGTTCCGTGATGTCATTTCGAAAATATTCTGATAAAGATGTTCTTGTTAATAATCTCGTGCATACAAGAGCCTTTATAAGGTGAAAAAGGATGTAAAATGTAATTTAAATGGTCTTTGCTATATCTCTCTGTTAGTTAAAGAAAGTCAGCCAGCCTATGATACATTTTTTTTTTTTTATATATATTATCAATAGGCTCGCGCTTGGCCACTATCTCACCTGATGGTAAGCGATGATGTGGTCGACGGTGAAGCACGCTTGCCTAGAAGTAACCAATTCACTCTTGACTTAAAGACCCCCAGATTGTAGCTATCGGGAAACACAGAAAATACTATAATAAAGTAAAAACAAACTTTTAGGCATGAACCGTTTCATATAACTGACATCCCTTTCCTTGCCTTGATATTAGATTTACCTCTAGTTGTAGCTAAAATTTAGGTATTTCATAAAAGAGTGCTCTTTCCTGCGGGCTAATATTTGTAAATAATGACTGCAACTCAATATTGTGCTATTCCTTATATTTTTTAGAAGTTATTTAGAGTTGCCAAGTTATTAGAAGCCATCTATAGTAACTCAATTGAACCATAAAAACGTTTCAACCTTTGCACACATAACGGCACAACCCCACATTGCTTCAGCCGTCTATCAAACTACCTGCAACCAATAATTTGCTAACGGTTCCACAAAAGAATAACAAACAAACAGCTGACGAAAATTCTGCAGTTTCAAACAAAAAGTCACCCTTGGCCTTGATAGCTCCGTTTTTGTGCGCTGATGTCACTATCAGAAACAGCTGTACCGGATCGGATGCGGTTTGAAACTATAGCTGTCAATGTAGATTTGTTTTTGCGATAATAGTTTGTCAACCTTCGGGGCAACAATGATCTATCTTAGTCAGTTTGAAAGGACAATGATGAAAGGAAATATATATTTTGTTATGATTGTGGTCTGAACGAGCTTCCGGATAGCATGGTTCGATTAAGTGAATAATAGATCGCCAATATTGCAATTAATTGAATTCAAATAATTTATTTCAATAAAAATTTAAAGGCCCTTTTGAACTGTCAAACATTAGGTCAGTCCAAAAGATGAAGCTAGTTGTACTTTTCAAAGCATAGGTAGATATCTGTAGAAAGGAACGTGCAATAACTCGGCAGACACTCTTTTAAATTAGGTGTAGATATAGCCCCCGTTTCAGAACCTAATGTTATCGAAAAAGATATACCTGAATCAGAACTTGTGAAGAGAAATATTAAGTCTTCTTAACAAAACGTTTCACCTGTTTTGGGCAGCGGAAGAGCGCTGGATGTGAGAACCACAGGGTTAAACGATGTGGCGATGCTTGAGGAAGGCCTATGTATTTTAGTTGAAATGATAATGATGATTACCTAGTAGTAAAATGTCTGTACCTTAGGGTAGATCCGCTTTTTAAACCATAAATTCATCGGACCTATTCCGAAATATACAGATAGGTGTAATTTCACAAAGTTTTATGTAAAACAGCTGCGTTATGCACCGGCCGCCATTATACATAAATACACACTATAAATAACTTAAATGTCACTAAAGCCATTCACATTCCTTTATCAACAGGTGAGTAATAGCAATAACTTAGAAGGGAGGTATAATTGTTGTCGACGAATTAGAAGGCTGATTCCATTATTATTATAATTGATATTGAAAACTTGACTAGTTGTAATATTAAAGGAAGCTATTTGAAATCAATCTTCTGTAAAGTTCCTGAAAGCTTAGGTACTACTCTACTGCAGAGGGCTCACATGACATTTGACTGTATATTTTTATCGGTCTAAAAATTTAATGAGATTTGTAAACAAGGTGATTCATTTAGTTGCAATTACACTAAGTTTTTCAATGGATTTGTTCCTGTGACCTATCCAACAGAAACCGGTGATTATTCTGGGATAAAAAGTAGCTTTTGGCACTGAGCAATATTGTAGATATTATATCCGTGAAGGAATTTGCCCAATCACATCCGTCCTTCAGGCAATTACGATCAACAATTATTATATCCAATACCTGTGTATTATACACTTGTATTATTAGAGTAGAAGGGTAGATAACATAATTAAGACGTAGGAACTTGATTTTTTTCGTATCCCATCACATCTATATTTCAGTTAATTTTGATCAACTCAATTTAAGCTTCCACTGACCGCTTCAAAAGACTAATTTTTATTTCTGACTAGCTGACCCGGCGAACTTCGTTCCGCCTAACAGTCGATTCTTTAATTTTTTAGTTATTTTTTTATTATGATACCTACTGAGTTTCTTTTTATTTTTACTAATTCCAAATTAAGTTACATTTTTATTGACTACGTGACGGCCCAGTGGTGACATGCGCGTGAGCTGCGCGCGGTACTGGACAGTATATATCTATGTACCGTATATATCTATACATATATATAAAATTGGAGTGTCTGTTTGTAATATTGAAATAACCGTTTTTACTACATGTATATGAATATATATACGGTACATACACCAAAATAACATTTTTTACAATTTTTGTCTGTCTGTCTGTCTGTCTGTTTGTTCCGGCTAATCTCTGAAATGGCCGATTTTGACGTGACTTTTATTGGCAGGTAGCTGATGGAATAAGGAGTAACTTAGGCTACGTTTATTTTAGAAAAAATCTTTTATTTTAGAAAAATAAAGTAACGTTGCAGTATCCAAGTACTGTCCAGTACCGCGCGCAGCTCACGCGCATGCCACCACTGGGCCGTCACGTAGTCAATAAAAATATAACTTAATTTGGAATTAGTAAAAATAAAATGAAACTAAGTAGGTATCATAATAAAAAAAAAAAACAAAAAAAAAAAAAGAATCGACTGTTAGGCGGAACGAAGTTCGCCGGGTCAGCTAGTATTCATATAAATGTAGTAAAAAATGGTTATTTCAATATTACAAACAGACACTCCAATTTTATTTATATGTATAGATGCAATACTATTAATTCTAATACGATATTATAACATAATTATTATATCTCGTCCAAGCCTCGCCAGTATACACGGCTGCCTTCCGCATCCATTCCATCTCAACCACCTTGAAAATGTCGTTGAACTCTGAAATAAAAAAACCTATCTGCAACATCATCTACCTATTGAATATTTAAATCGAACTAGCTCTCTTTGTAACAGATTTAATCTAAAACTGTACCATACCACAGATAATATAATACTGGACTATACCTAACTCTAGACCACAAAAAAGCATTTAATTCCTTGAAACAAGGATATAAAGTCCAAAGAAATCAACATTTAAGAATAACGTAAATATGACTTGCCTAACATAGTAATTTGAAACTAAAACCGTTGGTTTTATGGTTGAAAATTGTTTGGTAAGTGTTAATAAAATGCTTACCCACGCTTTTTATCCGATTTGGGTGAAGTTGTCCAATAAAACTTCTTTTAAATGCTCTTTATAGTATCTAAACGTGACTAGGTTCTCAATTCAAACGTGCCTTTTGCTTTTAGGATGAGCATTGGTGTAAAAACAAATGAATATCAAAAACATATAAGATTATGTTGCACTAGCTTTTGCCAGCAGCTTCGCCCGCGTAAAAATTGTTTTATCATCCCAAGGGAACATTAAACCGGGATAAAAAGCCTATGTGCTATTCCAGACTATAATCTATCTCTGTGTCAATTTCATCCAGATCTGTTCTGATGTGA
Organism: Orthosia gracilis; assembly: GCA_947562075.1. Lineage (NCBI taxonomy): Eukaryota > Metazoa > Arthropoda > Insecta > Lepidoptera > Noctuidae > Orthosia > Orthosia gracilis. The sequence continues at coordinate 3,367,041 of OX387270.1, read as the reverse complement.
TTGAGTAACAAACATACATACATACACATCCATCCAAACTTTTACATTTATAATATTATTAAGTAAGATTGCCTTGTTAGCTCGTTAGTTAGTATATGTGGGTATTTGCAACTGAATTTTAGAACAGTTTCAATTTTGCATACACGCTTGAGTTCGATGATCATGCACGGTAAGCTAAAAAGATAGTTAGATCAAAAAAAAGTTTTTTTTAATTGGAATATTTATGTAAAAACCAAATTACTAAGAAATATATACACTCGTTTAATAATATTGACTATTATTATTGATAAAAATGTCATATTCGCAAAAGTAAATAATTATGAGCAGACCGTCCTATTCCTTATTATTAAGTACTTAGTTTGACTCCGTATCAAAACGTCCTATTTGCAAAATGACCTAGCAGCAAAACGTCCTTTTTTTTTTTTTTTTTTGGGTGGGAAATCATCCAATGACTTCTCCCGCTCTGGGTGAAGCGGAAGGGCGTGTCAGACTTTTACTGACTAAAACCCACCCGTGTTCCTTCAGTTGCTTGTGCCTGGGCCGCGGTAACTCTCTTTCAAATTTATCCGCGACCCAGACAAGCATCGTCCCTAGCGGACCCCGTCAGTTTTGCTGACATCTCTTTGAGGCGCGCGTGGAACACTACGCGCCGTCGACTCGGGCCTGGTCCTTATCGGACGACGAGCTACCCATTACTCGCCGTCCGCAAGCCCGCGCCTACGGTGGCCGGGAATCGGCTTGCGACTCCCGACGCCCGGGGCGTCTCCTGCGGTGGCTAGGGGCGTGAGGGCGTCTCCGTTGCGCCTCCCTCACGCGTTCTGCCTCCTCCTTTGCGAGCATTACTGCTTCGCTGAAGGAGGTGACAGCTTCCCATGCCCTCTCGCTCCGTACCATGGCCTGAACCAAGGCCGGACGCGAGAGGTCGCCACCGCTGATCGCTTCCATGAGGACACGGCGGTGCTCCGCCCAAGCGGGGCAGACCTCCACCGTATGCTCTACCGTGTCCTCCGGGCGATCCACACAATGGTGACACCCGGGCGTTTCCTCCCGCCTTATCCTGTACAGGAACCTCCCGAAACAGCCGTGTCCGGTGAGGACCTGCGTCAGGCGGAAGGTGAGGACGCCGTGGCGCCTCTCAAGCCACTTCTCAAAGAGGGGCCTTATCGCCGCAATTGTGGCGTGCCCAGCACTGGGTTGCAACAGTCGCTCTCCCCATGTCGCCATGAGATCCTGCCGGAGTTCTGTCCGCCAAGCCGCGATTTGTCTTGGCAGTGGGGTTTCGCCCCGGCGTTTCGCCTCCCCTCGCCACTCCCAAATTTGTGCGAGGACTTTTGCTTCTAGATCCCATGGCGGCAATCCGGCAAGGAGGCTCGCCGCTTCACTGGAGACCGTGCGGTATCCCCGGACCAGCCGGATGGCCATGACCCTTTGGGACGCGTTCAACCAGCGGGCTGGTCGCCGCCTCAGGGAACGCGCCCACACCGGTGCACCGTAAAGGGCCATGGACCGCACGACCCCCGCGTAGAGCCTCCGGCAGGAGGCGTTTGGACCCCCTAGATTGGGCAGGAGTCGCTTGAAGGCAGCCCCGGCCCGCTCCAGTCTGGGTGCCAAACGTCGGAAATGTTCCACGAAATTCCACCGGCTGTCGAGGACGAGTCCTAGGTACTTCATCGTCAACCCGACGCCGATGTGAACCCCTCCTACCGTTATTTGGGAACCCGGTGGTGGCGCGTTCCGAGGACCATGAAAACACATGGCCTCAGACTTGTGCAAGGCCACCTCGAGTCCCAATTGCCGGATCCTCTCGACGACTGTCGCAACCCCGCGTGTCGCTAATTCCACCGCCGCCTGGTGCGACCTCCCCTGCGCCAGGACTAGCGTGTCGTCAGCGTAGCAAATTACGCTGACGCCGTTAGGGAGGTCAGCGCGCAGCACCCAATCGTACCCGATGCCCCACAGATGCGGCCCCAAGACCGATCCCTGTGGGACACCGCACGACATCTCTCGCCGATTCCACTCTCCCTGGTGACCGGGGTAGATGACGGCCCTGTCCGTCAAATAGGCCTCGACCACGCGACAGAGGTAGGGCGGCATCCGGTGATACCGGAGTGCTTCCCTGATGCAACTCCAGGGCAGGGTGTTGAAGGCATTGGCGATGTCTAAAGACACCGCCAAGACGACCCCACCCCGGGCCACTGCATCCCCTGTCGTGAGGGCTCGCACGCGCATGATGGCGTCCACCGTAGAGCGCCCTCTGCGGAAGCCAAACTGGCTCTCCGCCAGATCCGGCCCCACCCGTACCAGCTGCCCAACGAGGCGGTCTGCAATAACTCTTTCAAAGAGTTTGCCCACCTCATCAAGCAGCACAATAGGCCGATAAGCGGACGGGGAGTCCGCTGGGCGCCCCGGAGCAGCAAAACGTCCTACAAACAAAAGAATGGGAATGGTACAGTCATGCCACACAATAGCTGCACAAAATAAATGTTAAAATCTAGTTGTACGAAAGCTATCAGTACTGGATCAACAAATCTGAGATAAAAAGGGGGAAAACAGAAAGTTAGTCAACAAACTTGAATTTTCCAAGAAAACCAGGCAGGTCTTGTTCCACTAGTACTTTTATTAAATACTTTACGTTAACAACTTAACACGCAAAGGAAAAGCGAAGGAGATTACAGTTTTCCAGTTCTTTGGAAAGTGTAAACACCACCACTGACTTGTAATAAACAAGAACATCAACCAAGCCCCATCCTCAACAGCACCAGCATCATCCCTTGAATTTGCACCAAGTGCAATCCCATGTCATGTCCAGGCTATCTCTTTCCATTCTTGTTTGCCTGGTAGAGATCGCCGAGCGCGATAAGGCCGCCTGTTGTATGTTTGTTTTGTTTTAAGGATATTTATCTATTGTTTTATCTCGGTGTGCCATAAAGTATATATAAATAAATAAATAAACATCATGAGGAAATCTGGCATAAAGATGTAAAAAATAAACAACTTCCTGAGATGCATTGTCGTGATCAATGTTCGATCCGTCTTTGCTTACGAAGAGTCTTTTCTCGCCGGGATTACTGCTAAAAAGATAATATTTCAGTCGGTTTAAAATTATGTACGAGTAACAACACATAATAATCTTAATAAAGTTGTGAGGAAATAACTCGTAAACTTTTTACAAGCAAAATAATTATTTTAATGATCATCTTATTTTATCTTAACGACAAGATCTAGACGTTTTGTAAGGCTAAAAGTGCCTAATAATGTGAATAATCTCAAAGGCAGACGTAAAGGACAGGTCTCAATGCAAGACACGCATTGTCATTTTAAAAATTATGAATATCATAAACTGCGAAAGTGCGTATGTTGGTTTCTTTTTCTCAGTTCGACAGTCGAAGGCATCACCATGAAATTATGCATACACGCAAAGATTGCAAAAAGTTTTAGTTTTAACAGTAAATATGGTATAGTATAGTATAGAACTATAGTTTCGAATCATGAAACGGAAAGTTGCTGTAACTGGAAAATGGCTTGAATGGTTTTCAAACCAATAATTCGGTTTTAGGACTAAGAAAACCAGAACCCAAATTTTCCCGAAGACCTTGTATCTAAACGGTTAAAAAAAGCCTGAATAAACCATACCTAGAGAGGAAATTCGTAAAGTGGTACGTAGTTTTTTTTTGCAGGCCTATGTGTATATTGTATACAGTGGGATTGTAACAGGCTGATATTATAATCAAGATCCATAACAATAAAAAAGCCGCATGCAAAACTTAGTTAACAACAAAAACATAACAATACCGTATAAGTATGGTAACCTTGAATTGTGCAACCAGCAAATTGTGCAACACGTTTACTTGGTTGCCTTAAAAAGCTGATGTAATTTTTAAGGCAACCAAGTAAACGTGTAGCAGGTATATCAACATGAAATGTGAGCCGAGTCGTATCAAGGTCACATTAGTGCGACCGCACACGGTTCTACATATACCATGCCACATCAACAATGGAGATCATTAGAAAAGGCTTGCAGACAGCATAATGATATCGGCTGTTGAATCTTTGATGGTATTGTCGGATGCAATTTGCAATGAAAAACTGATTGTAGCAGATGTGTAGTAGATTGACTTAAAAAGAAATATTCTAAATTAATAATCAAAAACGTATTAAGAGCGTAAGTAAACATTATTAACAGACGGCTTAATATATTTATCGTTTTTTTTTATGATTATAACGTACATACTTCACACACGTAATATCCATAACAATCCAATAAAATGTAAAATTAACAATAACAACAATAAAAAATAATCATTCGTAGTTTATAATCCAATTAGTGTTCAAAGATAAACAATTAATAAACAAATGATAATCATAAGTAAACATTTATCACTTAACAATACAAATGCTCACAGAATAAAAATTACTCTCAGATTCATAGGGTAATTTTTACCCGACTGCCAAAGGAGAGTAATGTGTTTATCAGTCTATGTATGTATGCATGTTTGTTCCTATGTGGTGTTCTAAGGACCAAACGAGTTGACCGATTTTGATGATTCTTACGTCAATCGATTCGTCTTAATTTTGCGAGTATCACTGGCTACATTAAAATTGGATAATAGAAAAATGGCGGATTTTGGGCGCCATATTGTGGGGGCCCAATTTTATTATTCAATCTCATCATGTAGGATACTAAAATAAAAGGGTTTAAGAGGAACATTTCAAAAATATATAACACTTATATGTTTAAATGTAATTACATAATTCGAAAAAAAATAATAACTAAAAAGCTTTAAATAAAAACAGTTAATAAAAAATGCATATTCGCGAGCTGGCTGACCAAAACCAGATGTATCCCCTGACTGCACAGCATGATTTTCTTCTTGTTAACGTATTTTAGTTCGCTTCTTAAAGTTACACTAGTCGATCATTCTTCCATACAAACGTAGTCTGGTGATTACTCCAATGTTTAACGACGTACGTTCTAAATAAAAAATGATATCAATTTTTCTCATCATTATCCCTGTATGGAAACAAAAAAAAAAAAAATGTTTGGAAGATATGAGCGTCGAAAGTTTCATATTTCAACACTAATTTTAACGCATCTTTGGGCTTAAATAAATACCATAGGAATTAGGAAAATAGCTAAACGGCTTCCATGCAGGGATAGATTAGTAATTCAACAATGCAAATAATTTTATTTTGAAAATATACATTTAGTCGTTTTTTCATGATATCTAGACTCCCAAAGGTCTGTTTATAAAAATTTCGCGCGATCGTTTTCGTCCTAAATCATCATCCATTTCGTTACGAATTTGCAAAAGTGCTAATTCGTACGCGAACTAGCTTCTTACTGCTCGTCGTAGTTGTCAGATGAGATAACATGCATTTTAACGTCGCGCACAAAATAGTTCGTGCCGTCGCGCTTCGACTAGGGGAACCTTAAGCAGTTGGGTTGTTTGATATTTTGAATTAATGTCAATTATGTTACGGTTGATTTAAGCCTAACCGTGGATGTATCTGATTACCAATATTTTACACATAGAGAAGTAATGGATGTGTTTCTTTTTGGTGTGCAATAAAGTTTACCTATATTTTATTCTATGTAGCGACTACCTATCGGACCTTCATACCCCGTATAATGCTCACAGCGGATCTTTGTGTCTCTGAAGTTGGCTGCAAGACCCTGCGCAGTAGCAATTTTTGTGTCAATGTTGAAAGTGAAGATAGTTTATCGCATCGTCCTACGTCGCTTGCTCTTTGCAGTATTTTATTTAATTTGGGAAACAAACAGATGCAATAACAAACGTAAGCATACAATTAGTTCAACACAATCCAGAAACAGTTTCCACATATTAATATACAAATAAAATAACCAAAGTGTAACAACAACCACAAGTTCAAACAGTTTAAAGAAGTCACAATTTAATATTATATTATTGTATAACATTATAGTATACTCGATGATAAACTGTATCTTGTGCAATGGTTCGCAGAGCCTACTTCAGAGACACAAAAAGCCGCTGTTACTACTATAACCGGTTAAGACGATATCAGACGGTGTCAGTCTAACGAGCTTCTGAATTTAAGTGAGAAAATAAATGTTGGGAACAGTTCCATAATCCTACTTTCAATTCTTCGTATTCTTCTTTCAAGTACTTTGGCGATCAGTTTTAAAACCTGCAAACATCTCACACTATCTACTCCGTGCATCTTTGATCATGCACATTACTCAGAGATGTCATTTGCCAACGATAGCATAGTTGGCGCGCATTTCTGTGTTTCACAACGTCCGGTCAATGCCCTTTGGCTTTGCCTGTTAATGAATTATTAGTTCTAGTGCTCTTATCTGGCGAAGATAATGGTCTCACCAGACTATTTATTAACTGCGAAAGCTATTTGCATAATTTTTTTTTGCAAAATATATATGTTACATAAGACCATTTTCTTAATAATTTAATCTGAGAAAATTTTGAGTTTTATTCGTACAACATAGTGTAATTAATTTGTAAAGTTATATCTAACACGGACAAAAAAACGAAAATTGCACCAAAACCGCTGGGTATATTTTAATGAAATTGTCACCATCTTAAAGACAATTTAATTATCTACATTTTGATCTGAGGCTTTTTTTAACTCATAGAATAATAAGGGAAGTACACAAAGCTACTGCATTTTGGGTCGCGCGGGTGTGCAACGAGTACGCGTTTTGTTCTCTCAAGGTAGTTGCAAGGCGACTATCGTCGTCTTAAATACCGAGACACCTCCCTCGGCTTGGAAAGCACCATACTTTGACGGCAGAAACCACAAAAGCTAACATCAGTCTTATTGGAAAGCGGTTCCGTAGTACCCAGTTACTGGGTTTTGAAGGACAGATAGACAGTCACTCCATGTAAAATACTGGTACTCAGCATCCGCGTAGACAGGAAGCCGACACCAGCATAGTTGCAACAGCTAACAAATTTATTGTGCGTTATCTAACCAACATTTCATTACATTTTTTTCGGTTTGTGGACAAGTGGACGTAGGTCTTAATACAAGGTGGATTGGATAACTGCCCGTTAGTCATTACGGTTGATTCATACGCATATTTATGGCTAGACCGAACTTATATGGGTTAACTAATGAGGAAATAGGTAAGTAAATAATGGTTTTAAGTCAGTTTACGATTGTATTTGTATTGCTTTTGGATGACTCATTTAGTGTTCTGTCCAAAGTTAATTACGAGCTTCTCAAAATGGACCATTCCAATTTCATTCTGAGGTTTAAAGCAAATTGAGTCGAAGCGAAACGAGAAAAAATTACATGGCATATTGACCATTATCTTCACAACATAATGGACACATTTCAATCCAGATAAAAAGAGGCACATTCGAATTTCGATCGTATTTTTTTTCTAAATAGAAATATGATTGCAGTCTTTATGCTAAGTAAATTTTAGATTTCACTGCGACTCAGTCTAAAATATTCCCTAATTCTAAATCTGTCTGGAAACTGTAACTGGCCTAGGGTTCTTTTCTTGTATATTTAATGGCTTTTCGTCTAGACAACGGCTAAACAGCGTATCTAATGTTTAATTAATTAACTACCAATTCTCTCTGCTATGAGTAAATTCACTTTCTTCTCTTCTACAACTTTTCCATTTTCAGTCGTCAAACAAAACTGAAGGACAGGGTTGTCAAATAAAAATGGCATTCCTTTTTTCTTGTTTGGCTTTTATTGCTCTCTGCTAAGCCTTTTACTAACTGTGTTTATGTTATTCTAAGCTAGACGGATCTATTCTCATATTACCTAAAACAAAATTACAAGACTGTACTGTCTAGTCATCGCGAAGCTCATAATTCCTGTGTTCATAATTCCTGTATCATGGGTGCGTTTAAAAACATTCAAACTCACATAAGACCGAGATGAGATCCGGAGCAACTATCTGTATCGTTTGTTCCGCTTCTTCTACAGATTTTAAGAATTTTCCGTCTACCAACCCTAACCGCATACCTAGTTGTCACATGAGCACATACTTAATGCTAATCTTTTCTATTAGTGCTTTTATGCCGTAAAGCTAGAAAGTGGTCAGTGAAAATATCATGGCAACATTGGAACTTAGTTTTCTAACCTGTCAAACGCCGAGGTTTTTCTTTTCAAGCTCAAAACCTAACAGGTCGAGTTTTCTATATAGCGTCGAAGCTTCTAGTGGTCTATATTTTTTGTGCTGGCAACTTTTACTTTTAAGTAACTGTAACCAGATTGGTAGAACAAGTAATACTTGGAATATATCGATAAATCAATCTTTTTATGGCTGTTGAGAGTAGAATCTCTTGAAAAACAGCATCATAAGAGAAAAAATTGAGACCTGCTAAAGTAGAGGAACAAGAAACTTTCTAATGGAAAACATATTTACAATGTTCCTACACTTCAACCCAGTTTTTGAAACGAAAACTATCAATAAATTGATGTAGGTAATCTATCGTCAAACGCATTTTTACTGTGAGTACAACCTTCGTTTAATTTGTAACACGTCAATACTTCCTTACCAGAAACCTAGTGATAGATCTACTATTTAGAATCATATACGAGAAGCCACGTAGAAGTATGAAAAAATAACCAAATTTGCAAACAGTACAAAATCCAAACAACAAATCAAAAGATTTCTTTATAAGACTTCGTACCAAAAATAACAGTCTAATTCTAAAGACAGCTCTTCAACTAAACATAATCTAATGTAGATTAAAATTCCTCTAAATTACTTTAATAGCCTGACTTCTTATACAGCCTGGTTCTGTGGGAACATGCAACCACAGCCCGCGGCTTGCAAGCAATAATTATGGTGCTTCATAGAAAGGGCCTTTCACAATCAAGAAAAAACTTTAACGATGTCGACACGTGTTGGAAGGTTAGGAAATAAAGAAGAATTGGGATTTTCAAGTTATGTATGTGTTTTATTGTGGTGAACATGCACTGTAATGAAGCGAAGTTAGAGTGAATTTGAAGTGATTTTCGTCAAACATAGACAACATACAATAGGCTGAAGAGCCCATGCTCTTAGCTGTCAAGTTTCTAGATAAAAAAAAGATATAGATTTTTCTGAAAAATGTTAAACTATTTCTAAACGCAAGACATAAAGTGTAACCAAAACAAAATTACTCAAAAATCTCTTTGAATAAAAAAAACTAAAAGCTGTATGTTGTGTCGGTGTCGAAAAAAAAGTATTCAATTATATTCTTTCTAAAGTTGTAAAACAATTCTTGTTTTTTTGATGTCTGCCCAATACTAATACAGAGTTCGAATCAAAACTTTACACCTTCCTTAAAAATGAAACCATCTCGTTGAAAAAACATTACATATCTACCTCTATTACTAGATATTCATTCAAAAAAATCAAGTCGTGTATTTAAGCTGTCAAAAACAAAATTTATACAAGTAAGTGATCGAATCGAATCTATGTTTCGATTCTAATCGATGCTTAATTCCCTGCTACCTACTACTTTCACTTCGACTGGAAGCAGAGCATTAATCTTTTCGATTCATCGACAATTCGACTCGATAATTATATATTTGGGATTATTTATTTATCCTCTGTTGATATTAAGAGAACTATGATTTACATGGCACCAGTTTTCTAAAAACTTTATCAAGTAAGTTACATTAGAAAACTACTGTAACTACTAGATAAAGATTTATCACAGACCGGTCCTATGCTTCTCGCATTCAGCGGCCTCTCGCGATCCTCACCAAGTCACCGGTCCACCACAAAAGACAAAGTTGTATAAGGTAGAGCGAAGAACAAACAATTCAAAATGTTACATTGAACACGTGATCCCAAATATTTAGGATTTTCGACAATCGTTTTTGTGATCGCCAGTTGGCGCCACTGTAAACGTTGTTATTACGCGCACGGAAGCAAAGTTTGAATTAAAATCATTAATAATGCATTAGAAGTGCGATAAAAAAATAAATCGAGTAGTTATGCTGCAGTTTCGCGCAGCCCCTTTTTTTGATACAATTTTCAGATATGAATACATACCGAAACAAGAAAATATTCATAACAATAAAAAAGTTGTAAATGATGTCGCGCTAAAAGCCAAAAATCTATGAAATTTGACATTTTGAAGACTCTACAGCACCGCCCCCAGCGGCAAATTCAAACGCCATGATAACCATTGTGATTTGTTGTCCAAAATGCGATTAGGTCAGTAAAGGAAACTTACATAGCTTTTCATTTTTTTAAGGATCCTATTTTATTTCTAATTGACAAAATATGTACATACAACTAATACTTAACACTATACTATACTCCATTTGCGATAACATTAGACGTTTAAATAAGCCCGGTTGAACGGACTGTAAAAAGATTCGGAAACATGTCTAATGTTATTTCAAATGGAGTTTAGCTTATACTAAACCTAACTACTTACATTTTTTTTTTATTTAATGCTTTTCCTTAAATTACTAAAACTATACTAATAACAAAAAGGAAATTAGAAATCACGACTACCTAATTATAAAATACGCAAGTAGGAAAACTATTACACATTTTGTCCCAATTTTTCTTTCCTCTTTCCCGAATTATTCATTTGATGTCACAATAAACACTGAACTCGTAACTTACACAAATGCCAAATTAGGAGGTGTGAACAAATCTGATTATTTGAAAACCATTATCGAAATCCATTTGGTCTTTAACCTTTGGATTGCATTTGCTGCTAGATAAAATTGGCACATACCTACATTATTTAGTGATTTTTGCAATTTGGAGTTGAAAGGTGACGAATCGAAACTACCAGGAAATAAAGTCGTATTGTACAATGTCGGTAGGCACATATATTTACCACTGTTTTACAAAATAAGGACAGGATAAAGGTTGATCCCAAGTTGCGTAAGCTCCTAAAATATAAATAGTATTGGTATTCCCCGGTAATTTTGTTGACTTACAGAAGTCCTTTGGCATTCGGTATCTACATTATAATTATAATTACTCGCAACCTATAATTTTGGATAAAGCTAACCATCATCATCAATATCATCCTTTTAATCTTCCCACTGCTGGGACACAGACCTCCTCGATGGGATAGGGAATGAGCCGTAATCCACTATGCGGGTCTAGCACCGGTTGATGGATGTCACATACCATCGATTTTTTTTTGGTTCTAGGACGCTGTTTTCCTTCACCGTTTTGAGATTAGTGGTAATGAAATAATTTACACAAAGTAAAGTGCCTGCTTGGGTTCGAATCCACGACCTATAACAAAATTAAACAGAAACAAAAGTCCCAACATAATCAGACACAGTATTCTGTATCCAATTTTGCAAATAAAGAAAGAAAAAATTTCATTTGTGCCAAGCATGACGCAAACATGAAAAAAAAATAACATTCATAAAATTAAGCACCAAATAGGGACTATTACTATCCAAAACAATTCAAGAAAAAAAAATCTTATTATAGAATCTTATTGTCTCAATAAAACCGGTCAATAATGACATAACCCAGGTGAGATCATCAGCTCTTTAATACTGACTATTTAAGGCATTGCACAGACGACCGGTATTCAGGTCCTCAAGGTGACTCGAAGAGAAATGTCTCGCATACGTAAACTCGCTTTAGTGGGACAGTATAAGGTATCGGTGTCTGTTGAGAAACGGATACTTAATCGATGTGCACAGAAGTTGTTGAATCATTGTGGGTTTCTCTTTTGGCTTAAATATTTATGGTCCTGGCGGATCCTGATTTTGTTTAAGAGGTCCTTGAGAGAAGTTAAAAATTTAATCCCTGACACATTTTTATTTCATACTTTTTAAACTACATAATTTATCCAGCAGTAGACACGCTTCAATCGACAATCTATTGAAGACGTAATTATGACACGTATATACAAAAATACCCCGATTAAAACAGTCAAACGCCCATAACTTTGGCTGATCAGATTATCATAAAACATAGCTAAGAACACTCTCGATAAAGCCCGTCCACCTTTCAAACAAGAAATAAAATCAAAATCGGTTCATCCGTTTAGGAGCTATGATGCCACACACAGACACAAAATACACAGATCTGCATATCTCATAACACACGTCAGACTTATAATACCCACATTTTTCCATCGGGAAGAAGAAGAATGAAGTTTTTATTTTGCCTTACTTTGCTGTGTTCTAGGTTACAATTACAGGCATATATTATGAGACATTTTGGATTTAATCAAAATAATTCTATCCATCCATCAAGCCACCCCAGTTTTGCAGTTGTGTGTCCAGTTCATAGATAGCAGTGTAAATGCACCACTAGCTATGAACAGTATGAGCTGGACCCTTTTTTAGGCATTTGCCTTTATAAAATCTTCCTCGTTTATCTATCATATCAACTTAACATGCACGCACAAGCACATGACATAATCCAGCTGAATAATTCGGTGATATATCTCAGCAATAATTACGAAACGATCCTCCCTACAAGTTGCAAAGTGCTTACGAAATACCAACTTATTCGTATCCGCAGTTTTAACAACGGACTACTCTTTAGAGAGGATAATTACAAACACTCACTTACACAATCATCTCACCATTTCCTTCTCGAATTAAGGGCAACTAATATTAGAAAACACAAGAGTAACAACAACGCCATCAACGCCAGGCGACTTCCGTAACGGGCTCAAAGCCGCCGCTTATGAGCAATAAGAATTCAAAACGGTACCAACTATACTTAGTCGACTTCTATAGTTCGCTTGAGATAATGCTGTTAATAGGTTACTAGTTATTTATAACCTACTAGGTTTTGACAGCGGGTTCGCTTCCTAGGCCTGTCCTCACAGAAATAGCGTATTTTGTCGGTAGGTACAACAAGTAAAATTTAAATACTAGCATTTAAATATTATTTCATACTCCACAATGTATCTAGTAGTAGACACGCGTAGATCGACAATCTATTGAACACGTAATTATGACACGATATCTTGCAAAAACACTCCGATTCTAATAGTAAAACGCCCATAACTCTTGAACGGCTGAACCGATTAATATCAAACGTAGCTATGAACACTTTCGATAAAGTCACCTTTCAAACAAGAACAAGTGAAATTAAAATCGTTTCATCCATTTAGGAACTAAGATGCCATAGACAGGTACACAAATACACAGGTACTCACGTCAAACTTATAACACCCCCCTCTTTTTTCCAACGGGGGTTAAAAAGCAGCCTTTGACACTTTCTATACATGAAAGAATTTTCATAATTATGCCAACAAAACAAACAAACAACAAACCAAAAATTTCAACTTGAATATTATATTGTTCCACCAGAACGGTACAAACTACACTTAGTGGACTTCCATAGTTTGCTTGAGATAACAGACTATTTATAGGCCATTGTGAACCGATAATTAATTTCGTCTCGTGTATTGTGTATTTTGGTCAGCTCCCAATATAGACTTACAATATATAATGCCATGGAGCATGAATCTCTGGGTATATGACTGAAAGCAATTTCTCACACATCAAAATTCTGCAGAAAACACTGCAATATCTTTAGACATAAAAAAAATTTATGCGTCATAAAAGATACGTTTTGAAATTTAGGGATAGTACAAACAATCGTATAATACTATCCAGCAAGTAGTATCTGTAAAGGCAGGAAGAACCTTTGATTGTCAACTATCCGCCGGTTCATGACACTGAAAATCTTTCAGAAAATAATTTTACAAGAACAACTTTGACGGTTGCTTAAAACAATGGCAACAAATTCAACCAACCCAAACAGACACCCACTTACAAAAACAAAAGCAACCTTATTAATATTTTCGTCACACCCAAAACCCTGAAACATAGTAATGCTGAAAACACCTGCATCAATGCATCTAGGCCAGCCATGTTCTCATATACAAATAACAATGACATATAGCTCTGTCGGCGAAGGTGCTACGTGCGATTTTCACCTCGGCCTGGGCCGGTTACCGGCTGTTTTGGCCTGGATTCCAATACTGATACTGTTTTTGATGCGTTTCAAATCATATGTAGCATAATTGTGTTTTATGTAGCACATAGTTTTTTAATAGTTTAAGGCGGAAATAACACTAGACTTTCAACTCTTTTGTATACATTTACTTGTTAAGTAATTTATTACCAATGATATCGTATCCACAAAATATCTATTGAACTTAATTATGAACTGAACTATCAAGAATCATCATCAGTCAAAAGACGTCCATTGCTGGACATCGAACTCCTCTAAGTATCACATAGATCGGACCTGTTCTTTCAATTTTCAACAGATTCCCGTGGCCCTCAATACTTCATCGGTCCATATTGTGGGAGGCCTTCCAGCTTTGTGTATTCCGTTTGTGTCTTCGAATAGGTTCATTTACTTCATTTCGTAAACGTTCATCAATTTAGCCAATTTAACATTAAAACCTTTATTACCTCGTTATTTAATTAAAATAACACCAGCCTTCTTAATAGCTATCCGCAAATAATGTATTGTTAAACCATACATCACTGTTCAAATATACTTAAGAAATATCGGGTCAAGGGAACTACCTATTATCTTTTATACTTTATACTTACGTATAGAACAGCACAATATTCGCACTTAATATTTTATGTTATAAGATAAACTAGATCGCAAAGATAAAATGTTTAAAAATAATCACGTGCTTTGGCATACTTTTATAGTGTCAATAATCTAGTTATCTTCCGAAGAATTTTCTCTCGTGACGATATTTTTAATCTTGTGATCTTTTAAATGTTTGTTACAAGCTTTTCCCGCGGCTTCGCTCGCGTGCCTTACCCCACCGACTAGTAAAGTTTTCCGAGTAAAATATACCCTATGGCTCTAAGCGCTGTACCTATTGTTGCCTCCTGTTTTTTTTTATTTTCGAAATCGTATCAGTAGTTTCCCAAATCGTATCTTCTAAAGATTATCTCCTACAAACAAACAATTTAACATCGAGGTTAAATAACGAATATGTCATACATAATTGACCGGATTAGTCGGAGTTAGTAAGACAACCCAGAGTGATGCATGCGGGTCTATTTTTTTATATAAGCGATAGGCTCGCGTGTGACCTCTATCTCGCCTGATGTTAAGCGATGATGAGGTCTACGGTGAAGCACGCTTGCCTAGAAGTAACCTATTCACTCTTGACTTAACGACCCCAAGGTGCAAGCTTTCAGAGAACAAAGACTCTGGCAGGGCATTCCACTCCTTAGCTGTGCGCACAATGAAAGTATTAGCAAAACGCTTTGTGCGTATGGGTGGAGTGTCCACCATGTACCGATCCCTTAATAATATTAAAAGATTATAATATAAAGATTCCGCTGTTCCAGCTTGATGAAAAGGGACATTTAATGAGATATTTTCTACCGCTGAAAAAGCGTTACCCACAAGAGGATCCGAAATGCCGAAGTATACAGTAGGTCGTAAAACCTGTACGACATTAATCATCTGTTATTATTAGCCATTATTTCATTAATGTTATAGTTAGTTTAGCATTCAATAACATCGAAGTCCAAACAAAAGAAAGATCTACATACATTCGCCACACTCACCTTCTTTTCCAAGCAGCACTTACCCTGACCTAATACAGACCCTCAGACAATACTTATTACAATATAAATAATAACTCTCCAATAAAACAAATACTTAAAGTAGAGCGGTAACCAAAACAAACAGTAATGTAACACTTTCAGGCTTTGAAGGACGCAGTTGGTGACCTCGCAAGTCAGCACCTTACTGTGAAATAATGTTCCAGAAGTCCCACTTGAAAAATCTCTAAAATAAAAGTCTTTTTTCTTTACAATTCTAACTATGAATCTTATTCTAGCTAGAAAATCATAGTCTAGCTAGAATATGACCATAATAACTACGCTGGTAAAAGCCACGATGAAATGAAAATGACAATATTGCCGTCACTCTCGGCGATTTGTTCTATTTTTTAGGGCCTTATTTAAAAGGAGGTGAGATTATACAAAGCTTTAACAAAAAAAGACAACATATTTTGTTGCTTATGTTAAAAAACAGGAAGTGAATTCAAATTCAATAACATTTATTATGGTTTTTCTCAGTTCTTTCTCTCCAAGAGCGTTGGCGCACTGCATCTGATCCGAAGCTAAATTCGAGATTTGAAATCCATCCGAATTGGAAATGATCTAAATTCAAACGAATGAAATTTCTACTTCTCTTAATTCTTATTCAGTTCACTCGCAGTCAGCACGCTAGCATATAGCAAATAGAACTTTTGCATCAACTGTTTATAGTGTAACAAAACACACTTACATACATAATGAACTATTGTTTAGTGATGAGCTCGATTGATACGAAGATGGCTGCAGATATAAGTCTATTAACTGCCTTATATTAGCACAGGTTTATAAGAAAATTAATACGTGAGACGGTGAGAGATAAGTTAGTTTTCCATTAGTTGATAAGATTATTATACTTTTTGATCGGAACAGCATGCGATTTAGCGTTGTCAGTTGGAATGCGAGCTTGTGGAGCTGTTATGCATTATAAAGAGCATCCATGACTGACATTAGTCTTGTACTACTTATCTAGGTTGCTAATCTTCTCACCGTGGCATAATCTAAAGGAACACGAGAGGTTTTCTTTGGGCTAAAAATTAATTTACACAAGTCACACTCGAGAAAAAGGCACTGTAGGACTCGCACCCTCTAAAAAGCCTGCATTGTATTTCACTGAAAATTCGACTGTAAACACAAATTCTTAGAACTTAAAAAGATTCCCGGGATTGATAGCTTTCTATAAAACAACCAATATTTTTTTAGGTGCTCTTAAAGTTTGGAACTCACCTCAAATTCTTAACACAATATGCTGCGAAAACGCCATTTACCCCAAGCATTTACAAAACAATGTTACTATTATGTAAAGACCACTTCCACTTATCTTCACGCTCTGTTTGCAGCGGTATAAGCACAGAACACGGCGTATCTACTCGTTACATCAGGGCCACGAGCACGTAATGTATCGGAATCAGGTTCGCACATTAATATTGATGGCCTGTTAGTTGTTACTATTCTTACGTGCATTGCAATCATTTGGAAACCATATTGTAGGTAGTGAAAATGGTAATTGGTATTAGGACACCTATATCTGAACTCTCTCCTGGATAATTTTTCTGTAAGTAATTTTCGCAGTAGAAGCCTCATCATCATCATATCAGCCGGAAGACGTCTACTGCTGGATATAGGCCTCCCCCAAGCGTCGCCAAATTGACCGGTACCGTGCGTCTTGCATCCAGCGGATCCCCGCAGCCTTCACCAGGTCATCAGTCCACCTGGTGGGAGTGAGGAGAGAGACCTTCCATCGCAACGTGTTCCGGTTCGCGGTCGCCGCTCCAGAACCTTTCCGCCCCATCAGCCATCCGTTCTGCGAGCAATGAGCTCTGCCCACTGCCACTTAAGTTTGGCAATTCTTCGGGCTATGTCGGTAACCCTGGTTTTCTTGCGGATCTCTACATTTCTGATTCGATCAAGTAAGGAAACGCCGAGCATAGCCCTCTCCATTGCCCTTTGGGTGACTGTAAGCTTTCTGATGAGGCCCATTGTGAGCGACCACCTGTCCGTACAAGCCTAATGAGACTTAAAGATAGCTGCATAGCTGGCCAAATGAGGAAGTATCTGAAGCTGCATCTCTGCTCAACCCTTTGGGGAACACTAGCGCACATTCTCTCTCCTCCCTCAGTCGTTGACTCACTGGCAACTGTTTAACCGTGCTATATGTACCCGATTGAACTACTTGACGTTCTGTCTCCATTTTTCATCGGAGATCTTGGTGTCTAGATGTTGCTCAGACAACGTTCTCGGGTCTCTTTCCTTCCATCTTTTCTGTAACCATGACTTTTTCAGGTTTAGGAATCTGAACTATTAGATGGTAACATTTTCTTTATTTGCGATGACTCACTCAAAGGTTTTCCATAGGTACTGTGTTAAACTGCACATGACACGATTACCGCTTGTAACGATGCAGCCGTAATAATGCTAATTTTTAAATCTCGGACATGTTGTATGCTTTGTAAATAATCCTAATAAGGTGCAAACGTGCGGCAGAGCTTGACATGTACAGACAGATAGTGTTACAACTGTCGAATGTAGTTTTAAACTGAATTAACCAATCACTCCTAATGCTATCACACAACAAGTTTATAGTTATGGTTAAAATTAAATACTGTCATTTCACCAGTTTAGTTTTAATCCTGTGTGATAGGAGGCAAGCCTTGCCATTACATTTGTGGCCGGGCACAAGGTCAGATTCTGGGCTGTTCCAGAGAAATTCCTGATGGTAAAACCCAACAGACATTGCTCTTAAAGGTGCTCCCTCACTTGGAGCTATTAGATATGGCATCATTAACTTCTGTGGGCTGTGGGCTTCCGGTCGCCTTTACTTGTCACTTAAACTTCCTCACTTCCGACTTGCTACTATCATGTATGTTCTCCATATTATAATAAATAATATAATTAGCCAGAACAGTCTTAATATTTCAACCTAACATGGTGTCAGAAGTTAAAAACATCTAATAAAACTCGACAAGCGAGTTCCAAAACTTTAAGATCGTCAAGATGGGAGAAGATTAAAAAAACACCATGCCGACGCCGTCAACGCTGCGAGACCATGGCGGAAATCTGAGCCCGAAACAAATCTCCGGCTCGCTCGAAACACTAGATGTACGTAATAGCAATATGGCCATGACTTGGAAAAACTGGATTACACAACTTAAGATTAACCTACGAGCCAACAATTTAGAAAATGAAGCAGACAGCAGGAAAGTCGCCATTCTGTTGCATTTCATCGGCACAGAAGTGCTCACGATCTTTTACTCGTTCAACGTCGATATCAACCCAGTCAAATTCGAAGAGCTGATCAAAGCCTTCACCAGTTCCTCATCACAATGGAAAGACACACACTGTTTAATAGGAGACAAGGAATAGATGAAACAATAGATGACTACGCCACTGACCTCAAGAATATAGGCAGACAATGGTCAGGGTCATTTTCTGACAATTTGTATGGCTTCGGGCCAACAAGATGCATATACTGTGAAAATTTGAAGACTGTAACTTCAACCGTTTGCTTGTAAAACCTGTGTGACAGACAGACGCAGACGAGAGTGACAGAAATAGGGCTCTGTTTGGACCCTTCGGTTACGGATTTACGGAACCCTAAAAAGTGCCATCAACCTTGCCTTTACCTTGTACGTACAGCGATCGTTACGTTGATCGAACTCGATCAGCTGACAGCATTGAACGGAGCAATATTGATTTTATTACATGATTGATACGGCCGTCAAACGTCAATGTCTTGTTGATAGTTTCTAACATGAATGTGCATATTGTCACGCTACTTAGGTAATATTTAAGAAGCAATAAACACGATACATGGTCACTTGAATGAACTTGGACTAAGACATTGACGAAATTTTCTAGTTTTTTTTCAAACATCAGCTTGATAACTCGCGATATTTCCTTCTGAATTTAAACCGTCTGGTAGCGTTAATCCCACCCACTCGACATACTACAAAGAAAGGGTGCAATAACCCTGTCTTCACTGTCGCGCAGTCGCGTCATAAGGAATATTGGCTCAGTGACTACCTACGAACTCCAAGGATACTGCGCTGTGCTACTGTGCTAGCATTATTTTCTCCATTATCTTCCAGCCCTTATCACATTTTATTTTGTTATTATGCCATCCTCCAAGTTCATCATTTTATCAACCCAATCAATTAGGATTTATTTATATTCCAAACTAAAAAAAAAAACAGACGTACAAAACTTTTATACCTATCGTACATAATTGATTTTACCCATAAACCACCATCAAAATTCTATATCCTATCAATGTCAACATTACCCACTTGGAAAAATACATTAGATGGCACACAATACAATGTACATAATATATAGATAGTTTTCCCTACTTCAATCGCCGATCGCGTCTGTGTATGAATATTTGATCAGCACTATGTGGCGACATCCATACTCGGTGTTTACGGAGAAAGCACATACCTGCCACTGTTACGCATATTACAGGCTCAAATTTTAAGCGAAAGCGGGTAATGTAATAAGCATCTTGAATGTTGAATTAGCAATAAGCTGTAATACGTCGTGTTAGATTTTGTTCACGTCAACCGTAAAAACAGTCGGCCTGAAGAAAATGTACATAAGATCGCTGTTTATGTAAATGTAAGGCTCGTCTTCTCTGAATAAGCATTGAACGCTTGTTAGGGTTTTGCGTTTTGGTAATTTTAGGCCATAAGTAGGAGGAGTAGCTCGTGGCTAAATAATAACAGCAGCACGGTTCTATCTTCAAGGTTCAGCAACGCTTGACGAGGTCGGTCCGTGGACGGGTGACCATTTTCAACATACCGAGTTTCCTCCGTGCCTCGGCAAGCATGTTAAGTTGTTGGCCCCGGCTGTCATTTGAAGATCTTTGACAGTCGTTACGGGTAGTCAGAAGCTTGAGATCTGACACCAGTCTTGCCAAGGGGTACCGTGTTTCCCAGTTACTGGGTTGTGGAGGTCAGATAGGCAGTCGCTCGACGTAAAACACTAGTGCTCAGCTGAATCCGATAAGACTGGAAGCCGACCCCAATATAGTTGGGAAAAGGCTAGGCAGATTGATAGGCCATAAGTCGCATATTTCCCACGGTGTTTTTCTTTGCTGATTTTCTACATGAAAAATTTTGTATTTTGAGTTGTAAACCATAATTCTTATAAATCAGTTTATCGCGTCTTTATTGCACCTAGGTAGTGGAATTCTAAATTCATGAGATTCTGATCATAAATATACAAGATTTTCTTATGTAAAGTAATTTACATAATATCTATTTGTTTTAATTTATCAACAAGTCTATGATGGCTATGTTTCGTAATAATAGATTGAGTAATTGGTATAAAAATAAAGCGTTTACGCACGTTCCGTTGATTTGTTTAAACAAAGCAGATTCTTACAACAGACCATCGAAATTAAACAAAATGACACAGTCGAGGAACTGTTATAAAACATCCGATATAACTTCAATCATTTTAATTACCCCGTATAAAGGTACTTTAGAAAGCCACTAAATAATTACTAAGAAAACAAAACAAAAAATTATTGGTTAATCAATTAACAATTGATTGATCACAAGAGAAAGTGATGGTCTGTCATCTATTTTTTTTTGCATTTTTAGTAACTTAATATCAATTTGAATTTCAAAAAGCTATGTTAGATCACCATATGTTCACTTCCGTATTAACCCCGATTGGATACAATGTATTATCTAAGGGGTGTTTACATAAACTTCTGACCTAAGACACGGATTAAATATTACCATTTTAACCATGCTTATCTTATGTAAAGGGGCCATAAGTTTCATCAATCAGTGAGATTTATGTTTTTGGCATAAAAAAATATTTTGATTGTATAGTTTTTTATATCTATATCCATATATCATATCTATTAAAACAAAGTGTTACATAATCACGCAAATCTAAACACTAGTTTTGAGAAGAATGAGATTATTTAGTCATTTTATTAGTTTTTTGACGTCGTATTGGAGATGGGAAGCAAGTAAAATAAGGCACAATTAGTATCCAAAATAACCCCTAATATATACCATCACCTTATTGGACTGAGTCCTCTGATTTATTGTGGATTTAACAATCTGAGCAGATTTCACTTTAATAGGTTTGTAATCATACTCGTAAGACAGTGTATCTTTTCTTATATTAAATCTGATAAACATTTTTCTTTGATTTGACAATGCAAATAATACCAGTGTGTCAATAACTCTGTCAAATACTCAATCATCTCTTAACTTAGACCACACCACAAAAGTGCACTAGGGATTTATTCCACTTCTCGTATTCCAATTATTCGATAACCGAACGTGACTCGTTAAGAATCGCTAATCGAGTCCGAACAGGTACCGATCATTCCCGAAGCAACTCGATTATTTACGTAAGTTTCTGATCAATTAGTTAGGGCACGCACCACGATTATTATGTAAAAAGTAGATGGGTATATAATCGTAGTAAATGTTTGTAAATGGCAACATTGACTTCCTTGTTTGTTTTAGGTAAATGCCTCTTAGTATTGGTATTCAGGCTAAATCCGCTTTCTGAATGCGGCTCAAGCTGCAAAACTGTGTTATTCTGTTTTTTTTTTAACTTAAGTGAGCCGTGCAGACTTAATTCTTATTTTTATTTTTAACAGTTTATTTGAATGTCAGTAGTAGGTAAAACTGATATCATTTTTTTATAGAATAGAAAACATTTTATTCAACAAAGACACAACACAACACTAAAGCAACAATCAAAAAGCGAAAAAATAGTTAAAAAGTTCAAGAATTGCGGCGGGTGTATACCGAAAGGATTACATATCAAAACTAATAATTTAAAAAAAACTGAAAACAACGGAGTATGGCTAGTTGAAAAAATGTTATATGCGTTTCAAACTTCGACGAAGTTTATCTAACCAGTCTAATTTGACCATGTATAAATTCAAAATCTAATATTATAGGTAAATTATAATTGGTTATCGCAAACCACTACAAGACATAGTTCGTTGCAAGTGTACCGCAAAGGTGCGACCTTTACACAAACAGTTCCAAGTATTGACTGCAACGGCTCTTTTGGGCCGCAATCGTGAATGCCCTATTACAGACAAACATGTAGTTAGATTGTTACTAACATTAGCACTTTATTATGAACTAACGGTACACCGTACAACACATTCATAAATATTAATATCTCAGTCTGTCTGTCATAAAGATTGTTTGATCGCAACACAATTATTCAATAAATAACTTCTGGTTATATGGATGACATTGGTATGGGAAGCTTCCGTAACACCTGTGATTTTTCCCATACAATAATTCTTACGGTTTCCCATACTCTACTTGATTTATGTTTTAAATAACGTGAACTGCAATTAGAATCTGTAACCACAATTACGGTTTTGTAGATGAAAACAAATGATTGTTCTGATTATATTGCATTCAAAGAAAGTCATAAAATATTAGGTTTTCTAATGTAATAAAGCTTGTCTAGATGCCAAAATCAAAATATAACCGCATAATTAATACAGAAGAGAAAAATTCAAAGAACCTGTTACAAAATGAAAACAAATTGATTTATTTACACTTATTATAGATGAGAAAAATACTGATATAAATGGCACAAGGGCACTGCATATTTCAAAAGAAATATTTTCTAGTAGACCTGCGACAGCAGCGTTGAATGATAATAGAAGCTACAGGGTATAGAAAGATATTGAGAAACTTAAAATAGACTATAGTAACTTAACTAATTAGTTAAAAAATACAAATATAACTTATTCATTTGAAAAAATCTAAAGCGCCTTTCTCTCTCTTTTCAGAATGCCAGTTACGTGATCAACAGACGATACTCGAAAGACAAGATGTCACCGGTGTGCCACAACTTCGTGCAGAACGCCTGGAAGAAGGACTTCTGCTCCAACTGCTTCAAGTCGCGCGAGGAGCACGTTAAACAGGAGCGGGCGACCGACGGCGGCAAGTACCTCGCCACACCCTTCCAAAACAGAAGCACTTACTTCAAGAAAACCCCGCCAAGCATACTCAAAATACACCCAAAGAAGAAAAACAAACGAAACGTCACCTTCCCCGAAGAAGTATCCAGTGTTATAGGCTTCGGAGGAGACGACTGGTCCGATGGAGAGGAATTCGAAATGTCAGAGGAGACTGAAGAGGATGACTCGTTCCCAGATACAGAGGAGGAAAGAGAACTCCACAAAATTACGAAATCCAACACAGATTTCAACACAGTTAAAGCTAATTTGTTAGCAGATTCAGCAGCGAAATCATACACCTCTCTGTTACTGGGAAAAATGCAGACAGACTCAGATGGTAAAAAGAAGACTCTGTTGGTATCTGTCACGCCGTTCGGGTCTGAGAATAAGCCCAACCCTAAGTCACATGTCCGAAAACCCGCCGTAATACACGTATCAGAAGCATCAGTCGAAGAAACGTGTAGTAGTTATAAAACTAATATAATTCTTTCGTCGTATAAGGAAACAGAAACGATCATAAGTGCAGATAATACTAGTAGTACTATCTGCACTGAAAAATCTTTGCTAGAAGAGATATCAGAGACTTTAGAACAAAATCGAATAACTAACGGCAATGATAATCATATGTCTCAAAAAGATAGCAATAAACCCACCGTGGTTGATGAAAAGATGAAGGAAAGTATGCAAGATGAACCAGAGAAGAAAGAAATGTGTGAAATCAAGAAGAACGGTATTGTAAGACAATCACCGTTACAAAAAACTCACGAAAGGCCAAAAGTAAACTTAGGCCGGTCAGAGTTTAAATTCTGTAAGATCAATATTGAGAGCAGCAGTGTTGATTCAGCTGTTAGCACTTTGAACTCAACTGCTAACAACTCGCTAGCCTCAGACGATGAGAGCTTTAGTGGGCGGACAGACTCGGATAATGACGACAGTGGACATTTTTCGGAAACCCATAAATGCGAGGAAACCGTTAAGATTAAAGTATTCAGCGAAGGCGATAAAAACATTAAAATGTCTCCAATTGGGCAACTTAGAAAAGTGGACGGACAAGCTAGTAGTGGCTATTCTACATTCCAAAGTCCGATCATTGATATGCCTCCTATAATACCTAAGCAGCCAGATAATATATTTTCTGCAGACGCCAGTCGCGAACTGGCAGGCGAGCCAGACGGCAGAGCGGACCCCGACGATGCCACGGAAGCTCCAGCTTTGCCGAAAAGTCCTATCCCCACTCTAGACCCGCGGCCATCTTTCTTGCATGGCATGATAACAGACATATTGCCTGCACACAAACCGGCTTTACCAGAAAAACCCAAGCTACCAGTCAAGCCAGTTATCAAACAGACAACAAAAAAGACTGTTATCACAACAAGCCAGCAGCAATTAAATATGTACATGCCTACAAAAAAAGATGAAGATGAGAAAATTATTGGAGCGTTGAGTGAGGAAAAGAATAATGAGATAACCGAAGTGCACGAGGATAAATCTGAGCCGATGTATTATGCACAACCGGTATTGACTAAAGAGGACAGTGACTCGTCGCTCAGTAGTCTCGGAAAGCGGAAAGCGCCAACACCGCCGCAATCACCCACGGTCGAAGAGTATCCTAATATTTACCAAAGAAACACGGCCGGATTCTTGAAGTCAGACGCACCAATTGTAAGGGAATGGGAGAAAAGGGAAAGGGCTACTTCTACAACAAGTAAAGCACGACCTGCAGAAGAACCAATCGAGATTAAGAAAGTTGATGCAACCCCAGAACCAGCTCCACGAAGGAACATATCCCTATCTCACGACAACTTACTATTGGATGACAAACGCAAAGGAAAGCTAAAATTCTCTATCAAGAAACTATTACGGATAGGTTCATCAAAAGACCTCGACAAAAAAGAGCTGACTGTTCCCACCGTAACAAAGATGTCAACCAAATCCGAGGAGATATACGACTTGACCCCGAAACCTAAACCACGACTCGTGATCATCCATCCTTTGGACATGAACGGATCTAACGGAGTGGAGGTTGTGAAATCAAATTGTGAAATCTCGGGAAACCTGCGTCGATTGAGTCACGATGACGTGGCTTCGATTTACAGTGTTTCTAGTACGGCAACGGAGTCGGAGATCCCTAAAGTGGTGAACAAGCCTCCACCTCCTCCGAGGCAGTCTAGTGATGAACATAAGACAGTGTCCAGTGTACCGAAGCCCGCACGACCACCACCGCCGAAGTCTGCTGCTTTGCAGAAGAAACAGAAACAACAGGCATGGGCCACTGCGCCTAAACAGTCGGATACTATTTATGCTAACTTAGGTGAGTCAGCTTACATATTATATTACAAGTAGGTATTTTTTGTGTCCCAGCGGACTTTTTTCTCATCCTCTGTGCAACCCTGCTATATAGATAGAATATATTTTTGTACCTACACCAAAATACTATAATTAGCTGCTTACTGCACTATGATTTACAAGAGACGTCAACGATATATCCAAAAAATTATATAATGAAAACACTTCCTGTTTACAAAAGTTTCAAATTAGCAAATTATGTGAGGAAAAGATCCGATCATATTTCGCCAAAAAACTATGATAATTTCACATTCTAAACAAAATTATAATTTAAATTAGCCTTTATTTAACTAACGAAAATATTCAATTTTGTAGGAGAAATCAGATCTGCTTTAGCGCCGAGAAAACCGGAACGGACTGCGAGCATGCGCGAGAGAGAAGCACGTTTGGAGCTACCCAAACGTAGGAACCAGATAGACGACGATAAAGACGAAGTAGACGATGGACCACAAGAACTGGTGCAAGCCACCAACGACCCTGTCATACACAGCTACGACGACGTCTACAACTCAGCCAAATACGACGAAGAAAATTGTGATTCTGCCAAAAACAGCGACAGTGATTACGAATACGTCCACCACGCGAGATCAAGTTCCCCTGAATGTGACTCTGCCATAAAACCACGAGAAACTAACTCACAAATCGAATCCAGAAAAAGCGAGGCAAGCAACACCGAATACCCGAAATACAACAACGGGATATTCAACCGTACATCTCTTCCTTACTGCGGTAGTGAGACAGAATCTGAAATCTATTCTCCGTACAGTTTCTACAGTTCAAACGACAATATGGACAGTCCAGGAAACGAAGATTATCAGAACGAGATGACTCCAAAAACTACAACAAATAAACTTCGAGTCAGGAAAGGGCGGAGCGTGGTACATAGAAACCTGGAGGACAATTACGGGGCAGTCGTTATAGCGAATCACGAAGCGCTCGCGCAGGTCTTGGAACAGGTAATTTGTTTTACCTTAGAACTAAGATTGCATAAAGTGGTAAATCGTTTTGCATTTCGAAGTACGAACGGTTTAATTTATGGAACGGTCCAAATGAAGTAAATCCTTGAAGGTATTCGTGATCTGAGATCTTGTTTGGTTAAGTGCTTTGTATAGTAACTGAAGTCAGATGCACTTAAAAGATATTAGAAGCAATCTGCTATGGATAAAATCTCCTATTTATTTACACCTTTTTTTACAATACCTACAATGGAATATTTTTCTCCGCTCTTAAAAAACCCTATTATTTTTCCATAAATCGTTTAAATTAAGCTTCTTTACTACAGAGTGCTGTTTGACGACTATAATAATTTCAAAGCTTGGGTTAGGTCCAATTCAGCAGCCTTATTGCGTAAGTGAATATGGCAACGCAAAGGGTTTGACCGCTATCAATCGACCAATCACACAGACGAAAATCCACATCGCGCCATTTATTTCGTATGTGATTGTTCGATTTATAAAACAAGAACAGGGGTTTCTTAGCTACGTTGATCAATCAACTAACTAAAGCACTTTTATAATATTTCCTTCCAGGTCCAACAAAGTGCAACAATGCAATCTTCTCTACGTGGTCTAAAGGCGTGCACCAACCTAAGATGGAACGACTTCGCAATCCAGCAGCCCAAGCCAAGTCCGGTGAAAGCTGGCAAGAGATTCTTCTACCCAGCGATCTGGAACTCCAACCAGGGTCCTGTGAATGTCACCCTGATGGTGTATAAGGAGCAGATGGCTTCGCAGATGGTGTGCCAGCAATCGGTTCAGCCTCAGACCTTGAGCTTGAATGCTATTACGGAGTTCTGTGACTTGGTGCCTCTTCAGCAGTTTGGGGAGGAAGGCGAGGATTTGGTACAAGGTGAATATTTTATTATTTTAAATCAACATTGGTCAGAGAACAAGCATTGCCATACAACGTGGCAATGCTGCCAGTCTTTTGGGTACATTACCAGTGGACAACGATGTGGAGTTTTTCGACGCCATATTTTAGTTTAGTATATTTTTTGAGGTTTGGTTAGTGAGTATTTTTTGGTTTAAGTTTAAATGTTTGTAGGCAATAGTTAATTAAGTATTTTATACACTGTATATAATTGTACCTATGTAAATAAATTCTACTTATACGGAGAAAAAAACAACATTTTTTTTAAAGAACTTTTGTAATTTTGCACACAAGACAGAGTTTTCAATAGAAAAAAAAACTTTCAATAGAGCGAATGCATCCCAATGTTTCAAATATCCAAAAACAATAAAATATATCTACAGCTGTAACCTTTTGGATTTTTTAGAACTAATCTCACTTGAATGGACATAATTTTATTTACCACTACACAGTAAGAGCAGATACCTTACCCGTCGTAGCTACAGGGAAACGTTTTTAGGAGACTGTATATCGATTTTCTTCCTAACATTTTGAAATGAGAATGTATTTTGCGTAGGCTTGTGGCAATCTAAGTTATGTAGGCCGATTCAATACGCACAAAGTAAATATGTAGTTCATCTAAATACATAATCCACTGTTTATTAAAACTAGTTTATTATTTTAAGCTGTTCGACTACACTTATTAGTTATTTGACATGAATGCCTTTCGTAACCCAGATTTTGAGGCTTAAGGCCATTATTGACTGGCCTCGGGCTATAGTTGTGATGAAATCTGGGTGTTTCCTATGTGATCATTTTAGTTTAGCTTTCTACTACGGTTAGTATATATGTAGATCGAAAAGGTAAACCTAGCTACTACCTAAAATTAGAAGACTAAATGTCTGGACGATCTGGCTAACGTTTGGTCCAACAATGGATCCTATTCCCAAGAAAATAAGCAGTTTGACACTAAAATCTAATTTTCATCGTAGAACTTATCAAATGTTATCTTAAATTAAAGTATATTGTCAGTGAGATACCTGTCTATATTTCTATTGGCTTAATCCCAAAAGACTCACTACATCCACACCAGTGATAATACGAATACACTTTTCCAAATGCTATTGCTTATCATACAACAAAAATTAACCACTCAATTTTCTTTCTATTCCAGCCACAATAGTAGTTCTAGCGCACGCCCAAGTGGACACCATCCACTCTTACGGCGAGAGCCTCCACTCATCCGAAGGCCTGACCACGAAGGAACACCAGCTGGTCCAGACGGAACAGATCCATGAGGCCATCTTCATGACACTGCAAATGATTAACGGCCTCAAGTGCTTGCAAGCACGAGGAGTGGAGGAGATCTCTGATTCCTTGACGTCGTTTATTGCCCTGAAGGAGTTGCAGCCTCTGCAGTCTCATGGAAGCACCCTGAATCTGCCGTCATCGCCAGATGATAGGTTGAACTCTCTTTGGGCGCCGAAAACGAATTCTTATGGAAGACTCTGCATATTACAAGGGTAAGTTTCGTGTCGCTGAACCTTATTCATCCTCTCGTAATTGATTTGTTCACATTTAATGTCACATTTTGAAATTATATTATACTTTGCCGTTAAGAGTGTGGTTGGGAGATATCAGAAGGTTTAGCAATTGAAATTGAAAGGCGTGTTCTCAGTTGAAGCTTTACTGAACGAAAGTTGTATACAAAGGTTGAAAAGGTTTAGAATTAACTTATCGTCCCCGGCATGTAACTTGTCAAGGTTTTGGCGTAGAGGGGTTATGTTCGCGCATAGTGCGTGAACTGAGAAGCCACCACATAGAGCGAATGGAATGTGGACGCGACGCGATTGGTCAGTCGATCCTTGTGTCAATTGACCAACCAATCGCGAGCTCGGAACGGTGCTAAACGTTCCCCGCGTCCAGCCTGATAACAAAAGAAAAGAGACCTAAAATCGACTTGTACGCATCCAACGACTCTTGCCATTTTCTATACGAGCTACTTCATACATGACCAAAGATTACAGATATTTAATATGCTACGCACTACAATACCATAAAAACTATAATTATAATAAACCATCAGGATTAGGTTTAAACTGTTGCAAAAGAAAACTGTACATTGTGGTTTCAACCACAACGACTTTCAAAAAACTGAAAAGTTACTGGAAAAATACTTTTTAACATACTACACACACACTACACATATACACTAGCGACATACACTAGCTTTCTCCCTAAGCATTTCTTAGTTTTCGAACATTTAACCATTTTTCTAATTTAAATTTACCAATAGAAGAAATAAAGACTGCTTTTAGACCTAACCTACCCACTCATTATTGCCTATTTACAAAATGTTTTAAAAACTTTCTAATTGTTCTTATTTATCTCCTTTCAGATTGAGCGACGAAATAAAAAGCAAATCGACAGACGAGGGCCATCTCAATTCTCTATGTAAATGTGCTATCAAAGCGACCGAAATCCTTCTCCCAGGAGAAAAGTTAACCCCCCTTCTGAAGGAGATACTGCATGAGGAACGCGCTGTGTCCCTGAACCATGCGAAATCTGTTCTGGAGTTCATGTTATGGGGACCTTTGGATGTCGTTCAAGGGGTCCCAGTTGAGGAACGGGAGTTGTCACTTCAAAGGTGGTTGGACCTTGAAAGGGCAACAGTCTTACACGGACTAGTAAGAACAAGGGTCCAGCTAAATGTCTTCGAACAACTCCATCTCATGTTCTTAGTCCGATCAACAGCTAAAGCCATGTGTGATGCCTCAGTGCTCCTTGAAAAAGCCAATGTGTATTAATTATTGTAAATTTTTAAGTCTATCGTAAATGATGACCTCTACGTTTAAACATATGCAGCCTATTTTATTTAAAAAAAATGGTACCATAGAGAATTTGAATTTAGAGTCTGATAATGATTCTAAATTCAAATTCTCTAGGGTTAGAATTTTTTTAGATAAGGCCCAGTTTGGACATAGTAATATTTTGAAGTTAATTTTGTAATTACTGTCCAATAATTTGGTTTTTTTATCATCGTTTGGTTTTTTTTTCATAATTTACGTAAGAGGCATCTCTTTAATGTTAATCTTAGCTTAGTTAGGCACCTGAAGACTTGATATTTTATTTTTTAGTGTTGAATATGAATATTTCTATAACGTTGGGTATGGGACATGATTGGAAAGTTAATAATTTTAATATTATATTGTTATTAAAATAATCAGTAACATCAATTTGATGTTTAATAATGAGAATTTATATGTTAAATTAAATATCAATAAAGGAAGCTTACTGCCATTATTTGGGACCAAACTGTAAAATACCTTTGGTCGAAATAAAGTTAACGCTATGTTACATTATTATAACGACGAAGGCCAAAATATTCTGATTTTAAAGACATAATTTAAATAATAATAAAAGCAAGAAAATGCTGGCACAAAACGAAGGTGGTCTATTCAGTGTTGCCAGTGATGATGATTTATTTTTATGCTCAATTCGATCAGTTTTGGTCCGAACTCGAGCATTTTTCCATCCAATCAGCGTCTAGCAAGGTGCCAATATATAGAACTGAAAGTTATACTCATGTACTAAATCCGGTGCCTTAATATATTGTATAATACGTAAGTACTGTATCATATCGAATGTAATTTATACTTTATTTTATGAACTCCGTTAAGATAATGAGTTCAAATTATTAATTTTACCCTTTGTAAGAATTCATCGAATATAAAAATACATATTTCTTACTATACTTCAGTTGTTTTATTCATAACATGCATGAAACAAGTAATTCAAAGAAAAATTACACATAATTAAGACCATTTTTAAAGTTAGGTACTTCTTTTAATACACGTTTTATGCCAATAATTAACAGACACGTTGAATGAATATATAAAAAAAAAACATTAACAAAAAAGCTACAATAGGGCACATGGTGGGGGTCGCGGAGGAGCCTGGTACGCCCGGCCCAACTCTAGCACTAATCGCCGACAAGGCCTAATCCAAGGCAAGACACTCTCAATGTCAAAATGTTATCACTGATATGCGGGTTATATTTTTGAGTTCAGAGCAGATTTTAGCCCGGTCAAAATAGACATTGACCCTTGTACTAATACACAACAAGCTGAAAATTTACAGGCAAGTAAAGGACACCACTCTAATGGAATTATACTGAAAAGTTCCCATTGATCCCGTGTGTGTAAAATAAAATATTCAAGGTCGCAAAAATGGATTTTATTGCAATTTTAGTAGATAATTACCTGATCTACAATTTTAGTGTGAGCTATTTTTATTGTAA
Source organism: Orthosia gracilis (assembly GCA_947562075.1). Lineage (NCBI taxonomy): Eukaryota > Metazoa > Arthropoda > Insecta > Lepidoptera > Noctuidae > Orthosia > Orthosia gracilis. The sequence goes on along the minus strand of OX387270.1, from coordinate 3,335,032 downwards.
GACTAACAGTTTGGCCGAAAAAAAAACAAAAATCCCATTTTTGCGACCTTTGACATTGCATAAAATTTTTTGCACACGCTTTACAGGATTTCTAATAGAGTGCCCTTACGTGCCCGTAAATTTTCAGCTTGTTGTGAATAAATGCAAGGGAACGCCTTTTTTGGGCTAATATGACCGGGCTATTTTGGCAATTAGTTACTAGCTACACTCGGATATTTGGGACTGGTAACACTGATCGAGGGTCAATCAACACGCTTTTATACCGTATTACCGTGGTCAGTTTGAAGTCGAGATCTTGTTAAATTCTCATTTAGCATGAGGACTTGAACTGGATTAGCACTAACCAAAAAAACAAAGAAAACACGTAATCAATTTCTAATACTTTATTGTCTCAGCATTGCACAGATATTCTATGAAAACCACTACAACTAAAATACTACTCAATAATAACATGGAAATTTATAAGTAAATAATACAATCGCTCATAAAGAAATGGCACGACAAAAGCTGTGAAAATGCCCAAATTAAATTACTGTCATAATATCTGCCTTTTATAATATTCAACAAAAATAATTATACAACAACACAATTTAATATCTTTTTCTAAAACATCTATATTTAATATCATTTATGGCCGATTTTTCATTAGTTCGATAACTTTTAAATGAGGAATAAAAATGGCGGATTGACAGCTTTTGTTCAGAAAATATGTCAAAAGGCCATTTTTATTCCTCAGCCTAAAGCCTTTCATATCTATATCCGGCTATTATTCTAATTTACTATTAAAGTCAATTAAGTTTTAGCGGATCAGAACAATGATACAAGTGGGTGGAGACGGATACGGTTACCATCTCAGGCCGAGATCTATAAACGATACTTGACATGTACTTTTTTTGGCTACGCATTACTTTTGTCACTACTGTACAACTGTCAAACTACAAGCGCGAGCTTAGTCCATTCGCGTTAAGAAAATAGTGAGTCATGGCAGTCAGCCGGCCTCTCGACCAATCGGGTCGTAACAAATTAAAAAGCTTGCGACCCCATTGGTCGAGGGGCCGGCTGACAACGATGATTCTCTATTTTCTTAACGTGAATGGACTATAGTAAAGTTTAAAGATCTTCAACACAAACCTTGCTTTTGGCTCAATATTCTACTGTGCCAGCTGTCAATTGCATTACCAGCTTAGTCGGCTATTTCAAAAGAATGATGCCATTTTCGAGACAATCTCCTCTCAATCTTTTGAAATTTTGATCAAACATGATAAATGACCTGGTGGGCAATTAAATTAGGGCACTCCTACGGTCTGTTTAGACCTTAATTAATGAATAAATCATAAAAAATAGGAGTGGCCTAATTTATTGTCCACCAGAGACAATGGTTATGTCATAGTGAATTATAATAGAAAAGTATACGGAAAACTAACGACACAAAATGGAACACATTTAAAACAATAATATCAATGTCTTGTCTTATTAAAATCAACAAAATTTGAGCGTAAATAATATCGCTTGAAACTTATAGTAAACGTAAAACGAATGTCACCCGTCGTCGCTTATGTTAAATGATATATTTTAATGACATTGTTATTGAGCTTAAGTAAATTAATGTCAAGAGTTTTGAGGCAATGGCAAATAGTATTTTTTGTAGTTACTCGACTAGGTTCGGTCTTTACCGAAGTCTTTTGTAGTATAATAGGGTGACTTAAGATGCTCAATCAAAAGTAAGTTCGAGAACAGCTTTTTGTTGATAAATTGTTAATGAACTTTATGACAAGTAAAAATAATTCAAAATAGCGTGCAAGAGATGTTTTTCCAAGGCCCTACTTGCGCTGACGTAATTGCCACTGCCTCAAAACTCAGACCACACATACACGACTAGAAATAACATACAAAAATATACCTTAAACGGAACGAAAAAGCAACAAAATAGTAAAAGCAAGCGAATCCGGAATGTATACAGCATGCATAAAAAAGCAATAAAAATAATTATAGTCATTGCGAATCACGAGTCTGTTTTTGACTTCTATGTCCATTGACAAAATCATCACTTCGAACGCTCGCGAAATGCAAGAACTATATAAAAACATTCCAAAAGAAAACAGATCTCAATGTTTCATAGTAGAGAAGCTTAAAATAAAGTTATAGAAATAAATAAAAATAACAGAAATATAAAATAGTAAAGCATTCGATTTTAAACAATAAGCAATCTATAATAGTCGCAATGATACATCTGCATTGGGTATGTGTGAGTTTAAATGCGTATTTATTTATTTATCAACATTATATTAATGGAGCACAAATTCCTTCTGAATCTGCTACTTTCCAACTTCCTGTACGCGATGGAGTGGTGGACATTGAATGGACGGCAGACGGCGACGTAATTACCGTTTTGAGACGTAAACGTCCCCTGGACGTATCATACGTCTCAAAACTGCAATTTCGTGGAAGATATTATGGATACGAACTCAATTATATGACACTGTCTTTTCTAAACGAATATTTAATATCTTCTCATCAGACTTTCTCCGTGCCGACCGTATAATAACTGTTGCAGAACACATACACAAAGTTCATGTTTAATTGCTTAGATACCATCCCATGTATAAAACAATATAAATATAAAAAAAGCACAAAATATCATTCACACGTCTGTATCGAGACTGGATTGGAAAACAATAAAAATAATACAAAAACAATAGCTTTTTGACAAAAATAATGATTCCTTTTCCGTCCAGTGCTTTTTATAAATTGACTTGGATGCAGTAGAATGATCAAGAATAAAAATGGTTTTATTACAACGTCTAGAAATTATTCACCATTTGAATAATATCCAACCCACAGAGCCAGTGGCGTAGTTATATAAAAAATTATATTCGGGCCCTATTGAAACAACTTATAACTTGAAATGTGCAAAACTTCTCCATCGTCAGCTCTTTATCGCCCAATATAGGGGATAATAAAGCAAAGCTACTTGCTACTAGGATTTATTTGTAACGCAGCAATTGTTCATGGAGGCAAAGAGGCCTCTTGAGCTTGGGGGCTCCGGGGCACTGCTCCACCTAGCCCTAGGTTAGCTACGCCACTGAACAGAGCTCTTATTTTAATACGTATTTTAAGTACAATGCCGTCCTTTCCCTTGGCCCATTTTTTTGGATCCGTTTCCAAAGGTTGCCAATACAAATAAAAATAATACTGTACATACGATGTCTGTTTGTCTTTTACTGGGCTATATCTTTCTGTAATAGATGACCAATTTTCACAAAATATTTTATCAAATCTACTTTTGCGTTTGGCAATTAAACCCAAGGACAATAACTTTTGCCCATGTCAGATGCGTTATGGAAAATCGTGAGGAAAATAGAAAATGTGTTACGATGTCCTATCTATATCCAAGTCATATAAGACGAACATCATACCAGAGAGACGACACTCAGACCAGATGGCCAGGGGCGGATGCAGGGGGGTGCAACGGGGACAATTCCCCCCGCCCCTCCCCTTGAACCTCATAACTATTAGTGAATGTTCAACAGAACACCAGGCGGTTCTAAAATGTTTGAGCTCGCTTTGCTCGCTCTCGCAACAGACATTCTCTTCATCCTGATACGTTTGAAAAAAGGTCAAAATCTGAGCTATATCATCTATCTGTGAAGTTCTCAAATTTAATCTACAGTAAATATATGATGAGCTCATACAATAAATCCTAATAATCCAATTGCTAATATTGCATAAATGAACCACAGCGGTTTCAAGCTTAAATATCATCAAAAAATCTAGAAGAAAACTAATCCAAGGAGGTTATTAATACGATCCGAAATGCAGCGACAGAAAATCTAAGAAGTCGGATTTGACAGCTATAAAAATACGAAATATAGGTAAATTAAACTTGATGCTTACGAATGATACTCGTTGTTATAGTGTGTGGGTAACATAGTAATTAATTAGAATTATGAATTTGATTTTTCGCAGACGTTCACACAAAGTTATAGCGGAATGTAAAATGAGAAACGTCATCGGACTTAGATTGTCACGATTATGGTATTTTTTTTCATAGACTTCTCTAACAGAGCTCCTAAATACTCTAGAAACTTCGACCAAACCAGATATTATTCTTGACCATCCTACCATTTCACTGGCTACTATACTTACTACCAAGTTATAACATTAATCGTCTCATAAAGACAGTATTGCACTTAATAACTAATTAGTTTACAATCCCTTGTTGAAGTATACATATTCCGGCGGTTTGCCGTTCGTGTTCTTGAGGATTTCTTCGTAGTTGTCCTTCTCGAAGCGTTTGATTGTGTCAATGGATAGTTTGCTGTAAAGGAAAATAATAAACAATTTATTTTTTTATCACATATATTAAAAAAGAGCTAGTATATTCTTCGTGGAACCCGTCTGTTCGTTGTTTTAGTAGGGACTAAAATAGCTCATTAATCTCTAGGAACTAAAAGCGATTTGAATTTGGAATGTGGTTATTGTTAGTAAATGTTCCAATCACCAAAGAGATGACTCACAAACCATGCGGTCCACAGGATTACATCGCTAAAATCGTTTACGAGGAATATATGAGGTCAATGGCTAATAAGCGATTGTAATTCTATTTCGGACCGCACGGAAATATTGTATTGAACATGTGACTGGCTGAAAAACCGCGCGCGAACCAAATTAAAAAATAAGTCTACAAATGTAACGGGTGGTACTAATAAAATTGTTACGATGCACTTCCATAATTGTTCAAATATAAACATTAGCCACTCGAGTGACATACTTTGAACACGTCGCTGCGGGATTAAATAAAACACTGTAGTCTTTAAAATTGTTGGTTGCTCCCTAGATAAACAATCTACTATTTAATTTGGTAGTAACTTCGCTGCCAGTAGTTTCATCAACAATACTGTTATAAATAAAAATAAGATCTTAATTCAAACACATCACTACATATTATGAAATGAAGTTCCCCGTCGCGTCTGTACGCGATATATTCAAAAACTACTGAACGGATTTTCATGCAGTTTTCAACAATAGAAAGAGTGAGAAACGAGGAAGGTTTTTGTGCATAATTTGTCACGGGCGAAGCCGGGCGGGTCGCTAGTTAATTGTATAAAAAATTAGTTTTCAAAGAATCAAACAATAATATACATACCATCTCTGTGGGAAGATCGCACAAGCAGTCGGCACCATAAATGTTAGGCTGAAATTAAAAAGATACCATATTACTTCAGAATACCATCAACAATAGTTGATGACAAAGTTATGGGGCTCATGGGGTAATGTCCCATACCTTCTTCTGGCAATTCAGAATTAAAGAGCTTAGGCAGTAGGGTTTAGGAAAAATACTTTCTTAAATAATTAGACGTTTCTGATTTTTATAACGATACCATGATGACATACGACGAGATAACTGTGTTGGAACATCAATAGAAATTACTTATAATATACAAACTGGTTTACCCGCACGCCATCAAATGTGTAAGTAAATTCAGCAGAAGTTCACTAAATATCTTCAAATCGTAATAATAATACTCACAACATGCCCACGATAGCCGTCTGGATACCGATATGCGCCCACCGGATCCTCTGCATCCAGGGCTTGGGCTCCAGACGCTCCATGATCACTGGCAGCAGCAGCATGCCGGGGGCACACATCGCGATTCTAGAACGGACAAGTAAGGTATGAAGAGATTTTGTATGTTTAATGCTGACGAAGATTTTAAAATCCTCCTTCACCTTATGAGCCATAACACGCTACAGGCTCCTCTTTCAGTGACGTAATTAAATATCCACCTTCCGTCAAGGTCAAAGTCAAGCACGAACTAAATAAATCACATTCTTATAGTCCCGGCTCCAGCCGGTATGTGTTCAAGCGGAAGTTGCAGTTTTATCTTCAGCAGCTGGAAGGGTCATATCGATAACTTATTTTCATGACTTTATAAATACATTATTATTTATATTTGTATGCATTATATTAAATATATATAATTATGTATGTATATTTTATTTTTTAAATTTATTTTTTACTTTCTTCCTTTTAAACAATGCACCTGCCATGTTTTCTCTTCACCACCCTTGGTTGACTGGTAGAGAATGCTTAAGGCATTAAGGGCCTACATCCGCTTTAGAGCCGAAAAACGGTAACTTTCTAAAGCATACTCCTTAGTAACGGCTAGGTTAAAAGGTTTGAAAAAAATATATATTTATTATTCTTTCATGTACATTATTTTTTAAACATGGTTTTTTCGTATAACAAAAAGTATTGCTTTAAAAAAAAAATTAGCAATACGATATTTCTCGGAATTTTTTAGATGCTCCTCCAAAACGACTTGGATGTTTAAGAATATTTTAAAACAGAAAAAATTATGGCTGGAATTTCTTCATAACTGACATAGCATATGTAAATCGAATAATATTTTGCAAACAAAACTGCTCAAAAGGAGGTTTATTAAAGTATTTTGGCATCGAGCCAGCGTACAGTCAGTACTGCGTTTAAATTGGGGCGTATATATCGCATTAAGTCCGCCATTGTACCTCTGTGCATGAAGTTTAGAAATAAATAAAATAATAGTCCTATTGTAAGTTGAGTCGTGCAGGCAAAAACGATAAAAATTTTAATATAGGTTTTTCGAACAGGTAAATCCTCGTCGAAAACCATTCGTCATAATGTTACCTATATTGTCATCACGTTAAAACCACACAATTGAATCAAACTGAAATTCAAAACATTTTTTAGTAGTCAGTCAGCCCAAAACATAAAGTTAGATCTCTATGGAGAGGAGAAGAACGTGCAAGAAATTCCACGTTCACTCTTTTCAATGAGTAAATATTATTTAAAAACCGTCCAAGTGTGTGTCGGACTCGCGCACTAAGTATTCCGTACCATTACCGGCAAACGGCAAGAAAATCACGTTTGATTTATGGGAGCTCCACTTATACATTTATTTTATTCTGTTTTAGTATTTGTTGTTATAGCGGCAACAGAATACATCATCTGTGAAAATTTCAACTGTCTAGCTATCACGGTTCATGAGATACAGCCTGGTGACAGACAGACGGACAGTGGAGTCTCAGTAATAGGTTCCCGTTTTACCCTTTGGGTACGGAACCCTAAAAAGTGTTCTTGTTGATCGAAATTACATTATGTGAGAACGTAAAACGACGTGCACGTAAAAGCGTCTAGAGTGAACAAAACAACTCAAGAAGCAAAATTTGAAAACCCCCGACACAGTTTTTATTTCCTGCTTTTTAAACTACATAATTTATAGAATAGTTGACACGTTTCCATCGACAATCTATCGAACACGTAATGACACGATAGCTTACGAAAATACCGCGATTCGCCTAACTTTTGAAACGCTAAACCGATTTTCATCAAACATAGCTAAGAACACTCTCGATAAAGTCACCTTTCACACTAAATCAAAATCGGTTCATCTGTTTAGGAGGTATGATGCCACAGACAGACAGATACACAAATAAAAAAACACGCAGGAACACAAACACACCGGTACACACTTCAAATTTATAACACCAGTACTTCAACTAAAAATACACTTTAAATGTCAATCTTACCTTGAAGTGACGACTTGGGAGATGCCTTTTGCTGGCGCGATCTGAGACTTTCCTATCACTTTACCGGACTCGTCCGTGACGTCCAAACCTGAAAAAATTAAAGGTAAAGACCGTTAGAAACCGGTTTAGGAAAAATAAAAGGAAGTTTGAAGCATTATGACCGCGAATGGCTCGTGCATTACCGGTAAGGATTGGAAAATTGATTTAAATTAAATGCCAAAGAATGAAAACAATAGAAATGACCACGTTTTCATGTAGGAAAACACAGAACAAACAACAAACACTATTCATGGTGGACGTCCCACCCATACGCACTAAACATATGTATTCCCTGATAGCTACAATATGCTCTTTAACTCAAGAGTGAATAGGATACTTCTAGGCAAGCGTGTTTCACCGTCGACCACATCATCGCTTACCACCAGCCGAGATAATGGCCAACGAGCCAAACAATGATAAAAATAAAAACAACTCACAAAATAGGAGTACACAAGGCAGCAATGAGAAATTTCTTCATGAAAGCGTCATTATTCAAGGTGTCGCTCATAAAGAAAAGACAGTAAAGCAGGTACAGGTAGACAATTATACGCACAATCATATTCGCGAAAAAAGTCTGTCTCCAAAGAAACAAGCAAAAATGGCTAATAAGAAAGAAAGATCGGTCAACTAGAAACGACTAATAAGGTGAAAAATAACATGGATTCTGATAAATTCAATAAAACTTTTAGTCTGAACGATATTTGTTAACGGCTATGAAAATAATGTACATCTGACGGTAGTTGGCTCACAAAATTTTAACAACTTGGTGGGTACTCGTAAATTATTTATCCTCGTAGAAATACGTGGTCAGTAGTTTTGGAAGGTTCTGAATATATGTTCTATGGATTTGTTTTTACATATTATTATGTTCAATGATGGCTAACGACTCAAATAAGAAAAACAAACTGTAGAAATGGTCACGTATTTATCTAAGAAAACATACAACAAAAAAAAAATCAACTCACAAGACGGGAGCACACAAGATAGCCATGAGCAATTTTATCAAGATAGCATTATTACTGCTCTCGCCTATAAAGAAATGGTAGTAAATCAGATAGAGGTACACAATTATCGGCACAATCATAATCGAGAACAAAGTCTATCTCCAAAGAAACCAGCAAATATGGCTAATAAGAAAATACAGATAATTATAAAATATCCGTAAAAAAAAGGCGGAAGAAAGAAACAATGGTCAACTAGAAACAACTAATATGGAGAAACACAAGAACCCGGCTTCTAAATTTAAAAATCTTTTAGTCGGTACGGTATTTGTAAAAGGTTAAGAGAAGTACGTATATATCTGACGCATGGGCAGCCCCCAGGGGCTGTATGGTCGATGATCTGACGGTAGTTGGTTCACTAAATTTCAAGAACTACTCGTAAATATTATTTATTGAAATATGTGATCAGTGTTTTTTTAAGATTGAGTGGAGAATGTGATCTAGGGAAAAATATTGTTTCTATGTTTAATGCCTACAAACATATAACTCCGCATTAGACAGTGGTTTAATTTCTCTTAATGACGGTAGTACAACAAGAATTAGTTCTTGCACGCTTGCTTGCAGGCAGAATACAATGACTTTAGGGCTTTAAGATCTTTCCTTGTTAAACAATGTATTTTCTGGCAAATAAATATTTTGATTTGATTTGATTTGATTTCTGTCAACATTATTCTAAAGAGATCTCTCGGTGTGCCATTGCACCAATTCGCACCAAGCTTCGAAACTTCCTTCATACATAATGCGCACAAAGAAGGAGTGGAACTCACTGCCTGCGTGTGTTTCCGAACGCATTCAACCCGAATCTCTTCAAAGGCGAACGGCAGGCTTGTATGTAAATTTCGTACAGCTAATAAAATTTCGTGTTTTGGGATATTTTTTGTTTTAATTGGTAGTTAATATGATAGATAATCCCTTTTTTAATTCTTAGATTTTTAGAACTTGAGACGTAAAAGATATAACCGGTTTTGTTTTTTAAGGATATGTACTTGTGTATAAATGTAGATGGTTTCATATAGGTACAGGTATATGTTACAGAATGTGTGAAGTAAATGTTCTAAATTGTTTGTTGCTATCTTTGTAGTGTTTTATTTATCAATAAGTACGTAGATTAAGATGAGGACCGTATCTACTCGGTACCAAACTTCTGGGCCGCCCTGAAGTTGGTTTTCCGAAGCGCAGGGCACCAAACAGTGCTGTATTTGTATAAGATTTACTACTGCGCAGCCATTGTAACCAACTTCGGGCGGCCAAGAAGTTTGACGAGAACTATACCTAGGTCAGCAGCGGACTGCAACAGTTTAATAATGATAAGTTTCATTATATTTAATGTTATTTCTATATCTAAATAATTAATTATCATTTCGATATTTGTATATTTCAGATTCTATAACCGAAAAATAAAAAAGTATGCTGTACTAAATCTGCCGTTCACCTTTAGAGTGAACAGGCTCCTTCTGGGTAAACTCGCTCCATCGTTGTCTCTGTCCCCTCCGACCAAGACTAGAGTCAAGAGAAAATCCACCTCCAATAAAATAAAATAAAAAGTTTTTTTTTTTTACCGACTTATCTCATCTATTAAATTGGCATTTTACGAACGAGTGTTTGGGGATTGACCATTCCTTTAATCAGAGGGTTCATCCGCGAAGTTGGAAACGTCGCAAGCAACTGTCAAATATTTCACTGTTTCGATAAATTTGTCATACGCGTTGCCTGCAAGAAACGTACTCAATATATCAACATGTTATCTAACATAAAATTATAGCAATAAAAAGGACCTTTGTACAAGCAAGATACTCATACCATTGATCATTGAAACATGAGGCGCATCTCGACATCACAGTACCTATATCAATGCACGTAGACAGCTGATTAAAAGTAATTAAAGATTGATTGAATAACGTCAATAAAAAGTGCATTAGATGGGTACAGTATAGATATAATGTTCAGTAAGTAGGTATAGTAGAAGTATAAAGTACAGTAGGTAGGTACAATATAGGTATAAAGTGCAGTAGGGTATAGCATAGGTATAAAGTGCAGTAGGTAGGTACAGTATAGGTATAAAGTGCAGTAGGTAGGTACAGTATAGGTATAAAGTGCAGTAGGCTGGTATAGTATAGGTATAAAGTGCAGTAGGGAGGTACGGTATAGGTATAAAGTGCAGTAGCTAGGTACAGTATAGGTATAAAGTTCAGTAGGTAGGTACAGTATAGGTATAAAGTGCAGTAGGGAGGTACGGTATAGGTATAAAGTGCAGTAGGTACATACAGTATAGGTATAAAGTGCAGTAGGTAGGTATAGTATAGGTACTTACCTAACAGCATCTCGTTCTGCCTCATTAGCGGAATGTTTACCCAATTCGCCGCGGCCACCGCTACGAATGGGACGAAGCGCTGGAAAGTAAAAAAAAATAAGGCTTAGGAAAATTTTGATGATGATGATGTCATCTAGCCGATTTCGACCACAGCGACCACATACCATGGCTCCTCATTGCAGTTACGAGCACCGATTTGCTGCTCTGTTATGTTGACTCGCATATCCAAATCTGGGCGATAAAATTCGAGCACAGAGTGGACACAGTGGCACAGTCAGAACACTTCAAGTACAGTAGTCACAGCGGATCTTTGTGTCTTTGAAGTTAGGCTCTGCGAACGGCGCAAGAAACAGTTTAGTCATCGAGTATACTGCATAGGGTAAGCGAGATAGGACGATGCGATAATCGTAAGCGAGTGGAAGAGGCAGTTATATAATGCTATTTTCACCTTCAAATTTGACACAAAAATAGCAACTGCGCAAGGTCTTGCAGCCAACGTCAGAGACACAAAGATCCGCTGTGACTACTGTTTTACAAATTACGATGTATTTTAAGGAAAATATTCCACGTACTTTTAGACTTCCCTCGTATGTTGTCACAATCATAGAAAGATCTCTCTCTATAACCTGAACCTGAAGATAGCTATAATCTGGCTGGGGGTCAGTGGTGAATGGGCGCACAGTTTAACGCAGTGTTTGAATTGAACGATTTACTGTTCCATGCGGTTCCATTCCCACACGGAACAAATATTTGTATGACCTACAGCTAGAAGTTGCGTGTCTGGGTGTTTGTGTACGTGAGTTTATATGTTTGTAAACGCACCCACGATAAATTCCTAGTGTAAGGCAACAGGAGAAATTCCTAGTGTAAGGCAACAGATTAAATAAAACCGGTGCGAATAGGAATCGCGCACGAAGGGTTCAGTACCATTATCGCAAAAACAGCAAAAAAAGTCACGTTTGTTGTATGGGAGTCCCACTTAGATATTTATTTTATTCTGTTTTTAGTATTTGTTGTTATAGTGGCAACAGAAATACATTATCAGTGAAAATTTCAACTGTCTAGCTGTCATGGTTCATGAGATACAGACCTGGTGACAGACAGACGGACAGTCGAGTCTTAGTAATAGGGTCCCGTTTTTACCCTTTGGTTACGGAACCCTAATAAAGAAAAGAATAGCCTACTAGGCAAGGATGCTTAAACATCAAGACATCATCGCTTACTATCAGAGGCTCTAGACAAGTGGCATTCGATGTCAGCGAAGGCGATGGTCGAAATGTCACAATGTCACGTGATTTTTCGATATCGCTTGTCAATCCCATACAATTTTGCCTTTTTGACAATCGCTATCGCTACGCTGTCGATGACAGAATGTGACTTGTCTAGGGCCTCAGATGAGTTATAAATTTTTCCTTAAAACTTATAAAAGAATGTGGCCCTTTCCTAGAAATTAACCGATAAATTAAACATAGTTTCTTCCGCAAATTGTTGAAGTTTGACGCAGTTTGCCGATAAAACGATGCTTAATTTCTTTTCAAAGGAAAATGATGAATAAAAAATACATTTATCAAACAAAACATGACATAATCTACCTTTAGTGGTAAATAATGTGGTAAATAATATGATACATAATAATGTCACCAAGTCTGATTCAGTTTATTATGAATTTGTGACTGAGCGCGTCACTTTGATATTACAGAAATTATGGTTAGATTTAAACTCGTGGCAAATTATTAGAAGCCGCACGGGAGTGATCCTCAAGGTCGGTCCGTGGATGGGTGACCATTAAGAGGAAATGCGGTCAGAGGCCTAGTGTACAAATTTGACAACTAGAAGCAGAACATAAACCTTTTTATGTACACTCACAATGCTCCAAATATGAATTTAAAATATATTGTACAAACACGTACTTTATATTCGTGGATAGGTCAATCTGCCTAGCCTTTTTCCCAACTTTATTGGGGTCGGCTTCCAGTCTTACCGGATTCAGCTGAGTACTAGTGTTTTACGTGGAGCGACTGCCTATCTGACCTCCACAACCCAGTAACTGGGTAACACGGTACCCCTTGGCAAGACTGGTGTCAGATCTCAGGCTTCTGACTACCAGTAACGACTGTCAAAGATCTTCAAATGACAGCCGGGACCAACGGCTTAACGTGCTTTCCGAGGCACGGAGGAAACTCGGTATGTTGAAAATGGTCACCCATCCACGGACCGACCTCGTCAAGCGTTGCTTAACCTTGAAGATCGACCCGTGCGGCTGTTATTATTTAGCCACGAGCTCCTCTTATATTCGTGGATAGGTAAAATTAAAAAAAAAACGTAGTGCAACATTTTCCTTCGATTTTCTAACAACTGCATCATAAAATAACTTTTTAATTTTTATAGCACACTTTTACTTTTTAATTTATTGGCGTTTTAAAAAAGAAATAAAAAAATGTAGTAAAGTAGTGTCATTGTAGGCGCGCGCTGCGCAGTCATGCGCAATGAGGATCTAAATTGCCCGCCATACTACGTATTTTCGTTTTCCGTTTCCACTTTTGGTTGATTTCAACTGTATGAGTGAAGATAAAACAGTGTATGCAACGGCATATAACTAGGTATTAAAACACTCGCGTGTTATTATTATCACATAAACCCACGCTCGTGTTTTAATAATCTTATTCAATATATGGAATATCTTTTAAATTTGTCCAATACTGGAGGAGGCAATCGGCAAAAGCCAAACCTCGATTTTTTTGTTATCTTGCGGTGACTTTACTTAGATTATTCACCGAACTTTGAAACATCCCAAGATAAAAATAACAAGGGTTTCAAAAGATAATCTTTGTGATAAAAATACAAACATTGCTATTACAACAAATTTAATATTGATGTATAATCATATTATCTTATCAATGGTTATAATGTCATTTAAGCGGCTATAAAGATTTTATTGATAAGATATCGGAATATACATAATTTATTTACTTGTATTACGAAATATCAATAAAAAAAATTGAACTTCGGAATATTCGAATGTTTTGCCGATCATTTTGACATTGTGATAAGAGCAGGCACTTAGGTACAGCCACAGACATATATCTAAATAGATAACGCCAGTTCCTCCATCTGTATGAAAACCAAGCGTGCCACTTTTTCACAAACAATTGCAAAACACATTTGCTTACCAATGAAAGAAAACATTTCCAATGCTTTAGCCAAATTCTTTATAGCTCAATATTGCATAAAAAGGCATTTTTCTATATTTCGGTAGATATCCGTTGCGATAATGCTAAATGAAAAACTCAGATTACGATTATTTGTCGTAACTTTAGTCCGTTTTTTGGCACGCGAAGTACATATAATCGCGTCACCTATACTCCATTTGTTTAGGTAGTTAACTAAATGTAAACAATCTTAACATGTCTTTTATCTAAAAAAATGTCTAAAAATTGAATCTAAAAATGTTTACAATTAGGTATTTACTTAAACCGATGTTAGGTAAGTAACTAAATTTAAATAATATTTGTTGGTCTTTTATACGATTTGTTTTATATAAAAAGACATATCAAGATTGTTTACCTTTAGTTAACTACCTAAACAAATGGAGTATAGTTAGATTTATGCTTGTGGGTACACCATTTCTAAACTACCTCTCCGTACATTACTCCGTACGTTGCATTAGTAATATCGAGTGAGTGCGAAACAGCATATGAGCGCCATAACGAATTTTTTCGGAGGGGGTACATCTTCAACACCAAGCCTCGAAAAGATTTCCTTTGCCCATATTTTTACCCGACTGCAAGGAAAGGGAACGGTTATGTTTTTTGCGCGATTCTTGTATGTTTTTATGTGTAATATTTTTTATTACCTCATATCTTGCAAACCGCTACACGGGGTTATATAATTAAGACATCGTTAGATACATCTTCACCGCCCAAATGTTATTGATAGGTTAGGAATAGGATATTTATAGTTTTGGTCAGCGAGCTCGCGAATATGTATCTTCTGACTGCACAGCATGATTTTCTTCTTGTTTACATCTTTGCAGTCGGGTTTTTTGATTTTATTAACTTTTTGTATATTATATTAATATTTTTTTGAAAGTCAGGAAGGTGCAATTGAACCCCATTACACCCTGGCGTCCATGAGTGCTCAGAATTTATGTGCCTATAAATACCTGAAGAGACATCTTAATTTAAGACAAAGCCTATACTTATTAATTGTTTAAAAAAACCTGTCCAGTGCGAGTCGGACTCACGCACGAAGGGTTACGTACCATTATCGCTAAACAACGGCAATAAATCACGTATTGTTTTCTGTTTTTAGTATTTGTTGTTATAGCGGCAACAGAAATACATCATCTGTGAAAATTTCATCATCACGGTTCATGAGATACAGCCTGGTGACAGACAGACAGACGGAGAGTGGAGTCTTAGTAATGGGGTCCCGTTTTTACCCTTTGGGTACCGAAATCTAAAAATATCAGCTCATACATTGTATGAGCGACGCGATTTTTGTAAGTTATTGATGAGCAGGCTGGGCTTAAGCCTATTTATTTAAACTTCATGCACAAAGGTACAATGGCGGAGTTAATGCTTTAGGCATTCTCTACCAGTCAACCAAGAGTGGTGAAGAGACAACATGGCAGTTGCACTGTTTAAGACGTGGCAACAAAAAAATAATAATCATAGATTGAAAATCAATTCATTGCCAATCAATTTCTTTAGTCGTTTTAGGAAGCAGCACTTTAAATAACTGGGTTAATACGACGAACCAGTACTAACTACAGCTTCGGAAACTGCGTTCACAATTTCAATTCCAATATGCAGCTGTAACGACTTTAATGCAACGCACTTAAGATGTACTATCCGCTAGATCTTCTCGCTATTTTATTTAATTATAGAATAGAATACTCTTTATTATGTACACCATAAAAGTTACAGAAAGTATAGAAGAAGTAAACATTACACTGGGTGACACAATGGGCGGCCTTATCGCTAAAAGCGATCTTTTCAAGACAACCTTTGCATGGATTTTAAAAATGAAAGGAAAAACAGCACTGTAGGTAGTCTTTGGTGTACTATTTATATATAAATAAATACATATACATATATATTATATAGACAAATATATACAGTAATAAGTATGGAACAAAAACAGAGAAATCAAGAAAAACAACTATTAAAGAGAGAGGTAGTGATTCTTTACCATAGTTTTAAAAATGGGCAGAGATTGAGCACGCCTTATTGACACGGGCAAAGCATTCCACAACCGCACAGCTTGAACCGTAAAAGATTTGTCATAAAAGCTGGTGGAATGTATGTATTCATTCTCAAATCAGCTTATTTTACTCTAGTTTAAAGTTGATTTTCGTTTAATGGCTAGCTTAAATGTTTGTGAAAGCCTCTTCGATACAGTAGAAATACACGCATTGTACGTTGTATGTAGACAAGGCCTTTCATATAATACATGTTCAACTTACAGCAAGAATCGGGTTCTTCGCACGCTTCTGAACACTGAACTTGAAGACCAGTGCAGTCGCCATGGCAGCTGAAGTGGCCGACACATAGGCGACCCCCATCTGAGTGGTGGTCAGGGGTGAGTTGGCGTTGCGGTTTGTGTAGTTCACCAGCGCGTTGAACGACTGGTTCACCCATTGCCAGAAAACTACTGCTACTGGAGTTCTGTTGGGAAAAATCGGTTTTTAGCACAAAGGTATTTACAAAAAAAGGTAATAAAGACACGTACACACGGGCGCTGACAGTGCTGTGGGCTGTGGCGTTCAAAAAAAGCCGGCCAAGTACGAAATAAACGTAATAATAAACATATCACCAAATTTCAAATGCAAAGGTCAATAGGAAGTTAAAAAATCATCGGTACATTTTTTTTTTTAAATCTGGTTTTGATTTTTAAAATAAAAATTACAGTATTTATTTACTCAACGAGCTCTAAACAAAGATACCACATTCGATGGGGTGGGTCAAAATATTTTTTTCTGAAAAATTTATAGTTTTACCCGACTGTCGAAGGAGGTGAACTATGTATATTTTCAAGTTATTTGGACGTAACCTTCGGGACATACCGACTATACAAAGATACCGACTATACGAAGTGAATATATAAGTGTAATGATCTTTTACTTCACAATGTTGTTTGTAACTCAGCAACACATTATGTTATCCTCATTAGAATTTATGAATAACAATATTTTAATTTAACAGGCAAGTACATAAGTATTGTGTTTGTCCATTGATGACTAGGTACCTATCTTTTGTTCATGTGCGCAGTTACCTATTTACAACAGGACCTACTAGGTATGTTTGTGAGTACGGGGGTAGGTAGATTTTTTAAAAGGAAAATTCTGAATTTAAACTAAAGGTCTGTACTGCGAACAACACATTTAGGAACTGATACCACTGCTCTAGTCCTCGCAGTCGGCCAGTAGATGTAGCGATAGACAAGAACGGATGAGTGTGTAACTAGGTTAGTGATTAGATGGGGCTGACATAACCTGTTGTTGGTTACAAGTCCCTAGTAAATAAAGAGAAAAAAAAAGGAACGGATGAGAATGGGTGGATCAGATTATGAGAGTAAGCTTAGCTCGCACTGCGGTTTTTATTCTCGCGATCTTTTTCCGTCCATTCTGCGACCTATGGAATTGTATGGAGCTGCACGCATTGCGGTAAAAAAATCGCGCGGAAATAATAACGCTAGAAATCCGTGTTTTGCCACAGAATCCACCGCAACGCGGTGCGATTTAAAATCCGCACTATCCGCGGCTATCCGCGTACTGAATCGTAACTAAAACGCACTGCGCATAAAATACCGCGCGATTTTTGTCTCTTCCTACCTATTCATAGAAATCAAAATATTCGCGCGAATTTAATCAGCGCCGCTGTGCGGATTAAATTCGCACGAATATTTTGAGCACTATGAAATGAACAGGTAGAAAATTACAAAAATCGCGCGCAATTTTACCCGCTATGCGTGTTAGTATGATTCAGTACGCGGACAAAAATTTGGCCGAATAAAATCCGCGCGGTAAAAATCGCAATGCGTGTTAAGCCTAATGGAAAAGCGAGTGCATCTGTGTTTGCGATGCAATCGCGCGAATTCAATCCGCACAGCGGCGCTGATTAAATTCGCGCGAATATTGTGATCGCTATGAATAGGCAGGAAGAGACAAAAATCGCGCGGTATTTTATCCGCAGTGCGTGTTAGTATGATTGAGTACGCGGACAAAAAAAATACCGAATAAAATCCGCGCAGCTAAAAATCGCAATGCGTGTTAAGCCTAATTGAAGAGCGAATACATCTGTGTTTGCGCACACACTTGTGCACTGTTTACCATCCGCGCCGGCGCCGATTTGATGTCTAAATTCCATTTGAAATAACATTAGACTGGTTTCCAAATCTTTTTACAGTCCGTTCAACCGATTTTGAGTTCTATCCCGTAAACATAAGGATGACATAAAAAGCATAAACCTATTACCAAAACCAACTGTTTACTGCAGTTACCATATTTCGTATTACCATCGCAATAGAAGTCAAAATCGGTTGAACGGGCTGTAAAATGGGTTAGTTTAAACGTCTAATGTTATCGCAAATGGAGTATAGTCACCGTTGAGATTGGCCGCCGTGACCGAAATTGGTAAGGAGGACTATTATTTTTATAGATAGACATTATCCTCGACATCACCATCGCCCCTTGTTCCAATTTATTTTGAGGTCAAATATTATCGTAGTGTGGTTAATATTAGACTATATGCCAACGTGAACGTGTGCGCGAAAATCGCGCTGAGCTCTTTACTCTTCGTCAGATCACCGATCACCCAGTTTTCATATGACTACAACTAGCTGACCCAGCAAACTTCGTTCCGCCTAACAAATTACTAAAATAAAAGAATTTTTCTAAAATAAACGTAGCCTAAGTTACTCCTTATTATATCAGCTACCTGGCCAATAAAAGTCCCGTCAAAATCGGTCCAGCCATTTCAGAGATTAGCCGGAACAACCCACTGCTGGGACACAGGTATCCTCTCTGTAAGAGAGTTTATAGGTCTTAATCCAAAACGCGGGGCCAGTGCGCGTTGGTGAATGTCATGTCTTCGAATTTTAGGTTCTAAGACATGCCGGTTTCCTCAAGATGTTTTCCTTCACCGTTTAAAGAGCAGTGGTGATGAAATAATTTACACAAAGTAAAGCGCCTGCCTGGGTTCGAACTCACGACCTACGACACGTAAGACGGGGCCGCTAATACTGGGCCACCGCTGCTCAATTAGTACAGAAATACATGAACGCAAAAAGCAACTCTTAGCAACGTTCCTTGATGGCTGAACGCGATTCGATTTATATCACAATGGTAAGCGATTTGTATTAAGCGAAATTTAAGTACTTCCACATGGACACAATGCGATGCAAGCAGCACCAGGTGGCGTCACTAGCGAGTAAGGTAAAGGTCCTTCAATGTAGCTGTTAAACTTTATTACGCGCACGAAAGCAAAGTTTATTATTCATTTCTAATACCGAAGATATGCAATTAAAAATAAAATCGAGTATGCCGCAGTTTTGCGCAACCACTTTTTTTTTCGAAAAAAAGGAGAATAACATTTTCTGAAATATAAAATTCCCCAATGTTAACGCAATACTGGCCGTACGCCCGCTCGGAAGCCAAAATTTCAATATTGAACCTCCTCTTGGACAGTTTTGTTTGCAAAATATTCTTTGATTTACACAATATGCTATTTCAGTTATGAAGTAAATTCTAGCCATCAATCTTTCCGTGTAAAAATATTTTTAAACATCCAAGTCGTTTTGGAGGAGTATCCAAAAGTAGGGAAAAGATATCGTGTTGTTAATTGTTTTTTTTTTTTAAGCAAACACGAAAAAACGTGTTTACAAATAATTTACATAAATCACAAATATTTTTTTCAAACCTAGCTGTTACTAAGGAGTATGCTTTAGAACGTAACCGTTTTACGGCACTAAAGCGGTGGAAGGCCCCTAAAGCGTGGTTGATAAAACCCGTATCTATCTTAATCTGAATAATCACAACAATAAAAAAACTTTTTTTCCAAAAAATACTACCGACTTCCAAATAAGAAAACTACAAAGTGAAAAATAACTTTATTTTTGGAAGTCGGTGTCTTTCGTAGGTCCTTTTTTTTGCGTAATGGATACCGACTTACAAAAATAAAGTTATTTTTCACTTTGTAGTTTTATTATTTGGAAGTCGGTAGTGGAAAAAAGTTTTATTTTTATTTTTCACTTTTTAGTTGTACCTACCTAATAGGCAAGTTAAGCAGGCAGAATAAATAACCCGAATATTAAACTTGAACATAACCGGTGAAATTAGAGATCTGCGTTCCCTTAAGAGCGTACTGGCGTGATTTTATGTTATGAAATGGTATAATCAATAAACAGATATGCGATTGCAGCAATCCCGAGAGATTTGCCGTTAGTTATTGAAGAGTTCTGTCGTATATCTTCGAAGTTCTTCATCAGATCTTCACCAAATTATAATAGCACTAATTTCGAAACATACTCTTTCAAACAAAAAAAGAATTTTCAAAATCGGCCCACAATTGACGGAGATATTGGTGGTTAACACAAAAAAAAAACATAGAACCTCCTCCTTTTTGGTAAGTCGGTTAAAAATGAAGTAATAAGTAAACTCGCGCTAAAGGCCAAAAAACTATGAAAAATGTTATATTTTGAAAACTTCACTCTACCTTGCGGAAAATTCAAATTCGACCGATTTGCATTTGAACTTCTCTTAGAAAATACTTGTACGATAACGCCTATCGCCACAACTTAAATCAGTTGCGCCATCAGGAAGGACCCTTTTGTAAAGTCGCACATTTTGATAAAATTCCTTGGCACTTAGCGACCGACCGTTTTATTTAGTCTTTGCTGTACCTACGTTATTCGAGTATTGACCTACATTTGGCCGGTTGCCATTGCAACTGCATTTTATATGCACTTTCGTCCTTCAAATTAATGTAGGTAAACTTTAAATAAACTTGTTTTGAACACATTATTAGTTTTATTTAATGAAGACAAGCTTTTGTTCAGCTGTGGAATAGTACAAGTTAGAACCTACTATAAATAGGTCCTGGAAAATCTAAGGATTGCAAAGCATTCCTAATTAGAAATCTTTTTATTCAGCTGAAGTATGTTAATCAAATTTATATAGGGTGTCTCAGAATGTTTTTTCGTTTTAGATATATAAAAAAGCCGGCCAAGTGCGAGTGGTAATCGTGCACGAAGGTTCCGTACCATTACCGCAATAAAGGACAAAAAAATATATTTTCTAAAATCGTACATATGCGGACTAGCCTTAGGCATTTTCTACCAGTCGACCTTTGGGTGATGCAGAGACAAATTGTGGTAGGCGCAATAATTAAAGTACATCACGTTTGTTGTATGGGAGCCCCACTTAAATATTTATTTTATTCGGTTTTTAGTATTTGTTGTTATGGCGGCAACAGATATATATCATCTGTGAAAATTTCAACTGTCTAGCTATCGCGGTTCATGAGATACAGCCTGGTGACAGACAGACAGACGGACCGCGGAGTCTTAGTAATAACGGGAAAAACGGGACCCCGTTTTTACCCTTTGTGTACGGAACTATAAACGGAACCCTAAAAAAACACTACAATTAGTTCAATTTCGTTTTATTTATTGTTAAATTAACTAGCAGTTTTTTTTTTTTTTGTTTGTGAAACGACTTAGTGAATGCAATTTTCCACTTGCTGGCACTTATTTAGTTTGGCACTAAAATTTTCAATTACTGAACTGTAACAAAAAACGATAGAAATAGTTCAAACTTTGAACTAATTCAAACAAAAAAACACTAAGACACCCTATAGTTAAATGGAAACTATAGTTCGATTTAAACTTATTGGCGGCTCGGGACGGAACTATCCGCGAATCTGGTGCACAGCATCAAATTGAATGAAAGCTATACAGGGTGTCCCAGAAATCGACGTCAAGCCGTAAATGGGTGATAGACCAAGTTATAACAGTTCTCAGAAAAATACGAAAAAAAATCTATCTCATGTTTTTAAAAAATTATGTTCACTTTAAAGATTTACTAAAAAAATCAATCCCTGTAATGGTTCTTTAACTCCAATTGCTACAAATCCCATAATTTATCTAATTTTTTTATTATTATGTAATCTTGAATAATGCTTGTGTAGATTTTTGCCTAAAATTTAAAGCCAACTCCTCCTACTTAGAAGAAAATTAAACTTTTTCAAAACCAAATTATTCAAATTTACTGTTTCGCCCAACTTTAACTGACTGTACTGAAAAAAAAATGTACTACGCTAGTTTGGCAAGTACATTGCATACAAGTACATTTTGTGTAAAAACCGAGGCTATTTACAAAAAAAAATTTGACCAATTATTGAAAACGTAATCTAGCAAGTGTTACACCATTTTTGAATCCTTATTAAATGCGCCAATTTTTCATGTTACTTGCCAAACTAGCGTAGTACATTTTTTTTTCAGTACAGTCAGTTAAAGTTGGGCGAAACAGTAAATTTGAATAATTTGGTTTTGAAAAAGTTTAATTTTCTTCTAAGTAGGAGGAGTTGGCTTTAAATTTTAGGCAAAAATCTACACAAGCATTATTCAAGATTACATAATAATAAAAAAATTAGATAAATTATGGGATTTGTAGCAATTGGAGTTAAAGAACCATTACAGGGATTGATTTTTTTAGTAAATTTTTAAAGTGAACATAATTTTTTTAAAACATGAGATAGATTTTTTTTCGTATTTTTCTGAGAACTGTTATAACTTGGTCTATCACCCATTTACGGCTTGACGTCGATTTCTGGGACACCCTGTATAGTCCATCCACAATCCACACCAGCTTTCACTCAATTGTTAATTGGTGGGGTTTTATGCAGGGCGGGCGTAGCGTAGCGTAGCGAACATCAGAGCCGCCATTAAGTTTGAATGGAGCTGTAAATATCTGACTCCTTCGATCTCTAATGAAACCAGAATTTTGTATCTACTGGCATTCACCTGCCATTTAAAATTCTTGCTGTGGTAGTTCAAGAGTTACGGTATCCTACAGACAAATTAAAACTGTTGTAGTTTTAGGTCACTAAAAAGAGCAGTGGTAGCCCAATGGTAACGGCCGCAACTTACAAGCTGTAGGGCGTGGGTTCGAACCCAGGCAGGCGCTTTACTTTGTGTAAATTATTTCACACCACTGCTCTCAAAACGGTGAAGGAAAATATCGTGAGGAAACCGGCATTGTCTTACAACCAAAAATTCGAATTCCATCAACATGCACTGGGCCCGCGTGGTGGATTACGGCCCATTCCCTCTTACACAGCGGAGGCCTGCATGTACAACAGACTTTCTCCCTCTTCCCTACCTTCTACTCCTCTCGCCTCTCTATTTTTTGCAATATCTGGCCAGTACCAGCCACATCTGTCCCACATTTTTTTCTTAATAGAAAGTGGTTCTATGCATAAAAAAATAAATATGACATACCTATACCACTGCAGCATAGCTCCAGTGATAAGACAGCCTCCAGGCATCTGGAAGGACATTCTGCCGAACACATTCTGGAGTTCCCCGCTGTCTGGATGAAAGGCTGACTCGTACAACTGCTTGGCTCTTACTAATTGCTCATACTTTGTACCGGCTGGCTCTTGGCCTATTCTAGAGGAAGAGATGAAAATAATTTTGATTAAGTTGAGAGAATAGTATTGTAGTTAAATTAAACTTTTAACAAAAAACATACTCAAATAGTATTTTATCAAGAAAAAATGTAAAAGTCAACATAGTAATGGCAGTTATGGTTTAGCCTTACAAACAATATTTTGATTTTGATCTAAATGAAAAAGTTAAATTATAGTTACAATTTTTATTAACCTTGCTTTGGTGCTGCAATAGTTAAGCCAGAGACCATTTTATCATAAAAGAGAGTTTAAGATGCATAAGTACATAGTCCTAAGACTATTTTGTAGTTAAATTCAAGAGGACTTATTCCAATTAGAATCCAGAGCCTGGAAGTGTTTCTGATTAGTGGCAATATTATATTTGGTGCCCATTATATGGGACCTGAATAATATAAAAAAGGAGATGTATTTTTGTGTGATACTTACTTATACTTCAAATACAGATCCTTAGCGGCATGCAGCTCAGTTTCAGAAGCCAGTGACAGGAGAGGATTAGAGATGAATGCAAAATGTTTAAATCTACCCACAAATGTGCTCTGATCCCAGAGGGGTTGGGTAATGTCTAATCTTTCAGTTGCCATGGCCTGTATAGAAATAATAATTAATTATTATAATAAATAAGACTTAACTCCTGAGTACATTTTATATTCTGTTCATATATTATAATCATCAGTTTTTATTGTACAATAATGTACAAAAAGTCATTTACATAACTAAAGATAAAAATAATAATGAATTTGTATGTAATGAACATTATATTATCTGCTCAAGAAAGAAAAAATATTTTAATATTTTCACTAGCCTATACAATTTATTTTAAGCTCTCACTCAAGGTCTTCTATAAAGAATGTAACGAGTCTTATTACCTGCCGAATTTTTAGCCGAGTTATTTAAATAATAAGTACATTGTTCATGTATAATTAAAGTCCGACGTTATTAGCAGACAGACAACTTAAGACATCAACAAAATTACATTCCATGGCCTTGAACATACGACAGACAAATAAAACCATGGCAAAAAGTGCCGTCTTGCAAACAAGAATTGAAAAGCAGAATAATTTCGAATAGATTATGTAAGGACGCGTTTAATAAATAAAAAACTACAAAATATCGATGCGTTTTCGGCGAAATGAACGTGTATTTTACTTACTATAGTCTGTTTTAATTTCCTGAAGAGCGAAATATAGTTTCAAGTAAATGCTATTGATACAAAAAGATAAAAAATATGTGCGTGTTTCGCGAACTCAATAAAACAACTGGAATGGAAAACAGTCGCGTTCCGTTCGCAAAAAAAACTGCCTAGATGCGAAATGTCAACTTGACGTGTCAAATGTAATTCTGTCAAATGTCAGCTCAGCACGCAGCAGCATAGAAAAAAAACGCAGCAGTAAGCGGAAGTCACAGATTGTCAATACTAATACATAATCAATACACTTTATTTTTCACCCATTTGATTTCGAGTACAATAAGGCCTACGGGTCCTCTCGGGCGAATAAACCAACACGAATCTTATAAATGTGTCAATGTTACGGACAAGGTTTTGGAAAATAAGAATAATGGGAGTCACTTTCAAATGACCATTCAGATCAGTTGCCAGAACGCAAAATGTAAATTTCGTGAAGGTTTCACTGTGTTTCAACTTTGTCTTGTCTATGATTTAACAAAATATGGCGGCTGTCGTAGCAACAGCCGATATGACGATTCAAAAGAATTCTCAGATTTTAGTAAACGTAGAAGAAGCCCTAACCGATTTAATTGTTGTAACGTATTGCACTGACGATAAAAAGTTCCAAGGTGTGTTACTGGACTCCAGCAAAGGGTAGGTAACAGAGACATGACCGAGTGTGTTTTTATCGATTATTGGAAATACTCTTCATATTTACTATAATTTGACTGTATTTTTGCAGTAATTTACCTTATGGAGTTTATAGCCTCAACCCAGCATTCACCAAACATGCTGTTTCTACAAATGAAAGCGATAAGTTGCATTCCGTTAGTCAAAGGTTCACGTACCAAGAACCCCAGTATGAAGGCGAAAACTCACAAAGATCGAAGAAACCTGCTCCTAAGGGCAAACAGCAGCAAAAGATGACGGTCAGACTAAGACCTCGGAAGGTCTTATGTTCTAATTGCCAAGGGATTTGTAATGAGAACAATGAAAACGTAGACGTGTCTAAAAAACGTAAGTTAGAATCTGATGACGATACACCACACTTCTCTGAGTCATCAAGGACAGAAAAAAAGTATTTGATGGGCAGCATGCTTATACCCAAGCTGTCCAGGCTACATCCCAGCGAAATCACAAGTGCTGTAAGGGGTGCAGCGAAAAATGCCAATAAGGCTAGTGAAAAGCAAATTAGAAGTGAGAAATGTAGTAACGAGACCGTGACACAGGAAATGGCTTTCGTCAGTGTTTCTGATGACATGGACGGCGACAAGGACGACACAAAAGACGAAAATGACATTTCTTTTAGTTCAATGTTTTCAAGTGCAAAAACTCTTAAAATATGTTTTGGGGAAGGTGAAGGGACAGTTGTAAAAATCCCACCACTTTCAGGCGATTTTAATGAGGATTCAGGTGTTTCCTGTGACATGGGGAAGCCAACAAAAGCAGCTAAGAAGGCATTAAAGAAAGCTAAAAAGCAGGCTAAAAAAAATAGCTCATTAGAAAAAAGTCAAAGCATGCAGTCACCAAAACATGTTGGAGCGTTATCACCACACAACAATGTAACAAGTCCAACACTGGACCCATTAGAAAAGAAACACAAGCACAAGGTTAAGCATAAAAAGAAATACAAGAACCAGAAGAAACGTGATGAAAATACAAGTAAATGTACTGAAAGTGAATCCGTGGACTATTTTAGTGATATTAAAGAGCACTGTATAAATCAGAAGCTTTCAATAAGCTTGCAGAGACTAAATAGTAACTCCCCTGAGAAACCCAGTGAGAATGATCATATAGAAAGCGGTTCTGAGGATTGGGAGAATGAAGTGGTGCCGGATTTCCCAGCAAACGGTACTGACGGTGTTGGTGGTAGGTTATTACGGGTTTCTCCTGGAGATGTGGTGTGGGGCAAGGTGGTAGGGTTTCCATGGTGGCCGGGGAGGGTCCTCAGTGTCACACCAACATCTAAAGCGCATGTGGCTTGGTATGCTTCAACCACATCATCACTCATGCCATGTGATAGCTTGAGTCCATTCTTAGAAGATTTTAAGGTGAGTTATCATGATCATTGCTTTTGTCATATTTTCAGCTTGTGTTCATATTTAGCATGGTGGTTATAGTTTGTGCTTTCTCTGTGTAAGAAGAGATCTTTGCACTGCAGTGGGACAGTAAAAGGCTAGTATTAATATTAATTAATTCATATAATATTAGAGTTAACTTCCTTGCCAAGAACATTGACAAAAGAGTTCCAGGGTGTCCAGATTTATCTAGCTTAGCAAAATAACCTTTGCTCTAAGTAAATATTGTAGCCACATCAACAAATTGCATAACAACTATTATTGGTTTTAATAATAACATAAAAATGTGTTTTCCTCTTAGCATGAATTACTGTCAATAATAAGACATATTAAACAACTGTATGTAATGCAGTATATCTCTGGAAGTAAGATACAAAAAAAATTAGAAAATATAAATATAAAATGCCAATCAATAAACTCTCATCATCATCCTGGCGTTGTCCCATTTTACATCGGTTCAGCACAACACATTTTCTATTTGCAATCTCCCCAGCTTTCTGTCACACCATCGTTCACTCTCATTCATATCATTCCTCACACAAGCTATCCATTTTGTTAACTGACTTCAAAAAAACAGAGGTGCTCTAATTATCTGTATATTTTTTTTGCCTTGCTCTCCTTTAGCTATAATCATTACTCTGCCAATCAATAAATTCTCCATTTGCATTTTCCAGATACGCTTTCTGAAGAAAAAGAGGGGACCATACAAAGAGGCTGTGAAACAAGCAACAATCGAAGCTAAAAGGAACGAATCTCACGTAAGCGATCCACTAGCCAGCCCTACGCACAACCTGGCAACGGTTTCACCCCGCGCCATTGATGTGTTCTCATAGACTTAAGGTGCATCCGAATTTATTCAAAGTCATGTGATATTTAATAATTACTTGATTCGTTTGCACAAGTTGTTTTAGTATGGTGTTTATTTGTTGCACTGTAAGGGCGAAAATACACACGCCTGTAACTTTGAATGAAGTGTGGAAGAAGCTCAGCAGTCGGAAGTTATTATGCACATTTATATGCTAGTTACAGGCACGTATATTTTCGTGTAAATGTGGGTAGACATCTCTATTCCATCATTAATGCAACATCTATTTAGATAAATGTAAACCGATAATTTAATTATGTTGGTATCAAATTAATCTCGATTTTACGACAACTTTTGGCGTTGTTTGTGGAGAAAAGTACAGTAGGACCGATGAGTCGTGGCCCCTCTGAAGTTAGCGCCAAATGGTTGCGCAGAACATACTTTATGATTTTGAACGAAATGCCTGTTTTCTTCACGAGTGTACGCGTGTATGCGCGAACTTTCGCAAAGTCTACGTTCAGACGGGCCATCACTCATCGGTCTTCCTGTACTATTACCACATTGAAAATTCTGTGCATGGCTGCGAATTTGCCACCTGATACCAACATAACGAAAACTCAATGGACTGCAAATATAACATTCTCTAGTTAAGCTTTCAATGTAAAGAGTTAAAATTAATACTTTAAATATTTTGCTGGGTATTTAAATGTTTTTAAGGTGGACTACCCATCTATCAGTAGGTGTTTTTTACTCACCGACGTTGAACTACAAGGGACCTTTATAAATCATATTCTTATGGTACAAAACAGAGCCAACCTGTTTGTTTGTATTCAGATAGTAATTAAAAATATTTGTATGAGATTGTGATAAATTCTAAATAGGCTTGATGAATAACTTCTCAATTAAAAACTGGTTAATGATTTTTTATAGATTAGTATAACTTTTATTAAGAAAATCAAGTAATGGGTGGTCTCCTTTCGTCTTTATTGTACTTATAACGTATTTTTATATATGTATGTACAATCAATTATGTATTTATAATCCACGCTTGTTGCACTGTAGTACACTGGTGCATTGTCTAATCAAAAAGTCAGGTTAAAAAAAACTTAAAACAAAGCCTAATACAACAAAACCACTTAAAACGCCACAATTATTATAGGAACTTACTTTTTTTTACAATTTAACTTATACATTCAGTGTTCAATAGATAAATAATTGGATTTGAGACCAAATGCTTTGGAAAACTCGTGTTAGAATAGCGTTAGTAATGGTAAATAAGGTTACAAAGTTAATGAGGAACTCCTCAACCGTTCATTGTTCAGGGGGTTGCGGCAATTAAAAATCGGGGAAAGGTGCCATAGATAAATGAATAAATATAGTGTGAAATCACTCACCAAAGGATTTTCAAATATTTGACCTACTTATTTCAACTTTGTTGCTAAGAAAATCACACTGTCTAAACTCAGCATAGAACATTATTATTATATTTTTGTTTTAAATTTTTATGTTTTCTGTTAATATTGATATAAGAATTAATTACTTATGGCAATTCATCTATTATGTTACAAAACTTTAGGCCATTCCTTTTATTGTCTAACTCTTGGTTTTAAATTATCATTATAACATTTACTTGCATATTCTATAACTTCCTATAAATGTTATTTTTATAGTTTGACTTTAAAACCAAGAGAAGGATTTTGTTATTTACTTTTTAAGAGGTATTTTTAATTCTCATGGAAAGATAATTTCAACTTATAATCCTCGGCATGAAACTTGGCAAGGTTTTGGCGTAGTGTGTGTAAGTTCTGACGAACAACCATATAGAGCGAACGGAACATGGACGCGACGCAATTTGGTCAGTTGATCCTTGTGTCAACTGCCCAACCAATCGCGCGCTCGGAATGTTACCAGCTCCCCGCTTCACTACTAAAGAGACCTAAAAAACCGGCCAAGTGCGAGTCTGACTCGCGCACGACGGGTTCCGTACCATTATCGCAAAAAACGGCAAAAAAAAACACGTTTTTTGTATAGAAGGGGCTTCTAACTAATTAAATTACATATTTATTTTATTACGTTTTTAGTATTTGTTGTTATAGCGGCAACAGAAATACATCATCTGTGAAAATTTCAACTGTCAAGCCATCACGGTTCATGAGATACAGCCTGGTGACAGGCAGAAAGACGGACCGTGGAGTCTTAGTAATAGGGTTCCGTTTTTACCCATTGGGGATCCGTGGATCCCTAAAAAACGACTTCTCCAACGAAACGACGCATCTAAAGACTCTTTCCAACTTACGTGCCGAGGATTATATCTGTGCATTTCGCTGGAATGTGACCCCACTCTCGGCTAACTGCGCGGCACTCAGTCGAAAGTCAGTTTGGGACCGTCCATTAATCACGTGAGGCTTGAAAGGGTTTAGCAAAATTCACGAAATATCACAAGAGGGAGGAAGGGTGTAGTAACATATCACGTGTATTTATTTTTTCGTCAAACGCGTGATTCCTAAACCGAAAAGCGGCTTGTAGCAGTCAAAAACAACCTGCAACCTTTCTGTCTAGACATTATTGTCATGCTCCTTAACTTCAGAATAAAATTAGATTAAATTTTATACCTGTATTTAAAGATAATATTCTAAAAATTTTAAGATTCTACTAAAAATACACATGATTTTGGGTGGGGGCGGGGAGGTTAGTCTTAAACCTCACCACGAGAGGGAGGGTTTAAAAAATGCAAAAAAAAAACCATCACGTGATTAATGGACGGCCCCTTTGAAGTCACAGCGCTAGGTGCACAGTTACTTGACGGTGTTGTATAGTATCAATCGGTTGCTATACGGGATGTCTAAAACCGACGCGAAAAAAAACCATGAATTCAGTACATGATTCTGGACAAATTTCCAATACTAGGGGTATTGGAAATTTTCGACAGATTTTTCCTGTAACCAGTTCAAAATCATTATTCCTATCTAGCTCAATTAGATTTTTAATTATTCTATATATAAAGAGAGAAAGTGCGTACGGCGGCGTGTGTAGGTACTAGCTGGCGGCGTTGACCTCAAACGTGAACAGGAAATTAGCTTTTGAGTTTTATTTTCATTGCCGTTTTTGTGAAAAAAGGGAATTAATGGTTTTATAAACAATTTTTTTTTATCATTATTTCCTACAACACTAGGGGGTCCAGAATCATGTACTGAATCCATGCGTTGGTGTCAGACACACCCTATTATGATATTTTAATTTAGAACTATTATTGCGGTAAAAGTGCTGTTTGATTTCGTAATTGGTCTTTATCTTGTTATATTCTTTTGGTAAAAGCGATAAGTTTTATTTTTATTTTAAGACAATGCTCAGAGCTATAAAGCGAAACTTGTATCGCTAATTATTTGTTATTCTTTGCGGTTATTAGAAGATACTTTACCTAAAATATTATAAAATGAAACAATGCTTTAACCAATTCCAAATTTTTACCTATGTAAACAGAAACAAGTTGTTCTAAAAGTTGTATATTTTTCTATATTCAAGCTTATCTAAGGTGAGGTAGTCAGAGGCACTTGCAAACGAAAGGAATTCTGCCAAAGATGAATGATCTTTGCCCGACTTGTGGTGATTTAAGATAATTGTTCATAATTTTATTATAATATTGATGTGTAAATATTCAGAATAAAGCCGTATTTTATTAGCGTAGTCTGCCACAGTGTATCATCTTATCATTACAGGAAATGTATTTTTAAAATATAAACTCTTCACAAACCATGTCTTTTTTTCTCTTTTGTGGGTTTCCTAACAAAATATTTTATAGTAAAACACCACGTACAATGCCGCAACAAAACACCACGTAGGTATGTTACCGGAGCAAATCAACAAGACAAGAGTGTTGCAGCCAGATACCACGTGTGTATGTATCGCAGAGAACTTTATAATATACTGAAAGTAAACATAAAGTAACGCTAGCATAGTGCTACAAAAAAAACACCATGTGTAACTACAATCGTACCACACGTTGTGTATTTCCACACCAAAACATGTTCTTCCGCAGCAAAACTGCACGTGTTTCCATAGCAAAACAATACGTGTGTTTCCTTCCGTTGTCCCGCAGCAAAACTCATGTTTCTGCAATAAAAATCACACGCGTGTTGCCGCAGCAACACTAAACATGTTTCCGTAGCAAACAACAAGTGTTTCCATCCGTGGTTCTGCAGCAATCTCGTGTTTCTGCAACAAAAAACACGCGTGTTCTCGCAGCATAACAACACGTGTGTTTCCGCAGAAAAACTCCGTGTTGCCGCAGCAAAACTACGTGTTTCCCTAGCAAAATAACACGTTTCTTTCGTGCCGCTGTTCCATAGCAAAACTCGTGTTTCTGCAACAAAAAAAAACGCGTGTTTCCGTAGCAAAACAACATGTGTCTATCCGCAGCGTAACAACACGTGTGTTTCAACAGCAAAACTCCACATTTGTTGCCGCAGCAAAACTCCACGAGTTTCCATAGCAAAACAATGCCTTTGTTTCCTTCAGCTGTCGCAACAAAACTCTTATTTCTGCAACAAACAAACACGCGTGTTTGCGCAGCAAAACTCCGTGTGTTTCCTCAGCAAAACACCTTGTTTGTCTTTGGCTGGAATTAAAGTGGATTGTATTTTGGCTTAGTTTTTATGCCGTTACTATTACAAATAATAATATTAAACTTATTGTTGTTTTGCTAAATAAATAAATATTTTATTAATCAGGAAGATTCACAATAGCTGGGCGGGATCAGCCTATTGCTTCAACGAATAATCCAAAAAAGGAGAATGAAGAAGCATTGCCAGCAAAGCAGAGATCCTGGTGTGAAAAATCAACTCAATCACATCAACAGACAGCTGAAACACATTTTAGACAAGGATCGTAATGACGGATTTCATAATAAAATTATCTCACTGGCCTGGATACTACTGCTTCCTCAGATTATTAATTATGGAAAGCCACCAGAAGACTGAAACGGCCTGTTAGTGTTTCTCCTCCTATAAGAAAATCTGACGGTTCCTGGGCACGGACGGACTAAGAGAAAGCCGAAACCTTCTCAGAACGTCTCTCAAAAGTCTATATTCCTCATCCATATGAAGGCTCTCCAGTAGATGCCGCAGAAATTACTGACTATTTGAATACTCTTAAAAATACGGATGAAATGCTCTTAAAATTTACAAAGACAGAAGTTGCCCGAATCAGTGCCGTAAATAGGGTGGTGCCACCGGTGCCCAGGCACAGGGCGTAGACTCTGGGGGGCGCAAGAATGGCCAGACCAAGCAAGACTATTATTTTTTCGGTTTGCTCCTGATAAATACCCGCTGCGCCCCTAGTGCTCGATTCCAACACATACGTACCTACATACCAGTATCATTAAAAACGTCTATTCAATTATTGAATTTTGGGCTGAATTAGTCACTTTAAAGAGTCAAGTTGAAACGACTATATATATTATTTAATAAATGTGACCGTAGTTCAATTCTTGGTCTTCTTAAAGCTATAGTCGAACTAGATTTTAAGAGATGTTTCCCAATGTAGTAGTCGCTGTAAAGATTTTTTTAACAATGCCAGTGACTGTAGCTTCCTGCGAAAGATCATTCAGTAAGCTCAAATTAATAAAAACTTACTTGCGCTCAACGATTGGCCAAGAAAGGTTGACCGGCCTAGCGATTTTGTCGATTGAACGCGACATAGGACGGTGCCTGTCGTATGAAAACGAATTCGCAATGAAGAAAGCGCGAAAAGTAAATCTTTAAAAAAGTTTATGGCTTGCTTTAATAAATCTTTACTATCTGAACTTATTAATTTGTGGTCTCATTCATTTTTGTGTTGTGTAGTTGTGAATAATCTTGCAAATCTTTTCGAATAAACTTTTTTTCACTTATTCATACTTATACGCAATTTAAATTAAGCTACCTTCCATATTCAAAACTCTACCCTAAACAAGTAGGTACTTAAAATTATAAAGAAAAATCAAGGGCGCAGTTATAGAAGCTCGCACAGGGCGCAGAAAAAGCTATTTACGGCACTGGCCCAAATCATAAAAAAATCGGACCCAAAAATTTCACCAGGATACGACCTTATTACAAACCGCATATTACAAGAACTACCAGAATCTGGCATAACTTTTCTGATGTCATTATTTAACGCCATGACAAGACTGCAGTTATTTCCCCTGGAGTGGAAGCTTGCGCAAATTATACTCAATACTACTGAAACCAGACAAACAACCAGAAGAAGCAAAATCATATAGACCCATAAGCCTGTTACCTATCCCATCCAAAATATTTGAATCTCTACTGCTGCAACGAATTCTACTTAAACTCAAAGAAAAAGAACTAATTCCTGACCATCAATTTGGGTTCCGCAGTAAACATGCAACTGTCGACCAAGTGCACAGACTAGCAAATAAGATCATGGAATCACTGGAGGCAAAGTCTTACTGTACCAGTGCATTTTTGGACATATCTCACGCGTTTGACCGCGTTTGGCATGCAGGTCTGCTTTTTAAATTAAAAAAACGCTCTACCAGTTCACGTGTACGGAATACTAAAATCATTTCTACAATAGCGCCACTTCATAGTACAAAGTGGGGAAGCACTGTCTGATCTTTGTCCCATACAGGCAGGAGTGCCACAGGGTAGCGTACTGGGTCCCATACTCTACTTATTGTTCACTGCAGACTTGCCGACATTCGAATCACTGACTACTGGAACCTTTGCTGACGATACCGCCATACTAGCTGCACATAGTGACCCATTAATTGCTTCACAAATACTCCAAGAAGGACGAAATGGTATATCAGACTGACTTAAAAGTGGCGGATAAAAGCCAACGAAAACAAATCAGTCAATGTTACGTTTACTTTAAGAAGAGGATCCTGTCCTCCAGTCACACTAAACAACATTGAAGTCCCACAAGCAGATCATGTGAGATATCTTGGAGTGCATTTAGACAAAAGACTTACCTGGCAAAAACATATTTTCACTAAGAGGAAGCGAAAACACGAAATCTTTACTGGCTCATAGGGCGAAAGTCTCAGCTATCTCTCGAAAACAAAATACTCTTGTACAAGGCAATACTGAAGCCCATCTGGACATACGGGATCCAATTATGGGGCACCGCATCTCACTCAAACATAGAAATCATACAGAGGTTTCAAAATAAAGCTCTGCGTATGAATACCAACGCGCCCTGGTTTACGCGCACATACTGAGCGAGCCAGCGATAGCACCAACCAACATACTGCTGAATGTCCCATGAAGTAGACAGATTGTAATAAATTAAAAACTCATCCAAAAGTTTAACCCCCATAAAGGTTTAATTTCCAAAAATCCCTTATAAGTGCTCCCCTACATTATAAAAAGAAGCCCTGTACAGCAAAATTCATCAAAAATCTTTAACACCACCTAAATCGTCTTTTAGGAGTAGTTTTGAAAAACTAATAATGAAAACCTTTATTATTTACATTAGTTAGTATTTATGCCAAGTTTCAAATATATAAACCCAACAAATTTCTACCTTTTCACCTCCTTACTGAATTGCTGAAATGAAACAGAATTGCCAAAAACCAATAAATACATGAATTCTTTTTATCAACTAAAAGTGTAATTCTTTAATTTCACGTGTCACACTTTAGAGCGTAGAAGTTTCACACAAACTTTCAACCGACTTATTCCCTTAGGGGTAGAAAAAAAACTCAATTGCTTTATTGAAAGAAAACGTGCCAGGCTGTTCGGCTGAATTTCAATTCAAACATATAAACCCTATGACAGTCCTAAAGGCTTTCCGGCAAATAAAAATAAAATTAACCGAGTACCTATGGGGAATGTCTGTTAAAGTTTGTACATCTATAATCGAGACCGTAGCACCATACTTGGCTTTAATTTTTAATTTGTGTGTGGACCAAGGAGTCTTTCCAGATGTAATGAAATTCAGTAAAGTTATACCTCTTTTTAAATCCGGCGACCATAATGACACCAATAATTATAGACCTGTTTCCGTGTTGCTGGTTTTCAGTAAGGTCTTTGAAAAAGTTATGCTTAGTCAAATGCTTATTCATTTTAACACTAATAAAATCTTACACGAACAGCAGTATGGTTTCACCAAAGGACGTTGTACAACTGATGCTGGTGTCTCCTTATTAAAACACATATTTGCAGCGTGGGAGGAAGCCCAAGATGCTATTGGAATCTTCTGTGACCTCTCAAAGGCTTTTGATTGTGTTAATCATGAAACCTTACTTTTAAAGCTGGAACATTACGGATTAGGTAAACTTGCACTAAGCCTAGTGAAATCTTATTTAAATGACAGGCAACAGCAAGTTCAGATAAATGGTGTAAATTCACGGGGCTTAAAAATAAAAATGGGGGTACCACAGGGCTCTATATTGGGTCCTTTCCTCTTTCTGGTGTATATAAATGATCTACCGCATTTATTGAAAAAACAACCACATATAGTATTGTTTGCTGACGATACGTCCTTAATATTTAAAATCAATAGGCGTTCCACACGTATTGATGACGTAAACAACGCTCTACAGCAGGTCCAAAACTGGTTTACTGTTAATAATTTAGTACTAAATGGAAAAAAAAACGAAGTGCATAAGATTTGCGTTACCGAATGTTAAAAGTAATAACTTGGAAATAATATTGAACAAGGAGAAACTAGAAATCGTCGAAATCGCGGTTTTCCTAGGAATCACGCTCGACTCGAGGCTACAATGGGGTCCTCATTTAACATCTCTGGCAGGACGGCTTAGTTCAGCAGCATATGCTGTCAGAAAAATCCGTCAATTTACTGATGTACATACCGCGAGGCTGGTCTATTTTAGTTACTTTCATAGTATCATGTCTTACGGTATTTTGCTATGGGGACGGGCTGCAGACATAGAGTCTATTTTTATTCTGCAGAAAAGAGCTATCAGATCCATATACAATCTTCGCAGGCGCGATTCTCTTAGGGAATTATTTAAAGATATCAACATCATGACGGTACCTTGTCAATACATTTATGAAAATATAATGTATGTCCGGAAAAATATTCATCTTTTTACTAAAATAAGTGATAGGCACAATTTTAATACTAGAAATAAGGACAAGTTAGATCAACCTCGATTCAGGGTAGCTAAAGTAGCTAGCTCTTTTATGGGGTACTGTGTAAAATTTTATAATGAAATTCCACTAGAAATTCTCCAATTAAACGAGTCAAAATTTAAAACATGCATTAAACGCACACTATGTAGACAAGCATATTATAAATTGGAAGATTATCTCCTTGATAAAAATGCTTGGCTAAATGCCGGTCCTGCTCCACAGCCACATACATTTGTAGCTACAAATTAGTTTATATTGGAAGAGATGCTGCTGCCCTTTTCGTATTGTTGTTTTCAGTGTTTTATTTTTATTTCATTTGTTTATTTCAATAGGACTTAGGATTCTTTACATGTTATATTTAGAAATAATAGCATTGTATAATGTAGAAGCACTTTTTTTTTTTTTCAAATTTGTGAATGTGAAGTACCATGGAGCATTTTTATTAGGTTACAACTTTTTTTTTTTTTTATTTTGACATTGCGAGCATGGCAGTTGAGAGTTTGTCATGCTCACTCAAATGTCTCGCTGTTGGTGGCGCGTGTTATTGGGTCATTCGGTTCCCTTCAAAATGGTTGAGCTGAGTGGGGTTGATGCACGCGTCATGCTCGTGAACGGGTGCCGTCAGATGAGACTGGTCATCTCTTAGCTGCCAGTGGCTTAATTCAGTTCCTATCTTTTAATATTTTTTTATTATTATCTACATTGTGCTCACATAATGGAAGCAACAAGAAGTATGTAACCAAACATTATATGTAACACATATTATTTAAAAGAGTGTCCATGGAGTTTCTTGCACGTTCTTCTCCATAGAGATCTACTCCTTGGAACGTGCAACTTAGCTTCACTTGTTAGTTTGACTGACCGACATTTTGACAATTCAAAAGTGCCTGTAATTGGTCTATTTGAAATAAACGTTTTTGATTTGATTTGATTGATCATTGTTGTTTAAGCAAGTGACAACAATTTCAGATGTTTTACCTTCCAAACCGAAGATATTTCACATAGAGTTTCAACCCCCATTTTATCCCTTTAGGGGTAGAATTTCCAAAACTCAATAAATACATGAATTCTTTTTATCAACCAAGAGTGTAAATCAAAAATTCCATGTGTCCTATATACAAACTATAAAAAATTCATACAAACTTTGAACCCTTTTTTACCCCTTTAGAGGTAGAATTGCCAAAACCCAATAAATGCATAAATTATTGAAGCTGTCTTGAATATGAAGTAATTTATTTTGATAAGGATTAATAACAAGATACAAATAAAGAGCCTTTTCTAGCGACAACATTTCAATTAAAATTCTAAAATATAAGAACACGTGTGTGGCATAACCATATTAGTTAGACATATGATGTCGCGACACTTTTTGTAAATAATGATGTGTTCTGCAAAGTACATTATTTTTTATACCTATGCATAAGTATATACATTGTTTTTATACCTATGCATAAGTTTTATTTTGTCGATTTTGTCAAGATTAATTATTTTATAGGATTTATCTCGTTGATTTTATGAAGACTAATATTATTAGTTTTAAGCTCTTGTTTAGTTTTGATGAAAATAATTATAAGAAGGACTGATTTTAACCTAAAACTTTATTACCAACATTTTTAATAAATAAGTGTTCATTATTTGATGATTTTTATTAGATCAAAGTTACCCCTTATGACAAAAATGACAATATTTATTTTGACCGCTGACAGATTTTGATTTTTTAAATTTTATTAGCATTATATTTGGGGTTACTTTGTAGTTACGCAATAAAGTATGGGATTATCAAAGTACCTTTCGTGTAACTTTGATCAGACAGGTTTTATTTATTTTCTCAAAATCATGCCGTATTTTCACTTATTATTACAGGAATCGAGAGTAATAAAAAAACCAATTACAAGACTTTTTTTGTATTTTTTTACACCCACAAATTTAAAAGATATGGTCCTTCAAAGTTTAATATTGATCAAAGTAACCCCGGTCTATGGAACGCAATTAAGACGTACCTAATACCCTTTCAATTAGAATATACGCAATTAAGGCGTAATCTTCAAAATCCTATGATTTCGCCGATCTGAGGCATATTCTCTGACCCCTATGACCCCTCCACTCTGCTCCATAAGTACAAAATCAAAATCAAAAATAGTTTATTTCAAATAAACCTTAAAGGTACTTTTGAAATGTCAAACAACAAAAAAATATGACGCTAGTTGCAAATTCGCAAACGTCAGTAGATCTCAATGGAGAAGAATTTGCAAGAAACTCCACGGACACTCTTTTCCATCAGTTTCAATTACAAGGTTTTGGTTACATAAAAAATAAATACATATATGTGAGAACGATGCAAAAAGACGTGCACGTAAAAGCGTCTAGAGTAACAAACAATTTCAACATAAAAATGCAATGACAGGCCGAGGCAGCTAAGTTATGACCAATCCCAACTGATGGCGCCCGTTCACGAACATGACGCGTGGATCGGCACCACTCAGCTCAACCATTATGGAGGGAACCGAATGATCCAACACATGTGCCACCATCAGAGAGAAATTAGAGAGAGCATGACACACTCAAATGCCAGGGCACACAGAAGTCAACCAACGACACATAGGTAGATTTACAGTCGGAACATAGTACTCACACATGTGCTGTGCAGTTATATAATACTAAAAGAAATTGAGTTTATACAATACAAATATATTCATACAGTCTTCAGCAGCTCCAACAATACTTCAAAACTTTTCTGCCCATCACTAATTGTTCTTGCGCCCTAATGGCTGCGGAGCGGGACCAGCATTTAGCCAAGCATTTTTATCAGCGATGTAATCCCCCAACTTATAATATGCTTGCCTGCATAGTGTGCGTTTTATACAAGTTTTAAATTTCGTCTCATTCAGTTCTAGAATGTGGGGAGGTATTTTATTGTAACATTTTATACAGTACCCCATAAAAGATGATGCTACTTTAGCCAGCCTGAAACCTGGCTGGCTAAAGTAGCATCATGGCGGATTAATTGGTCCCTATTTCTAGTAACATAATTATGTCTGTCGCCGTTTTTACTGAAAAGATGTAAATTTTTTCTAACGTTCATGATGTTTTCATAAATATACTGACAAGGTACCGTCATGATGTTAATGTCCTGAAACAGTTCCCTTAGAAAATCGCGCCGGCGAAGATTGTATATCGCTCTGCTGGCTCGTTTTTGCAGAATAAAAATTGACTCAATGTCTGCAGCCCTTCCCCATAGTAAGATACCGTAAGACATTATACTATGAAAGTAGCTAAAATAGACTAGCCTCGCGGTATCTACATCAGTAAACTGACGAATTTTTCTAACAGCATAAGCTGCCGAACTTAGCCGCCCTGCAAGTGATATTAAATGAGGACCCCATTGCAACCTTAAGTCTAGCGTGATCCCCAGGAATACCGTTTTATCGACAAATTCTAGCTTCTCCCTACCCAAGATAATGTCACAATCAGTACTTTTGACAATCGGCAAGGCAAATTTTACGCACTTAGTCTTTTTAGCATTTAAAACTAAATTATTAGCCGTGAACCAATTTTGAACCTGTCGCAAGACGTCATTTACGTCGTCAACGTTACTCGTACGTCTATTTATCTTAAAAATCAAAGAAGTGTCATCAGCAAATAACACCATGTTTAAATTGTTATTCAATAGATGGGGTAAATCGTTAATGTAGACTAGGAATAAGAAAGGACCCAAAATTGAACCTTGGGGTACCCCCATTTTCACAGTTAACCCGGACGAATTGACACCGTTCATTTGAACTAATTGCTGTCTATCATTTAAATAAGATTTTACTAAACTCAACGCTGATTGGCCTAGCCCGTAATGCTCAAGTTTCATAAGTAATGTTACATGATTAACGCAATCAAACGCTTTCGACAGGTCGCAGAAAACACTTATAGCATCTTGTGCCTCTTCCCACGCATCAAAGATGTGTTTTAATAAGGTGACACCAGCGTCGGTCGTACAACGTCCTTTGGTAAAACCATACTGTTTATCGTGTAGGATGTAATTAGTATTAAAATGAATGAGCATTTGATTTAGCATTATCTTTTCAAATATCTTGCTGAAAACCGGCAGCACCGATACTGGTCTATAATTATTCGTATCTTTACTGTCCCCGGATTTAAAAAGTGGTATAACCTTACTATGTTTCATTAGATCCGGGAAGACTCCTTGGTCTACACACAAATTAAAAATTAAAGCTAAGTACGGCGCTATAGTCTGAATAATGGAGGTACAAACTTTGATGGACATCCCCCATAGATCTTCGGTCAGTTTGATCTTGATTTGCTTAAAAGCTTTTATTACTGATATTGGGTTTATATGTGAAAAGTTAAATTCAGTCGGGCAAGCTGAAACGTTAGCGTTTAATAAACCAGAAGCAAGCGAGGGCGAAGAATTTAAGGTTTCAGTAGTTTTAATTGGGATACTGGTAAAGAAATTTACAAATTCTTGAGCAACTTTTTTGTTATCTATAATAAGTCCATGTGTAGTTTCAAGCGTGTAATCAGTATTATTTCTTTTGTTCCTATTCGTTTTATTGTTTATAATTTTCCAAACTATCTTGATTTTATTTTCTGCGGTTTTAACCTTATTGCCAATGTATAAAGCCTTAGCTACTTTACACGTATTTCTAAAAATTCTTGAATATGTAGCAACATACTTATTAAAAGTTTCAGTGTTAATATAAGGCTTAAGGCCATACAGCTCGTAAAGTCTTTCCCTACTTTTCCTGAGTCCTTTAGTCGCCCAGTCACTGAATAAAAACTTAGAGCCGTAGGGAGTAGTAAACGAACTAATAAACCACACAGACCGATTCGTACTGTCCTCGCCGCCGAGGCCCATCGCGTGTTCTTTCAATAAATTAGCGCCAGCACGCGATTAGCTGAGCATTAGTTAAATTATTAGATTTAAAAGGAGTTTCTGATCCGTTCTTTTCCACGTAGGTATTTTCTGAACGGATGGTAAAATCACTAAACAAAATCCAGCCCTAGTTGTCCCCCCAGCGACGCCATAAGCCGAGGTTCGTATCCCTTATGGGATAGCCCTCAGCGTGGTTGCTTAGGTTTAGCCTTTTTGCCTGGCTGGAGGCTTTAAAGCTTAGTCTCCACAGGATCGCCCGGTTAAGCAGTAGCCTATCATTATAAAAAAAAAAACGGCATAGATGATAAATAGAAAATTGGCGGCAAAGCTGAAAATTCTCTGTAGGGCTCCAGAGTCTGCACTCACAACAAATCACAATTACATTTTTTCGCAACGCTAATGCGCACCAGACGGCGACAAGACCATAGAATAAAAATTACTCAGTCAACAATAAATATCATGGCGTCGGCGGATCCACAGACCGTCGGTGTATTTTTTTATTCATAATTGTCTATTAAAGTATCGAATGAAACCAAGAATTATCGAGAATATAAATTGAATAGTTAAAATGAGTTCCAACGGTTCAGAGAGTGAAATGGAGTTTGGTTGTACTCCACCAGATTTAAGATCAGAAGCCAATGACAATATTTGTTTTTCAGCTGACAGATTTTGAATTTTTAAATTTGATTGGCATTTTAATTGGGGTTACTTTGTAGTTACGCAATAATAAAAATAGTTAGATAGGGAGTATCAAAGTAACCCCATCTTTCGAATAACTTTGATCAGACAGCCGCATTTTTCACTATTATAGGAATCGAGAGTAATAAAAAAACCGGACTTTTTTTGTATTTTTTTACACCTACAAATTTAAAAGAAATGGACCTTCAAAGTTCAATATTGATCAAAGTAACAGAACAGGGGGGTGACCATAAGCTCTTAGAGTAAGGTTATTTTGAGATCGCGTAGGTGACAGATGTATACAAGTCATATACATCTGTCCCCTACACACACTCATAAACTTACTCTAAGAGCTTATGGTCACCCCCAGAAGTAACGAACCTCATCACAAGTTCAACGAACAAAAGTAAATGTACCGGGGAAATCAATAACATTTTCTTTTCTTTTATTATTTGCCCCAATATGACTAATGAACTTAATTAAATTAAATGTGTAATATAAAAAGTATGTTTTATTTCCCTGCAATAATTGAGAAAAGCACTAGGTATATATGCCTCGGCGGAAATGGCAATTTCCTGTCTCGTATTAGTGAAGGTCTCGCCTAAATTCATACTCGACCTGCAATTGCCTATTTCACGGCCTTTGCAATAATGTACTTTTATTTAATGAAAGGGCCCGGTTAGATTCGAAATGTGAATTTACTTCATTTT
This sequence comes from Orthosia gracilis, assembly GCA_947562075.1. Taxonomy (NCBI): domain Eukaryota; kingdom Metazoa; phylum Arthropoda; class Insecta; order Lepidoptera; family Noctuidae; genus Orthosia; species Orthosia gracilis. Next base: position 3,292,001 of record OX387270.1, on the reverse strand, counting down.
AATCTCCTATAAAATCTTCTGTAAGAGGTCCGTCTCGACAACGAAGCGAAGTGACGAACAAAGATTTTAAATCTTACAGATAAGATAACATTTTAGCAGGAAAACATCCAGGATCGACAACTTAACAGATATTATATATACATAAACCTTATCTATGCACAGTTCACCTGCAACCTTTAAAGAAAAGTTTTTGATCTCGAAGTGATCAAAAAGTTAGCAGAAAAAGTTTTTGAATAAGTCAAGTTTTTGCTGTTTATATTTTTTTTCAAAAATATAAAGTAATTTTTAATTTTATATACATAAACAACTTGAAAATATTAAGTAGTATTGTTGTATGTATAAGATATTTTTCCTTAAAATATCGTTAGTTAGCAGGTTTTGGGTATCGACCTCATACAGCCTGCCTCAGTGTGCGCCGGTTGTCTCTGAAGTGTTAGTTTTAATTCTCAACACACCAAGCAAAACACCACACGTGTTTCTCAAAAAAAAACATCACATGTATTTCTGCAGCAAAACACCACGTGTGCTTCTGCATCAAAACACCACGTGTGTTTCTGCAACAAAACACCACGTGTGTTTCTGCAGCAAAAAACCGTATGCGTTTGCGCAGCAAAACACCTGATCTTTGCTGCGCTTTAGAAATGATTTTAATTCAAACTTTGCTTCCGTGAGCGTCATTAATTAGACTTTGATTTTTAGGGATATTTTGATGAAAAATTATAGTTTTGGGTCTGAAATGCTTATCCAGCGGGCAAATATTTATGTGCAATCATTGAAACATTCACGATCACGGTAAAGTGATGCTGGAATTTCATTGTAGTAATGACTTCATCAGCGAAGCTTGTTTAGTGGAAGAATAACTCAATATAATATATTATTAATATAATATAATATTAAATAATTTAATATAATATAGTATTTGGAAGCACATAATAATTATGTGCTTTCAAATACTATATTATTTATCCAAAAAACATAAGAATGTCCGCATTCTAATGCCAAACTTGTTTTATGTGACTATATCAAAAACTTAGTAGCCAGATCATTAAATTCCCAAAAAGAACGACCACAAGTCAAGTCTAATCAACAGTCAACTGTCAAATTCGCTTTCAAAGTCGGGCGTTACTTCGATTTGTCATTTCGAAAGTTCAAAAAAATGTTTGCATAATTTTGCCAAACATCTTGTTTATTTATTTGTTAAGTAGTGTATTAGCTTATATCAACAATGAGACGAACATACAGGTCTAAAAAAGACACCGGGGGTCTTATAGACCGCAGAGACTTGTTGCAAAACTTGGACGAAAAGAGCTCAGCTTACGATGCCTTTTTCATAAAAAACATCAAACAAACTAAGCGAGAATTATCTTGTGTTGGATCTTCTAACGCTCATGCAGTTGCTTCTAACCGAGTACGCAAGAGGAAGTACGTAAAAAGGATAGTAAAAGAGGTAGAAACTCCTTGTCAGGAGAGTATGACTCGATCGGCGTATTTGACTCCAGACAAGTCTATTCGAGTGAACAAACCTTTGGATCCATTCGATATGCTGCTAAATTCATCAAATGCGTGTACTGTGGAAGTTCTACCACATAAGACTGAATCTGTGACTAGCAAGGTGGATCTGTTTGATAAACTTGTGCAGAAAAAGTAAGTAAAACTTATCATGGTTATAAAAGTTAATATGTGTATTGTATATTTCACTTTTTTATTAGTATTAGTGATATTTATAATAACAGAGAGAGTTTAATATCACGTGGACGTGGGGAATGTATAGCACCGTGTGTGACTTACCTCCACTACATACCTTGCCAATCTACATGTCGCGGACTATATAGTTACTTAAATAATAGCATGAACTAATGCTATTTACATTATAAATTATAGAAAACTATTTATATATTTTTTTAATGTAATTATTGCCTAGGGATTTCTTCCTATGTCATGGGTGAGTTTACAAACATTTAAACTCACATGCACAAGACACCGAGAATATTATTAATACATTTTTTTTTCCATTCAAGAATGCAACATACAACCAACCATGTCTATACATAAAATTAGAATACTTCAAACTATCTACTCCTTTAGGTTTCCCTAATTTGCTGCAATATGTACTGAAACAATTTATTACTGATTTCAGAGAAAGTAAAACATATACTAGAAGAAAGACAGTGAAACCCAAAAAGGTTACCTATTCCGACAGTTCTGGTAAGTAGACTTTTTATTTTATATAATAATGAGCTTTTGTCAATATCACTTCACAAAATTACACACTACAACAAGAATAACTTATTTACAATATAGTTACCTATAATTCTCTAATTGAGAATTAATGTGTACACGGCAAACAATACATGGAGACTAAATCGCTAACCAGTTCTTTTAAAAAATTGCAGATTCTGATAAAGAAAACTCAGAAGAGAAAGTAAATATTACAAGAAACACATCAGATATAAAAGCATACCAACTCCAAATAGAAAACGAAGCTAACACTACTCCAAAGAGGTTTAATGACTCTATCAATAACATAGTAAACAACTTATCACTACTAAATAAACTGAAGCATAAGAAAAGCTTCAATGATTCCATGAAAAAACCTCTAAATAACCACAAACATAGACTGACTAGAAATATACAATCTCCAATCTTACAAAAATCTCCATTATGCAGTACTCCATTCAAAGTTAAATATAGAGGGGAATCTATATTCAAATTCTCACCTATTTCAATTACAAATGATGATAATATTCCAAAATATACTACTGAAGATAATAGCAATGATAGTATAGTGTTCTTAGGTAATAATAAAACAATAAGTCATAAAGGTTCTAAAGAAAATGCCCAGACATCTGCCATAGATTTTATTGCCAATAATAGCATAAAATGTGATATAGACAATGAAGTATTAAGGCCTGAAATAGAAACAAATACCGAAGAAGTCTTACATAGTGATAATACAGTAGAAGTAAAGGAGAGTATTGAAATAGCTAGTAAAAGCAATGCAACTTCTAGTATTGAAATAAGTTCCTTTCAAACGACTGAGGTGGAACCATTTTTAGGTTTTGCCAATGATTCTAATAAAGAAATTATTACTGAAGACGAAAGTCTTGAAAGAATCTCAGATTTAGATGACACTGTACCTAGAAATGATATAACTGAAATTGAAGTAAAACAGAATTGTAGATATTTAAAAGAAGACTGTCAGTATAATTTTAGTACTGAGACTAATAATGTGAAAGAAGATAGTAATACGTCATTAGAATCCGATAATGACGACAAAGATTCTTTGTATGATACATGCAATAGTGACCAGAGTTCTATTGGAGAAAAAGAAGTTGTAAAAGAACCTATTGTGAAGATTTGGAGAATGAATGATTCATCATTCTGGAGGTATTATAAGAATATGAAAGCCTTAGGCTCTGAAGGTGATGAAACTCTACAAGATGAAGGCACAGATGAATGTAATGATAGTCTGGATGATGCAGCTATTGATGAGAATAATACAAGTGCAGAAGTTGAAGAAAAAGCTGTAAGTATAGATGAAGAAAAAAATGAAAATTATTTGAGTCAAGAAGATGAAGACATTGATGACAGCAATGTGAGTAGATATAAATTAGTATCAAATGAAAGCGATATAACAGAAAGTGATGATAACAGTGAGAACCAAGATGAAGATCTTTCTGAAGATGAAGAGTTTGCTAGTTTTGCAAACAGTTATGCTTCAAATGAAGAAACATCTGAAAATGATTCTAGTACTGATGTGAATGTAGATAATTATTTATTAGAAAATGAGGTTGGCAAATATATTGATATAGTTTCATCTAATGACGATGATGGAGAATCTAATGAAGAAGAGAAATGTGTTAGTTTTGTTACGACAAGAAGGAGGAATGAGGTCACTAATAACTCTATGATGTCTATTTTTAATGATTCCTATGCATCTTCCAGTACTGATTGTGATAAGACTGTGCTTAGCAATAATAGAGAGCCTAAAAATGAAATTAATAATGAAGATGAAACATTAATGAATTTAAATGATGATAAAGAAGTTAATAGTGATGCTGTAGTATTAGAATCAAGAAAAGATGTTGATCATCGACAAAAATCCTCACCTACCTTGCCACATTTTGAAGATAAAGAAGTCAGCAGAATATCATTTGTAACTACTAGAAGTAGCAACATCACTGATAGGAAGAGCTCTATAAGAAATAGAAAGAGTTCAATCAAACCAAGAAGAAAATCAGTATCCAATCAAAAAAGCCTCAACTTGCCTAGAGAAAGTATGAGACACAGTCCAGAACCTTCTAGAAGAACATGCTTCGAGAAACCAGGAATAGTTCTTCAGCCTGGGAAGAAATGGGAAAGATCTTTGAGTATATTTAGAAGAATGACTATGATGACTGATCATTTTGATCAGTCTATTATTGAAGATCAACCCACAGAATGGAAAGGAAGGAAATATAGACAAAGCGTCATTGAGACTATGGAAAGGCAAGAGTTAAATGGTAGGTACATTTTAAATTATAGTTCACTAGCTGTGCCCGCGCCTTCTCTCCCGTCAACTGCCTACCCTACCCTTCTACCCTAACTTATCTACCCTATCCTACCTACCCTACCTACATACCTAGCCTACTTACCTTACCTTACTAATTTTATTTTTCTTATTTTTTTTATGTAAGAACTTTCTACGAAGTATTAGAAGATATTAAAAAAAAAGATGAATGAAATCGGTAAAGCCGTTCTCAAGTTATAGCGTGACCAGGAGAAAAAGTGTTTTTTTTTAGGGTTCCAAAGTCAACAAAGAATCCTTAGTTTCGCTTTGTCTGTTTGTCCATCCGCAGCATAGCTCAGAGACTTTTGGTACTATACTCCATTTGTTTAGGTAGTTAACTAAAGGTAAACAATCTTGATATGTCTTTTTATATAAAATAAATCGTATAAAAGACCAACAAATATTATTTAAATTTAGTTACTTACCTAACATCGGTTTAAGTAAATACCTAATTGTAAACATTTTTAGATTCAATTTTTAGACATTTTTTTAGATAAAAGACATGTTAAGATTGTTTACATTTAGTTAACTACCTAAACAAATGGAGTATAGAAAGCTATAATGTGGCATGAATATACATACATATATGTATATATAGATTAGGATCACTCTATTATCATTCTACAAATAGGAACTAGAAGAATCTTAGATTTTTGTATGTAATAGAAAACTACCCTCCCTTTGGGCATCTTATATTCAGTTTTTATCTGACATTCAATTCATTCTACTATTTGATAATATTAGTCCTAGGAGGATGATGGTGACTCGTGCCAATATTTGAGTTTACCATCATGGCGAAAGAATTAGTCAGCTTGACTCTGCATTACCCCAGATAATATAATACTAGCATACAGATGCCTCATCCCATACAAGTAAATCGTGCCGACGTAGCTAGCGTTTTTCGTCTGATTAAACTGATTATTTTTTGTCCATCAATCGCGTTCGGTTCCGTTCCACTGCGATAGAACGATGGTGTTAGCAACTTGAAAGTAAATGGGTTCGGGTCGTGAATATTTTTTTCTTTAAATGCAGTGAAGGTTTGTTTTATAGTATATTTTTGCACGTTTTATCAGTTTCTTTGCACTAAAATGTGTTACAATGTAAATTTAAACAATCGAGTGGAATGCCTCAGAAATTTAATACCGCGCCATCTATTGGCATCAATTTTTAATGACCCGTTCAAATAATCTTTGAAATGTGAATTAAGAGCCCAATATTTTATAATTTTGTGCTTAGGAGAGTTGATTAAACAAGAACATGCAATTTTTATGTTCAATTCCAGAAAATGTTAATTTTGTAAAGATTCAGATCGGTGCATATCGCGCGCCATCTAGTGAGATTTATTTGAACCAAATTTTCTTAGCAATGAGACCCCGTAGCATTACCGAGTGCTTACCGTCCAGGGAGCTCCGGGCATCCGCATACAGATCCCATAATAATTAAAGGGTTTTCCATCGATACGAAAAGCAGAAAAAGAAGAGTGCCATTGTCTTGATAACATGGATTTTAATTTTGTTATAATTCCCATATAAAAAATAAATTAAATCTTTTTGTCCAAGTTATTACTGGCACATAGAAAATAAATAGAAAAATACAAAAATGGAACAAACTTGACACTTCCATCCAAAGTTTCAGTGTAATGTCAGGTTTGTGTTTTATTCTGCGAGAAATTATTTATAAGGTTTATTGTATCTCCTAAAAATATCCTCCATTAAAATGATTGGATTATTTCAGGTTCCCTACACAATGAATCAATCAATAGTCGCAGAAGTACATTTGTATCTAAGCCGTGTCGATCTACAATTAGAATTGTGAAAGTGAGTAATGCAGGAGTAATGGTACAATAATGGGTATATTGCGCGACACGTAAGTTGACCAAAAATGTACTAATATTTTATTGAAATTACACGATTTAAACCTAAATCAATTCCTTATAAACAATTTAAACTAACTGTTGAATATACTGTATATTGTCAACAGTTTGGCTCCGTCAATTTCAATAAAACGTTAACATACTTACGTGCAGTGCACTATGCCTAAATTGGAAAAAGGTAATTTTCAAACTGATGGATGATTATGCCTAGTGATCATGCACTTCTCATTACAGGATCCTGATATTTCAAGACTGAGTCTATGCAACACAAGTGTATTTGATGACTTGAAAGGTAAATTTTTATTCTTCTATTTATCAATTTAGTCAAAACCAAAGCGTGAAGGCTTTGGTTTTGCCACACCCACCAGCCGCCAGAGAGTCATCTTTTGGGCGGGTTTTATTTTAGAATGTACTATAAAAACTATATTTGCAGTCATATGTTTCTTTTTTCTGTAAGCCAGTAGACAATTTACTCCCTTTGAGTGAATTGGTTGCACCTAGGCAGAGTTTCTGGAACAAAAATAATTGACAAATGGGCAAATAGTATTAGCTAATGTCCATTTGTTGAACGAATCTTCGACATAATTTGACTAGCGGTTAATTAGTGGTGCGTCGATAATTTATTTCCAAGAACCGAGGATTAATATGACAAATCGTCAAACTCTCATTAGCTAATGTTATTTGTTAACTGAATTTCAACATCAAAATTGCCTGTGCTTAGTTATAGTGTGTAAACTATTTTCAAAAGTTGTGGTGCTCTTAAACTCATTTCAAAAGGGGATTTCGAAAAAAATTGCATTTTTTTTCAAATTTCATGGAGAAAACTGACCTTCGTAAGTTTTCAAACCACTCTTAAATAAGTTCTGTTATACGCAAAATACGCGCTTAGTCGTGGAGTTGCGGAAACCAGCCCGTTTTAACCTAACCTAAGTTCTGTTATGTTTGAGGAAAATTTAATTAAATCTCAAGGTAGATTTCCTACAAACAAGGTGAAACAAGCATTGGTTATTCAGTGGTGCATTTTTGTCAGTCTACAAATAAGAAAACTCATGAAAACCAATTACTTCATTGATAATCTTACTATGAAAGAACAGTGTTATTATCGCCGGGAACCGGGGATTTATAAGGTGTTGTAATATTGAAACCATTTCTTTTTTATTTTCATATATATATAATACCATTTTTCGAAGACTACCATGAATTGACAACACTATGCAGTAGTTTCGGTTGTATTGTTATGGTAACACTCAAAAATCTCATTCTTCATTATCTGTATTCTGTGTTGAGTGGTCTGTCTGTCTGTGGCAGTCTGTGGTCGTTCCTTCGTCTTTCTGTGCAGTCTGTGCATTTCGTGGAAGAAGACGCTTCGTGTGGTCTTTGTCCAGAATATTTTTTATTTTATTTTTTATTTGTAACTGCGTGTTTCAAATTTGAAAATAGTGAACTTTATATTTAGTACTATTGCAAGATAATAGTAGAAATAAAATCTTAAGTGACAATTTGTGTTTGAACACTAAACGTTATAATTTGTGTCTGGTGTCTGCCATTGCGTATCCGTAACGGGATATCAGCTTGGTTCTACGCCCTTTGTTCTAATAAAGTGTTAAATCAGCCAAGTGCATGCATCTTTCCCTGCAATACACAGGTTAGTTTTCAAATCGTGGTGTTTTTCTTTCCTTTTATTTTGTCGTAGCGTGATTTCGTTGCGTCAACGAGACGATTACGCACGGGGGGAAAGTACGTTCAAGTACTTCCTACTTTGTGTAATGAATGTCATTTGCCGTGGATTCGTGAATGACGCGTTGTATTTTTCAGGATTTTTGAACGAGGAGTGTGATGATACGATTATCGAATTATCCAAACTCTCGATCGCTGATCAGACGCACGAGGTCACTGTACTAGACACCTTCCATGATACTTCGAACCGAATAGCTACAGCAAGGGATTACGTGTTGCGTCGATGCAGTCAAACGGACGCGATACCATTTGATGAATGCTATCCGGACACGTGAGTACCTGCCCTATTATTGAATTGAATTTACTTTTGCCCACACTCTCACATAAATATTTGAAAAGAGAACTAAACAAAATTGTCAGTTAAATAGGTGACACAAATACAAGATGGTGGCATTGTTATTAAACATCTGTAATTAAGTGGGTAGACGTAGCGACAGATAAGTCTGTTGTATGAATGACTGTGTCCTACATCTTAAAACATTAATATTCAATGACATACCAATATTGTATTAGGTTCAAATTGATCAACTGCTCTACTTTTGAGCTATCAACGTGATTTAAAACTATTTTAATTTGTAGTTACACAATTTGATGTCATTGGAAGTAATCATGCTGATCTGAATTTCTGAGGTTGTTGCAAAAAGTCTTTATGTAATCCTGTCTCAGCCGAGTGATTTAAGAGTTAATGTAGAACAAAAGTATTTATTCAGCTGGTTTTATGTAGTTCAAGATAATGTTCAATAAAAATCTTTACAAATATAATTTACGCCAAAATTAATGATTAACAGTACACACAATCATACAGTAATTTGATCAGTAATTGAATCATACTACAAAATTATGTAAAACCAGTGAGTCATAAAGAGAATGGCTTTTAAATTGACCTTTCCAAGGTACACTAGGGTACATTGTCCTTTACATTTTAAATTTGTTAGCTTTATTTATCTACTTCATTTACCAGCATACTACAGTGTTATTGTTTGTTCATTACCCACAAACTGCGAAGTAAGCTTGAAGGATGTTTTTTGTTTTTCCCTCTAAAGAGGAAAAACAAAAGCGTTTACATAGCTTCGTACATGGCCAGGGTTATTTTGTGTGTATTTTTGGATGCTCTTAAAACATTTGCAATTCTATAAAAAGTCTGAAAGGAAATAATGCTTATTGTGTTTTTCTTTAACTAAAATGCTCTATGATTCTATGCTCTCATTTAAATGAGAATGGCAGGTAAGATTTGTTGAGTGTTTACTATTTGATATTTTCAAATAATGGAGAATATACATAAAACTTATTATTTTCTGCCACACAATGCATGCACAACTAATCAAGTTTTATTCATAGGCATGAACATTGTATCCTCTCTGCAATGAATCACATGTATGGCATTAGTCAGTACTCCTAAACAATCTATAATGAGTCTGGTAACCTATATTTATTATCTTCAACAAGTTTCAGCTTTCATGTACCCTTCAGTATGAGTATTGAAAAACTCATTTTCAATGAAAACTGAACAAGTGTTTGTTCTGATTCAAGGTTGCAAGTGTCACAAGACTTAACCTTGTCAATTATTCAACATTGAACATCTTATCATGTTCAATTTAGCAACAATGTTTTTCAAGAATAAATAGTATACATATTCTTTATTCATACTTGATTATAATACAATGCAGGGTGAAAGTTGCTGAGTTGAAGATAGCTTTGAATAGTAATCATGTGGTCAAATCTGTCGAAAAGAAACCACAGACCAAGAATTACAAAATAGAGAGTGAATGTTATAAGATTTGTTTTGTAGTTTTTTAATGAATTTGAGTATGTATTATGCACTTATTTGCATCTGTGGTAATATAGCTACCAACTTGGTTTTTATGTCACATAGTAACTGTTTCATTACCTAACTGATCTTACATAGTTTATGCATGAATATCAATGTTGCAATCAATTTAATGCCATATTAACATCAATAGAATATTGCACACACTGTTTCTATGCAAAATTCTCCAGCTCTTCAGACATTAGAGCTCAATAATAATTTTAAATAAATGCATCAGACCGTTTTGTATTTTTACAAGCTTTTTATTAACTTGCAATGTATGTATGTAAGTGTGTTCGGGTCAAATCTTGCAACTGAATTTTAAAGCAGTTATCCTCAACCAATTAAGATGTTATTTTGCATACACTTTTAGTTTGGAAAACAATGACATAGCTTGTGTAAAAAATATTTTTTTAATCTGAAAACAATATTGTAGTAAGGGTCCATCCCGATGGTTCGACGCGATTCGGCAGGCTTATTAGGCATCTTGCAAGAGCCAAACGATAGCGATTTTTGCGCAATAATTGCTCTTCAATACAGAAGCTTTAGATTTTGAGACGGGTTTTTTAGAAATAAGTGCATTTGACGAACAGCGAGCGATAAGCAAACGATTGTATAGGACCTACCATAGCTACATACACTCTAGGTAATTCCGGCTTTAATGACATAAAGCGTTTGATCGCGCGATGATTGCTGATTGCCGTTTCTTACGTAATAAGCTTGCGGTTTATATCACACCAATCAGCAATTTTTTCGAAGCAAAACTGGAAGTACTTTACATGAATGCAATTCTTAGAAAATATTTGCGCGATGTCGCCGCATTTCAAATTACGTCGCGCCATCTAGAAGGTCCCTGAGCTTTTGTGAGTTTTATAATCTTCTTGCCCTTGTTTCATGTAACTTAGTCGGCACAACACGTTTTCTTTCCTACTATACCTATACAGGATCACAGTATAAATATAGACGAACAGTACGGAAACTACATACAAACGCTGGAAACGGCACACTCACACAAACATGCGTATCGACGAGACCCCTAAGCGGTACGCTCTACTCACAGCACCGCGGACGTTGCTTAGGGGTCTCGTCGGTGCGCACGTTTTAAGAGCCAGTGGTGATGAAATAATTTACACAAAGTAAAGCGCCTGCCTGTATTCGAACTCACGACCTACGATACGTAAGTCGGGGCCGTTACCACTTAACCACCACTCTGCTCTCATGATATTATATCAGTATTCTCACAATCACTATTGTTTAATTAAAAAAACACACCTAAGGTTTCATCTTAATCTAATCAGGAAACGAATGTCTAATGAGTTCTTGTATCATAAGACAAAGCTTATCAAGTAGCACAGGCTGTTGTAAATGGTAATGGATGTTCTAGTAATATTTAAATATGATATTTAGCTGAATATCTTAGTTTGAATAATGCTTGATATTTCAAAACACTGGATTGCAATGTGTGTGTGTAGAGACCTACAGATATGCTAGACTTCGATTTAAATTGTTAAACCTCCAAACCAAAAAAGCTTGGAGTCTTTGTCTGTCTGTGGCATTGTAACTCCCAAATGGATGGACCTTTATCAATGTTTTTCTGACGACTTATTTGAAAATTTTATTTCTGTTTTTTTTCTGATTAATAAAGATATGGTGGCTTTTCATAATAATTTTCTATACAATAGCTGTCAAACCACAATTTTTTATTCCTCAAGAAATCGGCCCCAATCGGTCATAACAAAAGTCCAGCATATCTGGCAATCAATCTATCCCTTACCCATACCTGTTTCTATAACAATGAACATAATTATAGGCTGTTGAAGAACTGCCACAAGATTGGCGAGGGGGTGTACGGCGAAGTATTCCTGTGGCGGGCCAGAGATGGTCGTGCTCGCGTGCTGAAGATCGTGCCCATCGCCGGCACGCTCAAGGTCAATGGGGAGAGTCAGAAGGACTTCCACGAGATCATATCTGAAATTGTGATTGCTATGTAAGTACCATTGTTTTTTTTTTTTAACTTAATTTACGAACTTAACTCTTAAGGGAGAGGTAGGCCTTTGCTCAGCTGTGGGCAGTAATGGACTTTATGGATGAATAATTAGTTATCAATTTCATTAAGATTAAAATGTAAAAGCGAGACATTTTTTTGTTTGTTGTACAAAAGTAGGTGTCAATCATTATTTCTATGGTGTCAATCAATCATCCTTCATAATGCGCACAGCGAATGAATGGAACTCACTACCTGCGTCTGAGTTTCCGAACGCATACAACTCCTGAACAGGTTTCTTCTGGGTAAGCTCACTCCATCGTCGACTCTGTCGTCTCTGTCACCTCTGACCTAGACAGAGCAAACGGAACACAAAAAAGAAATAGGTGTGCTTGCAAAGTCGGACCATGAAAAGGAGCTAGTGACCCTTGGTTCTCTAGTGAAAACTGCGGCTTTATAGTAATGCCACTCCAAACTTCGCCGATTTCAGCAGTATAAGAGCACACTTAACAATCTGCTGCGATGTCTTCACTACTAAACTGCAAATTTGCAACCCCACAACTTTTAATAATTTAGAGAGGTCTGCGACGTTAAAACCGTCTCTTTTGTTTAGTTTCCGCCGCCAAAACTACTGCGTTGACCTTTGCCGTAACAGTTTGTTAAAGTAATTCATATTTATGACGCTCAAACTAACATCCAGACTTCAAGAGACTAAATGGCTATTGTATGTACATTTGGCACTCAATTCAAGGTTTTCACTTACAACGCCGAATAAGGGTGACAAAGACCCGTTTCGTGTGTATTCAGGTTTCGAGTTCAATGTCAACGTAAAACGGAACAGATTTTGGTATAATTTTCACGAATACAACATTCATTCAATCGTATCGAAGTAATTTTTGTAAGAGTATACTTTCACTTTTTAAAATTCGAACGTATTTGGACTGGTAATGAATTGCAACATATCGTGATTATGAAACCGTTTGAGACGGTCCTTCCTGTCGAATGACTAAGTAATTTTAGGGGAAATGGCTCTGAATAATTTATCAGCTACTAAATAAACTTATCTAGTCGGCCGACCATTTATGTAATCTGTTGCTATCATAAATTGAATTTACGATCATAATATTGAGTGTCCTTACGTATAATATATCGCGCAAAATGTGAATTTACTAATTCAGATATCAATCATAAAATGTTTTGTGTATTATCGGTATCACAGACATCTATTTATAATTAACTGATAGTATTTCTTGGTCTAATTATGTACAGTTTTATTCAATATCACACAAAACATCGGTTTACTAATTTATCTGGGTCAATTTATCAATTTCACTAGCTTGTGAATTCAAGTAACAGCTTAAAAACAAAATTTATGCCAAACAAATATTTACTTTATTTGCTAAAGAACGAAGTGCGAAAATGGCCTATTTTTCCTTGAAAATAAAACGCTGTTTGCTGCTAATCTATGCGCCACGATCTTAGTAAAACGGGTCACTTCCGCAATCAAATGATGAAGTTAGCAACACATTTACATAAATAACACATAGTTCAGCTACTTTAGACTGATTTATTGTCTAATTACGTAATTGTTTTACTGTACAAGGTTGGTTTCCCTCGTAAACTTAGGGGAAGAAAATTACGTAACACTCTTCCAAGGATTTTGAAGGTCTTCGGTAAATGTGAACAAAGCCCGCTTTTGTCACGTAATTCAGAATATCGCTTAGGCTTCATACTTTACCTAGTATTCATATTGCAAAATTTGCTTTTTTTCAGAGCAGTGCATTGAAGGAATTGCCGTAATCGGATTATTTTTTCTTCTAGAGATTATCTTTTACAGTCATAATAAAAAGTCATACTATACAAACGTCTTTGTATAGTAGTCACAGTGGCTCTTTGTTTCTTTGAAGTTGGCTGCAAGACCCTGCGCTGGTGATATTTTTGTGTCAATATTGAAGTAGAAGATAGCGTTGTATAACTGCCTCTTTCACTCTCTTACGTTTGTCGCATCGTTTTATCTCGCTTACTCTATGCAGTATACTCGATGACAAACTGTTTCTTGGGCAATGGTTCGCAGGGCCAACTTCAGAGACACAAGGTCTGCTATAAAATTATTTATCAATAAAGTGTGGTATTTATTGTATTTTCCTTCAACAGGGAATTGAGCGCACTCCGCGCTCCCATAGCCGAAATTAATCGCCACTTTGATGAAGGGAAGGACGTCGAAGCGCTGGATCTGCATGATATAGAGAATGCCACGGATATTTTTAATGAGGTAAGTCAACGTAGCTTTAGTATGAACTATGGACTCTATTTTTCGCCATTATTCCACACAAAACATGACTGTATTTAATTAACACATCTACATAGTAAGATAGCTCGATAACAAGTAAGTAACGTACCAAAAATGTGCATCTACCCTGCCTATAGATAAAAATTTATCCAGTAAACCATCAAGTTAGATATTGACTAAACGCGAGTCTATAAATATACAACATTAGCAGCCTAAAACAGTCCACTCTTAGACATAGGCCTTTACAATTGCACTCCAATCAACTCGAGTCTCGGCAACTCTCATCCAGCTGTTGCCGCTCCCGCCCACCCACAATTACTAGTTTATGTATACAGATAGACGTAAGCATTGAAGGTTCTGTCGTATATCCACGGTCGCCAGCGCAATCGATACTCTGTCCTTGACACTAGTTGGAGGAAGGTTTTACTCCGTAAGGGTCTGACGTAACTCAAGGGTTATGTAACCTAGTTTTCTCCGAAACTATATATTTTCTAAGAATAAAATGTTTGTAGTAAGGTAGTGTTCTGACTGGTCGAAGCGCAGAATATGTAGAATTTTCGTCAACATTGACCTCCGTTCTGAAGACCAAAGTTCAAGAGAACTCGAGTAATATTCTTCAATGAATCTAACGCGCGAGAAATATTTAGGTCTTACATCATTTTGTCATAACCTCATTCAACCAACTCTTTCGTTAGTTCATAAGTGCAACCCAATGACGTAAGCCCGTCGAAAAATGATACGCGAGACAATGGACAGTTACGTAATTTTATTCTGATTGTCAGAGATATGAATTATTGGAAACTGATAAATGATGTGACCTGACCAATGCTTAGTAACGGAACTTGATGCATGCTCTCTAGAAAAAGCATACGTGCTCAGTTTAACGTCCATATGATAAGCGTTTTCGGCAAATCTCACGTACGAAAACATCTCGATACCAAACATCATAGGTCAAATCAAACAAATATTTGGCCCGATGAAAATGAACTCTCACAGAAAACATGCGTCGTTCAATTTAGGTAAATAAGCCAATGAAGGGTTACGAGGCCAAGTATCTCCATTCAATTGTCCTCTAACGAAGCGCACACAGCTCGAAATTGCGTCTACACTATTTTCCTGTAAATAACATGCGTCTTTTCTATTTGCCTGTATATAACAAGATCAATATGTGCGTTCCTACTGAAGGTGAAATCAAAAACACATCAACATCGAGTACATGACGTCTACAACGTGTAAACGGGTATAATACGTAGCGTAGTAATTTGTTGCGATAGTAAATAAACATGAACAGAGCGAAAACATGCACCAATTGAACTGCCACATCGTATTGTTTAACGTTTACGTATGTAGTTGTTATTGATTGGCCATGCCCCCCGGGCCATTTCTGAGAAATACTGTTGTAAAAGGAAAAATATTGCTTGAATCGTTGTATTTTCCATGAAATTATTTTGTTTTTCCTCTCGTATTAGGAGAATATGATAGCTTCTTCGTTTCGATGATTCCCATTTCTTAATTTATATTTTATTCGACCAATACTCAACCATTTCGCTAGCCTTAGCGCTGGCCTCGCTAAGGACTCTCATGGTGCAGGTGTTTTTGCAAAAGGAGCAGGATGGCCCATGTGTTAGCTGAGCAGTATTTTTTTCTGTATCTGATTGCCGGATCGTTTTCTAAATCCAAGTTGATGCTGGCAATTTTTCATAACGGCCATTCAGTGAATAAACATCATATTAAAGCCACATTGTGCATTTCATGCACGTTAGGCATTGTTGATCGATCGTAAATAATAATAATCGGTATTCAAGTCTAACATTTACGGAATCCTAACTGCATTCCAGACAATCTTTAAATTCCGAAGCAGAACTGATACCGGTTTGGTATCTCAAAATTCTTAAAAATGACGAGTCATTTACTTTGACATATAAAAGAGAATAACAAAATCCGGTCGACTTTGTGTATTCAGTTCCGTGCAATCCTTTCTCATTTTTTATCTCGGTATGTGGGGCCTTTCTACCTGTTAAAAGGTCCCCCTTATTCTTTCTTCCATGTAACAATAGCTTGAGATGGATTTCTACCTGCGTTGCATTCGACTTCTTGCGTCATCTAAGCCCCTTTCAGCTTGTTACAAAAAATGGAAGTGGGCGGCTTATTCATCATACTTTTTTATCAACTAAGAATCGTCTAGCCTAGCAATTTTGTTTTACAATAGTATGCTTTATCTATGTTGTTGGCACGATAAATTGTAAAAAACCAACAGAGTACTACGGATTATTTAATCTTTCATCACGCTTGTCGATAAGCTTAGAAACTCGGCATTTATGCATGCAATATTAATTCTACTTGATATGCTGTTGCTACACGGAGTTCTTGTACTAATTAGTCGATTAATTTTCGTCCTTATGCCCCTTGCAATAAGGTTAAAAAGTGGTCGATCAAGAAGAAGACCTATCACGATTATTTTCCTTAAACGATTCTATAAAATCGGAATGCATTTATTAATTAGCAACCTTATCCTTACGGTCATATAAGTCATTAATCGCAAATAACATCATGCCGTATTCGTCATAGATGCGTTGAGCATAACGCATAGAACCAATAGCCATACAAAATGAGGTCATTAAAAACGCTCGTCACGAACCGCTTCTAAGAAAATGAATCACCGTTTCCACCGTACGGCGGAACGCGTAAAATTTTTACTTTCGAATAAATTAAAGCATGAATCATTGTATTCACGAAAACGGACAGTGTTTGTTTGTTTGATAAAGTCACTAGGCCGCTGTTATCGAAACAAGACATTACTATCTTGACACAGCTGGCACACAATTTGCGTTCGTTAAAACCAATTATAAATTATGATTAAAATGTCGGAATTTATTTCTTTCTTTCATTCTTTGTTTTTTCATTCATTATGTTTGCGGTAGGTAGGTAATACTTTGTGGTTTGTTATCATGTTTTATATGAATTCGCATTTGACCTTATCTCTAGACAGATTTTTACGATTCCGCCTCCTGAATTTAGAGGTCGTTCATACTATCTATCTAGATTATTAGTACTTTTGTAGCTTTGAAGAACCGCTCTTGTTTGTGTTTTCAAAGCCATCGTATGCTAACGCTGACCTATTTGTCTTTGATATCGCGAAAAAAAAAATTACAAGGATGAATAAATGCGCTTGTTAGATACAAGAGTCCTTGTACTATACATAATTTATGGTAGGTCCTCAGTACACGGTCGTCCTTTCTGATACACCGACATGTGTCAGTACTGCTGTGTTGCACAGACAAAATTCTATAGAAGTTGATGAAAGTCTGTGCAGTGCGGACCCACCATTAGATAGAGTAACTGCAGTTACATAAGCCATCGCTACAGGTAACAACAACATTTTCCTGCCCTGTCAGCTACATCCTTAAATAGATCCATATATCTTCTAACATTTTACCTCCAAACAGGATATCTATTTAAAATGCCGCATGGCAACAGGTTGCAACTGTTGCAAGCTCGCAAGCTGGCGCAACGATAAAACGACAAATGCGGCCATCTGCTGCATTTTTTTTTGTGCGGCAAGTGATCTTTACGATTATTGGCAAGACATCGGCCATTGCCTTGCATTTTTGAATTGCAGGCTTTTAACTCCGCTTGGCGTCTGCCAAATGACCTATGGGATTTTTTTAATCTAGATTTTTCATAGATCTTTAATAGATAGCTTATTGTACAGATGAGTCTGTCTACTAGAAGCTTGTTTTTAACCCCTGACGGAAAAAGAGGGGTTGTTATAAGTTTAACGTGTGTACCTGTGTATCTGTCTGTGGCATCATAGCTCCAAAACGGATGAACCAAATTTTGATTTGGTTTTTTTTGTTTGAAAGATGATTTTATCGAGTGTTCATAACTATGTTTGATGAAAATCGGTTCAGTCGTTCAAAAGTTATGGAAAACACCCCGATTCAAACAGTAAAAAGCTGTTTGAATCGGGGTGTTTTCGCAAGATATCGTGTCTTAATTACTTGTTTGATAGATTGTCGACCGAAGCGTGTCTACTACTAGATAAATTATGTAGCATGCAATAAAAATGTGTCGGGATTTTTCAAAATTTTTAGTTTTTGTCTGTTCATCATTGAAATCCCAGATTAATTGGCAAAACTGCCAGAGAAAAGAGAATGAGCTAGATTCGTATATTTATAAACTTAGTTTTAGAGCTTCCTGTTATTTGTTGATTTGATCATTCCAGTTGCTGATTTAAAAATAAACAAAATCGTAGCTACATTTTTGTGAAATGTATGAAATTCTTGCGACAACGTTAATCTATTGCCAGCTCTTCAAATTAGACCAAGTTATCTCGTGACCTGAGACCACCCAGGAATAATATGACCTTCTTCTTTCGTGTCATGTTTCGGTAGCGGGGGGACAGACGACCCACAGTGCGCTTTGCCCAAGTACCTACATCAACATGAGGCATCTGAAACAAACTTTTCTTACTCTCCGCTATTCTTTTCTGATTAAACGTTGCGGGATTTTAGACAGTTGAATCGTTCCCGACTCGTCGAGCTTCATTGCCTCGGCGCTTTTTTGATGGTCGCCACTGTTGATTCTGGCTTTCAGGCGTTGCAGTGGTTTGCAGCTTCGTTCCTATGAGACTCTTTAGTGTTTGTGCCATGTCTCTGCAAACCGTATTAACCAGTATCCCCTTTCTTCGTAGGTACTAGCAGTAAGGTGCGTATACGGCAGCTACCCAGCCCGCTTGCTAGACCTGTGGGACTTGTACGACGAGTGCAAAGGCTCTGAGAACGACAACCCAGCGATATTGCCAGCTGACCAGCAGTTCATAGTACTGGAACTCGCGAATGCGGGCCAGGACTTGGAAAGCTATCAGTTCAATAACGCTGAACAGGCGTATGCCTTGTTTATGCAGGTATGTACACTCTGGATTCCATTTTTGAATTATTGTTTTGTATTTTTATGCTATGGCATGTTATTTTTTTGTTATTTTGATGTTGTGTGTACTTCTAATGTAGTAGTCGACCAAGACAATTCCACATAACCTGATGAGATGTGGCCCAAATTTGGTGCCGCTTTCTTTTACGATTAAATCCGTCAAGTAATTTTGCGGATGGACATTCGCCATCGGTATTTTCTCTACCTATGTAACAGTTTTTTTATTGACTTAGTCGACTATTAAACAAAATTTAATTGTAAAAAAATATTGATGTGAATTTCTGAATGAGCTGCTAATTTTTTGTTACATTTTTGTGTTTAAAAAACTAAGTGCATTTTTTGTTGTTGTTATTATAGAAACTGACTTTCATGTATTGATAATGTTTTGTAAATAGAAAGTAAATAAAAAATTGCCGTCATGCGTAGACCAATTTTTTTTCACTTTATAGTGTGCGCGCAAACTCAAAAAAATATAATTATGAGAACTGCAATTACCCTTTCTGATAGCTACTTAACGTATGCAATCAAAAACCATTTTTTATTTGAATAATGAGTTTTATAAAATAATTTTTGATCATGTCTGTAATATGCATGGACGATGGCAAATTTACGCAAAGAAGCCTAACGTATTTACGAAACGTAACGTATAAACGAAGTTTAACGCATTTTTAAGTTTGATTTTGTTTTTTTTTTGTTTTTTTTTCAGTGGCACTCAGCTGCATGCAAGTAGCTTCCACGGAAGATAAGCGATATTCTAGTTTCAAGTTGATCACGTATCTTGACTAGATTATCACTTATCCTCTGAGGTCGCTTTCGCGCGCTTTTCATGTGTTACCAGTTGTGTGGATTCTTTTTTAAAAATGTTATTTTTATTCTTTGTAGAATGTGTTTTTTCTAATTTTGTTTTATTTTTTTGCACATTTTTGTTGTTGTATGATTGTAGCTAACTTTGATTTATAGATTGTTCAGAATAAGATTCTTTATGTATTTTTTTGTATCAAGTATTAATTTGTTTGTAGTTCTGTTGTTTTTAAAGTTTTTTTCTAACATGACCTTCGTATTACCAGGTTGCGTATGGTCTGGCAGTTGCAGAAGAAGCGTTCCAGTTTGAGCACAGAGACTTGCACTGGGGTAACGTGCTTATAGCTCCGACTGAAGAGAAGGTATGTTGAAAAATCTCGATTATTTTAGTGAGGTACGCAAAACGAGTTCATGGAAGGACGTGTGTAAAGTCTTTGCCGAGAAGTGTAACATTTTAGCTTAAAAACTTAGCAAATAACAGCACTTCTGCCAAACATCATAATTATTTTAGTCGGGATTAACCCACTGCTAAAACCGTCATTCTTTCCATTCCTCGGGTTTGTTTTTTCCCTCGTCATTTGAAAAACGACGTAACACACAACATAGCGAACACCAAGAAAATTGTACTTTATATAGACCTTATGTAAATGGCATAACCCCTCATCAAAGTACAAAATTGCTCTAGAAATTCACTTCGTCGGTGAAAACAAACCCACTAAAGCGAAGAAGTACGCTATCCATGACAAGGCCACCATTGTCTGTCCATTTGATCGCGATGGTGCTCGTTGTTGCGCGACGGCTCGATTATCGAGTACCATCGCCGAGCCCCTAATGTCGTGCCGATCAATTGTCTTGAGTAGCTTGCTATCTGATGTTTTAGCCAGGATAAGTGGGCTGAGAAAGAGTTACACCTAATGAATCTTGAAAAGATAAGTCTGTATAGATAAAATTTGGACTCGTATTTGTGTTGGGCTCTCTGTCATTTGTAGGCTTTGCCACTGATAAAAATGTTTGCGTCACATATAAACATCTTCGTATTAAATGTGATGAAAAAAGTACCTGTAATGACTTGTTCGAATTACTACCGGGGACTACTATTGCGCAATGATTGTCAAAACTGTGTCTGAATTCATAAAATATTGTGGAAAGTTTTATTATGATCTGTGAACACACTATAATGAAGTTGGCAAGAATATATGTAAATAGCCACAATTATTTATCTACACAGTTAAGTATGTGTCTTTTGGATATTGTCTTTGCTTTCCTTCCTCTTCACAGAATTTTCCTAGTCTGTGTGCCAAATCTTCATTTGGATTTTACCCACAAAATCCCCTTTGTTTGAATAAAACAATGTTAAATCTGGTCTAGCTATTTTGGAGATCACAATAACAAACACTCATACTGACGCATACAAGCAGCTTATAATAAACATAAATTATATTTAATTCAATAAAATGGGTTTTAACAGATGGGTTTTTCCGGCAAGCGTCAACAATGTTTAATTTATATTATCGTATCACGACTGCACCTACGCCAAAAAGTATTGCCAAGAAAGTAAATAAACATTCAACTAAAAAAAAAGATTTAGTACATTTACCTCAGTAACCGGCTATAACACACGCCTGGCTGAAAAGAAGAAATAAAAAGAACACCGCGTTCGAATTACAAATTACGCGCCAAAACAGCCGCTTTACGCGTAACATAAATTGTATAACAGCCATTGTACTTTGTACTCGCTACATACTATTATGTACTTCTACAAGTTCTACATCGGTTTTAACCTTGCCAAAAGACCAGTCACCCCATAAGGTGGATGACTTTGCGGACAAGCGTCTCGTCGACTCGAGGTAACGTCCTGGGGTGACGGGTCAACGAACTCACGCAGATAGTCCGGGCGAAATTATTATCGATAAAAATATTTAACTTTTGATGTAAATTCTTATCAAAAAGAAGTATGTAAGGATCGTAGCAGGTGGCGTTCTGTAGTTCTGCCTACCCCTATGGGCAAAAGGCGTGAGTTCATGTATGTATTCTTTCACTGTTACCTCAAATATCAATAGGTATTTGTTGAGGATAAATTGTAGATTTAAGAGATTTGTTAGGGGTACGGAATCCCAATTTCTTCTTACATTGCAAGGATTTAGAATAATTTTATTTAGAGTCGTCTTTAATGTGAATGCTTTTATAATAATTGATTATCACTTTACTTTCATAACTTATCGTAAGCCCAGATGTAAATCGCGACCTTGCGCTAGCGCTATTGTTATTGTTGTATAAATCGCTAATCATTAGGTATGTATGCATCGAAATAATGCGACAGATTTTATCGAAATTCTTTCAACTGACTATCACCATGTTGCGATTTATTAGTTTACTATCAACCAAAAAAGTATATAGATAATTCAATTTGTAATCAAAATTGTGCCATTTCCTGTCGTTTACCATTTTAGATAACCTTGACTAAGACCTATATTCTAGAAGGATATTTAGTCACGATTTTATGAATGCTATACCAATTGATTCGTTTCGTATGAATTTTATAGCAATGAACTTCGATTTCACATTGTTTTCGAATTGAAAGACCCTCTCGTAATCACTGAAATGATACGTTGGTATGTGCGTTCTGTATTAATAACTTTCGTCTTCCAATGCCGCCACTTCTTGAGTGAAAAAGTGGTGACGGACGGGATTTTTGGGGGACTGTTTCTTTGTAAAACTGACTGACGTTCAAAAACTGCTTGCTTCCCAGCCTGATTTGAATAAAATAACTTGATTTTGTATAAATATTCGTGGTAGGTACCAGTAAACAAACAGATACGAGACGATTTTATCGCAAGTCACCTAGAACCGACCTCTGAGGGTAGGCCTCCTAAAGGTTAAAGTTTGCAACCTTACAAGTTCAAGTTCTAGCCTTCTTAACAAGGTATTCCACTTTAATAACATTTGGGGGTCAATAAGAATGTGGGAGATAGGAGTAGGCTAATATTTTAAGCTTTATTCTAGAAATCAGGAATTAAGAGACACCATTACAAACATAAACATGACATTAACAACACAAAATGTAAATAATGAAATGATGAATTACAGAAAAATAAAAAACTTGACTCATTGATTTTCACTACTGTGCTCTTTGGAACTAAGATCACAAACTAGGGACAATGCTACTGCTCTATTCCCAAACCCACTGCAACTCCTGAAAGCCAGAATCAACAGTGGCAACCATCAGAAAAGCGCCGAGAGTGAATTTAATTGTCTTGGATCCCACAACGAAATGAATCAAAAAACAATAATGGAGTAGTAGGAAACAAGGAACATAATTTTCACTTCCCTTCATATCAAGCAGGACACAGGACAAACAAGGCCAATAGGCACAAAGGGTCGTTTACAACTGGGATACGCCCTTCGCCCAGTTGCCTAGCACCATAGATAAAAAATATAATTAATATTAATGGGTCCTCCTAACATTACTCCTAGCTTTGCTTTTTGATATTTGATTCCAATAATAGGTATGGCAAATTTGTTCTAGTTCCTACCAAGGTCCGTATAGTAAATAACCCTAGATGCAGGCTGTACATTATATTGTGTTCATTCTGCCAAAGAATATACTCCCATAAGATATGATGTGCAGATTGTACACATTCGCAGTTATATGTAGAACATTGATATAAAGACACGGCAACAAGCTTAAAGGAAAATAATTTACTTTTAAAGTTACCATGTCCTATGAGAAATATAAGACCATAGACTTATTATTCTTTACTGTATATTCGTCGTGTGTTTTGGTTGTCTCTGTTGTTTGTTATTATTTGTTAGTAATGTTCAATCTCCTTCCCCAGTACTCAACATTCGTCCTCCGTGGGCGCGCGCACCGTGTCCCGCGCTGTGGCGTGGCGGCGACCATCATCGACTACTCGTTATCTCGCGTGTCTCTACCGCTGGCGGGCGGCGAGTGTGCGGCTCTGTACAACGATTTGGCCACTGACGACTCGCTGTTCGACGCTGTGGGAGACTACCAGTTTGAGGTGTACCGCCTCATGAGAGACAAGTTGGGGTAAGGAACTACTCATATTAATAATACTCAGCTATTTGCACGCGTCGTCTGAACACTGCAGGCATCATGCCTCTCCTTCATGGGCTTGAGAGTAGGATCAGAGACAGTTTTGTTCCGATTTGTACGACGGGTCTTGAAGATCGTAGAACCGACCGTATGGACAGTTTCTACGAACCCATCGTTGTAATCGTCCAGTATAATCCTCCAAAAATAGTCCTACAGACAGACGCCACGGCGCCTAATCTCATAAGTGATGTGACTAGCCATCGGTGCTAGAAATATTATAGTGTACAAGTGTATATGCAAACCCAGGTGTACTATCTGTTCCCTGACACGTCCTACACGACGGTTATCTTACACGAGCACGACCATCGAGAAATCAGCCGGGCGAGCACGGCCTACTGTGACAGGCTTGAGTCACACATTTTTGTCACAGTTTTTGAGCACAAACCGTGATAAAATGCATGACTCAAACCTATCACAGAAGCCGTGCTCGCCCGGCAGGCGTAAGATCAACGGCTAAACGTGTTTGCCGAGCTCGCAGCAGGCCAGCTGTGTTGGGTATAAGCTAAAACAGTGAAACTAACATAACAAAACATTTGAGAACAGGTTGAATAGTAACCACCTGGCTGCTGGCAGCTGTATATAAGTAATGTTTTGGCTACTACATTGACGCTACATGTAACTTCTCGACATTAACAAACGTTTTGCTAGAAAGCTATCGTCTAGCACGTTTCCCACGACGCCACCTGCCATTGATATCTGGCTGTGTGCCATCCATCCGACATAAAATCTTCGTCAATTAACGACTAGTGCTCCACTTTAAAATGATTTTGATGCTAAAAACAGTAATGAAAAAGGACATTTACAAATACGCGTTCTTGACGCCAATCTCCCAAAGGTCGTATCTTTATAAATGTCTGGGGAATGCCCCCTAGCGTGGCAGTGTTATGTATTATCGACTTCCTCCTCGTTTTCCCCCTACAAGACGTATATACGCAGCTAGCTATGAATAAAACATGAATTGATAGCTCAAGCCACGTGTAACAGCAATTTATATACGTCATTCAAAATGACGCAAGGAAAATCAAACTAACTTCTGATAATATTGACTGGAAATCTTTGCCGCGTGTAAATATTTTTAAAATGTCATGGATAATATTTGCAAATGTAATATTTACAGCAAATCTAATATGAGATATTATATTATATTAAATACCCTTCGTGTGCACTTTTTCCAGCAGCTTTAAAAAGTAGTCTATGACACGAGATTCTGTAGCTAAAAAAAATTGTAGTGGGATCTTGACTTTCAGTGGAAACATGCTGTTGTTTAGCAACTGAAATTCTAGAAAATTTGAATGTAGAATGAAATTGATTCATTAAAAATTATACCATAATAATATTAGTTTATGCTGTCTCCCATGTTGTTATGAGATAATTTTATTACTAATATTGTTCTTTATTCTTTACAGAAATGATTGGAAGAACTTCGCGCCCTACACAAACATCCTGTGGCTGCATTACACTGTTGATAAAATGATAACGGCCCTCCGGTACAAGAGGACTACCACAAAGATTCACAAGCACTACATTGACAAACTGAAGGGAGTCAAGAGCAGAATACTGGACTACGGCAGCGCGGCCCTCTTCGTGCTAACAGACAACGAAATATAAAACGAACAAATTATGATAATATACAAAACATTATTTCATATGTAAATTAACTACAAACTAGTCTTAACAATGATTTTAATAAACTGCTGCTGTTGCTATAAATCTGACATGACAATGAATCGCATAAATTACAATATTGTAAATAGAGTTTGCTTTGATAAATTCCTTGAAATATTCGACGCTAAAAGAGTTATTTACAAAGTTGTCGCATTATTAGAGCAGTTTCTGAAAGGTGCCTTTTTAGATAAGGTAGTGCCTTTGTTCACATTAATAAATTCATTTATTTTGTTCCGAAACCTTGGTTTTATTTTGATTTTTTTATTCAAAGTCATTCTAGGTTTCACATTTCTGGTATGTATCCGACAGTAAGTCCTGATAAAATAACTTCTTGGCCGCCCTGAAGTTGGCTTTCCGATGCGCAAAGTCGGCATAAAACGCTTTATATTTCCAAAATGGTAGCTCGGATGAAAATCTTTTCAGGAAAGGCAATGTTGCTCTAGTCGGTTACAATGAGATGATGTTAGAAAACTAGCGAAAAATTGAAAATTTTACTGCCATCTTTCATCTTGCGTAGCCATAGGGCTACTACTTAGTCAAATTTTCGAAGATTTTTTTTAACATAATTCGGGCCTTTTCTTCGCCAATTTCTTAACCTTGTCCATAGAAGCTATATAAGCTCTGAGATACATGGTCCTATGAAGCACCGTTTCCATTTAGGTTCTGAGAAGCATAGCCCTACAACGTACTGTTGCCGATTTATGGGCCTACGAATTTTATTTTATTTTGTATGAAACGGTCTTTATTTCCAAAATGGTAGTATTAATTCATGTAGTCAACACGGAGGGCTAAATTTTGATTATTTTTTGCCTAGGGCACACCGTTTTCGAGATATTCGGATATGTATATAATAAAATTCGGAGGCCCATAATTCGGAAACAGTACGTTGTAGGGCTATGCTTCTCAGAACCAAAATGGTTTTTATGGTTAAGGTTAACCCGAAACTGCAATTAAATTGTAAAGTTAAAAAAAAAAGTCCTCGCGCCAGTGCCCCTAAGGCTACAATCCAACCCTATAGTTTGGTTCAGCAATGGGGTGTCTTAAAAGTAGGAGATATTTCTTCACTAGTTAACTAGATACAAAATAAAGCTCAAAAAAAGGGATTAAATTTCTTCTACTGAGAAAAAGGCAGCAGTAGTGTGAATAGTAGCGTGTTTAGCCTTAGGTAAACAGAAGAGGGCCATAGCCCGGGGCGGACAGCAGAATGCACCAGGTTGCACCGCCCGCCCAGGGCTATTGCCGGCTGTATTTTTTTGAGAAAAACAAAATAACAATCTGCCGACGCGTAAATTCTAGTCTGTCATTTTATTTATTTATTTATTAGT
Source organism: Orthosia gracilis (assembly GCA_947562075.1). Classification (NCBI taxonomy): domain Eukaryota; kingdom Metazoa; phylum Arthropoda; class Insecta; order Lepidoptera; family Noctuidae; genus Orthosia; species Orthosia gracilis. The sequence goes on along the minus strand of OX387270.1, from coordinate 3,264,924 downwards.
TTATCCTCGCACTGGAACGCCTTGCAGCAATTACACCAATGGAGCACAATCTTTTAATAAACTAACTATTAGAGTCCAGGTTTCATCACTATGTTTTTCTTTGTCAGCAATGTCCAAGATAAACTTGGAAAGTACATATGAATTTATACCTACATTCAAAACTGATAAGTGCTAAAACCATTGTGAGAGAAAATAAATGAACTTATTATTATTATTATAATTGAAAAAGTCACATTGGTACGTGCCCGGATTCGAACCCACGACCTCAAGCACGAGAGGCGAGGTCTTAGCCATTGGGCCACCACGATACTTAATGGTCATGGATGTTCTTGAGCTCACTTGGCTCGCCTGCAAGATTAATAATTATACATATGCTAAAATATTTGCGTTATGGTCATAAAACTATCCATGGCCGGAGGTCCTGTTAATTCAAGCTAGAAAAGAAAAAGAAAATTTTCCATTGCTCGTTTTTTTTTAACTTTTCGCAGTACCAGTGTGATTTCAGCCTTATTTCTGAACGGAATTTATTTTTAATCTGTCGTGATTACTGATTTCCGAACGATATACATAACAGTCAAGTTGTCAATCGCACGCAGCAGATTGCAGTCAATCGTTATCAGTGATTTTCCATTCTTTTGCTTCGAAATGCTCAAAAATGTACGAAAATAGCAAGAACACAACAAAGATTAAATAAATACGAATTTATATCATTTCGATATTTATGCTTTTCAACGTTCGTAGCTAATTCGATAAGTTTTTGAGTGTGTAATCATTTCTTTTTAAATATTCATTCAAAGCAGCATATTCTAAAGTTTTCCTAAAGCTGGTGATAGAAAGACCAAATGAAAAGTATATTTAGTGTAAAAATGGAGGCAAGCAATGATTCTTTGTCTGGTAAGTTGCGCAAAATTGTTGAAAACAGTTATGTAAAGTTGCTGCGTTAAATCGCGTGTTTTGGTGTAATTCAGTGTTATCTCCGCCGTTGACGGGGTCTCCTGCTGTTCTGCTGACTCCTGGCCGGACGAGGAACATCGCACAGGACATGGAAGCTTTAAGACTGTCACGACAAGACAACCCTTACCTGCAGGTGAGACTATTAACAATGTGAAAGATAATTGCGCCAGTTCGCGGAAATATTTCTAATGAGATGCGCCTTCCGCGTAGATTACATGTAAACAGCGCTGTAAAACTACAAGGAAGTGTTTTCTAATGTTCTTGGTACTGTTTAGATATTTATTATGTAGGATAATAGATTTATTGTTAATTAATGGGCTTGAAGGTAATAACAATTATATTACGTTCAATAAATATTTCTGAGTTTGTTGTGTAATGACTATTTTCACAAGAATTTCAAGTTGTATGTAATATTAAATAGTTTACGTATTGGTATAGAAGAAGTATGCTTCCAATGTATTTTCCTGTGAATTTACAATCTTAAGTGTACATAAAACTATGATAAGTTGAGTTTTATGCTGCCACTACAGTTGGAACTATAAATGCTAGTCCAATTAATAAAATAGAGCTCAAACACTTTACTTATGGAATTGATTATCAATCTAATCTAATTATATTTTTTTTTTGTATCAAAAAAGTTAATCTCTATTAGTACTGGTGCCTAAAAAGCTAGTAATTACATAGAATCCTAGCTATTAGGTTCATAATTTATATTTAATGATCCTTTAAATCTTTAATACAGCCAAGACTAGCTAGAAAACTGGGTAACCCATAGACACAAGTATTTTTTTTTATAAACTAAAAATATGGAATTAAATAATGAGAGATTTATCAATTTTTTTAAAAATAATTATTGCATTTTCAGCAGGTTATGGCTAGCAGAGAGAGTTTGATTGAAAGCCATGCAGAAGAATGTGAGTCAGATGACACCATACTAATGTCACAGGTAAATAGTAATTTATTGTGTTTCTACTGTCTTTTCCTCCTCTCTTTCAAAACTAGATTGTAAAAGGTGGCTGAAAAGATTGGCTGTAATGGACTTAGCCAACTAGGATATGCTGCCATAAAAATAAAGAGAGAAATCTCACTAGAGAAACCCCTCTGCACTACCAAAATCGTCAAAAACTCTGCTCATAGTTCAAAGGCTGGTAGCAAAAGGAGTTCAATAACCGTGACGGTTGGTTTCTTGCCCACCAACCTCGCACTCCACTCGCACGCGCGATCTCTGCGCGCGTCCGGTGACAACTGACTGGCGGAGCGGCGCCGGGACCGCGCGAAAGTTTAGGCATTGTTCGCTGTAAGTAGGGTCGAGTAAAGAAGGCCTGCTATTACTGAACATGAGGTCCTACTCTTAGGTTCAATTCCCAGGACAAACAGTATGACTTGAAGGGTTTTGTCATCAGGAATTTTTCAGTAACAGCCCTAATTTTGGCAACATTATTAGCTGAATAAAGTTCTAAAGGAGACTTGGTGCATAAAAATTATACAGACCCTAAAAATCTTCGGTTGATTTAATAATCAAATACAACTCTACTATTAGTTCTACTACCCCAGCCTTATTACTTTAGTAGACTTGGAATTACCATTTTAAAACAATTTTAGATGCTAAGTAGCTTAATTATTTTTATGAACCAAGTCTTCAGTAAGATCGTAGGATCAAATCTCCCTAGTCTCCCCTATACTTTAAAATGTTTGCATGTGTCAGTCTGTAGTTTCTGTCAACCCCTATTATTAAAAGCTGTGAGTTTGAATAAGGATAACAAGTATAATCCCTTGAAACTCCATTATCTTTTGTAGATATATCTGATCGGATTTAATAGTATGTACGTAATCCTCTGCTTATCTATTTGCATCATAAAAGTAAATACAGGAACAAAAGTAAATTATAAACAATTGTACATTGAATGTCATTGTTGAATCATTCAACAGAGAAGATTTAGTCTCTTTTAATCTGATTGGTATTATCAAACATGCATGTTTGGAATATTGTGTGAAAATAAAGTAGCTATTACAATTTGAAACATCATCCTTCTCAAATGTGGCTTCTCTTACATTTTGTTGTTACTTATAATATTTCTATAATTGTGGAGACGTAATTAAAGGGTGCCACAACGCTAAATAATCTTTAATGTTACAGGCGGAGGGTCCTAATTCGTTCGTTTTTAGGGTGGAACAGGTAACAACTATTACCGACTGTACATCTTGGCCAGACTAGTGTCAGATTTCTTTGCTTTTACCGTAAGGATTGACGAAGCACAGATTGACCTTAGCAAGTGTTGTTTAACCTTGAAAATCCGAGCGGCGATTATTGTTTATTGTATTATTTAGCCACCAGCTGCCCTATCTATCTCTTTGTTTCCGCCATAAGGGCGCGTTTATATGAGACGAATAGGTTCGCGCCAATGAAGCCGACGCGTTATCCTGCAATTATCTGTCCGGAAACCATCAAAAATTCACGTCGCGCGTTGATACTGTGTCAGACCTCAGTTTAGACGGCGTGAAGTGTTCTCGCGAAAGATTCATGTATACTTCTAACGCCAATACCAACCATAGGTAAAAACCTTCTTTTTAATTTCAGGAATTTGGAAGCACTGCCTTAGACTTCATAGAGGACGACCCTTTGACCTTAAAAGAGGTCCACGAACATATGATAAGATCGCCACCACCGACCAGTTGCTGGCCACACGGTAAACTAACACATCCTGATTTTAAAAATTACCCTGTGAAAATGGTGGCTGCATACTTGCATAAATTAAAAAGATATTTTGTGATAACTTTTTCGAAACTTTTCAAATATTACATTGGTAACTGTAGCGGTTTATCCCAGGTTTAATTATCTTTTTTTAACCCTTCCATACATAGGGAGGTCCAAAAAATCGCGGCATATTTTCTTAAAAACTAAATGTCTTTTATGGAATATGTTCCGCGAACTTTTTGACCTTCCCTCGTAATTATTAGATCTTTTTATCATTTTTGATAATGACTTTTCTTACAAACTGTTATTTATATTTTTAAATAAACTTTTAAAATAATAATAACAATTTTATTTTTCGTAAAAGTAGTCTATTAATAATATATTTATAGAAAAGTTTCAAAGTTACAACATTTATAATAATAAAATATAAATTTTATAAAAAAAAAATACGATAAAGTTAAAGAAGGAAATCAAAATTGATATTATCTATCTATGCCGTTCTAGATGTCTTTTAGCGATCGCATAAAAAGTGTCTGCCTTATCTACAAACATTTATTAGTTTGTAGGTCAGACCAGACCGGGTGAATGACTGATTAGATTGATTACCAAGCTCACTTGAGCGTCAAGTGACGTCGTTATCAAATAATGTTGTTTATATAGCTAATCATTCTTTAAAATCTGAGCACAAAAAAATATGGTTCACAATATCTACGTCCTTTTTGATTTGACTAGGGCCAAAATAATGGAAAGTTTTCCGGTAGGAGTAGAATGCTATTAAGTCAAACAAAATAATGGAAAGTGTTATAGGTAGGAGTAGAATGCTTTTAGGTCAAACAAAATAATGGAAACTTTGCAGGTAGAAGTAGAATGCTATTAGATCAAACAAAATAATGGAAAGTTTTCAGGTAGGAGTAGAATGTTATTAGGTCAACAAAATAATGGAAAGTGTTATAGGTAGGAGTAGAATGTTATTAGGTCAACAAAATAATGGAAAGTGTTATAGGTAGGAGTAGAATGCTTTTAGGTCAAACAAAATAATAGAAAGTTTGCAGGTAGAAGTAGAATGCTATTATATCAAACAAAATAATGGACAGTTTTCAGGTGGGAGTAGAATGTTATTAGGTCAACAAAATAATGGAAAGTTTTCCGGTAGGAGTAGAATGCTATTAAGTCAAACAAAATAATGGAAAGTGTTATAGGTAGGAGTAGAATGCTTTTAGGTCAAACAAAATAATGGAAACTTTGCTGGTAGAAGTAGAATGCTATTAGATCAAACAAAATAATGGAAAGTTTTCAGGTAGGAGTAGAATGTTATTAGGTCAACAAAATAATGGAAAGTGTTATAGGTAGGAGAAGAATGTTATTAGGTCAACAAAATAATGGAAAGTGTTATAGGTAGGAGTAGAATGCTTTTAGGTCAAACAAAATAATAGAAAGTTTGCAGGTAGAAGTAGAATGCTATTATATCAAACAAAATAATGGACAGTTTTCAGGTGGGAGTAGAATGTTATTAGGTCAACAAAATAATGGAAAGTTTTCAGGTAGGAGTAAAATGCGATTAGGTCAATAAAGAAAATGACTCAAAAAGGGAAAATCTTGTGGATAAATAAATTAACAGTAAACATGTTTTTATTTTTTAATAGTAACGTCACGTAACGTGTATGTGTATGTCTATTTTGTGAAGCCTTTCAACGAGTTTAAATCAATTCTGTACCTAGTTAATAACTGTTCGAAGCAATGAATGAAGACAAAAAAGTGCTAAGTCTGATTTGTTTTCTTTTGTAATTTCTTTAGTAGGTATTAGTGATGTCTACGTAGCGATTAGCCAATTTGTAACTTAAGTAGTTTTGGGGTTGTTAAAGAATACCTAGGTACTTAGTTAACCATTTCTTTAATTATCTTTACAAAATCAATAACCGAGATCTCTTTTAGTTTTTTAGTATGAATTTTGTTAAGGATTAGATAACATCCGGCATAGCTAGTTGGAAATAAATGTCATTCATTCCATATCTATGACTAGTATATTATTATGTACCTAGTGTGTTATCATTACACAAATTTCAGGAAATACAAACTATTTAGAATATAAGATTTCGCTTGTAGTGCAGTTAGCAATAAAAGTAGAATTCTAATAAAGTTTTTTCTTCTCTTCTAATATTGTAACTAATCATTGATAAGCTTTACTATTAAGAAATTAATTAATCAATTCGAAAATAATCACTGAACTTTTGCCGCTAACTGTAACTAAACCAACCGTCAAAATTCCTGATGTCATAAAACGTTGAAGCGAGACAACACTATTAAATTTTACAAATCCCATACTAAACATTCACCGTCCCACTCTTAGATTTTATGCCGCGACTGCAACTTAGTATTTAGCAGTTGTAACATTTTTCTAACCTCAAAATGTTTTCCCATTTCCCGCCTTCCATGAAGACTCACTGTCGTATCGTGCGTCGAGCGCGTTCGACTTCGCCGCTGACAGTCCGGTGTCATACAGCGCTTACTCTGTCAATTCACAGGAAAAGGTTACTAACATTACTTTTTAAGCGTGTGTCGTCCTTTGTGTCTATGTGTTAGCATTGTTGCTTTTGTGCACTGATTTTTATTATTTTTTTAGTGATATTTTTATTTTACTTTATTTTACTTAGGATCAATTTGTTTATCTGACGATAAACAAATCGATTCTAAGTTAATTATCTGAAGAACCAAACCACCATATTTATTATTTATCCCTCAGATAATTGTTATCCTGACAATTGATAAATCAGTCCTTAGTTGGTTATATTTTGGTTACATGTAGTTTTAATAAGAATTAAGGTCTATTTATAAATACTATAACAATAATCTTTAATTTATGTTTTAATTTTCTTATTAAGTATAACTTTTAGGTTTAAAAGTTATATTTTATGTACCTAAATGCTTATTTTATTTTGATTTTTAATTAAGCATGCATTTCAGTAAATTATACATCCATTTATTTTTCTGAAACACTTTTTGTAAATATTTGAAATTTTTTGTTTCTTTCACAGGGTATTTTATTTAAAATCATTTATGTAATTAATATTTTATATTTTAATGTATTTTATCAGCATGCCATTACCAAACATCAAACTACCCTCTACATACTCCTCCACCCTCACATTACAGGAGCTCCTTAGCGGTCGGTCTCCCCGTCGAAACACCCGCTGCGACGAGTCCCGTAACAACAATACTTCGAGCCGACCTCGTTCGTCCCGCTCTGCGTCCCCAAGGTCGCATGACCTCGCCCTCTGCGGACGACCTTTGTCTTTACCAGGTACATAATTAGAAGATCATTAAGATGTTTTTTGTCAATATTTATTTTGAGGGTGTCTTGGAAGAATCGGTTTATACAAAGTATCTACGTAAAATCTAAAGCAACATTACTGCAACCTTATAAAGCCTAGCGCGCTCCACGATTTTTTATCATGCGATAATTTTGTCGCATGAATGCAATTAGATGATGATGAATTGATAATCGCAATAAAAGAATGAACAGCTTTGTGGAATAATCACTCCAAAGAACATAGATCATTGTATATCTGATATAAGAAACCCTTAATAAATCCATCAGCTGTAAAAAGGATGAGTCCAGTATTGAAGATTTTTTTTTCATTTTTCATCTTTCCCTCCGAAGTGGTAAATAAAGATAAGCAACTTGTACCGAATCCATGGTGAAACTGGGCAATGAACACCGATTTTTTTTGTCGCAGTGCGTACACTGCATTCTGTGATATTTTACAGCGCGATTCTAAAATCGTGTCGCAAGAAGAAAAATCGTGGTAGGCGCTAGGCCTTATGATAAAGGTTGCTAGTAGCATATTGATGTCAGCAACCATTAATGAAATATATCCGTGTGGACAATGTACACATTTGAATTTGCGGTCAACACATTAGAAATTTGTTTTGTTTCCTTCACAAACGAGGTTTCACTCTTAAGGTATGATAGATGAAAAGAAAATCATTATTTTTGTGTCAAGTGTAAAAAATGGCGATTACAATTTTGTCATTATTTTTTAAGTGGCATCTCGAAATCTTATGGTCCTCAAAGAGTTTCCACGCGTGTTCAAGAGAGATGACAGTAAGGTATGTTTGGTGTATCCTCGGAAGCCAGTCCCGAACCGTTCTACCTACCGCTAATCTTCACATCAGCTACTTTACTAAGTCTCCTAAAAAAATACCATTTTACGACCTTATAATTGGGCTCATTACAGGGTAAATTCCTAATCGAGAGAGAACGCAAATTACCGCGTTTGCCTACTGCGTGATGCTATTTCGGACCATTAAAACTAGATTTATTCATGACAAGTGACCCTCCCCGGCTTCACACTGGAGCTAGTTAATCATGAATGTATTGTGTGTTTATGTGTTGTGAATGTATTGTACAGTCGACCGCACGGCCTATTGTAACACCTTCCTTGTGTTTTTTTTTATTACTGTTAAGATATAGTTTGCTAAGTTAAAAATACATTCAACCTCTTGATTGTCACATAATAGTCATACAATCCCTTATTAATTAATTACAGGAGAAAGCCACCTCCGCAACGCGCTAAGCAAAAAACAAAGTGGGAACCAAAGTGAGAGATTCTCCCTCCTACAACACCCGCGACCTCTACGGAGGCCCCACTGCAATAGACGGGATGAAGACAGCGTCCAACTTGTGCCAGACTGCGATAAGTAATGCCACGAGATATTATCTGTACTAAAAATACAGAATAAGGTGATAAAAGCTATGCCTGATCATATTTCAGGCATTTACAGGCGAATATTTTTCGATGACCTTGACCTTCGCATCTAAGGTCATGTCGACATAATTATAACTTTATGATTTCAATTAATACATTATTCCGTAAGGTATTCGGAAAATATTTGCTTGTAATGTATGTTTGTTTGGTATTTGTTCGATAACCTTGGGTCGAGGTTGCTGAAAAATGTTCAAGGTCATGGTTTAATAGTCCGATGTATGAGGAATTGAAAATGGAATGAAAATTGGCGGCAGTTCGGCCATTGGCGTGATAAAGGTGAACGCACACTTGTAAGCATTGAGCGAATGTTTTATGCGTTTTGCCGAGTTTTAAGAATGTTTGGGTAAGAAATATAAATATGGTGGTAAATGATAATATATAACGTTGTTTTTGGGGAATTCCAAGGCTTAAAAGTCTGCGCTCATCTTAAAAAATAAAAGTAATTGAGATCTTTTAGCGGCATGATCTCTTTCTAATTTATAATTATTTCAAAAGAAGAAAATGTTACTAAATTCTACACGAAAATCTTAAAATGTTACTGTTATTTAAAAAAGTGTTGATTTATATTAAGAAGAAAAAAGTATTTTGAAAAATCGAGAGAAATTGGCGAACTTGATTGTCTTTTTTAAAAATAATATGAAAACGAAAAAATTAAAAATCGGCACCCAAAATAGAAAATATAGGGAAAAGCACAATGTTTTAAACCACAGGTACTAGGGTACCGTAGCCCTCTTAAAAATAGCTAGAATTTTAGTCTGATTTACTTAGAAACACTGTTGAATTAACGTCTAATCTAAATACCATTTTACTTAGACGATGTTATCATGAAATAAAATAATAAAAAACGCAACATTGCCGAGTATTATGCGCTCGATCATATTGACATAACTGTATGGGTAGACAGGACAATTGCCCAATTCTTTGCAATTTCTATAAAATTTTGTTATTTGCAATTCAAATCAAATCTTAAATTGGTCGGTGTTGCAGACACTTTCTTCAACTAAAATTGCCATGAATCGCATAATTATTTGCCGGGCGCATAAAGATAAAACAAATTTAAGCGTGTATTAACTTTTACCACGATATTGCCAAATATACCACCGTATTATCGCAATAATACCCGATTATTGCCGCGGTATTGCCGAAATTTACCGGGGTTTTGTCGAAATTTACCGTGGTATTGCCGAAATTTACCGTGTTATTGCCGAAATTTACCGTGTTATTGTCGAAATTTGCCGTGGTATTGCCGAAATTTGCCGTGGTATTGCCGAAATTTACCGTGGTATTGCCGAAATTTACCGTGGTTTTGCCGAAATATACCGCGGTATAGCCGAAGTTTACCGCGGTATTGTCGAAATTTACTGCGTTATTGCCGAACACCACATAAATTCCTATAAAATGCTCACTGTAGTTATAATTCGCTGTCCTAACCAAATTAGGTGGATTTAGACGATTAGTTACTAGACTATAGTATTATTGTTACTACTAAATAAGCTTTATTAGTTAAAAGATAGATTAGTGCGATTCGCTGAAGTAGTTTTAAAAAAACTGAGGACAATTTTAGTTCCACAAGATATTATTAAAATTACATTTATAAATCATGATATTTTTTAAACGTTTTAACGAAGAACTTGTTTGCGTCGGATAGTTTGTTTGTTCGTCAATATCTTGCATGTGTCTTTAGTATTATATTATACAACTTTATAGAAATGTAGATATTGAGTTACCGAATTATTATACTAGTTCAAAATATATCCCACCATTTTGATTATTTTTAGTCCGATAAAGTACAGTCGGCATCTACTATTAGTATTGTGAATTTCTGAAGTGTGATGAGAATAATTAGACGAAGGAAGATAGGAAATAAGCAGATTGTAGAGGTTAAAGTTTTGTGCCAGACATTCCGATTCAAATGTTAGTAATCATAATTCGACGGCTAACATTTTGTACATGCAAAACAGCGTGAAATCATTCGGTTTTACCTTTGTATATTAAAATTTCAAACTGATCAACTAAACAGTAAAACAAGTATTGTATGCCTACCCTTATATACGTCATGTAAGGCCGCAGTAATGTTAAGGGTGTGACAGTACATGAAATGATTAAATAACATGAAAATATTTCCATTAGATTACTCTTTGGCAGACCTACAGATAATAAAGAAATCATAAAAAAAGATATTTTTGTTAAATCGGGCCGATTTAAAAAATTAGTCATCATCATCAGCCTTGCAATGTTCCCACTGCTGGGACACAGGCCTCCTCTCTATGAGAGAGGTAATGGGGCTAAATCCACCAGTTCGGGTTGGTGGATGTCACATGTCTTAGAATTTTTGATTCTAGGACATGCCGGTTTCCCCACGATGTTTTCCTTCACCGTTACAAGAACAGTAGTGACGAAATAATTAGTCATATTGTATAATTAATATATGTTTAATATAATTATGACTATACAGGTCTTTAGTATAGTCTACGTGTATTATATTGTCTATATATTTCGTGTCCATAGTAAAAATATTTTAATTTCAATAGAGATGCTTATTTTTACATATGTTTTAATAAATTTTAAAATAATTATTAATTTGTGGTGTTGATTGTACTTATTATATTATATTATTGTTTTTAAGATTAAATCGCTACTTATGTAGTGGTTAGGGTATATATAATTTCGATGTTTAATTGTAAAATGTTTATTAATTATTATTGTAATGAGTCAAACCCCGAAAAATATATTTTGTTGTCTGTATTTAAAGATTTCGGACAAATATTAATAAATTAAAGTAAAAAAAATCTAGTCTTAAATCGTCTTGTAAAATAAGAAGCAAATTGTTTACAAATGTGTTTGGAATTTGTCTGTCGGAGAGGGATTTAGTTCTGTTTCAATTATTTTGATAATCAAGTGATTCTTCGCTTTGTGGGTATACAAATTGTATATCTTTGCCTAACCTAATGTGGTTCGTAGGCAAATTGTCAACAAATGATTTGATGGTAACTCGAAACTTAGGGTCAAAGCACTTTTGGGCAGAGTCACATAGTAGTGTAGCATATTGACCTCTATGCTCACAACATAATGCACACATTGCTATCAAGACAAACAAAAGACACAAGGTGAATTATATAGGGATTTATATATAACTGGATTTTACCCGCGGCTTCGCTCGCAGAGAAGCCATATTTTTTTTTTAATTATAAATATCCTATGTTACTTCTTATTAGAAGTAACATAGGATACTTATTATTAAAAGGAGGAGGTATTCCTCCAAGAATATTATGTACAAATTTCATGATGATCGGTTCAGTAGTTTTTGCGTGAAAGCGTAACAAACAAACTTACATTCACATTTATAATATTAGTATAGATTATATATATAGGGGTCAATATGCTCTGTACATTTTTAGACTAACGCGTCGCTTCGCTTCGCTCTGTCTCAAAGTGGTTTAACCCGTATCCTCCGAAAATAAAGTTATTCCTTTTAAAGACTAAAAAAAAAAACTTTTTTTTCCAAAAATATAATTATACGTAGATATGATTATACAATACTGTACGTAAAATTAATTAATTAAGTGTTACTGGGGTTTTCTTTGTTATCGCTAAAATTTGATTTTGGCTTACATCTGTTGTTAACATATATTATTTTGTCCTAGGAAATATTCCACGCTGTTTAATATTTCTTGTTTGTTGATATTATTTTGAGGGACCATTGGTCCTTTATCGATTTATTATTATTTTTATTTACTGTTAAAATATTATTATTGCTGTTATGGGATCTGTCATTACATGGGATATCAAAATATTTGTTTACGTACTATACAATATACATCTCTTACTAATTTACGATTGATTCCCACCGAACGGATTATCGAGAACATTTTGCAATGTCTAAGGAAATTGAAGTGGAGAAGCAGTTAAATGTCATATCATACAAAAATTCATAGATCGAAATTATAAAAAAGGCTTTAAATATAGGATATTTTTAAGAAATTCTGACTCCTAAACTAGGTGTATGATCCTCGGTAGCAACAATGCCACAGAACAAAATTATTTGGCGTGATAGCCAACTGGCTACTACGCTAAATAATTTTGTGCATGCACGCCGCGGTCCGAACGGGTTCATTTTTTATTTTTTCCTCAAAATATTGCAAGATGCGCATCGGTGCGGCACGCTCGGTGGAAGTCGTACATATAGGCAAAAATACTGGCCGCTGTAACTGCCATAAAGTCCATGCAAATAGCTTGAATCCTGTTGTGACATAATAATAACTTCTGATTGGTGGAAGTCACAGCGGCATGCAAGCTACTTGCACACTAAGTTTCATTGTGTATTTTCGCCTTAACTGTTCGGGGAATAAAGTCGTGAAGTTATGTTTTCTTATTTTCTCTGTAGTCGAGCTTACGTGTCATTATTATTAAATAAATCAATTGTAGACATATTATATGTTTGATATTACATTGTGCAAGAAATTTTAATTATTGTCTAAATAAGGAAGCAAGTTCTTTTCAGAGATAAATGTTAATATTCCTAAGTTTTTATTCAATGACATTCCAAAGTAAAATACTCCTTTAGTGTAAATTTGTGGTGAATTTATAATTATTATGTTTTTAGCTAATGTTGTGTGTTTGAGAAACTGGAATTGACTGGCAGTAGAATTGACAGTTTCAAGTGAAAAATTAAATATGTCTCTCTTGAAATAATGTTCCTTTAGAGTGCTAAGAGACAAGGTCTTTTTCCGACTCCTGTCATCATTGTTGGTGATGCGTATAGTTAAATTAGCTTAGACACCACAATATTGATGAGTAGCTCTTGGTCGTTACATCACATGGCCGGATTTATGGGTGAGGAGGCCCTGAGGCGAACAAGTGGAGGCACCCGATCAAATGAAAATAAACGACCCTGACCTAGGATTGCCAGATCGGAAGACCAAAATAAATAGAGAAAATTTAAAAATGTCGGGCTTTTGGGGTTACTGTCGGGAGAAAAAAAAATGTATAATGAAAAGCTTTTTTTTTTAATTATTGAAAAAAGACTAAATATTGCTGAAACATAACTAATACGTACTAGTACGCCTAATTTTTAGGTTGCCACATGTATTTGACATCTTAATTTACCGAGTCCTTCAATTTGGATCCCAGTAGTATTCTTAAAATATTTAAAATTCAAAGAATTTACTTTAGTTTTTAAACTTTCCGAGAAGCTGTTTGTCTGGAAATTTTGAGTTTTGTCGGGAGTCTGGAGATCATTTAAAATGTTGAAAGAATCCAGACGAATCCCGACCATCTGGCAACCTTACCCTGACAAAAGGGCAAACATGAAACAAAAAAACAAACATTTCAAATATACTGTCGGCCGCACCTACCCTTGGTTGCCTTTTCGTCCTGAATATGCTTGATGAAAAACCCTGCCTCAAGTTCAAACTGTCGTAGTACATTGAGTAGTCGCTTGAATTCATAATCTCTGAAACATTTCATCGTCTCTCACATATTCGTCTCGATTTCAGCAGTGCTGAATAAAACCATCCAGTAAATCACAGTAGTTTCTAAATCTATGAACATATTTCAGTCAGGTTAATATTAACTTTATATGTATTGCCAGTCAATTTAATATTCATAGATGTAAAGAACTGGACTAAGCATTCCCTGTCTGGCTCTCAAGTGAATTATGCTCAGAAAAGTGTGAGAGAGACAAAGCGATCGTGCGACCAGTGTTTTTTTCTAAAATTCTTGTCTGTCTAATTTACAGACCGTAAAAGTCACCCTCATCACTACGACTTACACAAAAGAGGTAATGGCCGCACATTCGCTTTTTTCTTTCTACAGTTTAGTCAAATTTGTGACGGTAATGCTCAGTCCAGTTCTCCATTTCTATCTTAGAAAATGGTTTCCTATGAATTTTTTTCTATATGAATAAAATTGTACCTCAACCAAAGAGTAGGCCAATGTTTTCTATTAGTGTGGTTATGTTTTGTATCATATTGTAATTCTGGTCATTCGCTGGACGATATTGCCAGATTGTCGATAGATTAATAAAGAAATATTTGATTCTGAATATGGGATTTTATTTGTTAAAGTAACCTGTTCGATTCTTATTATCGAATTGAGGGTAGTTGGTAAACCATCACTAAACTCGCCTTCGACCTACGTCGCGGTTCTATATATCCGTGGCGTGTAGTACGAATTAGAGCCCTGAGCTGCATGAACGTTTCCTCCTCTCTTGTTGTGATCGTGTCTCAAGCTAAACGTTTTAGCTTTTGTAGTGTTTGTGGACTCACTACCGTGTGGTGTGCGATCTTCAAGACCTTTGAACCCAGAGTACGTCTAGACTGCCTATCTGTGAAGTGCCGTGCACGCTGCAGGTCTCCTGCTGACCCGGGAGTTGAGACGAGGTAGGTGGTGTTCAATTGCCTTCTTGGAGATAGTAGGAACGAACGATTTCCACCCACAAATACTTACTTACCACGAACATAACCAGTACCCGAACAAATAGGTTGGCTACACACCCCACACACCCCAAACAAATAAGCTGTGACAAGCCAACCGACACCTCAAACGCAGCGCCACATTTACACAGAGGGCAGCAAACTGGATGATGGTACCGTAACATAACTCTGATATATCGAAATTCTGATCGAACATATCTCTTTTCTTATCCACCAAGCGGGCCCAGTGCAGGTTGGTGTATGTCACGTTTTCGAATTTTTGGTTCTAAGACATTATGCCGGTTTCCTCATGATGTATTCCTTCATCGTTTTGATAGCAGTGGTGATTAAATGATTTACATAAAGTAAAGCACCTGCCTGGGTTAGAACCCACAATCTACAACTTACAATTCGCGGTCGATACCACTGGGCCACCAGAAACATGAAGAAGTAAAATTTCAGGGGCAAACAACAATTACTTACAACATATAATTTATTTACATTTATAGCATTAGTAGGACTATAGGTACTTTTTCATTTCTCTCTGTATCCAAATCTGAAGTCCACGTGGACGAAGTCACAGGCAAAAGCTAGTTTATAATAGATATTAATAGGATAAAAAGCGGTCATAGTTATGTATTTCTCTATTGGATTTTTTAGGGGGACTCTTTACTCCCAGGGCTTTGCATTGCTTTGCATTAATCTGCATCTGGGTTTTGAATACATTGAGGCATTTACACAAACAACAAAGTGAGTCATCATCAGGTTTATTACAAGCACATTCGTCACACCTGACATCTGCTAACACAACGAAAAAATTCTATGTTTATGTTGGAAAGTGTCTGGCAGAAAAAGTTCATGCATTCCTTTTATGTGTAGCACCACTTTAACATCCTTTGGGCTGCTGAATACTGATGAGACTGAGGTAGAAAGCATAATAATGACTTGGAGAGACGACTGTGCAGTTGGTTGGGATAACATATCTAATAGAATTATTAAGCAATTCAGGCATATTTTAGTACTGCACTGCAGGACTTATATTTTCCGCATTTGTTTATTTTCAGGTATTTTTCCCAAATGCCTAAAAAAACAGTAGTTCTCCCTATCTATAAATAAGGCAGTTAAGAGCAAGTGACAAATTATAGATCTATTTATTTACTGCCAATACTGCCACATACGTCTAAAATATTAGAAAAAATATCAATAAAAGATTGTTTAAATATCTGGAGGATAAATAAATATTATCCGAGCGCCAGTTTGAATTTAGGCCTAAAGTCTCAACCGCCGATGCCGTTCATCATCTGACTGACTATCTAGCGCAGGAACTTGACAAGGGTAACCACAGTAGGAATTTCCCTGGACTTCGCCAAAGCTTGTGACACAGTTTCCATTCCCATCCTGATGCACAAGCTTGAGACTATTGGTGTATGAGGAACCCAGCTGAAACTTTTTAAAAGTTATTTGGACGACAGTACCCAATGCGTAAAGATTGGCAATGTTCTCAAAGCTGATAAAAAGACACGTCATTTGGTGTTCCCCAAAGAAGTGTTTTAGGGCCTACTCTGTTTTTGATATACATAAATGACCTTTGTAATCTAAAGCTAGAACACGGCATAATAGTATCTTACGATGACACAACACTGCTTTACTTTTTTCGGCAGACGTAGAAAATGAAGTGTACAAACTTGCGCAACACGGATTCAATATTGTAAATAATTGGCTTCAACAAAACTCACTAACTATAGATGCGGATAAGACTAATTGTTGTTGTTGTTGTGACTAATTGTTTGCGATGCGCAAACGTTGTATGCTCATTGTTGTACAGGCCCTACTGTATGGGTGTCCCAATATCAATAGGATTAATAAAATACCTGGGTATCATTATAGATGAAACCCTTTCCTTTAAACAGCACATAGAAGCTTAATTTAATAGAATTCGTAAGATAATATTTGTCTGCGCCATATTAAAAATATAAATTAAAAATTATAAATATTTACTCACGCATTCAAATTATTAAAATAGCAACACTTACATTCATTTCACATCATTCAATCAAATACACGAGGACCAATCCTTAACTCCCGCGCACACCCATTCCTACTTCCATCATCCGCTGTTCTTCTCATTCCGCAGTTCAGTTGTCAAAAAAGCGCAACTCCGGTAACGCGTGTGCGCTCCCGTTCCTCTCGTTCTCAAAGAAAACTCAAATATAAGTGTTGTGTGTGACAAACAGACTCTGTGGGTGGCTTAACAGCATTCAACTATAGTGAAAACTCCACTGCTAAAACTATCGAAGGACATTATTATTCAAAGCTCCAATCCTGCACCCGTAAGTACCTACCTACTGCCCTTTTTCCGCTGCGCCCTCAATATTCGTATTCAAAAAACTACGATATATTGCAGACTCACTACTAATCAGGCAAGTTACTTTATTCTATGTCAGTCAATTTTGACTTACTGAGGGTGGAGTGGGTAAAACTCTGTTACTACCCATCGAGAGAGCGCAGAGAGCGATCCTCAAGGTATCTACTTTCTGCCCGTTCCTATTTCCCACTAACCTCCTCTATAAATCTTGTGAAGTACCAACGGTATTATTCGGTTTTTTATCGGTTACATTTTGGGGAGTGTGCGATGGAATTGCATGATCTAATTCCGCCCAGCCCGTTTCATCATCGAACTACCAGACGTACGGCGATGCGCCATCGATACATGGTGGACATCCCACCCATACGCACTAAACGTTTTGAGAATACTTTTATTAAACGTACAGCTAAGGAGTGGAATTCCCTGCCAGCGTCTGTGTTTCCCGATAGCTACAATCTAAGGGTCTTTAAGTCAAGAGTGAATAGGTTACTTCTAGGCAAGCGTGCTCCACCGTCGACCACATTATCGCTTACCATCAGGTGAGATAGTGGTCAAGCGCGAGCCTATAACAAATAAAAAAAAATCATAATGAGCATCGTATTAAAACAACACGCAGCCTTCCCCTATCGCAATGAATATAGTAAACAAAGACGGGAAATATATAGTTTGCCTTCAAAAAATTTTTATATTAAAAGACTTTGAGTCTATATTCCTTCTAGATACGTATTATGATATCCTTTTCTCACTAGACGGGGTCGGCTCTCCTTAGCTCGCGGCGCCAAGACGTTCTGTCGAGGGTTATCGGGTCTAGATAAAGGTAAATAATACAAAAGAGATTTTTATTTATAATTTTATTAAATTAATTATTTCTATAACTTTTTACATATAGTAAATTATATGTGCCACGTTTCGTCAATTACATTGAATAATGCTGCCATGTCACATCAGTATAGTTACAATAGTACCTAATGTTTGCCTCTACGATCCGACAACGATTGGCTGCCCGCGACGACACATAGCATCGGACATTCGACGCTCCCGACTACACTTCTTGACGAACGTAACGTTTTTTGACAGTGACATATAAGTTTGACAGTGACAGTTGCGTTTGTCAAACGTCAGGAGCGAAGAAGCGCGGCAGCCGGCCCGAGAGACGCCTCGCCTCCGCACACAACTTGGTCCAAGAATATATTTATGAAATAATTTGTATAAAAATTTTGGCTCCAATATTTACAAATGCACTGATATTTTTTTTACAACGCCGGACTAATTTTACAGCGACTAAGTTGAGTAAAGGGTTGCGGAGGCGATCCGAGACGCGGGGCAACACGAGTTTTTATTGCAATTCATTTCTAATAACACATTTCTTATCTAATAAGAGTGCGCGCGTACAGTGCGCGATCATTCTAATACCCTATCGTTACAGTGGTACACCGTCTTAACATTAGTATGCTACGAGTGAAGAAACACGGAAGATACAGCAACAAAACGCACTGTAGCAATAGAGTACAGATACAACGTAATAATGAAGAGACAACACCAAAGGCAGAGCTGACTGGTTCCGTGGCCTGACGTCGCCCGCGCTAACTATTCGTATTCTGACGATACCTTCTCCCTGTTTTGTGTTTTAAAATTAATATTTAGAATTAACACACAAGTTGAGGGGCTTATACAGAATTTGTACTCTTAAAGCGTCCCGTCGCCGCTTGCACCCATGTGACACTCGTACGCGGAACAACTGTACATCACTACACTAGTGGCTGGCGTCGAACCGTCGCGCGACCGCGTGATCTTGCGACCGAACGCCCGCGCGGTCACGGAGACGGCGACTTGATCGAAGCGAAACACTGGTACGATTTAAAACGACAAAGCACTGTTCTAACAATAAATTAAACAATTTTTGTGATACATAAATAATAACCGAATGATAAATATAGTTTTGTTGATATAATTTTATATACTGACAGAGGCGTAAAAGCGCTAGCGGACGGACAGGCTCGGCTCACGGTCGCTTACCGCGCATTACGAGCTGCAGTAGTCAGTCCACACAACACTAACAATACGAACGTTGAACATTTGAACTAACGGATGGATGGAATCGTTCAATACAACAGAGTCAGTCAGTCGAGAGGTCGTGAGATAATCTTAAAAATGTAACACTTAAACATTTCAACAAATGTGATGTAATCAAACATACTTATAACTGTATCAACAGAGAGTGACACAGTAAGCGAGCGAGCGTCCCGCCGCCGCCGCACATTACCGTAAGAGATCAAACTGTCATTAAAACAAACATTATACTTACAAATGATAATACGTTTACAACTATCCTTATTATAAACATCCATATCTAAAACAATTTACAATAATATTTTATGCAAATTATATTTAGATAAACGTAACTCATTCAGTCGGGCGAAGAGGAAGTTATGAGATTGACTCGAACGAAGCCCCACCGAATTCCAAAAGATATTTAATGAAAATTATAAATAATACAATGAAAGTTCAGTCGTTCATTTCAGAAATGAATCAACAATTTATTACAAGATATACTTAGTCATAACAAAAATATATGTGTACTCATCGAGGTGTTGTTCTGTGTAAATTTTGTAACACATTGTATTGTCCAGCTCTTGTCGTGTATAATAATATTATTACTTTTTTTGGTACATGAATGTCCACATAAATTAAAATAGCAACTAAATAACTGTGTCATTACGCCTGACATGTCTTTTGACGTCACGCGGCATGTCACGGAGTAGAGATGCGCCATAGTCGAGAAATAGAATAGTAACAAGTGATCTGTAGAGGTCCGGTGATAAAATTAAAAGTTTAGTGCAACATTTAATTAAATAACATTGGGGAATATTATTAGATATTATTGTACGGGCAGGGATTTGCACTCGAATTATTTTTCTGTTTAAAATGTTTCTGTATCAGTAAGTAGGTGTATGACACATTTACTCAGCCGATATTGTGTGACAATGAAGTGAGATCATTAATTATAATTCAATATTAATACTTAACAATACGATGGTTAGTGGGTGATGTGGTACGAGCAGTTGGGTGTTATGTGATTTTGGACTATATCCCTAGCGTTATAGAGTCAAAAATAACATAAAACATAATATCGTATTGTCTACAACTACCATATTAAAAAATAAGAAGTACATATGAGTGAGTGAATGTGGTGATCAACACTGACGCAGCCGGTCAGCCGGTAATCTGAGCGGTTAGATCACGCGAATCAGACGTTTCTAGACGAGAAATATGGCTTTAATATCCGTCGATTTACGTGATCTAAATGATGCTACCGATCACCCGGGGTTCCAGGTAAGGTTTGTATTTTTTACAGCGAACTTGTATACTTCGGTTCGCGAAACAGGGTTGCCAACATAAATAAAATAATTTTAAGAAAAAAAGGTTTTTTTTTTGCCCCAGCCAGGTCACGCTCATGTCGATCAATGCGATTATAAAACTAATTCTCATAGCCGAATTTGTTAGTACCTGAGTTTAGATGGAAATTTATTCTCGTTAAAATTGACTTAAAAATTAATTAAAACATTATAATTTTTGGTGGGTCCTTTGTTTTTTTTTTGTGTTAAACCCAATTATAAAAAAAAAATCCTCAAATCGGCGCAACATTCACAGATCTAATTCTATTTGATTAATTTTTACAAGAAAAATAATTATATACAAAATATAAAATTGATAGGTATATCTATACAACGTACACTATAATAGCAACTTGTTTTTTTTTCTTTTGTGGAAATCAATAACAATAAGTACCTAGAGAGTTTTACGAAAACAATTTTTTCCAAATTTATTCGATAGAAAAGTTGAATAGAATTACAAACATAACATGGTCATTTGAAAATGAGGGTGTACTGGGGGCAGCCTACATTTGTACAAGTTGTAATGAACCGCGATGATCGCCCCCCCGAGGCATACATATTATTACAATAAACGTATGATAAAAAACATTTAAAATAATTATAGTGACATTATGTAAGTAGATAAAGATTTGCACACATAGCGTGTTTTCAACACAGTGGAATATGTGGCGTCGATGCAAAATCATTAATGGAATAGACATCGCGCCACTAGTCTACACAATATTGCAACTCATCCAATCGAGCTAGGCTCGGTACAATAAATACAAAGAAAAAAATAATAATACAAATTCGTCTGAAATGTGAAAAATAAACTTTGAATATAATTTTTTGGCAATTTTGTACTTAGTGATGGTTCGCAGAGGTGTGTAGTGTGTTCACGTGTACAGTGTGTTGTGTCATTGTGTGACGGTTGGTGTCGTGTGTGGGTGTGTGCGGCGTGGGCGTAGGTGTGTCGTCGCCGAGTCACTGTGTCGCGTGGTCGCGTGGTCGCGTGGTCGCGTGGTCGCGTGGTCGCGTGGTCGCGTGGAACGTCGCGAGTCGCTGGCGTCGAGTTCAGTCACAATAAACAACATTCGCCTTAGTACATGTATCAACAAAATGTCCTACGTGGTGACGTCACGGAGGAGTGACGTCAGCCGGGCCGACGGGCCCCAGCTCGCCCCGCACCGCGCACCGCACACCTGAAATAAAAAGATACCCACGATTACAATTTAAAAGGATATTACAATTAAATTATGGAAAAAATCTTGTTCTCACATCAAGATTTGATTACATTACATCTACCTACTTATCGTTGGTGTAAAGTAATCAAACGAGATCCTGATTTGGCTGCAGTATTGTCTCTTCACAGGATCCCAACCCATTTTCGATTACTCATGAATTTCTTTACACGCGGGATGACTACTGCCAGCCCAATTTTGACAAAATAATAAATCGTGCAAGGAAACTACACGCCACCAGCTTATCCGAAGACAACGGGCATCACCTCTTCAGTAGACAAACTCTAAACTTTATTGTTGAAGTTCTGAGTAAAGCTTGTTTATAAAGGGTCGTACGCTCTACTCCTATTTTGGTACAGGGGAGCATGGAGGTGGGGGTTCTCGGAAGGCTCTAGTCTTCATTGCTTGTGCGGCATCTCTCCGCAGACCTTGGTCCACCTCTCGGAGTGCGCAGCATGCCCTATCACCTGTACGTGCGAAGACCATATGACTGCGTCACTGAATAGTGTTGCTGTGGTTGAATTCTGATTCTGAATACTGAGCCAAACACATTTTTTTATATTTCCCATCGACACGCTAAAAAGAGAAAACCAAGGAACATCTGATCATAATCACCTAATCAAGCCTATATTGTTCCTTTGCATGGCAAAGGTAGAGGAACAATAGGGTGCATCATATCAATGACTTGACACACTTCATCTTCTGTCATCTTACCGCTCTTAATTCAGTGGACCGAAAGACCAGCTCACTGTCGCTCTGGTTCGATATGATGCCGATGGCATCGACTTACATTCCAAGATATACACTCCTTGACAACATACGTGAGGTGATTAGCCCCAAATGCATCCCGATGCCAGGGACTCACTGTCGCTCTAGGTCATGATGACATCAACTTTTACCATAAAACATACACACCTAGACAAGTTTCGTGAGGCGAGCGGCGCGCCGTGTTCGCGGCACGTTGCCGGGGCGCGTCTTCAGCGGCGTGCGCGGCCGCCGCCGCCCGCCGCCCACCCCGCTGTCCGCGCTGTGGCCCGACACCAGCGACTCGCTGTCGCTCTGGTTCGACGTGTAGCCGATCACGTCCACCTCATCTGGAATTGAGAAAGGGATTGGTTTAGTCGGTGATTGAGGAGTCAAGTCTTTATATCGCAGTCAGGTGGCTTAGAGTATATAGGCGTATGCGGGACAGGGACATCTCAAAAGTCCTGCAGCTGCCATTAAAAAGGGAGGATCCGTCGGGAGGCAACTCCCTGATGGTTTTGTCGGGCCGCTGTATATGTTCAAATCGAGCAGAGAACCTTGATAGCATGGTCTCCCAATAAACGCAAAAGCAAGATGGGTATAAGGTTTCGGGTTTATAGAATCAGGTTTGCCCACTTTCGTACCCCTCAAGGTTTTAAATTTAAAGTGTCTGGGGGAACTAGAAAATCTAATACCCCCACATCGCCACGCTAGTGCAGTGCTGGGTCAGCCAAAGGATTAGATTTTAAACTTCCTAAATGTAGACAGAAAATACTATAATCCAAGTAAAGATTTCAACTCTGCGTGGGAGAACTACGAGTAAGTCATAACACTGGTACAAATAGTATCAAGAAAGTCCTTGGTCTAATAACTTTTTCCGTCCGGTGACACTGCGCAAGGCTGTGCGTGATCATCATGCCTAATGCGAAGGATATTTGGGCAGTTTATCCGCTTGTACTGCCGTATAGTAGGCACGTTCACACTGGATCGATGAATATATAAGAGGGCACTATTGTCTGATCAATCACACATCGGATCTTGAGTCCCATCGTCTCCTACACCTAGCAGCAATCGAAAACCAAACTTCAAGATGTTCAAATACGTAAGTTTTTCTTTATCCACCGATTTCATTTATTTGTATTTTATTATTTAAATCTATTTTGGTTGCATATTGATGATATTCCCAATTATCTTTTATTAAAATTTTGATCGTCACAACATAAAACAAGTCGGAATGCTTGATGCAAATCAAACAATTCGGAGAAACGCTGTGTAGATAATTATAAAATTACATTAAAATTAATTTTCTAACAAAGACGTGGTGTGTAGGGCATGAATATTTTGGTCTTCTATAATATAACGTGGCGAACAAAATGCTAATACTGTTCCCATACGACAGTAAAATAGGCATGCTTTACTTTTCAACTGCCACTGCCTATGTGTTTTGGTCCTGTGCATTACGTAAACGCGAAATGTCATCTTTCTGTTTAACTAATAAACCCTTCTCTTCTCCAGGTACTGTTCGCCGCTGTCCTGGCTCTCGCCGCAGCCAAGCCGAAACCCCTGGTCTTGGAGTACGACTATCCAGTGTCCTACAGCGCTCCCCTGGCCGCCTACTCGTCGCCCGTCGCCTACTCCTACAGCACATACGACTACGCGCTTCCCTATTCCGCCTTCGCCTATGCCCCATACTCCTACTATGTGCGTTGATAGAGGAGGCGAATGAACTAACCACGGCTGGTAATGTTTGATCTATGCTATTTATTTTAGTTGAAAGCAATTTTCGGAATAAATATTCGATACGAATTGAAGTATTTTTTATACAGTCTCATCAAAACACGTCTTCTTCATTTTTTAATTTAAATATTTCTCAAACAGAACTTTAGCCTGAAAAACCTTTGCAATTAAAGTTTACACAACACGTTTTTAACTCCAAATACTCAATTCAAAACCTGCCCTTTGTGTTTGGTAAAGGTTTATAGTTCTGAATCAAGACATTGCGTTTGTTGATGCAAAAAAAATGGTATTGCAATAAAATATTCCGTCTTATGACCTGCACTATTCACTTTTAAGACCGCCGTAGAACAACTTCATCAAAGCTCATCACAGAAAGAGAACCAAGAAAGACAAGGTTCCTTTAATCCAGTAATACAATAAACCCTGTAAAAAGATCTGTATAAAGCCGGACAGTTTCGTAACTGGCAGGTGTCCCAATTCCGTAGCCTTCTTGTTTTTCACTCAGTGAGTCGCCGAAATCCAGCGAGCTGCACTTTACACCACTTTTAAATTGCATCTTTAATTAAAAGCGTGAGTTTCTCGGATTTCTGGAACTGAGCTGCCCTTTAAACTTTTACATTTTATATGTCTGTGCATTTTTGTATAATCTTTTTTTTCACTTGGACGAGCATAGATCTTCGAAAGTTCTATTTCAAAACTGGCACCATTTTTTTATCCTTTGATTCAACAACACAACATAAATATGATTTCTTTTCCGAGTTAAAAATACCTAAATTACATTTAAAATCAGTTTTTATTTGTTACTTATCCGTACATAAGTGCTAAGCAGTTTTAGCTGCATGACTACTGTATCGGTGCAATGATACTTTTTAACCGACTTCGCAAGAAGGAGGAAGTTATCAATATTTTTTTATATTTGTTACCTCAGAACTTTTTATTGGGTGAACCGATTTTGATGATTCTTTTTTTATTTGAAAGCTGGTGCTTGTCATGTGGTCCTATTTAATTTTCAACAAGATCTGATGTAGAACTTTGGAGAAATACATTAGAAATCTTCAATAAATGACGGTAAAACACTCGGGATAGATGCAACCGCATGTCTGTTTATTGTTTACACCATTTCATAACATAACATCACACTGGTACGCTCTAAAGGAGTACGCAGGTGTGAACAGTTCATCCTGGTATACACTCATTGCACCGGTTTTGTTTAAGTTTCATGTTATTGGGTTCATCTATTCTGCCTTCACTTTGGGCACTATACACGTAGGTACTTATAGAACAGCCTATAGAACTGGTACATTATGTACCACAACTAAAAAGTGAAAAATAAAAAACTTTTTTACAAAAATTACAACCGACTTCAGAACAAAAACACTACAAAGTGAAAAATAACTTCAATTTCGGAAGTCGGTGTCAAAAAACGAAGAAACGTAAAATTTAAGTTATTTTTCACTTTGTAGTGTTTTTGTTCTGAAGTCGGTTGTCAAATAACATATGCCCCGGTAGGTGGCCACGTTAATCAGTAGAGTTCGATAAGATCTCAAATTGCCAAATTGGCCTGGAGATGTTTATGAACCCTATACTTAAGCTTTAACTGAGAAAATATTGATTGCTCTATCAATGCTAACATTATTCGCTCTAACACTAGAGATACCAGAATGTGCTTCTGTTCCAAGAACTCTCCTCAAAGATCTATAGACAATATTGAAACAAAATTCTCCTTTAAAACTTCTAACAAAGAAGATTTCGCTCGTTTTCAAGTCTTATATTTTCTTCTCGACACTCTAAAAGGGATTCTGCTGTCGTACCTACATTGTTTCCGAAAAAACTAGTTTACTAAGATGAAAGCATATTTTGCCGAGTATTTCATTAAGAATCTTGTAATTTATTTACAAGTTTTAGGTCTTTCATCAAGATATTGTGAATTTAGCTAGACCTAAGATTGACTACCGTTTGTTCCTAAGTTGGAGAGTTGTTATTGTTACTCCTTCTTTTAGGCTTTCTTGCTTTTAATTTTTTTTAGCAGTAAATACTCTACTCTTATCATATTTGAGTTGCTTCGGTAAAGTAAAAATGTTTATTCCACACAATAATACTCTCAATAAAAAACATTTTTTACATAAAAATAACACAGACTTTAAAAAAAAAAACACTACAAAGCGAAAAATAACTTTTATTTCCGAAGTCGCTTTGGAAACTATTGTTTTTCGTTTTTCGAAAGCGACTTTGGAAAAGAATGTAATTTTGCGCTTTGTAGTGTTTTTTTTGGCAGACGGTTCAATTTTTTTGTTAAAATGTTTTCATTTTTCCCTTTTTTAGTTTTGGTATCTCAAATTACCATGAAAATCATTTATAGCCAAAGTACATCTCATGACAATTCCAATAAAAAACAAACACGACTAGGATACATTGTTTTATTTCGGAGTTCCAGTGCCTACCTTCCGGCATCATAATCAGACAACTTCGATGATACCATTTTCATCAGTGCCATTTATTTATAAGTAGGTATATGCTTCATCACAGTCGGTTAACTATTCGAGATATCTTATACCCGTGACATACTTATCCATTAAGGAGTGCCAGTGGCCATCTGTGGTCTTCTTCGTCCATTCTGCTTTCCAAAATGATACATTCTGCGTGCAAGTGATTGCATTGTAGATGAAAATAACAAAATCGCTATAATGGTATATATGTATGTATGCCTTTAATATTTGAGGAGTTCCCTCGATTTCCTTGGGATCCCATCATCAGATTCTGACTTGGTGACAATGGGACCATCTCGGGAGTACACCCTTTCAAACACAAAGATTTTTCAAACCGTTCCACAATTGGCGGAATAATCGCGTAAAAAACATACAGTTGAATTGAGAACCATCTCCTTTTTAAAGTCGGTTGAAAATATACAAAAAATCACTGTAATCCTAAGCGTAGTATTTCTTTATCCGTCCTTAAAAATAGAGCTTAAATAAAATCCTGGCCTAAGCTCCTTTGTTTCCCTATTAGTACTAAAAAACAAATGCTTACAAAAAACTGTGTGTCTGATAAATTCTGTATTCTTTCGCTGCTTGGCTATAGAGGGTTTATATTTAGACGTGAGAGCTAGGATTAACGCGTTCGCGTTTCATCGCTCCAGTATTCGTTGATAAGCCTCAAAATTCGCGACATGTAACGTTCTTAGCAAAGATACTGTATAGTGTACATATAGCGATAGGAGTTTGGTAAAAGCAGTGGATAAAATTGATTCTCAGCGATCAAGAATTCTGAACCAGAATGGAGACTAGCAGAACATCTGTTAGGATTAAATAAAGATTTATGTCTGAGCCTCCAAGATATGCTATTGAATCTTATTTATTTATGCACACACAAAACACTTTACTGAGAAAAGAAAGAATACAGATAGAATAGCACAAAGATACTGCTTATTTCAATAGAAATTGTCCCAGCTGACTCAGGAAAGAAGGATGATAGACGAAGACACAGTTTGTAAAAAGAAATAAGGAAATCTTTTAATAGGATTACAATTTTCAAAGAAGCGCCGATCTTTTAGCTGTCTCTCTTCTTCTCTGTCTATCTTCATTTGTCTTTTGATGATACGTATAATAAAGTGAGGAAATATTATTTTCAACAGGGTATTAAAAACACGATCCTACCCACGAAAAGGTCTGTCGGAATTCAACAGTTGGTCATCCATCTAATAAACTAAGAAAAACATATTCTGTTACACTTTGAAGTTTCATACTTTATCTGTCAACGTAAGATACATAAAAGAATTTGAAGGAAAAAGTTAAAAGCGAAGTCATATCTTTTTTTTTTTCCTACCGGACGTTGACCTCAAAAAGGGATAGATATAATTTGTTTTTACAAAGAGAACAAATTTTATTTGACGAACTAAAGATAAAAAAATACTATACTAACATTTGTAGAATAATTTTGTAAGAAGAAGATATACCTAATAACTTACTTATTTCCTAAGACTTAATAGATTTGAGTGGACACCTAAGTAATTTCATATTTAAAAGGCTCTTCTAGAAATGTTATTTTCTGAGTAACAGATATTGCAGTTCCTGTGAAAATGAGGAGTTATTTTAACAAACTTGAATTTATATTACTTAGGAATTTGATATTCACAAGCAGCTTAGTACTACCGAGAAAACATCCGAGGCACTTCAGGAAAATATAGCTCAAGCTGCAATCACTTGAAATATAATGAATTTCACTGGAGTATAACGCAGAAATACTTTATGCTGTGCACTCAGAATAATATGAAACTCTTGGTAGCTCTTGGGACTTACTTTGACATAACCTGGTACGTTATTGTTAGAATTTTGAAAGTATCCATTATTACGTTTTCTTCGAGAGAGAGAGAGCGATTTAGATATTTTTATACTTATGAGTAGGGTATTATTATTATTTACTTAGTCAATGGTAGTTATAACAGCAATTTATTCAAACTAAATGAAGCGAAGGTTGTAGTATCCCTAACAACCTACACCAACCAAGTTTTTCCCACATGGAGGTAGGCAGAAACTACAAACCGGCACGTACTATGATCCTCACAGTCCTGATTTAGGCTTCGATAGTAATTTCAACACTACGTTCCAAAGCAAAATCCTTCCAAATTCACCAAGCAAATCGCATTCGCAGGTGGGAACAAACCAGCCAGTATGTTTGCGATGAACTATTAACAGGTAATCCGCTTTGAGCTCGCAAATTACTATACAAACAAGTTTCCCGTGCCGCGTCGCTAATTCTACATACCCATTTATATAAACTTACTCGGTGAGGGTAGTTTGCGTTTGTTTGAAATGGCGGGTGGAAGGAACGTGTTTTAAAAAAGACTTTAAATTCCATGTGCTGAATGAAATTGATTGAACTCAATGTACTGACACCTTCATTGGTTTAAAAGGCGTAAAAGGTCTTAAACAGAATAGAATACTGCGGTACCCAAAGGTCGTCATCATCATTATCTTGCTCTAACCCAATTTTATGGGATCGGCGCAAAATGTATTCTTCGTCCATACTTCTCCATACATTAATCAGTTATAATCTTTAGCCATAAGCTTTCAAGACACAAATAAATATCATCTTTCACTCAGTCCATCCATTGTTTTTTTGGTCGGTACCGAATAGTAAAAGGTTCATCGTACTGATCATCATCGTAATTTCAGCTGAAGACTTCTATTGCTGATCCCCCATTGGCCCCCCTCAAGAGCCGCCACTTCGACCGGTCCTGTGCGTCTCGCGTCTAGCAGATTCCCGAAACCTTAATCAGGTCATCAGTCTATCTAGTGGCTGGCCCTCCAAGAAGAGGAATGCCTTCATTTTATTGCTAATGTAACAGTCCGAGAATAACCTGGATGCTCAGAAAAAATACTTACAATTCTAAAACAAGAAAACCATATATATGATTTTGTCATGTGGCATCCCTAACGGGTCCCAGCACAAGTTTGTGGAGACTAATTATAACACAAACGGCACCAAGCTAGCGGATCGCAATGGCGGCGCGCGCCAATTTCCTGCTATATATGTTAAATGGCAGCCAATCGTGCGCCGGCCGCCGCTCGAGCAACACGCCTCTTCCGGGAGCTCTGCACTTGAAAATTACACTAGAAACTCACAAAGTATAATTTGCTATTAATTTGTGGAATGTACTTGACGCTTTTCCGTTGAAGTTGTTTTAAAGCGATTATAAGTTGTTTTCTATTGTTACTTTGTAGTTTTAGTTTTAAGTGATGAATATGAATATTTCTCTTTCGATGAAAGCTGAAGTTAGATCTTTCATTGGTTATTATAATTTTAAATGAATGATTTTGCTTTGACACTACTAAAGCAATTAATACATATAGTAGTAACTTCGTGCGAGGCAAATCCTACACAGAACTGCATATAACAGCCAATTTGATTTCGCTCCAACAACATAATTTTAATCAACAAACTAAAATTAGATTTTCAATTCCACCAAACATGCTTTAATATCCGAATCTATTATTAATGTAAATCCGATAATACAGTTTTAATTATACACCGAAACACAAAGGGTCGGAAACGTTAATGGCGCCCAACACGGGCCGCAGACTGACATCATAATAGAAGCTTGTGGACTTAATACGTAATCAATACGAACACAGAACACCGTGCTAGTTAAAGCGCAATGAATAAAGCTCAAATACGACAGGGGTTCTCGTGTACCACACCTTTGATCATGCTCCATGAACCGAGGGTAGATATAAATAAATGGGAGTGCTGGAATTTTTGGATACGAGGATTGGGACGGGTCAAGACTCAAGATGCATGAAAATATGGCAGATATTTTGAATGTAAAAACTAAGCATATATAAGAAATTGTGCGACTTCGTATGCCCCTTACAACACACTGTATGCAAGCGCAATAGAGAGCTAAAAAAAAGTCAAACGTAAAGACCTTTACTACAAGCCTCATACAAGCGCCACAAAGTTCCACCCACACGCCATTCAAAACTTACGAAATCCAAAATCTCATCTACATAGAGGCAGACACCTCAATAGACCGCAAAATAAATCCCTCCAAGTTATTACCAACACATACAGAGTATGAATCACTCCACGATCCAAGCATACAAAAGCATGGAGCCTGCAGCGCAATATTTCGTCGCAAGAATTTATTTCCGCCAGAAATTGAATAGGACGGTAGAGCGGCCAAACTGTGTTAACGTGTTACACACGAATGCTGTGTGATGCGAACTGGCTGGATTCATTTTTAGTTCTAGCCTGTTGTTGCTTCCAGCGACGAAAAAATATAGAACGTAACTGTGACATTTTTTTATAAAAAGGATACTGAAAATATCGATGGCGATCCTTCCGTGGAAAAATACGTTGTTATGAAACATTTTCAAACATAGTCAAAGGGCGTACAAATAATAGACAGTTTTGTGGTTGTTTTTTTTTCAGGCACTGAGTATTTACTAGCGAGCGTGTGTTTATTTACTTTTAACACACTTTATGTCAAAAATGTCAGAGCAGAGCTTGAAAGACAAAAACATTTAAAAAAAAAAGACAGTTATAGCATGCACGCATTATTAGCATTGACATTGCTAAAATTAGAGTTATTAACATTTAATACATAATAATTATTAACATTGCCTAGATTAGAATAATTAACATTGTATAAAATAAGAATTAAACATTGCATTTCTTTTAAATTATCATGGCATAGTGTGTTTGTGTACTTAGTCCGATTGTATGTGAGGGGTGTGTATAACTAGATATATGAACATATAGTATATAAGGACTACGGTCCTTATATACTCATTTTGCTTCAGTTCTCTAGCCTACGAGCTAGCAGGTGGCGTTCTGTATTTACTTCCCGCCATGGAAAAAGGCGTGTGTTTTTATGAATGTACGATTATGCATGAATAATTCTGTAGGTGAAAGCTAAAGGACCTTAAGTCCATATTTTGACATTTTTGTGTTTTAAATGATTTTTATTCAGAATACCTGAATTGATCAAATGGTAAAAGACATTAAGATATTTATAAAATGTGACTTAAGGCCCTTCACTTTTCACCTACAGAATTAAGCTAGTGTATAAACATACAAATACATTATTTTTTTGCTTTGTACCCAAAATCATCATCATTATCATCAGTATTTTAATGTTCCCACTGCTGGGACACTGGCCTCCTCTCTGTGAGAGGTAATGGACCGTAATCCACCACGCGGGCCCAGTGCGGGATGGTGCACATGTGTTCGAATTTTTGGTTCTAGGACATGCCGGTTTCCTCACGATTCCTTCACCGTTTTCAGAGCAATGGTGATGAAATAATATACACAAAGTAAAGCCCAAGTAATTATCAAAAATGCAAAAATGTAACTGATGATCGGACTATTAAATTCTCAGGTGCGGAACTGCCGGCTCTAAACCACGCTATTTGTTATCAACATACAATTCGGAGGGTAGTTACGTATTAAGCTGTTGTTTTGACGTTACGTAACGATTAACTTTGCGAAGGTTTTCGGTATTTCAGTGCTTTGTTAGATTTTAACCAAGGTAATGTTAATGGCAATTTCCATAATGAGAAAGTTAATTCTGTTATCGATTTTGTATTACGTAAAGGCTTTATTTTAAGTAATATTGCCGTGATTATTGGTAATAAAATAATATTGAATGACGTTCTACTACAAATGAGAACAAAGTTAAAATTACTCATCCGACCTTTTATCTCCATGTCTACAAAATTATAATAATGAACCTCACAGACAATTTTAATTGCGCCCACGTGGGACCATGAGTTGATAATGACTAATGCCAATTAATCAGTGTCAGTCGACGGACAATATATCAACATTAAATTCTTAATGCCATTACTCCAAACATAATTAGTTTCAACACGTTATAACTTATTTAAGGTTCCATATCGTGCCTATATAGAATGACGTCACCTGATTGCGTAGTTTCGTAATTCGTAATGCTTCGGACTTTTCAACTTCTGTAGGGATGGCCAAGTCTGGCTGTAATTTGGTTACAGTTAGAATGTTATCTTCTGTCACATAAATAGTAAAAGCCTCGTTACGCCTGTACCTAACACTAATTGGCGAAAAGTGGGTAGTCGAAAGTTCTGCCTACCCGCGGGGATTCGATGACGGTTTTCTCTCTAATGGGCTACCGAGTTCATTACGCAATGAAATCCGAATATCCATCGCACTTTGATATTACATACGCACTTAGACACAGCCATTAAACTTCATCCCGAGTCTGTTAATCTATTAGTTGATGTCTTCATGAATACTGAATGGTGTTTGGTATTTAGGTATTGTGTATAAAGCATTGCCTATGTATTAGTACGGGGAACTAGTGCAAGGTAACATTGTGAGACTCTGCTGGTGTTTAAACGTTTTTTTTTTTATTTTTGTATTGAGTTCGTCTATTAGTTACTTATCAGACGTATTTTCCGCGGCTTTAAATATAGATTTTATACTAACCTAGATTCTAGACTAGTCATCCTGGGTTGAAATATTTAGTGCAATTTAGACAAACCCAACTGAATCGGCAGTAACTTTCGAAAACGAGGGAAATAATATGAAAATGAAATCATAAGAAAATCAAGACAAAAATTAATAGACCCCATAAAAAATTTCAGCACCGAATAGAACATGTACAATAAATGAATTATTTATAGCTATATTATACGAGACTAAAACACCTGTCCCCTTCGAGAGTGCCGATAAATCTCCTGCCGATAATTTACTGATTGTTTGTCTCGGCACATAAATTCCTCGGTGACGTCACAGACCTTGGCGTTTGCACCTCCGCAACTCAAGTTATTTATTTGTTTTGCTTCGGGAATTTATCGAAAGATTTTCGTGAAGGGAGTTTGAATCACCAGTCGATGTGGACTGACGGGCGTGAGAAAGGTTCGTTATAAACAAAATTGGGAGGTGAATTAAAATTCTAATTTAATATTAATCTTTTTGAGTTTGAAGTCCCACGCTGGGCGCCATTAACGGTTGAATACATTTTTAATTAAATTGGGAATTTACTCATTCAGTATGTAGGTTTTGGCATTATTTACTTCGTCAACATTTTGTGAATAACCTTTTGTATCAGTGTTCACAAAACATTCACATTATGTCTGCTCGTTCAAAATAAATAGCTGTTTATGAATAAAAATATCCGATATATCAAAAAAGCCTTTACGAATTCCAACAAAAAAACCGGGTTGATGCGAGAAAAAATACAGAAAGCTATTTTCGCAAAATTAGGATCTTATAAGACATTTGACGCGTAAGAAAATTGGATTCTATTCAAATTGAAGGGCGAATTAGATCTTATACAGCAGGTTACGAGTTTCCGGCCAAGTAGGGTAGGTACTAAAACATTCAGAAAATCGTACTATCCAATTTAGTTAATTTGGCCCCTGAATTGTATACTGATTTCTTAGAATGTTTATGTTAGAGTTTGCCCTTTCTCTTAAATTAGTTTTCCGACAATTCGAAGTTAATTCATTAATTGCCGCACTTGAATAGCTAATAAACGGATGTTCAGGCTTGTTGTCTATTATAAGGAGGGTAGTCATTGAATAACGTTGGTGTAATCTATTTTCTGTATTACGGGAGTTTGAGCTTATTTCGCTTAGAAATCGAATCTAAAAAAATACTACATATCTTACTTTTCTTATTTTTCTCTATGTTTTTTTATTTCTCTCTCCCTTTGGGGAATATAGGCACGATGTTCCGTTAAGTATTGCCATCCATATAAATACTATAAATTCGAAAGTAACTCTGTCTGTCTGTGACCATTCCACGCCTAAACCACTAAACGGATTTCAATGAAATTTGGCAAGGATATAGATGGCATGCTGGGAAAGGACTGGCTACATTCTGGCAAAAAATTGGTTAGGTTAGGGTAGTGTAGATAGGGTAGCGTAGGGTAGATAGGGTAGGTAGCTAGGGCAGGTAGGTAGGTAGCCAGTTGATGGGGGCGAAACCGCGGGGGACAGCTAGTATTCTATAAGCGGTGACATTTCTAGACGGAAGTTATTCGACTGAGCAAAATAAATCCTGTAGCTACATGCCGGAAGGTATTGTACTCATCCTATCAACACAAAAGAATATGTCTACGAGATATATATCCTATCAAGATTATATTCAAGCATAATAATCTAGTAGCAAGTTTCATCTATCTTAATAAAAGCCCTACCTAAGATAGCGCTACAAAATAGATTTCACCCGCTTACATTTTCATCTCAACAGAATTAACGCCGTGCCGTGATTACATCACATTATGTGTCCCTAAGTCGTGTATCTTGTTATACGCTGAGGAGATACGACCATTATCTTAACTAGATTCCTACTGTATTTCTCATAGTTTAGGATCTTTATTTGAGTTATTTTTAGTTTTTGTTTAGTAGTCCCTGTTGGGCGCCAATAGTGAAGTAATTCTCGTAATATTATCTACTAGCTGTCCCACGCGGCTTCGCTCCTGTCAACTGGCTGCCTACCTATCCATTTACCCTACCTACACTACATACATGATTGTTGCGTAACTTCAACCGCTTATACAGCACACGCAACGGAAGCTCTTAAAAAGGAATATTTTTGCCCGTTTTTGTAAAATTTTTCATTTATGCGCCGCTCCTATTGGTCGTAGCGTGATGTTATATAGCCTATAACCTTCCTCGATAAATGGACTATCCAACACAAAAATATTTTTTCAATTCTAGCCAGTAGTTCCTGAGATTAGCGCGTTCAAACAAACAAACAAACTCTTCAGCTTTATAATATTAGTATAGATACATAGATTAAACACATTCTTGTTTTATTATATTTTTACATCATCTGGTATTTGCTAATTTGATCTTAAATAATGCATAGTTATATGCTATTTTCATTTTTCGTTTGCCTCACATTTACAATTTAAAAAAAAGAAAAGACTACCCTCTATTTTCTTTCCTCAAAATTCCTCATCTACCATCCCTCCTAACCACACATCAAATTGGCAGTGCATACGAAGTGTCCCAGAACCACCCACAACATAAACAAGAGTGTTGCGACCTAATTAAAGTTGGATAGTTGCGGTAATTAGCGAACGAGCGCCTCCCGCCTACCCTCGGGCACTGATAATACCGGAACACGGAAGGCTTATCAGAGTAAGGGTGCTTCGAAGCAGGCTACATGATATTTGGACACGCAAAGTGTGAAACTTGCCTCTGTTTTGGAAGTTATCGGGGTGATGTGTATCGGAGGGTAGTTGTGTTTTTCTTTAACTTAAATAAAGGTAAATTGTTTTTGAGGTTCTTTTTTCAAATACAGTCAATCTTAAATTCTATTTCTATAATGTATCTCCTTGAGTATGCAACAAAAGGTATTGTAATGTAATTCTTTGACAAAGACGTCGACGGTTATATAACTTGTCCCTTTCTGAAAATATCCAACCGGAAAGTCTATACATAATTGAATACTCCTTAGCATTTCGACTACCTGTCGGTTAAGTTCAATAAAAGAAATCCAATAAGTAGGATCACCGTCGAGCGAAGGTTTTTTGAACTGGGAATAAAATAAATTCTACCTACACTGAAAAATCAGTATCAATTATGTTTGGACTTTGACACGGGATGGGATGATGTATGAATATCGTATATTTTGGGCTTCGTTTAATAATTCAGTGTACGTATAAATATATACAACATGGCGACTATAAATTGAATCATAGTGTAATATAAAGTGCACAGGAGATCATAAATAAGTTGAATTTGTTTATTCAAAACATGGAAAGGGCTTCCTAGTTTCACTGTAATATATGATATATTATGTTCATAAAAACGGGAATAAACCAATTTTCCGTTTACGGCTTTCCCCGTTTGTCTCTTTTTAGTTTGTTTGAAGTTGTATAGTGGCGTCTCATTCTAACGTCGATATTCGCATAGTTATTATCTGTGTTGCTCTTTGTCTGAGATATGGCTGTAATTTTTTTCCTGGCTCTCTATCTACAAGACAGACTTCTGATAATTTCGCCTTAGGCACGGATAATCCGGGCATTTTTTCTTAAATGATGATAAGGGGCGATATTTCTTGGTAGACGAACCATTTCTCGTGGTTGTCTGCCACGATTTTAGAGTTTTCGCGTTTAATGATTAATTCGTTCTTTCACTTAACGGATTATGTATTTTTTTTTTTTTCGGGGGGATTTTGAGTGGGATTTTATGATATTTTATAATGTAACGGGTTAAGGTTTGGCTTGCTACCAAGCCGTTACACGAAATTTTTTGTGTTCGGTCCCACCATTAACCGGACTAAATAGCGTATGGCGACGCAACATATGGACATGGTAAACCGCCCACCTATACGCACTAAAAGTTTTGGGAATACTTTCATTGTGCGAATAGCTGCAGTGGAACTCCATGCCGGAGTCAGTGTTTTCTGATATCTACAACCCCAGGTTGTATCTTTATGTTAATATTTCATAAGTTACTTCTTGGCAAGCGTGCTTCACAGTCGACCACATCATTGCTTACCATCAGGTGAGATAGTGGTCAGACGCGAGCTTATCAATAATAATCAAAATCCCACGACTCCCTTTTGCCTGCATCCTTAATCCAAGGACCATATTTGCTGATACTTAGACACTGGTCGAGGCGTGGTGGGTTCGGTAGGTGTAATTAATAAGCGGTGAGGTGCGAGCGAGAGAGGTCGATAAGGCGCGCTCCTCGTAAATCACCCGCGCTAATGACGCTCCATGCTACATGGATGTGGATGTTAGCTGGAACTGACTCCTAGGCAGGGTTCATAGAAGACTCATAAGCGTAGGTTTGGCTAGTAGTTGTCTTTACAGACTGTTTATCATGAATTGGCATGTGGATTTCAGTATAGTGTGGGTTGGTACAAATAACAATATTGAAAAATAGTTATTTTTAAATTGTACACTAGAGCGGGTAGGGTTATCTCTTTCTATTAATTAAAGATATGCTGGGTGGAAACTCAACTTTGGGTTAAACTCGCCTTTGAATATAAATTTTATTTTAATAAATATTAATCATAAATAATAGTTTTATTTTCTCATCACAAATGTTGCAGGTACAGAAAATGCTTTAACTAATATATATATATATATACCCTGCCTGAGTAACGGGTCACCAGGCTCCCTAATTCTTATAGTTAAGCCTTGTATGTTATTAGTTCAAGTATGAACTAGGTGTATGATGATGTTACCAATGCATAATTTAAGATGTTACCAAAAATGCTGATTCTAGAATGGATATGAGATGAGTTAAATGTATGTGTACAGGTGTATGTGAGTGAGTGTATGTAAGTAGATGTATGTGAGTGTGTGAGAGTTTGTGCTGGTAGGTGTAGGTATACGAGTGTTTGAGGATGTGAATGGGGGTGAATGTGTGGGGGTAGAGTTGAAGGTTAGCGGATATGAAGCAGCAGCCCTTCAGTTGCATGATAATAAAGAGATTTCAGCCATTTAGATACAGTACTCACTGTATACTGTATGATGTTTTGGTGTAAAGAATTAAGAATAAGGTATAGTAGTCAGAGACCTGTCAAAACACTACCTACCTTTTCTCAATATTCAACACAACTCAACCATACATAAAATAATCCTACATAACCTTTCCAACTACAAACATTCATTCAGCCATTACCGGATTTTATGTTATTCAACGGATTTCACGTTATTCAGCGGATTTCACCGGAATTCACCGTAATTCAGCGTAATTCACGGTTGCTTTATAACGACGGGAGAGCACATAACTCAAAATGTTTACCGGTTTTAATTCGTAAAGTTTTGTAATGAATGGTTCGTTCATTACCTGAGCCTCTGTGCTGAGGATCGCAGTTTTAAATAATGTTTGATTTTAGCTGGCTTGTTATGTGATAATGGGTTTAAATTGTTTAATTTGCTGCCATGTTGTTTTAAAAATAATGAATTAGAAATTATGTATATTATGACGCATGTCACAAAAAATACAAAACGGAAAAGATACACAAACAGGGAAAATATGTATCACGTCTGCGCAAAACGGCCATCGTTTAGTATAATCCTGTAACTTATATGGATTTTGGTAAATCATGATTATTAACTGATTTTTGATACATTACAGTTCACTTCAAATTGATAATCTCTTTCTAAACTCAAAGTTACCTAACACGTAAGAATACTTTAATTTGTTATTCCGTATGTAAAGACAATTATAAATTTTCTACTCTTTGTAAGTCTACCAAAATTTAATTACAAATACCATACTCAAGTTTATCATTCTGATTGTCATTTGTTTTTGACACACACCCCCCTTCCTTACAAAACTAAAGCCACTTCTATTCCCCGTATGTTCCTGTCAACTCTCAGCACCCGTTCTCTCGAGCACAAACAAACAACACTTCACACATACACATACACACACCTACATACATTCATACACAAACGTATTTATAAATCGTACGCGCTCGATTTATACTGCAGTAAGTATTTTTTTAATTTATCGTGAGTGAATTTAAAGCACGATTTAAATTTAACATTGATGGCTGGACTTGTCAGGGAAATGGGGCGGTTTGGTGCAAATATAAAATTGAGAACTGAAATGGGTAGGCAGAGTTGTACATATACATGTAATAGGGAGAATTGAAATGTTTACTCAGTCCCTATATCTATGATGGAATTTAGAGCAGTGGTGGCTCAGTGAAGAGCAGTGGTGGCCCAGTGGTAGCGGCCGCGACTTACAAGTTGTAGGTCGTGAGCTCGAACCCAGGCAAGAGTGGAAGCCTTCTTGCCACAGTCACGACATGCATCTGCTATTCATCATCCTAGGTACTCAAATTTGGTACTTTGGATTAAATCTTACTTTACTTTACTAACATAATTTAAGTACTTACTAATGCTATCGTTAAGGGTTTAATTTAAGGAAAAAATATTAATTTGTATGTCGTTTTTGAGACGAATAAACACTTTTCTTTCTTTCTTTCAGGCAGGCACTTTACTTTTTGTGAAGGAAAACATTGTGAGGAAACCGGCATGTCCTTGAAACAAAAAATTCGAAGACATGTGATATCCACCAACCCGCACTAGGCCCGCGAGGTGGATTACGGCCCATTACCTCTCACCGAGAGGAGGCCTGTGTCCCAGCAGTGGGAACATTACAAGGGGGATGATGATATGTATGACTGTAAAGAAAGACCTAAACTGAATTAAACGCTGTCTGTTTACTGGGCCAAAAAACGTGTTATTAGCAAGATAAAAGAATATCTGACGGGGTCTTCAGCAGTAAAAATCTTCTTAATGCCATCATAATAATTAATTTAAGTAAAGGGACATAAGTTTTTCGATAAACCTTAAAAATATCATACTCAGTACTGGTATAGTCGACCGCATGTTGGTAGTGTCATTGTGACCGTGACCTGGCATAGTGTAGTACGATTTTTTGTAGAATAGACCAGTTTAAACTGGTTTTTAATAAAACCAGTTTAAACTGGCAGTCAAGGCTAATTAATGCCTTGACTTGCGGCTCCCAGTACGTCAGTTAATAAGATATCAATCAATTTACAATTACATTTACAAAAACCGAACAATATTTTCCTTTAAAAAAAATATAAATCTCATGCAAAAAGACCGTCGCCTCACGAAAATGTAATCCCCAAAAAAATTTGCGACCCAAATAGTCTAGTTTGGGGCGAATATAGCCGCGTAACGCAATATATGTCCAAACGGTCGCTTCCCGTCACTTCACATACACGATTACCGTAATGCGATTGAGCCACGCCGTCGGCAGTATGTGCAAGCCCTTAATTAGTGTCGCTGCCCCCTGAATTCAACAAGATAATTTGAACTTTATGTTTTGGGGTTATAAGGTTGAAGTTTGTTTGGTAAAGTTCCATCGAAGGCACAGTTAATTATGTGATGGCAAAATCACATTTGTCGGTATCGGAAATCATTAAATGTGTGCATGTTTTCATCACGACACTGTAATTAATGGGGCATGAAGGTTTAAAGGCTGTTAAGAAAAAAATCTTTAAAAACCGACATATTAACTATTGATAAATATCGGAGGGGATAAAATTGGATTTTAGGGAGACAAATTATGTTAGGTACGAAAGGATCGGTATTGAGTTTTATCAGGCCCTTTTTGCAGTTATTATTTGATTATAATTACTTATACATAAAATCCATAATAATGAATGAGAGAATTAAAACTAACGGGGCCGCTAAAACATAGTAAACATGATAAATAAGAAATAAAATGCGTAGGCAATATTGTACATATGAATTTGCTACGCTTCGTAGCATTGGCTACGGTCAAAGTTACATCGGGTCTACGATGCTACGCGCTTTAGCAGATGCGCTACGAAGTCTACGGCAACTTTGAACTACTCGTAGTACGTACGCTATGAGATTACTGGTATTTTGGTTTGAGTCCTATGGTAGTGTAGGTTGCACTACAGTAGCTCTTAGTATACAGGATGACTTATAATGTGCAGCCAATCTTTCAGGGTGTGAAAGGACTCAAAAATATAAAGAACTTTAAGCCTGACATCAACTGAAAAATATGTAAAAAAAAACTGTGTATTTCTGTTCGCATTAATTAAATCGTCAAAATGTTGGCAACAGATTGTTTTTGCAACTTCAAGCTCCAAAGTAAAAGCACAGTATTACATGGT
This sequence comes from Orthosia gracilis, assembly GCA_947562075.1. Taxonomy (NCBI): domain Eukaryota; kingdom Metazoa; phylum Arthropoda; class Insecta; order Lepidoptera; family Noctuidae; genus Orthosia; species Orthosia gracilis. The sequence continues at coordinate 3,223,502 of OX387270.1, read as the reverse complement.
GTTAGTTGTATACATTTATAAATTTGCAAATAAATGAAAAACTACTCTGAATTGCAGAATCTAAAATCTTACAATTTACATTAGAGTTAGGTTACAAATTTTAAGATCTATAGCCAACGCTTCTCAAATCTTCATTTCAGTCACCCAAAAAAGATGTACGACATCGTCAAAACATAATGAAACGATTAATATCCTCCAAATGACAATTTACACGGCAAATAAAACCTGTTTATTTACCATATCAATTCGATACGAATAAAAACGTAATAAAGGCCTGCTTTACGAAGACTGGGGAACTTTTTAAGATGGCCGAACCGGCAATGGATTACGAATTTATGTGAGGTCCCCGCCTTAAGAATAAGTGTGGTGGAGACAGTTATATTGCTTAAGTTAATGCATAAATAAAAGGTAACAATATAAGCTGGTTCTGAGGGTTGGGAAGTGGGAGAAGGAAGTCATTATGGTGTAGGAAAATAGAGATAATGGTGAGATTTATTTTGCTAGCTTGTCTAGGTATGATTTTGAGTTTGTGGTCTTAATGAGAATTTCTTAAAAGAAAACTAGTCTGAAGCGGCAATTTAAAACGGCAGTAGCCCATAAGAATGTTGAACGGCGAGATGTTGTTGTAAGCTCTGAAGCAGGTCATTTGGAATTATTTAGATTTTTTTTTTCATTATAATCTGATTTAATGCAAAAACAGTATCTAGGGATCGCAGTGCCTTTTTCCGCATTGGGGGTAGTGACAGAACACTACCTTGTTATGTCACTACCCCCAATGCGGAAAAAGGCGTGAGTTCACGTATGTTTATTCAAATAGTAATCATTCTTAATTTTTTATAACTTAATAACCTGCTTATGTAGTTTCTGTAATCCAAACTACACTTACACGTGTCAAAAATAAACCTCAGAAATCCCCATACAATTCCCTAATTAGTCTCACAAAACTAAAGCATCCAAAAGTAACTACAAAAAACTCGTAAGCACACACACAAAGCTCGCGGTTCTCTTCTGCAATACACGGCAGCATACAGATAAATCAGCAGCATTATTCAGCGAGTTGGAGATATCGCGAGTGTCAAAAAGTATCGATATACAGTCTGAAGCACTGAGCATAATATTCCAGTTCTTAAATTCAATTTAAACAACAAAAAATTCGGTTGTCTAAAAGCCTAGCTTCCTCATATCAGTTCTTAAAATTATGTAAAACTGAGAATCAAACTTCACCCAAGTGAGTTCGTTTGATTCTCAATTATACATTCGCGTGTCAATAAACTTCAGAATTCCCTAATTAGGAACACAAAACTAAAGTAGTCAACAAGTGCTGCCTAAATCGCTCACATAGCTCGCGGTTCTCTTCAGCGATACACGGCAGCTTACAGCGCTTTCAGGAGTATTCAGCAGGTTAGGGATATGTTAAAAAGTATAGATATAAATTGTATTGATATTATGATTTTTTTTTCACACAGGTCTACTCTATTTTACATAATTATGATTTAAGTCTTGGAAGGCCCCGTAAGGAGGCGAGGCGAGCGGTCACGAAGCTATGGACCCTGGCCGCGGGTGCCGCTGTGTTGTCCTCTGGACAACGAGCCCGAGTCGAACCCGCGCTCACTAAAGCCTAGTGGATGCGGTTTTTTTTTATACAAAAGTCCAGCCCTTTTGAGCTAGAGCGAAGTGTTTTTGATAGAAAAACATCAAAATTAACATCAAGATTTTAAATGTAAAGGTTTGCTAATCAATAACACCTCAACGGATTTTGACTAAACAGTTTTTTTCAACCCTATAGTATGTTCCCTTGGGACAATATTATACCTCAACGACGATATAACCACTTGACGGCGCATACAGTGCCCCGACGCTCGAAAACTATTAGTATTTTGTCGCCTATGTAAAGGCTTCGGTACTAGTAACCATTTTAGTTGTGTCCAGTTATTAGACCTGTATGCACGCTAAATAAATACAAATTGTTTTATCTTTTTATTGCAATTATAACGCATAAAAATGCCCTCATGCGCCGTAAAGGGGTATGGGAAACATGCCAAGACATCTAGTTACAAAAAGGATGGCATAACTTTTCATCGGTAAGTAAACAGTACGAAAATTATTTTTAATAAAATCAGATTATGAGACACCGCAGGGATCTAGTTAAAATGGTGGATGGGGTAAACGAGCACAATTTTGAGTCCCGCGTTGATGTCTTTTGGAAAAGTCTCGCTCTTTCACTAGACAATTCTAATGCTTCTATCCCTTTCTCTCCCTTTGTATTTTTATCGTAAATATCTGTGCTGTTACTTTTAACAGCTGAAGTCGATATCGATAATAATAAAATTAAACTTAATAAAAAATGTATGAAAAAATATCTATCTACTTTTAAACGACTTAAAAAAAGGAGGGTGTTCTCAGTTCGTCGAATTTTCTTATGTATTATGTTCCCGGATTACTCGTAGACGGCTTGACCGATTTGGAAAAATACTTTTTGTTTCTCTATGTCCCGGACACACATTTATATTTGTAATTGATCGATTTTTATTAAATAATATTTATATGATTTTAATTGAGTATTTTTAATAATGTTAAAATCCATTTTATCGATGTCGACAATTTTCCCTTAGTCGAGTTGATCAACCCTAACGATAGCCATACCTACGCAACTTACTTTGAACTGACCAATTGCAGCCGCGCGTTCTTCCTCGTCTCCCGGCCCGCGGTAGTGAGTCGTGTGCTTCGAAGAAATCGGCCTATAAGCTCTCTAGTGGTTATATTCTCTTTGTTATACCCGCTGTCAGACGCTATTATTACATGCCACCAAAAAATATCGACAACTCGAATGAAGAATATCGATATTTTTTCCAGCAAGCCTACATCGCCTGTCAAGTTACTTAGTACTAGACTGCAGGCTTACCCGTTTTTCATTAGTACCTCACCGAAGTAATCTGCTTTGTTTCCTACCGCGGTTTTTAATTTTCCAAAAATCCCGCTCTTTTGTTTTCCTTTAAGAATTGCAGGCGTTTCGGCGATGTTGCTTATTTTCATCTGTTTATTGTGCTTAGCTGTTTTTTTAATGCAAGGGCTGTTTTTAAGAGTTTTTTAAAGGTGCTTTCGAATATTCAACATTATCGCACTTTATAAAATGTAAAGCTATGGAAAAATAATCTCCATGATTAAAACATACTCGTGTTTTAAGAAACTTTACAAGTTATCGGATTATAAAAAGCAATTCTTTCTCATAATAAACCCTATATGTTTATTTATTTCTGGTAAACTACCTCGACAGACTTGTTGACCCGTTAAGTTTTTACAGTTTTTATAACTTGATTTTAGTTTTATACCAAGCGAAACCGTCGCTTATCTTAATAAAATTAATATATAATGTCTTATTGCCTCCTAGGATTGAATAATTGTATACTTTCTTAGCGAAATAAATTTCTTAAACCGTAAACCGTTATGTCAATTGTATTACTTATGTTACTACAGTAAAATTTATCCAAGAGAATTCATAAGAAAATCAAGCGTTTAAAGTTTTTAATTAAATCACAAGACGATTCTTCTTAAACTCGCTACTAACAAAATGTTTAATCTAAACGAATAACCTATTACTAAGAGATAAAATCATATTTATAGTCTTGCATAAGTCGGAATACGGCTAAGGAAGCAGGTTATAACTTAACTGCGCTCATAAAACGCTCGCTTTTATTGTGAACAACACTAGTTATAAGGCTATTTATATAAAAATTTATATTTCTTTTACGCGGCATTAGAACTATCAATTAGACGCTTTAGCTAAGGTTTTGTCGTAAAACATGTAATGAGTATAGTTTAATAATTAGAAAAATATCGGTCATACAAGTTTTCTTAGAAAATTCTTTGAATATTTTTACTTATTATTAACCCACTTCATCAGCAATCTCAGCATATATGTGTTCCCACAGCTGGGACACATGCCTCCTCTCTGTGAGAGGGAATGGGCCATAATACACCACGCGGGCCCAGTGCGGGTTGGTGGATGTCACATGTCTTCGAATTTTTGATTCTAGGACATGCCGGTTTCCTCACAAACCCGCCACCCTACTAATAGTTTTCTAATGTAGTTTAATTTAATTTTGGCTTTGACTTACTCTGTAAAATTAATCATCCTAATGAGTTTTCCATCTTATTTCTGGTCAACGTTTGCTTTAAGACCTTCAAAATAGTAACACACAAAAGTGTTTTTAAAATTTTAACTATCGTGGATGCCTTTTGGTATGTAGTGCATCCTCGGGGCTTACAAATCGGTACAAATGAGTTAATATGAGCCCTCAGGGCTTAAAAAATCAGACAATTGCCCTTGTCCGGCTAAAAAAAAAATGGAGAACTCACCACTTTCAGAGACTGACGAGGGTGACCGTTCCGCCGTCGACACTCCAGACGACGACGATTCTAGCGACGAGAGCGAATCCGCCCTCGTCGAGTGGGTGTGGGTCATCGAACTTTCCGACAGTCTCGAATCTCTGGGGGCATCGCTCAGCTGGTTCAACCGCCGCTGTAGGTAGCGCTGTTCCCGCGCTAATTGCTCCTTGTGACTAACGTGCCTCTTCTCTCGTTCTTCCAAACTCTGCAACAAGAGATTGTGGGTGTTAGACTCAGAATGGGACTTGGATGGATATGTGGGTTTAAGACTCTGCAGGGTGAGAATTAATGGTCAATTCAGGTCGATTTAGTTGATTTCTTGTTTTTAAAACTCTGCAGATGTGAGAAATTAAACTCCAGAAAGGATTAACCAACCTGTATGCTTTCTGTTGAAAACAATTCTAGTTTTTTTCCATCGCGTTAAAGCAATGGAAAAAAACTACAATTGGGACGTGCACATGAGTTTGCAAATCAGAATGGTTCGTGCACCAAATTCTGCAGTTCCAGAATATTTTTTATTTCTTACGCAACTTTCACTTCCCCAAAAAGAAACTGTTCCAATTACCCATCAACACAAACAAATAGTAATTTACTGTTAAACTTCTGCCCATATTAGCAGTACCCAGTCACGTCGGACGAACTATTCCCAAAGAGATTAATAGTATCAATAACAAGAAACTATTGGGTAATTACACGTACATAATATGCTAGTCGAAATCCATTAATCACTACTAGCTGATTTACTAACTTAGGCTCTTGACGTTTAGCTTTAGTGTCAGTCATAACAGCGGTTTGAAGTGATTTGGGTTCTGTTCCAGTAAATACAAATACTTCGGTGCCATGATTGTTCTTAACAATGACAGCTGTATCGTCGTAATTTGGAATATCATTAATCGTGATTTTAATTATTGATGCATACTTAGTTTGTACAAATGTCTGTTATGTTTTATTCGGATGATTTGTTTTTGCTTTTAACAATATAATCTAATAGGAGATAAAATATAAACATGCAAAATTATTTTATCAAGGATATAAACGTCACAAAATTTTCTACCTACTTCAATAAATAAATTCTTAATGATGCAACATTAAACATTTACAAACTTTAGCCAGCTAAACATGTGTTCATTCGTCCCCGAACCACGCCAGACTCTGCACATAGCAGTTTTTTTTTGAGGCTCTTAAGAAAATGGCTTTTTCTAGAGCCCTATATATACACCAGGGACCGACCCGCGGAAAAAAAATGAGGATTATGTTCGAATAAGTTCGGGAAACTTCCAACACTGCAGGGTACTCGATGAATTCTCCGTGTTTTGTTTTTCTCTCATTGTGTTTATGGGTTTAGAGGTACTACGTACTTAAATGGGAGTTGCTGAGTTCCTTCGAGTTTAGAATTAATAGTCCTAACGTTGAATAATTCAGGTTATTTTTAGTACGGTTACGGGTTAGTGTAATTTCGGAATGTTACCATTAGTTGTTTGTGCTGATGTTTTTTTGGGGAGAAATGAAGCAGATAACGAGTTACATAATGATGATGTAATCAGAATAGATTGAGGGTTATTACTTGACGATTCTAATTTCGCTGCTGAAATAATGTTTGATTACACAACTGTTGAATGGCACCCTAATCTACTTATAGAATTACCCGGCCGTAGCTAAAAGTGTCCACTAGAAAGCTCTAGTAATATAATCCCTTGCGTCAAAACAATGCAGCCAAAAAGCCACGTATTCTTTTTAATTTTTCCAGAGCCGGATGGTGGCCACCCTTAGGCATTACAGTCAGGCAGGGAAGGCCTCAGATGATATATCTGATCATAAATCTCCGACAAGTCAGCGGACGGTGCACTCCTGTCCTTATTTTGCAGTCCGATGTTAAATGCTTTTGGGGGAGATTTAAAATTTTCGCTGCTTTTGCGAATGATTAAATTATGGGTGAAGAGATATGGCCGTGGAAATTGTTTGCGGATGATGGATATGAAGCTCTGTGATTTTTTTGTGAAAAATGTGGGGGTGATATTTAAAATTGTGAGGCAGTTTTCATTGGCAGAGCGAAATTATAAAAACGTTTCGGATGTCGGTGTTGAAAACCGATGAAAACAGGACGAACCGACACCGACTTCCGAAACAAAGGTTATATTTGCACTTTTTAGTGTTTTGCTTTAGAAGTCAATTAATTTTTTGTGAAAAAGATTTTATTTCTCTCTTTTAGTTTTAGTAAGGTACCTGAAGGATTGACAAAATGCGTATTATAACTTAATTTACACATTCGTGCTGTTTCTCGCTAATGAGTTCGGTTGTATGTTCCATATCTTGAAAACTGCTGAACCAATTTTGATGAAAAATGCACTGTTCCATAAGTTGAGAGAAAAATAATCCAATAAAAAAGAAAGATCACGATCCTATAAGTAGTATCGGAGAAATGAATTAACAAATATACATACAAACAAATTTACATACACTTATGGAATTTGGCACACGTGTGAAGCCCATACAGAGTAACATATGTGAATATTGTGCAATTCCAACAATATTACATACATACGTGTTGAATTGATTACCTCCTTTTATTTTAACTAGCTAAAAAGTACCTACAATTTTTTTAAATTAATAGGTGGATTGGAGAAGCCTAAAATCCAGGTCGATTGCGAGGAATTGGAGATGTTTATATTGAGGAAGGGACTGCTATAGACTCGTGATGATAAAGTGTGCTGCCGCGTATCAAATCATAACCCTTTCATTTGGCATTGCCATTAGTGGGATAAAAAAAATATTTTTGTAAAATAAAACCTTAAAATCAACTTTCCAAAGCAAAGCATTCAAAACCAAACAAATATACATCACAAGATACTTCTGAGAAATATACTCCTTTACCTGCAGGTTTATAACGTAATAAATCATAATAATTGCCAGTTAAAACCATCACTCAAAGATATAAGGTACGTGTGCGAGTAGAAATTATCCAATTTATACGTCTGAATGGACAGATTTCCAACACACTCGCACATAGGCACAAACCACAACCTTTGCTTTATCGATTTCCTGTCAGACCATTTGAGCGTCGAACGATTCCGAATTATGTCATATTGCTATACGTACAGACGTCATCTATATAACTGTATATCACGGATTACTGGTGCCATCCTACCCTCGTGTTATTGCACGCTATTTATTTTTTACGACCACATCCCCGTTTAATATGAGTAGATTTGGCCTCTCCAAATAATCCACTCGTATTGCAAAAGCCGGTGATGCTGAATAATCTCTGCACTCCACAGTCTCGAAATGTTGATGCTTTTTGAAGGATTTTCGTGAGAATCGGAAATAAAATGTTAAGTGATGCCTATTTCGAATGTAGGGTGAATATAAATGGACACAAAAATGAAAGCTTCGTTCTTAATGATGCGGTGGTTAGTGACAATCAAGATGCTCGACTTAACGCCGTTCTCTCTAAAAGCGTATTTAAAACACGACTGACCTATTTTCACATAAACACTGCAGATTCAAAAGAGCTTTGTATTAAATTAGAACAAGCTCATTATAGAAAAAACAATACCGTAGGAAGGCGTGGTACATTACCCTTAAAACATGTAAATTTTGAGGCTGATGAATTTTAAACATCACTCCGGAGTATCACTTATAACTTAATTGGTTATTTGAAAAGTTTTCCAATCTGCATGAGGAATTGCGCGGTGGTAGAATTTTTAGTCGCTGTGAAATATAACCGCCATTGTTTATTTAGGCAGACTTGATGGAAATCGCCGGAGGAGTTCACTCAGCTATTTTGACCTTTCGTTGGCAACTTATTTGATACTGTCTGTCTTGGATTTTTTGAAGCTAGATAGCAAGATGTTGTGTAATACATACATATACCGGTTGTACCGGAAAGGAGCGATCAAATTTTAAATACTACTTTCTCCAAGGAAACCATAAGCACTTCCAAAAAAAAATGATTTTTCATACATCGTCTGTTATCGTCAGCTGATCAAAATTTGTATGCCACATCATTTTTTTCATATACATATATGTGAAGAAGCAGTATTTAAAATAGGATCGCACTTTTCCGTTACGCCCTGTATATAGGTATCAACCCCTACCAATTCTCCAATATATCCAGGTAGACGGCTTGAAGGAATATTTGATATCTCACGTGAATTTTTCTCGGCTATGCTCAATTTTTTCTCACAATCATTGTCGACAGTTGATCAGTGAGTGGAAAATTAGATGGACCGCTGACCTGGAAACGTTTCCTAGGATCCGTTGGATATGGAGCCGTGTGTTGAGGTGGAGTGTTATGTAAGCGACCATTGAACAGACGTCTTCTAACCTACTGACAGATTCTATAAATATTTCAGTCTATGTAAGCAAGTACCAATGTAACTTTTTCAAAATCATATATGTATTTTCGGTGAAGGACAACATCGGGAGGAAACCGGAACATGTTCTAGAACCAAAGATTCGGAGACATGTGACATCCACTAACCCGCACTCGGCCCGCGTGGTGGATTTCGGCCATTTCCTCTCACAGATAGTAGGCATGTGTCCCAGTAGTGAGCACATTATAAGGCTGAAGATGATGATGATGTATTTTCTAGATTTATCTTGAATATCGCAAGGGTGAAGGAAAACATGGAGAAGAATCCTGAACTTTTAATATACATCCTTTATAGGAGATCTTAAATCCATATCTTTTACTTTTTCACGCTTAAACCACTGCACCGATTTAGATGAAATTTGGTATGGAGATAGTTCGGAGACCTTGGAAAGGATATAAGGTAGTTTTTATCCCGGCAATCATTCTTAAGGGGGTGGCAGTTTGTATGGTGAACTAATAATTCCTTAAGTAAGGCGGCCCACACTATCTACATATATATCTACAATATTATTGGGCGGTATAAAAAATAGGCTATTCGAAGTTTTAATGCTACGCCGACGAAATCGCGGGCAACAGCTAGTATATAAATAAATTTAAGTTAGAAATTGCCAACGGGATTGGAGCAAGCGTGGTGATCAATGTTCGTGCCTTCTCTGAATGAGAAGAGACTTTTGCCCAGCAGTGGGACTGTTACAGGCTGCTATTATTAGTATTATTTTAGCTTTCTAGACTTATATTTATAAATAAATGTCCCCGATTCTGCCGATCGTTATCGCTAAAAACGAACACCGTCGTATCTTCGTCAATATCAAAGGCGTACAATATTTTCATAGCAAGTGGGGACCCTTTCATCCTTTGGAAGCGTTTACAGGTAAAATTGCTCCGAGAATCTTTTCAAAAGGCACTTGTCATTTGAAAAGATTTAGCAGGTTTAAGAAAACGACTCGTTAGAAGACCTTACCTTGCTGAATTCGAGGCTGTTGATTTATTTATTAATTTAACCTAGGAGCCGAATTTTCAATAGTCTGATAACTTTTAAATGAGGAATAAAAATGGCGGTTTGACAGCTTTTGTAAAGAAAATATGTCAAACGGCCATTTTTATTACTAATAACACTTTTATTAAATCGGGCCTAAATATATAAATAGGACTGTCGATTATAACATAACATATTATCACACTTGTTTTCTCCGAAGGGGTAGGTAGAGATGCACCCGCATTTCGCCAGCTATATTTAAGTCTCTTGTTTTAGGGGGAGAGGAAAAAGCCCAGATAGAAAATCCAATGACTCTTTGCCCAACCTAACTTGCGACTAACTAGACAGCTGTGAATTTTGTACCTTTTAAATCTAACTTCCTTCATGACTTAGCACATAAATTTGGAATACAACCCAAATATCTGTATGCATGGTAGCTCAAAATGATACACGGTATTTTGAAAGAGCAATTTTGAGTAACTTTGCAACTGTATGCCTATGTATCTTGTATCTATGTTGGTGTTGTCTCAAGTTCTGGCAATTCGCTAGCTTATCGCCTCGAAGGGGGAAAGGCAGAGGGTTGTCGAGAGTTTTTAAAGAATAATTTTTAATGTGTAAATTCCCGAAAGTTACTTCATATCTCGCTTTAATCGTGTTCCATGTTATACACAAAGGAAATATAATTATAAATCTAATTATTTTTGGTTCGACGTCAATTATATAAATAATCTTTTGAGTTGTAACTAATTGAAAGGAATGGAACAGGCATTCAATTAGAGATATATTTTCACTTCCATACAGTAAACTTCAATTAACAATTTTAATGAACGTATTCATTGAATAATTTGTTTTGATATTGTTTCAATTAAGCTTTATATAATCAACTAAATTTATACCTACCTGCCTTTTCATTACCTGTTTGTTTACCTACAGTCATCTGAGTACCGTTTTATTCTTTAACTGTGTCTTTAACTGCCACTTAAAAGTCACCCTGTATTAGACTAGATATACGCAAAGGAGGGTGCGTATATCTAGTCTAATACAGGGTGACTTTTAATTCTCTGGCAATCTTTCAGGGGTGAAAGTAGGTACTCATGAATATTAAAAACTTTTAAAATGGCATCACTTTCGAAAAAAGTAAAATCAGCTGTTCACTAGGTATTATTTATGTTCGTGTAACTCGACAAAGTCTAGAAAACAGCTTTTTGTTTCACTATTTTTGTTTACGCCCCATGCTAAGTTGTTCAGAATATGAACAACGTATAATTTTGTCAATGTTATTGGTAATTTTAGGCAAAGAAAAACCGATCAATGATTATAAAACTACTAAGAAGTCTTTGACAAACACTGTTATAATTTGTTTTTGACTTGTAATATCGGATTTTAAATCTAGGAGTTTTCTCGATTAAAATGTTTTCCTTTGCTTATACCGTTTTTTTTCCCGTTAGGTAAACTACAGACCGCCACTAGCTACAATCCTTACATACCATGAACAGTTTTTACTTTTTGAGTAATTTCATCCCCCTGAAACAGTGTCAATGGATTAAAATTCACCCTGAATAGTACCTCCACTGGAACTACTAGTATCAGCCCTAGGGTTCCGTACGGCTCATTAAAACGTTCGCGCGGGGCACGTAATCGTGGATTTACGAGTCGCGAGCCGCCATGACTCCATGTGCCGTATCACTCGCGAATTCATCTTAATTATTTCTGTAGGCTTGTAGACCAACGATGATGGGGGTCTGATAATGGTGATAAGTGCTATGTTCTGGGTTCGTGGGTAGGATAAGAGACTCTAGTTTATGATTGTAAGTTTAATGATGAATTTTGGTGGTGTACTACAAGCATGTTAATATTGAAGGTTAAGTTTGATGATGACAAGAACTGTTCCCATAAAACGCAACATTCAAATATCCATTAAATAGACATACAATTTAACTTCTTTATAATATTAGTTAAAATAATATGAGAGGCAATCAACATCTAGCTAAAGAGGAACACAATTGACAGCTACGTATATCTAAATATATTCACCGCAAAGAAACACTCGACAGTCCCCAAAAGATTTGAAACTGCCACAAAGAATCCGTACAAAAGACATATTCCAATTTAATGACACTTCCAATGCCGACCATCACTACAATTTTCCTAAGCCCAGAATGTTTTCTGTTTTCTACGAAACGCAAATGAAAAGTGGCGTTAGCGCTGCCTTCGGTAGCGATGTGCTCGCTTTAACTACGATGCCTTTTAATTAGTCCTGCATATTAATCAGACTAACGGTCTAAGTTTGGAAATGTACTGGTTGGCGGTTGGGATAGAAGAGTTTTATTGAAAGTCAGTGTTGGTAGGTAATATTGATGATTGGGATAAAAATATGGGATCAGTAAATGTGTGAGATAAAGAAACGCATAATATCTAACACTAGATGGTTTAAACTTGGAGAAAATAAACATTATAATTATCAACATATAAGAAATACAGCTAGCGAATACAAATAAAAAATAATTGTTAATCAAAACTAAATAACACTATAGACTGTCTTTATTATCCACGTGTTAAAAATGATGTAATGTCTACTGGACAAAAGCTTGGCACAAAGGCCAAATAAATCTAAATTAAGAGCCGTTGAAGCCCATTCCCTAACAGCCGTATGTTTTCACACCAACAATAAATTGGCTAAACTAAACAAAGTGTGCGACCATTAACATATTAGATTCGTTCAGTGGAGAGCCTATTTATGGCACGGTTTTAATTACTTATGCGCTGTGAAAATTCCTAATGAATTTCGTTAATGTAGGTAAGTTCTAAATTAATGATGTCTAGAATAGAGTCTGATTGAAATTATATTTTAACTGAATAAATCAATGTTCTAAATAAAATAGTACGTGGCAACCAATGATATTATATATATTCTGAGGTAGATACGTTTTAGCGACGTCTGCGTGGCAATACAAACACAAGTTGACCAGATTGAGTGAACTCAGCCTGTACTGCTTCTGGCCGCGACACGAACGTACGTTTGAATTAGTATGTTTGTCTCTATCTGAAAACGGGGTCCTATTTATATCTCTGTGATCTTTTAACCTACTTAGTGATAGAAATAAAGTTCTAAGTTCCATAGATTCAATGTAGCTAAAGTAAAATATCGCCATGTTTTTATTTCTTTATAATGAGTATGACGTCTATAGGTAAAATCTCATCAGAGGTAACAGCTATTTTTCTAAAGAAACAAAGTATTCTAGGAAACAAAAATCTTGGAAATTGATTGTTACAAGAAAAAGCACTTTGATTTTAACATCAACTGGTACCCAATTGTCAAAGGAAACAACTCAGTAAGTAAGTTTATACCATACTCAATGAAAATTCATATAATAATAAATCGCTTTCCATAATCCTCGTCACACTTCAGCAAACTCAATCCTGTACGCATGACATAAAGTTGAAATTCCATCAGAGGTGTGGCAAATAATATTTGGTGAAGCGAGTTTGGAATAATAAGGCATCGCTTCATTGACAGCGGTTTACTTTACGCTCAATTAGTGGAACGACACACGTGACGTCCCTGAGCCTTACACCCCCTCCCCTTCTCACACCCCTTTAAGTGTCTGGTCCCGGGGTTGGGTGTGGTAAAATGTTGTACTACTGTTTTAATTGTACTCTCTCTTATATGCAAATTCTGTGGGCAAACAAGAATTAAGGACATTTGAAGGGATTCTTGGCCCTTTGATAATTACTTTGTTTTTTTAGTTAAGAGACATTTAAATGACAAGAAATATACGGTTCGAAATTATATATTTTGCAATGTTTTAATCAAATAATTAGTCACAAATCAAATAACAAGTCCAACTTCAAAATCCTCTCACATAAACAAACAAATAAATTAATTTCGACACGAAAATGTGCCATCAAACATTTACTCAACATAAACATGGTCTAAGAATCGCACCTTGCGGTGCCCCCTATACCTACCGCCACTAACATCGCCTGATAACGCAATAAAGCGAAGTTACAGCCGAGACAGCGGTCCGAACACCTTGATAAACCATCCTGTGAACATACCGTACCTCACGGCACCCGATTTCGCATTGTTTCACCCGAGCGATATTGTCGAATGCCACCTGCCGTTCCTTTTCACAAATGTTCCTCAGTTATCTCAATTTAATGATAGGTGTGTTATGGCAGGAAGTAAGGGATTTAAGGCTGTTAGCTTGCTGTCTGAAGTGGTGGTGTATCTTGCCTTATGTGATCTGATAGAGTTAACTATGCATATCTCTAGACTCCTTGAAAATACACGAGCCAGGTCCAAAATATACCTATAATTTATCACAATAAGACCCTCCGACTAAACCACAATGTGTACAACATAATATTCAAACTGGGGTCACAAAACGTGACTACTAACAATATACTCAGTGGTTCTACCGTGAATTATAAATAACGGGAGATTAGGACGCTTGTAATTGGGCAGATTCCGTCTACTGATAACACATCAGACACTCGGTCACGTTCGGGAAAAACGGCAAACGGTTCACTGTTCAAGGGGACTTATTTGCCATCGTTAAATAGAAATTGTTATTTGTGTTGCTTTTATTTGAATGAAAATGTATTTTAGTTCAACCGAAATAGCTGTGTCATTTTGTAATATTATTTATGTACCATCAACGGGAAATCTAACGATGCTAATATTTTTATCTTTATCATAGACTTTATTAAATTTTATTGTGCTAGAAATTGCTCTAAGTGTACAAATGAATTCTTCAAGTCTAGCATTTCTGTTGGCTAAAATAAATAATACTTTGCTAGAACTTTTATTCTCTGCGAGCAAAAAGTTTAAATTATACTAGCACCGAAGGTTTTTTCCAACTTGGCTATGAAGATATAATTTGTTTAACGTTCTGAATACTAACTTAAAATGGCTAATGAGAGTTTGTTATTGTAACGGTGTACTATTTTATTTCCAAGAGAATGTTCAAGGCACAATGTGCTTCGTGAGTAATATTGTTAGTGGCTATGAAATCTTTCACTCCATAGGAGTGAACACACTACATGATACCGTCAACAAAATATGTGTATGTTTCATGATACATAAAATATCGTCGATTCTAAAAGCTCAATCGCCACCTGCCTGACCAATTTCACACAAAGTTACACCTACATAAAAACAATTATATATTTTTTCAGTAAAGGCGGCAGGTAATTTTTAAATAAATACTACCCTACTGCGCGGCACGGGTGAGTCATTATAGGTTTTATGGGCCATAACGCGGTCCCAACCTTATAATTCCGACTTATTCAACTACGTGAAAACAAAAATAAATCACGCCATCGATATACTGGAGGGAATGATGGCAGGGGAAGGCGGAAAATGTTGCGTAAATGTATACTATGCGGCGGACGTGTGCCCATATGAGGTACACAGCGAAATGTCGGAGAATTTTGATTACATTGTTCGGATTTTCGATTTTTGTAGGCATTCTAGCAATGTTTATATCCCATCTTCATTGTTCTTGTTATCTCCCCAGTAATTGTATTGTTCCAAGATATTTCTGGAAATTTTGTTGTGTTAATCAGGAAAAGCTAAGATATTTTCCATCTTATTTTAGCAAGAAAATCATTATCGTTTCGAGAACACGGTCGTTTAAGATTTGAATATTTCTTTTTATTTGAATTTCCCTTTGTAGGTATTGTACTAATTTTCTTTGTAATCATTACGTTCGTAATTTCATTGAGCCATCCGTGTTAATTAGAACAATTTTCTCCCAATCTCGTCTTAAACGACAGAGGGTTCACAAATGCTTTGTCTATCTTCCAAAGACTCCTACTGTCGTACATAATTTAGGTAGATAATTTGGACGTTTCGACAAGGGTCTTATTTCGAGTATTGTATACGACATCTACGGGTGAGTACCTATCATCGATATAATATACGGAGGTATCTGAGAAAACAGTAAACACTCGTTATATGTGATTATTGAAGCGAAATATATATTTTTTTTGTTCTGCGATTTCTTTTGGGGTATCTTTTTCGTGTGCTGTAGTTGCGTAACGACCAATGATAAAATTTTTGATATTATTATAAAGGAAATGATTATGAATGAAGTCTTTGAAAATGATTGGAGCGTGCGAAGTTTAAAGTGTCTATTTTGGTATGAATTGTGATTGATGTAAGAAAGAACCTTCGTTTCGTTGTTCATCCTTTTGAACGTGAGGCACTGACTGAAGGAATTGATTGATTTTGAGTTCAGAGAATCAGTTCTCTGAATGAACTCAGGCTCATTGAAGTTACCTAAAGACAAGCTCAAGGCTTGTTTTAACATTATTAAGACATGTTTAAGCTACATGATTCCCTTGCAATTTCCAAACATCCTATTAGAAGATCCACGTCAATTAAAACCGTCAATCATTCTTTCATAAACCCCATCTTAAGAGTTAATTAAGAAATTATATCAAACTTGAACAAAAGCCCATTCATTTTTGTAGCACGACGTCAGTTTTTGAGTAATGCGTTGAGAAGAATATCCCGGGTCTTATGGCGTTCCCTTTCCATTGATGCCACGGCGCTTATTAAATTTCCCATGAAAAAGTGGCGAGGGACACGAAATGAATTGCCCTTTACGCTAGTTAAAATTAGCTTATTTTTTCATCTTACTTTGGGTTTTTTCTTAGGTAGAGAGGTTATTGCTATAAATGTATGGCTTTCTAGCTTCAAAGTATTTATAGACTTGATACTAATTCCTACTTATATTTAAAATGTGAAATTCTATGTGTTTGGATATTTGTTAATCAATTAACACCTCAACGGCTGAACGCATGTGGACGAGATTTGGCACACAGTTAGACCGTAGTCTAGATTAGGAGATAAGATACTTTGATTATCTCGCAGTACTTACGTTTCTGTGAGATAATGCCGCTCGCTAGCAAAAGCTAAATACAGCTATTCACATTTTTCTTTGCATCATCGCTCCTTTCAATACCCTTAAAATAATCTAACAGCGAAAAATATTCCAAATTCTAAAATCAAAAGCTTCAACCGCCAATATCAGAGTAGAGTGACGTAATGCCACGTTAGCGGAACGGGGGACGCTGATTGGCGTTCGAATTTGATCCGACGGGGACTTTGAAACCGAACTGCAGACTGACGGCGTGACATTACTCGATGCGTCGCTGACGGGGCGGTGTACTGACGTTTATTGCTTCAGAGTGCCGGAGATTTTATTAGGAGGTTTGGGACGACGGATGGTAACTTGGTAAGTGATGAAAAGGGGGAATGGTTCGGTTTCTGGTAAACTGTGTAAGTGAACTGTTTGCCTTTTTGTTGGCATATTGAAGAAACGAGACACTGTTTTATGTAGAATTAGGTAATGACAGAGAAGTTAAAATGGTGAAGGAAAACATCGTGAGGAAACCGGAATGTCCTAGGATCAAACATTCGAAGGCATGTGTCATCCACCAACCTGAACTGGGCCCGCGTGGTGGATTACGGCCCATTCCCTATCTCAGAGAGGAGGCCTGTGTCCCAGCAGTGGGAACATTAAAAGGCTTGATGATGATGATGAAGTTAAATTAGAAACAGAGAAATGAGCTCAAGACAGTAATCATATGTAGGTAGAAGTATTCGATATCTCAGTGCCACCATCATAATGCTAAAACCCATATTCACCATAAATTTAATAAAAACGAAACTTATAATACCTCCATAACAGATGATAATAATAGGTCGTCTAGACACGAGGCAGACTCTTACATCATCGTCCATGCTTAGACTAAGTCTAATGAAAATACTTATCATATTTCATTTGATACAATAAATTAGTGGACACTGAGAAATGTATGGTTTTTCTGAAGCGAGAAATAATTCTGTTGCTACAGAAGAAAAGAATACTGTAATAGTTCTATATATAATAGTCGAGGAGAATTCAGAAGAGAAAAATAATAAAATATACAGGGGGAGGTATTATCGCAATTAGTGATCTCTGGCAGACAACCTTAGGATGATCGTAATTATACTGCGCAGGTTATACGGTCCAGTGATCAACAGGAAACTTTTATACTAAAACAAAAAGAAAAGAATTGACGACGGCAATAATTATCTCTTTTACAGTTTGAAAATATATTGTAAAAGATGTATTCTAAGAAAGATTTTACAGCAAGGAAGTTAGTAAGTCACGGCTTATTTAATAAATGGACGATATAGAAATAAACCAACCAACCAGAAATAAATTGGACATGCAAGAGGACGATCATACAGTTTGAAATTCTACACTAGGCCAATTTCTTCCAAAAATGAAAAGAATTTACTATCGACGATTGTTTCAAAGTTCTTTACTCTACCTCGACTCAATTAAATTGACAGTTATACTCGTTATTTATTGAGACTTTCTTATCATGGCGACAGCATTAATTAGAGTGGAGCAAATTTCCTACAACACGACTTATTTATTTCAAATTACTCCAAATTAACTTCAATATTTACAGCACCGTCTAAAATTACTGTCACCACTATATCACATAGTAGTCACATTTCACTCATACCCTCAATACACCCGTATATTAACGTAATTAATTTCCATCTACCCTACATAAAACGATCGTTAAACAAAAGACCGAATGTATTCAAATTGCATCCTTCACATCGCGGTCTTTAATCAACCCCTGGCTGTAAACATTTCATCCCTTTTCAGAATTACTATGGAGAAGTTGACGGCATCTCTGATAATTGTAACGTAGGAGTCATACTTGATGAGTAGCAGAATTTAAATGAGGAAGTCGGAAGTTATAATTTTGAAGGCGGAAGTAATGTGCAAATCATCGTCGTAGCGTTTTTTCAGTTGATGAATTTGCGTTTAAAGGGAGAATGGAAAATGATTTCAATAATCAAATTTATTAAAAAGTTCTAGAACGTCTATTCGTCATGAGAAAGATTTACCATCAGCTAGAACATTTTCATTAGAAGTAGGACCAACGGCAATAACTCTACGACGCCTCTAACCTCTTATAAAATAAATGGTGCGATCTTGTGCGAATATGATCTATGGCATGTTATCAGTATTGTGCGTACCCTGGCACATATTAATTTGGCCACAATGCCAAAATCGTGGTTAATGGCAGCCGTGTTCCCCCGCGGCCCGTATCCTGAGTTTATTGCCCAAATTTTCTTTATTACACAACTTATGAATGATAGCAAGGAACGGCCTTTAGCTACTAATAAAAATGTGGTAATTAAATCTTTGGAGAATTTGCCGGCGTTTTCGGGGATAATAATTTGGAAGAGAAGCGCTTTTTATGTCTATGTTTTTATTAATTATGATGGAATAAATAAGACTTTGGATGGGTCTTTAGAAACACGAGACATGCCTTTAAGCAACAAGATAAATTACGTTAAAAGTAAATAATACAGAAAAAAAAACAGAAATATCATACACACATGTAAATTAAATCTCATGATGGCTTAAAAGGAATCTTCTTTATCTTTAACGGCTTTATTTCAAAATTCATTAATAAACCTAACTAGTAAACTTCAATTATAAACACAGACTTCCTACAACCCAGCTTGACTTCCAAACTGTGGTCAACCCAGATAACTTTGCACAAGAACATACTTCCATAATTACAGCAAACATATTCATGATCACAAACGTTCTATACAAAGTACTATCGGTAAAGTGCAGACTAGGTCTGGAGCGGTTATTGGCTCGCAAGTTCGCTGCAGTTTAAATATTGGCTCTCGAGATTAAGCTTAACTCTTATTCCGACTCTAACATTTGGTTAGTCTGGTAGTGTGTCTTACAGTGTTGTTTGAGTGTTCGTCTTTATTAAGTGTGCTTTTTGGCGCTTTTAGTTTGATATGATAGTGAGTGTTAACTTTTGCTTCTGGTTTTGCTTTAATTTCTTTGATACGAATGAAGTATTCTTTTTCTATGACCGTTATGCTCTACTACTTGGCAAAGTATACCTCTTTCTTTTTTACACACGTTTTTATTCTATCAGTTTAATTTGTTTATTGTTTTGCGTTGTTATATGTTTATTGCAGTTTCATTTTATACTTCGTCTTTCTCCTTTACTGCTTTCACTCCATCCGTTTCAATTAAGCTCCCAATAACACTAAATATATTTAATTTCATCACACATAAACAAATACTTAACAACCAAAACATCGTTAAGAGAAACGAGATGCCTATTCTCATAATTAAATCTTCACACTGTAACACGATAGCTAATATCTATTGACAGTAAAACGTCAGTTTAGTGGTGAAGCGTCAGAATTACGGCGCGTTTATAAGTCGTAAATAGTTAGCATCGATCGACTTCGTCTCGTAAAAGTCGCATGTGAAACGAGCCGCGACGGTGATATTCGAAGCCGTGGACTTTGTTGGGAATGAGTTTAAAATCGTCGCTTCTTTTTTGTTTTTTTACGTAAGCAATAAGAATTGAATTGAGTCGGTTTGCTGAGTTATTGTAAGCTTGCATTATCTCCATCCTTATTGATACAGATTCTAAGGTTTTGCTTTTGTCTCAGCATTGAGGACAGTTTATTGATATCTGTGAACATAAATATCACTAAATTTAATCACCGTATTTCATAAATAACACGAATATTTCCATACAAAATGTTCCTCCTAATTAAGTACCTATCGATATCTAAATCAACAATTTTACTACCGCCAATAAAACCCTCACGTTTGTTTATTTCCCGAAAAGCCTAAAACCCACACCCGACATCATGCAATCAGCCTATTGTCATTCAGATACTTCAATCAATTCATAACACAGATAATCTTTACGACACAACATCGGAAATGAAACAACAAAGGAAAGCGAATCGCTCCATTTAAGCGTTACTATCAGTAGAGACTTTACGAGCGCTCGTAAATCAACATTGTATCGCTCTGAGAATAGGTCCACGCCTGCACTTAAATAATTCATGGTGGTGGCCTTTAAGGGTGCAGTGTTCTGCCTATGTGTTGGGGTTAAAGGGTGTGCAGAGTTTATGAAGAGAAAATTATCACCTTTTTAGAAACTTTGTTTAATGTAACTTTAGTTTGAAAACCTGTCTTTTGGCAATAAAGAAGGGTTTAATACGTTTTCAATTCACAATTCAGATACTGGCCTTAAAAGTCTGGCTGGCTTTCGAAGTCACAATTTACAAAAAGATAGTCCTTCTCCAAAAACGCTTGTATTTAAGCGGGGAGAAGAAGTGGTGCAACAAACTCTATAGAAACACATGAGTATTTAAACACACACACAGCAGCACAAGTATAATTCAAATCTAGTCTATTTAAAACAACTACATGTGGCAAAAAAAACCCTTTTCATTATTTTTAATAAAAGTGCTTCTGAAATGAATTGGTAGCAAAAAATTGCAATGCTTTTAATAACTGCTCAATGTTGCCTGAATATTAAATATCAATTTGTAGTGCAACATTTAATATTTACGATGGAGCGTTATTCGTTGTAAGTATGTGAATACTGATATAATGTTTATATTGGCAAATAACATTGGATAGGTATTGATTTAGTGGCAATTTGCTATCTAATGAACATCGAAAGGTAAATTTACTCAATATTTAATTTTGTTTGTATCGACACTATTTCGATACGATAAATCTACTATTTTAAACTAGTGTCTGCCAGCGACTTCGCTCACAAGAAAGTTGTCGCACGAGAACCGTATATTTTGCCGGGATAAAAAGTAAGACTATAGTCTATCTCTGTGGCAACTTTCATCCAGATCCGTTCAGACGTTCTGGCGTGATTGAGTAACAAACACTCTCACATCCAAAATTTCACATTTATAATGTTAGTAAGACTAACTGCTGCCCGCAGCCCCGTCCGCATGGTACGAGTATTAATACTTCGCCTAATGCCTTTGCTAATTATAGTGTGTTATAGTCTAAGGTTATTCTGCTGCATAAGCTAGATTTCTGTAAATCCGTAGTGGTTTTTGCGTGAAAGAGTAACAAACATCCATCCATCCATCCTCACAAACTTTCATGTTTGTAATAGTAGTAGCATTATAGTAGGAAATGGGATGTAAGAGTATGTCTGTATGTTTGTTATTCGATTACGCCTAAACGGCTGATCAGATTTAAATTTGGAACACGGGTAGACCATGGTCTTGATAGTTCCGTATAGTATAGCACCGAAAATTTCACGCAGGCGAGGCCGCTGGCTAAAGCTAGAATGTAATAAAATAAAATAAACATTTTAACAAAAAGAATAAACCGACTTCCAAAACAACAAGGCAAAAAATAACTTTCTTTTTGGAAGTCGGTGTCTTTTGTTGGTACCAAAGATACCGACTTCAGAAAAAAGCGAAAACATAATTGGTTCTATTTCGTTTTTGACACCGACTTCCGAAAATAAAGTTATTTTAATTTTTTTTTTGGAAGACTGTTTATTTTATTGTTAAAAAGTTCTTAACCGACTTCATTTTGTTTTCTATTTCTAGTTTTGGTACCTTATATTATCATTAAAACACGCATTATTAAGGATAATTGAAAAAACTACTCGCCAGATCTTAATCAAATAACATACTCGTACATTCGAATTAAGAACCTCCTCCTCTTTGAATTCAGTTGATAAACCCAAATAGTAAAATATTTTAGTTCTAGGTATCCTCCTACAAAATGAGGTATTCAAACTCAAAATTCTAAGAGCCTTTATAGAAGTTTAGGTTCATTATAATAACTTCTTCTCCGTGACTCCATTGTCCTTATTTTATGACTTACAAAAGGAAAACTTTAAGTACAACATTTAAGTTTAGTTCATGAAACACGAATAATTTTTATTTGTAAATTGATTGAGTTCTTTCGAGTTAATATTTAAGGCTTATGTAAGCACCCTCGATTCTAATATGCCTGCGTTTTTTTGTATTAAGTTTTATGGTGTTATAAGTGTGACAGGTTATCGCAATCGCAAAAACGTATACACATTGTACTTAGGTATTTATCGAAGTATCTTTTCTAAATAGTGTAAAACAGTCTCTATCTATCTCTTTCTGTTTCTCCGTTTATTTCTTCTGAACCACGCAACGGATTCTGATATGGTGTTCACAAATAGCAATCGAATTTGTCGACTTAGATGATTATCTTTCGATAAACATATATTTTTTTACAGTCGCGAATAACGTTTTAAATAACATGCAACTACCATTGAACTGCAAAATGGAATATTGCGGGCTACCGCGCATCCACCTTAGAAAGTTTGTTAATATAAAAAAGTTGATATATTTGTTATTCTTATTTCCAACTCAAGTTGATATTTCGTATACAAAGTTCTTGTAATACATCATTTCGTGTCCGTTTTTATTGCTGTAACTCAAGATTTATGGTTTCCGAGAGTCCTTTTGAATAATCTTTTCATAAAAAATGTTTTAAAAAGTTTTTATAATGAACTGTTTTTTTTTTGTTGCGAATCTTTTTCAATAGGTCGTGACGGCTCGGGCGTGTTTATTCTTTGGAGAGAGATATTAAATTGTATACAGACTGTACAGCGAGTTTCAGTGTTGTACTAGTATTTTTATAAGAGCACTTAGAAAGTGTCGGTTCCATTTTTAGTATTGTTTTGAAGCTACTGAAAGCTGCCACGTTAAGAGTTGGGCTAGACATATCTGCCACGTGTTAGTCGACCAGCTTGCATGGTCTCATACAAAGAAACCGAGCCGACGTAACTAGCGTTTTTCATCTGATTATACCGATTATCTTTTGTAAATCGATCGCGTTCGGTTCCGTTCCGTTCCATCATAATGCCAATGTGAAAGGGGGACGGAGCTATATAAGGCGAATAGCACTATTCATTTTCCACAACTGATTCATGACGACTTTTAGAAACATTAAAAAAAGAAAGTAGAACATTTATTTGAAACGGCACACCCGCGAAAAATAGTTTAAAAAGTGACAGTATTAAAATAACATGTATTATGTGCCTTGTTAATAAAAATTACCTCGTCATAACATTAATTGAGATAACGAATATTCTTCAGATTTTATTTAAAAAGTATCAAAGGTAAGTGGAGTTTTCTGCCATTGTACCCATGGAATTATATTTCTTGTATAAGAAAAAGTATTTAATTGCACACAAAACGACATACAAAAATAACATTACAAGAACAAGAACAGTAGCAGTAGATTTTGCAGACTAAACCCTTAACGATATTGTTATTAGTTCTTAAATTATGTTAGAAAAATAAAAATAAATTGGCCAAGTGCGAGTCGGACTCGCGCACGAAGGATTCCGTTCCGTTATCGCCACCTTTTGCGTACGGAAAAAAGACCCTAAAAAAATTAATGTGAGTCTAAATAAAAGCAGATGCATGTCGTGATTGTGGCAAGAAAGATCAGGATCCACTCAGGATGACGTGCCGTGGGGCATCCACAGCACGGCGTCGATTTCAGTGGTCGCCTAAAAGAGTTGGTTAAATATACAACAAAGTATATTCTATCTATCTCTTACATGAAACCCTTACATGACCTCATCAAATACTTACCCACGTACTACAAACACGTATCTATATGAAAAAGTAACAAATCGGCAAGCAAGCCATTCTCCATTAATAAGTGCTGGAGCTCGCCGCATCCTAATCCTGGGGCTGCCGTATTAATCACCAACATAATTAACTACATACCACAGGGTATCTAGAGAAGTGGAACTTTGAGTCGAAATTTAATATCGTGTAGTATTCTGCTGTACAGAACCTCATCTTTTAGTCTATTTACGTTTTATAATACAAATACAAACCACACCTTTTGGCCTATTTAACTATTGAAATCGTATCAACTCACTTTTCATATATTCTCTAACACTGTTACTTCCTGAAAAGCATACTTTTAGTTATCTCCGATTAGCATCCAAATCTTATTTTATACTACTTATTTCCTCTTTGTATAAAATATATGTATACACTGTAACTTACACAATTCCGGCTCCTGTATGCTTGCCCCACTGTTAACCTTATTTATTCGTCCTGGCCATCATTCGAGGAAAAATGGGCTTCAAGTTTTTCAGTTTTGGTTTTGGTTGCGGCATTTGAAGGACACATACTTTAGATATTCTTATCCACAAAGTAGTAATAAAACTGTAATGAATTCAGTTTGTAAATGAGTGTTATAAATCTCTGAAGACAATAAATATATAGCGATTGGACTCTTTAAGTGAACTTTTTACTGTTGTTATAACATGATGTGCAAGTCCGGTACGTGGTGCATGAGCTGCAGCAGATAGGTTCACAGCAGCGCGGTAGCGTGCGCGCTGCGGCCACTTCTTGCGTTACTTTACAATCCTTATCTTCATATAGTGTGTTTTACACGCAATGAGTTAATGACGTTAAACCTTCTATTCTCTATATTCTGTGACATCACCTATTCGACCGTTTTGCGAGGTACAGTTACAGTGAGGTTGGGATCTTTGCACGCACATTAATATCCTCTGACATTGCCTAATTAGTAGAGCATGGTCCCGAAGTCCACAATTCATAAGAAAATATTCTTATAATAAACTAGCTTTTGCCCGCGACTTCGTCGAGTCAAAAAAAAGCCTTTTTTAATATCGCGCAATAATATTGTACAATAGAATACTTTATTGTACACCATAAAATTTACACATCTCTTTTACAAGATTTTTTTATGCGTATACAAAGGCGGTCTTATAGCTGACGGTGATATCTTCCAGACAACCTTTGTATGAACTGAAAGTACTCAGAATAAAGTAAACATATACAAAATGATATTGCTATAATAAATACTACTTTGGTTCACCATACAAACTTCCACTCCCCTTTTCACCCCGTTAAGGATGATTTCCGGAATAAAAACTATCACATTACCTTGCCAGGGTCTCAAATTCCTTACCAAATTTCATCAAAATCGGTTCAGTGGTTTAAGCGTGAAAAGGTAACAGACGGACAGACGGAGCTACTTTCGCATTTATAATATTAGTATGGATGTAAATGGGCCATCAAAGGGACTACAAAACTTGAAGTTTGTTTTCACAAAAAATGTTGGCGCTTTTGGATTTTCCTTTAGTATTGGTGACTCATGTCTAAAGGGACAGTTTAATAGATCAATCAAAGATCTGATTTTAAAATTATTATACTGGATAGAAAGTCATACTATCGCGTTTCTGCGTACAGGTCAAATGAAGCCGCGAGACAAAGCTCGTTCAAACCTGAACTTGGATGAAAGGATTTATGAAAACAAAAACTAAAAAGATGAAGATGGAAGTGTACAACTATCAAACCAGTCTACATGTTCTAGCTTCAAGCAACATGTTCTGAGAACAGAACCTCATTTGCCTTGTACATAACATAAGTCCCTGTTCTCAAAGAAAAAATAGCTCGAATTTTCTTTAGTTTTCATTTCGAAGAACTGAACAACAGAATATAAGAATACAAAAACAAATGCTGAAAATATCTTAAAGCAGGTTTTCTTTCCGTCCATTGCTTACGTAAAAAAAAAACGCTTTAAAATAATTCGATTCGATGGCTCGACTCAATGAACCGGACAAATTGTTTAGTCTTTCAAATATTAAAATAAAATAAATAACATTTTGTCCATAGTTTTTGCTGGGTGAAAATTTTGATAGGTTGTTTAGTTGTTTTTAGATTTTGACTATTTTTTAAATGCAAAATTCTATTACTAATAACTCTTACACTGAGAGAAAGGTTTGCTGGGAGCAAACACAACTTTGAGTTGAGCTCATCTTTGAATACAAACTTTATTATCACTGTATTGTAATGATGATTTTGTTATTACACTTTTTATCCCGAAAAATGCATGGTTCTTGTGCGTTAGGCCAACAGAGCGAAGCCGTGAAATAAATCAAGTTAGAAAAAACAAAATCTTAAAGTTTTTGTATTTTGAATGATGAAATTAGTTACTGGTAACAAAAACTCTCGGAAGAAATACGAACAGTAGAAGAGGGCCTAAAGAATTATGACAAAGAAGATTACTTTCAGCGTAGGCACAAAAATTAACACATAAAACACAAAAATAGGTTCCGTCTAAAAACTTGACGACTAAAATAAAAAACTTCATTTCATTTTACAACAAAAAAAGACTCGTAAGTTAACCTAAAATTCTAGTAAAGCGATGTTACAATTTCTAAACGAAATAAGTTCTCCAAGGTGTTTTATCAAATTCAGGATGATATACAGAGTACCGACCTGAATTTTTTGAGGGCACATTACGTTTGGTACCTCGAGTAATAAAGGAGTAACTTGTAAGGGCCTTTTTTATATGGGAGCAAAAATAAATTGCTTACTTATTTTTTGGCTAGAATAAAATGTAGTTGATTTTACAGGTTAGGACTCGACTCGGTAAGTCGTAGATAAATAAAACATAGTAGTTTATGCAACGGTCATTTAATAGGAGTTTTTAAAACACGAGTGTGGGTGGACATTGAGATGTGCCTAACTACAAATTCTATAAAAATGTGGCAAATGTTAGCTGAATAGAGTAAACTAGCGTTTTCCTGTGGGTTTCCTCCCCTGGTTTATCCCACAGGATCCGTGCATTCTTTCAGGATGTAAAATTTCAAGATGTTCCGAGATAGTGCTCTATATCATCTTCATCATCATTTCAACCGAAAGACGTCCACTGCTGGACATAGGCCTCCCCCAAGCGTCGCCACACTAATCGGTCTTGTTCTTTCAATCGGTGAAAGAATTTTTGTGTTTTTATCTGTTTATAATATTGGTTTAAAAATATTACTCTTTGCCAAACACCTCACCCATTTACATCCACGATATTTTAGGTTATAAAGCATTCTTTCTACCTAGGCAAACTGTGTCCTCCACTCTATAAAATTGCCTGTAACGTCAGCAGGGTTGCTCAAATTGACACTGACAGTCTCATTTTACGCGGCTAAATTGAGTTGTCGGAAAAAATAAGGGGGAATGGCGAATAGGGAATAAGTTTACAGTTTTTTAGCTTCGGATATTACGGGGTGAACGAGTGTACTGCGAGGGGTAGGCTGTAATCTGAGCGTTTATTAGAATTTAAGAAGTGGGATTTTAAATTGTTTTTTTATTTCGGTCATTTTCCTTTTCGGTTTCATTCGCGATAAACTTATGAAAATACGAACCTACAAGTTGTAAGAAAAACTATAATGGACAGAAAATTGTAATTTCCACCTGTACGCAGATTGCCCGAAACATACCAATTTGTTGAAAATCGCCACATTGGTATTATGTAATTTTGCCAGCACATACCCTGGCAGGTATGAAAGCATAATTCACTTAGAAAATACCTTAGCTAACTCTTTCGCAGAAACTTTTCTGACCGCACTAATAAATACGAAATGAGACATTAATACTATAATCGTTCCACATGAAAATACAAATACAAAAAAACAAGCGAACATTCTCATTCAGCCACAGAAAATAAGTCACGCACAAAACCAACAAAAGTTTGACATGCCACTAAATCTTCTGTATCCGATACTATTCGATACAAGTGATACAACTGATTCGAAAGATACGAAGGCCGTGTCATGGGGTAGGTTGGTACAGAAGCACAGCTTTTAACAAACACTACGACCGCCCGAAATTAATAATGTATCTCAATCTGGCTCAATTCAAGATGTTTGACGGCAGCTTATGGTCCACCCACCTAAAGACTTGGATTGGAAACCAAAAATTTGGCTTAGTCAGTTATTGATGGCTACAGACAAAAATCGGGCAAACTCGGGTGACAGATGCGCACATGCGGCAATTTAAAAAGTCGAAGCCCTCTTGTTGCCCCACGCTTGAAAGACGCCCGCAAAAAATGTGATAAATTGGTCAGACTGACCGATGCAATAATAAAACCATGCGCTGGTTAATAACGAAAATAATAAGCGAAGTATCTAAACTGGGTGACTTCGACCAAAATATCTCAAACAAATCCCTGCTCCTAGTGCGCTTGCACTCGCTATACGTGAAGTATATGTGTGTGCGTGTGTTTTCCATCTTGTAAGTAGCTTGACCTTCTGTGGCTATCTACTCCATGGCCATACCTCCGCGGATGAATGAGGACCATCAGTCAATGTCGTCGCAAATCGAGGACATATATAACTTATTCTTTACCTAAGAAAGTCAGCGGTGACATATTATTGAGAATTGTGACGATGTATTGATGGCGAAATGGTTGTGAGATTTGGTTGAATTGCGTTTGAGGGTGGAATAGTAACTCAGTGAGCATGTAAACAGAAATAAAGTTTCCCTAATAAGTATTTAAATATAACTTATTTAGTCACTTCTTTTAAGGGTTTCTTTTGTTCTTGTAGGCTACTGTAATGCTGCTGTAATGTCCATAGACAATAAGATTGTTCTGTATTTTATAAGTGAGTTCCTGCAATTGGATTTCAGTCATATTTACTGTTCTTGATTTATT
The DNA here is from genome assembly GCA_947562075.1 of Orthosia gracilis. Lineage (NCBI taxonomy): Eukaryota > Metazoa > Arthropoda > Insecta > Lepidoptera > Noctuidae > Orthosia > Orthosia gracilis. The sequence continues at coordinate 3,194,401 of OX387270.1, read as the reverse complement.
TTTGAATTGTAAGTCTTTCATCTATACTAATATTATAAAAGTGAATGTAAGTTTGTTTGTTACGCTTTCACGCAAAAACTACTGAACTGATCATCATGAAACTTTGTTCATATATTCTTGGAAGTATTAGAAGTAGCATAGGATACTTTTTATTAAAGATTTTTTTTTTAATGGCTTCACTGCGAGCGAAGCCGCGGGTAAAAGCTAGTATTACATAAATAAATATTAGCAAAGCTTTCGAGTTATTATTCGAATACCTCGAGTAAATATATTCATTTTGTGAGCAGGTAAAATACGTCCTGAAAAACTAAGATCGTAAATAATATATCATTGTAAATCAAATAAACGAATTTTAATGTAGTTCAGCTTGTTATTGAAATAATTTTCAGTCAATGTTTTTCTATAAATAATGGCGCAATCGGTTAGTAGTCGTATCGGCAGCTGTTGCTCCACGTAAAACTTACTTGATGGACACGACGTAATTATAGAATAAAGGATTAATAAAATGTTTTATGCTTTTACCAAATTAACAACGCTAAATGAATTTTCAGAAACATTTTCACAAAAATAAATGTGAACTTCAGCGAAATCTCAATAAGCTATTCGGCTAATGGACCCAATTACCAACATTTCGTTGATTCGTTCAATTGTAATAAATTATAATTATCATATTGCATTTTATTTGTATAAATTTAATTTTATTTATGAATAGGTAAATGCTCGTTTTTCGTCGAGACCTTCGAAAATGTTTTGGCTGTTCAGATTTTATTATATTACGGTTTTTTTTAACAATTGCAGACCTGAAGAAGAGTTATATTTTATCTTTATTCGCACGCCTGTCGAGGTATTTTTCATAGTTTTTATATAGTTAGAGGTGAGCCAAGCATCAACTAACTTAGATGAGCCCTTAGGGCCGCTTTCACCAATTAAATTTATCGCAATTAGGTCAACTTAACTTAGTTTTTGCAAATACAGCATTCTGATTGGTAGTTTCTCATCGGTCTCAATCAATCAGAATGCTTTATTTGCAAAAACTAAATTTAGTTGACCTAATCGCGATTAGTTTCATTGGTGAAATCGGCCCCGGTCTGCAACTGAGCGATTAAAGATGCAACAAAAAAGGCATCCTCGTCATGTATTCAATTCTATCGTTGGCGCCCTTTTGACTACGTAAGTTAACTCAGCACACCTCATCAAGACCTCGTTAAATCTCGTCGTTTGTGTCGTGATGGCCCAGTGGCTGAGACCTCGCCTCTCGTGCTTGAGGTCGTGGGTTCGAATCCGGGCAAGTACTTACTTACAGCTTACCAAAGTGACTTTTTCAAATTCATATGTACTTTCCAAGTTTATCTTGGACATTGCTGACAACGGTGAAGGAAAACATCGTGAGGAAACCTAGACTTATAGTGAGTTTATAAGACTGTGCTCCATTGGTGTAATTGCTGCAAGGCGTTCCAGTGCGAGGATAATCTAATAAATAAATAAATCCAAAACCCGCTAAAAGTAACAAAAACGACACAGAAACTCCTCCGTGACACATTAGAAGCATCGCAACGAAACCGCTATACGTCAAACACACTATTTTTACACAAAAAACTGGCATTCTGTGTTGAACCGTTGCACGATACGAGCATAGAGGAACATTTGTCACGGCTCAGCTATTAATTTAGTTCACAAAGTATACTAGTATGACATACACGCTATAGTAGGGCTGGAGCATGTTTAGATAGCAGAATGGAAAAAAGAAAGAAAGAAAGATATTTATTTGTGACCGGCACAGGAGGCACTAGTTAAGCAAAACACAAACAATAATATAAAATAAAAGTATATTACCCCGTGCGAGACCAAAAAGGCTCCTATCTAAGCATGTTCAACGATATTAAAAAGATAATAACGAAATGATGCAGGTTGTACGAGTCTTCTTCTTCTTTTCTTGTGAAGATATGGCCACCTCTGGTGTCAGCGTTAATTAAGCCGCCTCTGGAAACCTCACAGACCTCTGACTTGTAACTATAAAAGTCTAGGTTACGAATATTTATAATAATTATAGGGTTTTTGTGTGGTGAAACTGTGACTGTAAATAAAAAAAAACATGTTGAGGGCTGGAACGCAATACCCATCTGCGAAACATTGTTTTGTATATTTATGTCCCATAGTTATTAAACAATAACCATTTTATTTTGTTAATTCAAAACCGGCCAAGCACGAGTTGGATTCGCGCACGAAGGGTTCCGTACCATTATCGCAAAAAATGCAAAAAAGAACACGTTTGTTGTATGGGAGCCCCGCTTAAATATTTATTTTGAGTATTTTTTGTTATAGCAGCAACAGAAATACATCATCTGTGAAATTTTAAACTATTTAACTATCACGGTTCATGAGATACAGTCTGGTGACAGACAGACAGACGGACAGTGGAATGTTAGTAATAGTGTCCAGTTTTTACCCTTTGGGTACGGTAGTCTAATAATTCGCGTCATTTTTAGATATATCGTTTCGCATTAATACATAACTACATCCTATCCTACCTATTTTAAAATATAAAATTTAAATTCATAATATGTTTGGAAGTTTGTCAATCATTGACCCCTCAACGGCTGAACTGATTTACATGATATTTCGAAACACATATATATTATTGGTTGGATTAAGTCAGAGGATATTTCTAAGCCCGATGCGTGCCACGAAAGAGGAGACTTGACCGCTCCCTTGCTCTGTCCGTCAGGGCCGCTCCGATGTCATCCGGTTTTCCCCGCACTCAGACCTCATACGGCTAAATAGACCTATAATCGTCTACTGGGCAAATAAAACCACGTGATGTGTCAAGTCTCATCTTTCGTGGCACGCACGGTACCAGAGGGTTCATTTTCGTATTTCGGGCGAGGGTGCAAAACATTAAAAATAACAATTTAAAATTAAAATCTAGATATTTCCAAAATGGGACAAGGGCGTACCACCCCTGCAAAATCAGCTGTTACAAACATAATTCCAGCCACGATCGTCCAAATGTTAATCGCATACTTTAATTAAAATAAAACGCTGTAACTACCCATTAGATGTTTACATAGGTTAATAAACATACATAGTACATATAAAATTAGTGTTAGCTTAAATTATGACTTAATTTCGTTAGTTTTAAGGACTGTTTACACGCAAAGGTAAGACATGATAAGTTCAGGCAACATTGTAGGGATAAAATTAATATGTTTTGACCAGGTTTTGACTTGTTTTTGTTGATGTAAAGAAAGTTAAATCATTACGTCGTCGCTTAGTAAAATACTAAAGTGCTTTTTATTATTCTTACTATGTAATGAGTTTAAACACATAATTAAAAGCTTACTTTGAAGTTTTGTTTTTAATGGAAATGATAAATTTTAATAACACATAATATATAATATGTTCAAGCGGTATAATCATGATTTCGAATCTTTAACGTCCGACTAGAAACATTGATAAGTTTTATTTATTTTGTAAATTGGTGAAAATAACACTTTTAAATGCCAAACTTTTTTGTTACATTAAACTGGATGAGGCCGGTGTTTCCTAACTGTCGACTCTAAGAAGAAACACCGAAATAGACTGAGATGTCAGTGTTTTTAGGGTTCCGTTCCCGTTGCTGTCACTCACGTCCGTCTGTCTGTCTGTCCGTCATTTATCACACAGGTTTTATAGACAAACGGTTGAGCTACAGTTTTCAAATATTCACATAATATTTTTAAATGTATATAGGAGGCTCCCATACAGCTTAAGGGGTTTTAAGTAAACTTTTTTATATAATTTTGTTTCGAAGAATTTTGTAACTTCCTATTGATCTTTGATCTTCAAATTAGGTGATAATGTTTATTATCCAATTTTACAAACCAATACCAATATATTGACAAAATCAGTTTTTTTTTAATTCTCTCCTTTTTCCTATTACAACCAACTTGATTTTGCGGTTTGGTACGGACTACGGAAACTTAAATTTGCGAAGTCCACAGACAAAATCTAAGTAGATAACGCAAATCCCTCCATCTGTATGAAAACCAAGCGTGCCACTTTTTCACAAACAACTTAAAAACATACTATAATAATATAATTACTTACCAATGAAAGAAAACATTTCCAATGCATCGGCCAACTTTTTCTATACATTTTATGCAGCTCAATATGGCATAACGAGGCTTTTTTCTAGATTTCGGTGGATTACCGGTGCCGATATTCTAAATGAAAAATTCAGATTACGATCACTGATCGTAACTTTCCTCCGTTTTTTGGCACGCAAAGTACATAAAATCGCGTCATCTAGTTAGATTTATGTCTGTGGCGAAGTCCGACACGCACTTGGCCGGGTTTTTTTAAAGTCCACACAATTAACGTATTCATCATCATTGTTATTATTTTAACTTGATCGAGCGACTTTAGCTTATTTGTATTTTTGAGAGAATGGAAGGTGTCTTACCACGTGCATCGATGACCTGGGAAAGGCTGCAGGAATCCGCTGGATCAGAGACGCAAGGAACCGGTCGATGTGGCGACACTTATGTTCATTAGTGGATATCTTTCGGATGAGATGTTGATGATGATGATGTTAATGATTTGTATGACCGTACTACGATTGGATCTACTGCCCCTCCCCTCCGCCCGCCCTTTTCACAGTAACTCAGTAATGCCAACAATCGCAAAACTTTGTCCAACATTCAAGACAATTATGCTAATGACTTATCACATGTACACCAAAGACGTGTATACTTAACGATTGTTTAATTGACATTGTGCGTCTTACTGTAACGTAACATAAAAAGTTACGTTCAGGTTATTTGTATGGTAATTTCGGCATAGAATTTCCTTGGGCTTAATTACGAGGTTACAGGGCCCGTAAGGGTAATCGAATGTACTGCTGATTGGATTTTGTTCGGTTATTAGTCTATTTTCGATTTAAGGGGAGATCTTTAAATGGATTAAAATGTCGGTTATCATAATTTATAAAAAGCATGGGGGACTTTTCTATAACTGCTAGCAATGCAAACAGAAACATTCAATAACGTATCATTTCATATTAATACACAGGATAAAACAAACAAGGAATCGCAATAAAATATACTACGAAAATATTTTCTCACCGCAAATAATAAATTAATATTATATCAATGCTGTTTCATCATCGAGAACTCCACACATTTCCTCCTATTCACGCACTATATTTATCTATCTCTATCCATTGTCCGGGAACACACAAAACGATATATTAATAGGGGCCTTACATTAACATTTTTGTCCAACCTCCGAGTCTCATATAAATCATAAGTGGCGAGATAGTGTAATCTAACTATAATCTATTAGGAACCGTCGGGGCGGTGCGAATCTGTAAGTTTTCCGATTAGCAAGCCCGTCCCCCTACGTCCGGACTCACCCCCAGTACAACCCGGTCTTACCCCCGGTTTCAACCGGTCTTACCCCCCATCCCACATTACCCCGCGGAAATTGTAAATCTTGGTGTTGGCTTCACTGAAATTTATTAACCATAAAGGTTGAAGGAGAAATTGATAATTATTTTCACTGCTTTCCCAAATATAGGTGGTAAATAAATAATATCGGGTTTTGTTCTCATTTCGGACTGATTAAATTGAGGCGGAAATTCGTGGATAAATCAGAGAAACAAAGACGATGTTGACTGTATTGTATGTGGATTTATTCCGGGTGAAAAAAAGACAGCGTTCAATTTTGCAGTTTCAGGTTTAAATGAGCAGCTAAATGAAAATGAACTAAAAAAAAGATTAAAGAAAGACAAAAAGCAGTTTATTTACGCCAGGCACGATTGGCTAATTGGCGATTATTATCAGTGAATAGATAAGTCTTTATGAAATAGACTAGCGTTTTTTGGTCAGCTGCGGCTGCTTCAATAGCCAATTGAAAATAAATCTATGACAAGACACTTCAATCAACAAACTCCAAAGCTAGCAAAGAAATAAAATCTTGTTGTCAATTCCATAGCAATGTATTTCAAATTGTCCCAAATTCAAGCAAGCTGTTACGTAACTCGTCTAATGAAAAACCATGTAATCAGATCTACCAAATAATCATTACGGATGGAATTCCCGGAGGCAGGCTATACGGTAACCCCATGGCGTCAATTTTCAACTAAAATCCAATATGTCAACGGGCGCTATGCATAGGTAGGGTTGTGATTTCACGGAATTAAAACGCCGGGAAATAATTTTTGAATAATATTTAGTAATTGCATTCTGTTTTGCGCATTAATGCTTAATGAAATTAAGAGTAAAACATAAACTATATAAAATAAAAAAAGAACAAGTACTTTTAATTTTTTCACAACGTTAATGGATTCCACGTAGTCTCTATTTTATTATGTGCTGCACTACGTTTATATATTTCTCCGAATAGTGGAGGTAACAAAGAAAAATAAAGGCTTCGCTGGATCCGTTTTAATGCATTAACTGTGTATTGATAGATAGGATTTATCACGGTCCATTACATTCGCAAAAATATAAAGAAATCCTTGGCAATCGAACTCATCCGGACTCGACGGTGATTAAGACTAATCCCCAGATTCAGTACAAAGGGAATAATACAATTTTCTGTGAAAAATTCTGTATGTCTAAGTTTCATGCATAGTGCTGTTATTGTACGGGAATACGGGGTAAAAGGAACAAAGTAAAGTATTAAGAGTTATTCACAACGATTTTAAAGTTAAATAAGTACAGAGGTTTTTTTTAAAAAACCAGCTTTGTGTACTGAAAGATACTAAACGTGTAATACACATCCAATGAACACAAACACGATGGTGCTATATTGTCTAGTTGAGAAAATTCGAGTTCCTATGGCCGCCTGCCGGCTCCATCATGAGAACAGCTCCACAGTACCATATTTTCATACGTACGCCAATTTTCAGCTGAATCGGATGCCAGGAAGTGGTTTAAAAATCGATTACTAGTTGCCGGACACTCGTATGAAAGCAAAACAATATAAAGTTAATAATAAAAAATATAATTGGTTTATATTCAGAGTTCAGACTTCTTTCCTTCAATTAATTTATACCTATTTATACTACCTACACAAACGTTTTTATAATTATAACAGCAACATTAACAAACAAATAAATAAAACCGCAGTAATTAAAAAAGTCCTTCCCATTAAAAATGGAACGGCACGAAAATTCCCGTGCATCGTCAGTCCGGAGTCAGAACGTACAATTTAAGGCCGGGAAAGCCCGGGAAAGCGTGCAGGTGACAACACTAGATACTATGACAGGGGCGTAGCCACCGCGGTATCAGCCATATCAATGATACGGGGCACCCGAACTTCATGGGCCCGACGTGTGGAATCAAAAATTTGTGAAATTATATTAATGAAAACTCAACAATCAGGATTCTCTCATTTTTAAGTTTGTATCGCTAGTTTTTCATCTTCGTTCTTTTTTTCATGACTGAAGTTATCCAAGTTAAGAATCCAGACTCCTATTTTATTAAAATTGTTATAAACATTTTTTTCTTGTGGTATTTGCTGCAGTTGAGTAAGAAGAGCCCGAGAAATTTCGAAACGGGCCCCTATTTGACTCGCTACGCCACTGTACTGTGAGTTGTGACTGCCTTCCCAAATTGAAAGCGGCATACCCACGAAGGGATGAGCCGCGTTAGGGCTCGATTGCAATGACATTAACAGGATTGTGCAGATATGTGCACTAAGCTTTATGCACTGGAAGGTAATTGGAATTTCATTTGCGTGTTGGTGTTACGGGATAAGAATGTGTCATTGGTTGATTTGTAAATGTATTGGCGAAGGCTGGGAAAATTCATTGAATTTTTGATTTGTGCGATTTTGAATTCAGATTGATGTAACTACTGTACAAATTTTATTAAATTCATTCATCGGGCGTAAATACGATATAAGGTCAATGCTAGTCGAATGCGGATAAATTACTTTTTTTAAGTTCTAGTCTTAATGTAAGTACGATCTTTATTTGCGCAACACACTGTTTATTACAATTCGAAGGATTATGAATGAAATGAAGCAATTAATCAGGAAATTCCTGATTAATTGCTTCATTATATTTAGATTCGTTTGCTTGACTGCGTAAAGAAAGCTATGAACATTGTTGAATCTTCAAAGTGAAGGGATAAAAAATATAATCAATTCATGTAGGAAGAATCATCCCGCAGAATGTATTTTTTTTGCTTTAAAATTGCAATATCCTTTTATTGGTACATATGTAAGTGGGCTTTACTATATTTTTGGAATTAAGTGACTATTTGTTAATGGCCCCTTTTTAGCCGCACAGTAGATACAAGGGTGAATCAGGATAATGGGAAGATTTCGTAATGGATGGGTTACCTACTAACCTTATATTAATTGTTATCTAAAATTCAGTAATCAATATCTTTTGTATTATCCAGTATATTTTTATTAAGTTAATGCCAAGTGGGCTCGCGATTATTAGGTTCTTCATATAAATGTTAGTTGTTTTTCTTTCTGGCTTTTAGTTTTCACACTATTTGCAAGTTTTTCATAAAAATGTAATAAAAAAGGTGTTTTTATAAGGACATCGTTATTAGTTCTTTCTTATAAGGACATCGCCTCTGTGAACTAATATTTGTATGCAAGTAAATGGTGGCGTGTTTATTTATTAAAACGTCATGGTCGACGTGGTCGTCATTGTCACACTACCTGTATGTGACAATGACGACCATGTCGACATATGACATGTCTACCGGTAAAAATGTATAAAATATGTATATTTAAAAATGTATGACATCCTATGAACCATCTTTCTAGCAAATAAATTACTTCTCACGAGATATAAAGTATCCAATAATATAAAATTATCAACAAAACAACAATATACATTTAATATATTCAAGCATCTCCCTCTAAACAGAACAGTAACAAGAAAAATACCACCGTGGTACGGCCAGCAAAAACACGGTTCAAACTAAATATCAGCTGTACATCGTCATATCGGTGTACGGTCAGCGACGGCGTCATGTTTAATGTGACGTGTAAAACGAATAGTGTTGCGCGGGGGAGAGACATGGACGGCCGGTCAGGGGAGAGGGGGCTTCAAAGTACCGTGGGTCGCTTGTAACACGTGGTTTTTTGTGAGATGTGAGTGAGTTTTATGTTGTAGATGTTTTTTTTGGTGATAGGGGAGAAAAATGCAATTATTAGTGGCGAGAAAGAAGGAAAAGCGAGGGGAATTCGACATCAAACGTTACACAGGAAACGATACATTTGAAAATTGTAGGATGATTATTATGATGTCAATTTCAGAAATCGATTGATACAGTTAAGGTAAAATATCTCATTTTCGTAGTCCTAGTCTTTTCCAGACTCCAGTCAGAGATTCCAGTCTAATCGGACGTAGCTGAATACCAGTATTGTAGACCTAATCACAATTTATTGTAGCCTTAAGATTCAACCCAAAAGCTTAATCACTCAAAAACAGTATCTCTTCTAAACCCTTCACAGCCTAACCTTCCCTAAACACACCAGACAATCCAAACCAAAATCCAATTCAGTCCATACAGCATAGTAGTGTCCACAATAGCGCAGTGACGAATGCGCACAGTGTCCGGTGCTCGGCCATCGCTCATGGTGCCGGACACCCGGACACTCGGACAGAGCCGGCCGGACGCCGGACAACACACCGAAACGCCAGCGCCGTAATATACGATACCTATTCGTAGTCAATGTTAGGTATTGGTCATCTTTGACGCGTTCTGTGTTTGAAAATTCGTTGTGTTCTATTGAAACACAGTTCTATTAGTTCTATTCAAATAGTTATATTTAGATCCTACTAATGCTACTGATAAGAATGGCTTGTTTTTTAATGGTCAGACAGTGGTTTTTGATTTCTACTCAGGAAGATTATTGGGTTTAAACTCGGTTGATCTCTAGTCTTAGAGAGATCTAGTTTATTTAGTTTTCTCATTATTTTATTGCTTCTAGATCAATAATATTTTTTTAAATAAAATAAAACTTTAGCTTACCGTGCATGGTCATCCATGCCAAACGTGTATGCAATATTTTATCTTAATTGGTTGAGGTTAACGGCTTTAAACTCAGTTGCTAGATTTGACCTGAACATCATACATAAGTAAGTCGCCACGCCAGCGTTTCCTAGGCCTCCCACGCGGCGACGACGGCCGTCTTCCGTCCCCACTGCGTGACAATTCTGGCCCATGTATCATTATGCATTTTGTATATATGACACGTCCAGCCCCCACTTCAGCCCAGCAGACTTGCTGCCCACATCGATTCGTGCGATTCCTGTTTTGGATCGTATCGTAATATTACGTATTCGGTCGCTGAGCTTAATAGCCACTACGCTACGCTCCATCGTCCTTTGGCATGCCTTGAGTTTGGTCTTTTGAGACTCGGTCAAAGACACAGTTTGACCTCTGTAGGTTAGGATGGGTAGGATTGCGCTTCAGACATAAGTCTAAATTTACCTAGTAAACTCAGAATTAATTCATTACACCCTGTGACTCAATTAAGGCTTCCCATTGCCTTTCTGGCGCAGAACCTCAAAAAATAAACTCGACCAAAGATGTACTGAGTTTTCTTCTCGTTAAAACGAAAGTAACTTCCGCTCAAATTGAACGGGAAATTGAACTCAAAGTTTAAAATTCAATTAACTTACAATTAGTCCAACTTAATTTCAACTTCATAAATTTTATAAAAGTTTTAAAATTCGGTCGTTGTCGCCGCGAGTTCAAAATTTGTTGATGAACAGTAAACCTGCGGCAATGTGATGTGACAGAGGAACAAGGGCTGAGGAGGATGAGTGTCATTCTGAATTTCGACAGTTAATTATTTCGACACGGTTACTCATTGCTTCGACAGAACATTAATTCGACTAGCATTATATCTGGTTAAAAAGGTCTTATCAGAACTTGTAAGCCTTTGGGTTTTAAATAATAGTCAATGAAAAGTTTGCGTGCGTTTATACACAGTACAGTACAGTACAGTATTATAAAACGGTATAGTATTATAAAACGTAAATAGGCTAAAAGATGTGGATCTGTACAGCAGAATACCACAACATAAGCTGCCCTATTTGTTTTGTATATGTATTTATTTGTGTGTTGTGTGCTATAGAAAATAAGAGTAATAGGAATAAAAATATTGGAACCATTAAGCCTGTTTTGTTTTTCTTATAGATAAAATAATTACCTGTAAAAGGATGTTCATATTTATAGGTACATGGTCTCATTTACAATTCATATGATAATAGAAAGATTGCAAGCATTTATTTAAGTGACAACTATCACAAAATTCCCTAACTGTGCATATCGAGTACAAATTTAAATGGACGATGTCAGCCATCGTTTTGATTTCCACGTCAGTAAATTCATACCAACTAATCACCTAATCAGTATCACGTAACAAATAAACCCACGCGCACACACCCCCCACTCATACAAACACACTCACACACGCAAAATATTTTCCCGTGAACTCCGCCAAGTTTCTGTGACAAAGCACTTACCATTACCACGAAGAGCATACGTAGTTGAACAAAAAAACACGCCTCGACAAGGGCTTAGTACCTCCGTACCGCTGGGATCCCTCTGAGAGGATGACGCAGGGGGTGACGAGGGGAGAAGGGTGTCCACGGAAGTGACGAAACGGAAACGGCGCCGGGCGGAAGTGCGCGAACCCTTTGGCTCGCCCTTTGTTTATAGTGAACGGAGTTGGAGCGGTAAGTTAACGCTGCGATGTCTTTGGATTTGGCTGTGAGTTCGAGATTAGCTTTGTGGTTTGTGAGTTTCGGTATTTAGAAGTAATATTCTAGGAATTGGCGTGTCAACTTGTGTTTATATCTCTATACGAAAAACCCAGATTTCACACAGCGTCGAAAATAGTAAATTTTCATAAATTGCTGATATTGTGTAAAAAACCGTGTGGCGTGAGTTCATAATCATTATTAAAACATGAGAAAACTGTATTTGGGTAGATTAAAACAATAAGCGTAGCCTTTTTCACACAGAGATCCGTTTTACAGGTCCGCTTTATCGTATACGTTTTTATTTGGCGCTGACGTATGTTGTTGTATGAGCGAGATTTTACACACACATGACATTATTCCAGATCCAGAAAAAAATACCGATCCGAAAAAATATACAGCAGTCCACTTTACAGATCCACTTGATCGTGTACGTTTTTAATCGGCAATGGCGTAGATAGTTGTATGAGCGAGTTCACACACACAACAGTATTAAAATAATGGTCCGTTTTGTTGAAAAGTTGGTGGTACACTGACTAAATGTGGTGTGAACATTGCCCGCAGTAGCGACGGATCCGTTAAAAACGATCCTGGAAATACGGATGTTTTGTGTGAACGTACCCTTAGCTGCGGTCTGCTTTCAGTCTAACCTCCTCAACCCAGTAACTTATTAAGTAAAAATAATACCGTGTCAATTTCTGTCAGCAAAACAGCGATTTTAATTATGTTTTAAAATTACAACCTGTCGCGAAGTTAAAATCCAATTATTACGTCAAAGGAAATGCGACTATTACGCAAGATATAAATCTCGTATAATTGTTATTATTGCAACGGTAAATGAATGCTTTATTTCCTTTGGTCTTATATACATACTTTAAATCACGCAAAATATAAACAAAATATACTATATTTCACTCTTTTCCATCTTATAACTAGCAACCGCCTACGGGTCCACCCGAGTCGAATTGGTAATTCTCTCATTTCAGCCCCTTTTTGGCATGATTTCAAAATATCATTATAAGTTATTATAGCCAATGAGTAATTCTGATATAAAAGCTAAACCACGGTAAAGTTTTATCAAAAGCCGTTCAGTAGTTTTCGCGTGAAAGAGTAATAAATATCCATCCATTCTTACAAACTTTCACATTTAAAAGAAGTAGGATGAAAATATTCTAACAAAAATATTATAAGCGATCCGTCAACCACAACTACAACGAAAAAAAAGGAGATGATACCTCAAAAAGATACAGCTAAAAGCAATTTTGTCAGGCGTAGTACAACAATACATCCTCTAGATGGCGTTAGCGTCACTTGATATACTGTCCCGCATTTCCCCACGACAAAAAGGTTTTCTCACAACTATTACGCAAAACAGGAAACGGATGTCGTTGTTGCTGCGACCGACACCAAGCTTTCGCCTTTAAGGGCATCAAATAATACAGAAATTCGCCCTTTCAGCAAGTATTTAATGAAAAAAGTTTAAAAGAAAATGCTCCCTGTGAAGTACTTATTTTTGGTCATCAAATATTTATACAGAGTTCTTGGAGCACTTCATAATGATCATACTTTTGTTTGAGAATATATTTTTTTCGGGATAAAACAAAATAGACTGTTATCGTTCTTAGAAGACAAATTTCGCTACAAAGAGCCGTGAGGTATTTGATTAATCACCTCACCTTGTGACGTAATTTGTTTTTCGTAGCAATGATTTAAAAAAGGTAACAGGTTTCAAAACTTTCGTAAATTCTTACGAAACTAGCTTTCCAATAAACTATTTTTTTAAAAGCTTTTCATCTTTATAAACGATGCTTATATAGTCACTATTGTCCTTAATACATGAGTTCATTATATGATGATATTGGTGATATGGTTTACCATTTGTCCGGACATATCCGGATATTTGGCCTCCTATCCGGCATTCTAATTTGACCGGATTTTTCGCTAAGATGGAAAACTAACTGATATTTTCATACGACCACGGCTATCTTCTAAGAATCTTTTCTTGTTTCATACTTTTTAGATCGCGATTTTTTTGTAGTCGGGTTTTTAATTTTTTCTAAATATTTTTTTTGAACCTAAAATGTCCGGCTCTTTTATTAAAAATCCAGCTTTTTGACAAGAGTTTCCAAATTTTCAAATGGTAACCTTACATGAGAGTCACTATTTAAATAAAAATGTTGGCTCATGCAAACCTTTATACCTGAATATGAGTCACACACAACCTCACAAAAAGCTTTAAAAGTCACTTTCAGACATCCAATCGCGTCACGGAAACCTGACAGGCACTTAGTATTATTACAACGAAATTGTTAAGAGTTCCAAGTACCTATTACATTATAACTGACACGTAACAGATATACCGTGTGACGGAAAATGTTGCAAGTCGTCTGCTTACAATAAAAGTTGTAGAAAATATAGACAAGGGGAACTAACTTAATTGTTTTCGCAGATGTGAGGATAGGGAACTCTAATGTTCTTAATTCTAGGGACTTAATAAAAAATAATGGGATATTGCTTGAGAGATTAAGATTACTGTTGAGTGGTAGTAGCTTAACGAAAGCAATACGCAAATCGTCGAGCAAAAGGTGGTGGCTTCGACATACAACACCCCAAATGATAAATACATTTTATATCAAAATTCGAAGGATTTAGAAATAAATTCTTGATCCATTGTGCCTAATTTGTGTAAACAAATCGAAGGTAAATAACCCAAAGGATGGCATATAATCCATACTAATATTATAAATGCGAAAGTAACTCTGTATGTCTGTTACCTTTTTACAATTAAACCGCTGAACCGATTTAGATGAATTTTGGTATGGTGATAGTTTGAGATTCTGGGAAGGACATAGAATAGTTTTTATCCCTGAAATTATCCTTTAGAGGGTGGACTGGGGGGTAGAAGTTTGTTTGGTGAACTAATAATTTCTTAAGTAAGGCGGTCCACACACCTATAATATTAAGGCGCGATATAAAAAGTAGGCTATTCATTTAAATAATTAATGCCTGTTCTACTACAGTATCAAAACGCTATCCCAAATTGTGATTGGCAACACTACCGTAGCTACAAGGTCTTAAAAACAAAAGTTAAATAATTATGAAAGTTTCACTGCGTCAAGTAATTTATCAATAGTCTGCTTCGGTTGGCAACCTTGAATGTAGTATTACACAAGTTTGTAGTTAATCGTGTCTGTATGCGTATATTTTGACCTACAGACGTATGTCTGGATATGTTGGGGAATAAAGCACGTTTAAAATAGATAAATAAAATAACAAGAAAACATTCTAAAATCTTTTATACCATTCCTCCTCTAAACAGTGAATAAGAAGCACTTTTAATCACTATTTAGGCGTTTGAATTAAGAACACACCAATATATTCGACCTCCATCTCATTGCTATACAATATCATTGCACAAAAAATACTCGATACAAACTTCTGTGCAAAGAATACTCGACATACAAACTCCTTGTGCTTTTCGTTTAAATCTTTTTTTTTCTCGTAGTCATGGTAAAAAGTATAGTATGCAACTCTTGAATAAAACGGATTTATATCAAGGGCCATGAATCACTCGTGTCGCTCAGGATTCTAACACTTGAATCACTCGCTATGCTCGTGATTCATTATAGCCCTCGCTTTAAATCCATCCTTTATTTACTTGTTACATATGCCAGCGGTGTGTCTTTTAATTTTCACGAGTTACAAAGTATAAAATGCCTGAAAGGATTCTTTATGTTAACATTAAAATATTGACACGTTAACACAGCGTTTTACTCAACGATTTTGGAGTCGGCAACCGTTCTAATCGGATTCAGCTGAATTCCAGTATACCACACGAAACCATTGTCTATCTAACATGTACAACCCAGTTCTGGGTCACACTATAATCCTCGGTAACAGTGGTCAACATTTGAAAGTATGAAAGGAGTTTTACCGTTTGAGCACCAATTTTTTGAGCACCTATGCATTGAGCACCAAAGGTATTCCCATTTGAGCACCAATCAATATAATAACTTGGAGCTCAAAGGCGACCAAAAAATAGGCGAATCATGACGCTTGCCAGGTTTACTGGTGATCACAAAAAATATATCACAGTCTCATATCCAACTTGGGCCGTACCATGATCTTTAAGAGTAAGGTTATTTCTTTCCATAATGCATGTGTTAATACTATTGTATGAATAGCATCAAATTTTAAATACACTCTACATTTTTTCATATCGTAAAATGCAAAAGTACTCCACTCAATGATAATACCATCACTTTAAAACATATACAATAGTAGAAGTTTTACTATGTAAACTCGAGACGATCCAACTTACCCAACTTGGGAATGGATAGCTTAAGTTAACGCTGACTTAGGTCAAGTTATATTAAGGATGGGCGAAATCAGAAACAGTAATGCGCACCATCTGACTGGGCAATGCAAATAGAACGGGCGTAACTTTGACGTAGATAAGTTTGTGGAGGTCTTAGAATGAGATGTCCGAAAGTAGTGTTTCATCAGAAGTTTTAGTTAGTTATTGAGGTGATCTTGGTGAAACGGCGAAGTATAACGTGAATTAAGCAAAAGTTTAGGTATATAAGAATCGTAGTAAACGGTGTTCTACATAGTAATATTCCTGTGGAATTCCTGAATAGTTTTGCAAACCATCATGGAAAAACGCGATAGTCGGTTCAAGAAAAGCAGTTTGCAATACTTAGTATTCATGGAACACAGTTTGAAGTTCATGATACGCAATCATTTCGTCTTCCTTCTACTATTCGAATCGATCGAATATTTCGTGAACATCAAGCTATTTAGTAAGATCATTTATATATAAGTACTAACCTTTATAAATCTTTTGGCTTTAGTTAATAATCCTAATGTTGTGTGTCGTGACGCTTCGGGGCCTAGAGGTACCATGTCCTTTAATTTTTCCAAGCAACTTCTTAGGTGTGCTCTCCTGTAACAAAGAAAAACAAACTGTTAAAACAAAGAATATTTTAACACTGTTTCAAACAAAATATCACGGAAGATACAATTCCTAAATCTAAATAAAAAATCATTAATCCAAAAGCACTTTTTGAACATAACGATACAAATAAGAGTTCCGTATCGTTATACAGTTCAGGTAAAGCTTGATAAAACCAACAATTAATGGATTCCATAAAGGTTAGTATTTTTATGAACTATCATAAATCAATAAATAAATACAGACTTATTTAGCAACGCAGCAAGTCAAGGAGTCTCATTAAAATGTGTGTCTAGCAAGTTTAGAGTACCTATCGAATAGTTGGCAAGCGGTCCCCTACAGAGTTTGTATTTCAGCATACCGAAACGATACCGCAAGATATTATTAGTATGTCCTTCAAACTCACAACTGAATAATTATATAACTTGATATTCAGTTGAAACTGGGCGGAGTATAATATATTCAAACCATATGACAATTTTACTTAGATGACTACACTATACTATGAAGTCTTAAAGTCATCACGTTTATATTGTGAGAGAGCGAGCCGTCTCTCACGCACTCTCCATCCACGGACCTAACACAGGTTAACCTTGACCAGTGCCACTATTACTAAGACACGAGGCCCTTTCTTCTCCACACCCCATCTTAAAAATCGCTCTCTTCCTTCCCTCAAGGAAGCTGCAATGAATTCACATAAACACCAAGGACAAACGCCATCAGAAGGTTTTTACGAGAAAGATTATTTACCTCTCCTCCCTAATTATCGTGGCAAATGGAGAGTATGGCAACACTGACATAAATAACTAACATTAATGCAATAAGGATAGCTTTCAGTTTTAGCTTGGTTTGATGAACGGCTGAACGTATTTGATACTTTGTATAGGCGCATTGTACAATATATTTATTTCTTGACACGGGTAGGCATTAAACCACCTAAAGATGAGTCTGTCGAAAATGATACAAACTGCACCACTGAAATTGTATTTTTAGGAGTTGATTTTTCATAAGTCAAATAACTTTTATTTGGAGAACAAATATAACAATTTATAAATATTTTTATTCATAAAATATATCGTAATATATTGTATGTAAGTATAAGACAAAAGCTCTCAGACTATTAAAATCGACACTGACAATCAAGAAAATAATAAAATAAAATAAATAAATTTAAAAATAACAAAAAACCCAACTGCTTAAAAAGCGAACTAAAAAGACGTAAACAAGAAGAAAATCATGCTTTGCAGTCGGATGATACATATGAGCGAGCTGGCTGACCAAAACCAGATGTATAATCCGTAAAAAAAAAATTGGGCCCCCACAATATGGCGCCCAAAATTCTAATGTAGCTAGTGACACTCGCAAGGTTACGACGAATCGATTGACGTAAGAATCATCAAAATCGGCCAACGACTTTGGTCTCTAGAACGCCACATAGGAAAAAACATACATACAAACATTCATACATACATAGACTGATAAGCACCCTCCTACAGCAGTCGGGTAAAAAATGCTAAATGATTGCATGGTGTCATTTACGTGAAAGTTTCGGCATTTCCCGACCATTTTCACACACAAATATAACCCTTATTCATAAAACATTTACAAACCAAAATCATAAACACAAATGTCCTACAATCCTGAACCTAATATAAAGATAAAATAAATAAAGAACCTTTCATATCAGATAAAACAGAGCACCCGAATTCTGCAACACTTCTCACATAATTCTCTCCCGGTACTTAATAGTGCTCATACATGATAATACAATACAGTTATATTTCAGCCACTAAGAGAGTATTATATTACAGTTACGGGCGTTTTCGCGACTCAGCGTAAATGTAATACGTTCTCTTTGGCTGTATTTGCGACTGCGTGGCGAGTACTAAGGGTTTTGAAAAAAGTGTAGTCGATTATAAGTTTTTGAAATTATAAGTGCAGTGTTTAAAAACTGCTATGGTGAGGTTGTATTTGGTATCAGCCTCTTCAACATCATTTCTTGTTTTATTCTAGTTAAGTTTTAGTTTATGCTTTTATCTTTATTCGATTTTTTCAGCAGTAGTAAGGGTTGGAAAGACACATAAACCCACGATTTGAAGTAAACATACGTAGCATAATAATCAGCCTTTAATTTATTTATTGATTAACACATACAATTGTTTTTACAGGTAAGACCCAAACTAACGAAAGTGGTCATGAATTGTTAATTGTCCAGACCCAAGTAAGGGCAGACAGGACTTGAAAGTTCCACCAAGTAGTATAATGTACCACCGGCTGGGAAACAGGTCTCCTCTAAGGAAGAAGGACTGGACCTTAATCCACCATGCCACGCGGACACCGTGCGGGTTAATGTCACAAGTCTTCAAATTTTAATGTCTAGCTAGGGAATGCCGGTTTTCTCAAAATACTTGCCTTATCTATTTCGAGAAACAAACATTATAACTTGTAATACTACTACAATACACTTACATATTAATTCACACTCCCTAGCTTTTAAAACAGTTATTGTGTTTCTTTCTTTCGAGTTTCCCTTCCTTAATTTTGACAACCCTTAGTAATATCACAAATAAGCTTTGTTAAGGCAACGTCGGCTAGTCGCGCGTGCCAACTCCAGTCGGCTTTGAACGCCACTAATTTTGGACCACTACTCCATTATATGTGTTAACAATTATTTTTTGTTGTTATAATGAGCGTTATATTGTAGTTATTTTTGTTAGGCATTGGATTTATACAAGAATTCGAGTGGTAAGTTACAGTTAAATTGGTGTTACTATGCATAGTAAGTTTGCAACAATACATGGTGATACAAAAAGAATAATAAATGCAATTATGTCATATTTTTTTTTATAACCCCTTAGCCTTTTTTGCAAAAAAATGTCAACAATTTTTTTTATCCATCTATACAAAATATAAAAATAAATAAATAGTTTGAAATTTTGCAAATCGTCAGTGATATAAATACAGTGTTTCTTGTTTTTCAGAGTTTTTATCGCGCACAACAATTTCGATTCCCTGACGTAAGGTAAAAAGAGGGTTTTAATTATCATTGTGAGTGATCATCGGACCACTATGTAACAATTCTGCTTGGCCATAAATAAAAAAAAAAATAAGAGTTGCCTTAATAACCCGCTTCTTTTTTTACGACGGTAAAAATTATCCATAACGTAAATCCCCACGAAAGTAGCCAAACTATCTTGCACAGACCTCCTTTTCCCCAGGGCACGGTATGACGAGTTCCAGGCTTACCAGGCAAGCCAGCACAGTTTAACCTGCATTCTCCAGGGAGCCCCATTTCCTCACTCTGTTAGCATTGTACTGCCTGCACTGTTCTAGTTGGTTGAACACTCACGGGAGATGGTGACCTAATTTTAAGAGCTACACTTCATATAAGATTCATCTTGCCTTCAAAGCACACACACAGCTTATAACCTGGATTAACACAGACTTTTATACACGGTATAATGTTTTCTTGGGATAATAAAACACTATTCACGCGGATGAAGCCGCAGAAAGTAGTACGTATATAAGTGAAAGTCTGTATGTTTGTTTATCAATATCAATCACGTCACAACGGCTGAACAGATTTGACGTAATTTTTAACCGCCGACGGAAAAAGAGGGCTGTTATAAGTTTGACGTGTATATGTGTATGTGTATCTGTCTTTGGCATCATAGCTTCTAAACGAATGAACCGATTTTAATTATTTGTTTGAAAGGTGATTTTATCAAGAGTGTTGTTAGCTACGTTTGATGAAAATCGGTACAGCCGTTCAAATGTTATAGGCGTTTTACTGTATGAATCAGGGTATTTCGCAAAATATCGACAAGATAAATTAGGAATCATGAAATAAAAATGTTTTTTTTTTAAATTTTACTAGTACACAGGCAGACTATGAGCTGGTTTAGGATTTGAGATACTTTTATCCCAGATTGAACATTATCGTAGGATAGTGTCCGACTTTTTCACGGGCGAAGCCGCAGGCAGGGGCTAGTTTAAGATAAATCTTAGCTCCGTAATTGGTTTTCCACAAAACTATAGGTAACGTTAATTTAGCGATAAACTCAAATATCGCCAATTTATGTCCCAAAAACATCTCTATGTACCGTTGTTTGCGGCCATTAATTTTGTCTCCAACGCTGTGCCCTCGATAACACCCGCATACCGGCTTATATACATCTATATACTACATATCTAATTATATCTACCTTTCCCATCTACCCTCATAAAATCTTACACGGTATTTCTAAGAAAATTGTTAATTTATTGCCATGTTTTTCGTTAGGGAGGCAAAAAATAATATCGTCGGTATCTTATAGGAGAAATAAAAACTAATTCCTGGTAGGTAACGGTGACAAGGGAGGGTAGTTTCACAAAAATAAACAAACCAGCTTGTGTGTTGCCGTATTAAAAATACATTAAGCTTCTAGAAAATAATCATGGAAATTTGAAAAAAGTTTTTCGTGTAGGTAAGAATAAATATGATTTTCTTTTGAATAAGTTATGCTGTAATATACTTTAAATAATATTTAGGTCAACTGTGTCGTAGGTCAAGGTATGGTGAGTGTGGTTTAAAGATATAAACGTTCTGTTTGATGTTAATAGAGATCAAAACCACACTAATGTTAAAAAGGTGAAAGCCTGTGAATGTGTGTTTGTATGTTTGTTACTTCTTCACGCTCAAATGGCTTGGCGGATCTAGATGAAATTTGGCATAGAGAAAGATTAAAGTCTGGAATAGCACATAGGTACTTCTTATCCCGGGAATATACTTCCTTGCGATAATTTTCGACATCCACGCGGGCGAACCCGCTGGCAGAAGGTAGTTAAATATAAATTGTTTTAAATGGGCCAAAGCAATTATCGCTTTCTGAATATTGAAAATAACTGGCAATTCAAATGAAAACAACATCACTGAGGCATATTGTATCAAAGACAGGATATATTTTATCCGTTTAATAAAATTGACATCAGACAGCTGTCAATATTTGTGAGAAAATACTACTATTAATAACGACTCTAGAAAGCTTAACTTATATTGTACTACAGATGGGCAGACGTCTCCCTTATACTTTTCCAATATTCTTTGGGTTTTGGCAACTTTATATCGTCACGCCAGTGTTTCTTAGGCTTGGGTCGTGGATATATTTGAAAGAGAGTTACCGCGGGCCTGGCACAAGCAACTAAAGGAACAGGGGTTCTTGGAGCGGCAATGAGTGTGAGAAGTCATTGGATGATAACCGAAAAGCAAAAAAAATTATACCGTTTCTTATGGCTAGTTCACACAGTGCGTGCTACCGTACGAGTTAGCCTGCCGAGTAGTTGCACTGCATTAACTCGCACTGTTTGGACGTAACTTACGAGTAACACGAACGTGCGAGTCGGACAGAAGCTCGCATCCGAGTTACTTCAACATTTTATGTTTTCATTCGCCCGTTCGCCCGGCAGCAACTCGCACATGCAGCAGCTCGGTCATCACTCACATCGTTTGAACGCGTTCGGCAGTAGCTCATCAGTGCCAGCCGGACAGTTGTGAGCGGAACCTGTGTTTTTTGTATGCTGCGCCTACTTTTTTTATAGGTGTTTTCCAATTCTTGACATAACGTTGTTGTCATGGACCTTATCACCGTTTGTTTAATTAAAACACATTCACTCGACATCGCGACAACTCCCAAAAATGGGCAGCAGGTACTTTGTATAGTGTAGACAGCAAAGGCGAGCCGAGATACTGGCGTACGAGTAGACAAGCCGCGTAAACGAGGCTTTAGACTTGCCCCGTTACCTTACTCCCTAGTATACTTTAGAAATAATTCTAACATTCTTATAAAACTATTTTCCATTAAACTACCATCTATCTCTATTACTGTTCTATTAAACTACTATCACAAACAATTTATTAATAGTCTTCAAAGAGAAATCCAATAAGGCGAGATGAATGCAGTTAGGCAGTAAATGCAAATTGGCTGAGACTTGGGACGCGCCTAAGTCCGGCTCTTCCTGCCGGATATCGGAGGCTCCGCTTTGATGGGAGAGGTAGACAGCGGGCTATTATTTCATATCGATTTGGAGTCTCTGTGTAGGTTTGTTGTTTAGTGTGATGGGATTTGTGTGGTGTTATGTGAAATTAAACATATTGTCATGGTCTAAAATATGTTCAATTGAACATATTTGTTTTGGTTTGTTTGTTGTATTACACGGTTATTTGAATTAGGGATTATTTACTTACGTCTTCATTGTTTCTGATAGAAAATTTGCGAAAATGTATTATATGATAAAAATAAAAATAGCATTGGCCTACGCCAGCTCTTCAATTTGAATTATGTACGACTCTATTCAAGGCCTGTCAGAGTCTCATCTTTTACCTTTTATTATGAAGAGAGTCTAAATCTCTAAACTAAAAATATGGTTTAGAACTTTAGATTTTATTAGCATGGGATACTACGACATTGTTGATTTATTAGTAACCGAACTTAACAAAATGAATTGCAAAATCTTCTAATGGACCGGCCATTTTCATACTGAACTGAAAATTTGGAGTTAAAACGTATCAAACTCTAAAGCCAAAGTGAGACGTTTCAGGCTTAAGTCGAGTTTGATAAATACTCACATTCAAATTCGTAAATTAGAAATCGGGGAACAGCTCCTTTGGTTTCAAGCCTAACCAAACTTAAACAAAAATGCCAAGTAATGCATTCTAACAATACTTCCCAGCCTGTTCCCAGCCCCTCGCGAAGGCATCGCGTGGCAATTCACTACAATATCTTAACACATTGTTATCTGCGCGATATGCCCAAACTTTACGACATCGTAAATTACTTTATTTAGCCTACAGCTTGCTGGTAACACTGGTAACCCAGACAGTTTGGGTGGGGAGTGAGGCAGTGGGTTACATTTAAAGGCTTTTGAGGCAAGCCTGTCTTTGATATAACCTTTAAATCGCAGGTTGTTTTTACCTACCAATATTACTATTGCTAAAACTAGTACCTACTTCATTGATTTAACCCCATGATTGCCTTAATTACCGAAACAATGCAATAGCCATTATATCTCGCGCGGAGCCACATTTTAGGCACTCAAAAGCCACTGCGTCTAGCGTGGATCCGCGTTTTAGGCACTCATGTCATTAAGTCTCGCATGGATCCATGTTTTAGGCACTCAAAAGCCATTGTGTTTCGCGTAGATCCACGTTATAGGTACTCAAATGTTTAAGCAATGAAATGGTTACATATTCTTTTTGAGTTTTCTATCAGGAGTTCTTCAGTAGTCAGAAATCTGGATTTGTGCCTGGATGATAACAATGGCCTCGTCCTTAAATGGAACTTAAATAGAACTGACAAAAAGTGCTTATATTATATAGGACCTATATACAATGTACAATGCAAAATGACATCTTTTCACTGTTTTACACATGAAGCACATTGGCCAAAGGCCGTAAACTCAGGACAAAATAAAATTTTCTCTGCGATAACGATGTATAGGATAGATGAATCCCATTCACTCTATCTTTAAAAACAAAAAAACCTTAGTACTTCAGTGTTTTTGATAAGGATAGATATATTATATTTATTTATTTAATACTTCATGCACAAAAACGTACAGAGGCGGACTTAATGCCTTAGGCATTTTATACCCATTTTGAATTATTTTTTCTGTATTTATCAAACATTTTGACTCTTCGAAATTCGTCATCGTTGATCCAAAGTCACTCCGTCTAGAGTGTCTTGTCTTCCCAGCTCGGTATTTGCTCGATACTAACTTAACATTGTATTTCCAGGTTATCATGTTAAAAGCCAACCCCACCTGCTACAACGACATCGCAGAACGATTCACTAAAATATCTTAGTACATTGTTATCAACGCGCTATGCCAGAAACTTTATGAGCTCGTAAATTACTTAGGAGTCGAAAAGTCGTAAAAAAGTCGTCAAGTTGAAATTGGACGTACTCCACTATGATAATGTCGGACACAGCTACCGTAAATGTTTCAGGTTGCTTTTTCATGAGATGAGCGAGGTAGCTTAGCTTACGGATGCTTAAGATACAGGTCCTATCTAGTTTGGGGACCCCCGTTCAAATAAACTGATTGTTAATATATATAATAGATAAGATAATTCTAAAGTCATTTTGTTACAATGAACATTATTGTTATTCTTAGCACCATGTAGGTGCGCGATTAAAATCCACCAATGGAATCACTTTATTGTCCTAGCCTGGATTAGTGCAGTTCTGGTTGAAAAGAGTTATCAGAGCCTAGGTATTTGTACATATAATAAAAAAGCGAGGAATACGTGCTAGCCAATACGAGTAAGAGATGTGTGTGGAATGTGAGCATACAAGCTAAAAAGAGTCCGCTACGCATCCTTACACTCAGCCGCATACATTTCCACAGCTTTGCTACTCATCCTCACACCGCAAACTCCTCACACAGCTTTAGTGAAAACAATCACACATTTCAACAGCGCTGCTACACATCCTCGCATCGCTTAGCTACCTCGCACACCAGTGAAAACCATCTTTAACGTTTAAAGGTGTGTGCAAACGGGGCGTTCTTTTTTCGCGGGACAACGCACCTGCTACTGTTTTGTTTATGGTTAAAATGGCGGATCATCTGGGGGCACGGGGGGTTTTTGTGTGTTGTGCATCCGGATACACAACACACAGGCTGGAATTAATTGGAGCTGCTGATGTATGTTGTAGAGTTTCCTGTAGTGAATATCTATCCAGCGTTTACACTCATGGGTATATTTGACTTTATTGTTATTTATTAAATTTCTTGGTTAACGATATGGGTCGAAGTCAAAGACAAATTTATTTCAACTAGGCCACTAAGCGGCACTTTTGAACGTCAACAATTTAAATTTACAAGTAATAACAATTGATTCTACCGCACATTCGGAAAAGTAGCTTATTATGGAGAAGAACGGACATGAAACTCCATACTTACTCAGTCGATAGGCAGTAGGTACATAATGCATAGATATATTGATGCTATACGAAGACACGACCTTGTACAGCATCAATATGTCTACAGTTACATAGTTTACAATAAAAAACTATGATTTTTTACTCTTTCTGAATAAAAATTGAGAAGGCCATTTCCTCACGCTGGTGCCCAGGAAATTGCTTCAAGTACACCAGTTCCCTTTAATGGCAACCTCATTGCCGAATTTTTAAGAAGAATCCAAAAACCCAATTTTGGGCGCACGGTTGGCGCAAGTGCTTGAGCGATTGACTGCTGCGCTGCGTGTCGCGGGTTCTATTTCCGCACGGAACAAATATTTGTATGACCTATAGATAGTTGTTTCGGCTCTGGGTGTTTTGTATGTGAGTTTATATGTTTGTAAACGCACCCACGATACAGGAAGAAATTCCCAGACTGGGGCAAAAGTCAAAAATACAAGATGCTTTAGACAAGTGAAATGCTACCGGTAGCAATAACGATTATCATAATGTTCGTATGTAAGAGATTGACATGTTCTGACGATATATCAGGTGGTTAATTTTCAACTTTTCGACAATCGTTACGGCCGGTATAATTCAATGAAGCTAGAGCCTAACCATACAAGCAAGCCTTCGGAAATAATTTCGCGCCCAACTATAAAACATTAGCGTAAGTATCCTCTGTTTATTACAGGGTAACAGATAAAACCAGTACGTATAATGTTAAGTACTGGATTAAGACTAAGTGCGAAGGTCGATTGAGAAGTTTTTATATTACTGTGCGTGTGTTGTTGGTTTATTAAAGGTAGGCTTACATATATACATACAATCACGCCCATGGGGGTAGGCAGTCAATACAGAAAGCCTACTGCTAAGATCATTACATAGTTAGGGGTTGGCATAGTAGATCTATACTTAGTTGTTAAGGTATTTTTCCACTACAAGATAACCTACAATATGTTGACTGCTTATTGTATTATTTTATATGCACCACAGTAGTATACCTCGAAATAATACGTGAGAAGACTTTTAAGGTTGGTTTCAACGATCCTGGCAGAGTTTAGGTTAGTTTATCCATTGGATAGTACAAACAGACTCTGTGGAATAATATCAACATATTATTCGTAAATTAAAAATACTGCATTTATCTTAAGGCCCTTACTTTGCTTTAGAGCCGTAAAACGGTTAATTTCTTAAGCATACATTTTAGTAACAACAAGGTTAAAAGGTTTAAAAAAAAAATATAAATTCATGTAGATTTTTTGTGAAAAATGTCTTTTTTCGTATGACTAATACTTTTGCTTTAAAAAATAATTAACAACACGATATATTTTCGCTTCTTTTGCATACTCCTCCAAAACGAGTTGAAAAATTTTTGGTTAAAATTTCTTCTTAACCTATATAGGATATGTAAATCAAAAAATATTTTGCAAACAAAACTGTCCAAAATCGTTGATAAATATAAATCAAAATGTCGGAAATGATCAAGTGTAACTTGTGTAATATAGTGATCAACGAGCTTTTATCCTACGTTCAGAATCAAATCTCGACAATAGACGAGGAAACGTTGGTGCGAATATGTTCAACATCATTTACGAGCGACGAAATTAAAAAAGCTAAGTCGTTATTGTTTGAATCTATTCCTACGGACAAAATCAAGATAAATCGGAAAAAGATCCAATATTGATATTCTGGCACCGAGCAGGCGCACGGCCAGCACCACGTTAACATTGGGAACTAAATACGCCTTAACGGAAGAATATTATAGACACTTAAAATCGCCTCGTACCTACTCTTCACATTTCTTTAACGATGCAGACACTAAAAAATCTTTATATTTTTTTCAAAAGTTAACTACCCTCAAGATTATAACATTTTTACTATCAACAACCGCTATTACTAAAGTGTCGAACTCGTGTCGTATATATGTCGTATTCTTGTCGTATATACGTCGTCGTCGTGTCGTAACGTTACAAATGCCCTCGTTATCGTGATTGCTAGCTTCTGTCTGTACATATTTCTTTGTTACAAGACACTACTAAAGAAAACAGATAAAAACTTACTTACAGTATATTTTTTATTGGTTTTCTGTCAATGTTTTCGGGTTTGTTTTGCTGTTGTGATGAATCAAATGAAAAATATACTGAATGGAAGTATAAAAATAGAACAAAAAAACAAGTGTGATTTTGTGTTTTCCGAAAACTACTAAAATAAAAATAATTCGAACAAAAAAAATAAGGGTAACATATTAATCTACACATAAAAAAACATGTTATTATCAACCGTTAGTAAATCAATTTAACAGTAAAATAAAAGAGATATCTATTTCATGGCTCTAAATAAAAACAATAATCATGAAAAAATCTAAGGTGACATATTAGGATACACATAAAACCTATTATTATCTACCATTAGTAAACCTACTAGTTAAAACAACTAGTCCTACTATTAAGTCCGCTACGGGCTACGAATGCTACGATTATATCGCTACGGCAATCGGCGTAGCAAGCGCGAGCGATATTATTCAATAATAAAATTACATTACCGCCTACGCCATGCGTAGCGCTACGAACTGCTACGGCGTAGCAACATGTACTCGTAGACTCAAATGTATGCTACAAAATACGAAAGTACATGCTATTTCGGTATAAATTGTATGTTTGGCATAAAAAATTGTATGTGTGGCATATGTCGCGATGTGTACTTTTATTTTATTAAGATTGATAGGTTTATTATATTTTGATACAGTAACTATTACACTCGCGGATAACTTTATTTGTCTTTTGTAATATTTAAAGAAGTTCGGGAGCTCGTGACTAAATAATAACTGCCGCACTGGTCGATCATCAAGGTTAAGCAACGCTTGACGAGGTTGGTCCATGGATGGGTGACCATTTCAACATACCGAGTTTCCTCCGTGCCTCGGAAAGCATGTTAAGCCGTTGGTCCCGGCTGTCATTTGAAGATCTGTGACAGTCGTTACGGGTAGTCAGAAGCTTGAGATCTGACACCAGTCTTGCCAAGGGGTACCGTGTTACCCAGTTACTGGGTTGTGGAGGTCAGATAGGCAGTCGCTTCATGTAAAACACTGGTACTCAGATGAATCCGGTAAGATTGGAAGGCGACCCTAACATATTTGGGAAAAGGCTAGGCAGATTGATTGATTGTAATATTTAAAAACATTGGATTGCAACATTTAGGCGTACAAGTCTGGACAGCTTTTTTTGTTTTAAATTAACAGACATTGTTCCACTACTGGGCAAAGGCATCCCTCATAGATATTAAACTTCAGTGTCATGCTTATTGCCACGATTATAGAAAATTTGAATTTTCACAAAAAACAATTTCAACATCATTTAATTTAACAAAACAATAACCAACCCATCGCCCAAAAAAAGCACAATCATTCCCTAAAATTCCTTATATTTATCATTAACAACAAATAGGCAATTCCTCCCCTCCTGTGCTACGTGTCGGTGTGATACAAGGCGGTGCGGTAATATACCGCCTGCGGCCGCATTCACACTAGAGATGTTACGGAGGTAGTTTTATCGGAACCGAAGTCGGAATCGGAGTTAATAAATAAAGCCTGTACAAAGTTTTTTTTTTTAAAGAAGCTTTCATATTAATGCTGCATTGTCACGATAAACAAACATGTATGCAAAATTTCAGCTCAATCGGACGCTGGGAAGTGGTTCAAATTTAACTTGTGAGATTGGTTTACCAACACCGGAACAGGTAAGTAAATAAAAGCTTATAATATGGTTTGTCGACGTCGGAGTTGGCATCGGCACCGAAGTCGGTACCGGAATCGGAAGCGCCGCAGAGAGTTGTGTTAAAATTGGTAGTGGCGGGATTAATATACAAAATCCAAATATGAATTAACCTCATACGTCAAAAAAGAAATCGAGAATGTAGGTACCTATTACCTACAAACTAGGTGTCGAAAATAAAAATAACGGCTTGTGTTTAAACACCGCCCAAAAAAGTACCTATTTTACTACCAAAAAAATTCTAAACGGTTACCAAAATGGATAAATGGTCACCAAATAACGTTTCCTAAAATATTATGAAATAAATCCATTTTTTCGTATTATTGACTGCCAAAAAAATATATGGACGCCTTTAAAGTCGACGGAGCCCCGCTGCGCGGGGCTCCTATTTCCGTCCGCAGGGTCTAAAGTAACCTAACACGAACGAGATGACGGGAGCCGAGTTCGCTCGCTTTGCTCGCTCACTTCGGCTCCCGTCATCTCGTTCGAACCTAACCTGTCCGTGTCGGGGTGCCCTAAGCTCCTGAGCTCGCTTCGCTCGCTCTTGGACTAATTCGTTAAAAACACGAATACACCCGGTATATTAATCTTTGAGTTGGATAGAATTTGGTGACCGTTGATCCATTTTGGGAACCAATTATTATATTTGGTGCCTAAGCTTAGAGTCTTAAAAATATTTTTGATGACCGTCTAAATTATACCCAAAAATAACCAAATATTAAATAATAAGAAGTAATTGCACTTTATACCTCCGATTTAATAGTGTCGGAGTCGTCGGAGGTATCAATCGACAGTTACGACTTTACGGAATCGGAACCGAAACTCCGTAACAACCCTAATTTACACCGTCACGAATCAATGATCAATCAATCATGTTCACTGCTCGCGATAATGTCGCCGTGTGAATAATCGCTTCTCACTTACTTTGTCGTTTAAAGTTAAGTGATTTTTAAAAGGTTTATACTGACGTACTGTGTGGGGTAGTCGGAGATTTTATTAGTATTTCTAGAAAGACGGGTAAATAGAATGGGTTTTGCGAATTTGTTTCCATAAGAGGAAATGCGGTCGCAGACATCCGAATGAATTTCCTTATTAAAAAGACACAATTCGAGGTTTGGCTCTCGCCTGTTTCCTCCTCTAATATTGGACCAATTTAGAATATATTCCATAAACTGAAAAAGAAAGATATTTACTGTGTCCCTATGTTTACATTTTTAACCGACTTCACAAAAAGGAGGAGGTTCTCAATTCTACTGTTTTTTTATGTTTATTACCTCAGAACTTTTTACTAGGTGTACCGATTTTGACAATTCTTTTTTGTATTTGAAAGTTGGTTTTTGTCATGGTCCCATTTAAATTTCATCAAGATCTGATGAAGAACTTCGGATATATACATGAGAACTCTTCAATAAATGACGGCAAATCTCTCGGGATTGCTGCAATCGCATGTCTGTTTATTGTTTACACCATTTCATAACATACCATCACGCCAGTATACTCTAAACGGGTACGCAGATGTGTTCAGTTCACCCTGGTACACTCTCATTCCACCGGCTATGTTCAAGTTACATCTTAATCGAATTATCTATTCTGGCATCATTTTGGCATTATAGGTACCTTACTATAGAACTTGTCCATTACGAGTAACCACTTAAAAGTGAAAAATAAAAACTTTTTAACAAAAAAATAAAACCGACTTCTAGAGAAAAATACTACAAAGCGAAAAAAACCTTTCTTTCCGAAGTCGGTGTCTAAAAACGAAATACAGTAGGTACCAAAGACACCGACTTTTTTCCTTTATTTATTATTGTCAAATTTGTACATTAGGCTTCTGTTGACAGCGCATTTTGAGCATCTTTTGTGGGTCTAGTCCTTCTAAAGATAATGTATCATCAAAAAGAAAAACATAGGGGCAAGATATATTCATATATCTTTCTTT
Organism: Orthosia gracilis; assembly: GCA_947562075.1. NCBI lineage: Eukaryota > Metazoa > Arthropoda > Insecta > Lepidoptera > Noctuidae > Orthosia > Orthosia gracilis. The sequence continues at coordinate 3,163,074 of OX387270.1, read as the reverse complement.
TTCAATGCATAGTTTTTTTTTTAAAATTGTTGTAATATTAGAGGAGGAAATAGGCGAGAGCGAAACCTCGAATTATGACTTTTACTAGGGAAATTCAGTCGGATGTATGCGACCGCATTTCTTCTTAACGGTTGTGATTGAGTTGGTCTAAATAGTATAAAATAAAGTTACTGTCTGCCTGTCTGTTTTACCGTTTATTCCTCAAAACCACGCAACGATTTTTGATAAGAATTTTACTTTTAGAAAAAGCGATAAACAAGGACGGTTTGTGTTTAGAATTCAGAGGAGCAGGGTCGTTAATGCTTGTTATAATCCCCTAGATTAATAACCACTTATTTCACTTTTTCCCAATATTCCCCTGAATATATTCCCCTGATTTTCTCTGTTACAAAACAAACCCTAAAGCAATTAGCATGTTTCAGCGACAATACATTCCCAGCTTGCTAACACGCTAGGTCCCAGGTGATCGAGGGAGACTACCAATTTATTGGAATCCCACTTTTTTAAACCAACAAAATCCAATTATACTTTCAACCAGCCAGGGAATTCGCGGTACCTATTTGTACTGTCTGGTAGCTACATCAAAGGAGTTTCAATAGGCATGATATTTTGAAAAACAGTCTCAGATATGCATCATTTCTGCGTATTGACGAAATCCAGCCAGCCAAAATACTGTTCTCGGAAAATCTATCAGCTCTGTCCAAAAAGCAAATCAAATTCTGTTAGTCTAACTTCGCCAGCTGTAGTTTCGATGAGAAATAAAAGCAAAAAAATCTAGTCCATTCGTAATTTTCACCCAAAAAGTTACAAACAATTTTACCCAACAAATTGTGAAAAGCAAACTGAAAACTAAATTAGAACACACAAGGCAGTCTGCCTTGTGTGTTAATAAACTCGCGTCAAAAACCAAGGTTTTACCAAAATGTACAAAAACAAAATTGTTGTAAATAAAAAACAATGTTTAAAAGCGGAATGTTTGTGAACTCATGTCTAAATTATGTAGATAGGCGAATAGTCCATTTGGAGAACAACGGGAGTTACAAAAGTCGGAGGGTCAAGTGGTAATGGCGCTTGAATGTCTATGGACCTCTTTTAAACTGTGGACCACTATAGTCCACTGTGTAGACACAGTGTTGCAATGTTGGTTCAAGATTAAAAATATTTAGCATGTATGTGGTAGTATGAAGTGTTTAAATACTGACTTAGGAATTCATGACAGGAAACCAAAGAGGGAATGCCCGTATTTAAAAGAACGTTCTCCTTTTTGTTAACTCCCGACGGAAAAAAGCGGTATTATAAGTTTGACGTGTGTAGCTGTACGTTTGTGTATCTGTCTGTAGCATCATAGCTCCTAAATGGCTGAACCAAATTTTGATTTCGTTTTTTTTGTTTGAAAGGTCACTTTATCGAGAGTGTTCTTAGCTAGGTTTGATGAAAATCGGTTCAGACGTTCAGTTATTTACTGTTGAACGGGGGTGTTAACGTAAGATAGCGTGTCACAATGTGTTCAATAGATTGTCGATCGAAGCGTGTCTGCTACTAGATAAAATATGTAGCATAAATAAAAATGTGTCGGAGGATTATAAAATTTTAATTGTTCACAATATATCAAAAATACTTCGCCTTAACTTTTGTTAGTATTTGAAACTGTCTCTGAGATAATAATGAGACTAGATTTTTAACATTTTTAATCAAAGACGACAGGAAGGAATTGAGATATTGGTATAATAGTCAAAATAAGTTAATAAACAGTAAGCACACCTGGTGGTCACTACCCTTTCCTTCTCTGTTTGATCTATTTTCCTTCTAATCAGAAAAATACCTGCCATTATATTATAAACAACTCCAAACAATTTATCATTCACCTGTAAACAACAAAACAAGTGAACAACGGAAAACCCTGTTGTCAACTTGCCAAAAACGAATTGACCCACCGCTGCTTTCTCCACTACGTTAGCCCCAAAACACGTATGTCCCCATATCTGAGTGGGGCGGTCCGACCCAATCTGTATGCAAAACGTCCCGAGGGGTGGGGATCTCATTTCCTAACGCCCCCACCCCTCGGCACGTCCGTCGTCTAACTGACCCACCCGGCCTGTCAAAAGATGGATGAATTTGAAAGAAACTTGCGCCCTACGGCGGGTGTTAGGGCTGTCGCGATGTCCTAGGGTCTAAATGTTGAGATTGTATTGGGCATATATACAGTACCTGTAACTACAACTATCTAGTTGCTACCTTATACAACACCAAAGTCTGCGTATCCACACTGAAAAAGGTGATTACATGTTTTGAAAACTTCTTAGTGAGCACAGTTATGTTGCGGAAGTGTGGTGTAGGGTACTACCAATTTACAATTGCTTTCGTTTTCAAATTGACATGCTCCGTAGACTCCAAAATAAATTAGAATCATGGCAGGACGAAGATGATGCTTTGGTTTTAAAAATAATAACTTAGTAAAATATGCACGATACGGGATGGTCGAGGAAGTTCTATGAAGTAGTAGTCAGTAGACTTTTGCAAATGTCATCTCAACATTCAAGAAGCTTTTCTTTCTATAACCATATTTCGGTCTAAAATTAAAAAGTTTTAAATAGAATTGTCAACCCTAACCGTCGGAAGGATCGTCACGTTAGGGTTAAAGCATATCTTAACATTTTTGCACGCCCGGGTTCGCTTTGATTTATTTTTTTATATCTTCATTGTGACCCTTGCTTAACTCCCTTATCCATTTCCTTTATTCTTGCTTTCGGATGATTTATAATCTGGAATTTAATTTGAGATTAACTGCTTGTAGCAAAAAATGGAACATCTTGTTTGGGAAAACATAAAAATTGTATTAACTTGAATTTTTGCGCTTTCATTTGTTTCTTGCGTTTTTAATTGAGACCTCAAACTAAAACTTTTGTCCTCATTTGATTTTTAAAACGACAAGATTTTTCTGCTTTTATTATTAGAGTAGGATACGGCGATATATCTAATACCTTTAAACGAGCAATTCTTGTATATATATATAATCTGAATCTCGGAAACGGCTCAGACGATTTTCATGAAATTTAGTATGCTGGGTGTGGTTTCGGGGCGATAAATCGATCTAGCTAGGTTTAATTTTTAGAAATCGTCGTTTACTCTATTGTCACCGGAGCAGAGCTCGGTCGCCCTGGTACTACAGTAATTAAGTCAGATGCTGAGTATTTAACGAAAATGTAAATCTCTAATCTGTAAGGTTCTCGCAAAAACATTTCTCTTTCACCATTAAAGACATCTTCACAAAAATTCAATAAGATAAATCTTTCTTTTCTTTCCTTATTTCCCACGACTAATGTAACCTACCGCGCATAACTTTTTAAACAATAAAACAAATCAATTATCCATTAGCAGCTTCCTCTTTCTGCCAGAGAAAATAAAATAGATTACGTTAAAATATTGAATACAAATCAGTCGGTAGTTTAATTCTCATATAACTGATTATACGCGAAGTTTAATTTGAACCGGAGTCTATAATTGCCGGTATTCGTTCAACGTCTAATGAAATTGGCTATCGATGTAACAGTTTATTTTAGGTTTTATTAATAGAGCTGGTTTATAAGAAAATGGATTATTTTTGTCTTTGATGTTCACTAGGTTTTGCCGGCCGCTTTGGCAGAGAAAAATCTTATGCTTCGAATTTGATCGAAAAAGTACTACCCAGTTTCTGTGTTTGAACTTGAGGACTTGTCACCACACTGACTACCGTTTCAAAGTGACGATGCAGCTGCATAATATCGCAATATAACTGACTTACGGACTGATCATCATCGGCTTGTCGATTTCCTAACTATATTGGTAAGCTTCCAATTAAACAGTGTGCAGTTTTTTTTTTTAGTACCTGCATTTAACATAGCTGTGGCGACGCTTGGGGGAGGCCTATGTCCAGCAGTGGACGTCTTTCGGCTGATATGATGATGATTTTACATAGAGCGACTGCTTATCTGATCTCCTCAACCTAGTTGCTGGGTAACACGAATACGCCTTCGCTAAAATAGTTGTCAGACTTTTGGGAGTAACAGTTTTAAGTAGACTACATACACACACACGCAAGGTTAGGTAGAAGTGCACCTATGGTACACTTACATACGGAGACTATTACCCAAAAAAGTACATGCCACACATCACATAGGCACAACGTAAACTCTTTTTAAACAAACACAAGTCTGAAAGGTCGAATAGGGGACAGAATAAAAAATGCACATGTAATATTTTTCCGGAGATAAACGGAGCGACATGTGTCAATGTAAACCGTTAGGGTCAATGTACACTATGACAGAACGAAGAGTGAACGTGGCGAGTCGCTTGCTTGGGAGAGCGCCTTTGTTTGAGTGCAAGTTCGTATTTCAAAATTCAAGTCTTTTGAGTGAAGATTTGCGCTGATATGAGTAAGTCTGCAAGGAGACGTTTACTGAGAGTTTTTTTGCCGTTTTAGTTAAGGGATAGGTAATGTGTTTAAACATATTTGTAATTCTCAAGGTGCACTATAAGAGTATTCTATCTTTTTTTTCTTAATGCAACTATCTAGTTATTGCAAGGTTGTTAAAATCCACAAAACAGATGTCAAAATAAACATGACTTTACGGAATTTGAAATGTACCACAATGTAAAGCCAACGTCAAGTTATGGATGTGGGTACAAACATCTACCAGCAGCTTCGCCCGCGTGTATATTATCTCTAGATAACACATTCCCGGGATAAAAAGTATCATATATCTTAATTTAAGACATAGACAACCCGTGTGCTAAGTTTCATCCAAAACCGTTCAGCAGTCGGAGTTATTTTCGTATTTATAATACATATGAGTATAGATCTTCGTCTTAAACTTATTATTTAAGGACTAAAACATTACCCTTCTATCTATCCTTCATTACTCTGTTACGCCTCAGTGTGCCCCAACATTTCCACTGACACGTCTTGAATGGACGTCGTATGAAGAAATACGATAGTTGTGACTCCCGGAATATAGGTGGCGCTGTAATACCTTGCGTGATCAGATAACTGATGGCTCGCATACATCATTCATGAAGGTTTGCTGTGAGACTTTGAAGTCAGCGAGAAAAACTGTCATAGTGTTGGACAAGCAAGAAATAACACGAAAATTTATTTGCTTCAGTGGATTTATTTTAATAAACAGTAAGTATAAGAAATTCACTGCTTCAAATAGGTTTCCGAAATGTTTTGTTTAAAAACAGGCGTGATATCAATAAGCTAGTAATTTTCATGTATTTTTGAGTTCAATTCAAATCGATGGGTCTACACAGACAACTTTACCTCAGTATTTTACAGTAAACATTTGATAATTCGGATTCGGATTTAGGTTCGATAGTTAGCAATAAGTTTAGCTCCATTTATGAGACTTACCTCTATATTCAAGTCATTGCCTTCACTCGACAAAACCAAATAGACAGTTATAGCTTATTGATTGACATAAATTCAGGCTTCTCGTATTTCTCGTGGTCATGGCGACTAGGCGACTGAGTCGGTAGCAGTAGAGAAAGTTTCCTCCAAAAGGATTTCAAATATAGGAGTTATATCAAAACTCACGAAATGTATATCGAACCTTCGCCTACCCCTACCTACACATGCACAAACTTGCGATATTTGACTATGATTTTGTAGCCAAGGCTGCCAAAGAACCCAAACAAATATTAACCAATCGCCAACTTCGAAGCCCCAAGAACCACGTTAAAGTAACGCTTGACATTCGGATGCAAACGACAGGGCCTACGGCGATGTACGAAAATATCAACCTTTGTCATATGGATAGCTTAGAACGACAGTTTCATTATACCTTAGCTAGTGTACTGCTTACCTAAGCAGATGTAAAGGCGTGGTGATAAGCTTTGGAGAAACCTCGGCATATGTCGTCGTTTGCAATGGTAATTGGTGTTTTTAAGTAGGTATACTGATTAGTATAAGTCATGTAATATTAATAATTATTATTATTTAACTGTGTGCAATTTTGTTGCTAGATTATTTTAGAATTATGTAATTTTGTGTGTTTGTGACTTGTAGCATCATATTGGATTAAACTGTAAAGATGTTATGACGATAATACGAGAATGACTTTAACCTGATATTTTAACACACATAATTATTTGAGTACTTCGCCTTAAAGATAAAACAAAGTAATGACTAATGATCATATAGTTTGCTTATTGAGAAGATCAGGCTTCTTTATGATGATATCCGTCATCGAAAATTATCCATGTTTAAGATTTATTTAAAAGTATGCATGAAATCAGTGCACTTCTTTTTCAGTAAATTAATAATAGTTTGACCTAGATAACTCAAAGTGAGTAGGAATTATTACGGAAGCTGAATAACGTTTTCATTTAATTGTCGGTATATTTTCATAAACATCCACCCCCTAAAACTCGTACGGCTATTAAAACTAAAACAAACAACTGCCATAATATGATGAACATAAAGTTTACAGTTTACATGTACGAGTAGCTCAGACCTCAGTTTTAAAATTTACAGGTAGCCAACTTAAACTTATCGTTTATAAGCTTAAAGGTGCCTTTCCACCAGAGATGTGCTATGCAGCTATGCTGCGAGGATGTGAAAGCTAAGTTACGAAACTATGTGACCATGTCCACTAATTCTATGTTGTGTAGCGGAGTTAGTTAGATATGCGAGGAAGATGCGCAGATCGAGCTAAGCGATGCATCGACAGTAAGGAACGTGCGTCAACCGCGGCCCTGGCTCAGGCAACTAAAGGACCACGGGTGGGTTTTACAGAGTAAAAGTCTGACACGCCCTCTCGTCCTCCGCGTCTACTGCGGGTTATCTGCTTTGCACATAGCTACCAGGGATGTTGCGGATGCGGACCTTAAGATATTTAATACGAAACAATATAGGTGGAAAAATAAAATAATAAGATACCTAGTAACTTTATTAATTATTTAGGAATTAAATTAACACTTTGGAGCATTATATTTAATGAAAAGTAATATAGCCACCTTTTCGGGGTCAAGTCTGCTACGCAGAGGTTTTTATATTCAACCCGCGCTACTGAGCACTAGTTCGCTAGGAACAATGGCTCGTGGTGTCGGTAAAAATATGCGTGCTATTGGTGTTAATAGTTTTAATTACTCAATAACAAACGCGTCGGATTATGTCACCGAACGAAGAAAATCTTCGCTCCTATTGCTCAAGAGCTCGTGTGTACGGCACGCGACAGTCGCTGCTCCGACTATTTTCGTTCTTGTCGCGACCTGTGCCACATTACACAGATGCGGATGCGAATATCGCAACATCCCTGATAACTACACATCCTTCCATATAAAACACAAAGCTTAGTTATTTGAACTCGTTTCCATCAGTATTTTTTTTAACACTTTGCCCACACTAGGAATTTCTTCCTGTATCGTGGGTGCGTTCACAAACTTACATACACAACACCCAGAGCTGGAAAAAATATCCGTAGGTCATACAAATAGTTGTTCCGTGCGGGAATCGAACCCGCGACACGCAGCGCAGCAGTCATTCGCTCAACCACTGCGCTGACCGTGCGCCCAATGCTATGCCCAGTGCTATGCTATGTGGACCAATGAATATGATTGGTGGTATACGCATCTATAACAACGTAACATAGCATATCTCTGGTGAGCAATGCACCCTTACTTACCTTAGCTAATACAGCTTAGCGAGCTGCAGCAAAACATGATAAGTTCAAAGTTGGAGTTAAATGTTTACGATTTAAATAGAGCTTAGTTTTAGTTCAGCTGTTTAGCTGTTTAGCTGTTTATACTTGTTTGGACTAGGTTCCGAACTAAATAATGTTACGTAACAACTAACTGAGGACTCCAATCCTTTTACGATAGCGTTATTAAACCACTGTGTTTAGCGATCGATGTTTTAGGGCTTATACTTATTAGAGCGTGTGTGAATGAGGAAGCTCTTGTAAGTGATTATTGGGAAACATAGGTAAGACAATTTTGAACAGCAGTGGCCTGTAAAGCACACCAAGAAATCGATACAAAGTAACGTCTTTGTGATAACTATGGCTGAAAAGTCATAATGTAAATGATTGGCCACGTGACATTTCGGTTTGTCAATCCATACATTTCGATCTTTTCTAGAATCCTTATCACTCACAGAAAGTTTCTCCACTATTTTTTTACAGCCCACCGTTGGACTTTAACTTACGTATACGTCTGTTCCTCCCACACATCAATATGTGGTTTAAATAATCTAGAGATTTTCTCACGGTCACTCCGCGTTAAAAAGTCCGCGTCCATGGTCTCTCGTGCGGCATAGTATATTGCAGCACGTCGCTGCACGGAAATACGCCAGCAAGTATCTGTGATATCTAGTACAAACAGTACCGAAAATAAAATAATAGGTCACCCATCAAAAATCTGTCCTTAGCAAACGCCGCTTCACATCCAATCTCGTCCATTTCACACGATTTCCATTAAAACAAACCATAAATATGAATCAATGTACAAAAATAAATCATGCACAGACCAATGATATATCGAACCTATTTGTTTCATTGTCAGTCGGTTTCAACATTGTACGTATTGAATTTCAATATTCCGCGGCTCTGAAATACATAATATTTGGTATGTCGGTAATATGAGCTAAGTGGATGTGTATTGCACATCGCTTTGTACGGAATCCATAGAAATTGATATTGGTTTTGTGTATAATTAGTTTGTTGTGGATATAGCGGAAATTATTACAGGATCAGTCCAAACTTTAGTTTAATTATAATACATGTTTGATTTCAAAATCTTACTTTAATATTAATTAATCACAGTAATATTATAAAGGCGAAAGTTTATGAGTGTGTGTGTGTGTGTTTGTATGTTTGTTACTTCTTAACGCTCAAACGGCTGGACGGATCTGGATAAAATTTGGTACAGAGATAGATTCGTCATCATCATCCTTATAATGTTCCCACTGCTGGGACACAGACATACTCTCTGTAAGAGATAGATTATAGTCTGGAATAACACATAGGATACTTTTTATCCCGGGAATATGTTCCCTAAGAATAATTTTCGACAGTCACGCCGCCGAAGCTGCTGGCAAAAATTAATTATATTATAATAACGAAAGTGTGGATGGATATATGTTTGTTACTCAATCACGCCAGAACGACTGAACGGATCTGGATGAAATTTGGCACGAAGATAGATTAAAGTCTGGAATAGCACAGAGACTATTTATCTCGGTATAATGTTCCCTTGGGATGGTAAAACACTTTTCACTCGGGTGGGAACGCTGGCAGAAGATAGTAATTCGATAATCGTAAGCGACCTTTTTGAAGGCTCGACGCGATTCGATTAATATCACACTGACAAGGCGATTTTTACGTTCACAAGGACGCAATGCGATGCTATTCTAGCGATAAATACCTGAAATTGTGCTAGGTTTTAACATGACTTCTTGATTGTTTTCAAATAAAACATGATTACGTAATCATGTTTTATTTGAAAACAATCAAGAAGTATTAGTACCTAATACTTCTTCTGCTGGGTATTGGTACCTAAAATTTACATAAAATCAATTTATCATTGTCGACAAAAGGCCAGACTTATTTTGTGCCTTTGAAGCACAATAGCACCTAGATTCCAGTTTATTTCATAAAACGAATACATTCCTAGAAAAACAATAACACACAAAAACATTTTTTTTATTACTATAGTCTTATTGTTTTTGCGATTTTATTTTCGTAGCTTAGTTACCTTCTAATTATTACCAAGTAAAACTATAGATAAGGTACAATAATTAATGTTTATTTCTAGATGTAAGGAAACTGTTATTGAGAAAGATACAAAAACAATGTTAATTACCTAGTCTCTTTGAGATATTATTGGCCATCTGAGATAGCAACAACGTTGGTAAAGGTATTGTCAAACTGAGCCGAAACCCGCGCGGGATGACAGGCCATAATCAAATCGCTCGCGTCGTGTCAACTAACGGAAAGTAAGGAGGTTTTTAAGCTAGCGGGAATAGTCGCGCGTCTCGCTGCGAGACTCGCCTCGGTTTGAACAGTCCTTAACGGCACGTGGCAAGCCAGGAAGTCGGGAAGTCGGAAAAATGTTTATAAGTTAAGATATTTCGAGCTGGTCTCGACGAAGACCTTGTAGCAAAAGTCTGGAAAAATCGAGCAGGCAGCACGTTTCATTTGTTTCCTTTCTGACTGTAGCAGTTTTTCTATTTTGTATGTTTAGGTTATTTGAATCCTCGGTAGATAGTTACTGACACTTTAGTAATGCAAGTTAAAGTTTTTAAAGTAATTTCAACCCTGAGTCAAAAGATAATAGGAGATATGTGAGTGCACCTCTGCGCTACCCTCCGGGGGAACTAGGCGTGATTTTATCTCTAATGGTGATAAGGACAATTTTCTCTTCATTTTGTATAAAAGCATTTCGAACTTGCATAATATTCACGTAAAAATGAAGTTCATCATGACACGAGCAAAGAAGTGGGCGTTATCTTACTTATGCCAGAACATAACATACTAAGTAGATCCGTATCAGAAAATTCCCCGAGCCAATTGTAAATAAGCTAACATTTACTTTTACTTTGCACTCGACTCAAACAAAACTGTGCATTACCGAACGCGGGAACAAATTCTCTGCAGACGTGCCACCTTCTTGCACTTGTGCGCAGGGCTGGCACCTCTAGACTAACGTGGAACATACGAATTGGACTAAACGTGAATTGGACCTATCGCGAATTGGACCAATCGCGAATAAGTTTGCATTGTACCAATCGCGCCTAAGGCTTTTAAATTAAAAATTGCATAGTTACGAGAAACAAATCTGGGTGTATAATTACAGCTCAATCGAATACCGGGAGGTGGGCTTTAACTTGGGATAAGATATATTAAATTTTGTGATAGATGAAAACAGTTCCACTATATAAAAACACGCTTTATTAGAAAACCAAACTAAAAAGTACAAAATAATTTTCAATAAATTTAAATTAAGAAAAGTGTGATTAAGAAAAAAAATATTTTATTGTTAGAAAGCATGGCGTTCTTGATGTCAATTGTTGTCATATTTTATTGACAGAAAATGGTAAAAGTAGAGTCATTTTGAAAATATCTTCCAAATCACCCCACGCTTTTTTACAATATATTTTTTTGTTAATCACACTATTCTTAATTTAAATTTATTGAAATTGTTTTTCTACTTTTTGTTTGGTTTTCTATTAAAGCGTGTTTTGTTTTTTTAAATTATTTTTAATATTTTACTTTTTTGTTAAATCGCTAATCCTGACGATCCTGTGTAGGATAATGGGACAAACTATTTAAATTTTTGCATTGTCATCTTTCCTGGTTTAAAATTACGGTAAAGCGTGTTTGTTGATGAATTAAAAGTATATTTAACCATTGGTTAGCTACGGATCAAAAACCTGGGCCCAAGCAATACAAGTCGTATCTTTTTAATAGATCTCCAATAGGTCTCGTATTATTGCCAATAAATTATTATCAGCATATTTCAAACCCAAATAAAAACCCATTAAGAGTTCTTAGCCAAGTAGAAACTTAAAATCCTCACGCTATTTTTGCAAAAAACCTGAAGTCTCAACCCTAAGTGCGCCACGTTCGTCTTCAATTAGACTGGAAGTGTTTTCCTATTGTTACCATACTCTTGTACGTAATGGAACCACTATTGGTCTAGTAAAATTTGTGTGAACTGTGTCTAAATTGCTACTGTTGTTTGTAAGTGTATTTCGGAATAATGGAAGATTGTGATGCAGTTTTTAAATGGGATTTGTGTTGTGGGCACAGACATAAATCTAACTAGATGACGCGATTGTATGTACTTCGCGCGCCAAAAAACGGAGTAAAGTTACGACAAATGATCTTCTCATTTAGCATCTAATCTTTTCATTTAGCATTATCGACACCGGAAATCTACCGAAATCTAGAAAAATGCCTTTTTGTGCCATATTGAGCTGTAAAGAATGTATAGAAAAAGTTGGCCGAGGCATTGGAAATGTTTTCTTTCATTGGTAAGTAAATGTATTTTTAAATTGTTTGTGAAAAAGTGGCACGCTTGGTTTTCATACAGATAGAAGGACTTGCGTTATCTAGTTAGATTTATGTCTGTGGTTGTGGGTGAATTGTGACTATTGTATTGTGTTCATGGTTTTTACCAGGTACGAGTATGGATAGAATTTCGTGGAACAAAGTATTGGAAAGGAAGGGTATTATATACTTGATTTAGGAGTACCCGTTTTGCCGCTACGTTTTAGGAAGCAATATTCTCTGCAATCGAGTGACCCAACAAGATACTTAGCGGAAAAAAAGACTTTTATAAACCAAGGTCCGCAAGTAATTGTTGATTTGTAACACTCAAGCTATTTTTAGTCATAATATTTGGCGACCATAAAGTCACCTCGTCACATTCACAGCCCATAAACAGGAATAAAACCATAAAAATATAAAATGTAAAGCTACTTCCCTATCGTAATTTTATTGGCAACAAAAATGTATAGTTACCTTCGGTTACAAAGTGGCGGGGAACAAAGAGGTAATACCGGCTCCGGATATCAATGCCGAGTTGAATGGAACGCACTGAGTGCAGCCCGCAGGTGCAGGTTGCACGTAGTATAACTTGTACATAGACGTGCGTAGGCAATCGGCAGGCCGTATTTGAAATTAAGTGAAGTTATTAATAAATAGTTGAGGTAGCTTTATTTGAAGATGCTTTAGCTTATTAAATATTTTATCGGGGACTGTTTCTTAGAAATGAGAAAATAAGCTCTTGGTTCTTAGCAGGAACCAGGTTCAGGTCTATAATAACATATTTCGAAGAACGGATGCTTTGAGATCTTCGTTTTTCAAAGAACAACACAAAGACAACTCAAATAAGAAAATAAACTGCAAACTGACCCATCTCACGCTAATCAATTAACCAATCTACGAAAAACCCAAAGTAACGTTACAACAGAACGGACTCACAAAAGCAAATTTACTCAAAACGAATCCGCTGGTATTATTTACACTATATTAGTAAAAAGCGAGCGGATCCGTAGGGCGAGGGCGGAAGCGCCCCGCTCGCCGGAAATGAGCTTTCGATATCCGCCCGCCCTCCCCGCGCCCACTTTGTCCAAATCAATTTCTCTTTACAACGCCCGCCGCCCAAAAAATGCATCGCAAATGTTTGAGAGCAATCCGTGTAAATTTAATTATTGCAATTTTGAGCAGTTTATTTTTTTTCGCCCAAATGCCTTTGTATTCGTCGCTTCGAATTCAATTGGAGTTTATTTTTTTCGTTCTTTTAATTATGGCGGTTTGTTTTATTGTGTGCCTTTGTTCATTTACATCAAGCTTTAACTACGTCATCTTAATGCAAATGCTCTTGCTTGTGAGCAATTTGGAGTAAATGATTGCTTTCACGCGATTTCTTCATAATCCGCTTTTGAATTTAGGCGTCGTCGCATCAATTTATATGGCAGCAGCATTACATTCAGTGAAAATTATTGCTTTTCCGAGCGCTTCATATATCTTTTGTTCCGCTGAAGCCTATTGGACGTGACTGTTTCAATGAATCGAATTTCGGTAGCATTATAACGAACATCGTAATTTAACTGTGTTGATGTAAAATTTAATAATACAGCTCGCATGTTTGTTTATAGAATAAAATAAAAGTTTTCGGCGACTTTGCACATTCGTAGTAATGAATTAAATTTCGCTTGCATGAAATACGATTATGCTGCTGTAAAGGGAATATATTTTTGTTGAAACTGAGGTTTAATTATTATCTTTTTTTTTTACAAAGGGAATGCGTTTGCTGCCGCTTCTCTTTGAGTTATTTAAAAAGGTTCCATTGTCAATTAATAACTTTCAGAGCTGTTTTTTTAATGGATATATCTTCTCAGTCTGTTACATATTGTGCATTATAATTTCAACGTTAATCAAAATGGAAGTTTCACTTACAGAATAAACATTTTACATAGCTTCTGCCAGCGGCTTCGCCCCGTCATAAAGTGTTTTCTTATCCATAGGGAACATTGTACCGGGATAAAATTGTGCCTATGTGCTATTCGAGAGTATAGCTCTGTGTCAAAGGAGAATGAATGAAATGGAATTCCATTTTGTAAGGAAACTTGGGCCCCTTTGAAAAAATGGTTTTATCTTGATGAATTTGGTTGTATAATGTAGAAAAAACAAGTTATATTCATAATAAGATATTTTTTTATTTATTTTGCCGGGATCACGAGTTATAACTATGCTTCTGTTCTTGAAATGAACCCGTATTACAATGCAATAAGGTGCTTACAAATGTACAAGTGAAGTATCCTGATCTGTTGTTGTCCGTAATATAAAGTAAAGGACACGGATGAAAAAAAAACACGAAAAATAAATCCGAGATAATATTGAAATACCTAATAAGGGGCCTGTGTGTGGGCAATCTCCTTTCATCCAGATCTGTTCAGCCGTTCTGGCATGATTGAGTAACAAACATACACACATCCATCCACAATTTCGCATTTATAATATTAGTAAGTTAAGGAATCTTGATTAAATAAACATTTTACACATGGGACTTAAAACATAACTGGCGAAATGTTGGTACACTATTAGGTGGACCTCTGCTTTACCTGTCTCTTGGAACAGAGTCGTGATGTTATGTTTTTTTACACAAGTAAGAATGAATAGCACCATCAATAAATTCCATCCAAATCGATACACCTAACAGCAAATTCTTACAAAAAGTCCCTACTGAGTCGATCTGCCGATAAAACTGGAAAAAAATGCAAGTGTTGGAAAAGTCAGGATCACTTAACTCCTGCGCTGAACTCCAGCCGAGGCAACTAGGGTGACTGCAGCGAACCCACCAACTTTTAAATTCAATCTACCGGTTAGAAAATTTGCTAGAAACAAACACGGTTAGCCTCTCTTCACTCTTTTCAGACTTTTTTTTTTTTCAGTCTTTTTATGTCTTTTCGTGTTCCGTTTTTTGTACCGCGTTCTATGTTAGTGTTTATCCTGCTTGTTAGATTAAATTAGACTGGGTTCTAGTGATCGGAACAAGAAGCAGAGTTGGAATTAGAACTGGGGTTAAAACTCAATGCGGTCCAACCTTTGTTATAAAAGCCGCGGCTAGTTTAAAATCAAATTGAAAAAGATTTAGTTTTGCAACTGAAATTGTATTTTAGGTTGCCTAGTAATGCTTCAATGTTTTTGTGATTTTAAGCAGTGGTACACATCCCTAGCTAGATTCAATTTCACGTTTATCTCAGTGTAATAAATATGGTTTCGACTCGCTACACCTACAGTTATTGGTCTTCTTCTTCAAAGCGTGATTTCGTGGAACCGCTTCCGCTGAAACCCCTGCGGTTTTAATTTAACCTTTATGGTCTTAATTTAGTATTGAGAAATCGAGGAATGTTACTCTTCTCTTAACTGCTTCAATCTTTCCTGACTCACAAACTTTAGCAGTTCTCTCAAAATCTGCAGTGCGGTGTGGTAGTGGCCCGTATCTCCGTCGCTCGGTATTCAAAGCTATTCCACCGCTCACCTTTTTTATTCGCGGAAAAACGTTGAATACTCGGAATATCTCAAAGTGTTTTCAATTAAGAGTTCGCTGGACATTTTTAAAAGAATTTTCTTTATGCATATTTTTTTCTGGGTTGTAAGTCGATTTAGAGCACTGGGCGGTCGTCTTAGCAAATTGAATGACTTGTGAATGGTATTGAATAAGATTTTAATTATGGCATAGAATTAATTCATTTTAATCGATATACATAGGAAAAGTCTCAAATTTTTTTGAATAAAAATAAATAACATTTTATGAACAGTTCACAAAAGTAATAGCGATATTTCTCAGTTTTTTGGAAGAAAATTCTCCTATATTTGGCGTAGAGGCCAAATTATCGCGCGTTTCACCCCGAATAGATATTATAACACGAACTGACACTTGACAGGAGCCATTACTACTGATATTCAGGAGCAATTGACTGGAAGCCGCCTTAATGTGCCCGCCTAGTGCGTCTTCCAAACTTCGGAAATTATTGAAAATGCGACTTCGTGAGTTCAAGATTGTTATTATTATTAAGACTAGGTTTTATTGAAAAATACTTGTGATACTAATAAAAAAAAAACTGAGTCTTAACATAAAAGTCTGCGAGTAAAAAATAATGTATCCTCGTTTTTTGGAGTCAAACAGAAAATAGAAAGCATTCTAGGTAACATCGAATTAAATTGCGATGTAGAAATTGAGTAGGTACCTAAACTACTCGTAACTTTATTTCTTGCAATAAACACTAATTCAGTACTAAATAAACCTAAGTAAAATTACCTGTACACAAAAATAAACGAAATTATTTGACTCAAACTCATAATACTTTTGTGGGCGTACGAACGATCAAATATTAATTGCCTTTTAGAAAAAATTGCCGGAGAAAACATTTTCATTTACAACCTAAATAAGCAATGAGTACTAGGCGCCAAGGCAATCAAGAAGTTGTATTTTTCTCTCGCAGTAATATATAAAGGTATGTTTACACAGAAAGCCATGTTTTTCGCAGCGTTAGCGTTGCCGGTATAGCTCTCAGGAGAAACATTCGTTCCTAGCTCGTTAAAGTCGCGCCAATTTATTAAATGCGATATATACGAGTAGCTTGTGTTTGTAGGTAGTGGCTCTCCTGTCCGACTTTAAGATTTAATGCTACAATTTGCTAACTTTCTCTGAGATCAGGCTTGCCTGGTACTTTGTGGGTGGCGATTAATATATCGGCACCGTGCTTATCTACTTATTATCTATGGCAAACACGTCTATTCATCGTAGCCTGCTTTAATATTGTTGTTTCTAAAAAATATTTAAAAAATTAACATTTGAATATTTATTTCCTAAGATTTTGCGACATTTTAACAATAGGTACAGCTCAATCTTAATTTGCGTAAGTCTACAAAATAAAACCAGCAACAACCCATTTCTCTATTAATTTTTGCGTCAAAAAAGTCAAACCTCAAGCATAGTGACATTCAAACTGAGTGTAAACAGAGATTCAACCGAGTTGGATTACGACTGTAATTAATCGTGAGTGTGCTTTTGCGACAAGGCCTCCCCTCCATGACTTCCAACCCCCCAAGTTTCACCCCCTCCATCACCCGCTAGCAGAGGTTTATTTCTCCAAGGCAGAGGACCTTCATTTCATTAGAAAGCTACAAAAGACTTGAGAGAATAGTTACTTATATTAAATGCTCAATTGCGTCGGATTTTTATAGTTTTCTTTACTGTTTTTTTGTAATTCAATTTATTAAAAGGTTTAATTCTTGTTTCTTGTTTGCGTTTGCGGAAAATGTGGAAGTTTTATTTTATTTTACGGCTTCTTGCGAAATTTGTTGGGAGGAAACACGTGAGGCTTGAACCCGTTGGCAACATTTTTATTCAAAGATGGTTGCTCAAACAAAGCAGTCACTTGTTTTTTTTTTATTGAACCCAAACACCCGTTTATTAAAATCTCGACACTTTTTACAAGCTTTTATTTAATTTGCAATGTATGTATGTATGTAAGTGTTTTCGGTGTGTACTCGTATTTATGTAAGTGTTTTCGGGTCAAATCTTGCAACTCAATTTTAAAGCAGTTATCTTCCAACGATTCAGAGGATAAAAGTAACATACCCGTTTACTATGGATGAGCTTGTAAAAAATGCCCAAAATTGTAAGCACATTTCAAATTTCGAAAGGACAAAAAACCCTCTAACTTACATGGAAACATAAAAACGTACTACCAACGTAACTAACTAACCCAAAACTGCAGCGTCGGTCATAAGCGATGAAGTTTAACGGTACTGCCAACCTCACAGCGAAAAACTAATTTCACGAATGTTCGTTAAAATAACCTAATTGGTAAACTGGCGGCGTCAGATAAGAGATGCATCCGACGACCCGCCGTTACTTTTAACTGGAAAAGCGTAGTTAAGATAGACGCGAGTGTGGACTGCCTGTTACACCGAAGTCTAACTTATTATTTGACATTGTTTCATTTGAGGCTCAGGGTTAATAAAAGGAGGAGAAAGTGTTTGGAGTTTTGTCTTGGGTGCACGTTACAAATGATTTATTTTTGCCAGACTCCGGCGAAGCCAAAAGGATGGGTTATGATTTTAACAGTCTATGTATAGTTCTCGCCAAACTTCTTGGCCGCCCTGAAGTTGGCTACAATGGCTGCGCAGAAGTAAATCTCATACAAAATTTAAATTTAAATATTTTTAAAATAGATAGGAAAGATACGGATGTCTTACATGTCAACGAAAGCCTAACTATTCTCTCAAAATGGTTCGCAGCTAACAATCTTTTACTGAATGCGAATAAAACAAAATGTCTAAAGTTCTCTTTACCAAATGTACCACAGCGTGATTTAAATTTGTATCTTGACGGCAAAAATCTTGAAGTTATAGCGGAAACTGTTTTCTTGGGGATTACTATCGATTCAAAACTGCAGTGGGGCGCGCACATTAGAACTCTTTCAGGTAGGTTAAGTTCAGCTGCATATGCAGTAAGAAAAATGAGACAGTTAACTGATGTAGCTACAGCTAGGTTAGTATACTATGCTTATTTCCACAGTATTATGTCTTATGGCATTCTGCTGTGGGGGTCTGCAGCAGACGTTGACTCAATTTTCATCCTACAAAAGAGGGCAGTCCGCGCGATCTATAAAATGGGCCCTCGCGAGTCACTCAGAGAAAAATTTAAAGAGATCGATATACTGACTCTGCCTTCACTTTATATTTTGGAATGTATTATGTATGTCCGCAAAAATCGAAGGCTTTTCAAAATTAGAAGCGACTTCCATAATTTAAATACACGCAGTAAGCATGAAATTGTAATACCCAAATTCAGATTAACGAAAACTAGCAAGTCTTTTCTTATAAACAGTATACGCTTTTATAACAAGTTGCCAAAGGCAGCTATAGAACTGACCGATGGAAAGTTCAAAAACTACATCAAACGTGTCCTTATTAAAAAAGCATATTATAAAATCAAGGACTACGTTGAAGATAAAAAAGTTTGGCTATAGCTCCTTCTGCGCATGTGGCTTCCCTGGTAACTCATAAACGGCACAAATATGTGGATGTCTCTAACTATTCTCAATCTCATTTTTTCTTCTTTTGATTAGACTCTTTACAATGGTTTTCAATCATATTTATACGCCCTTCTCAAAGAATAGTTACAGCACTGATATCAACATTTGTGCCTCATGTTAAATTTAGTTTTGATATACGGTTTTCTTTTTACTACCTTTGTATAGATTCTTTTACCGATTGTTTTGTGAATGTGTGAACATTGTAGGCCTTCTAGATTTCTAGATATGCTTGTTAACATTTGTTAACTTTTCATCTTGTTTTACAATCTTTTATTTACTTTGTTTAGTTTTTACGACTTATTGTCGGGCCTACGTTGTCCCCCCATATCTAAGTACTAATGCTGTAACATGGAAATATTGTAAAACCAAACCATTTTAAAAGAGTAACCATGGAGTTTCTTGCCGGTTCTTCTCCATAGGAAACGACCAACCCGAACCGTGCACCTTTTGCCGACGTTTTATAAGTGCCCATGTAGGCCTATGTGAAATAAAAATTTTGAATTTGAATTTGAATTTGAATTTGAAAAACAGCACCGTTTCGTGCCTTGCGCATCGGAAAACCAACTTCAGGACGGCCCTGAAGTTTGGCGAGCGCTATATGTATGTTTGTATTTGCGTATGTTGGTCCGTACCGCCTAAACTATTAATCCGATTTTGATGAAGAAGGTGTCAATCGATTCATTATTATGGCCCGGGTTAAATAGGCTAAAACAAGACCGTAGTCGAGTTTTTAAACTTTTTGCTTGTTCTATAAAAAAATGTTAACTGAAAATCAATGTCTTTTATCTACTGGTGATTAAAATTTCAATACAAAAGCTATTTCACAAAATCTAAATTGATCCCTCTTTGTGAAAGTTATAAAAAATAATGAGCTCTGAAAGTTAGTGTTTATATTGAAAGCTTGTTGTAAAATTTAACACCTTCGGCAAATAGCATGATCGTTCCGATATTCGTCCATAATCGTTTTCATAAAGATTTGAAACATTGCTCACGGACTTAGAGATCGATGAAGCAATTTTCTCAAAAGACGAAGAAGATTAATATCGCTAACAGTGTGCATTTCATAAACGTCAACTTATGCTGAAGACAATCAACGTCAAAATAATCCACTAGTCTGAAAATCACTCAAACGCACGTTTTAATTCACACCTAGACTCCTAAACTAACTCCAACCACGTGAATCGTCGCAGCTCACAGCATCAATTCGTCCACTTCACACAAACGAATGAACAGCGACGATGCGCATTTGTAGTTGCTCCGCAAACTACGACTCGACAATTTATGAATGTTGTTTATATACGACTAGGGAGATTAGTGTGAAATGTCCCGTTAACAACGACATCTGTAGCGCTTATTAGTTTAGTTTTTTTTTGGGTGAGTTATGATGGCTATTATCTGTGTATATTTTGGCAGCGAATGGCTAAGAGAGATAGATGGGTGTTGTATGTAAAATGAGATTTAGTTTTTTGTTGGGAGAAAAACCTAATTTTATTTTTTTGTATAACAGTAACTCTTAAGTTAACCATCACCTGAGACCAGGTGGTCCGATGAATTGTTGAAGGCTGCAGTTATCAGTTGCTTGCGAAAAGCAGTGAATTAGCGGCAGTGCCGTAGTTTGGGGGAGGTCTAACTTCAACAGTGACTGTATGAAATGATGATAAATTAAGTTAACTATTGCTTATTTTATCTTGCAACTTGCAACGATTGCCATCAAATCTCACAAACCACGTCATAACATAAAACTCGACACTTTTTTCATGCCATTTAGCCGCTCGTTACTGTGTAACGGCGGCCACTGTTAGCACATGCCGCTTACTGCCGATATTGGCGAAACGCTACGATTTATCGCGTTTTGTGTGATGCTCGCGCGATGTGCGATGCTCGTGATATGTGCGATGTTCGCGAGTCGAGAATGGTTACTTTTTTGTGGCTATGTTAGTTTTTTAAAGATTTTTTGGTTTCGTTGTGAACGTAATGGTCAGGTACAATAGTCATGGGTTATACTCACCTCCATAAAGGCCAATAATCTGTATCTAACTTAGAAATAACAATATCTACACAGTTTAAAATAGTTAGTTATACTATAGTATAACGTAGCTCGTGAAGCCCCTGAAAAGTTATCTACCACATAAAAATCCAATCCCAAATGTAAGAAAAATCCGAAATAAAAAAAATCCGAGATAAAAGTTCACTACGGTTGGTAAAGAAGAGTAGCATAAGATTGACAAGTAAAACGTTTCATAAACAAAGATGAGTGATTACCGACATCGCTGCGGTACAAGACGAGCCAAATTCAAGTTTTTCAACCCTAATATTAACACCTAAAAAGTCTTTAAACCTTAAACCATCACAATTTATTACCAACAAAACTCCCTGTTTACAGCGCCAGTATCATAAACAGTAAAGGATAAATATGAATTTAAAAGGTTTTTTTAAACCGCCATCTCCGGTTTGGCGCTGCGCCAGTAGTCTTCAGTGTGCTCATCGGCTTCTTTTAATGTCAAATTAATGTACACTGTCAGGACGTCTGTTGTGGCTTTTTAGAGGAAACTGTGATATCTATATGGTATCTTTAAAATGATGCTTTCTCTAGCTATATATAGTACGTACTGTTTATGGGATTGAATCATCAAGCTCAAAGCATCGATTTCAACTAAACCATTTACAGTAATTTTTGGATATTGTAACGGGGTCATCGGTCAGTTAGACTGAATGTTAAAGCTAGCTGTGTGATGTGTGTGTGCTGTGCCTTTCTCTAATTATGTTGGAGTTGGCTTCCAGTGTAATCAGATGCAGTAATTACTAGTAGGTATTCTAAAGCCATTGGTTGCCTATCGGACCTCCTCAACCCAGATATCTAATTACTGGTGTAATACGACTACACTTCCCTTGTTAAGACTGGTAGTTAACTGAGTAAGGTAGCTTATTTGGACTGTGGACTTAGGTACGAGTATAATTATTATCACCACTATTCATCAGACTCACTCATTCCTGTATTCTTGAAGAGTCTGAATTTTGGTATCGTTTACAGACTCAAATCTGACGCAGAAACACTGAAGACCACAACTATCAAATATTTGTACCAAATTCGAATCGTACTACGTGCTTTGAGATCTTAACGCTTAAGAGAATAACACAAAGCTAAATAATTGTGTTACAGCTCATTTCTAACTATGCTGTGCCAACTAAAACCACTAAATGATAACATACGACCAGTTTCCAACCAAAACTGAGCAGAAACAAAGTTCTATCTAACATAAATCTAAAACAAAGGGAACTACACACAGTTAAATACTCTTAAACACAAATAGTACTCGTATAACGGGTCACGTCTAGTGCATTGCGCAGGCATCGAACCTGCGGCCCGGTGGAGCACGTACGACTAAACTTGGTAACGACCACTCGGAAAATGCTTGGAAAATTGGAACTGGGTAGCATTGGATTGGAAATCTTGGACTGGATAAGAATAAGATATTTGAGGTGTATTTGATACTTGGTAGCATGATGCATTTGCGAATTGGAAGGATGAGTGGGGTTTCCATGAGTTAAGGGATTGAAAATGGTGTAAAAATAAATTGTAGTAGTCTTTGTGTTAGGATTTCTTCAGGTAAAGGAACCATCACAATAAAAACTACCTATGTTAGCACTCGTAGTATCCTACCTACCTTTCAAGTCCCTACATTTTCTTTCGCAGTTCTATTTGCTCCTACGTCTTGTACTTTTTGGTATGAAATTTTGCACAAATAATATTTTACAGACGTATGTCCCGATAGATTACCAATGGATCCCCATAGAAACGCCTATTATTTCATAAAATAGAAAAGTGTAGGTTCTTGTTTTTCTTTTCTGTAGGTAGGTATGAACGGATTACCAAGTACCTACCACGGTACATTAGCAAACCGTAATCCAGCCCATTTATCACCCATTATGTATCAATTTAATCGTCCAGCATGGCCGTATTATGTAAATGGCCAGTGGCCACGTGACCATGACTCTCTTTGTGTTCATTAACGCGATATTACCGCTTACAGTGAGTTTTAATTGCAATTTCAGCTATTAATTGATGTTGATTCGTACGTTTTAGTGATTTATTATGTTTTTGTTGGTTTTTTCAACTGTTTGTATAGGTCTGGTTTGGTGTAAGATGAGTTAGGTATAGTTGAGGAAGTTCAGTTTGATTTATTTAGTAATTGTGTAAAAGTTAATTTTTCAGCATATGTTTTCCATACTGGCATAGTCGAAATTTTAATTAAATCCAATCAGCAGTTGAGGCGTGATTTATTAGCAAACATCACAAGAATAAAAAAAAAACAGATGAACACCTAATTAAAATAAGAGTAGGAGTAGAAGTTTGTTAACTGGTAAATAAGTAAACTGGTTAGGTAAGCAATACCATACATAATGTACATGGTACATGAGTATTTAATATTACAATGAAACATTTAAGCTATGACACTCACAAATGGAAAACCTACAACCATTTAATACATCATATTAATAATATACGACGTAGCGATCCCATGTACAAGCATTTAAAATAATTACCTATATCAATATATTCAAACTGCCTCCAATAAGAGTCCACTACACGTTGCTAAACTTAGTAAGAATGCTTTTCCACCAAAGATGGACGAGGTAGTTAGGCGTTGCGCGAGGAAAATTCTATCAATATGATCACTTCATTTTCCTAACCGCACTTAGCACAACTCTGACGGAAACGGGCTAGAGGAGCTAGGTATTTGTATACAAAAAAGCGAACGATGTATGTGGAACCTGCGAACGAGGAATGTCTGCGAGAGACGCGAGCGAGGAATGTGTGCGCGCACTGCTGTAAAGAGTCCGCTGCCAATCCTCGTACCACTCTGCTACTCACCGGTTCTCACACCGCGCAAGCTCCACACACCGCTTTGGTGGAAACAATCAAACATTTTCAAAGCACCGCTACACATCTTCGCACCGCTAACCTCGCAAATCTTCAGTGGAAAACCCCTTAAACGTTCAGTTCGTAAATATTTAATTGGTATAGTGATGGAAATGGCAAGGAGGCCTACATACATGTGAATATAATGACACATACGTGGATGCAGCGTGGGAAAGAGGGCAGCTGACCGTCTACGGGCTACTTATTAATGTCGATGCGATTTATTGATTGATGTGGGCTTGTAGAAGATTTTCAGGTGGTTTATAAATGAAATAAATGCGTAAGTATATGTATTTTTTCTTTATGTATGAAAGTGGCAATAAGGAAATAATTTCAGAGTATATAATAAAAAACTTTTTTACAAAAAAATACTACTGACTTCCAAATAAGAAAACTAAAAAGTGAAAAATAACTTTGTTTATGGAAGTCGGTGTCTTTCGTGGGTACCATTTTTTTTTTGTTATGGACACCGACTTCCATAAAGTTATCTTTCACTTTGTAGTTTTCTTATTTGGAAGTCGGTTGTATTTTTTTATAAAAAAAGTTTTTTATTTTCACTTTTTGGTTGTACCTACCTAATAGGCAAGTTGTTTAGTAAGTTACCTTAACGCCAGAATAGATAACCCAAATATCATGAAACTTGAACATAACCGGTGAAATGAGAGATCTGCGTCCCTTAAGAGCGTACTGGCGTGATGTTATGTTATGAAATGGTATAATCAATAAACAGACATGCGATTGCAGCAATCCCGAGAGATTTGCCGTTATTTATTGATGAGTTCTGTCGTATATCTTCGAAGTCCTTCATCAGATCTCCAATTTCGAAGCATACTCTTTCAAACAAAAAAAGAATTTTCAAAATCGGTCCACAATTGACGGAGATGTCGGTAGAACATACACAAAAAAAAACAAACATGAAGTCGAACATAGAACCTCCTCCTTTTTGGTAAGTCGTGGTTAGACCACTGTCTTTTAATGATATAGCGATTAAAACACCTCCAAAATCGCACCTAGAGTTTAAACTGGACAGCAAAAGCTTGTTTAGGAAAAGATTATGATTTTAAATATAGTGATCATCTGTTTACACCAAGAACCAACCCTTGCTTTAAAACAATCTTGAAGCATAATGTAAATACCACAGCAAGTGGCAACACTGCCATATTAAACCACCCTGACACGGTACAGTAACGCCGGGGGCAAGCAAAAGGTCACACTCAAAATAAACCAGCCTAATATGATCAAAGATGACATATTGGAATAAATGCGACTGTGATCAACAAAGGTATTAGCGATGCACGTGTGATCCATTGGTGACGTCATGTGGTTTCGGTGTATTTATCGAAACTGATATTATAAACAGATTAACTGCTTTCCGTTGCTTAACCCCCATGGCGTGTATATCCCACAGAAAAGAGGATCCGATCAAGGGAATTCTATTAAAGCTTAATCAATGTTACCGAGTGTCTTCGCGAATCATATTTACCGGTAAATTCACTGCAGATTAATAGATCTACTTTTAGTCAAAATGAAGAAGCCTCAATTTCAATAACTCCGACTGGTTTTATTTTCGCAGATTGTCGTTATAAGCAGAGATGAGAATGACACTCTATTCAGACTTGTGGACAGTGAAGTAATCTCTTAGTCGCCTGGCTTAGCTCAACTTTTTCACTTCAAGTCAAACTAGTTTGGAGTGAAAATGAAATAGTTTTTTTAAGTCTATCGAGAAGATTATTTTCTAGAACTTTGTGTAAGCCTTTATGACCTATTTTAAAGACTGATAACTTGAAAGAACTTTAATGAACCAGCTTAAATTAATCGAAGACTCAATTAATCGCTTAGATCATTATTTAACCCAATAAATAATCCACCGAAGTGTATCATAACAAATGATAGCAAAATTAAGATTAACCATTTATTTTAAAGCAAAATGTTTACGAACTTTGCACTATATTTAAAGTAATTTATCAAAGAGATTCGATCTACTTTTGCTGCAAAACTAGCAGACTATTTGGCGTCGCCGTATCATTTTGGAAGTTTGAAATTAAAGTCGGTATGGAATATGAAGTTTTCAACAAAAGAATGTTGGAACAAAGAAGATTGTAAGTAGCCGAAACAAAGGGGTGACAAAAGGATGATAGGGAAATTATGTAAGTTTTGTCGGAGACAACAGAACGGAATGTGAAATATATTGTGAATAGTTTGAACTTTGTTTTTGACGTAATGTTACAGAAAATAATTCTTAAATGTTAATCTTTATCTACACTCTCAGCGTAATGTTCCAAATATGAATTCAAAAAATATCGTGTTAACTCGTACTTTCTTGTGGATAGGTAAAATAAAAATAAAACCATTACATTGCAACATTTTCTTCGATTTTCAAACAACTGCTCTTAAAATAACTTTTTAATTTTTAAAGCAAACTTTTACTTTTTAATTTATTGGCGGGTATGAGCTCATTAACTTAATGTAGAAAAATAATTCTATTGTCTATGAATTCGCGCGCTGCGCAGTCATGCGCAATGAGACTAAATTTCCCGCCATACCACATATTTTTTCGTTTCCACTTTTTGTTTCAACTGTATGAGTGAAGATATAAAAGTGTATACACTTATATGACCGTTGCATAAACTACTATTACCTAATTAGCTCTTTTCATTAATTCAAGGCATTTATTTATTTATAACATACATACATCATTAATCATTACATACCACACATGAAAAACGTACAGAAAACAGTGTAAAACGATGGTTTTGAATGTAAAATGATGGTCTTCTCTTTTACAGAGCGATTTTTTCTTACCAAATACTTCTAGCTCTTCAGTCATTACTTATGGACAAATAAAGCCCCACATAAGTGTATTATTTCTCAAAGAAGCAATTAAAATGTACAACGTTGAAGCCATAAATTCTAGCACATCCTTACTTAAAGGTAAGCGAAAGACCACCCATTAAGTCGAAGTACAAGAAACACACAAACGCATACCAATCTCAGTGTGATTTAAATAAATTCGTGACAAAAATCCATTAATTACAAACTAAGCCGTAATGTTACGGTACGGTGTGATCGAATGACAAAATCCTTAGATAACTGTATTATAAATAAGATAAATTGGTACAGCCAGCAGATTTATTGTAGTTTTATTCAAACATTTAAATTGCCTGTAAGTAATTGTATGTAAAGGATTATTTAAATGTTTGAGTAGTTTTGATTTAGATGTTAACAAATTATTTGATAGATTGAGTTGGATAGTTAAGTTTCATTGGGCCGGTTTCTGATTTATGTATTTGGAGTTAAGAACGCGTTAAACCTTACTTTAGTATTTAACCACAAATTCTTAATACAGAAATCGGGTATTATTTCATGTTTTGTTTGTTTTTTTATGAATTATACTTGCTCTGAAATCGCTTAAAAAATAAATTCCTTCAAAGGCATCCCACTCCTGGGAAAAGGTCATAATCATCTTCCTGCCCTTATCCCAAGTTACTTGTGGTCGGCGCAACACGTTTTCTTCTTCCCTACCGTACTGTCCCCTGTCACGCTATCACTGACTCCCTTTTCTTTCACATCACTCCTCAGACAGTTCATCCATCTTTTCTTTGCCCTTCCTCTCCCACATTGGAATCATGACAGTTTTGAAACATCAGAGAGTAAGGCCCCAGTTCTGTTCAGCTCTTTTGGTCCACAAATTGTCATACGGCAAACATGTCCTGCGCAGACCCATTTAAGTTAGGCAGCCTTTTGCGACACATCAGCTATCTCGGTTTTAAGATTTTCTTTTCAAGAAACTCCTGCTTAGTTTTTGGAGGTATGCGGAACAGAGTGTAAATTTCCGTAATCCTCCATTAAAAAAAGAGGATCCTCCGAGTAGATGGGTGTTGTCTTTAGTCCGGGCACTAGAAAACTGTGACGTCAGGTCATTAGCTCGTTTGTGGTGGCATAAATACCGCTACAAGTAAGTAACGCTATTAGTTCCGAGAAACAGCAGTAACTATCCTATACACGCAATTAATTTCAAACGAATCAATTTCTGCTTACCCTATAATCACACTGTAACCATGGCGAAGTTAATCACGTTAACTGCACTACACTTTCTCCAGGACACGGAGTAGATAAGGTACAGAAGGCCTGGTGCGCCAGACGAAGTGACAAAGTGCAAAATGTTTGGGATTGATAAGGTTACTTTTCGGTGGCACATGTCAATCGCATTCACATGGACTTTTTGACAATAGTTATGTCTTGGTCCGGGATCGAAATATACAATGAGCGAAAAATCACGGACACAAATAAGATTGGAATGCCAGCCGCATGTACTCACAACTAGCCGGCTTTATCGATCAAAGTTAAACAGCTTGGATGGGTAAAAATCCATTTCAAATCGAGACCTCTTCGTGTCTCGAAAACAAATTTAAATTATTGGTCCCGGCTGCATTCGCAAATTTTAACATTCGTTACGCATTTTATTAAGAGATTTGGTACCAAATTAAGATTAACTGAGTTGTTGGCGTTCTATGTACAACATTGGTTGACCTTCTGTGCTCTATCTATTCTTTGCCCAGAGTCCGGTCCAGCTAGTCTAGAGTTCTAAGAAGTGCGTAAAAGCGGCGCAAGAGCATGCAAGCAAATTGCAATGAACTCGAGTTTCACTTGAGAAGGGATGCGTATAAATGGCCGCGCGTGGGAAGGGATATCGATGTAATTAAATTATGTTTAGCTATAAATAGTGTGATTAGAAATTCAATTAGTTGTAATCACGTTTTATTAACAGCAGCGATATCATTTAAGTGGGTCTCGTAAAAGGTAACAAGACACGCAAAGACAGATTGAACAGTAGTATCCTTCTATTCACTGACGCACGACTGCAATAGTTATAAATCCGAATTGATGTTAAGAGACTAAATCTGAGACGATGAGTATTATGAGGTTTTGAGGCAGTAACTTTCGGCTGGGATGAGATTACAGTTGGCAAAGAACATATGTTGGTTGGTTTACCATCCTGGGACTCTAGATTCCTGACATTGTATCAGCGATAACGGTTGTTGAAATGTCCAAAATACGAGTATAATTATGGCTTAGAACGCACTGCGATTTTTATTCGCACGATTTTTTTGCGCCCATTCTGCAACCTATGGAATTGAAGCTGCACGCATTGCGGTAAAAGTTCGCGCGTTTCCGTGTTTTGCAACAGAATCCACCGCACCGCGGCGTGGATTAAATTCGCGCGAACATTTTGAATTCTATGAACAGGGAGGAAACTGAAATCGCGCGGAATTTTATCCGCAGTGCGTGTAAGTTAAATTCAGTACGCGGACTAAAATTCGCGCGAATGAAAATCGCAATGCGTGCTAAGCCCATGCTGACCCTGACCATTTGACATTTTGGTAGCGCATCCCAATCCCATTCATATTTTGGACTTATCAGGAAATAAAGATTCCGGTAGGGAATTCCGCTCTTTAGCTGTACGTACAATGATTGTATTCGGAAAACACTTTGTGCGTATGGGTGGGATGTCCAGTTGTCCCCCATGTACCGATGGCGCTACGCATAATATCAACACAGCCGTATTTTTGGCAATTCACCCTTAACAAAATCTTCAAATTATATTTAGCCTCCCCACAAATCCTTTATTCGTACCCTGTATTTGTTATTAAGACAGAGCCCGAACATTTCATACGCGTACTTCAACAATGCCTGTCTCAAATGCAGACGTTACTAATCTAATATAAATGAAACGGCAAAACTATAAGTGCATTAGACGTTGAAGCACTCGTATGTGTTTGTATGTATGTGTGTTTGTGATTAGGGTTGGCTCGCTGAGGATTGTTTGTGAGAAAGTGGCTTGAACCGTCGTGGAAAAAAATTGTTGGGCAGGATTTTCAAGTGATGTGAGATGAATGATAGGGCAAATGGAACGGCAGATTGTCTATTGGAGTTGCTAGTGAAGAGGGAAAGATGAAGATTGTCCATTGAGCTTCTTGCACGTTCTTCTTCATAGAGTTTGATGCTGTGGAATATGCTCTCATACATAACTCGGTCTTCGTCATAGTTATTATATTTAAATTTCAGTTTCATGTTGTATTTAGTATTTATTATAAAATTTATTAGTCTATTGTTATAGAAATTATTTATGTATTTTATTAGTTAGGTAGTTTATTAATCCGACTTCAATTGTAGTTCATAATTTTTATTTTGTACACCTACCACTGTTGTGTCCTTATTTACCCAAAGGTTGACTGGTAGAGAATGCCTTGCTGCATTAAGTCCGCCTATGTATCACCAATGCACATGAAGTTTAAATAAATAAATATTTTTTTCTTACTGAACCCTTCAACAAAATTAAACCCGACAACAACACCAAGTTTCACAGAAACAAATCAAGCTAAGTTCCTCAGTGATTCTCTCTAGATTTCATGCTGTCTAGATTTCAGCAGCATAATTACACAGAAGCATTACGTCATCACGCTTTGAAAATCTCAACGCTGGCAACCCTGAAACCAGTGAATAATTTAGCTACCCAATAGGGTTGTCGCGGCATAATTTCTTATGGACAGCACGATCGAAACTTATTCTTGGAAAACGTCCGATATCAGTGGCTTATTTCAAAAGTGACATTCAATGGTAGATAATAATACCTTTGTCATATAAAACGGTGCGAGTGCTGTAATATTGTTGTGGATAAACTGCTAACTGCGACCTGAATATACATTTTTGATGAAGGATTTCATTGAGGGACGTTTTTAAACGTTTGCCGTGAAGTAAAAATATAATATTACTTCCTACTGACTGTCGTGGTGGCCCAGTCGCTAAAACCTCAACTCTCATGCTTGAGGTCCTTGATTCAAATCCGCGGAAGTACCAATTTGTGGCTTTATTGAAATGCATATGTTCGTTCAAAGTTTATCTTGGACATTTAGTGATGTCAAAGTCCAACGGTGAAGGAAAACATCGAATTAATATAAGTTTGAAATCGCAATCCCGTCTCGAGCAAGCGTGGTGATCAATGCTTGTGTCTTCTCTGTAAGAGAAGAGGCTTTTGCCTTGCAGTCAGACAGTTACAGACTGGTAGACAGTCAGCTTGTTAATAAGTCACGCGATCACACCTCAACGGCTTCCTGAGATCCCAGTTATTCAGTTTAAACTGTACTAGCGACCCGCCCCGGCTTCGCTCGTGACAAATTATACACAGAAACCTTCCTCGTTTCTCACTCTTTATTTGTGAAAACCGCATGAAAACGCGTTCAGTAGTTTTTGAGTATGTCGCGTACATTCGCGGCGGTGAACTTTATTTTATAATATACGTAGTGATTTCAAACTTACGAATTTAGTGCTGGTGAATTTGGTGTCAGATTTTTATAGATGCATTTGAACATACCTGTAACAAAAGCAAAATGAATCATTAAAAAAAAGTTCAGCAGTGCGTAATAGCGAGTTTCCTGTTATTGTGTACCTTGAAGTAAATACAATTAAAGTAATACAATCTTAATCAGCCTTATAATTTTCCCACTGCTGGAACACAGGTATCCTCTCTGTGAGAGAGGTAATGGACCTTAATCCACCATGCGGGCACAGTGCGGGTTGGTGAATGTCACATGTCTTCGAATTTTTGGTTCTAAGACATGCCGGTTACCTCGCGATATTTTCCTTCACCGTTTTGAGAGCAGTGGTGATGAAATAATTTACGCAAAATAAAGCGTCTGCATGGAATGACGTAGGTCGGGGAAATACAATATCAGAAAATATAATACCTTCAGTTTCATAGATATATACCTACGTATCCTACCCTTCTTACTAATCTATACTCCTAGAAGGTGTATAGATTAGTAAAAAGAAAAAATATTGTGTCTGTTTGTAAATATCAAAATAATAGCTTTAGAGAAAATGCATATGAAAGTATGTACAATACTTGTAACAACCAGTTGTAGGGTAATCTCCGAAACGGCTGGACCGATTTTGACGGGACATTCAGATAGTTGAAATTGTAAGGAGTAACTTAAGCTACTTTTATTTTAGAAAAAGAATAATGGTTCCGTCAAAAATAAAACCCTTGATTGTTTTGTCTTACAAGTTTGACGCAGATGAAGTCGCGCTAAACAGCTAGTCTTAACAAATTTTATAAAAAGGTAAAAACTGAGGAATCTGCGGTACATATCCGATTACGAAAATTCTTTATTTCTTATCTTCGCTTCTTCTTCATTTCGTCTGAGGATGTGGCCACCTCTGTCATCAGAGTTAATTAAGCCGCCTCTGGGAATTACAGAGTTGGGTTTTTGGTTGGTTAAATTTCAGAGATTACTTCAACTTGGCTATTTCAGACTTACATTTAACTATATAAGTCCAGGTTTCCTCACTATGTTTTCCTTCACCGTTGCCTGTGATGTCCAAGATAAACTTAGAAAGTAAATAAGAATTTGAAAAAGTCACATTGGTACTTCTCCGGATTTGAACCCACGACCTCAATCACGAGAGGCGAGATCTTAGCCACTGGGCCACCACGAAATCTTCACTGATATAAAGCTACACTATCGCAGTATATCATAGGTAAACTTTAAATACCGAAAAAATAAAAGGTTTTTTTATTTGTTGGAAGCTATTTTCTAGCTTCCAACTATAATCCGTAACGACGTCAAAGATTTACAATTGCCGGGATTAGCCGGGACCTACGGCTTAGCGTGGTTGCCGCGGCACGGAGTAATTTCGGTACGTTAAGATGGTCAACCTCAGCAAATGTTGCTTAACATTGAAGATCGACCTGTGCGGCTGCAATAATTAAGCCACGAACTCCTATATAAATGTTTGTTGCTTGTTATATTGAACTTCAATTACGCATGTTTACTGGGTGGCAACGCAGTATCTACAAGAATTTCGAGTGTGGGGTATCAGATGTTATCAATAGAGGAGATATCTTAGAATGTTAATTAACGTTTATATAATTAATTAGTATTCGAGTAGCGCTTGAGATAATGTGGCGCCTCCGTCTTGGCACCGCGTTCAAGTACCATCGTACCATATATATTACGTAAGTATTAAAATAGAGAAAACGACGTTTTCTAAAAAGCTAGATCGATTTATCGCCCCCGAAACCCCCTGCATTATAAATTTCATGAATATCGTTGGAGCCGTTTCCGAGATTCAGATTATATATATGTATAGATACATATTCAAGAATTGCTCGTTTAAAGGTATTAGATGTACGATTGTTACTTCATTAAAATAGTAATTACAACAGTATGCATGTATAATGTGAAAAAAGTGAGTGGTGGCCCAGTGGTAACGGCCCCCACTGTCGTGTCTTAGGACGTGGGTTCGAACCCAGGCAGGCGATTTACTTTGTGTAAATTATTTCATCACCTCACCACACTCACCACAAAAAGGTGAAGGACAAGATCGTGAGGAAACCGGCATATCCCAGAACCAAAAATTTTAAGACATGTAATATCCAGCAACCCGCACTGGGCCCGCGTGGTGGATTAAGTCCCATTCCCTCTCTCACAGAAAGGAGGTCTGTGTCCCAGCAGTGGGAACATTAATAGGCTGATGATGATGTTTGTATAATATCATCTTCCTGGCCACATCCCAATTTATTTGGGGTCTATGAAATGTGTCTTCTTCGTCCATAAATTTCTATTTTTCGTTGTCACCGGATTATTGCAGACACCGTAAGTTTGTAATTAATCTTGTGAGATTATACATTCTTGATATATTTTGTCAATAAATCTAATCAAAATTGGATCATTTAAAATATACTAATATCTTATTGAGAAGAAAGAGTTTACAACTCACGTGATTTTATAATCTTACGATGTTTGCAATAATTCGGTGATATCGTCATCTCAATAGTGCCACTTGCAGACTTCGTCTTACATACTGAATGCAATCAACTCTTTGACCTTGGACTTTTTTTTAACCATTCTCGTAAAACATGCATAAAATAACCCTTTCGCAATGTCCAGTACAGAGCTAAAACAAAACTGAAATAAAATTATTCATATTTTTTTTTTTTTAAACAAGTATTTTTGGTATTCTTCTCAGCAAACTCATTATGTGATACCCATATCATGGCAGTGTACAAAAAAATACAGTTCCGCACTATTGGATTTAGAGAGATTGCCTTGTGCGATAAGACCGCCCATTGTACACTGATCTTTATAATGTTTTTTACCTGTAATTATTTAAGTGGTGTACAATAAAGTATATAATAATAATAATAATAATGACGTCACTTAGCTAACCATGCATTGTCATCCAAACTAAACGTGAATGCAAATTTTCATCTTAATCGGTGAAGGATAACTGCTTTAAAATTCAGTTGCAAGATTTGACCCGAACACACTTATCTACATACATACATTGCAAATTAAATAAAAGCTTGTAAAAAACTAAAATTCATGCAAAAAACAACAGCTGGAAAATTCCTCTCGCTACGCGACAACGGCAATGACGTCACAATACAAAACAAAAAGTATGGGTCTGACTAAAGTTCCGTGGCAACCCTACAATCCGTCCAACAGGGTTGCCACACGCGGTGGTTCACACATGGCCTGCAATTTGCGACGGTAGACCGATTAGGTTGCTTTAAGGGGGATTCGTCAACGTAGCCTGTGATATTTCTTATGTTGCTGTGCAATATTAGATTGTATGGTAAAAACTTTGTTCTTCGCGACCGTAATATGCATTTGACATAGGACAATCAACAGAAATATTAATACAATTAAGTTCAAATTCAGTCTTTACGGGTATCGTGTTACCCAGTTGCTGCGTTGTTTAGGTCAGCCAATCGCTCTATATAAAATACTGGGCTGCATACTAGTAGTTAGGTTGGTAGTTGACCCCAAAATAGTTGAAAAAGGATATGCTGATAATAATCTAAGTTAAATTTATAAAATTGACCATTATTTAATGAAATCATGACATGTGAGAGTTCTATTGAAAATATCAGATGTTTTAGTCAACACCTATTGTTTACGGTCTAATATTAATAATAATATTTTTTACCATAGGTACAACCTATCTGCTGAGGCAGAAAAAACTTTTTAAACAAAAAAACAAACCGACTTCCAAAAAAAAACACTGCAAAACGAAAAATAACTTTCGTTTCCGAAGTCGGTGTCTTTGGTTCCTATTGTTTTACGTGTTTCGACACCGACTTCGGCAAAGAAAGTTATTTTTCGCTTTGCAGTGTTTTTTTTGGAAGGTTTGTTTTTTTTGTTAAAAAGTTTTTTATTTATTTCTTTTTAGTTTTGTTAGGTACCTCCAATAGCCATAAAAATCATATATAGCCAAAGTAAATCTCATGAAGATTCCAATAAGCCCAAACAAGACTAGGATACATTGTTTTATTGAGTTCCAGTGACTACTTCCAGATCAGTTCGATGGTACCATTTCATCAGTACTATGTATTTATAAGTATTTGCTTCATCATAGTGGTTTAACTATTCGAGATATCTTATACCCATGACATATTTAGCATTAAGGAGTTCCATTCGCCGTCTGTGGTCTTTTTCACCAGCTCCACTTCACCAAATGATACTTTCTGAGTGCAAATGATTGCATTGTTGATGAAAATACCGATATCGCTATATACGCCTATGATAATTGAAGAGTTCCCTCGATTTCTCCAAGATCCCATCATCAGATCCTGACCTTATGACTATGGGACCAACTGGGTAGTATACCCTTTCAAACAAAAGAATAATTTTCCAAATCGGTCCAGGCGTCTTTGAGTAATCGGTGAACATACATAAAAAAAAGATTCCGATGAATTGATAACCTCCTCCTTTTTTGAAGTCAGTTAAAAATGAATAAAATTAGTAGAATGCTATTTCTTTTTTATTTCGCAGTCTTCC
Source organism: Orthosia gracilis (assembly GCA_947562075.1). NCBI lineage: Eukaryota > Metazoa > Arthropoda > Insecta > Lepidoptera > Noctuidae > Orthosia > Orthosia gracilis. Next base: position 3,127,217 of record OX387270.1, on the reverse strand, counting down.
GAAGTGTTTTCGCCTTAATGCGGACAATACGAATAGATACCTTTTAATTTAATCGTACCGATTACATAGAACTTGTCCTTTAGATTTTCCGAATTTCCATAGAAATTCCGAAGTATGACAAAGGCCTCCTTTGTATAAAATTGTACTCAATTTAATTGAATTATGTTTTGATTAAAAGGAACCGGTAGCTAACAATTACGGTTTTAGAATTTTCCGTGTTTGCATACTTGGAGGAGCTTGTCATTTTCCGTTTTTCATAATTTTGTTCTGTGTTTGTAATTATTTACCAATGTCTTTAATGATTAATAGACAAACTTTATTATTTAATATTGTATAAATATTGAAAACAATAATAAAGAAAGAAGGAAGGAAAGGATTATTGATAGAGAATTCCTTTTTGGATTAAGGGCCGATTTCACCAAAGAAACTTATCGCGATTAGGTCAACTAAACTCAGTTTATACAAAAACAGCGTTCTGATTGGTAGTTTCTCAGCAATCTCAAGAAACCAATCAGAACGCTGTATTTGCATAAACTGAGTTAATTTGAACTAATGCGATTAGTTCCTATGGTGAAATCGGCCCTAAGTCCGCCTATGTATTTATATACTGTACTTACAGCTTAAATAAATAAAGTAAAAATACTATAAGTTAACTTTTCCGAAAATGCCATGTTGTGTTAAGCTAGTTTAATAACTAAGGCTAACTTACTAACTAAGGTTAAATGGTTGGCAATGGTTTAAAATTTCGGTAAAATGCACTTTCTTATCATTGTTAGCCTCACAAGTTGTCAAATAAGGTGGAGAGTTAATAATTTAAACGTTTGTTAGACTAACCAATGGTGTAAATAAATGTACTAACTGATGGTTGCAAATTGCGTTAAAACACCATTTTTCTACAGTTCTCAGCCTCACAAATGGTCAAATAAGTTGGAGAGTTGACCGTTTAATTTGACCGTTTGTTAGACTAACAATTGACGAATAACGCGTTCACTATTGGCCATGAATTTTAACCATTGGTTGAGTTAACTACTGATTAAAACTGGGCCTTAGTCCGCATAGCTCAGATACTTTTTCAAGATAATAAGTACAAAGTCTACCGTCTGCACATAAGTTTGAAAAAACGACGAAGTAACTTACCCTTTGCTCTTGGTTAAAAAACTGGGGTTCACATGGCTTTATCGGAATATTCGAAATCGTTTTGGAATCGTTTTTTCATGTGTTTCATCCAGTTTTAAAACACTCACTGAAATTCACCACAAAAATCTTTTTGGGTTTATAAGAATATCAGTAAGTAACTCGACATCCGATATTATGAATCCCTTCTACAGTTACCTACCCTGAATGCGCTTCGCCGTGAATTTGACACGCTTCGTGATAGGCACTTCATACACAAACAATGGACATCACTGTCTAGCAACAAGCTTTTGTAGTAAAGCTAAATACAAAATTACACATGATTTCTTTTATACTCGGGACTGGCGTTATAAGGAACTACGGTATTAAGATTAATTATGACGAAAATAACAAAATGAATGTCGGTAAATAAAAACCTGATTTTGTCCTAGTCAGTCATTCTGTCGTACAAACGTAGTATGGCATTACACCACTGTGTGACGATGTACGCTCAAAATAAAAAATATATATCAATTTGTCTCATCATTATCGTGTATTAGAGTACACTAATTTCAAAGCTTTGGGCGCAAATAAATACCATAAAAAGAAAGAAAACTGCAAAACAGTCACCATACAGGGATAGATTAGCAGTTATAAAATGCAAATATTTTAAACAAATACATTCAGTATTTTTTTCATGATACTCATACTCCCATTAATTTTTTCATGATACGCGGTACTGGCCGTGCGCCTGCTCGGTACCACAATATCAATATTGGACCTCCTTTTGGACAGTTGTTAAAAACGAAAAACACCAACCCTTCATGTGAAAATCGTGTGTAACCACAAATATAATATTTCGAATAAACAGTAATAAAATATTAATCAGCGAAAAAAGCTTGCCAAAACACATCATAATTGCAAAAATAAATAAAAACTAGTTCCGGAACTCGATAAATCAAATGGGTTTTTAAATTATGCAGGCTTGGGGTGGCGGAACACGATACAAAAATTACTATTGGAACTACACAGGCGAAATTATCGTGCCTTTTGTTAGGGCCCGGGTACACGGTTCTATTGACTCGAGTTGTATGTTTTGGTGGAATATGAAACGTGAGTGAAAACTTGAATATTGATTTTAGAGATGTGAGTTGTAGCGCTGAAATTGTTTGGAATGGGTGTTTAAATGTAACATATTATAAAATCTCTATTAGAACTACACTGGCGAAATTTGCGAGGCTTTTGTTTTGATCCGGGTACAACACGATTGTATTGGAATAAATTGTATGTTTTGGTGAAACTAGAAACGTGAGTTAAATTTGATTAATGATTTTAGAGATATAACATAACATTGTTCTATAGTGATCCCTGCCGGAGTCTGTGTTTTTCGATTGCTACAATCCAAGGGTCTTTAAGTCAAGAGTGAATAGGTTACTTCTAGGCAAGCGTGCCTCACCGTCGACCACATCATCGCTTACCATCAGGTGAGATACTGGTCAAGCACGAGCCTATTGATAATAAAAAAAAGTGATGAATCAGTTTGGAACGAGTATTTTAGATTTTCGTTGTTGAAATTAAAAGTAACACGATACAAAAATTACTGTTGGAACTACACTCACGAAATATGCGAGCCTTTTGTAACGGCCGGGGTCCAATTGAGTTGTATGTTTTAGTGGAACTGAAAACGTATGTAGAATTAAATTTATTTAAGAGATATGGCTTTCAGTGATGGAATAGTTTAGATGTAATGTTTTAGGTCTTCAGTGTTCTAATTAATTATATTAATAATGTCTAGTTGTTGGTTAGATTTGATTAACTTGACTTGATTTTCTTGGTAATTTAATTTGGGACCGTGGGTTTGATTCAGTAAATATAAATTATAAATAGTTTTGATTCGGCACATTAGTATGTATCTAATTATCTGGCAGTCCTGATTTCAAAGAGTCCGACACAGGTCTATTTTCATGGCACTACTTAATGCAATAACTAAAAATTAAACAAAAATAATACAGATGCATTATGTATGGCGTTTGAATTTCTTTTTTTTTATTGCATAAATTAAACGCATATCGTGCAAGCGGGCCTGAAAAACATGCACCAAATAAAGTTGCTCAAGTCTGAAACGCCTACCATTTCTTTTCAGTGTCGACTAGCCCTAAAAACAGTTGCGTGATATCACTTAATAAATACATTAATGTGAATAACGTTACATACATAGCTGGAGTTTTTTTCGGGTTGTAATCAAATCGCTTGCAGCGTGTGCTCATGCATAATGCGGGAACGCGAAGCCGACATCAATTCAGAACTGCACTGAACTCGTTTCTGTTAAATTCTGGTTGAACCCTGTTTCGGGGAGTTTATGTTCTGGGAAGTTATGTGGTGTGTGTTTTAATAGGCGGTATGGATGGGTTAATGAGGAAAGATATTGTGTGGTTGTTTTTTTTTTATAATGAGCTTATGTGGCGGTTTTGTACATGTAATAGTAAAACACGTCAGTCATCGCCAATTGTTGCTGTAAAACCAGCGATGAGGCTCTCTCTTGCATTCAACATTATGGACAGCGGTGGGCGTTTTTCGTGGTTGAGGTAAATATATTTTCCCTGTGTAATTATCTTTTCGATTAACTATTATTTATGGTATGCATCATATTTGACACAAATGAATTCATTTTCATTCTTTCTTACTTCTCTATAAATAACATACAGATCGAACAGCATTTAAAGTAACACATAAAAAGTTAAGTGAAATAAAATACGAAAGCCAGTAAGCCACGCGTCGCGTGCCACCGATCAACACGAAAAGAAATAAAAAAAGCACCCTTCCTTCCGTTTAATTTACGCATCCGTTTAATTGGCAGGACAAGAGTCCGCCATCAAGCATAGTACTGAAACTGACGTACAAATAATGAGCTCCGGTTTTCAGCGTCATACCATAAAACCGGGTTTTATTACGAATTTTACGAGTTTATTTGAAGAGCAAGCGCGGGGTAGGGGAGGCGCGCGCGCCGCGCTTAAGTGATTAAAATCGCGACTGGTGCGCTGAAACAAAGCGGGCGTAATGTTCGGATGAATTTAAATGGAGGAGTGAAACAAAAGAGTACAGCATGTCTTGTTGGGGCGACGACTGGAGTTATACTGTCTGCGAGCTGTACTTGCAGCTAAGTGATGCTTAAAAGCTGTTCTGGCAACTGTACTTATTATATTCGTACAAACAATGGAACGAATGATGAAGTTTTGAATTTAGAACATCATTCGATGAGAGGTTCACTTTTCAAATCGAGAATGTTCTTTTGTTTATTGAAGCGTCTTTCTTTTTCGAATGCAAAACATGATTTATATTTTAAAGAGTATTTCATCGGAAATTAATTTACCGTGAACATGAAAATAACTCAGTGCCGTCAACAAACTACATCTATAGTAAAGTAGAATCTGTACCAACAGAGTACCTCTATCTGCACGTTACTGCATACAGCCTGTATGTCTGTACACCGACCTTTCCAACGCTTCGTATCTGCCCCTATGCACTTTACGGTGCCATTTTGTTTGCCAAACGCGTTCTAAAAACGTTTTTGTCAACAACATGTGTCGTATATTGTTAGAGGATTTTAGGTCCCTCATATTGTTTGGTCTATTTTTCTTGGTGATATATTTGAGAATTATAAGCGAAGAGTGCTTTTCAGATAATACATGCGGCAAAAATGGAAAGGTTGATATTACAGTGTGTTTAGGAAAGTTATCGGTTCAAAGGCTTTAAACTCTAATAGCCGACTTCAGATAAGGCGTAGAATTTGAGTTTCTTTTTATTTATTTAATTAGGGACTTTTGTATACGCCATACGTATGACATAATATGTTCCGTCATACTCTTAATACACATTAGCTATCAACTATAAATTAGTTTTGGGCAATGAACTTTATTAGTTTATGTCATACTCTACTTAAAACCTTTCATAGTTAAGCATAAAACATGATTTGACACGTTCTAACTTCAAATCAGAAACTGACCATAAGTCTCACCAGATTTATTTAATTACTTTTTTTTGGATTGCAGTAAAATTCAGATAAAATCCTCTTCTAAAATTCCCTTTCATCCCAGTCATAGAACAATTCTATTTTACGTCATTCAAATTGTCACTGACAGTTGTAGTGTTGTGCACACACCAGTCACGACACATCACAAAGAACTCGGCTTAACGTGTCCTCTGTCTTGTTAGTGTCGTTCCGATTAGCTGTAGCATGCTGATTGGGGTTTCGTCTGATAAACTAAGCTGTATTGGGGGTTTAATTTTTCTTTGTGCTGATAAAATTAGGAGTATTGAGCGATAAACTTCGAAAGGAATTGCCTGTTCGATTAGACTATTCCTGTTTCTTTGATGTTAAATATTGTCATTTTTAAAGCGTTCCGTTTGATCGCTATCTCACCTGATGGTAAGCAATAATGTGGTAGACGAAAGAGCACGCTTGCCTAGATAACTTATTTATTCTTGACTCAAAGACCCCAGCACTCTAATTGCATTACTGTTTTGACAGTTCGAAGCACACACGTTCCCTTTCATTCTGACAACTCGACAGTTTTCATTGCGCGATTTACGCTATCAAGTAGATGGATTTTAGAGCATATGTAGTAATGAATGCAAGCAAAGCAATTAGGGTGAAAGTTATAGCTGTCAGGAAACACAAAATCCGGAAGAAATTACACATTTTAGTAATACCGTTTTGTACTGAGCTTCTTAGTTATGTGTGTGTATGAATTACTAATATAAAGTCACGACCTAACTTTTAAACTTTTATAATTGCTAGTTGCCCAACCTTATTTATAAATCAACATAAGCTCATCATATCGCCCTTCTCAAACTACCAGGCTCACATAGCTAAACAGCATACAAATTCAATACGAAGACACTCATCGCACGCGCCCGGAGCGCCGAGCGTCGAGCGTCAAGGCCCAGCCTTCGTGCCGGCGGAGTGGCCCGGCTAATGATTTGCACAGCACTACAGAACGCCTTGTATTTATGTCACCCTAGTACTTGCATGCGACATGCGCTTCGAATATGGTTTAATTATTCATGCAACGTCCGACGTTTAAGATACGTGATTTTTTATTTATGGTGAAGCAGTTTTTTTAAGCTTGTTTTAACAAGAGATTTTTCGTCGTTTCTAAGCTTTGCGGTAAACATTGCTTACCTAACCTCAACATATTATATCTATCGTTTTCAGATTTGTCTCATACAGGAATCGGAAACACACACGTGCTACCTATATATATTTTTGTATCATAAATAGTTTATGACAATGACTTTTCTTCTGTTCTTGTTTTCACACACTAGATTCTTCTTTCGTTTTTCGTAGAAATTTCTTAAGAAATAAGCAGTTCCATTGTACTCAACTGTTACGATGTATTATACTACGTATACATAAATTAATTATAAAATAATAAAACCATAAGAACCATTAGTTTTTAGGCAATTCTGTACTCCTCCATTAATAATCTCTACACAAAATTAAGCATATCAGACCGCCAAGTACGTACTCTCGTTCCCAAGATCTGGTGAAGACACCTATATCACGGATATCCGTAGTTTAATTACCAACGGTTCGACTACTTGGGTGGCAGCGTGGAATGCCCTTTGTTGTATGTCACACGTTATCGCCCGATCCCTATAACTTTCAAGGGACGTATAGATTAATTTGTAATAACATTGTTGGAAAATATCTCAGTTCGAGTGGTGTTAGTAATTTTGGAAGAGAATGCGGTTGACTAATTGTGTGATTAGACAGGGGTAACCAAATGGAAGTGACTGAGGGCTCGTGGTCCTGTAGGTACAGCGATTAGTGTTAAATTGAGCAAGGAAAGGACGAGCGATATTGGTTACAAGGAGTCTGGGAATAATGAGTTTGTTTATTGTTGGTGGAAAGATCATTAATGGTAAAACCGTTGAACTACAAATGGGAAGTATAGAAAGGAATTTCAGAGATTAATTTGGTTCCTTCAACTCTTTTTTTTCTCGTTAGAAAAAGTAAATAAACGAATACGATTGTGGCTAGGAATCGGTTTCCGAATTGAGAACGCGTCAAAATCTACTTGAGAGAGGCAAAGATTTGACAAATTCTCAACTTCAGATTCTTAATTGTGAAATCGGGGCATGCCAATTTTATGTTAGTCCATCAAGAAAGAAGGTTGACTGGTAGAGAATGACTTGTGGCATTAAGTCCGCCTATGTACCACTATTGTACATGAAGTTTAAATAAATAAATAAGAAACTGAACCTTACAATAGACATACAAAATAATACCTATGGCAGTAAATTATCACAAACAACTAAGATTCTAGCAGGACACAAATCCTCGTGATTTTCATCCCACTTGCGTTGTAAACGGGTGTGTACGTCGTGATAATTAATTCATGGCGGTCTGTGGGGGTGCCGGGGGTGCTAGGGGTGTTGGAGGTGTCTGGAGGTGTTGGGACTGAGGACAGCCGAACTACAATTAGTTGCGGCATTCGTTACGTCATGCATGGAAGTTAGAGTGTGGTGCAAGTTGGGAGTAAGTTGATGTTGTAGGAGGGACTCATTGCTACTAAAGATCTTTTTGGAAGTTTGTCAAACTTGGTGTAACGTATCATAATTATTCAGATATCTTCTTCCTTGGTGGTTTGTTTTTCAGTAATAGAATACAAAGACCTTCGGACAACGAAGATGTGTCTTGCCAGATTTTGTGCAAAGGAAAGTGAAATAGGTAAGTTTTCCGAGCAGCTCGTAAGCATGACTGCTGACCATGAGGTCAAGGTTTCTATCTCCAGGTGGAGCCAATGTCAGACGTTTCTCAATGTGGATTTGTGCCCGTTTAATGGCAATAATCTCATGTACAGTTCTTCTATCTCACGACGGCGGGTTGGTCTTAGTTGTGTGTGTGATGCACACGTACATTGTTTCTGTGTGTTCAGGCAATACTGAGCGCTCCCGCAGTCTTATTACGTAAGAATTAGCAATCATCGCACGATCAAACTCTTTATGTTATAAAAGTCGGAATTGCCCACAGTGTAGGTATGGTAGGTCCTTCACGGTCGTTTGCTAATCGATCGCTGTATATCAAATGCACTTATAAAAAACCAGTCAAGTGCGAGTCGGACTCGCGCACCGAGGGTTCCGTACAAACCTTCAGCTTAAAGGTAATATATGAGTATTTGATATGAATTTCAATTTAATACCTCTACGCGTTCATGAGGAAAGGAGTAGTAAGTTTAAAATTATTAAAATTATTTTTATTACATGATGTAACTAAAAATTTACGGTTTTCGCAATTTTTCCTTTATCTGTGCTATAAGACGTTGCTTCGTACCAAATTTCAAGATTCTGAGTTCATGGGAAGTACCCTGTAGGTTTTGATTCCCTTGCGAGTGTCGAAAATTTGCGGCATAAACGGCTGTATCTTTTGATTGCGTAGGATAAGAAGTTTGATTTTTTCACAGGGACAGTAGAACTGAGTATTTGATATAAATTTCAGCTTGATACCTCCACGCGTTCCTGAAAAAAAGGGTCTTGACAGACATACAGATGGACAACAAAGTGATCCTATAAGGATTCCGTTTTTTCCTTTCGAGGTACGGAACCCTAAAAACCGTCAAAAACTCTAAAACTTTCGTATTGAACAGCAATTATTGGGCAAAAATCGCTATCGTTTTGTTCTTGCAAGAAACGTAATAAGCGACTAAGACCAACCCGCCGTCTCGTGAAACAGAAAAACTGTAACAGAGGGACGAGTTTTAGCATGACGTAACCTTTTGAGGAAATTATGCATTTAATATTTCGCATACCTATATAACTAATATAAAGTTATATTATTTAATAAGTTTACTTGTAAGATATGTAGCTCACAGCTAACATAATTACTTATTATTGTTTTGTCCATGTGGTGTTTACCTTTAATTGTTGCACTGTGAAAGTTTATGCGCATTTTTTATTTTAGTTTGTAGACAAGTGTAAATAACTGTTGGTAATCTAAAAATATAGTTGGTTTCGGTTGGCGAAATATAGATGCTATGTTATGCTATCCTGTATCTCCAAATCGCGAATTCCATTCACTTAAACCACAAACAAGATAAACTGTTGAGACTCGAAGCACGACATTCACATTACATGTTTAAGAACAGACAGACATCATGTTTTTATGTACGCCGTGCTAATAGGGGCCGTGGTACATGCGTCTTTGTTACGTCATGCTTATAACGTCACGAAGTTGCTGTTATTAATGTAGTGTCATCAATCATGATGGTGAAAATGAGAAGTTTTTTGATATTAGGTGGCATGGCTCCCCAATTGTTAGGTAGTCACCTTTAGAAAGCCCAAGTATAATAAAAAGGTGAATTGAATAAAGAAGATTTATTTTAGACCTTACAATATTTTTGACTGACAAATATAATAACTTGTAGAAAAGATTTTATTTTATATTACATAATTTTGATTAAATGTCTTAATGGAAACTGTCCTTAACAGACCTCTAAACCAATTGTAACTAATGAGAAAAAGACAAAACAAAACTCGGAAAATAAATTTTCCTTTTGTATACATATAGTTAGAGATAGTTGTTCCGGCTCTGGGTGTTTGTGTATGTGAGTTTATATGTTTGTGAACGCACCCACGATACATGAAGAAATTCCTAGATTGGGGCAAAGATTGTAAAAAAAAAAGTTGTCTTTAATTTTTTTACTGAAATCCATAATGTACACACACTTATCATCATCCTCAGCTTTTTTAATGTTCCCACTGCTGGGATACAGGCCTCCTCTACGTGAGAGAGAATGGGCCGTATCTATTCTCGGTAAATATCTTTTTTACAAAAAAATACTACCGACTTCCATATAAGAAAACTACAAAGTGAAAAATAACTTGATTTTTGGAAGTCGGTGTCTTTGGTAGGTAACAATTTTTTGCGTTATGGTCACCATATATTTTTCACTTTTTAGTTATACCAACCTAATAGGCAAGTAGTTTAGGTACCTATAATGCACGAATAGATTACCCGAATATCATGAAACTGAACGTAACCATTGAAATGAGAGTGTATCAAGGTGAACTTTACACATCTGCGTTCCCCTTTAGAGCGTACTGGCGTGATGTTATGTTATGACATGGTATAAACAATAAACAGACATGCGATTGCAGCAATCCCGAGAGATTTACCGTTATTTATTGAAAGTACTGTTGTATATCTCCGAAGTTCTTCATCAGATCTTCACCAAATTAAAATGGGACCAATTTCGAAACTTGCTATTTCAAACAAAAAAGAACTTTCAAAACCGGCCCACAATTGACGGAGACATCGGTGAACATACACAAAAAAACAAACATGAAGTCGAACATAGAACCTTCTCCTTTTTGGTAAGTCGCTTAAAAACATAAAATATCTATTACTTATGACACTGACAAGATTTCATGACCAAAACAAAAATAGCCCACGAAAAATAAACAAAAAACAACACCAGGCAACCCAGGCGTTATATTAAATTATGGGCACCTTTTCAATGACCTTTTGAAAGGTTAACAAAGAGAGAGAGCCCCGAGACTTGCGGCCACACGTTTTGATATATTTCACGGTGACCGCAATCCCATTTGGTAAGGAACCCTAATTCTAGTTCGACAATGGACGCGTCGGAGATGTTTACCTTTAGATGACGTGGAGCAGTGGTTGCTAGGCGAAGGCGATGCATAAGAGGTAAGTAACTGTTTTTTATTGAGTGAGATTGCTGAAATTATAAAGGAGCTTTTGGAGGCAGGTGGAACAGGGTATAAAGTCCCACAAACTTCCATAGAAAAGGGAGGATCCTCCGACCGACGGTTATTGACGGACTTTTGTATGTGTTCAAATCGCGCCGAAAATGGCGCGATGCAGGATTTCTGTGACGTCATGTCATTAGTCCGTAAGTGGCAGCGTTGGTGCCGCTACAAGCTCATGGCTAAATAATACCAGCCACAAATGTTGATCTTCCAGGTTAAAAAAGGTTTGCCGAGGTCGGTCCGTGGATGGATGACCATTTATAACATACCGACAGACATCCGTGCCTTGGAAAGCTCGTTAAGCTGTTGGTTCCGGGCCCGGGTATCAATGCAGATTTTAGACATTCGTTACGGGTAGTCAGAAGCCTGCAATCTATCACCAGTTTTGACATGGGGTATGGTGTAGCCCATTTTCTGGGTAGTAGAGATCAGATATGCAGTCGTTTCTATGTAAAATACTGGTATCCGGTTAGAATAGAAATCGGCCCCAATATAGCATAAATAAATAAACAAAAAATCAAAAAGCCCGACTGCATAAGAAGCGAACTCAAAAGACGTAAATCATGCTGTGCAGTCGGAGGGTACATATTCGCGAGCTGGCTAACCAAAGCCAGATGTTGGAAGAAAAAAATTGGGCCCCCACAATATGGAACCCAAAAGCCGCAATTTTTTAAATTTTAATTTTGCCAACTGGCAAGGTTATGAAGAATCGATTGACGAAAAAATCATCAAAATCGGCCAATGGTCTCTAGAACGCCACATAGGAACAAACAGACATCATACATAGACTGATAAACACATTACCCTGCTTCGGCAATCGGGTAAAAAGGCTATACTATGCAGATCGATTGAATAAATTAAGACTTCATATAAAATACATTGCTTCGTATAGTTCGAAATAGCTTAGCATACTGTGGACGTAAGGCTGAGTAATTCCAGCATGAGTGACGGACTCGGCCGGGTGGCACAAAATAACAAATAACATTTTGTCGCTAGCCCCATTTAATGAAACCGTCCCATTGTTGCTTTAATATCTTATAGACTACTTGGGAAGCACCCGGGTTTGGTCAATTCTATGGGATTATGAACCTTAGTGACTTGGTTTTGGTAGATTTATTTGATAAAGTTGCATCTGGTCGAAAGCCGGGGGCGAGATCTAATTGGAAGCTTGTTCAGAAGATTCGTTTTATACTTTTTACTTATTGGTTGTAGAATATATGGTTATACAATATAATGTGTAGGTAGTGTTTGGAAGTATAAGTGATAATTATACAGAAGAGTAGATCTTTGATTTCAGGGGTAAATGAAAGCTGAAAGAGGCTAGCTTTTTTCGAAAATTGAATGCACATAATATCAGAATACAAACTGCGCACAGCTCGCAAAAAATAAACGTTTAAAACACCACAGCCAGAAAAATAACAGAAAATTTCAACGAAACGTAACTGTAAAATAAAATTTTCGCTAACAAAAACTTCTCGTTGAAAAGTCGTGTTTTTTGTATCATGGAACAAAGTACTACCAGGAGAAGTAAAACTGCACCCTTACAACTGTTCGATTTGCAAACTTCAAAAAGTTTTTCTACAAAAATATTTTATGCCAGCACATTGATTTTAACGAAGACTTAAGGTTCCGTTTATATTTAGGAAAGGAAACAAAAAAAAACTGTTTTCTTTCTTTTTAGGGTTCCGTCCCCAAAAGGAAAAAGTAACTCTTTTAAGATCATTTCGTTATCAAGGTATCAAGTTGAAATTAATATCATGTACTTAAGTCTGGAATGCCTCGGAGCTGTGAAACCCGTAAATTTGTAACTGCATCCAAAAAAAGAAAAGATAATGAGATTTGAATGAAAGAATACATTTGGTAAAATGACCACAAACTATGTCGATGTACGGGGACAACGGTTTTCCAACGGAAAAGTTAATTTAGTTCCTCAATCTACTTTTTTTTAAAACAATGTTCGGTGCTATCATTGTTTATAAATTTAATGTTACCTAATTATTTCGGTGAATGTAACGGAACCCTCTGTGCGCGACGTCGACTCGCACTTGGCCGGTTTTTTGTTATTGAAATTGAAGTGTTTACTGTTTTGACGGAAAAAAAAGGTACTTGTCTATTTCTATAACGAGGTAAAATATAAAACAAGAGTGAGGAAGGGATCGGTTGCCGTGGGACATAATTGGTGCTCGATGTAGCTCGACATTTTAAAAACAGAAAAATACGCACGAAATATTATTTCCGCTGTGGAAATCAGGACATATTTAAAGCTGTTCGGGCGCAATATGGATTGGGATTTAATGAACTTTCAATAACACTATTGTCGGGAATAAACCTTTCCTGTATAATTTAGAGATTCGATTTTTTTTTTTATTTCAACAAAATTACATGAGTGGGTATTATACAAATCTTCTGCCAAACTGCAGGACAGTTTGTCGGCAACATATTTTATCATTGTAAATGTAAACTATATTGAGAAGGGGATAAGGGACGCACAAAACTGGAAAGTTTGGCTGAAATAATAATAATGATATTGACAAAATATACATAAATATCCATCAAACCGAATTAAAACCCTGAAGATGCATAAATAAATAACGAATGTAAATTGAAACAAATCTTTCTGACTGATATAAATGATGAGATAGCTACTGTTTAACACGCTTTTATTAGCTTGGTATGTATGTATCAATATAACGGAATCTTTGAACGCAATTTTCATCCCCTTCAAAACGTCGGAATAATTTGAAACTGCCTTCTTTTTGGTGCTTTTTAAGATAATTTCAAAATGACTTAACTTTTACCAATATCTGTCAATAAAATATTAAAGCTTTTTTATGATAATTTGTTTTTTTTTGTTAATCATACTATTCTTAATTTAAATTTATTGAAAATTATTTTCTACTTTTTAGTTTGGTTTTCTATTAAAGCGTGTTTTTTTTTTATTTAAACTATTATTTATTTTTAAACAAGACGGTAACAAATAAACAGATTTGATTTTATCTACTTCAGTCAGCCTTTCGGAGAATAGGAAGCCAGATACTTCAGAAAATATAATATATATAGTATCAAAGAAACACATATACTAGAATACTGCACATCCGTATACCGGCCTAATACACATACAATTCAACTCAAATGTCGATACATTTCTCGACACAAAGGAATGGTATTGACGCCGTTATTTGAATTGACGTTCAAAGTGGCAATATGTCTATACCAAAGAGAAACTTGAGTTACTTACGTACCTGCAACTTTGTACATATGAAGTTAAGGGGTAAAGGTTCGTTTGATAAGGTTCCAATACTGGTTGTTTATTAGACTGTTCATGTAATTTGCGTCTGTAAAACTAGTCAATTCATACATACATAAACGCACACCTTTTTACCCGACTGCCAAAGGACGGTAATGTGTTTATCAGTCTTATGTTTGTATGTATGTATGTTTGTTCATATGTGGCGTTCTAGAGAACAAACGCGTTGGCCGATTTTGATGATGCTTAATTACGTCAATCGATTCGTCTTAACCTTGCGAGTGTCGCTGGCTACATTAAAATTGAAAAATAGAAAAATGGCGGATTTTGGGCGCGATATTGTGGAGGCCCATTTATTGTTTCTTCCAAACCTATCGTTTGGGGTATCAAAATTAAGAGTTTGAAGAGGTCATTTCAAAAATACATAATAGTTAGCTAAAAAGTTGTAAATGAAAATGTTCATTAGAAAAATCAAAAAACGAGAATGCTTAAGTAGCGAACTAAAAAGATGTAAACAAGAAGAAAATCATGCTGTGCAGTCGGAAGATACATCTCATTTTAGTCAGCCAGCTCGCGAATATGCTTCTTGTTTACCTACGTCTTTTTAGCGGGATATTGGATTTTTCTAACTAACTTTTTTTATCAATACGAGACACTACAGAATCCTTAGGTACTTATTTTGCTTCGCTTACGTTCATACATTTGGTCATACACGTACGCTGGTTATGAGTACGACGGACCTGTTCTGTCTAAAGAACATCACTAATAAGAAATGTGTATGTCATTCTAGGGAATTCGATTTTAGTCGATTCAATAGATGAACTATTGTATTGACACCCGATATCGATAGATCGAAAGGTAAATCACCATCTTTCTCGTCTTGGTGTTTTTCGCTCCTGGATTTCAAATCGAAAACGAATAGGAAATTCAAGAAATTGATATGCAGTCAATCCTAAAAGAGGTTTTTTCTACAGAGTGCAAAATACTTTCTGCAACCAACAACAACAAAAAAACTGCCCCACTAATATCTATTTCAAATTCTAACTTATCTTTTATTTAGGATACAAGTATCCAGGGACAACATTCAAGTATCTGTGTCCTGTAGAATTTTCTTGCCGGCTGAGCAAACTATTTGTGCTCTTTGGTCACGTAGGCAAATACGCAGGCTTAGCTATGTTTGTTTTGGACGAGAACAGCCCAGTGTTAGTATTCTGGGTTTAGTATGGCCGGGGCATTCCGTGCCTGGTTGGGCTTGCTTGGTCGGGCTTGCTCGGCCGTTGTCGGCAGTCTTCGCGTAATGCCTCGTTGGGCAAATACGAGTTGACAAATACTTGCGGGTAGAATTTTTCAATTTCAGTTCTCATATTGTATTGTTGACTTTGTATCAAATATTTGCTTGTTGTAGTAATAATACATTGTCTGTACGATAAAAAGTTATTAATAGTATAAAAATGCAGTCAATATTTTTTATCACTTCACTTTTATACGACGAACGTTCTAACCGTGCAGTACGATACTTCACTTTTATTTACAGATATTTCAAATCAACAATTATAACATCCCATTCGCCGTTAACAGTTGAACATGTTACATCACCCACTACTTGCGACACGGAGTCTTTGTAATCAATAGCTTCGGACGTGAATCAAAGCGTTTGATTGAGGGGTAGTGGTCATTTGAATACGCATTCATTAATGGAAGAAAGCATTCCTGGATAATTAGAGCAACTTACCGGGGTTACCCAGTTATAGTGATGGTTGGATGTTTGTATTTACCTGAAAATAAGAAACAGTTCATTAGTATAAAATTATTAATTAATTTACATAAAATTGTCGTGAAGACTTCACTTTTTTTTTCTTGAAGCAGCGACTGAGAAATAAGGATAAGTGGATAAGGTATGAATACTGTGGATGTCCTCTTCCCCAGCTAGAGGAGACTGTATTTTTAGTCAAGAAGGTCAAGAGGTGTAGATTCAAAATAATCTACTTTCTTTCAAAGATCGGGTGAGCATATTTCAGTAGACCGATAAAATTAATCAATAAACCAAAGATAGGTTTAAGCAAGTCTTTTTCCAACAATTCCAATATCTTTTTAACTTTTAATATAAAGCCTTGGAAACTACAAAGAAGTTAATCGATTAGAAGGGATTCGCATAACCGCAGCGGTGGCAAAAAGCTATCGATATCGTCCGCAAAGGAAGCCCCGTTAGTTACTACACCGCTTTGTGTACTCCAGCGACCGGCAGCTATGTGGACGATGTAATATAGTAGTCAAATTCGACGTAGGGTTTTTGCACTTAATGTTTTGTTAACATCGTTGTCATCTGCTTCGTTGGCTTAGGCCTAAGTGTTATTGTTGACCATCCTGATGTGTGTTATTAATCATTGTAAAAAGGATCGAAAATTTTAAATGTTACCTACAAACTGTATCTACGTATCCGTTCGCGCTCTGAACTCAAGCGGTCGGTACTGTATGCACCTTCAATAATTTACGCGTAATGCAAATAAATGTCTTTGGAACGGTTGCTTTTTTTTAGCACCTTATATAAAACTGACACTTCGTGAATAAACCACGATACACAATGTTCGTCCAACTCCCAGCTATATACAAGTCACCAATACATTCTAAGGATTCAACTCGCCATTTCAATTTCTAAGGAAATTGCGTGAGGGCGTGGCAAACGAAGTTACTTATAGAACATTGCGAAGTCAGTTTAGACCGAAGCTGGTTTGAGGGCAGGAAATTTACTTATGTGAGGCAGAAAAGCGAGAAAATTTTGTTCTCCTGCCGTGCCGGTACAAACAAATGATTAGTAGAAAGGTTGGAAGTCTTGAACCTGCTGTAATAGAGCTGTGTTACATTTTTTTGTGTAAAATAAAGTTGGTCCTATATGAATCTTCACACTTCAACATCTGCCTAGCCCGATTCAGTCTAGCCAGATACAGCGCAATATCAGTATTTTTAAGTGAAACCCTAATATATGCCAGATACATGAGGGTTCCCTTATGATACGTTATGCTGCGTCCCACGACCGGATTTTTCACAGACCAGATCGCGCCAGACTAGGCTGACAGGCTGTGGGAACTGTCGCATCCGATGAAGCCCGCGGTGGCCTGACATCGCCCGTCCGATCCATCGGGAGTCGGTAAGTTCAAAGGCACGGCACGGCGATGGCACCTGTCACTGCAACCTGCAAGGACGCGTGCGCGCGTCTCTGTTCACTCCACTGATTAGCGAATATCTCGAGGAACGATTTACATTACTTAAACGGATATAATGGTTCTACGTCTATACCTTTCATTTGAGAATCAAAATATCTTCATAAACCATAAACCAACATTCAAGTTACGTAATTATATATCATAATCTCAAATTTTTGAACTGGAATATTGGAATGGCGGCCAGTGGGCCGGACCAGGCCAACTCACGCCGTGGGATCACTCGGCACGGACCTCTGCAGACCGCGCCAGGCGTTGCCAAGTCTTGCGCGGCCTGTTGATTACCGGGCCGTGGGACCCCAGCTTTCGACATTAGTTTCAAGAACTTTTGATTTAGTTTTGTTTCGCGAATCAACATTTGAAGTTATTGGCAAGCCGCTGATCTGTTATATTTTAACCTGTTCCGCTAATGACTGGAAATCTCCTGTTATCTACATTTACTTGGCTACGGAACCAAAATTAAAACAACGTCATGTTTTTTGCCGTTAAAAGTTAATCCTGGACCAGGATAGCCTGTATCGCAGGATCCAATCACTCTCCATAAATATTCTTTAGCTCTAAACATACAAGAGACAAAATGTCACCTCGTGTGCACTAGGTTTAAAAAGCAATCCGGATACAGTAACCTCGTTCCGCGACAAAATGTCGTCTTGTATGTTCTAGGCTTAAAAAGCAATTCACAAGTCTAGAGAGGGGTGTGCACCTCAACGCTCAACTTATAGGTCCATCGCAGTGAGAGTATAGGATAACTTAATTCAGTAGTTCCAGCAGCGCCGGTTCTTCTGCAAGTTATTATAAGTTTCGCTCAGTTCATAGGTGCAGCCGGTGCGAGGGATTCCTACTGCAGCCTCCTTTAGAAATGTTCATATTCGTAGAAGCTTATATTTTTAAGGGTTATAATATTCATAGAACAGTATGTATATTCTTTATCGTGTTTTAAACGGTCATTAATCCTCCATAGTTAATATTAAAAATACTAAAGTAACCCTGTCTGTCTGTTACCTTTTCACGCTTAAGCCGCTAAACCGATTTAAATGAAATTTGGTATAGAATAGAATAGAATACTCTTTATTATGTACACCATAAAAGTTACAGAAAGTATAGTAGAAGTAAACATTACACTGGGTGACACAATGGGCGGCCTTATCGCTAAAAGCGATCTTTTCAAGACAACCTTTGGATGGATTTTAAAAATGAAAGGAAAAACAGTACTGTAGGTAGTCTTTGTTTGTTTGTTTGTTTGTTTTGTACTGTAGGTATAGAGATAGTTTGAGACCCTGGGAAAGAGATAGGATAGATTTTATCCCAGCAATTTGTATGGTGAGCTAATAACTTTTCAAGCGGCCTACACACTAAAAATATTATTGGACGATATAAAAAATAGGCTGTTCGAAGTACTAATGTTACGCAGACAAGTTCGCGAGCAACTGAATGAGAACCACGTCTAAACGGCTAGTCGTAATTTTTTGGATAAAATATATGTTATTTTCGACCATTTTCTTAATAATTCATCTCAGAAAATGTTGGGTTTTATTCGTATAACATAGTGTCATTTATTTGTCTAGTAGTGTAAGTTACGTCTCACACGGACAAAATCACGACAATCGCACCATAACCATAATGTGGGTATTTTAATGAAATTTGGACATTTTAATGTAAGGGTTTTAAGTCATTGACTAATAAGGAAAGTACAAAAAACTAAAGAATTTTGGTCGCGCGGGTGTGATTGTGAAATTGTGAAACGACAGTCGTCTTAACTACTACTAGGACTTTAAGGTTTCCTCACGATAATTTCCTTTACCGTTACATTCGCTCGTTTTTTAGGGTTCCTTACCCAAAGGGTAAAAACGAGACCCTATTACTAAGACTCCGCGGTCCGTCTGTCTGTCTGTCCGTCTGTCACCAGGCTGTATCTCATGAACCGTGACAGCTAGACAGTTGAAATTTTCACAGATGATTTCTGTTGCCGCTATAATAACAAAAACAGAATAAAATAAACTCCCATACAACAAACGTGATCTTTTGCCGTTTTTTGCTCCAAACAAATATTAAGACTAATGATTGTGACCATGTCAGCTCAAAAACTTATAAGCACACAATATATTCACAAACAAACTGAACAAACACACAATTCCCTTTGACATATAAAATATAATTAATCTGATTAAAGAACCACCCTTGATACAAGTACTAATGACAGACAGACCGATAGAGAACGCCTAATGATAGGTCGGGGCAAACGATATTTTTCCTTTTTTTTAATTTCCACGATAATTTCAAATTGTTCTTTTAAAAGAGGTTTTATAGCGATAATTATACTGGAAAAAGATAATTGGGCTTCTTTGTAAGTGTTAATTGGTTTAATAGCTTCATTATTGGGTGTTTAGATATTCTGTGAATGTCTTTCCTGGTGGTGGTGTAGGAATTTTTTCGTTTTTAGTGGAAAATATGGGGATGCGAAATAGTTTGTTGTACATAAAAGTAAATTATAAAATGTAAAATATATCAGCGTCTAAAGTAGTGATGTTTGCAACTGAAAGGAAATATTTTTTGAAAAATTAATGAAAAATGAAATTCAATTTATTTACTTACCGCCCGTTTCTGGAAAGTAATTATCGACTGCTGCAAGTGCTGCAATTGGCAGATTAAAATTAATTCAACCAATCACAACAGGTAACGCATATGTGTCACTTTATTTTTCGATAATTTCCGTTACAGAAACTGGGCTTTAGATTTTCATGAAAGAAAGAAAATACATTTATTTAGCATAGACTAAAAGACACACAATATAGGTACTATATTCATAATAATATACATCAGATAAAAATACATAAAGTCTGACCTGAGAAGTGCTGCTTTGTTTATCACAGTTGAAGTGGAAACAAAAGAGTTTCTTCTTTCTTTCTTCTTTAATAGTAAAATCATCGTCATTCAAGTAAAATGCTCAAGTCAAGTACACATGCACTTATTCACCTTACTCTTGTGTAAGACGCAATATCCTTTATCAGCGTGTCCAATAAACCGCAGCGTTATCAGTTATCAGTGACGTCACTCCGAGGATACTTCACTGATAAGAGTGGTTTACAGGTCATTCACCCATATTTGTAATGCGTTATTATGCTTCGTGTTAGGTTTTATACCTGAGAATAAGGTATAACGTATTATTATGAAGGATTTTCTTGTTAAAATATCCTCAACGCTGACAAAGGGTTTATCTTTACAGAATAATTTGACTTTATTTTGTCTGCAAAATGCAATAAAAAAAATTTACAAGTCAAAAAATGAAGAAACAAAAACAGTAACACCGACTTCCGAAATTGAAGTTATTTTTCACTTTTTAGTTGTGGTTCATATCTATAATGCCCACAGTTATGCCAGAATAGATTATCTGAATAACATGAAACTAGAACACAATTAGAGTGTACCATGGTGAACTGTTCACATCTGCGTAACCCTTTAGAGGGTACCGGCGTGATGTTTTGTTATGAAATGGTGTATATGTTACGGCTAATACCCGAAGTGCGGCTACACCTAGTATTAGCCGGTTGGAGCTTGGGGTAGTTATTAGTTAGTTACTTTAGACCCTGCGGACGGAAATAGGAGCCCCGCGCAGCGGGGCTCCGTCGACTATGTTGCGTGGCTACACCTAGTTCTAACCGGCTAAAACTAGGTGTAGCCGCACTTCGGGTATTAGCCGTAACATATACAATAAATAGACATGCGATTGCAGCAATCCCGAGAGATTTGCCGTTATTTACTGAAGAGTTCTATTGTATATCTTCAAAGTTCTTCATCTGATCTTGATTGATGAAATGGATCTCATGAGAAGGTCCAGCTTTCAACTAAAAAAAAAGAATCATCAAAATCGGTTCACCTAGTAAAAAGTTCTGAAGTTAAATATATACGAAAAAAAAAACAGTCGAATTGCGAAACTCCTTTTTGAAGTCGGTTAAAAAGAATGAGCATGTCGATCGCAGATTGTATTAGATAATGGTTTATGAAACATTTTCTATAGGAACTTCTGGTTACGTAACGCTAGTTATTAACCGACTTACCAAAAAGGAGGAGGTTCTATGTTCGACTTCGTGTATGTTTTTTTTTTTTGTTTAAGTAATATTGGGCAACCCATAGCACTGCCTAACCTGGAAATCAAACGAAGAATTCAACTTCTAGTACTCGTTTTTATTTACTCGTTCTTATTTTTCTGTATACCAGAGAGTTGTGAGTTACTTATTTTTTTCATAATTTATTAGTGTTGAAATCTCTATCTAATAAAAAAAGTTGCTTCGTTTTAATAAACATTATTAAAGGCTACACTACCCGTTAATATCGACAATGAACTACAAAATGACAAACACCCGAAAATGCTACCTCTACCCCAATGATAAGCATGACTTTACATTTTAAGCCGTGTCTACACAGCAGGCCTCCAGTGTAGGGTTACCAGACATCAGGGTATGTCCTGAAAGGTCAGGTTTTTAGGTTTTAATCAGGATTCTGGGATTGGAACTGTCAGTAAATTTGATTAATTAATGGAATACTAAACCAGTTAGAATTTTATTATTTATAGGTACCGTAAACTAAATAATAAACAATCAACATTATTAACATAAAAATATCTAATCTATTTTGAATTAAAATTGTAGATAACATTATTTAAGTACTTACTAATACTACCGTTAAGGGTTTAATTAAAGGAAAAATCTAAAATTTTGCATGTCGTTTTTGTGGCGAATAAACACTTTTTCTTTCTTTCTTTCTTTCTAGATACAATAAAAAATCAAAGACTTTTAAGTGACCTTTCTAACTCTTCGACGCGATTCGATTTACGATTATATTACGCCGAAAGATTTTAATTACAAGAACGTTCACCTGGACAAAATGTGATGCGATTCGACCGATTTGCACTTGAAAATTTCTTTGAAAACACGTGTACGCCTATCGACGAAATTTACATTGCGTCGCGTCATCAGGCAATTCCCTTCATCTTTATTAATTACCTAAACAAAACCTATCCACAAAATGTTAGGCATTTTTTAATAGAAATCTTGTTTCTGGAATTTTCAGTTCCATACCTGGTAACCCTACTTCCTGGCCTTTACAGAAATCCATTAAGCCGAGACCCCATGATATATAGCCAGAACTGTCACAATTGAATTATCTACATGTGCAAACTGTAGTGGAATGGGCCTATCTGTAGGATTAGTGGTTTTTGTGTTATAATTTTGGTAGTTTTACGTGTTTTGGGTGGGACATGTGATTGTTCACGGTTGAATTTATCTGACAAATAAAATATTGCATTTAGAGAGGTAGCTAGCTACTAAAATTATGGCAAGGTACGATTTTGTCTGTGTATAATGTTTACCAAAGATTAATTTAGTTACATTTAGTTCAATACATGTGACTGTTAATTCAATGGCAATTATTCTTGGGGTAACAGTATGTACTTCTGAATATGAACCACTTTTAGTGTGGCACCAACACTGAAATCATTATCATCCTCCTGCCCTTGTCCCATGTTACTTGGGGCGGCTTCTTCCATACCTTCCTGTCATTCATCACGCTATCACTGACTCCCTTTTCTTTCATATCACTCCAAAACAGTCTGATATATGATTAAATTGATATTTTTTTGTTGAACTGGGGGTCGGCCACTTAAGGTTATTTTGAGTATGTCATATACATCTGTCCCTTATACACACTCAAAATAACCTATCTCTAAGAGCTTATGGTCACTTCCTGGTCCCATTTGGCGCAGCCGTGGGACAAAATGTTAGTATTTATTATAATATTTATTAGTCTATTGTTTAAGAAAATATTTATGTATTATATTAGTAACATAGTTTATTACTATCCGATTTTAATAATTGTTCATTTTTTTTAGTTTTATTTTGTACTCCTACCACTGTTGTGTCCTTTTTAACCCAAAGGTTGACTGGTAGAGAATGCCTTGCTGCATTAAGTCCGCCTATGTATCACCATTGTACATGAAGTTTAAATAAATAAATAAATGTTACATTGATATTGTTTTCTCTCTTCTTTTATTTTTATATAGTTTTAAGTATTTTTTTTTGTTTTTATGTTGTATGCTCTAGTGGCTTGTGACAAATAAATGATATTTTCTTTATCTCATTCTTTTCAGTACATTTACGTTCGCATAACACGAAAATACATAGGAAGCAGCAGATATTTTCTTTACCAATTTAATGTTTAGTGTTATACAGTTATCTGCTGAAATAGCCCTGGGCTGATTTCGAATATGAGCTTTTCCTTAAACAGATCACCAGGGCCATATTTCTTTACGAATCTATTGGTATTGTGATCTTTGGAGTCGCACTTGTGAACAAAGCTGAAGACAACAATCTTATTGAATAATAAAAGTAAAGAAAAATCATTAGCATCCTAAGACGAATCAATACTGGAACCTAACAAGAAAATTCTAAAGAATTTGTTGAAGTCATAAAAAAGGAACTTAAATAAAAATCAGCTGGTGCCTGTTTTATGCAAAACTGGCAAAAAAAACTCCAAGAGACGTACCACGGCATTCTAATTACCTGGACTGGAAGCGAAGTATTCTTACATTTTATGATGCTGAATTAAATTCAACGTTGGACTTAAAACGGACAAGAGTTTATGCTATTTTTGACATAATTCTTAATTAAAGGAATTTACTTTGATAGTGTTACAAGCTGAAAATTTTCCGTGATAAATTTGGAATTCTTTAGTGAATTCATATTTCACTTTAACGTAAGCGAATTAATTTTGGGAACTGCTCTATTTATCAGGACCAACAGCCTTATTGACGGCAATCCACGTCGCGTCTTTCATCGCATGTATGTGATTGGTCGATTGATGGCGTCAAAACACTTTGCCTTGCCGAATTCACTGATTATAATAACAAATTATGAGGAACTTTTAATGTAACCATTTCTTTGTTGCAATACAAATTACCAAAGAACTTAATCTGAGACTCACTATACAACTATTCAATCCACACTCATCATAGGATATAGCGTGATGGTACAATACTATAAACTTTACAACTTAAGAAGTAGTCGTGACCGAATGAATGAACCAGACCGGAAGCGAGCTTTTTACGACCGTTTGATTGGTACCACTGTTCGAGGTACTACGTCCGGGAATTAGTGAGTGGATGGTATTCAAGTTAGTTAAGTGGTAAGTTGAAACATATCTTGAGTTTCTCTTTTGGATATGTCATTTTGAGTATATAGCTTGTAAGAGTCCTACTACGAAGATCTCTTTTCGTACAGAGACGGAACAAGCATATATCACCAGGCTTGCTTTCTGTTAGTCGGTGATTATTTTTTTTCTCTAACTCAAGTCAATAATGACGATTAGGCTGAGCACTAACCACGAATATTCACTGGTAATTAAAAAATTGTTCATTTGCTTGAAATAACCGTTACCCCAACCTCCTCGTGGAGGCGATCGGCGGTAGCGACCTCTCGCATCCGGCCCTGGTCCGGGCTATGGTGCGGAGCGAGAGGCCATGGCAAGCCGTCGCCTCCTTCTGCGAAACAGCAATTCTCGCGAACGACGAGGCAGAACGCGTGAGGAAGATGAAACGGAGACGCACTCACGCGCCTAGCCGCCGCATGCTGCCGGTGTTGCAAGCAATTCCCGGCCACCGTATGCGCGGGCTTGCGTACGGCGAGCAACGGGTAGCTCGTCGTCGATAAGGACCAGGTCCGAGTCGATGGTGCGTGTTCCACGTACGTCTTCAAGAGATGTCAGTAAAAATTGACGGGGTCCGCTATGGCCAATGCCTGTCTGGGTCGCGGATAAATCTTTGCTGGCACAAGCAACTAGAGGAACACGGGTGGGTTTTAGTCAGTAAAAGTCTAACACGCCCTTCGCTTCACCCAAAGCGAGAGAAGTCATTGGGTGATTTCCCACCT
The DNA here is from genome assembly GCA_947562075.1 of Orthosia gracilis. NCBI lineage: Eukaryota > Metazoa > Arthropoda > Insecta > Lepidoptera > Noctuidae > Orthosia > Orthosia gracilis. The sequence goes on along the minus strand of OX387270.1, from coordinate 3,101,949 downwards.
CAAAAAAAAACCCCTACCTATCAAATAGTAAACTTGGCCTAGGTACATAGAAAATAGTCGAATACACAAGCTAGTAGGTACGTTGAACTTACCTCGTATATGATAAGAGAAGAAGCTAATGTCTCTTCTTCATTTGTCTTGGTTGATTGGTTCTAAGTTCTTTTTTAAGTTTTCATAAACTTTATTTTTTTGGTAAACAATTTTGCTTCAATAATTGTGGAACATCCTGAATACGAAAGCAAACTAAGATGCCAATCCTCGATATTTCACAGATCTTGGTCCTATTCAGGGACTATTATAACACCATCTCCTCACATTTCATAACCGTCAAATATAATGTAACGTTCGTCCAATATAAACGTTCGTATTTAGCCTGTCATGGCGTTGCGTAAACCCGCCTGACAGGGGAAATTGATATAAATATGGTAATGAACACCATGACATGTGTTCTGTTTAATTGTGGCTTATTAGTCGAACTTGGCAAGTCATTTTTGTTACGTAAATGTGTGTTGTGTCGAATTGAAAATGGGTCTAATAAGTAGGTATATTTTTATAATAACGTTTCCATGTTTATAATTGTTTCTAGTTTATTTTTTTTTACTGAAATTTCCAACCGTAACTGCTTAGTTAAGTGCCTTCCACTGTTATCCTTTTTGATGATATATTATCTTTAGAAGCACTAGAATCCTCAAAAGATGGTCAAAATTGCGCTGTCAACTGAGGCCTAGTGTACAAATTTGACAACAATAAATGAATAAAGGAAAACGTAGGTACACAGTATATATCGTTCCTTTTCAGTTTATGGAATAACTTTTAAATTGGTCCAATATTAGAGGAGGAAATACGCGAGAGCCAAACCTCGAATTATGACTTTTTACTTAGGATATTCAGTCGGATGTCTGCGAGCGCATTTCCTCTCAAGCTAAAGATATACCATGATCTACAACATACTTCGGACATAACAAAACTGATGAGTAGTCACAGCCACCCAGCTCGTGGTATTTACACTGTCTTCAAAAATAGAACCTCCTCGAGAAACGCTACACATCGACTTCCTAAAACTCTTGCAAAAACAACTGACTATCAAAGTCCACCACAGCACACCCAATTCTCGTAAATCTCCTCGCATCTACCTGCAGATGAGTATGGGAACCGAATGTTTCATTAGAGTACTTCCCCGGATGGCTATTAGGAGAAGTGGGGGCGCAAACTTGTGGCACACGCGTCTTTAGACTTCGACAATGGCAGAACTTTCTTACGGTGTTATTTGTTCAGGTTAGGGCTGTTGAAAGTATAGTATTAAAGTATTTGAATTTTTCCTGATGACATGTCGATATATTGAGACTACCTTTTTGTTATGAGTTTTAGTTTCCGTGCCCTAGTTCACAGTAACTGTGTATTTTTGGGGATAAAAAGCGGCACTGAGTGATAAGTGTAGTTTTGTTTCAGTGATAGAGCTTGTGTTATCGTATAAGTATTTCCATATCACAATAATATTATAAAGGCTAAAGTTTGTGAGTGTTTGTATGTTTGTTACTTCTTCACGCTCAAACGGCTGGACGGATCTGGATGAAATTTGGCACAGAGATAGGATACTTTTTATCCCGAGAATATTTTGCCTCGGGATAATTTTCGACTTTCACACGGGCGAAGCCGCTGGCAGAAGCTTAATAATTAAATAAAACGCCTGCATCTACACTAATATTATAAAGACGAAATATTTGTTTGAAAGTTTGTTTGTAAGGGATAAACTCAATAACTACGAAACCGATTTTGAGAATTGCTTCACCAGTAGATAGCTACATTATTCCAGAATGACATAGGCTATTATTTTATACCGAAAACGGATCCTGTGGGGTGGTACACGGGAGCGAAGCCACGGCGAAAAGCTAGCAATTTAATTAAAAATGCTATTTTAATTGAGTCAAGTGTTTCGTGTTTTAATTTACGTGTATACACTTTCTCTTGAGTGATAAAGTTGTATGCAATAGCATTAAGCAGTAAGTAAAATCACTTTGTACTTGTGGTAACATTTGTGATACATACGAGTACTAAAAGCTATGTAACCGACAAAGATCAGTTAATTCAGAATATATAATTCCTTCTTGAATACAACACAATGTGAATTTGAAAAAGATGAAGAGTGCAAAATTGCTTACTTATGCCTTAAAAGACAAGTAAAATTTGCGCATATTCCTTTCAACTGTCGAACCAAACAAAACCAATATGAAAAGCATAGTAAAACCAAAAAAATATTCCTTTCAAAAACAATTCCGGCGTTTTGGCAGCCCTAGAGCCAAATATGGAAATTCGGTCTGCATTAGCCAAACGGTAAAATGCGAACAAAATACTCCCCGAAGTATAGGTAACTCTTTATGCAATACTAGCTTTGGCACACCAACTCGCTCGCCATTCAGATCAGGATAAAGATATTTTACGTCAAGAATTTGGCCCTTCCGGAATTTAGAATGGTGCTCAATGCTTCAAGTAGCTACTTGAAGAAATCCAGGTTAGGTAACCTGGATTTGAAATTGTCGAATGTTATTTATACTAGGAGCCAAATCTAGTTTTGAATCCAGACTCATGCTTGGGGCGAAATTTTCAAATTATATAAAGGGTGTGAAAAATACATCTGTACAAGTAAGGAAGGTTACGACAAAAGATTAAGTTTTGATTACAAATAGCATTTTTGAACAAGGTGGGTTGGTGATTTCATTCAGACTTATATCAATCCAACATAGGTTATTTCAAAACAAATTGCATAGTTTGAATGTCTACAACATTAGGTAAAAACATGGAAAGCCTCGCTTTTAATCCCAGCCTCATTCCCCAAAGGCTAAAAGAAAATGCCAAAGCAGCAAAGGAGATAACCCAGTAATAAGAAATGAATCGCACGATATAAATCCACAATCGGTTCACTGAGTCTTAAGACGAGAACAGACGGACTAATTTTCTATAGTCCTTACATTCCCTAAGCCTTAGGAGGCCGTAATGAACTCGACGTATAAATTCTGGCAGAGAAATATAAACTTTTTTATATTGACGCCTTTTATTACGCCGTTTGGAACTTTTACTGATGCTTCTAAAGCGTTCGTAGCAACTAACTTTTGGCTTCCATTCTTATATTTTTAAATATTATTTTTGCTAAAGTATGGCTTCTGTTCATTTTGAAATGTGGGCGTTTAGTCTAGACGGCTTACAGAGGTATGATGAAATATTTTGCTAAAGAAACTATAGAACATTATGGGAGCATACTTTTCTAATATAGACTCGTTGGTGTCTGGCGTTTTGTATGGTTTCAGTACAGAAATATCGTACCCATATTAATTAAAGCTGGCTATATCTAAACTAATATTATATAGAGGTAAATTGTTTGTTTGGTAATCTCTGAAAATACTGATCCCATTACGAGTACATTATCACTGAGTTCCGTAGGTTATATTTTATCTTGTAAAAACGCACGGTTCCTGTTTATTGCCTAGGCTACGGGGGCGAAGCTGCGGGCTAAAGCTACCTAGAACCTAACACAGGGTACTTTGCATCTAAGAAATTTGACAACCTCCACACACACAAGCAAGTAGTATAAATGTAGTGACATTATTCAAAGATAAAGATTATGAGCTATACACCTACAGGGTGTATTACCTCCGGAATATTTTTTTTCTGTCGAAAGTATATTCGTGGAAGCTGTAATAAAGATTCTCTTATAGCCTCGTATACGTACCGTCAGCCTTAATGATAGCATTAAGTTGTCTATCGTCTAAGAGTGCTATTAACTTGCTTCCTTCAAGCGAATCTCTCAGGACAAAGACGGAGGATTCGCTCTACTTTTTTTCTTCCACAAAAATGTATGGGTTATTTGCGGATATACTTATTATTATGGTTATTCTTGCTGCCGTATGTAGAGTGATATAAAAAGACAATTTGCAGATACATAATGCTTATGGTCTCGGAGACAAAGGCGTTGTTTTAAAAGCAGTGTTTTCTGTATCTAAGCCAAATATAGCAAGCGATATAAAAGAAAAGAAAAGAAAGAAAATAAGTAGATTCATTTCTAATACTGTTTCATCAACCAACAACCGCAAGGGCTGATGACAAAGACACTATGCCTACTTTAAAGCAGACCAATTTATCAAATAAAAATGTTAAATTCATTCATTTAATGATGCAGGGACGAAACTGCTGGATTGAGAAGCCTAACATTTTGTACAAAAGTTATTTAACAAAGGTGAGCCACTAGGGATTTTTTTTTGGAAAATACTCATCTAAATGGCTAAAATATACGATGAAACTTCGTAAAAGATCGTAAATTTTACCGCTAGGAAATCTCATCAAGACACTTGGCTTTGCTAGCAAATCTTTCAATCCAATCAAACCGGAATGCCCAACAAACAAAACCGTACTGATTGATCATGATGACGATTTGAAAGGCCACGACCTATTCCCGCATCCACCAGCCATAAACGAAACTCTTCAATCACCGGACGACTATAAAACCGGGTCGTTTCGGACCCGGGCATGGAGATTAAACGGTCGTAAACTGTGTATCGGCAACGGGGGACGCTTGTCAGGAAGATTGCCTTCTTCTCGAATGGTGGTGTTTACTTTGTGGTGGGCTTTCACTGGAATAACTGCGTTGGGGGTAGAATTGTTTGTTTATAGTAGAATTCGGATCTGTCACATTTCAATTAGAATTTACCTGAAATAAGAAACTCTCCGTTGTGTGGCAATGGAATTCTATTAAGGCCCTTACTCCGCTTTAGTGCCGTAAAACAGTTACTTTCTAAAGCATACTCCATAGTAACGGCCAAGTTATACCTAAGGCATGAATAAAAATATTGTTTGATGTACATTATTTGTGAAACATGGTTTTTTGTATGACTATTACTTTTGCTTTAAAAAACAACTAACAACACGATATATTTTTCGCTTCTTCTGCATACTCCTCCAAAACGACTTGGATGTTTAAAAACATTTTACATAGAAAAACTGGTGGTTAGAATTTCTTCCTAACCTAAATAGGACATGTAAATCAAAAAATATTTTGCAAACAAAACCGTTCAACATTGAGGAGGTCCAACATTGATATTCACCGAGCGGGCGCACGGCAAGTGCCGCGTTAACATTGAAAGAATATTGTCAGCTTTATCAGACTAAGCAAAATACAGATTTTTGGGCTTATTTTTTTTTCTAAATTCTAGTAAATTTTTGCTTTTATTTCAATATGTGCGAGGGCAAGTTTATAAAGTATTAAAACTTGCACAAAAAAACCTTAAACGTCATTTGTGTAGGGAATGAAATTTTGAATCTGGTGTGAAGTTCTGTTAACACATGTTATTGCTCAGGATTTGTTTATTGATTTTAATAGACTTATCAGATCTTTTACAATATTTGTACACCCATATCAGGAACCATCCATAAAACCTAACAAAATTTTTCAAAAATAAATTGAGGCCACCAAGGAACACTTACCAACATTGGAATTACTGATCTTCACTTAACTTTGACAGCATTTGAATAGAAAAGCTGCCCAAAGAAAGTTACATTTTAATCTTCAAGAAAGCTCTTTCATTCTCATTTGCATCCAAATCAATCCTTACCACCTAAATATACCATTACCACTAAACTCTTCAAGTTTTATAGCACATGCAAAGAGTATAAGCAGTTCTGAAGCGTTATGAAGCTATTAAGGTTTGGCTACATTCATTCGTATGCAAATAACATCGGATTCCGTTAAGCATTCACTTAAGGGGTTAACTAGATATAGGGGTGCTGTGGCCAGTGGTTCGACTGTTGTTTTAAGTTAAGGGGATGGTAATTTTATGGGTAGTACTTTAAACCTTGCAGTTTTAAACTAAGTCCTGTCAGTAGCGTTAAAACTGGCTTGAATTTGGTTTATCAAAGTAAAATCGACTTAAATTTTATCCGACCAGAATGTGGTCACCTGGGTCGAAGGCGCAGGTGGTTGAAAAATTGAGTCGAATCGCCACGTTAAGAAGAAAGTGAACGTAAAATATGAAAACGATTCCAATTTTTCATTTTACACGCATTTAGAGGTAAACAAAGAGAAAACTACTCAGATGCAACTTATTAAAATATCAATTTATCATTCGCAACATTTTGCTGTTACTGCAAGGATAGCAATCTCTTTTAGAAGAATTTAAAAAGTGTTTCATAAATCATGGTGCTAACAGTTTTAGGTTTTACCAATAATTATCGTTAAGACACATTTAACACAAATCTAGAAAATAATTCCCACATCGAGCATCTGCCTACGAGTACAATTGACTGTAATTTTCGCCACTTAAATTGCTCTCACTGCCAGCGAATAAAAGCCAATCTCCGCGACGAATCTTTCCAAATTGATTGAGCAATTTTCGATATCGACCTCCGCATACATACACACATATATTTTAATACGAGACAATGATGAGAGCGTACAAGTACGACAGATGCATCGTACTTAATGACGTGGAAAGCAGATATTACCGCCCTGTATATTATACAGGGTGTTGGAAAGATGCGATCATACTTTCCCCAAAATAGTCACAGTAAAATAGCCAAAATAAAAAACGATTCGCCTTACAAATTTTTGTCAGCTGACGACAATTTTGTGTGGGACACTTTTTTTTGGGGTTTCCCTTTGACTTCTTTGGAGAAAGTTGATCATATACACCAACGCACCGTTCCGTTACACTCTGTATTATATAGCTGTTTCTCTCTAGCACTATGTCATTAGAGTGAGAGGTCCGTGTAATTAGCAAAGTTAAGAGTTCTCAGAAAGTTTGAGGAATCGATATAATTTAAGTTCGGTTGTGGTAATGGCTCGTGGCTGGAGAGAATGGCCGATCAGAGTAGCAGGTTCTGATAAGTCACTTCTGCGAGTATTTGTGTTGCGGGTCGAGTTATTGATCAGTTTATTTTGGGTCTTTCCTATTAGGGAGGGCTGTCCTTCATTAGACGCTTGGTTGGCGATTCCTAAATCTGGACGTTATTTTGGAGAGCGGTCATTATTAACCGACTTTCCAAAAAGAAGGAGGTTCTCAATTCGGATGTTTATATTTGTTTATGTATGTTGGGATATAACCCTGTCAATTTTTTTTTTTTAAGCTTCGGAGATATAACAGAACTCTTCAATAAATGGCGGCAAATCTCTCGGGATTGTTTATTGTTGCAGTATTGAACTGTTTATTGTTTACACCATTTCATAACATACCATCACGCCAGTATACTCTAATCGGGTACGCAGATGTGTTCAGTTCACCCTGGTACACTCTCATTTCCGGTTATGTTCAAATTGCATGTTATTCGGGTAATCAATTCTGGCATCACTGTGGGGCATTACAGGTATCTTACTATAGAACTTGTCCATTATATCAAAAAACGAAGAAACGAAAACCGGAACATCGACTTCCGAAATTGAAGTTATTTTTCATTTTGTAGTGTTTTTTTTTTTGAAGTTTTTTGTGATTTTTTTGTAAAAAAATATTTTTTGAATAGAGATGTGTGTGCTACATATATTCTGTGTTGTATAAAGCCTACAATGTTCCCTGTGCAAGCCCACAGACAATCTCTATACGAGAGGAACTGTGTTAAGGACACGCCGGTTTTCTTACCCTTCTAGTATTCTCTGCTCAACCTTCTAGTATTATGCTTTAAGTAAACATCTGCTTATTGATCAGATATGTTATTACTGGAACCTTTGACATTTGAACACTATTCCTGTTCGTAGTTCCGGAAAATTTAGCCAGGTGACACTTCGAGGATTACACTAATTCACATTCAGCTGACTGCTTTACTTAATTAAATGTTAATTAGGCTTCAAAGACTGGAATTGGGCATACTCGTGTATTCGAATGGATGCACAATACTAACTGCTATGAGAATTTAGTGAAATTTATTATGGATACCTGTCTTTTGGCTAGTTATGTTTAAGTTACATGTAAGTCCCAAATAGGGCAGAGACTATTATCATCTAGCGGGTACATATTCAGGCTCCGGCCTACTGAGAAATTCCAGATAGAAAAATAAGAATACCAAATAGTGTTTACTTTGTGTAAGTTAGTTTACTTTGTGTAAGTTAGTAAGGAAAACATCGTGAGGAAACTGGCATATCCTAGAACTAAAAATTTGAAAACAGTTGCAACCCGCGTGGTGGATTAAGGCCCGTTCCCTCTCTCACAGAGAGGAGGGCTGTGTCCGAGCAGTGGGAACATTAATAGGCTGATGTTGTTGATGATGAAACTTCCTGTTAATTAAACTTTCCATTCTAGTAAAAGAAAAACGACCCCTAACGGAGAGCCAGAAACTCCTAGCTAGTGTCAATTGTCATTACAGATTATCTCTAACACTAAGAGTGCCATCCCCTATCTCAACAATGCAAAGAAACACGTACACAAACAAAAACTCCGCCGATACAATGCTTATGAAACACAAATAGTGCTATTTCACTTAACCCGTCATCGGCGTCGGTACGCGCGTTGTGTACCGGGGTCTCAAGTACCCTGTGTCTGAACGCCTAGACATTCGCAACGCAAACAACACGCCACTCGAAGCGTACCGAGCCGAGGGGAACTTTTCACAACTCCCAATAACTATACGCGAGTTTTAATCGTGGTAATTGCTACGTGATATTAAAGGCTTTAAGGGCAAAGTTTTTTGATAAATTATGTGAAAAATAGACATTAAAGTTGCTTAGTAAAAGCAAGTCGAGTATTTACATTTCTCAGTAAACGTTACAGAATAAATAACTCGAAAAATAAATATAAAAACACACAGCAAACACCATTATCGAGAAACGCTTCAAACGGCAACATCGCATCGTCGGAAAAAATGTGATCTAGAAAATCTGGCCGCAAAGCAGCGTAGTTAAACATCATCGCTAGTTATTTGCATACGTGTAGGCGAGTGCTGGGGTCGCGCTCGATATCGAGGACCGGTTGGGCGGTTGAGGGTTATAAGCGCAGCGAGCCTACAACACTCTACACCATAATGACACCGTATCATGTTTATTCCACGTCTAAAACTTATCGTTTCTACATCGTTAACGCCGTCGACGAATGAAGCTCTAAACGATCCCCCTAAAAGCTGTTTGAGGTCCATTATGAACGAAAATACCGAGGCACTTAAGGAGTGCGGGATTCCGCGTTCGGGGGCTGAATTTTCCGGAGTACTTTTTCAGATTAAAATTTTGGCATCGGGGAAGCGGTCGGTAATGAAAGCAGTACGGGCCATTAGGCAGTGGCTCGGCCTGGGCCATTACTTGTTCTCGTTCACAATTACAGCAGTCCGTGAGTTACGATTGTGACGCGCGGGCCACTCGTGCCCGCCGGTGGCCTGGGCCATCGATCGCAGGGCTGCGAACACGGTCATGACCTTCACATTTAATTCCTCTTCCCTTTTTTTGGATGTCAGTCATTAGTAAAGGTAGATTCAAAGTTAATGGCGGCTCGTCACTGTACAGATGCAATTTCATGTGACAGCCATACAGGAAAAATACTACTCCGCTAAATACACACTACAGCCACCAATAAGTTTGAATCAACATTCTACATTTCATTATTTGGCGAGGCATTCAAAAGCTTTCAACTAACTTATTTATCTTCCATTATTATCCTTTGTTATTATTTATTTATATTATTATAAATCCTTCATTTATTTCACAAAATAGAGGCCTGCAGTGGGACAATAAAAGGCAGGTATTTATATGCCGACTATTCTACATATCCGTGCAACCCTAGTACCAGCCCCTGGCGCGCTGTTGGTACTCTCAGCCGCGAGCTTTACCGCCTTTATAATGACGGATACATTATCGCATTATACGGATAACTAACCGCTAACTACTATTTATAGCACGTAGATCTGTACTTTATTGGAAAAATGACAAAGATAGTTAAGGGACAGGGAGTCATCTGAGAGGCAATAGGGTAGTTGACAAAAAATATCTATTTAGTCTGTCAGTTAGATAACCTGAAAATATTGGACACGTATTTTTTCTTAAGCCACGTAAAAAAAAAAATACGGCGATACAGTGCGTTGAAATATCGTGTGACGTCACGCTGTTAGTGTACTCCTGAACTTTGATACGCTTTATCTTTGTCAATTTTTATTTATTTGATAAAGCAAAAAATATCGGTTCAATATTATTTGATAATCTCACTGACGGACTAAATAGAATTATCATTTTTATACCCAGGAAACATCCCTATTTAAGAAGTTAACTATCACTCAATCAATCCAGCCTAGCAGTTTCCCAACCATATTGGAATCGGCTTCCAGTCTGGAGATACTGCCTATCTGGTCTCCACAAACCATTTACTGGGTAAGACATAGATTTAAGGTTTGTGGTGTCAGTTACCAACAGTATAACCTCTTGAAGAACTACATGAAGACAAGAGGCTCTGAACAAAGTGATATTCTCTATCAGCGGCGATAACAATTATCAAAAAAGTCCTTTTGGTCTTTTCGCTAAAATAATGCACTGTCTCGAGCCTTAAGTTCGCTAAAATGCCACTTACAACGGAAACCAGTAACAATAACATCAAAAACTGACCAAAGACCAGTCAACGTCACTTCCGCACACCAAACAGTAAACTTCCCAATCTTATAAACCAACATTTTACCCACACTAAAACTCAACATAACCATGCCAGCAGCATTGCTAATAACCAACAATACACAAGATATGTTCGTCGTAGCCATTCCCTAAGGCCATTCTCGTTTTACTAAATATAAAATATGTAACTAAAATCTATTCTTGCTCTGTGAGCTGGAAAACAGAGGCGGGCCTCGTTATATCGGGGTCGGGTCCTCAAAAGCGACGAGTAGTGATGTGAGGAGTGAAACCGACTTAAAAGGGGTTGGTTTTAGTCGAGTTTTGAGAAGAAGATCAGATTTTTGGGGCATGGTACACCGAAACAATTCTTAATTACTCATCATCTGTCGGTTGATCCTATCAATCATTATGTGTACTGTTTGAAGCTAAGGTATGGTGCAGGTATATGAAGAGTACTTTAGAAAATCAAGTAGTTGGTCTCAATTTTTCCAAATGATCAACTCGCAGTGCACGTAATGCATCAAGAACACATTAATTGGCACTAGGTACTTCAAGTTTACAATCGACTTAATTTTTCGTTGTAACCTGAGCAAGATCCTGCAAATGGTGACTTAAGATATAGTGTTAAAGAAGATGTAGATACTAGTAGTTCTGCAGTTTCAGTTTTGCAAATAGCAGATATTATAACATCCACATAACAAGTATTAGCAAAACAGTTTTCATCACACTCAAATTTGACATAGCAAGCGCCTTGCAATCCATTAAACTCACCAAGATTAAAACAATCGACTACTGTAAAGTTGCCGTCTTCCCATCCCTAGCTCACATAAGCCAGTGTCACGTCCAAGTGTACGTCTAAGAGGATTAAACGTTATTTCCAGCAGAATCGCTACAATACGGACGACTAAATGATAATAAACGCCGCTGTTATTGATTCCGATTTCGGAAGCCATGTTCTGGGTCTTGATTGGCGAAATTGCACGAATTTCCTAAGGATAGAAATGTTTCGGTGCTGTAAATGTTCATGCTTTAAGTTCTATTGATAGCAAATAAGGTGTTGGGCTGCTGAAGGATTGGCTCATAATACGCTAAGGAACTCCTGCTAAATTGTGTTCCTTTATTTTGTTTTTTTTTTTAGCGTGGAGGAATGCTCATGCATACCGCGATACCATGGAGAGATAGCGCAGTTGTCTGGGACTCCAACCCACTGAAGCCCCACGGTGTCCTCCTGTGCTGCTTATGGCGAGAACACGGGCACGCGTTAGCACTCAACGCGAACCCACCGCGGCTATCCGTCACCTCTGTGTGTGCCCCCATCACCGGCGCACCAGAACACATACGGTACGGCACCCTTGGTCCCACTGTGACGGGTCAGGGCAGTGGCCCCACCGCGTCCGCCATCAGACGGTGGCGAACCCGTCCGGGCCGCGGAAGGTAGGCAGAGCTGCGCACTGCAAGACCGGCAGTCCTCTCCCGCCGCGGCCTCTAGTCCTCAGCCGCGATATCATATGGGACCTGGGACGCTCCATACGATATCGAGGCCCGCCTCAGTTGCGATGTTACCTCTTTTACCAAGCGGCACCGCAACCTACTTGTTGGCTGCTACGTCGTCAGTTTAGTCGGCAAAAGCCCTGTCTAGCGACCACTCTTCGGGTTCTTCTTCGCTTCACCGTGGATGACCAAGCCACGGCTACTGAGCATCGAGAACCCACCGGGGGGGTATGCAGTTGTTCCGAAGGTTTTTTTGGTACGATGGATCGAAGTTCAACTGTACGATAATTATCGATTTTCAACATCAGAGGTTCTAGAGTTAATACTATCGCGATCGGCGGTAGCGATTGTAACAATTTTAAAGAAGATTTGACACGTGACATTTCAACTCAACATTTTGGACTTACTGGGTCAATTTGTAGCCCTCTCTAACTTAACTATCGCAAGACGTCTTATATTATTTTTAGCAACTTATTGCGATATCTACCAGAAAGTAGTTTGAAATTCAGGTCTAATCGTCCAAATCTAAATCCATCGTTTCTCATACCTTTTTTATCTACCTAGGTACCTGAATGAAAGTGCTAGAACTAACTGGCTTTTAATAGCAAAGAATAGTGGCACATGTTCTAATTTAACACCTCTCAGAAACTCCTCGGAGCATGAACGGTTTTTCTAGATCGTTTCACAAAGCTTGGACCACAGAGCACCGAAACGCCTCGACGCCTCAAATGCTGGAGTCGGCATTGTCAAAAGTTTACTTACAAACCAAGCAGCCAACAACCAAATGTCACTGTTTACTTATAGGCTTTGACGGACTGTGACAATTCTGACTGGAGCCTCTTCGCAGGATATACGTCATCTGTTTTCCTCGCCAGCTTGCACAAACACCAGCACCTGCCATGATTTAAATGAAGCCTAGACAGAGCTATCCACTGGTGGTGGCTACACACTGGTCTAAATTTGAGTCAAAATGACACGAAAAGAAGTACAAGGATTCTAACTAAGGTTATGACAGTTGGAACTTGTGTTTAGCGCACTTGTGCGGTAACGAATATTTTAACAGGAATCCACTGGATGCGATTCGCACAGGATCGGTAGACTTGGGGGACGCCTATGTACAGCAGAGGACGTATTTCGGATGAAATGATGATGAATATTTCAGCAATGGCGCCTCTAGTCGTTGCCGGTGTTCCGTACTCTATGGCTTGGTTGGCACCACTTTAATTCAACTCAGTATAGTTTGAGCGTTCAAGAGACTGTAAAGACCTCCTGCTAAGTTTATTATGATATATTGTGTTTTGGGCTATTATTACGTCTTATGTAATTACACTAGGGATAATTAAGAGAAATGAAGGTTTGAAAATTATTACATTTAAGCCTAGTAATGAAGGCGCTACGGGGGTCGAGAATTTTTATATATTTTTTTTATTTATGGTAGTAAAATAAGGAAGTTGTTTGCCAAAAGAAAAAAAAGACCATAATGGAAGTATTTTACTATTTTGCTTTATGCACATAATTATAAATAAACTTGACAGTTTTAATCTAACACCTTTAAACGAGCAATTCTTGTATATATACAATCTGAATCTCGGAAACGGCTCACAGGATTTTCATGAAATTTAGTATGCAGGAGGCTTCGGGGGCGATAAATCGATCTAGCTAGGTACCATTTTTAGAAAACGTAATTTTTTATATTTTCACCCGAGCAGAGCTCGGTCACCCAGGTACTATTAATTTCTGCACGTAATAGGTTACGAAATGATTTTTATAGGGTAGTTGACAACAAATATCTATCTAGTCCGTCAAAAATTACAACGATACATTATCATCATCATCATCATACACCCAAAAGACGTCCACTGCTGGACATAGGCCTCCCCCAAGCGCCACATTGACCGGTCCCGTGTGTCTCGTATCCAGCGGATATCCCTTCTGCGAGCAATGTATTCTGCCCACTGCCACTTAAGTTTGGGCAATTCTTCGACAATACAGTGCGTTGAAATATCGTGTGACGTCACGGTGTGCTATTCTTTATACAGACAAAGTGACGTCACAAGCCCCACTCCTACACTTTGATGCGCTTTACCTTTGTTAATTTTTATTTATTTGATAAAGCAAAAAAACGGGTCCAATATAATTTGTCTCACTGACGGACTAAATAGAATTATAATTTTTCGACCCTGGAAACATCCCTATTATGTTAACTCAATTCACTGAATTGAGTAATTTGAGTTCAGAAAATATCAAACGCTATTATATTTATTGCTAAAGTTTACCTGGTGATCATGTTAAAGTAGAGTTTCACAAATACTTTATTCAGAAATCGGGGAACAACAATATCCACAAAAAATAACTTAAAGGCAAATTTACATTTTCGACAAAAACTCTTTCAGTATTACCACAGCTACAATGGACATCTAAATCATCATTGAACATACACCCTCCAGCCCACTTTCAACCAAAACTGATTAAAACCCAAAAGTGGTTTACACACTGGTCACAAAAACGGTCGCAACTCAGCATTTAATCTGAACACGAGCTGCCCTCTGGTGATAAATCATGGATATCATGACAATAATCTTATAAGCGTAGGGCGGCCATATCATCATGGGATAGAGATAGTAAGCGATGGTTGCTAGAGAAGCGGTTGTAGGATCAAAATCACACATTATCGTCTATCACTAATAAAAAAAAGAAATCAAATGAAACTGAACGGTATTCGTAATTTGAAAATTCGAAAATAAATGTAAAAAGATTAGGCAAGATAACTGAACATTTTATAAGAAAAAAAAAACATGATTAATTGAAGTACTAATTAGCAGATTCTTAATTCAAATTTTCTATGGTATTTAAATTAAGAATCTGCTAAAAATAAGCGTGGATTTTTTTACCGACTTAATTTTACTCTAATTGAAATAGGGCCGATTTCTGATTTGAGTTATGAACGTGCCAAACCCTAGTTTATTCCAAATTCAAAATCTTTATTTCGAGCGAAGACTCATATAGGGTTAGTAACAATGCGCATTTAAACTAAGTGTTAGTAAAGAACACGATACGGTGACACATGTATCAGACAGCAGTGAACTACATATATACCGAACAGTCCACTCTGTCAGCAAGCATTTTCAATAAATTATTTTCACTTAATGCCAAAGTTTGACAGATCTTCAGGGTAGAGTAGACTTAGACAAACACATAGACGGTAAAATTATTATCAAAGATTCATCCACATTAATGCTAGAAATTTCGGTTACTATAAATGAAAATTGTAGGTACATACACCTTCAATTAGCCCAAAAACCCAAATCCCGAAGAACCACTAAACCTTTTAATAAACCTATCTGTTTCTGTCGCAACCACCTTGAAAATACCTACCTACCCATCTCTAAAACCCTGTGTCCCAATAAAATAAATCGGGTCTAACAAAGAGGCCGAGCTTAACGCAATACAGGACGATCGTAAATAAGCGCGAATGTCACATATTTCGCGTAACATAATAACAGAGAACGTTAGGGTCCGCGCAAACTAGGTCGCAACACCACGTCGTAACAAAACTACGATTGATCGGACAAAAGATCGGAAGTAATTTGAGTCTGCGAAATTTTAATTTTTATAGCATTTTTATGTGATGGCCGTATTAAGGGTGTTTTGACACGGTGGCTGTGAATGGCGCAAGGTTCTGTAACAATGGGGCTCGTAGTTTATCTTCTTTTTATTGGTTCATACATAATGGTGTGTGTCAGTCGTAAAATAGATAATTTGCTACTGCGTCAATAGTTTAACTTTATTACGAAACAGCTGGGATAAACCATATTTAACAATGCGTCTGTAGTAAATAAAAATAATTCACTGGTGTTTTTATTATGGACAAAACTGCCTCAAAAGTCAGCCCAGCAATAAAAATAATTACAGGCTTGCTTTGCCAACGACCACAGGGAAAATGTTTTTTTTTTTTTGAACTTTATGGACAGTAGAAATAAGAAAAAATGCCACAAAACATTTTCTACCACTCAACCGTTGGCGTCACGGCGAAGGAAATCTTCGTTAGGAAACCGGCATGTCGTAGAACTAAAAAAATCGAAGACATGTGACATCCACCAATCCGCACTGGGTCCGCGTGGTGGATTACGGCCCACTCCCTCTCACAGAGAGGAGGCCTGTGTCCTAGCAGTGGGAACATTTTAGGCTCATTATGCTATGTAACCATTGGGTTAAACTGGACTAAAATGTTGTAGTCATAAAGACATACACAAAACAACGTAAGTCTTAGATACCGATCATGCCTCCTATATCACAACAGTGAACAACCACCTTTCCGCGCGTTAGTAATGGCGTATTTTTATTAAATTCGTACAAATTATGTGCGCGCGCGCTTTTGTAGCAAATCGAATAAATCCGCTCGCTTCTAGTGATGTGCCTTGAATTTGTTTCATTACGCGTTACGGGAGCGGTTTCCTATCAAATGTATTACGTTTTTATTGGATGACAATCGTTTTATTTTTGAGATTACGTCGCGTAATGTGCTACTTACAAATGTTTTCTTAGAAATGGTGACGTTTGATGAATGAGTTTGAGAAGTATCTATGCCGTTTAATCAGGGACGAGATTTTCGCCGCGACATCGCTCGCGTGGATAGGCCAAAGGATAAAAAGTAAGTTAGTAAATTAAAATGAGGAATGGAAAAAAGAAAGAGAGGCTTTTTTTGCTCAATGGGGGCAAAATAGGCTGAAGATAATCACAACATATTCCTGTTATCCGTCTCTCTGTTTGCGATAAACTCAAAAAATACTGAATGGATTTTCATGCGGTTTTCACCAATACAAAGAGTGAGAAACGAGGAAGGTTTTGGTATATAATTTGTCACGGGCGAGGCCGGGGTGGGTCGCTTGTAATAAATAAATATATGTAAATATATATTTTTTAAATAGCTTCTGCCAGCAGCTTCGCCCGCGTGTATGTCGAAAATTATCACAAGGGAACATATTCCCGGAATAAAAAGTATCCTATGTAATATCATAGTCTATAATCTATCTCTGTGCAAAATTTCATCCAGATCCGTCCAGCCTTTTGAGCGTGAAGATGTAACAAACATACAAACACACACACACACACACTCACAAACTTTCGCCTTTATATTATTAGTGTGATGTAACAATTATTATGTACTTATAAAAACTAACCCCCATGGAACAACCCCCATGGGAAAACGGCATGTAGGTTTAATTTTAAGGTGTTATTGTTTTTAATGCCAATAAACTCATTTTTCTTTCTTTCTATAAATGAAAGAATTTCCGTAGTCCGATCAGTACTTCACTTACAGAGACGGAAAAAAATTATCTCTTCGGGATAGACAAAACAATATCTTGGTATGTGGTAATCCATACTTAATCAAGTTTTGCCATATTTTGATAGAGAATTCTTGAACCAGAAATTCCTAAATTAACAATCTTCTAATTAAATTACTTACGTACGGTTTCGTAATAATATGAATCGGGTAGAGTTAATTATTGTGTGAAAACCTTCCAATTTCAATTTTCAAGTATGTAACCTTACACATGTTAGTCTAAGACCTACAATCCTTTTCGAAGTAACTTTAATCTATTACTAAGAGAGCTGTGGTTGCTTAGTGGTAACGGTCGCGACATGAAAGTTGTAGGCCGTGGGTTCGAACCCAAGCAGGCGCTTTATTTTGTGTAAATTATTTAATCACCACTGCTCCCAAAACGGTGAAGGAAAACAACCTGAAGAAACGGCATGTCTTAGAACCAACAATTCGAAGACATGTGACATTGATCCTTTGAATGCACAGCACGAAGTTTACTTGCTTACAGCTATTTAGTTCGCTTCTTAAGCAGTCGGGATTTTGATTTTTAAATTAACTTTTTTTATTAACAACTTTTTCGTTATAGTTCTTTTTTCGAATTTCTTTTAAACATATAAACGGTATACATTTTTGTAGTCACCTCTTTAAGCCCTTCATTTTAATACCCCCAAGAAAATTAAAATTGGGACCCGCACAATACGTCCCCCAAAATCCACCATGTTTGTTTTTTTTTAACTTCCCCTATTTAAGAACACTTGGGCGGTCAAGACGTATCTAACGATGTTTAAATTATATAAATCCTTTTAAAGATATGAGGTAATAAAGTATAGTACATAATACAAATATACATACAAGAAACGTTGCAGTCGAGTAAAAATCACCCTGATTCTAAACATTCGATATCGAAACAAAACGCTACACGTGTCGACTAAAGACCATTCAACTCAATTTATTTACACAAAATACTGATGAAAGTCGAAATGTTGAATCGAGTTCTCGATTAACGTGAGTTTCTAATTCGGAACTTGATAGCCCCGAGTCACGGGATAGCCTTCCCTAGGGTGCGCACAACTTCGGGGGGAAAATCACGGAAATCAGAGATCAACAATAATTATTGTTATTATAATTTTTTCGTACTAATTTTTCCTTATCTGATTTTTTTATTGTGTTCGAAAAATTGTGCGCTTACTTTTTTTTTCAGTAAAATTGTTTACAATTTTTTTGTGATAAAATGAAGGAATGAAGTATTTTAACAACGATCGTATTATTGCCATGCACAATAAAATTACAGACATTGTTAAAAGGTGAAGTCGTATTATTGCCATGCACAATAAAATTACAGACATTGTTTAACAACGATGAAGTCGTATTATTGCCATGCACAATAAAATTGCAGACATTGTTTAACAACGATGAAGTCGTATTATTGCCATGCACAATAAAATTACAGACATTGTTTAACAACGATGAAGTCGTATTATTGCCATGCACAATAAAATTACAGACATTGTTAAAAGGCCTCAGTAAAAGCTACAAATGCTAAAGAAGACAGCAAAACTTTATGTAGCACTAACATAGATACACAGAATACACTTACATTCAGAAACTACGTACTTTTTGTTTTAATCATCGTAATAAAAGGTTAGCAGTAAAAGGTCCGGCCCATCGTCCATTTACTCAAGTAGCATTTTCCTTTGTTGATATTTTGTTCAAGAAACAAGGAAAAAGGAACATAAAAGTAAGTTTCATCGAGATTACTAGAGAAAAAATGTGGTAACATAAAAGATGCTGGTATTTTTACCTAGTAAAAGAACGTGAAATATAAACATACAATTACCAACTATTAAATATATGCCTTTGAATCATAAGCTGCCAATTACATGATAAAACATAATAGCGATAATTGTACGTGTGTTTGTCTATATCTGCATTTTTCTTTGCTCTCAATGTATCTTTGTTCCACCTACCCATTTTACAAAACACCTACGGGTGATTAGAGCTTCGACATTACCATGTGAAATAGCCCCCGGAGCCTCATCGACTCATCGCTAACTTGCTGCCACGCCGCTTAATCTTACGCTACAATTACATCGTCTATCTGGTGTAGCACCCGTTTGTCAGTATTCTAAATTGCGTACGCCCGTTCAACAATTCGACGTTTATTTACTGCGCCCCGGGCGTAGTACCCGAGACGTCTCTATCGATGGCCGCGCCGGTCTCCACGTCGTAAATTAGCACCCTCCACAATACAGACCGGCACACCGCACCGCAGAATTAACATAATAAAAAGGGAGCATTCATATGCCGGTCGTAAATAAACTTTTATGGCCATCGCTCTAATGCGTCGAAAAATGTCGCCGAAGGGAGCCCACTACTGGACCCGGTCGACCCACCCAGCGAAAATCGTGCAAACTTTATAACACAAGAATTCACACTCGCCCCAGGGTTACCATAATAAAATATTCGCCCGGAAAATCCGGACGTTCCTCTCTACACGTATGCATAGATAACGCGATATAAAAACGACATTAAATTTACGAGCATCGATGTATACGCGCGTCAAGTCATCAAACATTTTTATGGATATAAATATGTAGATATTTTTTTTTCACATTAATTTCTTTATTATGCTTCTCATATTTTTATATAAACATGTAATCTTTGGGAGAAATTCATGAATACATTTCCTACGATCATAAAAATACTCCGTATGCTGAATAAACAAATTACGTTATGCATCGAATCCTACACTTAGTAGACCCATATGCTAAAACAAGGGCTCGGCAAAATAAGAAATTCTGCTGTGTATTTTTTTTATCTAAAGCGTTGGTTTTTAGCAAACTTACATGGGGGTAGATACAGCATTATCAACATAAAAACACACAATAAAACCCTAATTTGACGCAGAGAACCTGCACCCGAAATACGTTGCCTTTTCAACCTTCATAAATCTTTTCATTCACGTGGCGATTTATAAAGCGATGTCCGGCGAAATGTAAACTTATGGTCACTGTCGCGTGTATGAACGATTCGGCCGTGGTTTAATGACGTGCTGGCGGCGTGTGTCGCCGTATACCCTCTATACCCGGTAAATAGCTCGGAAAACGATTTTTTTTAAACCAAAATCCCGACTCCATTCGTTTCCTTGATAACATCAACATTGTCACATTTTGCGAGATGTGACAATTTCGCTGTAAATTATCGGAGGGCCGTAATTTTAAGCGCAAAAATGGCTTCCGCTTGAATGTATTGGTTGTAAAGGCTAGATTTGAAAATACCAACCCAGCTTAAAAAATAACTATCTCAAGTTACGGTTTTTTACGTTAAAACGTAGAATTAGCCTTTTATTTTTTTTGTCACGGCCATGACAAACTCTGACAACTCTGTAAATGTCTGATCTTAGAAAAAGGCAGCATTTTGTTAAATTCCCTTACAGATAATAATCTCAGGTGTCCTTTTTAGCATAAATTTGTTTAGTATTGTCAGGTTATTCATCTTGTGCTAGACAAACAGCTAAACAAATATTTATCCTTTGTTCACTAAATAACTAAATACATATCACCAACTTAATTTTAAGCTTCTTAACTAAAGCTGTTAAGTAAAACACGTCTTTGTTTCGATCGCGAAACTTATTTCATTCCAGACTTAAGAGCAAACACTAACATCAAGACTAAAATAAAATTAAATAGACTAGCGACAAAGACAACAGCTATTTATTATACTGACACTTATAAAAAAACGCAATCGCGCGAATTTCAATTTCATCTACGATTTCTTACTTATCTCTAAAAGCTTACAAACAAAAATGGCGTCGTTAAACCAAAACCAAAAACATTTGACACTTTCATTTCTCTGCAAATGAAAAATAAAGAGGCCACGGAACGCCTAGCGAAGTCATTGCTGAACGAATTATGCTCTTAAGTAGATAATAAACGCGGCAATACCGCTGCGACATGCGACACGACGCGTCCGACACTACTCAGTCGCGCGACATAAAAGCTTTGGACGAAATATAGCGTGCGTAATTACAGCCCGTTGTCAACCCAGCTAAGCGTAAACAGTGAGACAATACTAAGGACTCTTAGACGAACAATGCATCCATCATGCAAATAAGTAGTAAAACGTAATGGAAGTTGTAGAAACTAATGCGAAAAGCTTGTTACGCTTATTTAATCGTTTGACTACACGAATAACAATTTTGAGGATAAAAATGAATATTCTATTAACGTACAGCACATGTAAAGGTCTCAATACACACATAGGCAACGCTTAAGCCGCGCCGAGAGAACGGAAAGCCCATGAAGAGCCAATAGAATCGAAAGGCTTCGATCCCTTACAGTTCCCTTCCCTTTATTTGTATAGTTTTCTTTGTGTGAGCTGCGCTTTTAAGCGTATACGTCTCGGCAATGTCGTGATACGTCATACTTAATCTCCATAAGTTTCTCCCCTTCTTATATTCTTCGACTTCCAACGCAGTAATCCGAGCGTCACAAAAGGGCATAATATGTTTCATCGGTAAATCCTTTCTACATAACAATAGGAGCAAACAGGCCGACTTCCAGCGCGCAGCGTACAAATCACATGGTACCGGAACTGCATACCAGCGGCCAATTATTTGACGAACAATACCGTGTTGATTTACTGTGTGTCCGTGAACAGTGGTGTAACTTGTGTATAGGGTTGTCAGACCTGTGATCTATATTGTGTATCGTCCACGACCGTGATAAAGGTCTCGATCCTCTAAAATTGGCGAGTATTTGTATATCCTCGTACGTTTGTACACATCGATTGTCTTGTCCTATTACTCTACCTTTGTAACTGAGATGTTACATGCATTAGACCCTTCATTCCTCTTAGAACGGCGACTTTTTGTTAGGAGCGTGTCCTCATGGGTTCGCGCCGGCAGCCCTGGGTGTATGTGGGTCGGCGTTGAGATAAGGGGGTCGCTTTGTTCCCGACGAGGAACGACGTAAATATAAATTGCGCTATAAATGTCAAATGGACACAATTGCTCAGCTGGTCCGTGATTTTAACCGATTAAAGTGGGTAGCTGGCCCTTCCTAGCTGGAGTTTTAAGTATTTTGAATCTGTGGGAAAATGCTGGCATTAAAAGTATCATCGCCTACTCCACGGCAGAGCGGGGGATGTTTAATCGAGTGTGAGTACCGCGATGTATCCGTGTCGCGGTTGGCCAGGCCACCGCTAACGCTTTAAGTGGTGCCCTGAATCGCTTTTGTTCAAATTTAACCGGATTTTTTTATGAAATAAAATTGACAACTTGATTATAATTGAACGGTTTCAATGTTATGGGTAAAAATAATTTACTACAGTCTTTTGAAGTTCTATATTTTTTCACCAATTTCCTAAAGCCCGAAAATATACCAAGCCAAAATCGAAATCACTGGCTCTAATTTATAGCTTCATCATCAGAATCATCATATTAGCATAATATTATTATTATTATTTTATCATTATATTATTATTAAGAAGAAGAAGATCATATAAGCCGGGAATCATTCACTGCTGGTTATGGGTTTCCTCTTTCTTTTGCCATTTTTCATGGTTCCGCATAATCCTCATTCAAAAACTAATATAACAACACGACAAAACAATGACCAAGAATCTCTCACTAGATGGCGCCACAGTATCTATAAAACCCATACATTTTTCGATGCTGAAATGCAAAGAATTTCACGAAGCAATCCGTACACTTCGGACGAAACGCGACAACTACAAAAAGGGGACGGCAAATATATCTGTACACAAAGGAATTTTTGTATAGGAACGTCTTAATAAACGATATTGGAAAGCTGTTTTAGAGAAAAAGAGATAAGAATAATGGGTTCAAGCAAAAATATTTACTGCATTTTTCTTTCTTTGCTATTTATAAATCTTTAGTGCCGAATTTAAACCCGATAATTGGGTTTAAAGTTACTTCTATTGATATATAAATCATCATCATCATATCAGCCGAAAGACGACCACTGCTTGACATAGGCCTCCCCCAAGCATCGCCACATTGACCGGTCCCATGCGTCTCGTATCCAGCGGATCACCGCAACCTTCACCAGGTCACCGGTCCAACTAGTGGGACGTCTTCCAACGAAACGATAGATATAATAACGATATATTTATATATTATATAGATAATATGCACTATATGATAAATTGTACACCAAGACTCTTTTACAAAAAACATACGATATCTACCAGACCACCTTTGAATGGACTGAAAGTACAACGATCGGTTTAAATCCATTTCTACACAAGTTGTAGAGTTATTTTACTACTATAAGCATGCATGTAACAATCATTACCTGTCATGTGAAGTTGTACACTATATATTATAGTAAAAGTTTCCATACTCATGATTACTTGCAACCCCTGACTATAAACCGCTGTATAAATTAAAACAGCAGAAACTTTAAAACTAAGGTTAAGGTTACACTAGTCGATCATTCTTCCATACAATCGTAGTCTGGCGATTACTCCACGGTTTGACGTACGTTCTTTGTACTCCACTGTTTGATGTTCGTTTTGATGTACGTTCAAAATAAAAAATTATATCAATTTGTCTCATCATTATCTAGCCCCTGTATGGAAACAAAAAAGTAAGCGTCGAAAGTTCCATATTGCAACACTAATTTTAACGCATCTTTGGGCGGAAATAAATACCATAAGAGGAAGGAAAATTGCAAAACGGCCTCCATACAGGGATAGATTAGTAATTCAACAATGCAAATAATTTTATTTTGAAAATATACATTTAGTCTTTTTTTCATGATATCTAGACTCCCAAAGGTCGGTTTATTAAATGTCACGCGCTCGTTTTCGTCCTAAATCATCATCCATTTCGATACAAATTTGGAATAGTGCTAATTCGTACGCGAAATAGCTTCTTACTGCTCATCACAACATCTATTTCTTTCGCACGTGTTGTCGAATGAGTTAGCATGCATTTTAACCTCGCGCACAAAATAGTTCGTGCCGTCGACTAGGGGCACCTTAATATGAATCGTTACGATCCAAACTCTTCATAAATTTTAAATCATGCATTCGATATTTCAATAATGTAACATTCTGGCATGCGATATTTCAATATTCCCATAATATCTTCTGAAAAGAACACGTAAAACAGAAACTTAATCGCATTTCACATAACACTAACTTAAAAATTTTCGTAAACAAACTAACTTAGAATATATTAAATCGTTGCCAAATAGTATATCAAAAAGTTTTAACTGCTGGCAAAAATTATGACTAAGTCCCACGATATATTATGCCGAACTTATCTTCGGATAAACGATCCATGTGAAATATTATCTGAGGATGGAGGGTAGTTGAAAATCTTGTGTTTGGTGGGAGACTTAACGAGGATACGATGACTTTGCGACGAGACTAGTTTATACGTGGTCTAGTTTAAAAGATTAATTTCGAAAGCAGTTCCAGGATATAAATTACATGTGCTCTATATTCATATTGCAAAGGGATCACTCATGGATGTGATGGAGTATCTATGTTTTTTTTTTCACTGGTGTTTGATGGACGAATGCTCTCACCTAGACCGAAAACCCGTAAAACACAATTGTAAAGATTCTTGATGATCGCCATAAATTAAAAAAAAAAAACGACAAATTCTACACATCCTCAACGTTATATATTTATATAAACACTCGAACTGCAATTATGATTAGGTATAACAGTGATTAGTAGATACTAAATTCATAGCCTAATCACATCATCATATGGTAAAATAAGTTATTATTTTTAAACAAGCTTTTTCGTATTCTTCTCAGTAAACCCTTTCATTTACTAGTACGACATTTGGGCCGTCCGCCATATTGGATTTAGAATGACGTCACTTAGCTAACCATACATTGCCATCCAAACAAAACGTGTATGCAAAATGTCGTCTTAATTGGTGTAGGATAACTGCTTTAAAATTCAGTTGCAAGATTTGACCCGAACACACTAATTACATACATATATTACATACATTGCAAGTTAAATAAAAGCTTGTAACTCACTAACCATAATTATGATTAGGTATAACACTGATGAGCAATTTCTAAATTCAAATAAAGAATCTGCTAAACACATCATCATAATTATGGCAAAAAAGTTTTTATAAGTAAGGCCCCTATGAACTCGTTTGCAAAGTACAGACATAAAAGAATTCAATTCAAGTTTATCATGCCATTTACTGTTTACTTGATCTAATCTAAAATATCTAGATTAACAAAACATCCTTCCTGCTCCCTATAAGAACACTGCACATAACTACACCAAACTCCATTAATCCGCTCCCGCTACCTCTTATTACCCACTCCGCACCCCACTAATGCCATGTAGAGCCGGTCATCACTTGCAGCGACGCGAACTACGGAACTTTTAGCGATTACAATCAATTATATACACGCGCCCGCTACGCTACGCTGTGTGCTACACCTAATGGCCTTTGGTTCACACATGGCTTTGTTTTTAAAAGGGTTCCGTAGTTTCTGCGGAGAAATGGCAATTGTTAGAGTAGGACACGCCTCTTGCATAATATGTGTTTGCTTTTAGGACCAGCTTGGAAGGTTTTACAGGAAAAATAGTATTGTTAATCCCTACAGTGCCACTGTTTTATTTTTTAAGGTGTATGAAAAAGTACACCTCTTGCATAATATGTGTTGCATTGGCGTTGTTGCCAACGGTGTCAATATTTTATGTTTAAGTTGAGAATTAGAGAGAAAGTAAGAAAGATTTTTTTTTTATTTGTGACCCGCACTGGCAACACAAGGCAAAACACAAACAATAATAAAAAATAAAAATAATAAACCTCGAGCGAGACCAAAAAGGCTCCTATCTCAGCATGTGCAACGATATTAAAATGAAATAACGCTGTGCTACCTGCTGAATTACCTTCCTGTGGGACATTTCAGTCTAATTGAAATAAAAAAGAATACAATAGTCTTATTGCCACGAACAAAGGGCCAGTAGAATTTCATCAATCTGTCATTGAAATATTTCGAGAAACGATTGGTAAATCATGTGAAGAATGATATGAACGAAAAGAGGTGGGTAGGATGATAACTTGTCGCATCCAACAAAGTTTCGAACAAAGGCAGGCAGATGATAATGTCATTGGACACATTCTGCAGTCTATCTATTTTGAACTAACAAACTGGAACCTATTGGACAAGATAATCGCAGAAGCAGAAGCTATTGGGTACTAGAGTTCTGTTTGCCTAATGACCTTTGGTTCGTACATGGCTTTATTTTTAAAAGGGTTCCGTAGTGTCTGCGGAAAACTGGCTTTGCGAGAGTGGGACACGCTTCTTGTATAATATAATGTGTTGCTTTTAAGACCAGCTTTGGCGTTGTTGGGAGATTTTGCAAGAAAAATGCAATTGTTAATCCTTAGTGCCTTTGTACAGTGTATTTTATTTTAATTAAGGTAGGGATTCTGTTCAGCTAGTTAGTTTTAACTTGGAAATTTATGACAAAGGAACTGTAGTATTTCACCCGACCGATAAGAAGAGTTATATGTTTCTTATAGAATTATTTGACTGTTATATTAAGCTGAAGAACTGCAAAATTTGACAGACATATTGCAAGCACAAAAGCAGACGTTATTGGATTTCTGCATCAGGTTTTTCGAGTAGCAGCTCGAAGTCTGGCTTTGTCCCCGGTTCTTGGTAATAGGCTAGCTCATGTTAGATGGTATATAAATGGCGAACTATACGTATACTTCGGCTTAAGCCTTCATCGAAAACATTCTTGGTGTTTTGTTATGTTTTCGCCAGAAGTTACTACTTCAAACTCCTCATGTATTGCATACTAATGAACAAACGACCATTTTCATAAAATCTAAAGTAAAATAAACACAAAACACATCCCCACAATAGACGAACACGAAGACTTATTAGCCTCTAGAACTTGTCACGACTAAGCGACTTCATAACGACACATCAATTACGATTGACAGCCCGACTTCAAACTAAAGACATCGACTTTGACTAACGACGTTCATAAGTCAGCCATTGTCTCTGGTACCGCGATGAGTAGGTCATGATCGGATTAAGTATATAAGTACCTTTTATTTATTGAAATAAAGGTTTCTCTTTGTTTTAGGTTTGAAAGGATGGACGTGTGAATACAGATGAGTGATGTTTTGTCTGTCTAATGAATGCGTTTAATTATCTTGAGAAAGTTATTCGTTTATTTGAGGTGTACTGTTTAGCTGGTAAGACAGTAAGATAATCACAATAAGGAAACATACTAAAATAATAGATGTGAAATATCATACTAATATTACAAATGTGAATGTAAGTTTGTTTGTTACGCTTTCACGCAAAAACTACTGAACCGATATCAACCGAATCATGAAACTTTGTTCATATAATTATTCTTGGAGGTATTAGAAGTAATATAGGATACAATTTAATAAAAAAAAATGGTTTCACTGCGAGCGAAGCCGCGGGTAAAAGCCAGTATCAAATAAAACAATTGAAGTGGAAATGGGCAGGACATTTAATAAGAAGTAAGACGGGGAAATGGGCCAAAGAAGTGACAGAATGGTTTCCTAAATAAAAAACAAGAAGAAAAGAAAGACAGTATCGTAGATGAGAAGATGACATCAAAAAGGTGGCAGGAATGATTCGGACTAGGAAAGGTAGATGTCGATGCTTACGGAGAGCACTTGGAGAAGCCTATGCTGAAAAGCAAAACAATCGGGGAACCCGTGACAAATAAAGAAAACTATAAAATAATTTAAACATTCCTGTAGTAATAAGTAGAAATAAGATTAAGTGTAATTGTAAGATTGTAAATAAAGGCTATATTATTATTATTGTTTAGCTGGTATGTTTTTTTTTATATCCTGTCACTTGACCACTATCTCACCTGATTTTAAGCGATGGTGTGGTCGAAGGTGAAACCCGCTTGCCTAGAAATAACCAAAATTCTTTAAGTCAAGAGTGAATACACTCTTGACTTAAAGAACCCTAGATTGGAGCTGTCGGGAAACACAGACTCCGGCATCAATTCCACTCCTTAGCTGTACGCATAATAAAAGTGTTTCCAAAACGTTTAGTGCGTATGGGTGGGATGTCCACCATGTATCGACGGAGCATCGCCGCACGTCTGGTAGTCCGATGATGAAACGGGCTAGGTGGAATTAGATCGTGCAATTCTATCGCACACTCCCCGAAATATAACCGTATTTAAGCATATACAGCTTAATGGTGTTTGTATAAGATTAAGTAAGTTATACATATTTGTTGCTCTGCTTGTCTTGTAAGTACGTGACGTACCAAGCGTCGTCGAATCGCCTAACATAATAAAATATAATCTATTCTATATATTGGACTATGTGTTGAGTTGAGGGCAAATATAGATGTATGGAAGAAGAAGACACGCTGCGTCGACCCCAAATAAATTGGGTTTAACGTTTCCTGTGAATAGGATGTGGATCCACCCGAAACGCAATGACTTTTCTATTGTTTTGCTAATTAATGGCACACGAAAGGTTAAGGATGTAGAATGATCTATTATCTCTACTTATAGGGTGCTAATGAAATGAAAGATGGATCCAAAGTAAACTCTGTTCAGAAATTCCGTGAAATCATATCATTAGACACCAGAAGATTAGAGGCCCCTTTGGTACCTATCCAAATTATCCGCCCTGCTAATGCAAGAGCATATACGCATTACTTACGTTTAAAAATAACCACCAGCTGACCACAGCCCATCACTCACGCTCACAAATTACTGGCAATTGAACCACAGCACCAGCTGACAAATTCCCACAGAAAAAAGCTATAGGCATCGGTCAAAAACTCATTCAGCCCAGAAAGACATTTTATCGTCAATTTTAGTCACTTCAAAGGCACACCCCTCATCCCTCAAAAGAGGGTTTATTTTATTATAGAAGATAATTATTCGACCGCTCTTAATGTGGTTATGAAAATGGATGGTCAAAGACTGTTTTTTTTCGCGAGGTTATGGAGATATCTAAATTGTTGGTGAAAGGTCGCATGATTGATGTAGGGTTGAAAAATATATATTTTCTTCTTCAGGTAACAATCTGGAAAGAAGGTCACACACAAGTCTATCAGAAATAAGAACTGTGCATCACACAATATATTTTTTATGCCACAAATCAGTCACAAGTACCATTATAAAAGGCATGTTATCATATGCCATCGTAAAACACGACTGTCAACTTTCTAAAATATATTTTTATCGACTAAATCAAAAGTTAAAGTAAACCACCTAAAAGATATTGCACCAAGCAAATAGATCCTTTCACATAACTACAGAAAATAATTTATTTAAAAAAACCTAGGCAACAATTTCATACTGAACACTTTCACGTACCTAATTAAGAACACGGGCTAAGCACAGACTCTGCTGATGCTAATAACGGTACCGCCGTTAAGACAATCGCTGCTCATCGAGCTGATGCTGCTACATAATCGAGCATTATTTTAATCTCTTCTGCTGAGTTGAGAGAACATGTAGATGGTATGGAATCAATAGTGGGTGCCTTAGGAAATTAAAATTTTGAAGGGAAGCACTTATTACATGAATAGATTTTATAATGAAGTAGGGATATAGATTTTTGAACTATTAGTAGGTACAAGGATTTACAATTGGCCGACAGAGAGAGAAAGTTTTGGACTGAAAAGGGACCTGTAAGATGACAAAAAAAACAAAGATTGAAAAAAAGTAGTCATGAATCATCAGTCAAAATCACCTGGCCATTTTATTTACTACGGCGAATATTATTGTCTTGTTCATTAAAGCTAACGAGTACCTTAAAAAGAGGAATTAGTCAATATCTTGGTTATAAATCCAAATGAGTACCATTTGGATTTTAATTCCACACCTGTTGACAACAAAATAAATTAAACCATTTAAAACCTCACTCACTAATGAATGAAGCTATTCAACACAATTAAAGAGTGCAACCAAGATTTAAACGAATTATTTTTAGCAGTGAAGTGCACATTTTTGTCAAATAAATAAACAGATATATCACTCAACTTGGGATTATCGTAAAAGCCAATGCAAGTAACATTGCAACAGAGATTATCGCGCCATTAATAAAACTGAAGAATGTTAATGTTGTTTACAATTCTCATAATGTGTCCGTTTTTGTCAAACAATATCTAATTATAAATATTGCCGGTCGCGCTGTGGTCGAACTTCGAAAATAAAACATTACTTTTTGCACTCATACAACTCATGCCTTTTTCTAATGGGAATCCTAACATAGTCCTTTTGCTCAAAGTCCGTTTGTATACACACGCCGGTTTTGTGAGTACTGTGCTCCTGACCTTTCAGCACTCCTCTATATAAACTTTCAAGGCGCACTTGCGTGAAAAACTAAAAATTTCATACATAAATGTCATACATAACACGGTGTTAGCTACTAACTCGGATTTAGTTAGATAACGCACAATTGCGCAAGTAGGCCAAATTTCAAACTTCTCCGTGCACATAATAAATATCCTTACAAAAGGATATACTTACGTCTTCACATATAATTCGCAGTATATAGATTTAACTACATTAAGTGGAATGAAGCAAACTCCTGCCAATCGAAGACATTTTCAATCGCTTGAGACTGAAGTCAGTTTGAGTGAAGTAACTGGATTACACGGTATTACTGGTAGACTATAAGACACTAACTTGATTGTTCAGCGAACAGTACTGCTTATCGCGTTAGGAGTTGCTCAATCCGATACAAAAGATTTTAAAATTGTTGTTTCTGACAATTTATTAATTCATCAGTTTAACCTTGCATTGGAACGCCTTGCAACAATTACACCAATGGAGCACAAACAAGCACTAATAACAAGTTCAGGTTTCTGCAAAATGTTTTCCTTTGCCGTTGTCAGCAATTTACCAAGATAAACTTAGAAAGTGCATTTATGTAGGAATCGAAAAAGTGACATTGGTACTTGTCCGGTTTTGAACAATAGACGCTATAATTGTTGTTCCTGACAGCAAATTTTCTGTTCTTCACTATTCTATACAATAATTTTTGACATTAAAATCCACACTATCAAGCAAGAATGCAAAAAAACCTAACGAAAGTAAAAAATAACGAATACAGAACGCAGACCCCACAAATGAGCCGACAACATTAAGAGGAAAAACAAATACAAACACATTACTCCACCATTGGAATCCTAATGTGGTTTAACAGCCAAACCTAATAACACTCACCCCAGCACAAAAGAGGCGAAAATTTAAAATTTTAATAGCACGCCACAACACTCTTGACGGTAATTTTTCCGACAATGACTTGCGGATTGAGATCATTTGTTTGGCAAACGGTGTATTAACTCGGAGAGCTAAAATGTTCGCTAATAAACAAGGCGGAACAAGGAGTTTTGTTGCAGAGTCATCTCGCGAGAGCGGGTTGGAACTTACGACTTGCAATTATAAGTGTAATGCGAGATGATGGATGGATCTGACTGCTGCGGTCTCGAGGGTTAGGTCTGTCGAATGGTGTAGATAGATCAAGAAGCTCTGTTATTTATTTGGTGATGTAATCTGACATTATATCAATCAATCTGCCTAGCCTTTTCCCAACTATATTGGGGTCGGCGTCCAGTCTTACCGGATTCAGCTGAGCACTAGTGTTTTACGTGGAGCGACTGCCTATCTGACCTACACAACCCAGTACCTGGGTAACACGGTACCCCTTGGCAAGACTGGTGTCACATCTCAAGCATCTGACTACCTGTAACGACTGTCAAAGATCTTCAAATGACAGCCGGGACCAACGGCTTAACGTGCTTTCCGAGGCACGGAGGAAACTCGGTATGTTGAAAATGGTCACCCAGCCACGGACCGACCTAGTCAAGCGTTGCTTAACCTTGAAGATCGACCCGTGCGGCTGTTATTATTTAGCCACGAGCTCCACAATCTGATATTTAATACGGAATAGTATTATTGAGTAAAGAAAAATTCAATCAAATGATTTTAATGAGTGCTATGCCTTGTGAATATACCTACTTGTATTTCCAGCCACTGTAAAATTATTTTAAGCACTGTAGCTGTCACAAGAAGGCACATATTCTTCAATAACCATTTACAAGCTGCTCAATTTAAATTTTCCTAAAACTTTAAGCCTTTTAAGGCAATTTTCATGGTTTTCAAATACTAAAAGCTATTTAAAGCGAATGTCGACGACCATCTCAAATTAATGGGTTCGGAACAGAACTCTAACTAATAAATTTGCAGTGTCAAAATGGCAAGGTCTTTCACAATAAAATAAAGCCTTTTATTCTTCCCAAGGTTAACCTGACTTGCGCCGACAATAACCGCTGCCTTCACCCCGAATACATTTGTATGATTAATTGTTTTCACCCGTAGTTGTTTTTGATAGATTTCATGCTTTCAACTTTAATTAATTTCGTCGGAATTGTTTTTTAAGGATGAAAAATTGAGAAGTATTTTGTAACAACAATTTTGAAGTAGACGAGCTGTAAGTCACTGAATTTAATTATGTACAGTACTTCGAGGAAATACTTCGAGAATCAAATCAATTTCCATGAAAGCGACTTTCGGAAGATAAACCAGAAACAAACTGCTCAGGAATTGACATTACACGTGTCGCAAAAATAATTGTACATAACTTACCATCAAGCCGTGATAGTATTCCCCGAAGACTGTATTACTCGAAGAGTTAGGCCACAGGTATTATAATACTAGCATATAGATGTCTCATCCCGTACAAAGAAACCGTGCCGAAGAAACTAGCATTTTTCGTCTGATTATGCTGATTATTTTTATAAGTACTTCGACCACGTTCGAATCCTTTCCACGGCTGTAGATGGTTGTTCCACTGACTTGCAAGTAAAAGGGTTTTCTCGAACCGTGACAATTTTACAATACAAATAAAAAAATCGAGTGGCCTGTATCAAAACTTTTAAAACCGCGCCATCTACTGGAATCAATTTTAAATGATCCGTTCAAATAATCTTTGAAATTTGAATTAAGAGGCCAATACGAGTAATCCATAATTTTGTGCTTAGGAGAGTTGATTAAACAAGAACATACAATTTTTATGTTCATTTCTAGAAAATGTTTGTTTAAATAGGGGAGAGCGTATTGCCATCAACCGGGCACATAACTGTACAACTGTAAAAATTATAAAGAAAAGGAAGCAAGCAAATCTGACTCTAAGGCACTTGTTCCACCGCCGACGATAGAATACTCTTTATTATGTACGCCATATAATTTAAAGAAAGTATTGAAGAAGTAAACTTTACACTAGGTGACACAATGGGTGGCTTTATCGCTAAAAGCGATCTTTTCAAGAAAACCTTTGGATGGATTTAAAAATGAAATAAAGTTAGAAACTAATAACGGTTTGGCGAGTAGCGAGTGTGTAATTCCGATAGTTTTGTCGCTCGGCTGTAAGCGAGTGTTCTTGTGCGTTGGGTGACTAATCGCACTACTCGCTCGGGACGGCAGCCCTGTAGGGGAAATGCCAGGCCAGGTAGAAATGACCGCTGGTTGGTCTCTCTGCGTGTGTTCTGACCACCAAGCGAGCAAGCGAGCATATCTGAGCGAGTATAACTTTTAATAACCCTTGTCGCCAGCCAGCGATCAATTATTACTATATGTGTATCTTTTATTGGCACGGAATCTTATATCTTTTGTACGTTACTTCAGCGAGTAAATAGTCGATAGCTAATCGCTTAATCATCGGCGGTGGGACAAGTGCGTAAGATCTGAAGCTACCAACGAAAGCATCGCGTTAGCGATTGGAAAGCCGTCAAAAATGTATGGGATTGCGCTATCGAAATGTCATGTGAACAATCCCTTATATTTTGGCACTTCGACCATCGATCGCCTTCGCCGTTATAATTACACCTTGTCGAGACTCCAAGACTGCCATATATGCCAAAGCCTTTACTCGGACCAAAGTTAGGACTAACCAGCAACATGATGATGATATCTTCTAGCCGCTTTCGGCTACAGCGACCCCATTCCTAGACACTTGATTGTAGTTGCGAGTACAGGTTTGCTGCCCCATTACGTGCCTTTATGTGACTTGCATAGACAACTTTGTCCGGACAACTCCGGGCTACCACCACTGAAGACGTGATAATTTGTAGCTGTCAGTGGTCTAGCTTTCAGGTCGTCGCGCTTTTAGTGTAATTCCGACCTCCTTCTATCCGCATTTTTTTTTTTAAACTTTGCCTCTCACTAGGAATTTCTTCCTGTATCGTTGGTGCGTTTACAAACATATAAACTCACATACACAACACCCAGAGCCGGAACAACTATCTGTAGGTCATACAAATATTTGTTCCGTGCGGGAATCGAACCCGCGACACGCAGCGCAGCAGTCAATCGCTCAACCACTGCGCCAAACGTGCGCCCATGCCAGCGCAAATGCCAGCAACATATCAAAACAACAAAGACAGAGATCCTACAACACATAACCGCACAATTTCCCAATAATTCCCCCTCAAGTCCTCAAGCTATCAGTAATTTATAAGTTAATAGCACTTAATTCAGCCATTGATCGCGAAACAATAGTTGTCAGTGGACAATGCAATGCATACGATACGACGGCCATTGCTATAAACTGTTTTGCATCGATCCTTGTGACCCATATATTGTGGATGTCTGGTTGCTAGATGCGGTTTGCTGGTGGACTGTGATGTGTGAGATGTGATTGTGATTTGAATAAGATTTAGGGCTCGTAAAAACCTAACACCAACCTAAAGTAAGATGTAAATTTTGCTTGATAGGTAGTCCCGGCCAAAGAAAAGATGCAGTGACGGTGATGACGTGGCAGGAGACAGGACGGTATGAAAGAAGTAAACGCCGACCCCAAGTAACATGGGACAAGGGCAAGCAGATGATGTTGATGTAATTTTTCATCTTTGTATTCAAACGCGGTTACTCACTCACATGAAGTAGATCATAAACATACCTGAAAAAGAAAAAAAGAACAATTTAGTGATAAATATAATAATTATATTACATATTACACTATAGAAGGATATACACAGACGTTATTAATGATGTTTTTCAGAAAGGTCAGGTACGTAGTACTCACAACTGGCAAATTTGTGTGTACGTAAACAAAGCAAAAGGCGTATATAAGAATCGTAGGAGGCTTATTGTAGTTTCTGTCCGCCCATATAGAAAGAAGGCATGAATTTTATGTACGCATTTTACAGATGTACCTTGTAATAACTAATTTTGACTTCCCAATATTTTTACTACTTATGGTCCTTCGAGCAGGATGAATATCTTTGCACAACAAACTACGATGTTTGAGTGGCATATCCAGTAGCACCGCTCTCTGGTAATCACCGTCGCCCGTATGATAAACACGGGCCCCTGAATAATGAACGCGGCCTTTAGATCGCAACCGGCTATCAATTGTCTCATAAATATTAAGTTGAGCAGCCAACTACAACGGTCAGCCTTTACATAATTATTTTGAATTAGATAATTAGGATAGGTAGGTCTTTCGAGTTACCGTTACAATGTATGTATTGTCTAGACTTCTAGAGGAATAATCGCTTACTTAGGTGATCGTAATTTGTTGTAAAAAAAAATATACTGAGTCGTTTTTTAAGCTAACTGCGAGGCGGAAACGGGTGGCGTATTCATCACCGAGGAAATGTGAGCAGAGTGCTCCAACTGAATTTCCTTAGTAAAAAGTCATAATTCGATGTTTGACTCTCGCCTATTGCCTCCTCTATTCTTTGTCTGTTTGTCGGATTGCCTGTTTATCTGTTTGTCTTTTTAGTTGTGCACGCTTCGAGTAAAATGTACGACATCAATGTAGATAACTTTTATATACAAAAAATGAGCGTAACTTGAAGTATTACTTAGCTTTTGTTTCATCGCAATCGGTTCACTCAAAAGTTGATGAATTTAAAGTGTTCAAGAAGTAAAATATCACAACACGCAATTCAGATACTCCGACAGTTGAACTCCATATTCGATAGATGGAGTTATGCATTTGACGTCATTTTCTGAATGGCGGTGTTAAGATTCTCCGCGGAAGAATGACACAAGAAAAATTTGGTAGGTAGGTAGGGTAGGTGGTTGACGGGAGCGAAACCGCGGGCACAGATAGATAATAATTTAAAAGTATACGCGAGTCTTCAGATGCTCATAGA
Source organism: Orthosia gracilis (assembly GCA_947562075.1). Lineage (NCBI taxonomy): Eukaryota > Metazoa > Arthropoda > Insecta > Lepidoptera > Noctuidae > Orthosia > Orthosia gracilis. The sequence continues at coordinate 3,065,423 of OX387270.1, read as the reverse complement.
CACTTCGAACTTGTGTGTGTTACGCAGTAAACAAACCAAACAAATAAATCTTCTGAAACCCGTTTCAACAACACTGTATACTATTATCTCTATTGCATATTAAACCTCGTTGAATAATGAAACCAGTGCAGGCTATCAATCGCTTCATAAATATGAAGCAAAGCAAATGTCGTCGGTCCAGACGTGTTGTTTCAGCAGGTCGCTGACCCTGGGATAGGGTTAGCTGGTTTTCAAAATCAAGTGTTAATTGGGACACCTATTGTAGCAGGTGTTGTAAAAATAAGTGAAGCATGGTCAAAGCGGGAGGTTACATTACGATCGGCCAGACATTTTTGTTCCAAAATCACTGTATTTAAATAATCAGATTCTGTAAATAATCTTACTGCAAAGCAAAGACCTTTTCTCAACATGCTACACGCACTATGGCCATGTTCTGTAATAAATATATAGTTTCCGTGTGAGCAATGCAATGATTATTGTTGCACTGTCAAAACGGGCATTCGTATTTTGAAATCACCTCAGGTCTTGTCAACTTAAAAAGCCGGTCAAATGCGTGTCGGGCATCGCACATTTAGGGTTCCGTACCTCAAAAAGGTAAAAAAGGAACCCTTATAAGATCACTCTCTTGTCCGTCTGTCTGTCTGTCTGTCTGTCTGTCTGTCCGTGTGTCTGTCTGTGTAGTCTTTGGAGCAAAGACTACTACTAAAAACAATACATTTGTCAGAGGATACCTCTGCAGCCGAACTAGGTGAGAGCCTGATTTCGGCATGCAGGTCCACCCACAGGAACATTTACGCAATAAACTTAGTTATTACTATTTAAAATATCTAATACAAAATGAAGGAAGACTGCTATGGATAGCGCAGCGTTAAGAGAAAATCGTACCCAAAGACATAGAAATGCTATATACCAGTGGAGAAATACATTGGATCAAACAGGTATTACATTGATAACCCACTTCATTCAACTGCATGCAATTCCAACCATATGATAAACAAAGCTACTTCAAACCGACTATCTCTTAAATCTCTACTTCGTTAACATCAATAGTTTCCGATTCTTGTTCTTTCCGAATGAAACCGATTCGATTAAAGTTACTCCATTAGTCGGAATAGATGTCGTTTACGAAATGAGTTATGATCTCCAGTATATTTGCATCTATGATTTTATCGTTTAATGCAAGTGGTATTGCTAATTTGGCTTTGAGTAAGTCATCAATCAAGTTTATTAATGGCCCTTTAGAACTTTGACAGTTTGAATTTAGGAACGGGTTATGGGTTACTTAACCCTGTTTAGTATTGATTAGGTTCTGACAACGGCTTTACCCGCTTGAAAGAAGGAAATTAGCCCAAAGAGAAGTTTTTTCGGGATAAAAGGTATTCCATGTCTTTCTGCAAGTTACAATCTTTCTCTATACCAAGATTCATTAAAATTGGTTCAGCGGTTAGGGGTGAAAACGTAACAACCAAACATATAGACAGAGTTAGTTTCACAGTTATAATTAGACAGTTAGAATCACCGTTAACTTCATGTATCTGGCTGGGATACCTATTGAGATTGCTAGAAGCTTACGAATCTTTGTATACGATGCCTTTCCTGAGGAAAAGTCCTGTGAAAACTGCAGATGGCGCTGGAAAAATTGATATGACGTAAAAGTTAGAATTGTAATTGAGAACATGATTAACAGAACTTAAATTACAGCATAGTGCAATGGAAAACTATGCTTCCTTTTTTAACTTAAACTCCCACACACTGGCACATGAGTTACTACTCGAATTCCGTATTCAAATTCGGAACACAAAGAAAAAAGAAAACGAACTGAAAGCAATTATCGTTACAAGTTTTATTGCAAGTGAGACGAAAGTTACATATGACAACCCTACACTTGTTTTACTATGAATAAATCTATTTGCATAGGAAACCGGGAGGCACAATAAAGATATACGTTATTTATGGCATAGAGTAAAAATGTTTTTCATGTTGACGCAAACGCCACTCCGCGTAAATCAAATTCGTAAGCGCAATATTCTTGATGTAACGTCTGTCGGGCCCATAATATTAAGTTTACTTACAAGTTTTGACGACCCTAGTCCGTCATATTATTAGAGACGTACATATTTGCTATCGGTGTTTTACGAGAAAAGTAAAATTTGCAAGTTACTTACTCAGTGTTCAGCGATTTTGTAGATGTATGAGTTATGTTTGGAAATGTTCGTAACCTAAATAAGTTATGAATCTGACGCTGAATAAAATTTATTTTGTCTGTCTGCGATTTAGTTTATGACCCTATTCATGTTACAAGCTTATTCACTTGTCTCTTGATTTATTATTCTATTCTACCTGCAAATGAGGTTATTCTTTGCAGCTTTAAAGTAATAATATCGGTCTGAAACTTTTCCGGTACTGGTCTAAGACGTTTACACATTTACAGATTGGTGCAAATAGTTCAAAATCTATACGATATATATCTTAGGCATCCACTGTCATTTTGTATTTAGCATAACTTCATCACCGTCATCATAATTATGTCCAGCAGTGGACGAAAGTATTTCGGCTAAAATTATGGGGTTAAACGATTTAAGCCTAAACACGTCCACTACTGGACATAGTCCCCCAAGCGGTGCCACATCGATCAGGCATGTGCGTCTCTCTCTCTCTTGTCCTTTCTTATAAATTGCCAATGTCACATCACATCGGTACCTGCAAAATCCTTTACCCTCCACCCACTGCCACCCATAATAATTTATTCAAATAAACGGAGCAATACTGCCTCGAATACCGAAAGGGTTACGGAACTTGCGTGAGAAGGCATCGTCTTGATGATCATTAGAGGACTAATGTACTAAAATTATAGGCCCACACAAATTAAGGTAGGCCTAGTCGTAGGACGTTTATGCGTATGTTGTTCCTGTAATTATTGCTAATTAGAGGTTGGTAATGGGGAGGTAGAAGCTTTTCAGCAGTTGGTGGAGGTGTTTGAATGATTACTATTGATGGAGATTGGTAATAATTGCAGGGAGAAACTTTTGCTTTAGCTTGATTTGTACTGAAGTGACGACTAAGCCTCATGGGAAGAAGAAGACAGGAAAGGACAAGAAGCTGGTTTATTTTGAAAGACCACTGGCAATAAACAGAGACATGGAAGGAACATACGTATGAGAAATTCACAGTTTATTTATATGTACAATATTGTTTCGAGACGTAATTAGATTAATTTTCAATATTTTTTTTTTGGTTCATGTTCTGTTTAGGAAATAGACAAACTTTTATAGCTACCGCTTAACATAAAACAGGCAGTCAATATAGAAACAAATCAACAAAATAATAAACATCCATAATCCAGCCAGTCGTCACGGAAACGCAATGAAACACACGTCGTACCTCCATCGCGCATCGGTGCCAAATGTCACCGAGCTCCCCCCATCCGCCTTACCCCCACCACTTGCACGTGCAAGCGCAATAATAGCTGTAATATCGAAGCCGATTTAACGACATGCAATGAAACACGGACAGTGGAGGGTTAAATGTGAAATGTCCTGTATTGTTTTAACCTTTAAGCTGGATGGGGTTTTGAATTATTGGTAGGGGCTGTCTGGGGTTGTAGAGGGCTATTTTTAATTATAAGGTTTTGTTATTACTATTATTAATTGATAACAGTTAAAAAATGTAGCTCATTTCGATCCCAAAGAAACTAAACATTTTACAACTAAACCACAAAATTCAACTCTCAAATACTCACTCCAAATTCAAACATCCAAACGAAACCAATCAGACATCGCAAACTTACATCTAAAACGTATCAAACATTCAAGTCAACCCGAAAATGCGCGGTCAAAGTCGACCGCAAAATAAAAAGCCGCAGCGACTGGGCTTTTAAAAGAAAACACCAGTTGTTAGGTGACCGCTAGCCGATCGCGATAGCCGTCGACGACGTTGTGGGGGATTTATCGCCGGCCAGCGCGCACACTTAAGTCCCCAGGAGCTAAAAAGGAAAGTTTAAAGTCGTCGCCATCGCAGGGTTAAAAGGCCGCTCGTGTTGTATGTGTTTTTATGTGACTTGCGACGAATGATTGGAAAAAATGTTTTGAGGGCCTGATTTATATAGGCTTAGGTACATGGTTTGTAATAGGATACGGTTACTGGTTCAAAGTTTTAAGTAAGTCGTAACTTGGTTTAAGTTAAATAAAATATTTCGGGCTGGCAAGCGAATAAACATGAGTTTTATTAATATAAGCCCACTTCTTGATATATTTATTACAAATAACAACAACAATAATTGACACAAGAGTTTCAACTCTTGTTGCTAGTAATTCAACCTTTTTTTGTCCTTAACCCGATTGATTTGATTCATATCATTCCAGCCAAAAAAAATGTCTACTGTCGGCAATAGGACCCCCTAAATCGGCGTTATCGACTGATACGATATTTACTTGATTGCTAGTATACATATTTTTTTTTTTTTTTAATTAATCATTGCCCCACACTAGGAATTTTCTTCCTGTACCGTGGGTGTCAAAGTCAAATATATTTATTCAACTGGACTTCGTTTACAAACATGTAAACTCACATACACAACACCCAGAGCCGGAACAACTATCTGTAGGTCATACAAATATTTGTTCCGCGCGGAAATCGAACCCGCGACACGCAGCGCAGCAGTCAGTCGCTCAACCACTGCGCCAACCGTGCGGCCAAATATACGGCGATATCATAGCAGAATCAGACGAACTATATACACTTAAAGACTGGACTGGTTCACGATTGACCAAAACCGGCAGGAATGGAAAGAATTGCTTTGCCCTGTAGTGGGATAACTCAGGCTAAACATAAAATAATAAGGACAACATAGAAAAAAAAATTGTACGACTCCCAGGACTTGAATTAATTATGTATGACCTACAGTCCACAAACACTAGGTATTCAGAACAAATATCTCGCGTAGTTTATCGCATGTTTATGCAAATGTCTGGTGGCATTCAAATTCAAATACAAACGCAACACATTACCGCTGCACTTTGCAAAATAACACATAATTTATTGTTTCCAAATGTCAGTGCTTATTTGCCATTAGAGACTTGGAGTTATTGCCGGCTGTTAAAAATTACTTTGGCGGTCTTAGAATGTATAAGTTTATTTTCAAAACATTCTTATTTCATCTTTACATAACTACATACATACTTAATATATAAACAATGAAAATAAATGACATACGACAATCATGGCACATTATGTCAACGAATGAGCACGTTTTATTGGGTCAAGCAATGCATTCCACAGATGAGCAGCCTGTAAAAGATTTATCCATGAAAGTTGTGGAATGCATGTTGTCATAGAAAATCATGTAGAATTCTAAATTTTTCAAAGCCATTCACAACAGTTAGGAAACTAAGCGCAACTAAACAAAAAGGAACAATTCCCCAGCATCAATAACCACACGGCTCATTACGGAGATAATCGAGACGATAACACAAATGCACCGCGTCCACAACTGCCAAATATTTCAGATGAAAGATTGTGAGATGAATGAGACGCTGATGTTGGCAGCATTGGCTGCTGAAGCTTGTAGGGGTGGCAATGGGAAAAAAGATTTATACTTTTAAGTAGGTATAGATGTCCACAAAAGAACCGCAAGTTATAAAGATATTAAGTTTTTGACTATACCACTGCTTTATTATTAGTATATCAACTCTGGCATAGGTGCAAGTGCAACTCTAATTTGAAAGCAGGTACAGGTGCGTAGGTAGGTGGTTATAACATATGTAGTTATATGTAGTAAATACAGTAATTACATTCAGAGCCCGATATGTTCAAGAATGAAAATAACATTAAAAACGTTATCCAAGTGTTATCCAGGAGTTCTACGAAATGCCAGCAGAGTTTAAAATCCAAAATTATGAGAATATACATTTGAATCAATGTCAAAAACTTTTCGAATGTAAAGAATATAACTTAGAGTTGTTTTGACAGATTGCGACTGAAATACAAATGCGAACGTTCCATAAAAATATTTGTATGACCCCTCTGATGACGTGCTGTGTAAGAACAAGTAATATGAACTGAGGCCGACCACGGAACAACAAACTGTAAAGTATGAAATGACGTCTACTATCCACCAGATTGAATTTCATTTGACGTCAAGTAGTCTAGGAGTATGTGATACAGTCTGGGTCAAGATGAACGACATCTTGCTTGAGTTTTTAAGTCAAGAGTGAATAGGTTTCTTCTAGGTTAGCGTGCATGAGATAGTGGTCAAGCGCGAGCCCGTCCAAAATTAAAAACAAAAAGATTTAAATTAGAAATTTACATGAAATTCGTAGGAGCAGGTTCTATATCCAAACAACAAAAAGGTCCAACCCTGCCTAACTCTTCGGTGAATACCGGCGTGATGTAATGTTGCTAAGAAATTAAATAAAGCGCCTAAAAACTAAACTCATTCCATATTAAAAACTCTATTCTAACATTAAAAAGACCAAATAAAAAAAAACAAACGACTACAACAATTTAAATAAAGAACACTATCCCTAATGTTAAGGCCTCAGCACTATCAGACTTACGGCACTACCAACTTTACGAAACAAAAATGTTAATTAAATCAGCGCGAAATAATCCGTCAAGTGGATTATTTGAATGCATAGTTCGCGTGAACATCATTAAAGATTAACGCGGTATGTAGGTTACACGACGCACGCGACCACGTGGAAGCAGCACGCGATGCATGGTGATGACTTTGCGAACCAGTTTTGTACAAGAGTGATGCATTTTTTTTTCATATTTGGAGCGAAAATGTGTGGAAAGGTCTTTAGTCACAAGTCTATGAGGTAAAAAAAAATACTTAAAAACCCGACTGCTTAATAAGCGACCTAAAAAGATCTAAACATGAAGAAAATCAGTCGGAGCATACATATTCATGAGCTGACTGACCAAAACTATCATGTATCCTCCGACTGATTTTCTTCTTTTTTAAATCTTTTTAGTTCGCTTCTTAAGCAGTCGGGTTTTTGATTTTTAAAATGACTTTTTTATAATATGACCATCGCGGTCCGTAAGATTTAGAGCACTATTCTTAATTAAAATTTATTTAAAATATTTTTTTGTACTTGTTAATTTGGTTTTCTATTAAAGCGTGTTTTTTTATTTACTTTTTAAACTATTATTAATTACTAAATCCTTTTAATTATACATATATAAGAAACATTTAGTACGAACAGCTGACTTGATCTGTGAAAAGTATTAGGCAAAATATTGATTAAGGTTTTATTAGTAAAGTCATTTATTCCGTGTCAGGATTAGGAGGATTAATAATACACTAACAGGAATAGTACAGGCACAGATTACGAAGGATAGGATGGATAGCCCTAGGGTTTTCTTGGGTTGCCTCAACCTTCGAAACATAGACAACGCATACGCTAACTCACTGAATATAAACTCAACTTTAATCCGATCTCTTGAACGGGAAATTGATGTTTTATGTAAACATAGTATTCAGCAGTCGCTAGTCTAACATAAAATTTGTACTCTTATGTACTCGTATGCCGTAGGATGATTTGATAGTTCGAATTTTCACGAAAATCATAGGGATATAGCGAAAATACTATCAGTATTTTTGCTATATCCCTTTGATTTTAGATTAGACATCGGTGAAAAAATTTCTGAATCTTACTGAGAAAAGATAGCGTTTTTGCAAAAACACGAGTCGCTCGTTTTTTTGCAAATTTGAATTTAGATTTTGCTCATCCAGTGGCTAAATAGTTCAGAGATTGTTTTTAAACAAGACCCAATTATGTTTAACTCAGCGATTGTCTGTTCTGTTAAAAAACATTAGGTACTAAGCCAAGACCTGCACTAACACAACTCCTCAAAGCACAACACATTTTCACCACCATACAATTTTACTAGCTACACCAACCAACACATACCATACCATATCACCGATAAATCCTATCCACAAAATACCATTTAATTTCTCACTAACAATATGACAGCCCTGACTCTGAGATAAATTTACGCGATTCGGACATGATTAATGCCGGGCCGGTCGCCTCCTAGCCGATAAGAACTGCGATAGTCCTACATATAAAGTCCTCCCACTATTTAGTATAACATGCTTTAGTACGCTACCAGAATAAAATAGGGCATTAGTTGAGAGACCACTGCGAGTGCTAGGGTACGTAGATATGGAATGGTGAGATAAGGATGTGGTGTCGTATCTTAACGCCCTTTTAGCCTACGGGGCTGTGTATTTCCCTAAGGCTTCTTAAATTTTGATGGTAATCTGTCCGCGACAAAACTGAATGTTTTCAGTCTTATTCTTGTTTAAGTATCGGTTATACATATTTTATCCGCTCAGAAGAGACCTGTTAGTGTGGAGCACCGTCTCAAGATATGAGGCATTTTCTCTGCTGCCTAAACATCAATACCTGCACGCTCCTGGATCATACATCTGAGTGGTTCATTGTAAGACACAGATTTATTTTAGCTTAAACTCCTGAAAGCTAGAATTGACAGTGGAAACGCCAAAAAAGCGCCAAGACAACGAATCTCGACGAGTCAGAATTATTATACAATTATGTATTAGTAATACGATTGTAGTTTCTACGCACAAAGCAGAACGCAATAAAACAGTACATAAAGAAGTTATCACCCAGTATTATCCACTTCACAACCCACTTAACACAGAACACAAATTAATTATTTGCAATAAACTGCAATCGGCTAATAGTCGAAACATAAGAGCTCTCAACATTATCATTGGCACTCGACCTATTTTCAACAAACATTTATTCGAAAATCGAATGAAAAAATAAGTTCGCAGCTTCCCTTCGAGACGTCAGCACACAAAGAGATATACCTGGCGCGACAACAATACGTCTCTAACACAATGATCGACAGACGCTCCAAATATACATTTAAAAAGCCAAGGTGAAGGAACTTGGAGGAGGGAAAGAAATCTATAAAATTTTACCGTAGGCCGAGAAATCAGTAGGACATAAATTGTAAAAAGGCGACGTCGGAACGAGGAGAATCGTCAAATGGTGCGGACGAGATACATTTTAGATATGGATAGGGTTGCTAAGCGTTCGAACTTGATAAACTAGCTGGGGTAAAAGGAAAAGATTTCCTTTAATATTGGAGCTTGAGGTCGAACAGTTTTGATTTGGAATCGGAGAAATATAGGGTTTAGAGTGTCGGGGAATTCTTTTAACGGTTCAAGGATTTCAGTTTAGAACTTGTGGAAATGAAACGAGGTTCGCTCCATTTCATTTTAATGAAAATACCTTTCAAGGGCTGTAATTGGCAATTACTCAACTCTAAGTTTACGACAGTACTTGAACCTCATGATCAACAAATTGAACAAAAGTAAAAGATCTGTAGCATTGTTAAAGGAGCGTTCGCATTCTAATCACCGTCTCAATTTGTCAAAAACCCCTCTAATTTCCTTACACTTTTTAAAGTTTAAATGCTTAACACGTTTTGATTGTCGTAAAGTTACGATTGCGACTCAACTTAGAACGTTTTTTTAGTACAAGAATTGATATTCAATCTTCTTTCACACATCCCGCCAAAATACAATGTTCCTAGACAACAAAAAAAAAACAACAAAACAATAAACAAATTTTCGTTCAAGCGACAGCCCTACAAGCGGTAGTGAAACGCGCGTCGCTCGGAAACTCGCCAATGTAGGCGCGCGAGATTTATGTTAGAATCTGGTTACCGGTAATACAGCGTCGTTATGCACTGCACATGAACCTGTTTATGTTTATTTAAGTGCACAACTTAGACGATTTAATTTTAAGCTAGTATTTTGTTAATACGAGTACTTATTTTGTCGTTTTTATGGACCTTTTCATTTTGGAGGGGCATGCATCATTGCAGAAAACAGACGCCTAGGATCAGCAGTGCGCAAAATCGGACTGTGAATGATAATAATGATGTCATAATGCCGCTAAGGGGAGGCCTATGTCCTCCAATGGATTTATATCGTTTGAAAATATAATGACTGGGCCGATGAGACTAATAAGATGAGGTTACAGCCGTCTATTGAATAGATGCTTCGTCGTTATGCACTGCACATGAATCTGTTTATTTTTATGAAAGTCTACAATTTTGAAGGGTTTAATTTTAACTTGGTTGCCGAAAATTGAGGCAAAGTCTAACTCATCTGAACTCTGTCCTTTTTTCTTCTTTAAATCTGAATTTTTATCTTCCGATAACAGCAAACACAGCAGACTCGTGGCGGTTTAATAAAAAATGGAGAGCACTCATTTTACCCCATATGCGACTTATTTTAAAGCTCAATTATTTAACTGGTGGGAAATTCAGAAATACCAAATTTTTATTAAAATAATGTGAGCGTTTTAGTTCATATATTTGAACTAAGGTTCCAACATATTTTAATATTTTCGTATCAAACAAAGACTTAGTAGAACATTAAAGATTGTAATTTACTTAACGTATTTTCAATAAGATCTCTAATTTCTTTATTGTACACCAAAAACATAATTCAATATAATGTGATAATAAAGTAATTTACAATACATCAGTATTACCAGAGATTAATTAATTAAATAGATACTTACAAACAAACAATTTTACCTCTTATTAATATTATGTTTAGATTTCAATAACCAGCTTTCGGAAAACACGATTCCAATCGCTTAAGAACAGGACCATTTTTCTCAAATCATTAGAAATAAAATAAAATTTAATTTATTGCGCAGAGACAATAGGAAGATTTAACTAATTCCACATTCAATCCTACCACTATAATAGACGTGTAAGTTTGTGAGGTTGGATGGATGGAAGTTTGTTACTCTTTCACGCAAAAACTACTGAACGGATTTTGATGAAACTTTACAGAAACATAGCTTGTAAATCAGAATAACACATAAGCTATAATTTATGAAGATATTGGGAGAAGTACTAATAAAACGTGGGCAGCAAGTAATAACTAAGCCAAAACCCTAGTTCTTAAAAAAAGCTAATGGTTATAAAATTCCCTACGGATAGACAAATCTTTGAACACTTAAATCTGCTAAAAGGCGCAAGTACACGCGTCTCAAAAAGCTTAATCCGAGAACTCACACAGGGCAGCAATCTTCTTGTCATGGAGCATCGCCTCGTAACTCAGTGCTAAGCTGATAACGCCTGCTTATCTCGTGTGTCGCATGTCGGCGTTTTGTTTAGATATCGGCTGAAGGGGCGACTTCATATGTCCTATACTTATGAACTTGCCAATAAAAGAAGTCAAGTAGGGCTGAGGGGACACTCTGTTTGATAGAGAAAATAAATCAGGGATAAATTGATGATTGATGGCATGTGGCGACACTTGAGGCCTATGTCCAGCAGTGGACGTCCTTCGGCTAAAATGATGATGATGATTATTTTCAGCTTGTTCCACTGCATGGCAGACACCTTCCTTCCTGCACTGCTAATGCTACTGATGAGTTTGAGTTCCTGGATCCAATTCGTAGGTCGGATTAATGAGTATATACATTTGTAATTTCTCAGCAGGAGTGGAGATCGATATGGATTTTTGCCTGGTTGGTAGGCTCGCCCCGTTTCGAACATAGGATTAAGGCGTATATATTCCCCAATAATAACGTAGTAATGGCCATGCGCCCGCTCGGAGCCAAAATATCAATATTGAACCTCCTTTTGAACAGTTTTGTTTGCAAAATATTCTTTGATTTACATAATATGCTATTTCAGTTACGAAGAAATTCTAGCTATGAATTTTTCTGTGTAAAAATATTTTAAACATCCAAGTCGTTTTGGAGGAACCTATCCAAATGAAGCGAGAAAATATCGTGTTGTTTATTATTTTTAACCGATTTACAAAAAAGGAGGAAGTTCATGTTCGACTTCATGTAATTTTTTTGTATTTTCACCGATATCTCCGTTAATTGTGAACCGATTTTGAAAATTCTTTTTTTTTAAACTAAAACTTTTGAAAAGAACTTCGAAGATATACGACAAAACTCTTCAATAAATAACGGCAAATCTCCCGGGATTGCTGCAATCGCATGTTTGCTTATTGATTATTCCATTTCATAACATAACATCACGCCAGTACGCTCTTAAGCGCTACGCTGATCTCTCATTTCACCGGTTATGTTCAAGTTTCATGATATTCGGGTTATCTATTCTGGCGTTAAGGTAACTTACTAAACAACTTGCCTATTAGGTAGGTACAACTAAAAAGTGAAAAATAAAAACCTTTTTACAAAAAAATACTACCTACTGACTTCCAAATAAGAAAACTACAAAGTGAAAAATAACTTTATTTTTGGAATTCAGTGTCCATAACGCAAAAAAGTGTACCTACGAAAGACACCGATTTCCAAAAATAAAGTTATTTTCACTTTGTTGTTATCTTATTTGGAAGTCAGTAGTATTTCTTTGTAAAAAAGTTTATTTTTATTTTTAAAGTTAAACTAATAGTTACAAGAAAAAACCATGTTTCACAAATAATGATCATGAATCAATAATAAATTTCTTTTTTCAAACTTTTTAACCTAGCCATTACTAAGGAGTATGCCTCAGAAAGTAACCGTTTTATGGCACTAAATCGGTGGAAGGCCCTTAACGGTTTATCTATCAGGAAATTCTCAGTCAGGAGTCAGGATTTGTGCCCGGTTGATAATAATAAGCTCGCCCCTTTTACTTCGCAATCAAATATAAACTGGAGTGTGGTCGTGGTGCTGAACCCTTCAATAAAGGAGTGATGTAATGACTGTCAAACAATCAAATCTTTTTCAGAATCCTAAAAGATTAAATTAAAGTCACCGCTACTTAATCCATCGACTACTTAGTACTAAACAGATCCCTTATAATACCTATGTACTTTTTGGTCCTTAGCTGATAAGGGGCTTACGACTGCCATAAATCTTTACGGTACTTACTTAAGGTATCATTATTCAAATATTATACTATGATATATTTATATGATCGTGTCTAGATAATATTATATATGCCTACTTCAAACTTACGGCGTATTACGAACGTCCGTGAATGACTAGATCAGGGATCATCAATTTTACTTGTATTTTCGTTTGGGGCCGTTTTTATCCGACTACAAGGAAAGTATTATGTTTATCGCGCGTATCTTGTATGTATGTTTGAATGCATGTATGTAATATTATTTATTACCTCATATATTTCAAACCGCTAGAAGGATTTATAAAATTACTAGCTTCTGCCAGCGTCTTCGCCCGCGTGAATGAAGAAAATTATCCCAAGGGAACATATTGCCGGGATAAAAACCCTATTTGCTATTTCAGACTATAATCTATTTCTATGCCAAATTTCATCCAGATTCGTCCAGCCGTTTGAGCGTGAAGAAGTAACAAACATACAAACACACTCACAAACTTTACAAGTGTTCTTAGATAGGTAAAGTCAAAAAAAACAAACTAAGGTTTTGGGCGACATATTGTGCGAGTCAGAATGTTTTATTCTTCCAAACCCTTCGAGTGGGGTATCAAAATGAAGGGTTATAAGAGGTGATTACAAAAATATATACCACTTATATGTTTAAAAGTAACAGGAAAAAATTATGATAACTGAAAAGTTCAGGTATGAAAAGTTCAGAATATGTATGTAGGTATCCTCCGACTGCATATCATGTTTTTTTCTTCTGAAAGTTTTAGATGCACCTACCCTTCCTTCCCCCTCCCCGCCCGCGTCTACATCGTCACGTGTTTTTAAAATATAAATGAAGATTTCGATGAGATCTACGACTGTTAAGACAAAGTGCGGGATAAATGATTAAATTACTTACCTACTCAAGTAACACTAGTCAATTATATTGTGTTAAGATCAACACAAGATAGGTCGACGGTCCGGATCTGGACCGCGGTTCGCCATTTGGTGACCCCTGGACTGGACTGGATTTATAAACGCAAATGAAGCAAAAAAATTATGTAAGGGTCATAGCAGGTGGCGTTGTGTTTTCTGCCTACCCTTATGGAGTGAAGGCGTGAGTTTATGTATGTGTTCAAACTTACGGTATTAGTGCCAGTAACTATAGCGTCAGATTGTTATTGACCCTTGGGAACATACCTGAAAGAAAAGAAAACATATAATTAAAATATAATTCGGTAGTGCGATTAGCAAATATCCTGTTACTGTCTATCTTGAAGTAAATCATTATCAACATCATTTCAGCCGAAAGACGTCCACTGCTGGACACAGGCCGCTCCCAGGCGTCGCCACATTGACCGATCCCCTGCGTCTCGAAGTATAATACAAGTAAGCAACACATAGACAAAAGAAACAAAGATTTGTTATTTGTTAATATTTTTGCTTAATTTAGTAATTAATCATTAACTATATTAATATTGAAATTATCTCTGAAAATACCGATTATACCGAAATCTCTGAATATTCGTTTGGTTTATCGTTGTTTAGAGCTCGTTGAGATGATAAATCCTGTATGTTTTTGTTTAAAAAAAATATTGGAAAACAAAGGAATGAGAAGCCACCAAAGTCAGTTTTTTTTTTGTACAAAATTTTGATGATGATTTTTTTTTTTTTTTTTACTTTTGTTGGGTTTGCTCTTGACTCTAGTCTAAGTCAATGACAAAGACAGAGTCGACGATGGAGTGAGCTTACCCAGAAGAAGCCTGTTCACTCTTCCCATTGACATAATATGACTTAAAATTTGATTATAGCGTTTATTATTACGTATATTTTAGTAAAAAAAATACCAATGTATTGATAAATCAGATTTTCTTTAAAATTTCCTCATTTTTCCTATTACAACCAACTTGTTTTTGCGGTTTTGTACGGCACCCTTAATGTGCGAAGTCCAAAACGCACTGAGCCAGTTTTATCTACCTTGATTCTTCCATACCAACGTAAAAACAATATCTCCTTAAGGTAGCCAGAAAAGAAAGTAAAACTTCTGGATCAACCGGCCCAAAAAACTTGTTTTAAAAAGTGAAAAACTGGTCCTTCCTTATTCGGTGCTTCCAAAATGAAAGTACCGGAGGACCATTTTTTAGCTCGCACTCTATTTATTATTAAAATGTTTCACAAGCCTCTGAATTATCTATTAGCGGATCTAATCAAGTTCTAAAAAACTTTTACTTTAGTTAATTATTTATTAATAGAATATTTTTTGCTCTAAAATTTCCGTAGAGCTGAGGCAAGCTTCCAACTTTGGGTCTTCCAAGACTTCATGGGAATTTGACTGCAATAACGCACTGAGTTTCTTTTCATATAATCTGTAGATTAGCCGGAAAAATCGAAGGAAAAGGCATAATAGAACAAAGGTTAATTAAATTAAGTTAGTATTGCCACATAAACAGACATACATAACGTTAGCTAGATCTTGAATTATTTAGTACTCGACTTCGCTCGCGTGAAAGGTAGTTTTTCTTAACCAAGGAGAACATTATACTGGGATGAAAGCCTTTATGCTATTCCAGACTATAATCTAACACTGTGCCAATTTTCATCCAGATCCGTTCAGTCGTTCTGGCATGATTGAGTTACAATCATACATCTATGCATCCATCCAAAATTTCGCACTTATAATATTAGTAAGATTTCAGGACAAATGCAAAAATCTCTCTAGCTTTGCCCGAGTATGTTGGGTTTGGCCTTCATCATCAGCCTATTTATGTTCCCACTGCTGGGACTTAGGCCTCCATTATGTTAGAGGAAATGACCCGCAATCCAACACGTAGGCCCAGTAAGTAGATGTTGCATGTCTTCGAATTTTTGGTTCTAGAACATTCCGGTATCCTGACGATGTTTTCCTTCACCGTTTTGAGAGCAGTGGTGATAAAATAATTTACAGAAAGTAAAGCGCCTGCCTAGGTTAGGACCCACGACCTACAACTTGTAAGTCGCGGCCGTTACCACTGGGCCTCCACTGCTCTTCTGAACTCACTGCTGAACATAATCTTCCCCCAAGTGTCGCCACAAACACGCCCATCGACTTGGCCATCGTAACGACTGTCAAAGTTTAACGTGCTTTACGATACAAGGAGAAATCTCGGTATGTTAACATAGATACCCATTTAGGACAAGCAAAAGGCCGTTTATTTAAAGTTAAGTGGCTCAATAAAAATAAACATCCAAATAAACCTGACACTTTTACAATCCGCAGCTTATCGATCACCATACGAGATAATATTTACAGACATTGTCGCGACCTGTGCCAAGGAGTGAACGGGGCAATAAAAATAACAGCTTGAGGTGGGTCGGTGACACGTAGGAACTGAGCCGAGGTGACTATCACACCGTATGGCTTTTTTTTACCGACTTCAATAAAAATGAGGTATTCGACACGTATGTATGTATGTATGTTGGCATTGCACAACATTCACATATATATATTATATATTTCAGAAGTGTGTATATTTGTTTGTATGTATGTTTGTCCACGCATTTCTCCGAAACTACTTATCGGATCGTGATCATTCTTTTTGTGTTGGATTGAGTATTTCTCAACTTAGGGAATAATGCAAGTTTCATCAAAATCGGTCCAGCAGTTTTCAAGTATGGAGCAACCGAACTCCTTAGCGTCAAATAGCACGAATGTGTAAATTGAGTTTTTGATACACGAATGAGTAAGACGTCTCTATTGGTCAAATCTCATTGTACGCAAGGCATATTCTACACTTTGTGACATATCAATTGAAAACATTGCAAGAAAAAGACGTGCTCCATCGATGCCGAATAAATTAGGCTACCCCATGGCTAATATTCACAGACACTTTTGAATTGTCCAGGTGGGTCAGTAAAAAAAGGTGAACTTACATGATCCAAAGCGTTGATTTCTATGGAGAAGAATGTGCAAGAAACTCCACGGACAATCTTTCATCCAACTATAAAAATCATATCTAGGTTAGTTTTTTTTATTGTTGATAGGCTCGCATTTTACCACTATCTCACCTGATGTAAGCGGTCGACGGTGAAGCACGCTTGTCTAGAAGCAACATGTTCACATTTGACTTAAAAATAACCCGGGGTGGAGGGGGGAGGAAATAGTTATCAGGAAACACTGCGGCATGGGTTCTACTCCCTATCTATCTGTACCGTAAAATTAAGTTTTTTTTAAACGTTTAGTGCGTATATCTAGGATTTTTAAAACTTTAACAAGAAAATCGCAGATACAAAACAGCTTATAAAACCCCCGGTGTGACATCGGCCATCGTCCATGATAACATCGCACACTGGCGCAGCCCGCGACTCCGCCTGCCAAATTATTAACATAAACACCATGCGATGTCCACTGCATTCCTGCCTAGCCTGGTTATTGACTGTCGCAATTTTGTTCTTGGCGTGCGCTACCCTCCAATTTAGAATTCTATACATATTTTATCAAGATTCGTCGCTTTGGGAAAGGCAATAGTAAAAATATGCGGCTTGGTTAGATTTCCAGAAGTAGATTCTAGTTTTGCTTTCGTAAAGAGAAAACTTCAAGTTTTCTTGCCCTTGTTAAACTTGAATATTGTGGAGACCTGTTAAAACTGTATTGTACAATTGCTCCAAATCACGGCAATTATAAAATAAATTAACGAAGACTTATTACTTTTAGAGTCAAGATTTGTTTCCGGAAAACGGCTTTAAAATATCTATCTCTGCCTAACCATTCAGGAAATTCAGGCGTTATGTTATGTAAAACCCCAAAAACGAATTAAAGCGATCCAAATTCAAACTAAAACATAAAAGAATCAACTTCAAAAGCCGAAGAGAACATTTTTTAAATAATCCTACTCAGCATTCCATTTTCAAACCGGAAAATAGTACCAACTGAAATCAATACGGTACCAACATATATCGAAGGAAAACCGGTGATTTTTCGCATAAATAATGCAAAAACCGACTGCAAAGTGTTCGTAAATAATAAAATGCAAAATGTAATGATCGATTGGTAGGTAACCATTGGTAGGAAGGTAGGGGGAGTTTCCCCACGATGTGTGCACTTACACGGTATGCCTGTTACAATGGCTTTTCCCTCAAGTATGGATGTTCGAAATTTAAATTCACTTTGCTAGCTTTTAACGGTTGATTTCGTGAATAGGAAGATTGGTTGGTTGTCTAGTAATTGAAGAGTAGCCGTTTACCGTTTGTGGTTTTTAGCTTTACACATTTGAGTGAGTTTTAAATGTTTCTTTTGTCTGGAATATGAAAACTGATGAGTGTATTTGACAAGCAAAATTTCAAAATTTAAAAAAACCCCGACGCATTTTTATTTCATGCTATATAATTTATCTAGAACATAGTAGATACGCTTCGATCGGCAATCTATTGAACACGTAATTATGACACGATGTCTTGCGAAAACACCCCGATTCAAACAGTAAAAAGCCCATAATTTTTGAACGGCTGAACCGATTTTATTCAACCATAGCTAAAAACACTCTCGACAAAATCACCTTTCAAACAAAACAAACCCAATCAAAATCGGTTGATCCGTTTAGGAGCTATGATGCCACAGACAGACACACAGATACACAGGTACACACGTCAAACTTATAACACCCCTGTTTTTCCGTCGGGGGTTAAAAAGTGGTGATTTGATACTTAATTATTTGCTTCTGCCGTCCCTTCGGACTATGAGAGAGAAAGAGGAAAGAAAGACCTGCGCACACGCTTATGCTCTATAATACGAGTATATGTTTCGTTGACGGCTTGTCTCAGCTATTAAAAATAAAATTCAATTTATTGCATCCATAATGTATACATCTAGGTGGTAAATATAAGTAACAGAAACAATTATGGACCCTGTCGGGCACAGCAACATTCTAGATACAGTCAGTGTCTAGGAGAGAGGAATAGCACTTTTAGTTATCTGTATTTATTTATTAGCCACCATGCCCGAAATTCGGTTAGTGCTTTAAGAGTAAAAGCAACGAGGGAATATATTTCCTATGGCTTTTTCCAAATGCTGAAATTTTCGAAATAGTTTTAGTTGAAGGAACGTAAACAGCAATTTATCAAGTACCCATCATGTACTACTAACAACATGAACAATTTCTTACTGTTGAAATAGACGAAAGCATATTTACCTAGTACCATACAATGCTGATTCATTACCTGGCCGACAGTTTCAGTAAGCCGTCCATTCCCCTTTAAGTTCGTATACGCGTAAACTTAACTGGCACACAAAAGAGGAGAATGAAATAAGTTTATACGCACGAATAAAAGTTTGTAGATAAGTAGCAGTAACGCAATGTTTCCTTTTCACCGTTCGATTTACGAATATCCGTCTGCGAGGACTAGAGTAGGTACGGAAGGACGGCGCAATCAAACGCTAGCTCTTCGTACTCGTGTCGTGGCCACAGGAATCGTGCTAGTAGTAGTGAGGCTAGTAGACTTAGGTAAAACTATACCTTTTTTAATATCAACTAGAAAGACCTTCCTCGATTCTCAGTCTTTCTATTGGTGAAAACCGCATGAAAATCAGTTGAGTAGTTTTTGAGTTTATCGCGTACAAACGCGTCGGGGTACTTTATTTTATAATATGTAATGATAGTGATGAATTATTTTTTGTAATCCAAATAGTAGGTACTTCCAAAGCAGCTTTCCCGATAGTCCAATAAATCGTTTAGCTATAAAATATTACGTGTCTTTATCGCTTCCCACAATCTTCCATATGTCTAGCGGTGCACGGTGAACTTAATGATTACTATATAACCTGTAAGGCATACACGCATCATCATTAGCGTTTTCAGATGACATCGAATAAACGTTAGCTTATAATACCAGTTTGTAACTGTCTCACACTAGGGCAAAGACCTGCCGGGCGAGCATGGCCTCTGTGGAAGGCTTCAGTCAGGAATTTTATTATGGTTTGTGCTCCCAATCTGTGATAAAAATGTGTGACTAAAAACTGTCACACTGGCGGTGCTCGCCGTGCTGCACTCATACAGAGTAAAGATAATCACCACGTTTGCTCAAGGCGGGTTAGCGATTTCAGACGTATCCAAAGTTATGTTTTAAAGAAGAAAATAAAAATACTTTATTTATGAAAAAATGCGAAAATTCATTCACTAATAGGAATTTAAGTCACTGAGTGGCATAGGTTACTTTTAACTGATTTCAAAAAGCAGGAGATTCAAAATTCGATTGTATGTTTTTGTACGTTGTTACGCGATTACTCCGCCAATTATGAATTGATTTTGATGATTTTTGTATCGTAGGTCATACTTCAGAGGTGGTCCCATATAAATTTGATTAAGATCTGACGAGTAATTTTAAAATTATCCTTAATAATGCATATTTTTACGGTAATATAAGGAAAAAAAAAGAAAAAGAAAAATATTTTAACAAAAATATTAAACCGACTTTTTATATATAACTTTCTTTTCAGAAGTCGGTGTCATTTGTACTAATTTAATTTTTTTGTATGTTTTTTTTTATAAGTACCTAATAATACAAAGGTTTTGCGGTACAGGCAGCAGGGGAGAAGCCTCAGGAAAAAAAATTGGTGGCATGAAGTAAGTAAAGGTAAGTAAACCTTCTGTAACTCTTTTATAAAACTACGTAATTCTGGTAACATGGATACTGTATGAATTTCCTTTGTTACATTTTACTGGGTTTAATTTATAACTACGATTAGGGTCGTCATTTTTAGGATAACCTAGAAACCCAGGGTAGTGGCAATTCATGGAAACAAAGAGTACCTACTAATATAAAGTCCAAAATGTATAATCTAGCAATTTATTAATGTAAGTACATAGACCGTTGAAATTTTAACAGTAAAATAAATATTAAATCTGGCGAGTTTCTATTTGGTTAGTAGAATTACAGTAGTCCTTTTTTAATGGAAATTAGTAATTAAGCTTCACGTGACCTTTCATGATTTAATTAATCATTTCAGTTAGTTAAACTCACATTTTGCAAATAATTGTTTGGGAAAAAATACATGAATGTTTCGCTTAGCAACAGTAAGAATAGTTTAGTAATATCGATCTTCTATCGGTTTGGAAACGATAATAAAAATTGATAGGCAAATTTTTTTTATTGTTTATTGTGTACGTTTAGGGAGGAGCTCGTGGGTAAATAATAACAGCCGCACGGATCGAACTTCAAGGTTAAGCAATGCTTGACGAGGTCGGTCCGTGGATGGGTGACCATTTTCAACATACCGAGTTTCCTCCGTGCCTCGGAAAGCACGTTAAGCCGTAGGTCACGGCTGTCATTTGAAGATCTTTGACAGTCGTTACGGGTAGTCAGAAGCCTGAGATCTGACACCAGGCTTGCCAAGGGGTACCGTGTTATCCAGTTACTGGGTTGTGGAGGTCAGATAGGCAGTCGCTCCATGTAAAACACTGGTACTCAGCTGAATCCGGTAAGACTGGAAGCCGACCCCAATATAGTTGGGAAAAGGCTATGCAGAAGAAGATTGTGTACGTTTAGAACCAACACCCAAAATTCGCCCATTAGTTTTTTATTACTCTTAAAACACCCTATTATACGTTTAGTATTGCTACATAAAGCCACTACTGTTCTTTTACCAAAAATTCTTTACCAACTTAACTAAAACAAAACCCCCCATAAATAACTCCAAAAAAACCGTAAAGTGAATGTCGAACTCGTGTGCCGAGGTTTCCTTACCTACCCATTAAACCGCCATGATAAAATTGTTATCATTTTTATTGGTGGCTAAATTTTAAAGACATGGGAAAATTTAGATTTTCGCGGAAACTTGTACTAATAACTATAATACTATGTCTTACAGCACAAATAAAGGAAAAATTACAGAAAAAAAAAAAAGTTGTAAATTAAGGTAAATTTTGATATATACAAGTTTGCCTAAATTTGCTTATATCTTTTTATCGTGTTGACTCACGACGGTGACGGTGATTTTTATATACCTAATAGGGACTATAGACCTCAGTATCTGGTATAAAATAATAAATATAAAATTCAATTTGCTAGGTCCACCCGTTCCTGAGAAAATCGGTGGTGACACACGGTCGGACAGACGGACAAAAAAGTGATCTTATAAGGGTTCCTTTTTCACCTTTTGAGGTACGGAACCCTAAAAACTAAAATAAGAAAATCCATTTAAAATTAAAACCGATTTAACATGCGCCAGTGAGTGAGTGAACAAGTGAGTACATGCACCAATTACCTTCTCGCTAGCCGTTCCTACTGAAGAATCAAGTTTCCGAGCATTCTCGTTAAGTTGAAGTCAGGGGTTAATTAAATACACCCCGTAGTTTATTTTTAAGCAGCGAAGTGAATACTGAACTACTTACATGAACGCTTTGGCTATTATTCAGGGCTGGGAGGTTTTACAATTAAAATTAAAACCTATTTAATAAATTGTTATGTTGGGGGATTGAAGAAACGCATAGCATGTCCTGGGGTATTGTACAGTCACGAAATGAAAAGGTTGAGCGCGTTAAAGTAGGTATTATTTACTCTTAAAGTCAAAAATATTAGTCATTTGCATAATAATCTGCGACCTGTTTACCAAATTTGTCTGTACAAAATTTAAATTAAGAATCCGCTTAAAAAGTGCTGTACAGCATAGACATTTTTAGTAGAGTGAACAGTAAAAAGGAATCTCGGTGAACATACCTACAACGTTCCACTTAATTTGTAAATTGTTGTATCTAACAACTATCTTTTTAAGGTTCCGTACCCAAAGGGTAAAAGCGGGATCCTATTACTAAGACTCCACTGTCCGTCTGTCTGTTTGTCACCAGGTTGTATCTCATGAACCGTGATAGCTAGACAGTTGAAATTTTCACAAATGATGTATTTCTGTTGCCGCTATAACAACAAATACTAAAACAGAATGTGGGGCTCCCAGTCTCCCACACAGCAAACGCGATTTTTTTTGCTGTTTTTTGGGATAATGGTGCGGAACCGTTCGTGCGCGAGTCCGACTCGTTCTTGGCCGGTTTTTTATAGTTACCAACTAAGGGCCGATTTCACCAATGAAACTAATCGCGATTAGTTCAACTAAACTCATTTTATGCAAATACAGCGTTCTGATTGGTTGAGACTGCTGAGGAACTACCAATCAGAACGCTGTATTTGCATGAACTAAATTTATTTGAACTAATCGCGATTAGATTCATTAGTGAAAACGGCCCTAACTCGAATAGGTGACTTACAGTCCGTCAAATCTAAGAAGTCCGATGACGTTTCTCATTTAACTTGCCGTGATAACTTTGTATGAAAGTTTACGAATAATCAAATTCATAATCCTAATTAATTACTATGCTGCCTATACACTATAACAACGAGTATCATTCGTAAGCATCAACTTAAGTTTATACAACGTATTTTTATAGCTGTCAAACGGTACTTCTTAGATTTGACGGACTGTAGCTGGTACCCATAAAGGGTTAAGCCCTTTGGGAAAAACCGGTGTGATGTTATTTTATAAACCAAAAATAATGGCATAATATAACAACCCTCAAATAAAGACCCTCGAATAACAATTAAAATCAAAATGAGAGTTACAATATAGATCAGCATCTACCTACCGAGGAAAGAAAAAATATTTTCCAAGAAATTTATTAACAGCCCTCACCAAAAAGATCTTACGAGGTCACACTAGCAGCACCCCGCGACAGTTCTCGGGTTGCCAGCTATAAAAAAGCGTCGACACGTTTGAACAAGTAATGCTTGCGTCAACATCGCGCCTAGTCTAAGGAAAATCTCTTTTTACCAAGAGGGGATAATATTACTTTCTTGAAAACGGCGAGAAATGGCAGATTAAGTGTTCGGCCGATTTGATTTATGAAGATCTTTTTTTCCAGCCTGCGTCATATTTTGTATCTTAATGTTGTTTTATTATTTTGCAAAACCACATGAGGTTAGAGCGTGAAATTATTTTGCTGGCAGTGACAGTGACAGTGTTGTGAGCGATTCTTTTTTATGGTGGCTAATGCGCTGTATTTAACGTAGAATTAGACCTAGTTATGAGAAACCAACTATTTAGTGTCTACCAAGTACCAACTCACACTGTAGTGTTCTATGGATTCGTTACCAATCCGAGAAATCTTGAAATCATCTTATATGGCTGAAAGCCGATTGCAGATAAAAAAATAAATAAAAAGGATTTCGTATAACATTGTAAAAAATTATGTTTTAAACCAGTTCATGCTACAAAGAAAATTGTGTCTTTACAAAATTCATCTACGTTTCCTTTTAATACCTTTACATATTTCTCATAGTTCGTCACACCCGAAAAATACTACCCCAAATCGATTGCACCACTAACAGGATTTCTATCGTCAAATTCATTCCCGGTACAAGATAAATCGGCGACTCAAATTCTATATTGTTTTTCCCAACCTTGATTGTTTTTGGTAAGCGTTGAATCTTCTCATTTGTCTTCTACGCGTATGTTTCATACGAAAGTAATTTGGGAGAAATCTATAAAGGCGATTATCGATAAAAAAGAAGATTTACCAAACGTTAATCTGTGAGGAAAAAATATTTGTTACTGATTATTTGGGGGACAAAGTTTTCCTATGAAAGTTTGTCGTGTGGTCTCTGGTATGAATGGAGTCGTTGCTTTTGGAGAAAATGAGCGTGACGGCAGTAGGTCGATGAATTCGAAGTTTGAATATCTGTTTTTAGTTCATCTCTGACTCTTTGTATCTACTGTTTTTCTTCTTTGGTCGTCTATTTGACTCGAATTTTCTCCAACCAGTATTACCTGGACAACACTAATATAATTGGCTTTGTTTATCAATGTCACTGTGTACCTTTTTTTTTAAAGACTACAACTCTTTCAAAAGGATGTCAAATATAATAGCCCGTCAGTCGTAATTAAAATTCACACTTACATTTAATAGCAGCAACATTATGCTCCGACAGATTTACGAGTTGCCATGCTTGTGCAAAAGACTTTAATTTCAAAACTTTGAATATTTAAAACCACAAGCGCACAACACGAAACGTCAAAACATTAAATTCAATGTACAAACTGGAAATTACCATCGTTTGTGTTTCAGCAAGCAACGTTTAGCAAACAACAAGAAACAGGTCGCAGCAACATTACTACAACGCTATATCTACTTCTAAACCTGCCATCCTAGTAACTTCTAAAGGTACAATATGAATAAACTACAAGTGAATTTCATAACGGGAGCGCAAACACCTCAGTCTTGCGTTTTCCAACAACACACAAACAACTATATATTACTACGAGTTTACTGAACACTGTTACAACACAGTGTCGCTTTGCTCTTTCGCTATATATGAAATGCAAGGTTTATATTTTAAAGCAGTATTTGGGAACTTGAATCGTATTAATTCCGTATGAAACATACGCATGTAATATGCCTTTGATGTTGGTAATGATTTCGAATTCACCACTTTCGGGATTATCATTAATGTACTTCATATTCATACGGCGGTCGGTGGTTGTAGTTATAATGAAATATTTCGATTTGTTTGCATCTGAATATGTATTTTGGTAATTTCTGATAAAGGACCGCAATATTATTCGGTTTTGAGTACTTTGGTTTGTGATTGTCGATAAGCAGTCCGGATATGATTTTTCTTGGAATTGTTTCGACGATTATTACATCTTTTGCGAGCAATACTTTAAAGCAGCGAAGCGGCGCAGTATTCCTATAATTGTCTTGGTCTCGTTTCATATCAAATAAAAGGCAGCGCTTTTTTCAATGAAATGCTGTCTTTCCATTGTTTTCCTTTCATTTTCATGAAACAGTTTGACAGCATTTGCATGTGGTTTTATTTCATTTGTTGGTAGGAAATGGTTTATAAAACTCTTTCTACATTCAAGTTTTCATCAACAGCATAATATTTTTCTATTTCCTCTTTCAACTGTTCCGTTTTATGACGTGGATTTCATACTGTTCCATTCTTGTGTTCATCAAAGATGTAAAAGGCTGGACAAAGTCAAGAAGAGTCGGCAATTGGGGCATGCCAACAGAACACATTCAAACTGCGGTCCGCCGGGCATTACTGTGCGGTCCGCTAAGCTTTATGTGGAACCCGAAATATATGGGAAAACATAATTGGACAGTAGTTTACTACTTAACTTTAGGAGATGAAAAGGGGATTGTCAGTTATAAGGTAAAGATAGGCAACATTACAGGAATATAACAAAGAGAAGGTAAAGTCTCACTGGGGTAAACGAGCAAATGATTTGTAAGCACTGTCAGTGTGAGAGGCTACATAAGACTGATGATGACGTTTTTGAAAAGGCACATAAAGATAATCTCGCAGACATAAAACGCAATCTAGTAGTAGCTTTACTCAAAAATGATGAAGCTATCTTTGTTTTAGCGTTAGGTCAAAGACAGAAAGGTGGAGGATAAAGAGCTCCTGTTGAGCAACAATGATGCATCCGGCACTTCAAAGTACAATCTCTGGGAATAAGACATGCATGAATCTCCAAAAGATTTCACAGCACACGTCCCACATAATCTTGCTCAAGAAGACCCAAATTCCTCCGCAAATACACCACGAATCAGCCATCGATCGCTGCATTTACTCGCGACATCTATAAACGCTCGTTTTTGACACCGGTAGGAGTGCGCCGTAAAACGTTTTAAACATATCCGTGACCAGATGGGTTTCATTGTTCACGTACGTTTGTGCTTCGGTACTTACATTGTAGAGGAATTTGTGAATTCATTTCGGTTTGACTATATTTTAGTGAAATTGAGACAAAGAATATTGTGGTTTCAAAAAATTGTGGGGCGTTAATTTCAAATCTGGTTTTCCAGTTTACAGTCAATGGCTTGATGTGTAACACCAAGAGTTAAGCCAAAACAAGATACGTAGCCTTAGCAAACCAAAACACTTATTTTTTCGTACTTATTTCCAAGTTATTCCTTTCATAGTGTTGAAAGGAATAGCTTGGAAATAAGTACGTGAACTTATAGGTACTGGGTATAGAAAATATTGTCCTATAAAATGTGTTTCCATTGTTTTAACATACAATATAAATTCTGACTAGAACAAGGCTGTTTCGAAAAACTTTCCGCCATGATAACAAAGACAAACATTTTAATAAAAGCCAGCCTAATTCAATTAATAAACTTAA
Organism: Orthosia gracilis; assembly: GCA_947562075.1. NCBI lineage: Eukaryota > Metazoa > Arthropoda > Insecta > Lepidoptera > Noctuidae > Orthosia > Orthosia gracilis. Next base: position 3,038,413 of record OX387270.1, on the reverse strand, counting down.
TGATAAACAAATACACAAAACAGAACGACCCACAGTTACATCGCAGTAATACCTCAGATACAATAACGATCCCACTTCTGACATTATAATTTATATTACAATCATAATTCGTATACAGCAGAATTTATTACGGACAAATTAATTTAGCTGGGCGCGTCCGTAATCCGGCCACATCTGCGCTACCCTCGGATACTTCATAATATCGATATTAAAAACATTCGCGGGTACTTTATACGGGTAATGTGATGTACTGGAGTTTTTGGTGTTGTGGTACGGAAGTTGGTATTTGGAGCTGGGAAACTTGGAACGTTGTAAAAGTTATACAGGAAGCTAGATTCCGGTATGTTTTAATCGTTGAATGATTCTTAGCTGTTGGTGCCTCTGAGCAATCAATGCGACGATCTAGTACAAGGAGTCTTCTTGTAAATTTTGTAAGAGGTATTTTTGGAGCCTTGACCAATAGCAGCCTGATTCGTGTTACCGAATTTAATCATGTACAGAAAATTCCAAAAAAATCACATGTTAATTGAATAGTTTAAAATGTATGAGACAAAAATCTCATAGCAATAACACAATTCCACAAGATTGCTATACATCAAAAAGTTAAAGTAACACTAAACACTCAAGAAACATAACAGTTTGTCCCAAACAACTTCACGAAACAACAGAATTACTCCATCTTTCGTTTAATCACAATAAAAAAGAACTAACGGTCTTAAGCCAAGGAACCCATGGACAGTATAACAACTATAAAACATCGTCTTAGTAGCTCAGAGAAGTATAATATAGTTAATTAAGTGAGCATAAAGGACTCGGCAGCCATCAATTCGAGTGTTCATAAATAACACTGTTTTATCGCGAGATTACAGCTGATCATAAAATATTCAATTTGTCAGTCTGACTATTGACATCTGTGGGGAAATGGTAAGATTTTACTGTTTGTTATCTATTTTTAACCGACTTCCCAAAAAGGAGGAGGTTCTATGTTCGACTTCGAGTTTGCTTTTTTTTTTTGTTTATGTTCACCGATATCTCCAATTGTGGAGCGATTTTGAAAATTGGTCTCATTTTAATTTGGTGAAGATCTGATGAAGAACTTCGGAGATGTACAGCAGAAACCTTCAATAAATAATGGCAAATCTCTCGGGGTTGCTGCAACCGCATGTCTGTTTATTGTTTTACCATTTCATAACATAACATCACGCCAGTACGCTCTTAAGGGGTACACAGATCTCTCATTTCACCGGTTATTTTCAAAGTTCATGATATTCGAGTTATCTATTCTGGCGTTATAGGTACCTTACTAAAAGCAAGTTGCTTAATAGGTACAACTAAAAAGTGAAAAATAAGAAATCTTTTTTATAAAAAAATACTACCGACTTCCAACTAAAAACAGTATAAAGTGAAAAATAACTTTCTTTTTCGAAGTCGGTGCCCATAACGAAAAAAATTGGTACATACCAAAGACAACACCTACCTACTTACCTATACACTAATATTATGTCATTTCGAAACAAAATGATCCTTGATTTATACGGACGTTATATTATCCCAAGGGATAAAAATAAACCGATGTGCTACTCATGACTATAATATATCTCTGTGCCAAATTTCATCCAAATCCGTTCACTTTTTGCGTGAAAGAGTAACAAACATAAAAATACACTCACTAACTTTCGCCTCTAAATATTAAGAAGGATTTTTAAACTCTATGCAACATTAGTTGCATTTTACTAAAAGTCACACCTGAATCGCTAAACCGACGTTCCCTTGAGCTAATTTCCGACTTGCATGTGGTCTAAGCCGTTGGCAGAAGCTGGTGTACAATATGCACATATTGTTTTTTAGATTATTCGCAACATACTGAGCAGTATATATCGACTACCGAAACTATTAGACCCGTAATAGAACAATAATCATGGACGTTATAATATATAATACCAGCCAATTTACTGTCTAATACCAGCAGTTTTTTTATGAGAATTATTCGATTGTTGTAACATCTCTTTATCGATAGTTTTTTTTTTGTAACTGATGGGCAGTATAATCGAGTTCAATTCCAATCACCAAACTAAATAATCAGTCAATAAGTGGACAAGCAACAATTCTAATCTCATTTAACACATTCTAACCGTTCCATTTGAAGAAAATCTCAATTGCCCAATCGAAATCGAATCGATTGTAAATTCGACTTTTAACAATCGATTGTCAAAACATTTCGGAATCTCGATTCCTAATTTAACGCATAATAGCCTCATATCTGCCTGCTTATGTACTGAAATAGCTAGTATTACATGTCTTTGAAGCGTGATTACTCCATTCGGTATGTGGTTTGATATAGCAATCAGTAATGTATTGGTTATAGGCAATAAGCAATTCGGAACGGTTTGATCACTGGCTTTGATTTCGATGTTGTAAATGCTTCGTCGGAAATGAATTTACAAGCTATAGAGGACTATGGCAGATGCCCATACATTGTTTTAGCTGAGATTGAATTCCTACGTATCTAAATGAAAAATATCTAGTTTAACTTAGGGTCATATTCTGAATTCTTTTGTACAAGAATTTTTGTAAAAGAATGCCGAGAATAATAGATATTCAGTCATGAACTTTTGTAGGTTATGTCTGGATAACTTTTAATGATGTGTTTAATAGTTAATTTTATTCAGGTTCGTGGAAGTAAAAGGGTAATACCGCATTAGTATTTACTTTACCTAGTTATTTCAGCATAAAACATAAAATATACTTTTAAGAAAGAGTATATTGACATGTAAACAAACAAGCTGTTTTTTTTTAGAATTGGATGCAAGTGTTTTTGCCTATCATTAATTGAAAGTAATTCATTTATTTCTACTACGCTACAATATTCTTACCTGCAAGGAACACCTACACTTATACATACACTGTATTGTTATTTCATTTACGCCAATTAATTATAATAACAAATACAATAATGATATACTTAGTACATTCACTACTTGTCACTTGGCAGAATAAGTATAAAATGGGAACACTAAGCCATTCAAAGTTAACGAAACAATCAAATAACTTTGATTTATAATGTTTTTTTATCCGTGGTGAACCAATTAATGTTATACTTTGAAAAAACTTAGACAAATAATGGGATTCCTTTCGTATATAACTCACTTTCAAACGCTCAAATTTAAATCGGCTAAGATTTCGCCGTTGTTCTTTGTTGCTTTGTGAAGTGTATGGTAAACAAATGATTATGAAGGCAAGTGAATAGAAATCAAATCATTTATTTTAAGTTTCAAACCTGATGCCGCTAAGTAAAAGTATTTTTCATCTAGCGACTGTGTATGTTAATTCTTACCTCCACAACCCAGAAACTGGGTAACACGATACCCCTTGGCAAGTCTGCTGTCAGATTTGTTGGCTTCTTCTGACTGTCAATTAAATTTATGCAAGGTTCTCCTAACATAATTTGATTTCTATTCACGGTAATGGCAGATAAATTATTATGATCTAAAAACCCACTGTACTAATGTCACAGTTATTGTCATGTGCGAAAGAATGAGGATAATGTGATGAAAGTGTGAATTAGAGAAGAAGGTATGCAAGGTGAAGACATTTTGCGCCGACCCCAAATGAAAATGATAGCTGATGTCACGCTGGACCACTGCTTCTAGAAGATGAAGAAGTACGAGATGATGTAAAATATGCAGATAATGAAGATAAAGACAATATATCTCCTGAATATCAAAAGAAACCTTCAGACACGCTTCTATAAACGCTTCTCATATCTGAAATTTATAGTAAGGTATGAGAATCAAATTATTGGTAAATTGGATGGAAGACTAACATATGCAGCGATGAATCCCGGTTCATTTTTCAATAACTATAGTCAATATTCAGAATGAAAATGCAATAACTGTCCCGTGGCTTTGCAGATATCATGTTATTACTGGACCTATTCAATAGTTTATTTTCCTTTTTCGATGTTATGAGTCATACAGAAGTTGTTGACATGATAACAGAAGGGAATGAAACTATAAAATGGACGAATCGTGCATCGAACGTTGATCTCACGAACTAAGTCGTCAACAATGAAGCTAAAACTATAAAATTCTACTAGGATTAGGAGGTTTTAGTACTTTTAGTAAAATGCAACATTCTTTGCATAGAGTTTAAAAACACTGAATAGTTTTCACAATAATATTTCAGATTTTTACGATGTTATTATAAACAAAAAGACAGAATTTAAAGTAAGGATGCACAATTGGACGTATAAACTGTATTCTGTAATATATGTGAATTATCTAAACATTTATTCGAATACTATCACTAGCATAAATGATATCTCTTATTTCAATTTTTTAGGTACTAAAGATAAGAATTCTTTTTAGTTGAGTGAATTGAGGAAAAGCATCAGAAATATTGCTTAAGGTATGCAAAACAGAAATCTCACTATTTTTAGACTCATGGTTCTCTTGTTTATTATCATCATTGTAATCCTATCCTTTGCTAATTATGTTGGGGTCAATCATATAACTAGATGCTATCACTATGCAAATTAACAAGTAATGTATACGTCGTTCTTACTAGGTATTTCTAGTGTTACTACCAGCGACTACACAGCCCCTAGACGCCTAATAACAGGCGAGCGATGTCTGTCAACACATATGACTTGAAGATTTAATATAGGTCGCCATTTGACAATTTTGAATTAGTAGCACACTCGAATTAGTGTGGTCGATGGTTACTACTGAGTAAATTTTTGACATTACTGGTCTAAAAAAATGTTTTTGCCCACCTTCCTGGAAAGAAGCCGTAAGTTCATATTTGCTGGTATGTACCGAAATATTATAACAATAAAGTAATATTTTTTATCTAGTTATAAGACTCATATTATGACTAACAAAGAAATCAAACATCGTTGACCAAACCAAAAATATAAGCGTGAGGATCAAAGCTAATGCCTTTTCTAAATGAGAGAGTCAATTGTATGAAAAATACAGACTGATATAGAATTTGAAGTTCACAGTGACTATAGCAACCATATTAACTCATCCAATAAAACAGAGATAGTAAATTATTGCACACCGCCCTGACTATATCATAAAAATATCATTTCCGATAAAACTGGAGAGCTCGAAGTCCTAAGCAGAAATCAAATCATACCAACACAGTCATTGCCAAAAGCCGAAGGTTTATACGGACACTTAAGTATATATATATATTACCATATAATCTTAGTTCTGGCTGCGACGTAACCTTTTACCTAAATTGGGCCAACAGTTCGGGCGCTGGCAGGCCACCAAGCGGACAAACAGCCTGCTTAACGTCAACCTTTGCATGGACACGTACGGAGATTGTGAGTACACTTTACACTTCGTACTGCGTAGTGTGGTGCTCAGGGTTTTGTTTTTATGGGATGGAACTTCTTGGGTTTGGAAGGGATTTGGGTATTGTTCGAAGAGGCGCCTTTAACGAATGTGTGTATGTTCTAGTTCTGTGAATTTCAAACTGGGGAGCGCGACAAAATATAAGGGAGGCGAGTTAATAGTACTCCGTCGCCCGCGCACATCGCGATGCCCGTGAGAGCAACCTTTGGGAAGTAAAAACTTTTTTACAAAAATATAAATAGACTTTTTAATATTAATAGCTCTCAGCCAAAATATACGAGTACATGGTAAATACCCCGAAACAAATATTAATTCTAATATAAATAGACTTCCAAAAAAAACACTACAAAGTATAAAATAACTTCCGTTTTTGTAGTCGGTGTTCTCGTTTTCGTTTTTTAACACCTACTTATTTAACTTAAGATTTTTGTTAATGTATTTTAGTTACCTAAATACAAAAACAAAAGGGGAGTGTGGGCATTTTAATTTTAGGCAGTAGTGAGGCGTGACAAAAAAGGTTTGGGAAACCCTGTTCTAGTTATTTGAAAATGCAAGTCTTTTTTTCTGTCTTTCCAGTACAAATCAGCATTAAAATTGCAAAGCTTGATGTAGTTCCGGATTTTTAGTATGTTGTATGGATCAGTTAGATTACTGTGAATCCAAATTTGCAACATCGGAAAACTGCGCTCGCTGCGCATAAATAAGTAGATACTAGACTGCAGTAAATAGCGGTTAAGAAGCGGGTTGAGAGGCCAGAATAGATACATTTGAGGAAGCTGCTTTAATTTTTTCTATTCTTACTTCTTCGTTCTATATGAAACAGTGCATCTACAAAAAGGTAAGTTCTTACTTACCGTATTATTTCGCGTCAATTATTTTGATAGGCTCTCCGATCACTATTTTACCTGATGTTGTGACTGTAAACGAAGAAGTGTTCGATGATGGAGAACCTTAATAATCTTAGCTCATAAATATCAAAAAACACAGAGAATGCCACTCCTTACATATCTTTGAAGGCAATAAGGCAGGCTGCAAAAAATCTCCCCGTTTTAGTTGGAGCACCTTTGTTCTATAAACTCACTAAAAACATTTCCTTTTTTACGGAACATAAATGCATATAATGCACTTACATTGCAGTTTTTGTTCCCCCGTTTAGTTTCGTTTTAATTTAAAAGCAGGCTGTACTATGCTTTTTTCTTGTACCTACTCTGAATTTTACTAACTGCTTTGTGAATATGAAATGAATGCATTAACGTTTTTCTGGTAGCTGCAGTACAGAAGTCGATTTGCGAAAATGGGTTTATGTGAATTTACTATCCAGAGATGGTAATGGCTAGAGTATTATCGGTAAAGCGCGGTTTAGCCACTTGTGGTTTAAAAAAATGTTGTCTTGGTATGGGTCATACCCATACCAAGACAACATTTTTTGGAGGAACGAGGTAAATGTCGTGAGGAATAAGTTTTTGAGTATGCTTGTACATATGTATATGACTATAGGGTTTGGAACGAACAGATCAAGTCTGCAGTAAGCCGTACATTGCATGAGTGCACATGAGTCACAGCCGCCAAAGAGGGATAGCAGCGCATCATGAGGCTAATTATGTCAGCTCTAAGTTGCATGCAACATGACGACCACGACCGCTCTGCCAAGAATATACTGACGAAGAAGAAGATAACGGTAGCGGAGGATCAAAGAAAGTAAAACGTTGAAGGGAATCTGTGAAAGATTATAATTTAGAGAGAGTATGAGTACTGGAATGATGATTAGATAATATAGAAGAATGGAAGAAACTATGTCGCGCAAATCTAACAAATTATTAAATAAGGGTAACACAATAAGAGAGATAATGTGGTACTTGGTCGAGCTCAAATCTAGCAACTTTTTCTAAAAAATATACCGACATATACCTACGACAAAAAGTGCCCATTTTTTGTACGTGAGACTCAGCCTACGTGACTTTTGCAAAGATACCTGTGAAAAGCACAAAGTACCTAGAAAGGTGACACCTATCAATATTTCATAGCTAAAGGTCTCGGATAGATCTGATGGCGGATAATAGCTGAAATATTTTTGCGGGACATGTACCGTACATTTACAACGGTTAGCTGGGTTAGCATTGCGTGAAATAGAAGCAAAACTTGAGATAGTCCACCTAGAAAGGTATTAGGTACCTCAGGGGAGACTGGGGAGGTTTAATCCTGCGATCCTACGGAAGACATGGTTCATAAAAATAATAAAGCTACTTAGCATCTCAAATTGTTTTGAAATGGTATTTCCAAGTCTACTAAAGTGCGGCGAATTTGGTTCAAATAAATATTACTAGATGGCGCGATATGCATCGATTTGTTATTGAATTGTATGTTCTTCTTTAATCAACTCTCCTAAGCACAAAATTATGGAATATTGGGCTCTTAATTCACAATTCAAAGATTTTTTGAAAGAATATATTAATATTGATTCCAGTAGATGGCGCGGTTTTAAATTTCTGAGGTATACCATTCGATATTTAAAATTTGTTTTGTAACAAATTCGGGTACAATGAAAGCCTAAAAACGTGCAAAAATATACTACAAAAACAAATCGTTCCAAAAATAGTCACGAACCGAGAAAACCCTTTTTTTACTTGTAAGTCGCTGCTAACACCACCTATAGCCGTAGAACGGAACCGAACGCGATCGATGCACTTATAAAAATAATAAGTTTAATCAGACGAAAACGCTAGTTACGTCGGCACGGTTGCTTTGTATGAAATGAGGCATATATGTGTGCTAATATTATATTATCTGTGACGATTCTAAGCTTGCAACAAAAAAAGACCCAGACTATACTATAGCTGTCCCAATGCAAATATGTGGTCACTTGATAAGATCGCGTTTGTGTATGTCTTTCCTTTTCAGAAGACATTTTCTTCTCATACAGAGAAGGGAAGATAAGCCTTGATCAACACGTTTACTTATTGCGTGTTAAAGGCCTGAGTAATGAGAGGAAAACAATTGCAATGAGGTCAAAGATTGCAATAAATTATCCCGAAGTATCAGATGATACGGAAAATGGTTCAAGAAGTACAGGCACTACGTAATAGTATTTGAAGAATCATTACCATAGACATTGAAAATGGACTAAGTACCTACAGGGCCGGATTATCCATTAGGCACTTTAGACAATTGCCTAGGGGCTCCATATCGGCTGGGTCCCCGTCTCAAGATATTCTTTTAAAACTTTTGAATGAAAATAAATTTTGCAGTTTTGTTTAACACGTCCGAGTACTCATGCAAAGAATCTCCAACGCAATCCTTAATTGATGGTAAGAACAGGTGGTTGGATTTGTGGTCAATTACACAAGAAGAATGACACACTGCACTGAAACTCAAAGTAACATTTTTGTTGAATAGGATGGCCATGCGCAAAAAATTATAAAGTGTGAGAAATTTAAAGGGCCCCGAGAGGCATTGCCTAGGGGCCCCTACATGATTAATCCGTAAAGTACTTCAATAGACCTAGCCTTTTCTCAACTACGTAGAGGTCGACTGCCAACCTAACCTGAATAGTTAGATACCAGTATTTTATTTAAAGCGATTGGTTAGACCTCCACAACCCGGTCATTGGGTAAAACGGTACCCCTTGGCAAGACTGGTATCAGATCATACTTGTTGAGGAAAAGCTCAGCCCATTATATCTGTGATCATAATCTACTACCAAGAAAATTTTCCAAGCTTAGAAAAGCAGTAAAAAATGCCATGAAACACCGATCAATCAGATCCTACAGCTGAAATGGTAACGAGATTTCCGTATCAACAATAGTCAAGCTCCCAATCGTGACAAAATCGGTACCCTCGTCAAGCCTTGTCAATGGAGCATCAGCTCATTAACGTGTGACGTCACCTCTAAGGATTGTAGATGTGCTTGTAGTGAAGTTTTTTAGCTAGATGAGAAGAAGGAAATAGGGATGTCCCATATTGTGAGAAACGAAGAAAATAAGTTTATATGAAGGTTTTGTCATAGCATTTGGTAGAAGGAATAAAATAAATAGGTTGCTGAATTACTGCTACTAATATATAGGGTTGACTATAGAATCTACCTCTCTACCCTACCTACCTACCCTACCTTACTCTACCTACCTACCTTACCTACCTACCCGCCTACCGTAACTATATACCTACCTACCCTACCCTACCCGATTCCAGTTGGATCCCCAGATCTGATCCCCAGCTGCTTATTTTTTTGTAATTCCTGTCTGATACACTATTTACCCTACATACCTACCTACCCTACCCTACGGTACACTACCTAATTTTATTTGTTACTTAAAGTAGCCTATGTCCTTTCTCAGGATGCCATCTATCTCCTTGCCAAGTTTCATTGAATTCCGTTCAGTGGTTTAGGCGTGAAATGGTAACAGACAGACAGATAGACAGACAGAGTTACTTTCGTATTTATAATATTAATATGGATTACTCGGTTGCATAACCTAGTGTAATAGATATGACAATAGCTTCTCAAAAAGAGGATCAGAAGCAGGATTTTATTCAACAAAGCTCTCAATCGTGACACAATCGGTACCCTCGTCAGGCCTTGTCGGTGGTACATCAGCTCATTAACGTTTGACGTCACACCTACGGAGTTTAGACGTATTTGTAGTAAAGTTTTTGGTAGATAGTTGGAAAGGGAGAATAGGGATGTCCTATTTAATGAGAAACACAGAAAACTTTTCATGAAAGTCCTGACATGGTCTTCGATGAAAGAATTTACATGGGTAGATAACATGTTACTAGATAGGGTTTAGTGAGAATTTGATGGAAAAGAAGTGTAGACATTGAAGGAGAGGAGTGTAGATCTTTTGATCTATAATATCAGAGTGTTGCCAATTTCCCAAAGGCTTTTGTGAAAGGAGTAAGGTAAGGTAGGATAAACGTTTTCGTATGAAACAGACACAGACAGTTTGCTTACTTTTAACCAGCTAGCTTAGTAACAGTAACAAAAAGCAAACCAAGGGGCCGAAAAATAAGAGGGGAAACAGCGTTATCTCGCAAGCGTACAGAAATATACTACGAGTAAGTTAACTAAATGTGGTGGGAATATTCCTCACAACGATTACTGACAAGAAAGAAACAAAAAATATGAATCATATTATTTCTTACAAATAGAGGTAGCCTTGCGTCATTTTATCATTCTTATTGCATTTTAATATCAACGGAAAGCGTGGTTATCTAAAGTTCATAGTGTCCCATTAAGGATATCCGATGCACTGTTAATCTGACCTCAATACGATAAACTAAGCAGCTGCGGCTCATATCACATTTATAACGTCACTTTGAAATAATCAAGAAAATATGCGAAACATTTTTAAATGTCAACTATCAATTGGCTGAACACTGTTCGTTTTAGTTCTTATCTTTTACAAACTCTCAATTTCTTAAATTATAAGGCTAATTTACCAAAATTTTTTTATGTTTTGACATTGATAGTTACTGAAATACGATTGTGACTTTGAAAAATTTTTTGCAACGCATATTAACCCTGATATCTGCATCAAGAATTTGAAGTTGACTATTTGTCAAACTCTTAGCCTGAAAATCTGTCAAAACTTGGCATAGACAATCAATCAATTTGGCAATCTGTCAATTAAGGTTAGACACGTTCATAACTCAAATTCTCAATTCAAAAACCGAGTAATATTGTTCTGTTGCAAAATATCGCAAATTTTCTTCAACAGTTTATCGGTAAGGCCGTCAATTTGCAAGTAGGATCCGATCCGACCAATAGGCGCGCGGGTCACGTGAGGGCACCGACAAGGTCGACTCTTGCGCAGCCGACAGACTGCATCTCTCGAAGGCCGCGCACGTGGTCGTACGCACGTAGGTACAACATACGTTTTTATTATTATCGATGATGTTATGCAGACTCATTTGTTTAGCAATGTCGGTTGTTGTGGCGATAAAAAAATGCATTTAGAAGAATATTATTTTTTTGATATGGAAGTAAAATAATATAGCATTATCACGCCTGTATTAATTTGTTGTTTATCTTCCAAGTAATAGTGGGCAAGCATATTTATCATAAACCAGACACCGCGATGTTTTGTTTTTAATTTGAGTTGGGTTTGCTATTGACTCTAGTCTAGGTCAGAGGTGACAGAGACAAAGTCGACGATGGAATGAGCTTACCCATAAGAAGCCTGTTCACTCTAACTTTGAAGGAGATCGGGTTGAATGCGTTCGGAATCGGAAACACAAACGCAGGCAGTGAGTTCCACTCTTTCGCTGAGAAATTTCAGATGGAAAAACCCAATAGCACTTTACTATATCCAGGAATCGAAAACAGGATCAAATCTTCAGCAGTAGCGCTTTCGACCAATACACCATAATCATCTTCCTGCCCTTGTCCCATGTTACTTGGGGTCGGCGCAACACTTTTTCTTCTTCCTTACCGTCCTGTCCCCCGTCACGCTATCACTGACTCCCTTTTCTTTCACATCACTCCTCACACAGTCCAACCACCTTTTCTTTGGCCGTCCCTTCCCTCTCCATCCATCCACATTTATTTTCATAACTCTTTTAGTAACGTGCGTTTCATCCCTCCTCATCACATGACCATACCAGGACAAACGGTTTCCTTTCAACTTTTCTGTCACTGGCGCCACTTTCAAACTGCCTCTAATTTACTCATTTCTCACTTTATCTATTCTCCGCACACATATCCCCAATACACCACAGACTACTACACCAATGAACATAATTTGATTATTTATTTAAAAAACTTACAAATATCTTCCAACACCTGTCTAACAAGGAAAACCAGTTACCTGCAACAAAAAAATCTTTATCAGCATATATACGCCATAAATCAGCGTCTCTATTAAGTCAGTGTGAATACTGTGTTACGCAAACCATTTTAAAGAAACATTATCAAACGTTTCGACAAAAAGTCGGTTAAAAAAAAAGAATAGGTAGATCTTGAACGCAGCGAAACTGCCTAGTCTTTGCTCAACTATGGTGAAGTCGGCTCCCAATCTAACAGTTTTTTTTACATGGAGCAACTTTTTATCTGAACTCCACAATCCAGTAGCTGGGTGATGATACCCATTAGCGAGAATAGGGTTTGATTTTCACGCTTCTGAATTCTCATAACGAATGACAAAGATGTATGGATCGATTCGCGACCGGCACATTCGCTATTTGCTCGGGATGGTATCGTACATCGGAGGGAGATCACCTGTGGGGTTCCACAGGGTTCGGTTTTAGGAGCTCTCTTGTGGGATCTCGCATACGATGTGGCGCTGCATGTTGGGGTTAATATCGTTTGCTACGCAGACGATACTTTGGTATTTGGGGACACCTTTGACGTTACCATCCAGATTTCCAAGCTCGGGGTGGCAAAAGTCGTGGCGTGGATCCGCGAGCTATGTTTAGAGATAGCGCCCCATAAAACTAAGGCGCTATGGTTGATGACATGCAAGACATCTTGCTGTTCTGAGACACGGAGGGGCCTCGGTATGTAATGGATCTACGGACCGACCTCGGCAAGCGTTGCTTAACCTTGAAGATCGAACTAGTGTCTTTTATCATTTAGCCACGTGCCCCTCAAAAGATTTTATTTCATGTAGTTTGAAGGTATGACGTGACATGACGTGTCTCGTTCACGTTGCGTCGAGGTCAGCGCGTGCACCGGTCGCGTCGCGGCAGACGGCGCATGAGCAAAATCAGAGGAAAATTATTTATATACGAATCGTGATAGAGCTGTTTCTATGAAGAGTTACGTCTTGCATAGACTCGGTAAGTGGTTAATCAAAACGTGGCGTTATTGGATGGCTTTTCAGTTTTCTGTAGTTGTGTAATTTGCTTTTTGTCTATTTAAATAAAATAGACAATTTCAACCACTTCCGAGAGCAGTGTAGTGGTGGCTTAGAGGTAACGGCCCCATATTACGTGAAGGAAAACATTGTGAATAAAATGTCCTAAAACCAAAAATTCGAAGAAATTTGACATCCACCAACCCGCACTGAGCCCGCGTGGTGGATTATGATCCATTCCCACTCTCACAGAGAGGAGGCCTGTGTCCTAGCAGTGGGGTCGTTAAAAGGCTGATGATGATGATGAACCACTTCCGAACACTTTTTTGAGTGCTCCCAAGGCCTTAATACACATAGACAGTTATCTGTAATTGTATTATGTGGATTTTTTTTGATATATTGACATCAAGAAAATCCAACTACACAGGTATATATATAATATAATTATCCATCTATAAGTATGATTAAAAGTAAACTTTTATTGCAAGAAAACAACTTACACGTGGCGTCAACTCAAGAATCTGATAATGACCCAAATTCAAGATCTAATTTAAAGAAAACTGTCACAATCTTAAAATATGTAACATCAAAAGCAATCTAACAACGTCAACTCGAGACAAACAAGAGTTCTTTAAATCTTTTAGAATCATGGCGATCTGAATATCATTCTAAATAATAACCGGAGAAGGTCAGAGCACGGTCACCTATCCAATTATGTAACTTAAGAGTTGACTTTACCGCAACGACCGCATAGTCAAAAGACTGGTATTTAACTTGGAGATATTAAAAAAAAGCCAAGTGACGTTGGCCCGCTTGTGTTGCCAATTTTCTGCATTAGGTATTGCATCATCTGCATCATTATTAAATTAAAATAAATAAAGTATTGAAAAGACAAGGTATAACTAACAATGAAGAAAACAGACTGACTTGAAGGAGTTTAAACGGTCGCTAAATTTGTATTTCGAATGTCACCTACTCGTGGTGACACAGGTGAAACTATTTAAACAACATCTTCATTAAATGTCTTCTCATTAGTCACTAAATTGTACAAATAAATATAAATTAAATAGCGCAGCACACATAATAATCCGACATACATACGAGTATTTAACAGATGTCAAAAAGCTATAAAATCCAGAAAACTTCAAGTTTTTATTTCTTCACGTGCATTAATAACTAGTTGCGTTAAAGTATATTATGTTTATTCCAACAACTGTTGAGTCATTCGCTGCTGACATTAGCCTGGTACCTACGTGATCAAGGCCACGCAGACCAGTTCAACACCACTTTTATCACTATTATACAAAACAATTAAATTAAAACAATACAAAACAAAAAAACTGGTAAAAACATTGTTAGGTCACAATTATAAAAAATGTTACGATAAAAACTCACTGGAATATCATTTACCGTGATTACGTCATCAAATGACGTTTTGTTTTCATGTTGGCAACTGCACAATTCATTTTGCTTTGTGACATTTATTTTAATAGTTTGAACAAGAGTTTAAAATGTTGTAAAAGTTTTTTTTAGTGCAGATAATGTTGAAAACTATTAATCACATTAAATCTAGAATTACAACATTAATTCTTTAATAATTCTATCTTAAATACTTATCAAAAATACGAAGGTATTATTTAAAAAGCCACGTCAACCAATATCGCTAACTGTATCGCTATCGCTAACCAAATCGGACGTCAAAACTCATCAACATTTATTACGAAACAACGCCAAAAATAAATCGTGACGTCATTTCATCGAGATCATAATGAGTTCGAACACCGTGGTAGCTTCAATGTCAATGTCAAGATCGTCCGACGAACACATGTTTATACGTATTTTTTGTGTGCACAGATGACATTAGCGCGGCCGAATTATAAAATTATTTTTATCGCGACACCGATAAGGCACAGTACCTACATACGAACTTTGTGTACATGTGTATTGTTTATGTAACGTTATTTTTTTGATAAGACTATGTAAATCACGTTGCTGGCTCGACAGGAATGATATCATGCGATCATACGGCTTTCTGTTTGGACTGGATGTGTCAATCATGGAGACAGGAGTTACGTGTTTGTATGCGTTGGGAGCTGACTGACGTTACGGCTCAACAGCAAGGGTTGCCAACCAAATCTGCCTGTAGTTTCCTATACTAAGTACAGCAGTGATGCTAAACTAAAGGTATTATAGAATAGCAAACAAGCCATTTTACAAAGAGCTCTAAAACACTTCGAATCATGAATTGGTTGGTCCTGAGATCATGATTTTATTTATGTATTTTATCCGGTTGATGCGAGACGCAAAGGAACGATCAGTGTGGCGACGCCTGGGGTAAGCCTACGAGTATGTTCATCAGTGGACGTCTGTTGGCTGAAATTATGTTGATGATGATTCACGTATTTAATAGAATAGAATATACTTTATTGTACACCAAAAAATGAAGTTACTCGTCTCTTTTACAATAATACTTATAACTACGGGTACAAAGGCGGCTTTATCGCTGACAGCGATATCTACCAGACAACCTTTGGATGGACATAATTATCGAAGAATAAAACAGGGGGTAGTCTGTGGTGTAACGCTACATTAAAATATAAATACATAAATAAAAATATATTACTATATTAAATACTATACATAAGCTTATATATAAACATACATAATGAAAAAGTTTTTTTATTTTTATGTTTTTTATTGGAAGGCTGAACAATGAGTTTTTAAGAATCTTAAAACTTTTTTCTAAATTCCCACTTCTGAAACCAATTTCCTTCCCTTGTTAAGACAAAACCGTCTCAGTAAACCGTATTTACGTTTCAGGATTCAAGTACCAGATGTAAAGAGGTTCCTCTGTTTACCTAAGTAATTGATACATGTTTACATAAGCCGGTTTGACTTGTTGATTCAACGAGAAGTAACGTCTATAACTCATCAGTGTAGATAAGAAGGTGGAGACAGTTTGGTGCCGTTGCGTTGGTGCCTACTGATAAGGCGCGGTGTTATTTTTCTTTACTTTTGTTTCTGCTTTGACTTGGTGATAGGAATACAAATGCAGCCAGTGACTTGAATTTTTATGAAAAGTTAGTTTGATTGGCCTTGGATCGCGTTACTAAAAAAATCAATTTGTAGGGAATGTGAAAATGCGGCTCATGGTGAAAATAATGGGAAATACAATTATTTAAGTGAACATAAGTATAGGAACTCGCACTAGGTCCTGGAAGCCTGCCTGAAAGCTTCCATTGCTGCAATAAAGCTTACTACTGCAATGAGGAGTAGGATATTAATAGAAACGCAGCATGACTGGATTAAATATGAATTAAGCATATTTTACCATATTGAACTGTGTCGTAAATATAACATATAACTCACTTTTTCACATACTACATATCTACTCCATCACATTTGTGGACACCGTTTAAAAGAACCCTGAACAAAACCAAATTGGCACCTCGTCGTTCGAAAATTAAAAACACAATTGATACATAAATCAATTTTATACCTTTGCTCGAAATTAAAAAAAAAATACATTTGACACACGTCATTTCATTTTGACGTTTCATCTTGACATTGTTATTTTTATGTCACCCTAATGAATAGTGATGGTGTGAACAGCTGCTTTCTGTCACTCAGACGTAAGCAACCAGGTTGCGTAAACGCAGCGTTATGTAACCGTGGAGTCGACGTGGAAAATATATTCTATTACGTGGAATTCCTCGCTGGTTTTAAACAGAAATTATTTTTATCGGTTTTCCGAATAGTTACATGGGCACAAGTTTTTTTAGCTTATTAAGCCCGGAAAAATAATTATTTGTTTGTAGATATTGGAGAAGCCACATTTGGGTTCGAACCCAGGCGGCAGGCGCTTCACTTTGTGTAAATGAATTATTTCATCACTACTGCTCTAAATGGTGTAGGAAAACATCGTGAGGAAACCGGCATGTCCTAGAACCAAATATTCAAAGACATGTGACATCCATCAACCCGCACTGGGCCCGCGTGGTGGATTAAGGCCCATTCCCTCTCTTGCAGAGAGGAGGCCTGTGTCCCAGCAGTAGGAACATTAAAAGGTTGATGATGATCCTGATGCTTGGAGAAGCCTATCAGTGGATGTGAAAAGCAATTTCTATCCAAAAAAAAAATGGACAGTGCGTCGCATTACTGAAATTCACGTACCTTACAAACCGTTCAAATTAAGATCGCAATCTCATTTCGGCGATAATCAATGTCAAAAATGTGTCAAATTGTAGACAAATTAAATGTGTCTTTGGCAGATTGGTGCTAGAAGTTAGAAAGCAGAAAGTACTTAAAAAATCCAGCAACTGCCCCTTTAACTGAAATAACTCAGTACATAATTACAGCCTTATTTTATTATACCCATAGACACAATAGTTCTACCAAATTTTGATCTAAACCACTTAAACTACGCGCAATTCTAATCCCAACATGTCTAGCACAGAGCCAGCCATTCTGTTATGTTCGCTCACAAAGGAAGGTAGTTATGCCTGAAGGCAATATGATGAATTGAAGGAACAGCCATCCTATTAACCCGAAGCCATCAAACATGTTTACGACGGGAACAGGCACCTGACACTGTTTTTTAGATCAGGAGCAAACGACAAGGGAAAATTTGGTAGAATAAAATGCATGGTGGGTCATAAAAAATTTAGATGCTGTTTGGGAATTCTTAAGGGACTACTAGATATTGGTGTGCTGATATTATGAGTGGTTAGGCATTGAACACATTTTTTGAAACTGTCCTTAAATTAACGCATTTGGACACGGTTAGAACAGGTCCTGAATTAGGAAATTAGGATGCGTTTTATACCGTTTGTACCTTTTTATCACGAGCGAAGCCGCTGGCAGAAGCTAATAAGTTTACATTTTAGATTACCGTGTTTTTTTTTAAACGATTCTGTCTTCAAGTCTTAAACGGATGTTACCATTTTCTTGCCAGAAGCATAGAGCCTTTTAGACACTTTCATGTCATAGAAATATAATATTTTATTCAACAATTGCGACGATTAAAAACCACATTGCGTCGTTGCCACAACTGCTATCATTAATTTTCATTACGAATTTCAAGAGCGTACCTATCAACAAATAAAGTTGCGTCAGGTAACAAAATAAAAAGTTATTGTTATTGTCAGCCAGGGTAACATGCGCCTGTCATGCGACATATAAGATTGCACTCTAGTAAATAAATAATGTCGATCGGTGAAAGTTGATAGCGGTATCTCGAAGATAGCGTAAAGCGCTTACCGATAATGTTCGATAGGATCGAATTAAGTGGGTGTTGTAACACGGGTATTGAAAACATTGCTTCTCTTGGCAAATGTAGTTTGAAATACACAGCCATGAAAAATTTTGTGCGTTAGATTTTTCCGGGAATCCGCTGGATGCAAGTCGCAAAGAAGCGGTCGATGTACCGAAAATTGGGGGAGGCTTATGTTCAGGAGTGGTCTATCAGCTGAATCATAATGATGAGAAAAATCTATTTTTTTTTCTGGTGAGACCGCTCAGGCCCTCCATCTCGCCTGATGGTACGCGATGCTCCGAATGATTTCAAAGTCAAAGTCAAATATGTTTATTTCAAGTAGACCATTAAACGGAATTTTTGAACGTTAACAATAAAACATTACAAGTAATAAAAATTGATTCTACTTTGCATTCGCAAAAGTAGCTTGTTATGGAGAAAACTCCTTTTAAAGGGATTCTTTGACAAAGAAAGGACCAGTCAATGTGGCCATGCTTGACTGAGACCTATAGGACCTATAGGACGTATTTAGGCTGAAATTGGGATAATGGATGAATGAGTCTTTGACATAAATAGAGATACGAAATCTGTTGGTACCTCAACAAGCCTTGTACAAATGGTTATGATGTCAAAACTGATCCATTCCTCCGGTAACTATCAACTTATTCGCTGTAATAGGCTTACATAAGTCACAGGTAATTGGATCACGTTTTCCTTATATTCTAATTCCAGAACTTCGACATGGTAAATCCCGGGAACATATCCCGAAAACAAATCTTTAATTAGTTTGAAAATAACATCTGGCTTCGTTAACCGATTGGTAACGGGAAGTCATAGAAGCCAAGCTCAGATTTTTCGAGTTAATAAGAGTGACTGCTGAATATTTGTGTACAGGATCTGAGTATTAAGTGATTAAGATCTATGTACGAGGGAAGACCACGGAACTAAGACACCAACAGTGAAATAACAGTATTGTTGCTAAGGATAAGGGCAGGGTTGACAGTCGAGCCAAAATTTGTTTTGTTATTCGAAAATAGTAAGAAAAATTCATGCTGATTCGTCTCTATAAAGAACGACAGGAACGTGGCCATTAATTATTTCATTTTAGACCAGCTCATTTTAGAAAATTAATTAAAAGGGTGGCACCAAAGCCAGCCATAAGTACCAGACGGGTGCTTTTAACCATACGTACCGTATGATAAGGTATAACTTGCACTTCAGCGTTCCCGATTCCTTTTTTAAACCACCATATTTCTAAAAAAGACGATACCAGGCAAGCAAAGCCCTCATGAAAGTCACGTTCTCTTGCCAGAGATTCAAATTCCATTTTCAAACATACCACAATTCTAAACGAGACTATTCAAAAGATCTTACGACAAGTCTCAGTGTCCGCAAGGCCGGTGACGTCACGTCACAGTGCACGCTCTCTACGCCCGGCTACCCGCACTAAGGTTTCTGCGTGGCAACACCGGCAACTGCAACTGTGCCTAATGTACACTCAATTGCTCTGTAATTTCGCTGGCTCATTGTAATAGAACGGGCGGCGTGTCATTCCGGTTCCTTCCTTGTGATTTTATGTGGATTATGGAGTTGCAAATTAGAGTAATGGAGATATACATTCTTAGAATGATAAGTATGAATGTAGGTAGTTTAAGGGATAGGGAAAACATAAAGAAACTATGGATGGACTGTGTGAAGATGGCTCACACATGTTGCGCCAACATTAAGTAAATTGTGATTAGGGCTCCTGACCGAAGCTATAATTAAGAGGCAAATTATAAAAGAATTGCAAACGTCATGTTTAAAAAAAGGACAAGATAGGTTTGTGAAGAGGAACTAATGGCATTAGCCCAGAAGTGTAACAAACATTATGAAGTCGCCGACAAGTGAAAAATTATAAATGCTGAGAGAATGATGACCATGATATGACAGAAATCAACAAAAAATATGAGCTATTTTTTAATCATTGCAAGGCTGTTCAGAATTAGAGCAAGATTTAAAGCATAGCAAGGAAACAAGAAAACTAAAAGCACTGATACGATGTCATCACCTCCAATGACTTTGTCCCATGTTACTTGGAATCGTTGCAGTAAGTTTTCTTCTCTCTTTCTCTTGTGACAACTGAGACACTTTTTTTTAACCAGAAGACATTTACCAGAGTAAAAAAATGCAACCTAAAACCGATAGCAAATACCTTGAACCTAAAGCCAAAATGTCGATGATGAATTAGAAAATCCTACTTACATAAACAATTCTTATCATTCTAATGCCACTAGGTTTTTAGCTCAAAGAAATGTAGATAAAAAAACAACAAATATTTAGATAAAAACATTATCAGTTGACGTGAACTGCAAGATTGAGCGAATACTGATCTTGAAAAAGGGAAAAGTCCGAGATCCGTTTGGAATACTAATCATATTTTACACTAGTGCGGGAACAACAACATTTTTGCACGCGATGTTTACCTGAAGGTTGCTGGTTGTTGTTTTTTCATTTATGTTTTTACTTCTTGTTTTTTTCAGAGATTATTCTCATAGTTCAGTTGTTGTAGTGTTTTTCTAGCTTGTTGCTTTGTACACTGCATTTTTTACATTAGTAGCAAGTTCCTTGAGCGTCCCGTTATTTTGTTCTTTATTTAAAAAGATTAATGGCGATATTCAGGGAGCGTACAAATTGAATTAAAAAAAAGCTTTTTCGTGTGCAAAGAACATGTCCCTTCATGGGTATAAAAGGCCAGTATAGAGGACTGGGTCAAAAGAACCAGCAACAACAGACTGTCTGCTAAATAAAATCATGAACTGATCACCAAGCTGCCACGTAACCAAAGTGATTACGGCAATATGCGCAATTGACCATTTTCGAACCCCATCAAGCAAATGCTCAAGTTTCAACCCTACCCAAGACATACGAGTTCAAAAACCTATCGCAGTTAATTATGTCTCAGTTTGAACAGACTCATTAATAACACTAAGTGGAATCGAAGCCAGGTTTCTTGAGAACTGTGGACGAACTGTTTTTTAGAACTACTTGGAGTAATGTCGCATTGCTGGCAGTGCCGAGTCGTGTCAGAGTTGCTGTGCGTTTTAATGTCTGCGGTATTTAGATTTTGGTTTTTGTGTGATAGAACACTAAAGTATCTAAATGTTTAGTGATTTTAGAAATTTTTAATGTTTGTTGATTGAGTGACAGCAGATTAGTAAATGAGATAGCGAACTGTGTGTATTTAGGTAGCTATATTTCGGTTACTGGGTTGAAAAAAACTGGTAATCAGCTGTGTCCAGCAAGACTGGAAACCGACCTGAGATTTTGTCTCCCACGTGTTATGCAGCGTAGTCGACTTTTGACTCTACCTACGTCTGAAGTTAGACCCCTCTAAGAATTTCTTCTACTTGACAATAGTCATCACGAATAAACGTGACCTCAATGTTTATCAACCACCCAAAAAACAGCCCAAAAACAACACGAAAACTCACTTCCCGTTCTTCAATCAAACTTCAAAAAAAGAACGAAAAAAAAACACAATTATACTTTCACCACTCAAAAGAACGCAATCCCCGGAGACACTCGAAAACTGAACAATTTCCCAGTTGATTGATAACATCAATTTGTGCTAGATTGTACGACGCTGCCGTCCTTAGTTAGAGTGTCACTATCTGATATTTTTCCGATTTTATATATTTAACGATCGATCGATCCATTTTAACATATTAATAAAAAAAATCCAATGTAAAAAATAAGTTACTAATAAAAAAGCTACCGTAATAAAAATCTCTATATTTCTGTCCAAGCTACATATTTTTATTATTTATGGATCCCGAGGAAAAAAAATAAAAAGGTCGAAATTGTTATGTTTGATATGGATACAAACCTATTTTGATAAGATTTAGTGATTGATTAAAATTAACAATGTTAGCAATTAGATCTATTTTTAAAACCGTAAACACTCACATTTGTGATTTGTAGTTGACAAACAGCACCGATTTTTTATTATTTTGCATTTTTTGTCTATAACTCAAAAAATGATTTTGTCAGATAGCGGCACTCTAGCTATAGGAAGGAGAATTTTACTCCATCTCGATCGATCCTCCCGTATTTGCAAATGAAAGCTTGTTGCTACTACAGCCGACGACAAAGGGCGTTCGTATGTGTGTCATGAATTTCTGTTCCCTAGAGACAGGTAGCTGAGAATGTATTTGATTATATTGAACGGATATTGGTATTAATTTCGACTATGTTGAGGGAATACTCAATATTATGGATCTGAGTATTATACCGCTTTGAGTACAAAGAGTTATATTGGTAAAATGATAAAGGACAAAATTTATTTGGTTTTCAAACTCTTAACGACTTTTACTTGGCAATGCGTTTTCAAATCCGTAGTTGTGAGGTTAAGAAACGTAAAGAACGGCCGACTTATTTTGCAGTGAAGTAAAATCTGGCAATACTTATTTAATATCACGTATGTACGTATATCACCTACTATGATACCGTTAAATTAATCCAAGTGACTTCCTAATGCCATACCGTAATGTCACATTCCATCTCATTCCAAATCCAATTCCAACATAAACGAAAGGACATTGACCTACAGTAAGTCATTAACCGATATGACTGAACCCATTTAAACTTCATTCACTCATTCACGACCATATCAAGAAGCCATGAAGTCGTTCGTTCGTGAATGTTATTTGTTTTCGATGTACACAATATACAGTAGTGTTCGCTAATACAGCTGGCGTACTAGGTGTTGGTAGACTGCGTGGCGTCTGTTAGCGTCTGGGTGTACTGCGGTGTAGGCACATTTTTGTAGGCTGTAACGCTGTTGGTGTTTTTGTATTATTGTTTTTGTAAGTAGTCCATATAGTAGTGAGTTAAGCATATTTGTGCATAGTACTTCAATAGAAGCCGCATATACAAATAGAATTAGTAGATTGTTAACAATGCACGAATCAATCTGCAGGTTACATTTCCTATTTATCAGGCGGTTCCCGTGCGACCGCCAGATTTGTAAGTCTTTAACACTAAGGTTGATCAAAGTAAGAGATGTTTAATTTTATAGTAACAGCCACAAAAAATAAAAGTAAATCAATCATGTAGGGATCATCATCATCATTTCAGCCGAAAGACGTCCACTGCAGGACATAGGCCTCCCCCAGGCGTCGCCACATTGACAGATCACGTGAGCCTCACATCCAGCGCCTTCCTGCAACTATAACCAGATCTCCGGTCCACCTAGAGTGAGTCCACCATGTAAGGATAGTCCAATAAATCAATCTGCCTAGCCTTTTCCCAACTACATTGGGGTCGGCTTCCAGTCTTACCGGATTCAGCGAGTCCCAGTATTTTACATGGAGCGACTGCCTATCTGACCTCCACAACCCAATAACTGGGTAACACGGTACCCTTGGTAAGACTGGTGTCAGATCTCAAGCTTCTGACTACCCGTAACGACTGTCAAAGATCTTCAAATGACAGCCGGGACAGCGAAGCTTAATCTTGATGATCGACCAGTGCGGCTGTTATTATTTAGCCACGAGCTCGATGTAAGGATAGTCCAAATAAATAGGAAATCTAGACCTACTTACTACATTCTACTATTCCGTACTACCTACTACAGTAGATCAGTTACTATGTGAAGTTCACAATTTGTGAGTCTGCCGCGCCTGGGCAGACTGCGTGGCAAGTTCTGCGGGCGGTCTGTAACCAACAGACCAGCCAACATTTCTAATGGTTGCCTACAGCATGAGAATATAGCGTATTACAATACGCTTGCAATAGTAAGCTTCAGTGAGCAACGAACTATAACTTTGTAAGATTTTGCTATCTTCATTCCTATTGAAAAGGAACTTGAAATAAAAACAGTAAATGCTTGCTACACCACTAGGAAGTGATGACGGGTGTTTTGGGGGGCTGACTTTCTGAAAATATTAAATTCAAAAACTGCTGGTTCTCAGTCTTCGCTGAATAAATTACTTTTTACCCGACAGCCGAAGGAGGGTAATGTATTTATCAGTCTATGTATGTATGTTTGTTCCTATGTGGCGTTCAACAAACGCGTTGGCCGATTTTGATGATACGTCAATCGATTCGTCTTAACCTTGCGAGTGTCACAGGCTACATTAAAATTGGAAAATAGAAAAATGGCGGACTTTGGTGCCATATTGTGGGGCTTTCTTCCGAACCCATCGTGTGGGATATTAAAATAAAGGGTTTTAAGGTGATTTCAAAAATATATAACACTTAATGTTTAAATGTACCTAATTCGAAAAAAAAAAAATTAATATACATCTGGTTTTGGTCAGTTCAGGTACTTATCCTCCGACTGCACAGCATGATTTTCTTCTTGTTTACGTCTTTTTAGTTTGCTTCTTAAGCAGTCTGGTATTTTATTTTTAAATTACTTTTTTTATTATTTTATTTTTTGTCCAATCATAGCTAATGTTGATTGTGCTTGTGGCGCTTGAACACTTTTCTCTGTCGTGATCGTGACAATGTTTCTAAAAAGCATTTTCCATAGATTTCCAATAATTTCTACCATTAAAACAATGGCAGTCATTAAAGTACTTAAACATAATGCGCACCAATTTATCTTATTACCCAATCACCTTTACGCATAATTTCTAGACCGACTAAAAACAAAAGCGGCAACTCTATGGCATAGATTCCATAAAAGGCGGCTAGACTGTATGTCTATCGTCACGGCCAGCGTTGTCTATGGAAAGTCGTGAGCTAATAAATACGGTGGCATAGGAAGGTCGTGACTTCTTATTTAATACTGTTTCGAATTGATTATTCATGCTTATGGCGGTTGCATCACGTGCTGAAAGGGCTAGACTGTTTGGCGACGACTGTACTTAGTTTTAAAAGTGAGTGTAGAATTTCTTGTCAATTCGTCTCCATAAAAAAAAAACTACCGTTGTGTATGGTCTGTCGAATCAATTGTGTCAACTGCAAATGTTGACGTTTAAAGGCGCCGTTTAAAGGCCTAAAATAAACGAATTATTCGACTTTGACTTAAAGTTAACAATACACGTGCTTATAACTTGCATAAAAGTGTGCAAGTAGCTTGCATGCCATTCGAACATTAACCAATCAGAAGTTATTGTGGTTCAATGGCATGCAAGTTACAGGCACGTTTATTGTCACATTTGCACACACATGCCAATAACTTGCATTCAAGTATGCTACTAACTTACATACTAGTCGGAAGTTATTATGACACAAAGACAAGCAAGCAACTTGCACGCTGTTGTGCAAGTTACAGGCATGTGTATTTGGGGATTTAAATCAGTAAACCTCATATAAGGACGAGAAGTCTAGAATTTCTCTTGAAAGATGTCTAAATATCATTTATTTCTTTCCACTTCTTTGTTTTAACTTTAAACATCAGAATGCCATATTCCGTGTTTAAAGTTTAAAACAAAATCTTGACGTTAGCGCATCTCAGAAAAAAAAAACAAAATCTAAATTTGATAATCTCACTTCACATCATCGCATACTATTGGGAGAGATTCTGGTCAATCGCGAGCCTAACAATAATAAAAAAAAACGAAATCCTTTAAAAAATATTGGTAGGTAAATTTGAGGTATTTCTGAAAGATTGAAACTGAGATTGGAACTCGACCGTTCTTAAAAATTCACAATTGGCCGTGAAGTAGGTAGGAATGTTCCAACCGTACCAGGCGTGACGATTCCATTCAAATAAACGACCCTGTCTTTAATGCTACACACTATGCCCAGGAACGTTCTACTCGTACCTACCAGATTTGCCCAGTTTGAAAGAATACTTAACAATTTAAATAATAATAGCAGCCTGTAAGTGTGCCACGGCAAGGCAAAGGCATCTTCTCATGCAGAAAAGGCACGAGCATTGCAACACCACGCTTGCTCAAGACAATTTACAAGTTAAAAGGCCAATTAAATTATCTAAAGAATGAAATTTTTGAAAACCTCTCAAAAGTTGGCATTACAGTAAGCTCTGACACTAGTTCTTAACTGCATATTCTTAAATCATAAATCTACTTTTAGTCAAGGAACGTCCTACCAACCTGCGTTTCAAAACTCGACAGATTTAGATTGCCGGCTTGCTCAGGTTACAAGTCAAAAAACCCTTTTAAGATTATCACCTGGGCCATATTTACATACCTACCGATTTTAGAACACAATATTTTCAACGGAAAAACCGCCAGGTACCATAGCGAGCCACACAAGCATACGTACGTTAATATATGAAACGTGGTCGAATGCGCCAGACAGTGTGGCGGCGTCGCTCAAACCAGCTGTATACATAGTGGCCCAGCATGGTTGACTTAACTTGGCGAGGCAGAGAATGTTAAGAGGAAGGTTTTGTGTTCGTTATGAAATTTTAAGTGGTTGATGAAATAAAAGTTAATGAGAAGTAATCTGAACTAAAATTATTATAAAGAGGTTACTAACTAACTTACAGTAGTTCGTTTATAAAAAGATAATCTCTGAAAGTGCTGTTTCGATTATGAAAATTCTTTCACTTATAGAAAGACTAGTTGCCACCCGGGGCTCCGCCCGAGTGGTATAGTACTTATATTATAAAGCCGAAAGTTTGTAAGTGTATATGTTTGTTATTTCTTCACGCTCAAACGGCTCGACAGATCTGGATGAAATTTGGCAAAGAGATAGATTATATATAGTCAGGAATAGCACATAGGATACTTTTATAGCGGGCATATGCACCCTCGGGATAATTATCGACTATCATGGCTTGGCAGAAGCTAGTATCTTTATCAATTATAGTTTATAGTATATGTGTTATTCTGATGTATAAGCTATATTTCTGTAAAGTTTCATCAAAATCCGTTCAGTAGTTTTTGCGTGAAAGAAACATCCATCTATCCATCCTCACAAGCTTTCGCTTTTGTTAAAGTAGTAGGATAAACTATCGCCCAATATCATTAGATACTGTATAAATGTCGGAAACTGCACAGTTCCTGTGGGATATGGCCACGGAAGTAAAACTGCGGAAAAAGCTAGTCTATGATTTAGTTTTCAGACAAGCGATCAAAAAGCCATCAGTAGATCTCAGCCAGATATACCATTATCGTCAGACAGAATCCCAGTTTTGGTTAAAGTAAAATGCAAACATTTAAGTAAATAAAAAAAACCGGCCAAGTGCGAGTCGGACTCGCGCACTAAGGGTTCCGTACCAGTATCGCAAAAAACGACAAAAAATCACGTTTGTTGTATGGGAGCCCCACTTATATATTTGTTTTATTCTGTTTTTAGTATTTGTTGTTATAGCGGCAACAGATATACATCATCAGTGAAAATTTCAACTGTCTAGCTATCACGGCTTATGAGATACAGCCTGGTGACAGTCAGACAGACAGACAGACAGACGGACCGCGGAGTCTTAGTAATAGTGTCCCGTTTTTACCCTTTGGGTACGGAACCCTAGAAACTATAAATAAATTATGGGCATTAATTTTGTTTACAAAAAAAATTAAAACCTGGCTCCGGAGCTACGTAACGGTACCTGTGTTTCAGGGGTCTACTTAAGGCCGTACGCTGACCAAAAAACCCTTGAGCATTCCTAGTGCCCTAGCAGCACACTGGTGGCGCATGAGTTACAGTAATGAATACGGCCAGATTTTAGAATAAAATCATTATAAAATCGAAAAATGGTCTTTTGAAAAAAAAAAGTTACAAAATGTTCGTTATTAAGTCGTCTCTATTATTTAGTGTTAGTACAAAAATTTATTAATGAACACTTTACGAGGAGATGCATGCTATCAATCATTATTCCTCATTTTTATGGTTTTCTTGGAAGGATTTTAGTGAAACATATACTTCTTTTTTATTTTGTATTATGTAGAAATTTAGTGTATTTTATTAGTTGATATTTATTTTTAAATAACGAGTAGATAACTCCTAAAAACTATACAAAAACGGCTAGTGCCGTTTTGCTCGGGGAGGCGCCTTAAGTAATCAAACTTCTTACTCTATAACAAAACTTGGTGCAAGACTTGGTGCTCAAAAAGCGAAAAAAACTTCAATTAACCGTGATAAAAGCCTTTAGTTTATGCATAACTTAAGATGCATCTTTCCCCCCATCTTTCATCACTTCCCCCATTATTTTTTCACCGAAAACTTTCATAGCTCTTCTAAACTTCTTCATTAACAACGTTCATTTAGCAGACAGTTACTCAAGACACTAAAAGTATTGAAAAAATTCAAATTACTTAACTCAGATGAGTGGGCAGAAATAATTGAGTGAACTCTTAGACGGGCCAGGGGAGTGGAGTAGGAAGGTGGGGGGAGAGAGACACGCGTGACTGACCCCAGTCAAGATCCCCGTATCGGATCCTTTAAGGCTAAAAATGTTTCGATATATAATATTCAATTACAGGTATGTGATCGAAAGTGATCGTGTCTGGCAGTTTTGCATGTTATTTTAAGTCTTCGTGTTGTAGGACAAGGTTTATATACCAAGTACAGTACAACTATTTTTCTTATGTCCTTCGGCAATCATCGCATTTCCGAATATAAATGAATGCTAATTTCCGTGTCCATCAATTATTAGATTTATCGTTTATAATAATTTGAATTCAGAACTAATTTCCTTATGGTTGTTTGGTTTTGATACAGGCCTCGTCTCTGTGAGAGGGTATGGGCCAAATCCACCACACAGAGTTGTATGTATTTTACACAATGACTTTTGTACGACCAAACTCTAGAGTATCCCACATTTTTCCACACGAACTTACGCGTGCATGCATTACGTATAATTACGATAGTGCCGATAGGAGCGCGGCAGCGTGGAAGCGTGGCAGGCTCACAATCGGCCAATTTAAATAAACAATAAGCACTGGTGTCCACGAGCCGGGCACAAAAACCGTTGCCACAGTGCAGTACGTTGCAGTAGAACAAGTGTTAATTATGAAACATGCTGCAAGAACACCAAACAAGCAATCAGAGATCTATTGTGAAAAGGTGCAGATTTGGATTAGTATGCAGACAGTTTATTCAAGTTTAATGAAGCTGCTAGCGATTCTTCAGAATAACAGATACCTAGAACAACAACGTATGTATATTTGAGTAAAACAAAGATACGCTTAAATATTAAATCTGACTTTGGTCTTTAATTTGAGCAAGTGGCTTAGTTGTTGCGTTACTCTGACAAAGTTAAGATATTCTACATTTTAAAAGCTTTCATTTTGGGTATTACAAGAATAGGTTAATTAACCATTCTCCCTCTCTCTTCTCTCTCCCCTCTCAAATTAAGAGCAACATTTAAACATGAACCGTCTACCAACATTTTTGTTGTTTTACAAAACTTGTCTGCTATACATTAGCAAATATCTCAGATACCAAGAACGCACAAACAAATTCTGACCCCCTTCCGAACTTGTCTCACTGCAAGCCACAGCCTAGAGCCCGCGCCACAGATAAACACAGAAAACAACGTAGCAATTATGCAAATACATTAAAATCCATGCATTGTCCCGCGACACGTGAACTAGAACGCCGGCCAATGGCGTTCTGCGAACTGCGACACTGGTACTGTAATGTTGTGTAGTTATTTATGAAGGTAAGTATGGCAAATATGATAATACTATTTGTGATTTTCTTCGAAAGCCAGAAATTACTTACTACTTCTACATAATGTGTTGCCATAAACCTAAATATTGTTAGATATTTTTATCTAATGTCCAGCCAAGGTTCCATAGCGCATTTGATCAAAGCTAAACAGCCTAAACTTATTTAAGTTCAATGGTCCATAACTTTTTGAATATATAGTATAGAATCTAAAGTATACATTAAACTAGACATGATCCGTTGCATTTCGTCCACAAAAAAATTTTAGGCACTAGATTTAAGTGATTGCGAGTTTGCGACTGCACTTTGGAACCTAAACTGTCCATATAGGAACTATCCTTAATCCTATATAAAAATATATTTAGACGGTACGGGTAATAGATTTCTACTTTTTCATATTGTCCTATATGGTATAGATCTAAATATGTAAGCTGGTAAGTTTTATGTTAACATTTGTGCTTTGAAAATACAGGATATTGTAACTATTTACTGAAAATAAAATTCTATGACTGTTTCCTCTAAATACATTAAAAAAAATTAGGTCCGAAACTTACAATGGAAACTAGAAGAGATTATGGAAATAGGGAGGCAACAGATTATCGAATAAATCGGATAACTATTAGTTAATGTTTTGTTAAGAGTTACCCCCGATTTCTGAAAGAGAAATGTGAGAGAGAGATTTTTTTTTTTTGGTACTGATAACCTTTGTTACAAAAGTACTTAGCGATTAGGTTACAAGTTCCGATAAATAAAGGCAGCTTAAATAATGGAAACCCTGCCTCCTAAACTAGGGAAAACCTGTGACTTAGGAGTCAGTGTTCTACTGTTACTTCGAATTCGAATTTACGGCTTATTTAAGAAAATCTCTGAGCTAAAAATTTAAATAAGAATCTGCTAATTCCTTTATTTTTAGTATTGTCAAACTTTCCTTTAGCCCGAAAATATATCAAACTTTAGCATAGTAGTACAGTTTGAAAAATTCATAATTCATAATTCAGAATTCTCATTTCAGACACCGGCCACATATCTAACATGCTCCAAAATAACTTGAAAACACATTTAATGAAAATCTCATTAACGCTTAACACAAAAACGGAACGGAATTAAAAACGTCCCGCAGCAAAATCATTAAGAACAACAATGTTACACAAATCCCCAACAAAATAACGGGAGACCTTAAATTAAACGGACAAGAGACGCAGGACTTACTAAGTCCATAAATTATGTTACACTTTGTCCCAAAATCAATCTATCTAGACTTGTGTTGACTATGCTCGGGACAGCGTCCAATCTAGCCGGATGCAGCCGAATACTAGTATTCTTCATGGTGTGACTGCCTATTTGAGCTCCAAAACCCAGTAACTGAGTAACACGATACCATTTGGCAAGACTGGTTGTCAGATTATATGGCTTCTGAGTACCAGACCTCCTCAGAAAGCTTACAGTCACCCAAAGAGCAATAGAGAGGGCTATGATCGGCTTAACGTGCTTTCCGAGGTAAGGAGTGGTCTCTACCTGATGATCTCTGAATGGTCACCTATCCACAAACCGACCTCGCCAAGCGTTAAGTCGACGACAGTCGCCAACGACCACGAGGGAACAAAACGCGCCCTCGTTTAACCCCCACGCGACCCAAAATTCAGTAGATTTTTTGTACATTCCGTATTATTCTATGACTTAAAAAAGCCTTGCAGTTAAATTGTCTTTGAGATGGTGAAAATTTCAACAAAATATGCCCTGCGGTTTTGGTGCGATTGTCGTTTTAATGTCCGTTTTAGATTATAACTTTACAAATTAATTACACTATGTTATACGAAATAAACTCAAAACATTCATAGATCAAATTATTAAAAAAAGTACTAGCCGTTTAGACGTGATTCTCATTTTAAAATCAGCTGCGGAGGGGTATCTGCGCCATATTTTTTATTTTTTTTTAAACCAAAACTGTGCGGTTGTTATTATTCAGCCATGCGCCCCGCCTAAAAAAATAACAGGGAACCTTTAATTAAAAGGACAATGAGGGATTTTCTAAGTTCATTAATTATGTTACAACTTCGTCCCAATCGAATTAAAATGTTGACAATTAATCCATAACACTGGTTGATAACGATAATGGTTGAAGTCAACTTGGCTAATTACCTTCGCAAAGTCGTTTCCAAAAGTTTTTGGGATGCCTATAATAATGATAATTATGTTTTAATTGGCTGAGATGTTTCCTGATTTGGTTATGAAAGAAAAAGAGTCAAGAGTACAAAATTCACTTGAAAACATGCTCAAATTTGTACAGCAATATACTGTGTTTAAATGTAGCAGTTTTTGATTAGCTTCATAGCAGATAGGGCAACTCGGAACTTTGTTTTATAATATGTAGCAACACTACATCACCGCTTAAAACTTTGCACAGCTATGAGAGTTACTCATTCCAACTTGTTCATACCAGAGTAAATTAACACGAATCTATACTTTTTTTCTATTTTACGCGTGCATTCTCGTTACAATTAACGATCAAATAAAGAGTTTCCACACTTTTTCACCATTCCAAGATCGAAAAAAATGGCCAACATCACCATTTTAAATTCCGAACACAATTTGCTTCCTAAAAAAAAATTGTATTTGCGAGTTTCGCGGTTATCGAAGCGAGTGCATAGACTATAAATCGAGTAGATCGTTGAGTGCAATATTTACGTCTGTGTGTTCATGCAACTCATGCAAGATGGTCGTCAATCACGCTGGGACTCTTTAAGGCGCAGTTACCCCTGAGTAGCTAATTTTAAAATGAGAATCACGTCTAAAATGCTAGTCGTAATTTTTTGGAAAAAATATATGTTAAATTAGACTATTTTCTTAATAATTTGATCTAAGTTAATTTTAAGTTTTATTCCTAGTAAATAGTGTAATTAATTTGTAAAGTTATGTCTAAAACGGACAAAAACACGACAATCACAGCAAAACCGCTGGGCGTATTTTAATGAAATTGACACCATCTTAAAGACAATTTAATTATCTACATTTTGATCTGAGGCTTTTTTTTTTAAAGTTATGGAATAAAAAGGAAAGTACAGAAAACTACTAAATTTTGGGACGCGCGGGTGTGAAACGAGTGCGCGTTTTGTTCCCTCAAGGTCGTTGGCGTTAGTCGTCGTCTTAACTGTGTAAAATCAATAACACGAGTGTGGCGTGTTGTTGAGTAGCGTGTACGGGTGACGTATGGTTGTTGTCATTATTGTTATTTTTTTTGGTCCGTTTGGGATGCTTGATATAAGATGAAAGTTGAAAATAATTAGATAATAGTTTTTTTTTATTTAGAAGTGTTTGCTCTTGATTCTAGTCTAGGTTCGAGGTGAGAGAGACAAAATCGTTGATGGAGAGAGCTTAACCAGAAGAAGTCTGTTCACTCTAACCATGAAGAGATCCGGTTTGAATGCGTTCGGAAACACAGACGCTGGCAGTGAGTTTCACTCTTTTGCTGTGCGCAATATGAAGGGTGTTTGGAAATTTTACTGAATATGATGGAAACAAACATGGCAATAAACTTATTACATTATTAAACGATGACCTCAGACTCTGCCAGACTAAACTCTCTTGCTAGATAAGCATACTGGGTGCCCAAATAAGAAACGGAACCCTTCTATGTCACACACAAGGCAAAACAATTCATCTGCCTGCACCATCATGACTCTCGTCCTTATCACAATTAATTCGGGATCGACTAAATTTGTCTTCATCTTCCACACTTTCTTTAATTCACAAACTCCTTTAATTTACCTCGGTATTTATTTATATATACTTTATTGTACACCAAGATAATAAACCAATACATACAGAAACCTTAAAATAGACACAAACATACAACAGGCGGCCTTATCGCGTTCTGCGATCTCTTCCAGGCAACCCAGAATGGAAAGAGATAGCCTGGACATGATATGGGGTTGCACTTGGTGCAATTTTAAAATTAAATAATAATTTAAAAACATAGGAAGCACAAAATATAAAATACTAAAATATATACATAAATACATACATACATATAAATATACAGGCAAGAAAACAATACAGCTCCAACAAGAATAAGATCACAGTGACAGGTAGTGTTCCTTTACCAGTCTTTTAAAGTTCGGTAGTGATTGCGCGGTAGTAAATAGTAACCCCAACTTTAGGTAAAAGAAAACAATTGAATAGTAATAGTAAGTAGTTGTGTACTGCTATGAATCATCTAATGACACCGCACTTAACATTAAGCCCCTCAGTTGTAAGCAGTCACAGGTCAACCGTATTGTAAGCAATAATAAATTAAATAAATAAATAATCGGAAGTAAATTCATGCTAATTGTTATGCCCAACTGTACAAGTCACTCATACATATTTATAGTTTTTATAATTAAATTTTATTTACTACATTTGACACTTTTGGTAGTGCCCTCATTGTCTAGTTCGGCTTAAACCTTACAGATTTTTTTTTTACATTATTTTGAAGTGTCTTAAAGACAGGCGTTATGAAACTTTTCAATTTTCACGACGGGAAAGACTTAAGTTTTTAGACTTTGAATCAACTAACATAACTTTCTTCAATACATTTTAGGTAGATACTGAATAATTTACGAACTCTCTTTAAACCGTACTTGGTTCTATCTTGATATTTATCTTCTGTATTTGAGATATTTTTCATACACACCAAAACTAACACATTATCATCATTATTTCAGTCGAAAGATAAACAAAGCTGGGCACAGATATCCCCCAAACATCACCGGTTCACCAGCATCGGCTGGCCCATCAGTTTTTTGCATCCAACGCACGAGGGCCGAAAGAGCGCGTGAATGCGCGGCCTCAGACCATCTGTGTGCTTATTCCTAATTTTTTAACGTAATCACTCGTGATAACGTAAACGATCTCATGTCAATTTCTATAAAAAAGATAGGTTTCTTCTTACTGACACCAGACGGCGTTTATCCAGTTTCAATACAAATTGAAGTTTACTTTAAACCGATTGAGCGTGAATAAAAACTCGCACTAAGACCTCTGAGGGCTTAGTGAGAGTTTTGTATCACGCTGGCACGCATTAACGTCAATTTGTATTGAAACTTGATAAGCGCCGTCTGGTGTCAGTAAGAAGAAACCTATCTTTTTTTATAGAAATTGACATAAGAGATCGTTTACGTTATCACGATCGAGTACGTTAAAAAACTCGGCATAAGCACACTGTCCACCTCATGAGAAGTTTTTCATAAATGCGTCTTACGGTGCGCCATCGTCACGCCAGGAGTTTTCGATCCATCGACCGTCTTTTCTGCTACATAATTATTATGTTATTGTCACATACCTCCCATAAATAACACAACTATAATATAAATACAATCTTAAGTATAAACCAAGACAGTACAAATCCAGTAAAATTTCAACTTCAAGATCAAAAATCCAACTTCAACTTGAAACCAAAAATGATTTCACCACTGAACACCCACTACCCACGTACCCACAACAAACGGCTTCATTACACAAAATGATTTGCATTTCCTCATTTGAGAGCGCCATTGTTACTCGCCGCGTACTGAAAGAGCAATGAATTGTGTGTTATGCACTTAATTCGACTCGCGGCTCGTATTGTTAAGGAGTTTGTTGTACAGGTTATTGACTCTTTGGTACTAATAATAATTATGGGTAGTTTTAAACAGTGTTTTGTTGGTGGTTATTGAGGTTTGTTGTTCTGAAACAGCTTAAAGGAATGTGCAGTAAAGCCTTCACGAGTGATTTTCTAGATTTACATTTACTATTACTGATATGCTTTCTTTTTACACTATTGCACGCGAAGTCGAAGATGGCTTTGTAACACCTATTTTTCTGGTTGGAAAGAATCCTTGTTCGTGACTTGACGTCAAAATCAAAAATTAAATTAAAATCAGTAGAGTTTTATAACATGATAAAAATATAAATTTCTCTTTTGCTTTTTTTGTTAGATATTGAACATTATAAGCATTTATGTGGAATACGTCACAATACCTACATCAACACACAAACAACATAACACTTAATTAATTAAGTACAGAATTCAAGTTGTTATCTAAACCTAACTAACTAATTAAACAAGACTATTCAAGTAATAGTTAAACATAGTTATAACTATTATTGAAAGCAAACTTACGGATCGTAGCAATCTCGTTATATCTCCGCAATGCGATAGATAATAATTATAATTGAAAACAATGGCACATGCTGTCTAATTAAGTGAAATCGTATGTTATGTATTTGTGTTGTACATATTATATAACACCAATTACTATCTTTAGTAGTGGAATACGAGTATCAGTATTGCCCGCCTCTTTACTATGATGTGTCAATTCTGTCATGATTTCGTTAAAGGGAAGAGAGAGTGAGAGAGAGACGGATCTGTGCAAAACGAAATATGGTGCTATTCGACTCTCTCTTACAACGGAATCGTGATGATCCTAGCCTAAGATCCCACTGCAAAAATCTGCATGTATATTGTTTTTGATTAACCTAATTTTCATGAATGATTCTTTATATTAGAAAAGATTTATGCGGGGTTGCCTGGAAATATCGTAAGTAGAAAAATATTTTTGGCGTTTGACGACATGATGGGCAGAATCATGAATCTGAGAACTTTTTCGAGAGATCACGTCGATATTATAATCTATCTTCGTTGAAGACCTGTTCTTACTGTGTATTAAAGATATTAGAAGAAGTGCCATAGGTCACAAATCTTAAATACCAAAAGCAACAAATTCTTCTTATGAGAACTGCGCAAGCTAGATTTAGAACCAGGAAATTTCCGTAAATTAGAAACTTGAGTTACCTCCACTCTAGTCAATAAATACACAAGCAATTTCTACACGATCCGTCCTTTTAAACGTCCACTCAGACTGTTATTAAACTCCTTTTAATAACTAACCGCGCTTTAATCGCTGCAACATATATTCTTAAACAGCCCCTTACGCGCATTAAGCGCTGACTTGTGTTAGTACAGTCTCGTTCATACCTATATAATTTGTTAGCACTATTTCCTTGAAAGCTCTTGTACTAAGACTTAAGGAGTTAAATAAATATTCTACAGTCTCCTTGACTGCTATAGAATATTCCTGAACGACAGAATTTACGTGTTAAAATATGAAAATAGAAGCACTCGCGATATTGCACCCTTAATAACCCGTAATACCCGGCCATCCTTAATAATACCTTTAATAAATAAAAAATATCGTTATTAATTTTTATTAAGTTGGTCATTATTTTATTAAGCAACATTACGGCAGTAAATTAATTGTGGGGTAAATTGGACCGTTAGCAGTCACTGTTATATTAGCCCCTAAGAAATATAGTCAAATACCCTCTAGGAAATAAACCCGAGATTGTGCATCGAGTTACCTTTTATTAGGTAACGTAATTAATTTTATCTGTACAGCCAAATATTTAAAGAGGTTATTATTTCTGCTACAATTCTAAATGAATGATGCCTGGGTAAAAAAAATATAATTAGGTATATTTAGTCCGTCCGTTATTATTAAAAAGTATTGGACAAGTATTTTTGATTTATTGAATTAATAAAAAAATACAAAGACTGTATGGACGCTATCCCGCGTTTTACGAGCGTTGGCGTTTCTCCAACGTCTACGCGACGTTGACGTCGCGAGACTAGTGGCAAGCGTTAGCGCTGAGACTTCGCAACGTCAACGACGCGTCAAAGCGACGGTAACGTTGCGTTTTTTGGCAACAGGTACAATCACGCCGTCCCGCTCTGTCCGTGCTGTGTGGGCGTGTTAAATGTAGTCTCCGGCCTTAGCAAATATTAATACAATTCCCATTCATTATTTTTATTATTATTAGAGCTCAGTTCGAAATATTCACTTTCTTGTAATCGATTGGACCATAAAGAACTTTCCCAAAATAGACGATGAGATTTTTTTCTCCTTTACGTAATTTTCTTCGAAGCAGCAAAGCCAACGTAGTGTTTCCTTATCGGAATCCATTTTTTCTCAGATTATTCGCATCAAATTGTAGCATGTGCGCAATATTAACGTTGCGTTCAGCGGATGTAACACTTGCCACTAGAGTCTCGCGACGTCAACGTCGCGTCGTCGCTGTGCAGACGTTGGAGGCACGCCAACGCTCGTAAAACGCCAGTGGGATGGCGGCCTATGTATCGTATTTTTGTTTACGAGACAAAATAAAAAATACGTGTCCAACAACTAATCTACCTGAAGGCCTCAATAATAATTTAATTGTAAGTCATCATCTATATGATATTGGAATTGTAATTCCATCCTGTTCAAAATAACTCCTATTTATACTACACGATATTAGGGCCAATTTGTATAATTTATTCGGGAATATTCCTTTGAGAGTGTAGAATTTGTGACGGTACCGAATTCTTACGGAATCAAGGCTAAAGCTTCCACTAATAGGGACCGCCTGAATACGTTATTTTTTACTTAGCAACGTGGAGGCCGTAGGAAGTCCAATTTATTTGCTTTTCTTTTTACCCGACTACGGCGAAGGAAAATGGTGGGCTATACATATTTCAAGTTAATGTGGGTAGTCAATAGGGACAGAAAATAAGACTTTTGATTAGCAGAAAGTAAAATTATTAATTATTTCATTCAGCAGAAAATAAAATTATTATTTTTTAAAACAATCGTTTTCGTATTCTGCTCAGCAGATCCTTTCATTTGAAACCCATATCATGGCAGTGCACAAAAAATAAATAGTCCGCCATCTTGGGCCATCCGCCATATTTGATTTAGAATGACGTCACTTAGCTAACCATGCATTGTCATCCAATCAGTTGCAAGATTTGACCCGAACATACTTACATACATACATTGCAAGTTAAATAAAAGCTTGTAATAACTGCAATTATTTTTCGGGCTTCGTAACTCTAAAGACTCATCATTTGGCTTCTACGAGGAGTTTAAACAGAAGCACCTGAAAACTATTAAAGATATTTCTTTTAAAGACATAGTATTATAGAGAAGTGAGCAGTTACTCCAATAACTACCGAACTTGCGTATGATAAAGTTTGAGAAATACCACCTCACCTATGATTTCTAAATTTTTAGCGCCCAGTTGAGCCCTTGCCTCAATGTTAGGCTCAAAATTTGCGTTGGTTTATGTAGGTCAAGGTGGTCGGTATCGGCACGTATACTAACGGTAACATGGAACAGGGCGTAATGGACTCCGTGTAGTGGAAAAAAGACACAATGCCACTAAAAACCTATTCATTCAATCAGTGTAAGTTACATTGTCCTGATATTTTAATAGCTCAATAAAACAATATGAAAGCTTAGCAGCTCAGGTATCCGGAAGCGATCGGCTCCACCCGCGGCGTAATGTCGGTAGCTTTGTTACAGCGTTTGTTATGCTGCGACCCGCAATAGTCGTTAATACTACTGTTGCTACTCGCTGCTAGGGGATAGGGTTGGCAAATCCAAAAATGGACTTTCTTGGAAACATGGATATTGTTGCTGCAGGAAACTTGTTGTACTTCAACGAGACGCGTGATAATACTGATACTGGCACAGTTAGAAAAATACTCGGTATTAGATTTTTTATTTTGCCATTGATTAGATATTCTGAGAAGATAATCACTACTAATGGATGTAAAAAAATAAGCTTTTAATTTAAAAATTGCATTCACGAGAAAGGAAAGGCGTGTGCAAAATTTCTGCTGAATCGAACACCGGGAAGTGTTTCAATCAAATTTAACTTACAAGTTTTGATTACAGATACCGGCAGGCTTATTACCTATGTTGCAAAAGCAAAACGATAGTGATTTTTGCTCTCCAACACAGAAGTTTTAGAGTTTGGCGGTTTTTTAAGAAAAAAAGGCAATTGACTAACAGCGAGCGATAAGCAAACGATTGTGTAGGACCTATCATACCTACAGTGTAGGTAATTACGACTTTTATGACAAAGCGTTTGATCGCGCGATGATTGCTGATTGCTGTTTAAACTAAATAAAATCCTGTAAAAATGAGACTGCCCAAATGCTATTCGGGCCTACATCTATACATCATTATATTTGTTTCTAATAAAAACAATCTGCGCTTATCATTGTTTCTATTTCTGTCAATGCTTTTCTGTTGACGTCAGACAATCGCATTTAAGGGCCTACATCCGCTTAAGTGCCGTAAAACGGTAACTTTCTAAAGCATACTCCTTATTAACGGCTAGGTTAGCTTTGAAATAAATATATACTTATTATTGTTTCATCATTCATGTACATTATTAATTTTTTAAACATGGTTTTTTCGTATTACAAATAGTTGTTCTTTAAAAAAATAATTAGCAACACGATATTTTTCACAACTTTTGGATACTCCTCCAAATCGACTTAGATGTTTGAAAATATTTTTACACAGAAAAATTGATAGCTGGAATTTCTTCATAACTGAAATAGCATATCTAAATCAAATAATATTTTGCAAACAAAGCTGTTCAAAAGGAGGTTCAATATTGATATTTTGGCATCGAGCGGGCGCTCGGCCCGCACGATAACTGCGTTTACATTGGGGCGTACGAGTACATATCGCCTTAATATTGCATAGTTCTTACTCAAAGCTCTATCTCGCCAACCCTAAACCAGCAGGAATATTATTTATTATTTTTCTACAGTCACCTGGCATCCTATTGTTGGTCGGTATCGCTACCATTATTAATGAGCTAGTTCCCGATCGCTGTGTGAATGCAACTCGATTGTACCCGGCACAATTTATTGAATACGACGCTTAGTTCCCGAGCTAATGTCCCAAGTTTGTATGCAATGTTGAATAAAATAATACTATGTTTCATCTGTGAATCTTTGGTATTGAATTGGTGTTTCAATGTTTGTTTATTTGTTTGTTTGTGCAGTTGTATGGAAAACTCTTACAAGAAAATGAGACGGTAATTTACTCGTTCTTGAATCTTAAGAACAAGGAACTTTGTGAACACTGGAAACTATTTTTGAAACCCAGTTCAGAAGTCAATCTTGATCACTGTATCTGTTGTCAAAGCAAATGTTAGACTTCCAGAAAGGCGACGAAGAATTAAATTATTATTTAAAAAACTTACAAACATCTTCCAACACCTGTCTAACAAAGAAAACTGGTTACCTGTAACAAAAAAATATACTTTAGGTATACGACGAATAATATTTACTTCTGCTCAAAAAATTCTACTCGACCTCACTAACCTATTAACCAATAACAACATCGAAATAAGGTTTCCTTGTCTCTTTATACGTGCTCGTCTAGACCGAGTCATAAACCTTGCTGCCCAGCCCCTGAGGTCACGCAGTATAGTGATAGACTTACTGCTAGGTTTACGCAGTTACTAACACTATTTTAAGGTAGAAATAAGTTTTTATTAGGATCCTGAGTTATAAAAGTTGGCGTGTAAATCTTTTGCGGTATTTTTTGAAAAAGTTTGAGTAAAATCGTTGCAGTGTTATGGTTTAGAATTTTGTTTAAGATCGCTTAAACAAAATTCTTCTTCTATTAATATACATTTACTTTCGGCTTAGATATTTTTTCTATAGAGATTCTTACTCTTGATAGTGGTAGTTGTTCTTTAAGAATATTTAGAACTCTAGACAGTTCACATCTACCAATATTATGAAACACGGTGAAGATGAAAATTAAAAAAACTGTGATTTTTCCGCACACATACGTCCAAGACGCGACTAAAAGACTCATGGCTGGTTTCATATGAATGCACGCATACATAACAGGTTTACAATTAACATCAAATTAAAACCAACTCATACAATATAACTTATTTTACATAGTCTAATAGAATAACAAATAATTCACACCAATAGCGCACTGAACTAAAAATTCTCACATTTCAGAATAAATAACCCATATATTTAACCCGACCCCATTCTCCCCTTCACCCAAAAACAGGTAGACCAAGATTAGACAAAAAAAATAACGTCAAAAATATTTGCGTCATAGAGCAAGTATCAACGACAAAATGCATTAAAAAATGGGTCCCAGAACAAAAGCCGTGTTAATTTATAGATCACGATAAATAGTCCCTATTATTCTCGATAGCGTGACCGTTGGACTCCGGTTGACCCCAGCAACATGTTTTAAAAATGTTGCATACATTATCAAACATCTGTAGATCACGTTAGTCCGTTTTGGGGCTATTAAAATCGTAATCAGTTAGTTTTATCTATGGGAAAAGGTAATAAAACCGTATGGTAATAGTGCATTACCGTTTTTTAATTTGTCTGGTACGTAAATATGTGGGTAGGAGATAGTAGAAACGGCGTCAAATTCTACAGATACGTGAAAGTCTGTGTTTCGATGTTTAAGCGTGATGGATTTATCGATCACGCTTTAACGGCTGAACGAATTTAGATGTGACACACAGGTAGATTAACCATAGGATTCTTTTTACCCCATGCCTCCAAATACGAGGATAGCCGCTGGCGAATCTTTTTACTCCAGTCGCTCGTTTTTCACGAGAGAGAAGCCATTGCCAAGAGCAAAAGAAGTTACTTTTTGTACTTTATTAATAGAACAAAATTCTTAATAATTAATTACGATCTAGCCTAAAAAACTAATAAGCAATTTAACTCTAACTTAATATGTTATGTGATAGATTATGTTAAAACTAGGAAAAGTGTCAATTTGCAACTTTTACACAAGTCCGTAGCTCTTTCGTAGAGACTGATATAATTTATAAAAATCTATG
This sequence comes from Orthosia gracilis, assembly GCA_947562075.1. NCBI lineage: Eukaryota > Metazoa > Arthropoda > Insecta > Lepidoptera > Noctuidae > Orthosia > Orthosia gracilis. Next base: position 2,995,739 of record OX387270.1, on the reverse strand, counting down.
TTCATCTGTTTTATGTATAGCACAACATGGCCACTATTATTCATTCACTGCACTAATTCAAAAGGTGGCAGCTGGATAGCCTCAACATTCACGTGTCAATGAAGGCCTGCACTCGTGAGCTTCAGCAAATTTTTGGATGATAGTGGTGACGAATTCCATTTTAAGGTCACGGAGAAGATCGTGATTTATGTAATTGCAAAAAAGGATGAAAATAAAATACAAAACAAGTAAAATTTCAAAATTTAAAAACCTCCGACACATTTTTATTTCATGCTACATAATTTATCTAGTATATAATAGGTATGCTTCAATCGGCAATCTATTGAACACGTAATTATGACACGATATCTTGCGAAAACACCCCGATTCAAACAGTAAAACGCTGAACCGATTTTATTCAACATAGCTAAGAACACTCTCGACAAACCAAAAAAAAACTAAATCAAAATCGGTTCATCCGTTTAGGAGCTATGATGCCACAGACAGACACACAGATACACAGCAACACACGTGAAACTTATAACACCCCTCTTTTTCCGTCGGGGGTTAATGAGTTAAGTTAATACTGGTTTACATTCTAGAAAACTATGTAAAACTAGTTTCATTTTTAATATCTATAACTTTCCTTGCACCGCTCGCAACTTTATTGCAATTTAAATCAGCGTAATAAAGTTTAGGATTCGTGTATCAAACGCTGAAATAAAAACTTTTAGTGGTAACTCCTTTGAGATATGCGCAGTTATTGGAATCTTCCATAAACTCCACATATTCTAAACAACGTTTGTCTATGTCGCTGGAACTATTTCGTAAATTATTCTCGATTTAAGTATTGACAGGTACTAAAAGCTACTGTAATTGATTAAATTAGTTTTGTACGACATAAATTACAGTTCCCATTTCCAGAAAATACTAAAAACATTACAACTTAACGCTATAAAAGCACACTATGCCAAACCCAATTAACACTGTCCGTTAACATGGAACTACTCGATAAATAATTAAAATATCAAATTTCAAATGCATGTAAAACCCTATTTTTATCGCGTATTTTATCTCCACTTTACAAAATGTAACTGCATACAACGGCCGCAAAACTGTATGGCACAGTTGTAATTAATTTTTACATCAAAAACTCATTTTTACTGCAAAATGCAGTTGGCACGGCGAGGTCATAAAAATGGCACAGTTTACTATTTTCAGCACCACCTAATCGCCAGCTGCACATAAGCATCATCGCTCATAACGTAAATCTGTATTATCTATTTACGATATGCAATATGCAAACAATCTGCAAAGATGTATGGTACTTTAGATAAGTACGGTGTCTTCCAAAAATATCTTGTTAAACAGAACATTAAACATTCTGACTGATCTCTTATGATTTAGCCAACGATGAGAGCAAACTCTATGGTCTCACTTGATATATGTAATAGGGTTACATAAATCTACTTGGTCCCTACAACTTAAGGCGTTACATACGCCCCAATGTAAACGCAGTACTGGCCGTGCGCCCGCTCGATGCCAAAATATCAATATTGAACCTCCTTTTGAACAGTTTTGTTTGCAAAATATTATTTGATTTACATATGCTATGTCAGTTATGAAGAAAATCCAGCCATCATTTTTTCTGTCTAAAAATATTTTTAAACATCCAAGTCGTTTTGGAGGAGTATCCAAAAGTTGCGAAAAATATCGTGTTGCAAAATTTTTTTTTTAAAGCAAAACTATTTGTTATACGAAAAAAACATGTTTAAAAAATAATGTACATGAAACAATAATAAATATAATTATTTTTGAAACCTAGCCGTTACTAAGGAGTATGCTTTAGAAAGTTACCGTTTTTCGGCACTGAAGCGCATGTAGGCCCTTAACGGACATCATACTTATGCTACTGCTATTACATGTATTCGAAATTGGAAGCCCATAATTCACCACTACCCTACGTTTCAAACAATCCTCTTTATAGATCAAATACTATACAGTCGTGGGTTACATAGTAAAAGTTGGAGTGTCATTGAACGAAGCCTATTCGATCTACCTTACCGAAAAAGAAAGCCATAACACGAAATATTTTTATACTACTGTAAACAATGTTAACTTTTAATAGCGTGTTTCAAATTAATATGACTCAGTTTGATCAAGCTGTTTTTTATGTCACTATGCCAGTCTCGTGGGACAGATTCTAGCCATGATTAGGGCCCGGACACATGATATATATTATACAAGCGATAAGGATAGATTTCGGTTAAATCGCGTGTGTAATACGAATTCTAGCAAAACCATCCATTTGACGCATACAATAATCGTTATATTAGAGAGTCAAAACAAATTCCTGCTGCGGAAATTCGAGCTATTCGAAAACACAAAGGTAGTTGGAATAGGAACTGTAAACATTCATGGATACGTGACTATTATCTGGAGTGTGCAGCATTCAATGTATCGTCGGCTACACAAAATACCTCATGTGCTATATACCCCGCCGCAAAATCGCACCTGTAATATTTGACAGCGAGCCAAATTCGTTACCGTCCGCCATAATGTAAACAGCAGGAGATATTTCAATCAAAATTATGTAATGCATTATACACAGCGAATGCAGCTCTAGTTTATGCCAAAAGGGGAATATATGGTTGACGTCATTCGACCTACCTCAATAATGTAACGTGATATCTTGCAGAGCTTTCGACGTCTGCGTAATGCAGCTTGTCTTGACTCTCGTTCCAGGGGAAATTTTAGTTATTTATATAATTATAATACTTGGCAAAGATCTGCAGAATCTTTCAATAGTCATTTGGCTTCATTCATACGATGGTGTCGATATCGATATTTTGGGAATGATAAAATATTCGAACAGATAGGACAATCGGTTCGTTCACAATGTTACCGAAGCCGCTCATAACCGGTTAAGAGTCTTACATAAACATCAAAGCGAATGTGAGAACATTATGCATTAGTAACATTGTTATGGGAACTGATACACAGAAGAAAACGATACTAATACAGTTGCCAAGCGACTTGCTATCATTGCAATAATATTACCTTTCGCTCGAGCCTTACAGGTGCTTTTCTTTTTAGCAGGCTAATAATATCCTTATAATATTTTTTTATCTGATATGTTCTCCAGTTTATCCGTAGTTATATAGTCTTGTCTCAGACACACATAAATATATAGTCAAAATACAATAGGACCTACAAGTAGTCTCACTGAATACATCTGCCAGTTTGCTCGAAATCCAATCTACTCCACATGCTATGGAAATAAGATGTGCACTCATCCGTGAGTTGTGCTGTACGTATCTCGCATGTATGAGGTTCAAGGTCAGTCGATGGTCAACTATGTCCTTGTCAGAGAACAATATAAGGCGTGGCGGTACATAGATCATGCAGGATAGATTAACTGCACACGTGTATGAGGTGATTACTACATAATTAGATTTTACATTGTACGGTAGTCCAAACAACAAGAGTTAATCACAATGTCTTCTTAATAGCTTATCTTATTTACATATTAGGCTAATGCATTCCCAGTTCACTAGTGTTAGTGTCGTAGTGGTCGACTGTTATAACTACTCTAGTTCGCAGTTGTTTCTACTCTTCGATCATATTTATTTAACCATTAATGTACACACACGTAATAGACGAGAAGAAGGACCATAAAATAGGTACTAAGGTATGCTTATTTCTAACGAAATCTCTGCCAGCATATGTGCCAGAGGCAGGGGCGGCTGAACTTTAAGTTCACTTGGGCTGAACTAAGTTTAGAAAAGATCATTTTTTTTAATAACGTTTGATTATCTATAAAATATTAACGAAAGTTTGACGAACCAATTTAATGAGAAATATGACGGCTAAAGTAATAAGACGTATTTTACTGCAAAAGTATTCCCCGTGCGGTAGACTAAAGCGCACGGTGAAAGCTCATAAAACTTCTACGAGATACGAGCGAAAACCCCTGGCGCGTGAGACAGAGATAGTTCAATAGAAAATGTACGGCAAAATATGACCACTCTCGTGCGCCGCCCCAGCGAACCGAAGATGACCGAGAGCGGGCGAGGTTTGACGAACGAAATTCACCTTCGGGTCGAGTTAGTCGAAAACCAACATTACGCAGGTGGGAAGTGAGGCGGGCGCGGGGCTTGTTTACTTTTTGGACACAGCGTGCGGCTTGCAATTTTGCAGTTGATCGCGGCTTTTAGTTACTTCTATATTCTAAATTCTATTGTTTTTTTTTTATATTATACTTTCTGATTTGTGGGCAGTGTGTCTGAGATTTCGACACTAAAGTGAATTAAAACGTTTCTCAGAAACACCATGTCCCAGGACAGTTTAAATGCACTTTCTGTGCTCAACATTGAAAAAAAATATTTAATCAATACTAGATTTTAACAAAAAAGATGATCGAAGATTCCAGTGTGGAATAAAATCGGCATATCGATTAAATTTATAAAATATAAAAATACCTAGTATAGAGAAAATGTTGTTATAATACAACTTCGAATTCGAATACTTAGTGAGCTGGTAAAGTGCACCACTACTTCTATAATCCACCAGCCGCCACTGGCCAGAGGAGCGTTGAAAAGAAGATAGGTATGTAGACACCGGGTGTAGAGGGGACATAAAAAGATAAACATATTAAACAATTCCGAATAAAATAATAAATTATTTACTCTCATAAACATGCATATTGATATTGGTTTGGTGTAGAGGATAGTTTCGCTGAAAAGTTGATAACTTAAAGTACAGTTTTAAAAACCGATTCTTTTATTAATCACCCATTCACACTTCTTTTAAAACACATCTCTGTATTTCAATACACGTGTACAAAATATATTCACAGCGAATTATCAAGAAAGGTAAGGAATTCCTTCAAACCCATTCAACATCTTTATGCAAATTGATCAAAGAATTGGATTCACAAATAGGATGCCCAAATTGATTTCTGTCAACCTTACCTTTCTCTGCGTAACATTATTACTGGGATATCTAAGGATTCCTCGAACCTGTCTGCTTTCACACAAAAAACCTTCAGATTTAGTCATCCGATTATCTGATACGGAGAAATCCGAAGAAATGTTAACAGCTCCATTCATGATAAATGGATCTCATTGATTTTGTTCTTCTAACACGTTCTTCATTTGAGAAAAGCTTGGGTCGTTAACGTAAGAACCGACCTTGAGTTTCCACGTAACGTTAGGAAGGTGGTGGGATAAGAGCCTTTATCTTAGATGTGTTTTTGTGACTTGTCTAGGGGATCGCCAGAAAGGAAGCTTTCATTAATCATGAGACGACAATTTCTTGATATTTAGTGTAATTGAACGGGCATAAAATATTTTAAATACAGCTGTGGTTATGAAAACAATGTTTCACGTTTTAGAGACATATGACAATAACAATCAAGTTTACAATAAGCGTGGTAAAATTAACCCCTTACATGTAAGAAAAAATTGGTGTAAGCTGAGGGGACGCGCTGGATGCAACAAGCACGGGGCAAGTCGATATGGCCGAGGAAGTCCAGCAGTGATCGTCTTTCGACTGAAATGATGTTAAGTTGTGCAGCTGAAATCTCTGGATCATCTGCCACATAATCTATGTTCGGCGGGTGTGGAGCGTGACGCGAGCCGCGTGCGCACCCAATGTCAAGGTCACGCCGTGTTTACCGAAATAGCGGCGCACACAAAAATACACCACGGGAATAGCTAAACTCTCGCGCAGTAATCGTTCGTTCTACATAACTTTCTTTAACTTGCTGTGGAGAAAATAAAAGTTATTATGGGTAATCTGAAACCTGATGACACCAGGCTTGCCAGACAGTTATAGTATCACAGATAGTGAGTTATGGATTCTGTTTGATTGGTGGAAAAAAGGGATGTACATTTAGATTCTAAAAATTGGAGCAAACATAGTCCTCATTATCATCCTAAATAAATTAGTATTTCTTTTGCTAATGTTTGTGATTTAAGAAAAGGGACTTCTTTAGAACTTGTGGTCCTACACCCGAATTTCGATTCGCGTTTCGTCGTGAAAATCATTAATTTCATTCTTTCTTTAAAGTAATGACGGAGGATTATAGAAAGTTGTGTTTTTAGTTTGGTAGACATAGGAAATATCGCTGAAAGATACCAAAAATCATTTACTTATGTAATTATTGATTGATATAAAAATATATCTGCCGACAATATCATTCAATATCGATTACAAATCGCACATTAGTCACTCTCATCGATAAATATTACAATGTTGTACTCCTTACAATGTTTAACAAAATGTTCCTTGACTAAAAATAAATCTGAACTATGTTCGTACGATAAACATGTCAAGGAATTTCTGTTCGGATGAATGAACTTTTTACTACACATCAGTAATTTAAAACTGTGCTACTAATTCCGGACTTCATGTACCTATTCGTCATTTTTAAGAATACAGTGAACTGTGCATAATTGAACGCAATTATCAACTTAATATCCCAAGCCTTTCCTAAGTACTCGTATGATGGGGACTTGGGGTCAGCTTCCTAACCCGATGCAGCTGCTGAATACCAGTACAGTATCTTACATGGAACGACTGCCCATTACCGAACACTACAATCCAGTAAATGATTAACATGTTAACTATATATTATTGGTAGACTGGTTGTCCGACTTGCCGGCTCCTGCCTGCTGGTTATCATCATCATCAGCTTTTTAATGTTTCCACTGCTGGACACAGGCTTCCTCTCTGTGAGAGAGTGAATGTCCCTTAATCCGCAACGCGGGCTCAGCGCGGATTGGTGAATGTCATGTCTTCGAATTTTTGGTTCTATGACATGCCAGTTTCATCACGGTTTTTTTCACAGTTTTTAGAGCAGTAAAGCGCCTGCCTAGGTTCGAACCCACGACACGTAAGTCGGGGCTGTTACCACTGGGCCACCACTGTACTTTGCTTCTTCTCTGTCTTTGCTCGTACCGACCGAAAAATGAAAGCGACAGTATCGTATGTTTTCCTCTAATATACGCTGACATAAATCTGAGAGAAAAATCTCAAGTACGCAAAACACATATTTCACAATCCATAATTCGAAATTAAATGATAAGTTGGCTCAAACTGCGAAAAATTAGTGTTAACCCCAGTAAAGTTATGGGTGTCAAGGCATTACCATTAATTTTTATAATAAACTGCACTTCAAAATGCGTCAGCGGTTGCGTAAAATGCGCGGAGATCCGTACTAACTCGTAATTATGTATGCTTATATTATATGACACGTTCTTGAAATAAATGTTTGCTTTGATAAATCCATATTAATATTTACTGTTTTACTGGACATAACGGTTGCCTTCTGCATGTACTGATTCTGTCAGTGTTTCTACTTTTGAGATCTACAATGCGTAAGAGTGGGGCAAGATGAACGTAATCCTTCAACGGCACACTTTGAGTGGCCCAATTTGCCCCCTAAAATTGCGTTTCAGTCAGTTTATTAATCTGTCACCTTAAAGAGTCATAAATATTATTTATCTACTCAATTTATGCTTGTGCAAGCGATACCAAGAATAAGAGCCGGTTCTTTTGTTTCTTTTACAAAATTTCAAGAATACATTAATATTGTCTACCATATTTTTGATCTCTTCTTTATTAAAACCGTTTTCCCCGAAAACGATATTTGAAACTAAATTAGGTTTCACATAATACAAAATATAATATTTCAAAGCTGATCAAGTTTCTTACGGAGACAAAAAGGACAACACGATCCTGTACTACGGCATAATTTTGTAGTTGTCTATAAACTTCGAGTTTATCTAGGTAACCTTTAAAGTCGATATGATACCATAATCGCGTGGCATAAGTGGCACAAAGGTATCATGCTCAATTTGTAAGCTTATAAAGAGAATAATTTATAACAATGAAAACAGCAAACTCTACGGTTTCATGGAAAATGAAAATTAATATAAATTCTAGAAGGAAATATGCATTCGCATTGCAGTTGCTACGCAGACTAGCGCTAATTAAAAAGTCACGAGTTGTTTCTAGACAACATCTCAATGTCAAGCCTTCATTTAATTCTGTAGGACGTAAAATGTTTTCTGAAGAAATTCCAACAGCTGCGCTATTTCGTACTGCAGAAAAAACGTAATTTGCAATTTGCAACGTTAGTAATGTCATACGTTGTTTGTCAAAACGTTGCAGCGGCGTTTTATACAGATTAATTTTACATTCGACCTTCGAAGTTTGAGTGTTTTGTGCAGAAAGTCATATTTAGTCTGAATTTATGTTGATGGTGACACACACTTGTGTTTTTTGGCGCCTCGCTTGGTTAACTCACAAAATATGAGACGTTATATATTCGGCACGAATTCTTCAGTCCCGTAATTTTTATCACTATCATGAGCTTTATCTTTCATAACAGCATTCTCTTCTTTTAAATTGAACGTTAACAAAGTAACATTCAACGTCTCTATTATATCATTATTAATTTGTCTCACTGTTTACATATTAATCAGCCTTAAAGTACTCACAAACGATAATAGATTCGACTACAAAGAAGCTTTTATCAACACGATCAAGAGGCACAATGTCTCATACGAATATGTATGAAATATAGCTACTAATGATTCTCAGAACACGCCTAAAGATGGCCGCTCCTGATAAGTGAGACGTGTGGTTACAGAATTAGGTTAGTCTGTTTTTGTTTTGTAAAGGAAGTTATTATTAGAAGCATCGTTAATTATGGTCTCAACAATGAAGTTAATACATGAGGTTGTGTTTGGAATGGAAGACCAGCAACTATCTCAAATACTGATGAAAATACTGTAAGAGAAAAGACAAATGACATCGCAATTATGTAACATGAAAGGAACTCCGATTCACAATGTCGTTCATTTTAAACATGGACGTAAATATAACAGTTACTATCGCAATTCAAAACTTAGCAGAGGAATTGTTGATCACTTTTCATATATAAGCATACAGTGAAAACGATGCTAGCCAACTCAGAGAGATCTCTTGGTCGTCTATTAAAAAGACGACGAATACAGATGATATACTTTCCTGTAACCATAACCCTGCTACCATGTCGGTACCTTCAAGGGCCTACCTCCTTATAATTCTGGCCCAGTATTAAGGTCCCTAACGGATACAGAACAGACCATTGTCTTCCACATAGGATACGAACTAGAAACATGTCGATTCTTGTCTGAAGTCATTAAGTCTAAAAGGTTATTGATACGCGTGACTTTAAGGTCGACACGCCTATATTTGTGTCGTGTGGATGTTTATCTTTTTAATATTAATGAAAACTATTTTATTGATTGATTTTTCGCTCAACTCCTGTCTACCTACATTATACATACCTACAAGTAGTCTCACCAAGACGAGAATCTAGTGGAGTACAATCGAGATATTTTATGCTGTAAGTATGTTATAAGGCGTAGAGGAAAACTCCGTGAAGAAAGTTTTGAATATGGAGAGGTCTCAGCCCTAAGAAAGAAAATTTGGTTCAAATAAATATCACTAGATGGCGCGATATGCATCGATTTGTTATTGTTTTTTTTCTAAATTTAACATTTTCTAGAATTGACCATAAAAATTATATTTTCTTGTTCAATAAATTCTCCTAAGCACAAAATTATGGAATAATAGGCTCTTACTTCTAAATTCAAAGATCATTAGAACGGATCATTTAAAACCGATTCCAATAGATGCCGCGGTTTTAAATATCTGAGGCGTGCCACTTGATTTTTTAAATTTGTTTAATACATTTTGGTAAAATGAAACTGTAAAACCGTGCAAAAAGATACTATAAAACAAATCGGCACTGTATTTAAAGCAAATAAAAGTCACGAACCGAGTAAACCCTTTTACTTGCAAGTCACTGCTAACACCATCTATAGCCGTGGAACGGAACCGAACGCGATCGGTGTAATTTTAGTAAATAGGCCGTATAATCCGTCGAAAAACGCTAGTTACGTCGGCACAGTTTCTTTTTATGGGATGACGCATCTGTATGCTAGTATTGAATGATCTGTGGTACCTATGGATGTGAATGAGCGGGGTTAAGGTATGACCGAAAAAAGGATGGATGGACCAGCGGAAACATACTAAATCTAAAGATGGACAGTGTGAAATAAAATATGATATGTCTAAAATGGACGACGGTTTAGATGGGGCCAAAAGAACACAATATGTTGCCAACCCCAATATTGGGTAAGAGAAAGTTGGGAATGATGATGATAATGGAAAAAGACGAAGATTGTTCATACCGGGTGGTATGAAGAATGTTCGTCGTCATCACGCATATGTCAATACAACAAAACAGGTTTAAAAAAATATATAACACTTAACCTTATCGAAATCACACACAAAACGATTAATGTCAAAAACAAAACCGCACAAATAAAATAACCACCACCCACATGTGCACATTAAATCAAATCTCGGCTAACATTTGACTAAACACTAAACCAGTTACTGGTTTTTGTTCACTCAATTAAAGATTGGTACAAAAAACTTGACAAAAACTTTTTAAGCAGTGCTAGCGCCACACTTGTGTCATCTTATTATTAATACTTTAGTGTTTGAATCATGTTTCATTTTAAATCTGTTGCTAAGTGCTTGGAATATGTGGCTTATGGATTTGTACCGATAAATTTAATCTTGTGGAATCGGAAGTACCGTACCATAGGAATTGCCCGAACTAGTTCTCGAAAATGGCAGTGTCACTTTGTATTGGGATCGGTCTATCACCACTGACAGGAATACTGTTGCCATTAAGCCGCGCAATGATATAGCGTTCCCCCACGACGAGAACCTCGTGAAAGCTGTTAGAGATAATTAAACTAAGTATCTTGATGTGGCTCGCGAGTCGACATGTGGGACGTGAATACAGCAATCATTGTGCCGATAGTCGTGTCGGCCAATTGCATAATAGCCAAGAACCTCGACGAATACCTGAGGAGGTTCTCGATAGGCAGTTGGATCAAGGGCTTGATCCAGAAAGCGGTACTCCTGGACGCGGCGCGTATCGTTAGGAGGTGCCGCTCTCAGGAGCCCTGACCATCGGTAGCTTGAATCCTGTTCCCCATACAGGTGGGCTAAAATTTTATATTCTTAAATGTTTTATTTTGTATTTATTTATTTATTATATACTTTATTGTACACCACAAAAATATGTACAGGACAAACATGTATGTGTGTTTGTATATGTTTTATAAAACTATTTCAAAAATGTAATGAAGAAAGACAATGAAATAAAGTATAAAATAATAATAATACTATTTACTTTTTACAAACCATGTCATCTCCTGTATTACCCTTTTCGTAGCTACTGTTAAATAAACACTACTCCAGAACCCTTTCAACAAAACCCAGGTACTACTTAAGAGAGCAGCCATGAGGCACGGAGAGCAAAGAATCATAAAACTGGTATAATATTTGCGCAGCATCCCACTCCTACGCAACAAGACCGACGTGTGAACATGGTTTAGGGTCACCATATATTACGGAGAGGATTACTTTATGGCTTTCTTCCTTAATAAAGTTTAAGAAAGCGGTATCTTTAAGAATGTATTTGGAGACAATGGCTTTTAAAAATATACACGTAAAATATAAATAACAGAAAAAATCGTAAAAATATAAGGTCAAGATTTTAAGAAACAAGAATAAGACACTAAAAGAAAGAACTCTTAACTCAATATAGACAAATCTGGAAGACAGAAAACTGACACAACTCGTGAAAGGTCTATGTCCAGCGGTAGTTTGGGATAAGCGGAGATGAATATGGACATAGTACTGAACGGAATCAATAAAATGAACGCTAAACTGACATTAAATTTTCTGTCCAACATAAGAAAAAGTATGATTAATGCTATTTAGAATTGCTCTAACAAAACACGTGCAATAGTAAAGTTAATTATATATTGTTTATATTAGTCATAGGAATTAACAAACAAATTCCTTTCAGTCGTATAAATAATAGATCACTTCCCTTACATTCTTGAGCATGCGCCAAATAGCTTAGTTTCTTTCAGTTTTAGCAGTTATGTGATTGGACTGGCTTTGTCCTAATTTGATGATGGCTATCATTATTTGTTCGTTTGTCGTCATTGTCATTAATTAGCTTTCCAAACATTGCTATTGGTTATATGATTTTATCAATTAACTTAGCATATCTTAGTCTATTATCGCTCCGTATATAGGCTTCCTGTTTTGTGAATCATAATCACAGTACCACTTGTCAACAATGTTCAATTATCATTAACATAACTAGCATAAAGCAATCCATTGCTGGACATGGGCCTCCCTTATCACTTGATTCTCATCAACTCCCACTCCAGTAGCTTCAAACCACCCTGCGAAAACTGTCGCCCCTCCTCACCTGATGGCTGAGGGCGTACCTTACGTTTACCTAAAGTACAATATCTAACAGAAATCCTAAATACACCGAGGTATTATTAGATGACACAATTTTCTATCCCGTACAAACGAATCTCTGCAAAGGATCTTCCAAGCATTCAAATCCAGCGCCACTACTAAAGATCTCAACTTTATATACTCACGACATTGTAAAACGAGTCTTTGACATCCAGTAAGTTGACTAAATATATACTTGAATAAATTGGAAGGACGGCACAAAGAGACTGAAAACGAAGGTTCGTAAAATACGGACGTTATATTTGCGAAGGTGGAATGTTGACACACACACACACACATAAACAACGTAGATAAGTACGTGTGAATACATCCTGAAACACTTCCATTGAAATAAACAGTTTGATGTGGAAGATGTTTTTGTGTAGAAAGAGAACGGGGTGAAAAGAGGGATGATAGGATATATATAGACACGTCTGCACTAATTGGGTATTCATGTGGAAAAGGGGTGTAATTGATGCAGATGTATCAATAACTTGCTGGCTTAATGAAGTACTTAAATAAATTAGGTTCGCAGCACTTTGAGTTAAAACTACTGACATATTAATCGTTACCAGAGTTGATGTGATTCGGGAAGTCGAGAGAAGACAAACTTACAACAAAGACTAAAACAAAGAGATAGTACCTATATTTTGTTAAACGACCTCTTTCCATAAACTTTTGAACACTAGCAAAACTACAGTCTACTGCCAAATAGCCTTCAGCAACAAATCCCAAAATTTTCCTAAAACAACCATCAATAAGCTTACTACTATATAACTGAAAAGTTGGCCACCATCTAAAGTTCGCCCACCGTACACGATCGGGCTAAGCATACAAGACTTTACCATATGCGTGAGAGGTCTACGGCCGCTCATAAAACGGCGCACCGAAATCGGTAATAAAGTATAGAAACGGCATGTCCAAATACAAGTAGCCATGCTCCGTGTATGATATATGGACTTCCCGGAAATCTGTCCTCGATTTTTCGAACAAAGTGTTTGCAATGTACGATGTCAAGCTGCTTCGTACTTTTGAAAATAGATTTCTGAACATATTTTCAGGTTACTGAGTCTGTTTTCTTTTTTTTATAGTGGTGAACAATCCTTATTTGTTTTAGACCACAGACGAGATCTAAATTGCAAGTCAGTCAGCTGTCATTTAACATTAAAAATCTAAACATCATCAACAGTGTTGTCGGATAAAAACAACACTACAGTTGACGTCTGCGTATAAAGTTCCATGTCTGTTGTGAATGAACCACATTGATTCGTCTTGCGTCAAATTCATTTGCGCAAAAAATTCTTGGCGGTTATCTGTTGGTGAGTACGTCAAATAGTGGCAGATAAAATAAACTAATCTACACTCTGTTCAGAAATTCGGAGACTCGAAACACTTTGACTGGGCAATCTATTTACATATACAGAGTGGGCAAAAAATTCGTGGATCAAATGAAACGGCGATAGTTATACTGTCGGACCTACTGCAAATAGCCCCAAATATCGATCGATATTAATCCACGATTTTTGGCTCACCCTGTATAAAAGGTAATGTCCCGACTGACATATCAACGCCCAGCCTGACAGAGATAGAAATTTCAAGTTTGAGAGGATATTGATTTTACACTGTAGGTGACATTTAAAAAAGGATTTTTCGAAATGCCACCCCTAAAGGATAAAATAGGAGATGAAAGTTTATGGTCGTTTGTATTTACTCTAAGACCGTCTGGGCGTTGAGAGATTTTCAAAACTTCAGGATTTCAGGCAAAGATTCCGGAACTGGTGATGATCATAAGTGGTGATTTTGTGCCTCTCAAACTACCAGGTGTACAGAAACATAAAGATATACTAAATATCCGGGGATGTAATCATGTGTGGTAAAGACTTCCGAACTACCAGGAAATCAGAATCATGAAGAAGTAGAAAATCACAAAATCTATATTAACCAGAGAGAAGCCGGGGGCGGGCAGCTAGTAATTGATAAAAACAAGCAAGAAAATCACTAGATTCAAAGGTCAGATGAATATGTCGATGGTTCCTATTTATTATAATTTCTAGTAAACAGTAAAAACAGTAGTAGACGATGACTATATAATACAAGGAAAGCTCAACGAAAGATTGGATAGACTGTATGAAGACATGGCTAGAAACGGAGTGTCTTGTCTATAGGCCGACCGCTCAACTGAGACCGTTTTTAAGGTAGCAAGAGAGATTGTGACACCCATCAGCGACACTTAGTCCTCCAAAGTAGTTTTATGTTGTATGAAGTTTTAATAAATACACCCCATTCCGCACCGCGCAACAAATCAGAATGAGAATGGCTCTATAGTATTGAGATGGCGGATAATAGAAACGCATCGAAGAAGAAAACTGAATTCTAGAACTTAATTAAAAGAAATTCCGATACTAAATGTAGTGAAATTAGAGGCATTTTTTACAGATTTAGATGGATACTAGAATGCGAACGTTCTTGAACCATACGGAAATTGCCCCTCTATAAGGGCCTCTGGGTAGGGCAGGTAGATGTTAATTCTACCTATAAACCCTACAGCATCTAAATACAACCAGCAACCAACTACAAAGCATTAAACAGGGCGTCGATCGTAAACTGTGAGTTCAATTAAGTAGGAATGCCGTATCGATGGTTTTAAACTGATAGTTAAATGTTAACTGACGTTGTTCGGTGAGGTCATGGTTGTCTGTTGGTAGATTTATGGGTTTTGTGACATAAATTGTTGTGGCTAGTATTTTGAGTGGTTGGCAATTAGACTCTTTGTGGTGAGGAGTGGGTATAGAAGTAACGCGTCTTGAAACTGAAGCTCAAGAAACAACGATGCTCCCGCAGACAGGTGCGACGTGACAAGCAAATATTGAGTAGTTTGAAATCAGACTCCTGTGTTTAGGATTGGGAGAAGAAGTCATGTGTCTTGAATCTAAGAAATCTCTAGGAGCAACGTTGGGCTTCCGCAGTCAGGTGCCACGCGACAATATGATAACGCGTTTTCATAGATTTTGTTTCAAGGATCCCAAAAATAATCTATGAGAACGCGTTGTCGCTTTATCGTGGCTTACTTGTTTTAAACGCACTTAAAAAAGAACGCATAAACACAAGCACGCATAGTATTTATATCTGTATTAATTTCTCGTTCCAAGTCAAAACCTAAGTTCCTAGTATTTGCACGAACTTCTCGAACATTTTACTAAGTTTGTTTCACTAACTTTTTGACACAACACACTGCTTACCAACGAACCCGGGGGTAATCCGCGGAATCTTCGTACGAACGGCGTCATTAAAATAAACGAGCGAATTTGAAACGAAGCCGCGAGGCAAGCATAGCGGTGTCTAATTTCTGTCGCAAATACAACATTAAGCTAAGAACGCACATTGACTCTGGGTAGGAATTAGACAATGTATAGAGCAACTTTGAAAATGTAGTTCTATAGTTCACAAGTGGGAAATTTAATTATATTCTAATGAGAGTCCATAAAACGAGATGTTATGGCAACATTTAAGTTTCAAAGGTACATGGCCCACATAATGTTTTTAATTATAAATTATACTCATATGTTCATGTTCTCACGGGTAAAATAAGCTTACGAGAAGTCTTTCTATGAGCTGCGATCGTTATACGCGTAGCAAGAGCACATTCTGTGGTTGTTAGATGATTTCTAGTAACAATTTTAATGAAACATTCGATACTAGCATACATATTATATCCTAAGTCCTTATAAAGGAAACTTCCTCCAATCCACTCAACTTAGTCGCCTTAATAACGACAAAAAACTCTCAATTTATGACTGTCCATTTGGTTTAGACAGCCTGAGTCGAGAGGAGGCATTGACTTAAAATTTATTTATTTACGTATTAATCTCAAAATCCACAGCTCTCAAAAATACCAACAGACTTACTGTACAGCCAATTACGGATTTAAAATTTATTAACTTAAGTAACTTACTAACTTTAACTACGTTAACTTACTTTTTTAACATAAATAAAAGGGATATTTTAAGAAAATAATTAGAAAATCAATATATTCATATTTCATACTTCAATTATAAATCTATCCACACTTCCTCATCAAGCGTTCTATGCATCTCATTAATACTGCACGTTCTAATTCGAGTCGCGAACACAAGTTAAGGCTAAAAACGCACTGGTAAAGCCATAGTAATTACTGTTACAAAGGAGTGTACAGTGTACACCCACCCGCGACTCGACTACTAGATAATCCACGGTACGCCTGTTATCCTCTCATAATCCTCCCAACTATGCTGGTGTGAGACATAGGAGGTAGCGGTTTTGGTATTAATAGGAAGGAATTAACTGTTTGGAGATTGTACTGGTATTAATGAAGCTAGGATTATGAAGTGTTTGAGATTGCTTTAGGTACTAGAATTTGCTTTGGCTTTGCTCGCTTGGATGTCGGAAATTCTGGCTATACTTATACAGGTAATTATGTACCAGTGCTACAATTTAGATGTGATTGATTCATAAACATTTACATTCACACATGGTATTAGAAGGGATAGGAATCTGGAGCTGGTATTTAGGTAGAAGCTTGAGAAATAAGGGCCATTACTGATAGGTGATATTTCGCACGAATTTTCTTAAGACAACTTCAAGTGTAAAGCGGACGAACTGCGTCGCATTGCGTCCATGTGAACGTATTGTAAAAATCGTTTATCGGTATGATATAAATCGAATCGCGTCGGTAGATCGCTAGTCTACGCCTTATTAGAATGAAATCCAGTCTGTAGATAAACCTAGAATAAAAATGATGGCATAAATAACTACTTTATTATTTTATGTACTTCTAAATGTGCATAAATAAAATAACTGACTCTCATCAAACATTTCAATCACAGCCCGCGCTAATCCAATGCCCATAAATCACAGACAATAAACAAGAAACAATCCAGCATAGACTACCAGCTCTAATCCGTTCGCAACCGGTTCTGACATAAGCGCAGGCGCCGGCCGGCGATAGCTTGGGCTGGGTAACGGTCGGTAGGCCACTCACCCGGCTACCGAGGTACGCCATGCGGACTCCACGTGGGTTGCCGAAAAAAATAGTATCGATGTTTTTTGTTGCCATCCCTAGGCTTGGATCTCGATGATTTGGCAGGTGAGTTTGATCTGACAAAGATTTGTCTTCATATTTTGATTTCTTGACACTTAATGTGCCGATGACCTTGAGTCTTTAGAAAGGCGTTTCTTCAATGACAAGACAAAAGTGTTTTAAGGACTTACGGACTTCAAATGTATTCTATCACGGGAACAATGAATAATACCGTAATGCTGTCAATTTGGTCTGTAAAATTTCCTATCTTGTCCAATAGCTTATTTTGTACTACGTCAGCCACTATTTCAGTTTCTTTTGACATCAATAACATAAAATTTCATCATGGTAAGCACATTTATTTTGTATTGTAACAAGTCTACAATACACTTGTCTGATTACCTACTTACTAAATTACAATTAGTAAAAGTAATTTGCTGGAGTTTTTATTTAGATTTTTCAATTCAATTCCATATTACACGATCAGATTTAAATTAATTAATCCCGTTGCTATCGACACTTTTACAACGATTCCAAACCCTTACACGTGGTTACTTTTACGACCGCCAGTTTAAAACTACGCACAGAGTTTATTTGTTCAGTGTCATAACATCCTGGGTTCGGGCTTAATGAATCACCCACTCGAGGTTTTTGGTAAGTTAGAAAAAACATATATGTGTAACTAGGGAGTTTTATGTGTGCCCTGCTGGTAGACAGTGAAGTTATCCACTCAAATTAAGCTGAGAATGACCTTTTTTAAAGGTCAAAAGTTACTTAAAAATGAACCTAAATCGCCCGCTCTTACTTACACTCTTTTTAAAAAGTTTTTTTGTTAATGTCCTCATTAGGAATATTTCCTACGCCCCGATCTCTGAGGACCTTATTCAATGGAAGCTTCTGTCAATAACTTTATTTTTACAAAAACCTTCAACAATGCTTAAATACTAGGTCGCATGAATTTCAGTGAATAAAGGTCATACCCATAGAGTAAACCCTGACTACCAAACTAGGAGATCCTGTGACTAGTTAGGAGTCAGTTTACTGTTGTTATTTGAGAAACGGATTTGATTTTCCATCTACCAATCAACTTTACAAAACCAACAAACAAGTTCAATTTAAAATTAAATAAAAATAACAAACAAGTAAAATTTAATTTAAATTAAGTATAATATAAAATTTAATAAATTTATTTCATGCTTTTTAAACTACATCATTTATCTAGTAGTAGATACGCTTCGACCGACAACATATATCGAACTCGTAATTATGATGATCTTCCGAAAAGTTATGGGTGTTTTACTGGTTGAATCACCTCGATTCAACCAGTAAAACACCCATAACTTTTGAACGGCTGAACCGATTTTCATCAAATATATCTAAGAACACTCTTGATAAAGTCACCTTTCAAACGAAAAACTAAATCAAAATCGGTTCATCCGTTTAGGAGCTATGATGCCACAGACAGATACACAAACACACAAGTATACACGTCAAACTTATAACACCCCTCTTTTTCCGTCGGGGGTTAAAAACTGTGTGTAGATATGTAATCAGAACTTTATGAAGAGGTAAAGTGTTTGTATCCGATTTATGCGAGACGGAACTGGTCAATGTGGCGACACTTGGGCAGGTCTATCATTCGTCCAGCAGTGGACATCTTTCAGCTAAAATGATGATGATGAAATTGTTTGATTGTTGGAGGTAATCTCATTGACAAAAATATACACTATCGTTGAGTATCAAAGCAATTTTTTGACGTGGCAAAATGAACAGTTCCTCTGGGATATAGGTACCCCAGAGCGAAGCCACGAAAAAAAGTAAGAAATAAACTATGGTCTTGACCATCCTACATGCTATTCAAGTGATTTGTACCATCATGAATCATCTCTGAGAACCTGTCACAAACAGAACTATGGCTAACAGCGCCGTTTCCCTTCTGAATTTCAGTTGCGATCGATTCTCAGAACGGGAGTGTGCGACGGCATTGCACGATCTAATTCCACCTAGCCCGTTTCATCATCGGACTACAAGACGTAGAATGGAAGAGTGGAATTCCCTGCCGGGGTCTGTGTTTCCCGATATTTACAATCTAGGGGTCTTTTAGTTAAGAGTGAATAGGTTATTTCTAGGCAAGCGTGTTTCATCGTCGACTACATCTTTGCTTACCATCAGGTGAGATAGTGGTCAAGCGCGAGCCAATAGACAATAAAAAAAATACATTTCCTCTGTATTTCAGACAAACATTAGACTGTAAACAGTTACTGTGAATATAGGACCCAATCGAGTACGAATAATAGTATAATATACCTATGTATAATTATGGTCATCAAGCTACGAAAATCAGGTGATCATATCATAACAAAGAACCATGATGGTACTGCCTACTAGCCTGTTAAAATGAGACCTATGGTGTTAACCATAGGGCCCTTTATAGGATGGCTCATATAAAGTTGCAAATAAACTCGACAATCAGTTCAAGGTATATCCCATAGATTTTTATTTGAATATTGAACCTGATCTACCTCACCTTAGTCTGTGCTAAATAAAATTATTTTCATAATAAGAAATATAATGAGAAACGTCCTTTGTAGGGACCTGCGTATTTTGCGTTGCTAAAACCCTGACCATATGTGAATATTGCCCGATACCAAATCGGTGATTCGAAATAGTGTTTGTCCCGATAAAAACCCGCGTCCCCACAACACATAAAGCAAGTTATAGCAAATAAATTACATTTAGATCACTCCATATAAAGACGTTATTCACGATAAAAAAGATAAAAGTGTTCCATTAAATCATTTGTTTTTCCTTTTTGTAGCCAGAATCTTATTTTTTATGTAACTTTATTATCATAATTGTGGAAGATCCGCGATTTTATGTTGAATTGAATTAATTTTAAGACACTGAGGAATTATGATAAATTTTTATTAGGTACTCTGGCTAATGGAGAGGCAATATTGTTTCGAGGATATAAATCCTCTTTGTAAAAGCTGAGTGCCCGTGAGTATGGCAATATAATGGTTTGAAACTGATAATGTTTCTGGAAATATTAACATACATGGCTATATTTTCTTATAATTTTTCAATTCTTTGTAGACTTTTTCTAGATTGTAGGTATGTGATTAGAAAATTTTAAGGCAACTAAAATGTCTTGAGTAAACAGCAATATTGTTCTGATACACCGAAAAAGCAGCTATGAACTCAGACAGTTATTGAATATTATAATGTTCAGGAAATAATTTTGGTTAAGATTAAGGTTTTAATTAAGATCTCACCGCTATCAGTACAAACCAACGCAAACACTCCAATATTATGCAATTGTATTTACCTGAAACAAGAAAATTGGTATTGTTAATACATTATCAAATTACAATAACAGTATAATCATTAATGAGAATTAGGATGGTGAATGATGGGGTAAGTAAGTAATACTAGGTAAGGTACTTCTTTTGAGATTCTAACTCGGACTAACTGTTAATCTTTTATGAAGCTTATGTTAATCCAGCCTTAATACTTAATCTGAAGCCCCAGCAAGACAAAAACTCATATTACCCAGCACTTATGCTACTAAACATAAGTAAAAATAAACACTAGCACCCCATCTCACGGTCGTTTTAGGCTCAAGTGTGCAAACATTAGTGCCAGCACTCACGACACTGTGTTATCTGTTCATGTATCTTTGGTTGTTTGTATGTCTGTATGTTTGTAGCACCGATACTCTTGATGTATTGATTTAGCGACGGTTGATAACAGATATTGGAGAGTTCCATTTATTTGTTGAAGACTCAAGAGATAGGTTACATGTGTTTTGTCAATCTGTGCTAAGTGATAGAGGTTAAGACGTACGTGTATGACTAGATGTATGAACGTAACTGAAACAAAAGAAGTTTGTAAGGATCGTAGCAGGTGGCGTTCTGTAGTTTCTGCCTACCCCCATAGGAAAATGGCGTGAGTTTATGTATGTATGTATATAAGATCTTTAAGAAAACTTGGGTTAGATACAGATGATTTAAATCACTAAATATGCCAACGGCATAATCGTTGCTGTTAAAACGGTGAAGGAAAACACAGTGACGAAACCGGCATGTCCTAGAACCAAAAATTCTAAGACATGTGACATCCACCAACCCGCACTGGGCCTGCATGGGGATTAAGTCCCATTTCCTCTCTAACAGAGGGGATGCCTGTGTCCCAGCAGTGGGAACATTGTAAGGATGATGATGATAATCGTAGCAGCATGGTTTGTTTTCTATTGATAAAATAGGTGATTTGAACATTTACTTGAGTAAAAACAGCACTGCCATCATTGTTCATAAAAGAGGAATAACTTAGAATAGAATAGAAGTTACAGAAAGTATAGAAGAAGTAAACATTACACTGGGTGACACAATGGGCGGCCTTATCGCTAAAAGCGATCTTTTCAAGACAACCTTTGGACGGATTTTAAAAATGAAAGGAAAAACAGTACTGTAGGTAGTCTTTGGTGTACTATTTATATATAAATAAATACATATACAAATATATTATATAGACAAATATATACAGTAATAAGTATGGAACAAAAACAGAGAAATCAAGAAAAACAACTATTAAAGAGAGAGGTAGTGATTCTTTACCATAGTTTTAAAAATGGGCAGAGATTGAGCACGCCTTATTGACACGGGCAAAGCATTCCACAACCGCACCGCTTGAACCGTAAAAGATTTGTCATAAAAGCTGGTGGAATACATCGGCATCTCTAGTCTCAAGTTTTCCGATGACCTCAGATATCTATTATGTGTGTCATGAAGGAACTTGAAACGTTCTTTGTGATAAGAGGGGGTTGTAGGATTGTATAGAATACTGTAAAGAAGAAACTGTAACTTAGATATAATTAAGTATGTTTTCCTGCATACGTCATGCCTGGCATTCAAATGACTTTATTTACTTCAGCAAGCGCAGTACACTCAAAAATTAATATGAAATCCGAAACGATCTAACAATACGTTCACCAAAAATGCAAACCGTTACAAACCAATGTTTAATCAAACTCATTTACACAAAATACCATTAATATTTATGCAGCACCACGCCCGAATAATATAGTCTAAACACAAACAAAGCAGGGGGACGGGCCTAGTGTACAAAACAACATTATAAATAGAAATTCAAAGGCTTTTGTGAATTAAGATAACAAAATATCGAAATATAAAGTTACATGCTGACGAAATCCCTCCGAGACAAAGCAACGGACAGACTTCAGTGGCACTGGGGAAGTCACAGGGTTGGCCAACTTGCTATCAAGAAAATGTGAAGAACAAAGAAAATCTTGGACGTAATGCTCAGTAAAAATCCATGTTTTACAGCACTAATTGTTTAAAGATCAGTATTTCCATATAAGAAATTTTGATATACCTTACCGATATACAAATCTAATAAAGAGGCCCATATGAACAGGACGCTGATAATAAAAAAAATAACAAAAGAAACTATAAATTATATAAAACTCGTTTTCTGCATAGGATAGAGATATATAAAAAATATTGGACTTGTATTTTTTCTATTGACACGTAAACATAAATTGACGACGATATAATGCTTTGAAATGTGGTGTGACGTTACGCCGATACTACACTTTATACTGGCATAGTGACGTCACAAGCCCCTTCTCCTGAACTTTGACGCGCTTTACCTTTGTCATTTTTTATTGATTTGGTAAAGAAAAAATACGTGTCCAATATTATTTGATAATCTCACGAACGAACTAAATAGAATTATCATTTTTCTACTCAGGAAACAATCCTATTCCAAAACATAGCAATCGGTAAAGTAACAAAATCCAAAAGGAAAGCTAAAATAGCAATTGGTAGAAGTAATAAAATCTAACGAAAAGATATAAGCTCATTCACTTAAAACAATCGCTTGAAACTTAATGAACCAGCTCACAAAACTTGGCACAGCATTTCTGCCAACTCCTGCTCGCTGAGAAACATTAAACCTTGACAAATCAATGTCAAAGAACAATTGAAACTCCAAGAAGTCGTAACTTGTCCGTGACAGCCCTACCCGCGAGTGTTGTTCCCGTGACGCGATTGCAGCAATATTACTTATGAAATAAAAGAGGCCGGGAGCTCCTTTCGAATTGCAAATTTCCGTAACTTATGTGCCTCCTCGAATCTCCATTAGCAAATGACTGCTGTCTTCCGCGAAGCTTTACGTAACACCAACAATATGTCTACAATAAAGTAAGAATATATATCATCTGAAATCACTTTCCTAACTTATGATAATAGACGGAATGACATCAATCTTGATTTTTTATTCGCCATTCCTCTCTGGGGAGTCGGGCAGTTGGCGTCACTGGTCATTTTACGATCTCCAGTAATTTTTATTATACGATGTGTTATAACCGGTGTCATTCACCTCGTTCAGTAAATACGCAACACTCGAGATTATTTTATCTTAATTTTTTTCGACGGACCTCTGCGGTTCGCTGTCAGCCTCTTCGGTAGAATTACGGCTAATAAAATAATGACATTACGCATTCTTACGACTTTTTGTTTGGGCTTTTTGTTGCGTAGATAATATTGGTGAGTGATGTGGACGTCGATTTATCGTGGGGTCGGATCGGGCGGCGTTAGCGCATAATACCCTTAAGAATTAGTTTGTACAAGGGTCGCTCTCGCACCTAAGTCAGGGTGAATGTATTGCGTCACGAGCACCCTCGAGACGCTACAACAATCTTCTCAAATCGTTGTTGAAAATTCAATGACATTCGCCCGAGGCGAACGCTTGCGATATCTTTTTACGAGTCACAAAAAAATGGCAGAAACTTTTTATCGGATCCAATTTTGTTCAGTAACTATGCCGGGTGGATTCGTGATAAGCTTTTTATAACAAGGGTGAGTTTCTCAACAGTGGAGCGAGCGTCGGATGGTATGGTGTGTCCGTCGCGCCGACGCATGGTACGGTACGCCAATCACAGATGGAGACCCGATGATAAAATGGGTAGTCGACGAAGGGGATAAAGTTTTAAAACATTTCGTTATAAAGTTGATGAGAGTCCGCAATGTCAATGTCTGAATAGTTTCTGTATGTGCCAGTAAAACGTGTCGTTTGTGTAGCGAGGCAATCTGCGGCAGATACATGTATATGTCGATACCCGCACAGTCCGTATCTCACGGCTCCGGCTGGCGACGATTCCATCAGCTTCGTATATGAAAATGTATAAATATGTCAGTCAACAGAGCATCGTCTCCGTATCAATAAGTTGTATTTTCTTGATATCTTTCGCGGCGATATTTTTCTTAGACGTTCGTTATTTTATTTCTGTTTGGTACTAAAATTTTGTTTTGCAAAAAGACGCGGTAACGAAGTTATTCTTTAGCATCAGAGTTTATGTTACGAATCTGACGGATTGTAGATTTATCTTTTGCTTTGAGTTCGTGCAATCATAACAGATGATCGTCTTGGGACGGCTTACGGGCTTCTCAATTACTTTGAAGTATTCAGGTAGGTTTTGCTGAATTCTATCTACACATGACAAGATCTTTTAACAACCCATATTAACAGCCAGTATATTCTGTAAGCCGAAAAATTCTGGAGTGATGACCGCAAACCGGAAAGTGCAACATTGGAAGTCCTCCGACATGGTTGACCGATGACCTTGTTAGGCTGCGGGAATCAGGATTCGAGATGCACAGGGGCACAGGGCCAATCAGTGTGGAGATGCTTGGGGGAGGGCTGGTCCAGCAATGGACGTCTTTAGGGTGGAATGAAGTTCACTTCATTTTCGCTTCACCCTAGTTATCACGGTGAGATATTTACACTACTGATTCGATACGTTTTAAAACGACTTTCCTCACACACACCTCTCTTCTTAGACCTTCCATAACAACTTAAACCATCAAACTCATAAAGAAACCAGTTTAATATAAATAAAAAGTTTTTAATTACTTGTTAGTCACTGTCAAGTCCCTGTGTCCAAATATGTGGTGTTTATTAGTCACATCACAACTAACTTTTATTGACATTATAAATTCAAAAGACTACTTTATTGAAACCATCAATAGTTTGGTGAGAGTTGAAGGTTAGTTTGTAAGGTTCAAGGTCTTTCATAGCAACCTGTTGTTGGGTTATTTATCTGGTTTTTCAGCACAGATGAATGTGACAGAAGTGGGATTTTAA
Source organism: Orthosia gracilis (assembly GCA_947562075.1). Lineage (NCBI taxonomy): Eukaryota > Metazoa > Arthropoda > Insecta > Lepidoptera > Noctuidae > Orthosia > Orthosia gracilis. The sequence continues at coordinate 2,970,139 of OX387270.1, read as the reverse complement.
AGCCTGAATATGATGATAACTAGAAGAGGCGGACAAAGTGGCATTCGGTGAGTGTGTCCGTGGCATCAACAGTGGGCCTTACCAGAATACCAGCGCGGTGTTTATATACTCGTATCGCTGCACATGCTAAGGAGCCTTTTTAGTCTCGCACTTATTAGTGTTTTTTTGTTATTTGTTTATCTCTCGTGTCTCCTATGTGGGTCACAAATAAATACATTTTCTTTCTTTTTTTTATTATATCTATAAGCGATAACGACTGTAGACAAGTCAACTAACCACGATGGTGATGCGCTTGCCAATCCCATCCATTTTGGACTTTTGAAAATCGTTACCACTGATAGCATTACACTTTCTAGCGCGTATGACCCTTAAAGTTCAGTTGATGTCGTAGTGGCCCAGTAGCTAAGACCTCGTCTCTTGTGCTTGAGGTGGAGGGTTCAAATCCGGGAAGGTACCAATGTGACTTTTTCAAATTCATATGCACTTTCTTAGTTTATTCTGAACATCACAGGCAATGGTGAAGGAAAACATCGTGAGGAAACCAGGACTTATATAGTTAATGTAAGTCTGAAATAGCCAAGTCAGAGGCCTGTGGGGTTCCCAGAGGCGGCTTAATTAACTCTGACACCAGAGGTGACCACATCCTCACACGAAAAGAAGAAATTCAGTTACGAGTTTACGACATAACCTGATCAGTTTTTCATGCTAAGCTTAGACATCCCTATAAGATGCATTAGCATAAAGGGCCGTTTATAAGCATCTCTTGAACTGGCAGGTATGTTAATATTATACTATGTTAAATCGTGCACGATTAATCTTTTCGCGTGGATAAAATCGATAAATGGTGCTAGTTACATAACATATTGAATTACAACAAGTATAATAAAATATATATTACAATATTTGCACATGACATACATATTTCAAAATCATTCATATTTTTTTTTAAACTATCGTTTTTCGTATTCTTCTCAGCAAACCCTTTCATTTGATACCCATATCATGGCAGTGCACAAAAAATAACTAGTCCGCCATCTTGGGCCGTCCGCCATATTGGATTTAGAATGACGTCACTTAGCTAACCAAGCATTGTCTGTCAAGCGTGTATGTAAAATTTCATCTTAATCGGTGGAGGATAACTGCTTTAAAATTCAGGTGCAAGATTTGACCCGAACACACATACATACATAAATTGCAAGTTAAATAAAAGTTTGTAAAAAAGCCCTAAACAAATCAAACCGTCTTCACGCACCCACGGTCTAATTAACCCACAAGGGGAAAAAATCAAGCGTCCAAAACGTAACGTTGTTTCAATTCATCGACACAAAATACTTTTGATATTCCGACGTAGCAGCCCCAAGTGTGAGAAGGGCTGAGCCCGCGGGGCGTCGAAAATTAAATGTGGTTGCGGAGGTGAATGACAAACGAGCCTGATGCACGATTGGCGGGCTCATGTACCAACCAGCCACCCGCCACAACGGACACCTTTAAACTGGCGCAAAAATATATTATGCAAATTGAGATTTATACCGCGGGGGAACTGAAAGTATCTGTGTTATCTTTACCTATTTAAAGATATTGCTTGTTTTCCTTCTTCTACATAATCTGGAAAATTACGCCGTCGTTTTTTGTATAGGGAGTGACAATAAACTCAAGCAGCTTCAGTGTCTGCGATATGAACTCTGCTCACCTGACACCTATTTATTTTGTGTTAGAGCATTGACCTTACAGGCTTAGATTAACATAAAACATGTTTTCCCTGTATACATTAATAGAATATTCGTATAATTATAAATGATAAAATATTCACATGAAAATTCAATCCATTAAAATCTTATTGTATTCCATAACAGAAACACTGAGCAAAAATAACCCATTAATAAAAAGGGCCACATGATCCGGCTCGTATAAACTAAAGAAAAATAGTTAACCCCAAAATGCGAGCGAGGGACAAAATTACCCATCCCATAAGTATTTGCAGACGGCTTAATAAGACGCGCGTAATTATCCGCAAATCCTCCGTCGGCAGAAGAGCCCATATCCGTAAAGGACTTGAGCAAACTCAGTTTGGGTACCGCCAGTAATAACTTTTTGCGAAGTATGCTAACCTAACCCAACATAGAAGGAGAGTTTCTCTGTACATAATATTGAAAGCGCCGTATATCTGTCGATATGTTTACATTTCCGCTTGGTGACTGTAAAATCATTCGGATTTATCGCGGATTCACATTCATGTGTAGCTTTATATTCTTGTATATCTGGTGAGACAGCTTTTGAATAGGAACCTAATAAAAGGGAAATACGCTGAACGCAAACAGTTTTCATTTGCTATTAAAACATTGTCTCAAATTAATACTTGTACCACAAAGTGGAAAGTAAGCGTCGAACAGAAGTAGTTTCGTCCGCGTCGTCTTATAACTTCAAAGTTGCCAAGGACGCTAGTGCTGGAACTTGTTCACTGTCCATAAAAATGAAACACCTTTTAAAGGAATTTCCTCATATACAATGAAATCTAATAAAGTGTTACCGTCGGTAAGTTTGTAAGTTCACCACATAAGACACGATTGCCACTAAATTATGAATCATATAAACACGAGAACTCGAAACTTGCGAGTTATTACGTAGTTCATATCAAAATTTTAAATTGAACTATAAACTTGCTTAATTCAACCGGGGTTGGAAAGGGGTGAGCTATATTTTGGAACGTAAATGTGGCATTAACAACTGGTGCGAGGGAGAGGGACGATGTGAAAAGTCTAGCAGTGACGTAAATTGCTACAGCGTCGGAGATGATTCGTGGAGACATTTTTATTTTGCATAGCGCAACCTTCTTGCGTACTTGTGACTTTGTTCTTATTGGGTTAATCTGAAGATCGTTGTGTAACTTGTGTAATCTCTTCAACTTATTAGTCATTCAATATAGAGCGCGTTTGTAACGTTCATTATTTTTTATTGTATCATTCAACAAAGTACATCACTTGTTTGCGTGTCATGCGGAAATTAATAAAAAAGTTCAATTGGATTTTCATTGAAATCAGCTGAGTATTTAGCTGAAAATATAGCCTATTTCGTGGTTAATGGGGACCATTAACTGTTAATATTCGTTTAACCAACATTGGTATTTTACGACACTACCGTAGTGGGTGGCGGATTACGTAAAAATGGAGGACACATTGAACCCTTTGAGTGCAGAGAGGACAAGACAAGCCAGGAACCCAGGCCGTTGATCACTGAGTGAACACGCTCCCGCTGGCGCGTCCGCCGCACGCTCTGCTCGCCGCAAATTGAATCGTGACGTAATATTTAACGTAGACATTTTGCGCTACCCTCGCCCAGCGAAATTACGCGACACAGCCTTGCCCGGGAATAACTTATCATATAGCTCGTTTAACTCAGCCATCAATAAGTCATCGTCGAATAATTTTATTTTGATGTCGACTAGAACTCGGCTAGCGTGTAATTCATTTCCGTAAAGTTAAGTCATGTAGATAAATTTATATCGAAATACAAGCTGACGGTTTCGTTTCGTAATATTAGGAATATTTGTTTTTGAATTACGCTACGGTAAGTCGGTTCAATGTAAGCAACGGGCTGTATTTACGCAACTTCTCGTCTTTCAACGATATTTTGTAGGTTTGACAAATGGCTACTGTGAGATTTTTCTAAAAATACAGGCGAGTGAGTTTATTTTTCATATATATCACAAAAATCAGTTTGCTCATTATTTTCAAATATAACACCAAATAATAGCGCAAACACATCCATCAACGTTACATCTCATCATATCTCTCAACGATCAAACCACTCACATTTTCCATTGCTCCCAAGGGCCATAATGCGTTAACACACAAAACCGAGTTTAATACACGCGTCGTATGCACGTAGGTGTGGGGAAGCTCTTGTAAAATGGGCCGAGGCTCTTGTAGCGGCACACTCGTCGTGTTTGCCCGACTCACTGGCAGTGCCGGCGCGAACATATCGCTTCCCTGATATCGGTAAACAATTTACACGTTTCCTATACAATACAAGCGGTGTGCACACGTTCGGATGTATTTATGTATGTCGGGTACAAATCTTGTAGGTGGGGTAAAATGTACCTGCGGAGTGGAAGAGGGTTAGGTGTTATTGATGTGTTGTTACATATTTTTGTGTACAGTTTGTAATGTGCACTATTGACGAGTACTATTCTGAGTGCCTGAGTGAATGGTGGGTTGGGTGCCAAGTTTTAGGTGACACACTGGATTATTTTTACTTTTACTAGTCACGGTACTGTAGGTACTGAATGTAGGTGAATCAAATTACGATGTTACGTTATCGTTACGTAAGTTTGTTATAAACGTGAAAGGGCCAAGTAGGTGAAGACATAATTTTTTTCATTTTCAGTATCACACTTAATAAGACGAAAATTTGTGTGTGTGTGTGTGTGTGTTCATGTTTGTTACTTATTCCCGCTCAAACGGCTGCACGGATCTGGATGAAATATGGAACAGAGATAGATTATAGTCAGGAATAGCACATAGGATCCCGGGAATATGTTCCCTCGGGATAATTTTCGACATTCACACGGACGAAGCCGCTGGGAGAAGCTAGTTACGTTATAAGTATAACCTAGAAGTGTAGCAAAGTACCACAAAAAAGAAATACCGTTTTTAATTTTTTAAAGTTGCACACTACCAAACTCATCAAACAACACACATCCCTATCGAACTTAAAACAAAGGAAGTCACAAAATCCAGCTTGTATAATTTCTAGAGTACAGCGCACCAGGCTGTTTGATGCAATCTACCGTGGAACGCGTGCCAGTCATATCAGCATCAAGTTTACATCCTTGTAAAAGCTATTTTAACAAAATAATATTGAAAAAATACGTGGGAAAAGTGCAACCAAACGTTAACCCTCCACAGCACTACCGAACTATAGCAAAAAGTCACAAAATTCAGCCTGTACAGCCCACAGAGTATAGCCGGCCTGTCTGAACCAATCTCCCGTGGAACGCGCGCCTGTCATATCGGAGCGCTCACCAATTACTCAACACCTGCGACCAAGCTTATTACCAACAGTTTTCGACACTTTAATCTCGTACTAACTTATTTATACGGCGGATGTATTAACGCCAAGAATAGGATTGGTGTCGTAAGCTGTTATGTCAGCTGGATGGACATCGTTTTACAATATACACCTTTGGGATATCTGAATTGTATTGGTTCGCATAGCTAGAACTTTAAAGGGTCTGTTTTATGAACTCATGCTTAGTTTCCTTCGGTTACCGTGCCTGAAATATTCCTACAATTTTCTGAGAATTATTTTCTATATCTCATCATCATCTTCCTGTCGTTATCCCATGTTACTTGAGGTCGGCGCGACGCGTTTTCTTCTTCCATACCGTCCTGTCCCCTGTCACGCCACCACTGACTACCTTTTCTTTCATATCTCTACTCACACAGTCCATTCATCTTTTCCTTGGTCTCCCTCTCCATCCATCTACATTTATATTCATAACTGTTTTAGTAACATGCGTTTCATCCCTCTTCATCACATGACCATACCAGGACAAACGGTTTCCCTTCAGCTTTTCTGTCACTGATGCCACATTTAAACTGCCTCTAATATGCTCATTTCTCACTTTATCCAATCTCGCCACGCCGCACATCCATCACAACATTCTCATCTCTGCTACCTACATGCAATCTCTTTTCATCCATCCATCCACTTTTATATTCATAACTGTTTTAGTAACATTTGTTTCATACCTCCTCATCACATGACCATACCAGGAACGGTTTCCTTTCGACTTTTCTGTCACTGGCACCACTTTCAAACTTCCTCTAAGAATTTATATATATATTTTAATACTTACTAGCTTTGCACGGTACAAAATTATAAACAAACACAAAATGTCCACGTTTATCGCTCTTTCTATTAGAGAAGACCGTTTCAAAATCTGTTGTAGTTTAGAAGAGATATTAAAAACGGCGTTTGATAAACCTTAGGTACGTGGTATTGATCCTTAATAATAAAGGAACTACTCCAACTAAACTTGACTAAATGAAGTATGCTTTGTGGCGATGAAAGACCAATAACTTGTTTTCAAGTAGATACTCTGATTTTCTAAAGCAGATCCTCATTTCTCCGCAGATCAAATTACTACTAGTATTCGACGGGATCTTTCAAAACTTTACACAAAGGCATTTACCGAGGAAAATCCAGAACAAAGAAAAATAAGACAGGATTGTTGGAAATCTAATTACTTTCAGGTAAATAAATAATAATCTTCTGTTATTTATTCTCGACCTTTAAACCTAATGAGAAATTGATGTGTGTTCGGATCTCCGCAAAATTATTTCAGCTCCAAGTAGACTTGGCTTTCTTGGGCTCTGTTAGGAAATTACGACGCAGTTAGAACGCCAATAACTTCTGAAATATACCCTCTAATAACAATGTTATTGGGAACGCCAACATTTGTATTGATTACTGAAAGAATGATATATATGGTGATTCAATCAATATATCTATTCTATAATAACTGCCACTGGAAAAAAAACCAGCAAAGTGCGAGTCGGACTCGCGCACGAAGGGTTTACATTATCGCAATAAATGGCAAAAAATCTCGTTTGTTGTATGAGGGCCCCACTTAAATATTTATTTTGTTCTGTTTTTAGCATTTGTTGTTATAGGGGCAACAGAAATAAATCATCTGTGAAAATTTTTACCGTCTAGCTATCACGGTTCTTGTGATACAGCCTGGTGACAGACATACAGACTGACAGTGAAGTCTTAGTAATAGGGTCCGGTTTTTACCTTTTGGGTACGGAACCATAAAAACAAACAAGAACAAATCATGAACTGCCAAAATTAGTTAAAAATAAAAAAATCTGCAGAAATCCAGAACTTTTCCAAAGTGTAGAACAGACCACGAAGATTGTTTCCATAATAAATCTTCGAAAGTCGATTAACAGGGGAACATTTTGCGCCATCACAAAAGGGATTACCAAGCTGTAACCAGCAATCTATTTAACTCATTAAGGTTCAACCCGGAACATTTTGTAGGGTCAGGTAATTGAGCGTAAGTATTAGGTAACCAAAATTCGAAAAGCCTCACGATAATCAACTGTAACTATTGATTATAATTGAAACTTAAACGGGGTGCGAAAGACCCTGGATTATGGTTAAAGTGTGGAAGATATACAGCCTGATTTACTGCCCGTAATATATCAAAGATACTAACAGTTTAGCGCGATTAAGAGCTAGACGCTAGACGACCTAGCAGGAACCACTAGAAAAATAAATATACATAAGCACCTTTATTATAATTATAACAACTAACAAAATGTGAATGGACAGAGGAATGGTAATGTAGGCAGTAGCTAGTCTACTACTAAATAAGTATATCAAAACTAAAACACAGATTAAGATCTGAATGATCTTAATCTATGTTTTAGTTTGAATGGGAATGGAAAAACCATAGCGAAAGTTTGCTACCGCAAAGAACGTTGACGTACTCAAATGATATTATGTTATTTATCCCTAGATATGGATTTCAGTCAGATACAATAAATATCCGTTAGTTCACAACCTATATTCAAGATACAATTTGCGCATGATTGAAAGCTATATCCCCTTACAGCTAGCTAAGTAACGACCTAGATATAGACAAACATGTGTTCACGACGTCTGGCTGCAAATGATACGCCACCCAATTTAGGAATCTTTGCTCAAGTCATTCAACTCATGGACTGTAGTCTTATTTTTGAAACTATTATAAGACTGAGGTTATTAAATGAAGCGTCTGGTTTATTTAATACTGAGGTAAACTTAAAGACTGATGCTTATAAGTTCATTAATGACAAGGATAACGCTGTTGGTATGGATATGGATACATTTGATAGAAAAGCGACCACGGAATCAGATAGTGGCCTCGCCAGTGAATAAGATAAGGAGAATGACAATGTACATAAGCCTTCCCGTATCAAAGGCCCACTCGATATATCATTTGCCGTGACAAATTAAATGCCAATAATTTTCAATCAAGCCCCAATATTTGGCTCGATACAAAACAAAGCTAAAATGAAAGCTACGTATCCGTTGGCGTGGCAACTGGCGCATTTCGCCCAATAAAACGTATTTGCCGAAGGTGGTCGCGTCCGTACATTAATATCGTTCGGTTCAGCCTCGCCTGATTTACGAGCGCCACTGCTGAAAACTCCACCTTCTGTGGAAACATACAGGAGTGCGGTTGGTAAGGGACCGACATTTGCTTGAAGAACGTGAATATATTTTATAACTCTGACGTTAATAGTGCCTATAACGATATGAAAACTGATACGCCTTCAATTGAAAAAGAAGTAAGATGATGGTGAACATTGAAAATATAACAATATACAACAGTGACTCATTCTACAAAAGAATTTAGATGTGTCACAGAATATAAAGTACAACGCTAAACAAAAACTACTTTCTGTAATATTTCACTATCAAAAGCATCCGGTAAAAGACTTTGAAATAGATTTAAATCCTAACCCGAATCCAACTAATAAATAAGACCTAGACACAATAAATTATCATTTCACTGGACCTGCTTCCTTGCATTTACCACCAGCGACGAAAACATATATCATAGCATATTGTTCATAAATCAAAATACCGCTATTTATCGCAACTGAAGACTGTACGCAACTTTAGTTTTTACTCCGACAAAACTTGGCAACGACGACGACAATGAGTCTGAAAAAAGAGCAGTCTGTTTCAAATGAATTGAAATTAATGTTATCATTACTAGAATCTGGCTTATGCAATGTATTGTTAACTTTGCGGCACGTGTAGCATTAATGAGCAAAGACGGGTTACTAACCTAACTTTGACCCGAGAGCAAACAACAGATTTTCCTTGTCGTGATTTAGAATATGTTAGGCAACGAAAAAAAAATTCCTACGAAATCTCATCGAGGAATTTTTTTTTGTTTATGTTTATATCTTCAGTCTTGCACGGAATCGCTCCATTTATAATAATCCGTATGTTTCCAAGTAACACTTCTCACACATGGAGTAGTGGAGGAAGCAGCGAGATAAATTACTTACTCCGGACATCTGAACACAGTACTTTTGCATGAGAACTCCTTCACTACAGTATAATCGTGTCTCCGACGGTCGGAGAGGATTTCGATACAATTTTACATATTAAACAGTTTTAAGATGGATTTAAACTTGGCGAACGTAGAGGAACTGTGTGTTAAGAAACTAGGAATAACTCAGTATACAACATAACTCAGTGCTACAGAATATATAAAAGCACGTGCACCAATAACATATTCAATTTAGAGGTGACAATTGCACATAAAAAAATAACTTGTCGACATCTTGATAGCCAGGAAACATAATGGGAAAATGGGACAGCTTTGTTGAACTCAGTGCTTCAGAATATATTGGATTATTAAACTGGGACAACTGCCTTCATAAATTGATCATTATTAAAAATTAAGTTATTTTTGCCCCGTAGTGTTTATAATCATCAATACATATTATAATAAATCTGTAGAAAAGTCGTTTTTGTATATCGAAAATATTTCCAAAAAAAAATAGTCAGGGTTTTAAAGTATAACCAACATAACCCATTTCCAGCATTTTTGAAATTTTTGTTTGTTTATCTGTCTGTTGTGTTGAGTTGAATTGTGCACGCATCACGTAAAATGTACGAAACCAATGTGCGTAACTTGAAGTATTACTTAGTTTTTGTTCATCGCAATTCGTTCACTCTATCAAAAGTTAGATAAATTTAAAGTGTTCGAGAAGTAAAATATCACAACACACGCAATTCAGATACTAGGGCAGTTGAACTTCATATTCGATAGATGGCGTTGTACATTTGACGTCATTTTCTGAATGGCGGTGTTAAGATTCTCCGCGGAAAACGACCCTAGAAAAAAAATGATAGGTGGGTAGGGTAGGTATGTAGAGTAGGCAGTTGACGAGAGCGAAGTGAGCGAAGCAGCAGGCACAGCTAGTTTATAATAACAAGAGTAATAAACCTTTGCCTCTTCAGTACAGTTCACTTCTCTCTCTTTCTTTTCTAGTTTTTCAAGTCCTATATAAATTATTCGGATATATTACAACTGATAGGTAGAATATATTATGACTAACAATTTTGTATGTTGCTAAATCTGTAAATCAATAGATTAATCCTGCCTCTTAAACTAGGATAACCTGTATCTTAGACGCAGCTATCTATGTAGGATGAAGAAAAACGCTATACATCGATACCATTATTACTAACAGCCAGCCACTTCGCCCGCGTGGTTGTCGGGAATTATTCCACGGGAACACACTACCGGGATAGTAGCCTATGTATTATTCCAGACTACAATCTATCTCTGTGCCAAAGTTCATCCAGAGCCGTTCAGACGTTCTAGCGTGAATGAGTAACAAACATCTATTCAAACTTTCGCGTTTATAATATTAATAGGAAGTAGAATATACTATAAGGATGTTTTCACATTGCATACATCCGAATTAGAAATGTACTGGGTGGTTCAGAAGGGAAGGACAGAGTTCGGATACAGTGCGTAATTTCTCCTACAAGAAGTACTACGGCTACTTCGGACCGAATATCTCGGATGCGGATCGGATACAGTGCGCAATCGCTCTAACTGTGCAATAAACATTCGCCTATCAATACAGACCACTTATCTGTATTATTCACTCTTTCTCATTTCTGTTTCGAACTTTTATAGTCCTACTTATATGTAGAAGTCTGATTCACATCAAACCTTTCAATTAACTCTTGTTTTAAGTGTTTGGAGTTATGTATTTGTCAAACACTAATTTTGCCTGAAAACGTTCTTAATACCAAAAGAATACGTTCCACCAAATACTCAAATCGTAAACCGGGTTCTCAACTTCGAAATTCAAAGTGCTTCCTATACAAAACATCGCACAATAAATTCAGCATAACTTTTTCCAAATCCAGCAATTCATCTACAACCTCACCCAAGTACTTTACAAAACAGCTATCTAACAGTCATCTTGCAGCAATCAACCATTCGTACGTCGACGTAGCTCGCACGGTATCCACCTCCATATACGGAGACCTGTCCATCTTGTGTATAACGAGAAGCTGGAACCGAAGCCCTAGGACAGAATAGGACATTTCGTGCGTTTATTAAGTGTGTGAGTTTCTTGCGAGTTCGATATGGGAGGTATAAATTGTCTGATATGTTGGGTTTGTTTTGATCGTAAAACTCGGTGTTGTTGTACAGATTGTAGCATTTAAGATGAAGAATTAGGAATATGACTGTTGAGTATAAGCCTAAAAATATTAAGTGGTACGAAAGACAAGCTGAAGTAAAAACCGAGCCTCTTAAAGCAGTGGAGGTAAGAATCGAATAACTTTTTGATGGGCTTCCTTCCTCAATACGTAACGAAAGGAAGGATTTGGTAAATAATCAAATTTAAAAAAATATGTTATGCGTATTTGTTAAGGTATGAACACAAATATAGCCCTTGTTTGCCGGTTGAAAACAGGGCAGATATAGTGAAAGCCTCTCATTTTTCCGAAATAAAAACTATCGAAGTTTTATTTGCTCAGCAAGAAAACACCTCACAACAATACCTTTTAGTTAACAATTCGCGATGCAGTATAGTAAGTACACTATTACGTTAACGTTAGTGGGCGACAGGGCGTATATCTCAGCGCATCTCACCAGTCACCGGTACCCGGTACCCGGTCCTACTCCCCGGGTTTTACGACCACGTTATTTTCGCTTATACGAAAACCTTTAAGTTCCATGCTGATCTTTGCGATGAAAAATGTATGTGTAATATCCGTCGCTGGGTTTATTTTTTATGATTTTCTTGTATAATAGAGTTTGTATTATGCTAAGATCAAGCGAAGCATCGCTAAAGCTCTGACGCGGCATCGCGGGGATCAACGCAATTTTATAACAAGGAAAGACATGGGATTTTAAAACGAGGAAAAATATTGTATTCTGCTCTGACTGAGAATTTATTCAGGGCCTCGAGACATAAAATAATATCCGCGGAAAAGTTGATTTCATTTCAACTATGACTCTGTCAAAATATAGCTTATTTTCTTTAAAATTGTTAGACTCATACGAGGGAAACGGTAGCTCGGGGCGTTTCGCGGTAAATCCATTCTGGAAGATACCATCCACAATTCTAAATAAAATATCACCGGGGAGAGCAGCGCTGCCTGTGCATTTCTACAATATTTACCGGCTAGCCATGCATCAATGTAACGTGGCTTGCCTCTGCCTGCTCCGCATTACGTGCAAACCGTTCAACTTTCAAACAAAACACATTAAATTAAGCGAAACAACACCGTTTAATATTCCAAAACAAAAGTTGAGAATCCAGGGGGGCTATTTGAATGTCTGTAGATAGCTGTCATCGTAATGAGTGGCCGTTCTTTGTTCGAGAGCGCGTCGTACTCGTAGGCGCGAACTGCACTAATGTCAACACGAATGCACGCCGCCGAGAGGCCTTGGAGCGCCGAAGTGAACGGAGCGGACTAACAGCTCGGAAGCGAGTGCGTTGCTGATTTTATAATATATGCAACACATGCATGATGAAACAATATTCCGTGCAAAATAAAATTAAACTGTCTTCATGTATCAGGTTAATTTTGCTTATAATTATATTCAGCAATGCTGAAGTAGTCCATGACGCGATAATTAATTTAGTAATTAATACTGAAGCCCTGAAACTTCATCAAATTATAATTTATCATAAGTTATATTATGCTTACGTTGAAATTTAAGATTAATTATGTATGTTCTTCAATCCTCCCATCACTTCTTAGTAATGTTAATATTAATTATGGTTACAATGTGTAACTAGTTAATTAAAACGTCGCTTGAACAGAAAAGTAAAATATTATCTTGAGTTCAACATTGTACAAAATACTTTCCCAGATTAAAAGTGCTAGTCTGCACAATTCACTTGCACACGTGCCGTCAAACAACACTATCGATTGCTACAACTGTTCCGACTTCTTACAAGGGCCTGCATTCGAAAAAATAACCTACCGCACTAGGGTTGTGGCACCCTCGTCCCTGACGCCTGTCGGTCCCCGGGCCCCTGGTTTCGGGGCCCCGTAGTAATGGTGCTTTGTGCGACGCGCAGGCCGCAGGGCCGCGCCCGATCGATACCGCTCACGTGCGCTCCACGCGGCAAAGGCAATTCTTTGTTCTGCCAACTTATCGCTAACACGGCCCTTTATTAACTTCCGTGCGATACTTCTCGTTTTTCGCGTGACACTATAATAGTCTACCAGTTTTTCGGAGTGTAAACGTTTGAGCGTGTTTAATGTTCTCAGATGTTATGTGGAAGTTTTGTAATGCATCGATAATAGATTAGGTAACTTAACTGAGTGGGTTGACGAGTGAATGAATAGAGTTATTAATTTAATGGGGCTACTAAAATAGAGCCAGTTCTATTTCTATGCGAGCTCGTAAGTTTGAGGTATAGTGGGTGTTGTCGAGGTGCGCGTTTACCATTCGAGATATCCGCATTTGTATGCGTGTCGCTCTCGCGAGCTCCCTGGCGAGTTAACCGTTCCTCCTTACCATTCCACTTGCAATGCTTGAGTGGTTCAAAGATGAGCCTTAGTATCTGCGAATAAACTTCTATGTAAGACTTTCCGTTAGTTATCTCGACTTGCGCTGATTTGTCAACGCCTCATTGGTTTCCACGAGTATTTTGTTATTTTGGAGAAGTAATAATTTAAGCTAAGCAACAAACTTTCGAGTGGATCATTTGTTTTTTACTGGAATCCTGAATCAATAGGAACTCCGTTACTCAACTCAGCTTTACTGACAGACTGAAACAAAACTCGAACAAAAAGAATGCTGCACAGATTTCGCTGGTATGAAATGTTTTAAAATTGAAACTGAAAATCATTTTTCTCTGCAGCTGAAATATAAAAGGAAAGATTTTTCATCAAAACTAAGCGGATCAAGTGTCATTTTTCATTCAGTGAATTCTTTTAATATACAGTTTGATCCAGAAACCTAGGTAGCGTACTATATAATGAACTCGTACTATATTAAGCTAATTACGTATATTTTAAGTCTTTGTTAACATGTTGCAGTCTAACTAAGTACGTTTCCTAAACATCACGTGAATGGATGCAACAAGTATGTCTGGCGAATCTAGAATTATTTTAGCAAGTACAGCTTTTTCTGTTAATTCATAAACAATAGGCCGGATTCCAAATTAAGTGTTTGGAGTTAAAAACAGCACGATAACGATATCTATACCGTATTCTATATTCATGCAAGCGGTTGGATGGAACGCGAGTCATACCTAGCGCCTCGAGTTGGGTAAACTCTCGGTACATTAATTACAGTCGCGAATGCGGAGCATTGACGAACGAACGGTGTGGCGGTGTACCGCGCGGCTGTAGGTAATCATTTCAAGAACAGGACGGAGTCACAATACAGTATACATATCATTACCGTGACAACCGGTAAAAACATAATTTTATGCAAAAGTTGGACCGTTTTTCAGGCTGAAGCAAACAAATACACAATTGCAAGCTCTCGATGAAATTTCATTTCGAGCCACTGGATTGTCTATCAGTGATGTCACTGTTACATCTATTGTTTTTAGATAAGTTATTCTACATTGGCGATGCTATAATTGCTGATAAGCTGTTCTTATCTTAATGGCACCATCCACTACTTGCTAGGAATGGATGACGTCATGCCGTAGAACTTTTAAGTAAAGCTCAGGATAGTGGAAGTATCTTTGAACTTTTTTGGATGCTTTGTTTTTTAACCAAGTTCTAGAGTATTGGGAAGGGTTGCCAGTTATTTATTGATAGACTGTAATATATAGACATACCCTGATGCTTTAACAACAGGGTCAAAGTATGTTCCTTTCTATTTTTGCGTTATGGCTCATACGTACTGCAGCGGAATGCATGAAGCCATTGATAATTTATGTCATCATAATATCAGCGGAAAAAAGGCCGTTGCTAAAGAAAAGCGTTTTCCAGGCGTCGCCACTTCGTCGACTGGTCCTATGCGTTTTCGCCTCCAGCAGACTCCCGCGGCCCTCACCATGATTTATATAAATATGATCTAACTAGAGACTACTACTAACCTACAGATTATCTAGGATGTGATGTCACTTGCTCCATTGTGTATTAATCTAAACCTTATCATCACACACATTTAACTTTACAGAGCAGAACAAGAGGAACGTGCAGTAATAAACGTAGCGAGAAAATACAATTCGCACGCTTAATAATATACTGACCTAACTAAAAAAACTGTTTTTTGGGAAATCGCATAAAACGTTTTGGCAATCATGACTTGTCTTACATAATGGCTTATAAATTAGTGAAATAGCATAATAATAATTAAATATTGTATTGTAGGAATAGTTGTTGAACTGATTATTGATGGACAAATGATATTTAGAAGAAATTTTGTTTTTTTGGACATAAACTGTAATCGGTCAGTTTCTTATTAAGCGTGCGAATTGTTGGTTATGATGTCATTTTCAAGTAAAACTCATTATTTCCTTCAATTGTAAGACTGACACGGATGACTCACCTAAGTAAACGTTTTTGTGGTAATCGTTCATTTTTGACCCAAAAGGTTGGAATGGTAAAGAATTGGAGAAACCCAGAGGATGGAATGTTTTGTGTCTACAATCTCAATTCTTAGTCTTCTTATAAATGCGAATGTTTGAATGTTTGTTACTCAACCACACCAATACAGCTGAACGTATCTGGATGAAATTTAGCACAGAGATAGATGATAGCACATAGGATTTTTATCCCGAAACAATGTAAAGTTCCCGTGGGACGATTTCAGACTACCACACGGGCGAAGCTGCTGGCTGAAGTAAGTACCAAATAACCTTGAAATTTAAATCTGAAATTAAGTTAAAGGGTTAACATTGTTTTAAGGAGGTAATCTCTGGAAGAACCAGGAAGTACAGCAGAAAGGTAAGGAGGCCAGCAGTGGACGATACCAGATATGATGATGATAATGAACCTCTGGAAAAACTGATCTAATCTGAATCTGCCTCACCTTTTCCCAACTACCTATGTTGGGGTCGGCTTCCAGCCTAATCGGATTCAGCTGAGTACCAGTGTTTTACATAGAGCGACTGCCTATCTGACCTCCACAGGCCAGTAACTGGGTAACACGATACCCCTTGGTAAGACCGGTGTTAGATCTCAAGCTTCTGACTACCGGTGACGACTGTCAAAGATCTTCAAATGACAGCCGGGAGCAACGGCTTAGCGTGCTTTCCGAGGCACGGAGGAAACTCGGTATGTTGAAATGGTCACCCATCCACGGACCGACCTCGTAAAGTGTTGCTTAACCTTGAAGATCGAACCGTGCGGCTGTTATTATTTAGCCACGAAATACAATTAGGAAAATTGTTTCTCTTATACACTATCGCTGTAGGCTACTTTTATCATAGATACATACAGATACCTACACATATCCTCACGCCTTTTTCTCATGGAGGTAGGCAGAAACTACAGAAGTTTACAGAATGCCACCTGCTACGATCCTTACATACTCCTTTTGCAATTAATTCATATATTCTGCTACTTTTAATCCCTGGAAAAAGCAATGTTTCCGTGGAGTAATTGGTCAAGGGAATGAAGCCGTTCGAAAAATAATATAAACTGGTATGAGATTGGACACAAATTCGAATTCAAATATCAGAACAGGTACTGAAATAAATGTGTCAGGGCCTAATACCACGAATTCACTCGATTCTGACATGAAACAGGCGCTCACAAAAACGATTGTGAAATCGATTTAATATAGAAGATTAAAAATATTCCACCTCAATGATTGAGCAATTTGTGACATAATTTCACGTTGGCGGATACTCGCTGATGTATATATTTGATAGAGTATGAGGCGAGCTAGTATTTTAGATAAAAGGTAGACAGACATTTTGCTATGTTTTTAAAAGTGTTTAATATATAGCTGTGATCTGCAGCCGATCTGCGCAAGTGAATTCGGCAAGGCGAAAGATATGACCGCTATCAAATCCACCAATCACATGCGAGATGAATGACGCGATGTAGATTTCCGTCTGTTTGATTGGTCGATTGATAGCGGCCAAATTCTTTGCGTTTCCGTATTCACTTACGCAACATGGCTGCTGGTGGAATGAAAAGCGTAATCAACGGGGTAACGACGACATGATCATTTAATTGGAAATTTTCAAATGGGGTTGAAGTTTCACTTCAAGTCCTTGAAATCTAGTTAACAGCTTTCAAGGTATCAAGCTTCCGGCAAGCTGAAATTAAGCCTCCGAACCCCTTTCTAGAAAATTTCTCCAATATATTTATTTTTGATGGCAATCGGGATCGCTACTCACTACCCAGTAATAATGACCCCGGAAATTCCCACGAATTTCTCCTTATTTATGAGACTGATGTGTTCCTGCGCTACTTCTTGGTTCCACATAAAATACTAAGAAGTGGTGAAGGGCGGGCACTTTGGGGACTGACCTTTGTAATCTTATACCTCCAAAAAGTGCAGGTTCTTAGCCTAGTCTGAATAAGGGCCTGTTTCATACAAGTTCTGTTCCATTTTTTAATTCTGTGTATGTTTCATGAAAGCTGCAACCTGGGGGTGTTTAAGCCAAGAGTGAATAGGTTACTTCTGGGCAAGCGTGCTTCACCGTCGACCACATGATCGCTTACCATCAGGTGAGATTGTGGTCAAACGCGAGCCAGTCAATAATAATAAGAAAGAAAAAAAGTCTGCTCCATTTTTGAATTTATTCGGTGACTATTCGGACGTCGCCATCGTAAAAAATAGTATATTATGCAACTAGTGAATAAAGGACGGCTTTAAAGTGAGGGCCATTGATGAATCACGAACAAGTGAAGGATTCTAAAAACTGAATCACGACCGTAGGGAGTGAATCATGATGATTGAATCACGAGCATAGCGAGTGATTCAAGTGTTAGAATTCTGAGCGACGCGAGTGATTCATGGTCCTCGATATAAATCCGTTTTATTCAAGAATTGCATACTATATTTTATACCATGACTGCGAGAAAAAGAAAGATTTAAGCAAAAAGCACAAGGAATAATAATAAATAAATAAGTGGTTAATTACCTTAATTTTTTTGAAAAAAATGAGTAACCTCAGGGTTCCACATTTTTTGTAAATTTAAGCTGAGCTAGTGTGTTTCAGACGCCAGTGACCACCTCCGTTACGTTACATAATTATAATTAATTAAGCACCAATGCAATTAATATTAGAATTACAATCTAAATAAGTATTCACTAAATATCCTAAACCAAAATCAACATCATTATTAAAATCCTAAATATATACAAACTCAAAATTAAATCGACAAAGGAGTTTGAAAATCGAATATTCTTTGCACAAGAAGTTTGCATCGAGTATTTTATGCGCAAGGAGGTTGTATAGCATTGAGTTGGAGGTAGAATATGTATTGGTGTGTTCTAAATTCAAACACCAAAACAGTGATTAAAAGTGCTTTTTATTCACTGTTTTCAGTGAATAAAATAAGCTTTTTAGAGGGGGAATGGTATAAAGGTCTTTAGTGATTTGTTTTTTTTTTGTTTTTAAATTTGGAAGTTCAAAGATAATTTTATTTAAGAGTGCAATAAATATTTTGATATCGTTGAAAGCTTACTCAAAATATTGTGAATAGTTAAACGTAGAATCTAGATCAAAGTGGTTACAGCAATTTACGAGTTATTGTCTCTACGAAGTCTAGTTTGTTTTCATTCGAGGTCGTGTACTAAGCTAATATGTTTGTTTTCTGAAAATATTACTAGTACCACGAAATCATTGTTTGTTACTGTGTTTGTATAAAATTGTTATATGTCTTTGTAGTGACTTTGATATGAAATAAATGGTTGGAAATGAAGCTCAAATTTTCCCAACAAAAATACCTACGAATAGGAAAAGATACTTTTAGGAGGAAGAATAAAGGTGGAAGGCCAATTAAACTATGGACGGATTTTTTGGGACAATCCCACCGCACTATTCCCAAACCACTGCAACTCCTGAAAGCCAGAATCAACAGTGGCGACCACCAGAAAAGCGCCGAGGTAAGAAAGCTCGACGAAGTCCCGGAGAATGAATTTAACTGTCTTGGATCCCGCAACAAAATTAATCAGAAAAGAATAACGGAGGTGTAGGAAAAAAAACAAATTTCCACTTCCCTCCATATCAAGCAGGCGTCAGAACGAACAAGGCCAATAGGCACAAAGGGTCGTTTACAACTGGGATAAGCCCAGTTGCCTAGCACCACGGCGCACGAGGCACGGGGTTCTGTGAAAGATCATATGGCTGGATTTTTTATGTCAGTAAATAGAGATGTCTGGTGGTGATATGAATGCAAGAAAACATGCTATGCCGATCCTTATTTAAGTGGATTATAATCAGCGACTCCAAATAAAATGGAAGGCCCTGGGAACCGTTTTCAGGTACTTGTTAGTCCAAGTTAACTTAATTGGCAGATAATTTGACATATTGATCCTGTTTAAAATTTCTCTATACGGCATAGTAAAGCAAGCTCCTCATAGGCCTCAGTTGGATCTATTTCCGAGCTATGACTCACAGCCATAAATCAAAGAGCACTAAACCATTTCATTGACATTTACCTGTCATTTGTACAGCTTCTAAAACACATAAAATAACAACTTAGTAAACGATGCCTCACGCTATGCTTAAAGGGAGCTTTTTCACCAGACACGTGAGAGGTATCTAGGCCGTTCGCGAGGAACAAATACACCAATATTTTTTGTAGTCACGTTGGGTACAGCTCTTATTGAAAATCTACCAATGGGAACACTTCGTTTTCCTAGCCAGGCTTGGAGCAGGTCTGTCAGAAGAGGGTAAGCCAGGTACACAAAAAAAACGAGACAGGTGTATGGGTACTTGGAGCAAACCAGCATGTGTGTCATTTTCTCCACAGAGGCACCGCACTCAATCTGGATATCAAACGAGGGCTGTGTCCGAGGACGTGAGCGAGGAATGTTTTTTACCTGCGCCCAACTGAAATGAGTCACACACCGTTTCATAGCCTAGCTACGCATGCTCACACCGCGGGAGCTCCTCGCACAGCTTCAATTAAATATTTACACGTTTTCCCAGCGCTACACATCCTCGCATCGCCTAGCTACCACATCTCTGGTGCCCTAAAGGGAGCTCAGCAGTAAACACTCCACAAAGCACGCGATCTGAATTAAAAGTTAAACATACGCTAGTAAAACTGTTAATGGTCGTATTAAATATGAACAAGCGTAGTGTGGTCGCTGTGTGGCGGCTGCCACCACGTAAGTGCACGTGGTCGCGCGTGCGTTTATCGGCGACCACATAATGCGTGCTGTTTAGCGAATGTATTGGGTCGAATATTGAGATGTGGGTTTGGTCGGTGTTTTTAGTTTTTATGGGAGATAGTGACATCCCAAAGATTGAATAAACATACACCTGTACCCTTCTTGGATTTATACGAAGCCTTTGACAGATCTATCCAGGCGGGCGAGCAATGAGTGCAGTGAAAGGCTTGGGTCACACACTTTTCTCACAGTTTGGGAGCAATAACCGTGCTAAAATGTTTGACTCAAACCTATCACAGAGTCCGTGCTCGCCCGGCTGGAGGCTACATACTGGTCGGACCAAATTTGAGTCTAATCGTCACGACAAAATAAGACAAAGAAAATACATCGTTTTTACTTATTTAAAATCCTGATTAGGATTACCTAATTTGTTAAGATTTGATCACCTATTATTCCAAACGAAAGAAAAGAAAGAAAAATATTTATTTGTGACCCTCACACGAGACACGAGAAGAGAAAACACAAAAAAAACAACAATTAAAAAAACACCGTGCAAGGCCAAAAGGCCTATCCTCATACTAATGCACCACGCAATATACTGGGTAACAGTCAACCTATACGTACAGTAACATCAAAGGCAAATGCAACATAAAAAGCTCCAATCAACTAAAACCAGCAGCGCAAACAACAGAATACAAATAGCAACAAAACCTGCAAGTCACTAGATTATTTAACAAACGACGATCACGATAACGTAAGCGGATCAATCAGTTATTCAGAGTACTTACTATTGCCATGGCAACCGGCCCGATGACAGCCGGTAATAGACGCGCTATCCATTGTGTTGTGCTATCAATCTATTATTGGGAACGTATTTATAGAAGGTTTAATTATAGATTTTTTCCTTCTATTTAGATTCGTTTCTCGTGTTTGATTCGGAACGGGGTCAGTGGATTTCATTATAGGTGCTGATTTAGCAACAATATGGCGACGGCGTTATGTTTTGACAACTGCCAATGTCATCTCTGCGTGAGCTTATGTCGTCTTACGAAAAATTCACTAAATTTTGGACTTACTAAAGAATATTTTAGCCGAATTTCCTTTACAGTTTTTGTCAAAGACTTTTGCTGACCTTAAGCTAACAAAAGAGTTACTAATACTCGCTATTTTTATATTTCCGTATGACATTCGTGGTTGGAATAAATCACTCGATCAACTTCCTTATACGGTCACGATTGTCAAAAATGTTTTTTACGCCTTCACAGTAGGAACCTCCACGTGGCCGCTGGGGTCAATGAATTTAGTTGGTACTGGTTTTTGTAAATTATTTTATTACTGGCCTTGTTTTTGAGGAGTCGGAAAATAGGAAAATACTGGCGGATAAAAAAAAGTTATCCATCCATTAAAATTTCGAAAAAATGCAACCCAAAAAAATTCCAGCCTGTCTCCACCCAACCCTTCCGATGCACACGGCCGAAACAAAAGCCATCCGTCATCAATGACGTCACGTCAACAAACATTACGTCCTCCAAGTTTAGTCGTTAGCCCTCGAGTCATTAGTCACTGGGATTACATCCGCCGTTCACACGTCCCGTATTGATTGCACCGGTCATATTGACCCGTCGCGTTTACATTTGGAATTATTTCCTAATAACGCGTTCGGAGGGTTAACGATAAAGGATGGAATGGGTATTTTAATATGGGTTACCCTGCGAATTCCTGTTTGGGGAATACCTCGTAACGATTTGGTGGAGGCTTTGTGCGTTCTTAAGGTGGGGATGAGGTGAGAGCAATAATTATTAATATTTTTAGAGTTAAATTATACATTTTTATAGACCGACATTTATTTGAAAATCCATACAAATATTATAAATGCGAAACTGTTTGTTTGTTTGCTTTTCACGACTAAACTGTTGAACGGTTTAGATGAAATTTGGTATGGAGATAGTTTGAAACCCTGGTAAGGACATAGAATAGTTTTATCCCGGTATAATGTTCCCTTGGTTCAAGAAAATAATTTTCATGCGGGCGAAGCCGCGGGCAGAAGCTAGTAAACTTATGAATAATATTCTTTTTTGTGTTTTTTATGGTTTTTCTGTTCCAAAGACCTCAAAAACAATATCTATAAAATCAAGCAAAATAAATATCTAATCTTATTTCTTTCTTTTTTGTAATCAAAGATAGCATTTACATACAAAGTCTACTTTTTTCACCGTCCCATGTACTTACCTATAGCCACGCACTTTTAAAAACAACGATCTCTCATTATGTTATTATCATAATATTGTTATTATTATACCCGACATATTATGTAGTACTAGTTATAACATAATAGCACAAACTAACGAGTTCGAGCACGCGACTGACGTTATTACGTCACACATCAAAAATCAACAACACCTGCCGGGCGAGCACGACCTACTGTGTCAGGCTTGAGTCACACATTTTTATCACAGTTTGGGAGCAATAACCGTGATGAAATGCGTGAATCAAGCCGGCCGTGCTCGCCCGCCATTTGGTAAGTACTTTACGTAGTACTAGATAAAAACGTACGGAATGCCAACTAGTGTATTTTTTATCTAGTGTCCCATTCGATACACAGACGCTGATAAAATCTCAAGTTTCCGTAGACCATCTTGATTATGAAACATGGTAAAAATCTCACCCATATTTCTAAGCACAAAATGTTTTGGGAATACTTTTATTGTGCGTACGTAATGCGTTTTCTGATGGCTACAAAGTTAAGAGGTTTCTTCTTCACTTTCAACATCATCGCTTACCATCAAGTGAGATAGAGGTCAAACGCGAGCCTATGAACAATAATAATACGAATAAGTTACACTGAATTGAATTAATTTTCTCAAAATCTCTATTGCAGGTCACTATGATTGTTAAACAAATAAAGAAACAAAACATACGTAAATAATGAAAATGACTTCTAAAAATCTCAGAAGTAAGATGACTAAGGATCACTGCGCAACATTAAATCACGACTTAGACACCGCTGATAAGTTCCTTAAATAAAAGATTAACTAAGCCAAGAAATTAGCATATTTGTACTGTGAATGCTTTATTTAATTTCTTGAAGAAGGTGATGATATAAAAACGGAGTGTGTAATATTTGAAATAATAACAAAAGTTCTAATGATCATATGAACTAATTTCATTTAATATAATATGTTTCATTATTTTCTTTTTTTAATAAAACTATCTGATATATTGAATTCTTGATATAATTTCTTTTTACCTAATTTTATATGGTTTAATGAACATTTTTTTATAATGCACATTTGAATTTTAATTAAATTAGTATAATATTCAAAATCTATAAGTAACGTTTAATATAATTTAATAATGATTGAATGTTATATAAAAGGAGCACTAAGTATACAAATTGAAAATTATATGAAATTAACGTTATACTAAATGTTATTAGAGCAAATGAAGAAAATTTAACATTCGATCACATGAAATTGGGTCGCGGATAAATTTGAAAGTTACCGCGGCCCTGGCACAAGCAACTGAAGCAACACGGGTGAGTTTTAGGCAGTAAACGTCTGACACGCCCTCCCGCTTCACGCAGAGCAGGAGATCATTGGATGATTAAACACACAAAAAAAAACACATGAAATTAGATTATTTGTTTTTATAGCATATGAAAATTATATCATGTGAGCGTTATATCAAATGATATTATACTATCTGTTTCTAAGCCATATATTACACATCCATAAAAAAGATACTAAATAGGATTACATCATAAGAATGAGTGCAGATGAATCAGGCTAAGTTCAGCGGCAATCTTCGCAAAGGTAAACACTAGCTGGATGAGAGTTGGCAAGCATCGAAATAAATGAAGTGCGATTCGAGAAGCCTTCTGTAAGCCCTCTGTCCAGAATTTGATTGCTGTAGACTTCTGATGATGGTAAATGCAGATGAAGGGCTATTGTTCTATACAGTAGAAGAAAACGTAAGTTAAATAATCCTCATGCTGTTTGGCTTTGATTTACTTGCGGATACATTATTATCACCTCTTATTTCAAGTATCGTCATAGAATGTGGTTTCTATTTAGGTACATATGCTTTTCTTTGGTGGTGCTATAGGTGATTTTGCCCTTCTGTCCCCGTCCCTTCTGTGACCTTTCCATGTGTTCTGTCATAATGATGTCACGCACGAACTCATAAATCTTTAAATACACAATATTATACACTTTGGTTTGGAAAGTAACTAACGCATTCAGAGGATGTAAGAGTGAGAAAGAGGAATCAATCAGCTGGTGAAGACAGGGACAGATGTAGTTCGCTCGTAAACAAAGTCGATGTTTACAGTAGACCTTTGTTTTTCGCTTACGATCCGCGATTTGGAAATGGAACACACGATGTTCCATTTTGAAGTTAATTTAATTTACAGTTGTTACAATGTGGTGATGATCTTTGAAAACTTTTCAATAAGTATAAAAAGCACAAGAATCTTTGAAAACGATGGAAACTAGATACTATGGCACATTTTTTCTAATATTTCTGAAATTCTAAATAAAGTTGGCAAGAGAAAGCATAAGATTGAAATAAATGTAGGAAATCCTTTGCCCAAGAATCGGACACCACAAGTTAAACATTAAAAAAACAAAAGAGTAACGAGCAGATTAGCCCCCCAAGTTACAGTTAGCAACAGTAATTCTAAATTCAAACAGACAAAAATAGCCACCGACTACAGCCAACCAGTGGGTTGATCGAAACGAAGGGTTTGCTGCATCCATAAGTTACATATACCCGGTGACCTTTGAACCCTATGTGTCCCTGTTAGATTATATAACATGGCTAATAAGGTCTGAACGTGAAATGTCGATGCCTGGGGGAATTGCACTCATCTGTGATCAGGCGTGGGAGTAGATGGGGATAAGGGTTCCCTATCCATTTGCATAAAATTTTAAGACCTAATATATCTTAGCATAATTTTGTTTGGCATAATTATATTTACGCATAATATAATTACGCATAACAGCTTACGCATAATTTTTTTAAGCATAATTTCTCTAACCATAATAATGATTAAGCAGAATATTCTAAAGCATAAATTTATTAAGCATAAAGTTCTAAAGCATAACTTTTTTAAGCATAATATCCTAAAGCATAAATTTATTTACACATACAGCATGCAAGCAAGCATGCAGCAAACAAGCATGCAGCATGCAAGCAAGCATGCAGCATGCAAGCAAGCATGCAGCATTCAAGCGAGCAGGCAACAAGCAGCAGGCAGGGTTTCTGTCTCGGCTCCGGCGCTGCGGGCTTCCGGCGGCCCCACGCGTGCTAATCGTCGCAGACGGCTTTCGCTCACCACCGCAGCTTCGGCTTGTTGGCCGGCTTCGCCGGCCAGCGTCAGCCGCGGCGCCTCGCTCGCAGCCGCCTGCTCCTCAGCCCGTAGGCCGCCTCGACCCTACGCGCCTACGCGATTTAAAATTACACTCTAGGGGTAGGACAAACAAGACTACGTAGAGTCGGTTTTGCAGCAATTCGGTTCTGTCACTAACTTTTGTTGCACATCATATTAAATTTTTAACCAACAATATTATTTAATTGTTACAGAAACTATAGCAAACTGGTTTGATCAGAATTATGTATGGGGCACTACAAGTTCACCACCACCATTTCCACCAAAAGTCTGGAGTACGTATCTACTAGAAAAGGAAAATAGACCTAGGACACAAAATCATGCAGAGGCATGGCACAATAGATTTGCACATTTTGTGGGAAAACACCATCCTGGATTTTATTTTTTGGCAAAAAAGATCGTTCAAGAAATAAAACATCAAACCATTGAAATAGATAAACTGGATGTCGGAACATCACTTATACCAAAAAAAAAGAAAAAATACACGGACAAAACCAAAAGAATTGAAAAAAATATTAGTAAAAAAGATGAGTATACTTCTGAACTAGCATATTTACAAGCAATTGCTAAAAATATACACCTAAAATAAATAATTATACATAATTAAGGACCACTGTTTCAATCAGTTAACTTCTATCTGAGGAATAACCTCCATATTTATTTCTCATAATAGAAGTTAACTAATTGACATATTTTTTTATACAAAAACTGTCAAAACATCTAATATATTCTTCAGATAAAAGTTATCTTGCGATTGAAAAATCGTTTAAGTTACATAATGTTATGTATAATAAATCATTTGCATGAAAATTGTTTTTGTTATTTATATTAATTGTATGCATAAATATTATTATGCTAATAGTCATTAGGCCTACTAACGTTATGCTAATAGTCATTAGGCCTACTAACGTTATGCGAATCAAATTTATGCCAAAACAAATTAGTCTTTAAGATGATTATGCCAACATAAAATGTATGCCTAAAAAAGTCGGTTTTACGGGCGAAGATTTTACGTGACAACGTCTTTTTCTCGGTAGAATATTTATTGATATGAATATAATTAAATTGCACAATAGGAACAAGGAATTGAATGAAAATAAGAATTGCACAAATTTTAACTATAGAAATATATTTTGTTTACTAAAACATTGTACATGTAAACTTCGGCGGGCCTCTCTCTCGTTCGGTGACTCATCGTAACGTTACCGAGCGTTACACTTTTTCATAAGTGCCTCCCAGCCACAACCTAATTTAAGACGTTGTCACGTCAAAAAATTATGCCAAAGTATTATTATGCCAAACTTTGATTATATACTTGTCTAGATGCCACATTAACCCTACTTGAACGGCCCAAATAAAGTCTACTAAAATTGGTAGACTCGCTTCTTACTAACGTCAGTGTCATTCCAAACACCTAAGGGTAACGTGTTCACGAAAAATAATAAATTATGACGGTTTGTTCCGTCAGACTGTTTCGCAATTATGTGAGAAAACCGTATAATAACACCAACATCACTTTTCATCGGTAAGTTTTGTTATTTAACTACTATTATTATAAGAAAACACGATATTTTAAATCTTTATTTGTAGGTTAATTTGATTTAGCCAGTGTTGTCAGTTTATTACTAGGGAGATTTATAGAAACTATTGGAGACAAAATACATAATCTTTCGATCAGAAGAACATTATTATTTAAAAAATTACATTATATATTTTATCAGTAAATGACAACTTTCCTATGCAAAATAAACCCAACCCCACATCATGCACTAAATAGTATATTTGTTAGTTCTTTCTAATATTATGGGTTTCAGATTTCCTACGGATCCCATACTAGCAAATTACTGGAGAGACATTATGGACTCGAAATGAAGGCCAGTGGAAACCTCACAAGACTTCAGTCGTGTGTTCTGAACATTTCTCTGATAATGATTTATATTTTACCACCAGGCAAGGTACGATGTCTGAGTGAAAAAACCATGCAGTATGGCTTTTTAACCGACTTCAAAAAAAGGAGGAAGTTTTCAATTCGTCGGATTTTCAAAAATATCGGTGATTGTTGTCAACATCACCAAACAAGCATGTTAAGGTTCCTCTTGTCGACGGCACGAACTTTTAGTACGCGAGGTTAAAATGCATGCTATCCCATCCGACAACACTTGCGAATGAGATAAATGCTGTGATGAGCTGTAAGAAGCTAGTTCGCGTACGAATTAGCACTTTTGCAAATTTCTATCGAAATGGATGATGATTTAGGACGAAAACGAGCGCGCGAAATTGTATAAACAGAGCTTTGGGAGTGATATTATGAAAAAACTACTAAATTTATATTTTCAAATTAAAATCATTTGCATTGTTGAATTACTAATCTATCCCTGTATGAAGGCGGTTTTGTAATTTTCCTCCTTATGGTTTTTTTTTCGCCCAAAGATGCGTTAAAATTAGTGTTGAAATATGGAACTATTGACGCTCATAATTTTTTACTTTTTTATTTCAATACATGGCTAGATAATGATGAGACAAATTTATATCAATTTTTATTTTGAACGTACATCGTCAAACAGTGGAGTAATCGCCTGACTACTTTTGGATGGAAGAATGATCGACTAGTAAGCTTAAGACTAATAATTGAAAAAAAATTGCAAATAAGATGTCACCATATTTGTAAATCAGTTAACGTAGCCCAGGCAATAAAATCAAAGAGAAAACTATTCCGAAAACAAACACAAAGAGATGGGTTTTGATCTATAAAATTACTGTATATTTTTTTTCATTTTGATTTTTATTGTTACTAAAATAAATGATACACTAATCTACAAAATAATTATTTAAATCAACCTGTTTTGTTTAACTTTCATCATATTAAATAATGTAAAAAAGGTAAGTTAATCATTTGGAGCAGGCATCCCTAAACACGCATACCTTGACAGTTTGACGACAATAAGTACACGAGCGGTACTCACACATATCGCGCAATTGGAGACAGTTTTAGCGCGTCGTTTGTTTGCATTGCTCTATCTAGACAAGTATATAATCAAAGATGCCAAAACAAATTGTGCCAAAATCGTTATGCCAAAGTATATTAGGCTAAAGAACATTATGCGAAAAGAAGGGATCCCGGGGATAAGTTCCTAAAAGTCAAGATTTTTCTGCAGTTTTGAAATGTTGAAGTTCGTATACGTATTATAATAATGTGTTCTTAAATGGTAAACTTCAGCATCCAAACGAAGAGGCAGTGAGAAGTCTTTAGTCCTAAGGGACCAGAATGACATCATACTCAAGACGTAATCGGAAAAACAGCACGAAAGTTCTGAATAGTAATAGCGGACTCAAGGCAGCCAATTTGACACATACTTTTGAATTATCCCTTGCAAGGTGCAACATCATGTTTTGTTAAAATGTTGGTATGGAATAAAGTATAATATTCTAAGAATGTAGTATCCATCTATCATCACAGCAAAAACATCATCGACACGGAGTCACATAACTTGCAGTGTCAATGCAAATCAGTGCTCTACTATCATCACAAACACGATATTAACCTGGCATATTTACAAGACACAGACTAACATACGACCTATCGGCTATCCCTTTAATGCCAGCAGTATACAACGATACACGCGCTGACGGAGTATGCTGTATGCCAAATAAATTCTCTCCACGAAGGTCGCCAGTTATTTTAGTGAAAGCATTCCACGTTTAACTGTAAATACCTTCTAGAATTTTCTTCAAATTCTATTCTATTTTTGAATAGAATTAAAAAGTTAAGTCGAAATTGATTGAGCGTTTTTTGTTGTGAATATTTGCTTTTTAAGTCATGGTCATCAATTTTGGATGGTTCTATAAATTGTAAAGTTTAAGTGTTCTTACGAGAATTATATTTAAAAATTTTGAGTTACCAATTAACGGGTCTTAAGGCTCAAGAATTTGCGTCGACGAGAATCTTTCTTGAATATTAATTTGGCGTAATATTTAACAGTAAATGTAATGAACTGTTATCTAGTAGGTAGTAGGTATATAGGCATAGGCGTAAAGCTTTTTAGACGTTTACAAAATCTACTTATTAATTTAAAGATCACTTTTAAAACTAGTCATCAATAGTGACTTTTTAAAATTCGAATTCAGTAACTGTTTTAAAACTACAATGGTGTAAATTTAGAATGTCATTCGTTTCACCTCAGTGTTGCGAAAGTCACGTGTAGACGTTTGCGAATTATACTGATAATGCGATTATCGAAATAATGCAAATAGTAACGTCAACGTCACTGATGACGTGACAACACTGATACGCATTGGAGTATGCTCTACTTACGTTCGCGTCAAATGTTTGGAGTATTTTTTTTTCTTTTGATAATTTTAATTGGTAATAATGTCGTAGAAAACGAAATGTGTTCTTACTACTTACGAAATACACGACTGGAAAGTTGACTCATACCTGTAAACAAAATAAAACAAACATTAATTTGGTACTCAGAATCGACATCATTTTTAATTGAACACGCTCCATTGTACGCAAGTAACACGTAATATGCCGTAAGCAATAACAAGACGCTACGGAGGCTGGCACGCTAGCTACAAAAAGGAGCGAAACAAAAAACAAAAGTAGGGGACGAATACGTAAATATTAAACGGGACGGAGGTACCCAACGAGTCAAGCTAAATGTCCTTGTTAATAGAAATGGAAGCCAGCACCCGGAGCGATACCTTCTAACAAAGGAGCCGTTAGCTTTATAGGACGCTTATGAGCGTGTACGCATCTTTATGTAGGTGTGTGATACCAGGTCAACGACCTCGCGGCCCCGACACGCAATTCCGAATCTTCGGTCACTTGTTTCCAACAGATTAATGGCCACTATTCATATCAGATGGCTATTTGCTGTCCCCCGACTGAATACGGGCGGTTCTCTCGCTATTTGTATTAGAACTCGTTTTGATACATAGTACTTTCATACGAGTTTCTTCGTTAACGAAATTATTCATTCTTTTTTCAACACTTCAAAGGAAAGAGGCGTATTCGAACAAGTAATTTACGTAATTGTATCAAACAGCTGGAAGCACTAACATAAAATATTAATACACTTATCTAGGGTGTTCGGCTTACGAAGTTCCACGGGTATTAGCCACTTACAATGTGGATTACGTCGGGGCGGGTGGTGTTGTGATATACGCGAGCCTTTGTGCAAGTGGACCTTGAGTAAAATGAGAATTCGCTAAGTCCCGGCAAATTGAAAACGTTCCAGCTGAGCGGGAACGCAGCCCGTAAAACGGTACCGAGCTACCGAACGTCGGATCGCATTAACCAGGGCCCTTTGTCGACGTCGCTCGACGCGTATCGCCCTTTCACTACCGTTTACAGACATTGCTGTGCGCTCAGATAACGACGAACAAAGCGTTCCCGACTGGCGAATGCCAATTCGGAAAATGCTCAGTCACCCCTGCGAGTTACTGTCGATGTTCTGCGCTGCGCCGTGTGCGCTCGACACGA
The DNA here is from genome assembly GCA_947562075.1 of Orthosia gracilis. Classification (NCBI taxonomy): domain Eukaryota; kingdom Metazoa; phylum Arthropoda; class Insecta; order Lepidoptera; family Noctuidae; genus Orthosia; species Orthosia gracilis. Next base: position 2,938,942 of record OX387270.1, on the reverse strand, counting down.
CGCATCCTGCGGCTCCGCCCGCCACAGCGCCGCACAGCGCTGCCACTACTTGAATTTCGAATTTCGATGATATTTCATTTGAATTTGGATTTGTCGAATAAGCCGGCTCGGGCGGTGCTCGGCTTCAGTTATTTATTACATCATTAGTGGTGTGTTAGTTCGCACAATGCTTTATCAACGTAATGTAATGTATGTGTTCAGAAGTTTTGTCTGCATAGCCGATGTTTATTCAGAACTAATCTCATAGAACTATCAAAGAGTAGTCAAAACAGAAAACGATTAAACTAGGTTTGTCTCGCATCACTAGAAAATGTTACGCATTTCAATGGTATTTAGTCTCCGTAACAAAATGTTGTGTCGAAAGATACGGAACGATAATCATCACGTAATGTTAAAAGGAAATGGAGCAATAAATGTCGTTGTTCTACTCCGAAGGTCGCTTAAGCGCTTCGTGTGGACAGAAGTTAGTTTTCATATATTTTTCTTCAAAACGTTATTTTCTTAATCTTATTTGTTTGGCTCGCAGCGCTACCTCTTCTAAAACGAGTCGATATTGCACCTTTGTTATTCCAAGTTTCTATAACAACAGATTCTCTACACGTCTTTTCAATTTGACTCCCTGATTGTTTTCCCTGCATTTCGACTTCTAAATAAATTGGTGAGCTATTTACATTTTAGTAGCAAAACAAGGTAGTAAAACATTCGCCTCGGTTCTAAATTCAAGTTATAATTGAACGAGACCGTCTCAAGCGTTCGCGGCATTCGGAAAATTCGCTGACAAGAAAAACTCGTACTAAATCAAGCCGCGTTTCACAGACACGGTAACTTAATTAGATTCCTAGTCGGCCGCCATAAAGGAAGAGCCTCCGCCATCGCCACGAGGCCAATAAAGACTATACAGCGTAGTAGTTTGTAGAAATCGTCTAAACGACGAACGAAGCGTATCGTTCGCGGACTTTCAGATTGGTTCAGATACGCGCGTAGGGCGTTGACCTCGGCGCGCGCGCATGTTCGCACACAGCTCTCGGCACAAACATGTTTAAAAATAGCGTGTGACGTCAGTTGTTTATCATCGTACGCAAGGTTACGCAGCGAGCGGCGACCACGAGCGAACCACGGCGCGCTGCGCCGGCGCCGGCCCAGTTGTGATGTAAGGGTCGCTGGGCCTGCAGTAAGCTGATCAATGTAATGCGCATAGCATTATACGACACACAATTATGTTGCGGCATGTAACCACTCCTACAGAGCTGCGCAATTTTAGAACTCTAAGTACCTACTAAAATCACAAGAAAATTGTGATAAGCATTACGTATGTTCCCGGTACTATGTATAAAATGCAACAGAATGCACTGAGCAATGTATTCAATAACTAACAATCTAAGCAGTTCGATATAACTTAAAAGAATCCCTGAACGTCTTAGAACAATGTCAGATAACTTTTCAGTTTGACTTGACAATGCACGTATTTTCTTTCTTTCATTGCAATTTATTTTCAGGTCAGTCTCCGTAGGCTCTAACATTTTTCTTTACAGGTGCTTTCTGATAAAAAAATCAATAAAGGAAAATCCTTTCGATTTAAAAAAAGGAGAGTTATGAAGATTTCTCTTGTCTAAACATTTATTTCCAATGAATGATTCCAAAATAGAGATGTCAAGAGATGTGAAGCCAGTTTAGAAATTTGAATTTTGAATTCAAAACTGGAATTTACATGTCAGGCATAATAACTCAAATTTTTCACACTCATCTTCGAAATTCGAATAAACATTTTTTTTTTCTCGGTACATCGACCCCTGGCCAGTGCGCGCTTATCCGCTCCGAGATTTAGGAGGCGTTGTAATAATAAATGTAAACATCATAGTACACTACACGTAGTGCCACGTTAATCGTTATGTAAACGAGTGGACTATTTACTTGCGCACACACTCTATTTCATGCGTGAATAATAAAATACTAAGGATTGTTGATATCATTTTGATTTATGTTGAATCTTACATTATTATCATAATAACACCTAAATTCATAGGAAATTTCATTACTTTGACATTTAACTCCTAGAATATTAAACGGAGAGTATTAAAAGCCCGACGGCGAGAAAAGCGGTGAAACTCAAAGATAAAATAGAAAACAACAATTTAATTAACAAGTCTCATGATAACTTGTTATACAAGCTTATCAAAACTAAAATCAAAATAGAAAGCCAGTCTTGCGACAAAACGTCGCGACTAAATCGCACTTCACATTGCTTCAATATAAGTTCATTTGAAATTATTGCGGATTGATCACTCTCAGCGAGGGGACTATTCGACTGGGGGAAAATAACATCACATGTAACATTTGACATGTGTCACAGTCGATACGAGATACAACACCGATACACGACTAAGTCCCGATTTTTCAATTGTCTGTTAACTTTTAAATGAGAAATAAGAATGGCGGTTTGACAGCTTTTGTATGGAAATGTCAAACGGCCATTTTAGTCCTCAGTTAAAAATTAATTAGACTATTAAAAAATTGGCTCTTAGAAATAGTTTTGGAAACTGTGAATGCGAATATTGAACTTGACGTTTTGGATTGGTTGTAAGAAAGTATACAGATCGTTTGGGTCATCATAATAATTTTGATGACTCATTTCACTAATAATTCGTCGGCAGAACCTAAGCTTGACGAACCGAGTACAAGTTTTCTAGGACCTACTATTACGGTGACTTTAATCCATTTCCAAAGTGAATTTAGCTCAGTTTCACAGAATTTTAGACGGTAGTTTTTGCTACCGAAATGCTGAATTCTCTATACTGAAATCTGGATGATATCTTAGATATAAGACCATTGTAGCTTTAGTGATGTTGTCAAACACTTAAATGCTTTTCCGTTGCATAAAACATATATCTAGACCTACACAGATCTAGAAAAGTATGAGTTCATAATATAAAGAACGAAACACGAGTCCCAGTATTGAATAATGAGTATGAGTCGTTTCTAGACTCGCAAAAAACTTAATTGGCGGTAACAATAGCTCATAGTCGACAAGCTAGCGAACAATCACCCGACCTTTGAACCAACACCTACGATATTTAGATAGAGCAGTTTTCTTGTTTGCTACACTGGAGTTCTTTTTTTGAATTGTTTTATACTAAGCATTCTACATTATGGTATGACATCATTTTTTTAATTTTTCTTGCAAATAGATGTCATAATTTGATTACTTTGTGTTTTTTTTTTATTTAATTTAAAATGTTGTTTGTTTGTGAGTTTTTATGTTTAGCAGAATCTGCTGTATTGTTTAAGCGAAATATCGTTAAACATTGACACTTTTACTCATGTTATAAACATCTAAAACTATAAAGCACACGTTTTATAGAGTGTGAAGTTGTTTACGAATATTTAAATACAGCTGGTGTCAAACGATAAAATTAATTGAATTTCATCTTTTCATTTTCAAGCGTTTCAAAACAATTTCTAGTTTGTGTCGTACTGTCGTATTTCCCACAACAACCGAACCCCTTTTGCCCACAAGTACAGTACAAAAACAAGGCTTTTTTATTATTTAACCATACAATAACTACAGTCAGCCATTTAATTCATAAATTCTGATCGAACTACACGTCATCGGTCTATCAACTTATGTGTTCTAATTTATGTACAATACAAGGACCAATGCGATTGTTTCCAACATACCTGCCCTTAGCAGACGTCCGATTGTCTGTAGATAAGCCTGTCAGACACAGGCATACAGGCGCCCGCGTATAAAGAACATGACTGGGGAATTGATAAATAAACTATGCCTGTCATTGGAATTTCATATTAATTCTATGTAAATAAAGAACTGTCAAAATGACACGATATTGGCGCAAAATATTAAAACCTAACTATATACTCTGGGTAACTCAGACTTAGCAGCTGACGGATCCTTTATGTATGGCATATCGTCAATTTAACCTCGTTCTAGCAAGAACTCTGAGTCAAGATTTTGACGCAAGTTTATTTTAATAACGAACAATTGAGTAATTAATTAGTAGATTCTAAATTCAAAATCTCTACAGAAAATTCGAATTAAGAATCTGCTTATCGGTTGCTAAATATTCCAGAGTTTTAAAAATAAGGCCATATGGCAGTAAATTCAAAAAAGATTTTATTTGACTATGGAAAAATAAAACGAAACTATGTTATATTCCTTTGAAAATAATTTTTGAAATTTCCTTTGAAACCTTTCTCTTTTTCATAAAAGATTTGAAATCCCAAAGGCATTTGAACTTTATTCATTCTGTAACTAGAAACTAAATTATTTGACAGGAAAAGATCCTACAAAATTACTCAAACAAAATTGAACTAGCGGTACACGTGCTGATCATATTAAATATTAAGGGGAAAAGCTTAAAAGGATATTTAAATTATAGTTTTTACGGAATATAAGAGTACATAGTTATATTTCGAAATATATTCATTTATATTCCTGTTATAAATAACTGTATGTGTGATTCATGCAGTGCTCCGTTGACCCTTTAAACGGATAGGGATGAACATAAAATTGTATTTTATGGATATCTTGGCACAGTTACCAGATGTTCATAATAAAAGTGAATATCTATCAGCAAAAATGATGTTGAAAAGTCAAAACGTAAGGGACTGGCCACGTGACATTTTAGTAGCACTTGCTAATTCCATATATTTCTGACAGACTTTTGACAATCATAAAGCTGATAGAAAGGCCCTTTTAAAACCCTTTATTTTGATACCCCATAACGATAGGTTTGTAAGAAAAAAATATTTGGTCCCCCACAATATGGCGCCCAAAATCCGCCATTTTTCTATTAACCAATTTTAATGCAGCAAATTTTGTTCTCTAGAACGCCACATAGGAACAAACATACATACATTGACTGATAAATACATTACCCTCCTTCGGCAGTCGGGTAAAAACTGGACCCTATATTAAGACTTCACGGTCCGTCTGTCTGTCTGTTACCAGGCGTTATCTCATGAACCGTGATAGCTAGACAGTTGAAATTTTCACAGATGATGTATATCTGTTGCCGCCATAGCAACAAATACTAAAAACAGAATAAAATAAATATTTAAGTGGGGCTCCCATACAACAAAGGTGATTTTTTTGCCGTATGTTGCGATAGTGGTACGGAACCCTTCGTGCGCGAGTACGACTCGCACTTGGCCGGTTTTCTATAGTCTATGGTCTTGCCAACAATAAAGAGCTTATTAATTAACGTATTATATTTTTTTTATTGCTTTTCTCACATTTTCGCACCTAAGGCAATAAAGGCGAAAACATAACCTGATCTGTTTTACGACTCTCTCAGAATTCAAGAAGAGATTTGACCTATGATTTATTTATCACTAGGCAAATCGTTAACATTACACCGTCCATTTTCCACTTAGACAGAAAAGAGTAAGTGCATAATAAAATAGTTCTATATAATACAAAACACGTGTCACATCCGCATCGCACAGCGTAATGCTTGAACTCGTGTGCAAGACAGAGCCATAGCGTTGGTTTCGACATACGGGATTAATTGGACAACATTGACGTTGTTGTAGTTACAAAAGAAAAACAAATAAAAATACAAAAATAATAACATTTAAAATGGCAAAAATTCTGCACCGCTGTGTCACTGACAGAGCCACTTAACTCATCAATTCTTCAGCCAGCCGGTTAAACGTGTGTCAGCCCTACCCACGAATGACGTGACACTAAATAATGTATGTGCATATGCATTCATTACTCGCTTCCCGCAGTGTTGAGCAAAACATCGCGAGGGTCGTGGGTTCAAAGATCGCGTTATTATGTAACTACGCTCAGTTTCATGCTGAGGTTTTTGTATAGAGCCTAACTAGAGAATCCTAACGGCAACATCTTTCAAATTACAATTTCAATTTTCCATAATGTACTTACAGTTGGTAAATATAAGTAACAGAAACAATTATGGACCCTGTCGGGCACAGCAACATTCTAGATACAGTCAGTGTCTAAGAGAGAGGAATAGCACTTAATATTTAATATTTTCCTGATTAACATTACATTTATCTATTGCCTATGACCCCCGACGGAAAAAGAGGGGTGTTATAAGTTTGACGTGTGTATCTGTGTATTTATGTATTTTTGTATCTGTCTGTGGCATCATAGCTCCCAAACGGATGAACCGATTTTGATTTCCTTTTTTTTTGCCGCTCAAAATTTATGACTCTTTGAATCCGGGTATTTTCGCAAGATATCGTGTTACAATTACATGTTTTGATGGATTGTCGATCGAAGCGTGTTTACTACTATATAAATAGATGTATGTAATTGTGTCGGGAGTATTTAGAATTTTACTTGTTGCGGGATTAAAAGTACTCGAAAAACACTCAGGGATATCAGTGAATTATTCTTTTAAATATTATTTTCATTACAATATATTTATAAATATTATCAGATTTTTTTTTTAAACTACTTAAATTATCAAGCGGTAGACACGCTTCGATCGACTATCTATTGAACACGTAATTATGACGCTATATCTTGAGGGAGCAGCCCGCCGATAACTTTTGAACGGCTGAACCGACTTTCATTAAACCTAGCTAAGAACACTCTCGTTAAAGTCACCTTTCAAACAAAAAGAAACTAAATCAAAATCAGTTCATCCGTTTAAGAGCAAGATGCCGCGGACAGATACACAGGTACACAAACCGGTATACACATCTAACTTATAACACCCCTCTTTTTCCGTCGGTGATTAAAAACAGTAAGGGAATGGTCTTAATATTTCGATTAGAAATACTAAGGATTAAAGCTTAGCCATTTGAGACAGATCACCTCTTCAAGGTGTCCCCTACAAGTAACCTGTTCCACTCTATGTAGCCTTTTTTGTCGTCAGTGATTGATAGTTGATTCACTGCTTGTTTTTCCCCTACTTAACTGCGTGAAGATATCTTCAAGAGCTACTATTGATATTGTAGTAAAAAGATTTGCAAATATCTGCAGTTGTAACTTTATTGTCGTTACTAGATTCTTCAAACGATTTCAATTTTAGCGAACAGCGTGAAAATCGGAACAGTTTCCCTAAATAAATATTATCCGATGTCTTAAGGCTCTTAAGGCGATATATACGCCCCAATGTTAACGCAGTACTGGCCGTGACCAAAATAACAATATTGAACCTCCTTTTGAACAGTTTTGTTTACAAAATATTATTTAATTTACATATGCTATTTTCGTTATGAAGATTCCAGCCATCAATTTTCTGTGTAAAAATATTTTTAAACATCCAAGTCAAAATATCGTGTTGCTAATTATTTTTTTAAAGCAAAACTATTTTTTATACGAAAAAACCATGTTTAAAAAAATAATGTACCTACATGAAACAATAATAAATATATATTTTTTTGAAGCCTTTTAACCTAGCCGTTACTAAGGAGTATGCTTTAGAAAGTTTTACGGCACTAAGGCGGATGTAGGCCCTTAATACATGAGAGCGTCTAACTATCCGTGTTACAAGTTCAGTTTAAATCCGTTCAGCCGTTGTAGGGTGATTAATTAACAAAAATCGTGACTTTCGCATATACTTTCAAAATAGGATATCAAGGTCCACTAGGTTATAAAGTATTTTTCCTTTAGGACTTTTTGTAATGAGTTTTTCGTTCAACCGTTCAAGATATAATACTACATGCACACAAACGTACAGAGGCGGACTTAATGCCTGAGGGCTTGTCCCCATCACCACGTCACGACGTCGTCAACGTGGAAAGGTGCGGAGCCGCGGCGCGGCTCGTTTGTATGACGAGCAAGTTTACATGTCCGTGTCGTTAACACGTCACGATGCCGCAACGTGTCACGTCGTGATAAAGATTCCGTTATATTTTTAGCATTTCTGACAGAAAGAAACAACGGTTGGTTTCGTTTCTTCTATTTTCTGACAGTTACAGCGTTTCTGACATCTTTTATTGCACAACTAATCGCCAAGACATTTAAACATCAACTAAGCGAGCGCATTGCCACGTATCGCTTCCAAGTTCCAAAGACGTACGACGCGTCGTTCCTCGGCGACGTTGCTGTACCGTGCAAAAGCACGTCTCTACAAAGAACCGCGCCACGACTTTGCCCCGTTCCACGTTGACGACGTCGTGAGTGTCGTGACGTGGTGATGGGGACAAGCCCTAAGACTTTTTCTACCAGTCGACCTTTATATCACCAGAACCCTTACCATTCACGACTTCCCAGTCCAAAACTACCATTTCCACACCACCACTAAATTTCAGTCGTGATAGGTCACCATCGGCTCTTGACAACTGTAGCACGATCGACTGTCACCTAGATTTTTTACGAATTAAATTGCAGAGAGTTGCAAACTCGTGCAGATGACGTCACTCAGTTGTAGGTCATCCACCAAGGTTCTTCGATTGCCTGTGGCACTGATATTGTGCACAGGTGCATTTTAATGTAAGCTGACTAGATTGTGTTTACTTTTTTTGTTGAATAGTTCTATTTTTGAACAAGACTTACGTTATGATTATTGAACTCTGGTAACGAAATGGTAGAACTGAATTAATTTTGAATTACTTTATACAATATTTTCTTGTTGCTTAAAGACATCCGAGACGTGGATGTATGACTAGGTATATGAAGCAAAACGAGTAAGTAACTGTAAGGATCGTAAAAGGTGTCGTTCTGTATTTTCAGCATACACCCAAGGGAAAAAGGCCTGGGTTTATGTATGCATGTTAAGACGCCCACAGATGGACACAGGGAGGGTTTGCCCCAAAGACATCACCAGATCGACTAGTAGTATCCTTCGCGCATCTAGAAGTTCGAGACTTTCACCAGGTCGTCGGCCTGCCTTATGGAGTCTACCCACGCCGATAACTTTAATGAGTTTGCAGAAGTAGATACTATTTCAAGCCTAGGTATTGGAAACAGAATTTTTTAAGGAGAGCGTAATATTCAGATTGAAATTCCCCAATAATACATGTAATAGGGAGTTAGTTCCAATCCATTATTAACTTGACCAATTTCCATCGTCAAACGCACGCACCACCAGCTTGACAAGACTATTAACTCAGCTGATAGATCTGCCATGTAATTCACTTTGATTGATCGCCACTGTTCATACGTGTAGGTACCTTACTAACAGCTGATAGCCCCCAAACATACAGAAAAAGAAATATACAAGCGTAGGTCACACCCATTGATAACTGGCAACACAATGCCACAGCTGTTCAATGTTTATAAGAATCCGACGTTATATTAGTCAGAGCTCTACTTCGTCCCACCACCGAAACTAGGGTAAAACAAAAAACGTGAACATACATAAATTACGAGCCCAATGATTATGTAACGAAAATTTTCATCAGAGAAATGTGACAGTACCACAGTGACACGTTTTCATTTCAGCCAACTATTATAAAGAACATCTAATCCCGTTTAAATTTACAGCCGGAGGACTAAAATGTGTAAGAACAAAGAGATTTTGTAAGCCAGTAACAATGATGAATGGCATCCTGCAAATAATTGTCCTTCGGGGCTAAGGGCGGGGCACGAGGGGTGTGAGGAGACCCGGGACGGAGGGGGGGTTCGGTGGGCGCGGCAGGGCCGTGACGTCACGAGCCCTGCGGTCGTCGACCCGCGCCGAACAGCTGAGCTGACAGCCACGAACCACGAGATGCAAGTTACGCAGCCCGCGCCCACCGCGCTCGTAACGGCATTACTAATTAAGGTTTTAGCGCCACTGACCGACTTTTTACTGTAAACAGGTTGTACTTAAGCCTGTGGAAGACTGTGGAAGGGTTCGCTTCAGTTATCGTTCATGCATCATTAAAATAACTAGTTTTTGTGTAAGTAAACTGTAGCGTATTTACTTTAGAACACGCGAATAGATAACGTTATCATTCTACTATTGATGGCGAAACAGGTTATCGGCTTATGTAACGAGTCACTGACCTACAAGACATCAAAATAAAGAGTTATCACGCCTCCGACCCGGAGTTCCCCAATCCTTTAAGAGGGGGTCTCAATTTTTCGAACATCACTCAAGAGCCGCACTTGTCGGGACAAACGGCTAATTTAAATTTGAAGCGTTCCCTCTGGTTTGCTAAGTGTCTCCAAGTTTGTAGGTCGAGGTCTTTAAGATATGGTAATGAAGCTTGGCTCCCAACCGTACCGCACACACTTCAAACATTGTCGGATGAGGTCTATTTTGGGATGTTTTAACATTAATTATGACTAAGAAATCTTTTCCTTTCTTCGCGAAAGAACTCATACTAAAATAGCGCTCTCTTTGCACCTGTAAATGAAGATAGGATCTGAATAAAACCTCGAATGAAAAGCATTAGCCCTTCCATAACTTGACAAGTGAAAAAAAAAAAGCTGTTGAACTAACATGCGTAGCGCGAGCCGCTTTCCCGGATGACCCGATGACCTGAATAAGGAGGCTTGCGTACTTTGCATTGAAGCTGAAGAAATGTAACTTTTGAAATGATGATCATGCTTGAAGAGATGGAAGTTCATCAGAACTGATTGGTAACATGCATGTTATTTGGACAAGGAATTTTTGAGAAATGAAGAAGATATAAACCTAGAAGCATGAAGGTTTAGTATAATTAGGCAATGATCTTTGTTCTATGAGTATTAATATCATCCCAAAAAACCAAGTCAAGTGAATTAAATATTTGAAAAATGTTTGTCCAATAACTCGATAAGACGCTAAAGGAAAGCCCCATATTAAACTATCGGGTAAAGACCGTTACACATTGACTTATGGAATTATGCTGAGCGCCATAATGCTACCATTTAGCAAACCAGATTTTACTGGAAGAAAGAAAGAGGATAATTTTGCATTAAGAATTCAGAAACGTTTTTTATTTGAAATAAATTCTCTAAGGATAAAGGATGAAATATTATTTCTCTTTGTTATTCCGATTTTAGGAGTAACATAATTTACTTGGCTACAAGCTTAGTTGAAAATCTACTTGGGGTTTATTTTACTTTCATGTTTAATCGATAGCCCTGAACTTGCTAGAGTTGATAGTATAGCAACACATTTTTATAAAGTTCTACTGAATAATTTATCAAAATGTAACACATTAATTCATGGCATAATAAAGTCAATTAATATAATAAGCCATTGTGTGATACGTTCCACAAAGTTGCTCCGGCTAACAACAGTTGTAAATTGTGACATTATCGCCTTCTAAAAATACAGTACCGCTCTTTGTTTCACATAATAATATATTCCAGTTATACTCAACATGGGGTCCGAGCTTAGGGAGCCGAATTGTATAGCGTTTAAAACGAACTCGGAAAGGTGTGACTTCGGATTCTAAGCTCATTTATCATCATTAACCAACAGTGTAATTGTAACGAATAATTTGGTATCATTTACAGTTACAAATGCCCATTACTTTTTAGAAGGTCGTCTTCGTAAAATTAGATCAACGCAATTAAGTATTGTTATAGTTAGGTACTAACAAAATATACGTTGGAATAATTGTTAGTGCTATTGAGATAGACAATAACATCATCAAAGAAAAGGATGCAGATAAATTTACGGTTTTGGAAATTAAAGGATCACGGATAGATTCACAGGCGTCTTTAGATGTAATAAATGCTAAAATGAAAGTTAGAATTGTTAGAGTGACTGTGACAGGCAATGACATGAAACTACTAATGACCAGAGAAGACAAGGATGATAACGAGTTAACAGTTTTAGAAATTAAAGGATTAAGGATAGAATACAAAGCGACTGTAGATATATCAAATACTAAAATTAAAGATATTACCATGAAAGGCAATAGCATCAACTTAACGAGGACCACTGAAGAAAATAAAGATGATATGACTGCTTCGAAAATGAAAGGATCACGGATAGATTAAAAGGCGTCATTATATGTATCAAATGCAACAATTGCAAATGACAAAGCAAAATCACCTAATAAGCCAGTGAGAAAAGCTTGAGCACCATTGATCCGACAACGCCATAGCCCGGCTCGAAGTCTCGAACAGTTGTATTGTTTGTGTACCTAAAATAGGCCAGACGGGATCACAATATAACAGTCTGTTTGTCCAAGTACTTAAGAGAGTTTAATAACGTCGTCGTGTGCGTTTAACACCATTGTGTGCCATAATATTAAGGTCCCCGGCCTCCTTTAAATGGGGATTGGGGTTTTTTTCGTCTGCCCATGAAATTTTATGTTTATTTTTGTTCAAGTGACCGGGGATTATTGTTTCGAGAGAATTTGTCTTGGGAGTTGGATCTTGTTTGGTTTAAAATATTAATAATGTGTGAAGGTGGTAATTATGTTAATAAAGATAGGATACCTTCCTTTTAGGGTTTTTTTTAGGATAGGATAACTTCCTTCTGAGTGCAGTAACGAATTAGAATCACCATGAAGCCAAGCGAGGTGATTAACCCCCGTTTTCTGAATCGAGATATTGAAGTAGGATAGGTGTCCGCCTTCTTTCTAGTTTTATAGCTAACTACAATCACCAAGTTGCAAAGGGTGGTGATTAACACAAACAGTTTCCGAATTGAGAATATAAGAATTTTTCATACTAGATCGCCAAAATATGACTACCTGACAAATCCTCATGTTCAGGCAGGGTTTGACAAGTTCTCAACACCCAATTATGAATTCAGAAACCGGGAGTAAATGACTATTATCATTACGTTTATGTTTCTGCACTATACACGAAGATAATAGTATCATCAACCTAGAATAGATAATGCGAGCAAAGTGTTAGTTTGTTGCAATGGAAGTAATGTCGGCAATTTGAAACTAGAAACTAGTACACCACAAATAGATAATACCTAATGATATTTCAAAACGATTCGTAGAATCATCTAATGTTCATGGAACACATAATTCATCCATAATGATCCTACTAATATTATAAGTGTGAAATTTTGTGAGTTTGTCACTATTTCACGGCAAAACTACTACCCGTATTTATAACCATCTAATGTGGTACCATGGAACACATAACTGATCCATAGTGATGATACAGGCAGGAGCTTCACTTAGTGTACATTATTTCATCACCACTGCTCTCAAAAAGGTGAAGGAAAACATCGTGACGAAACCGGCATGTCCTAGAACCAAAAATTCGAAGACATGTAACATCCATCAATCGGCACTGGGCCCGCGTGGTGGATTACGGCGTATTCCCATTCACAGAGAGGAGGCCTGTGTCACTGTGTCCCAGCAGTTATTTGAATTTTATTCTTTCTACCTGTTCATAGAGCACAACATATTGACGCGAATTTAAACCGCGCCGCAATCGGTGGATACTGTGGCAAGAGCACAGATTAGAGAAGTTACTACGTAACAGATATTTCACTCTCAGAGATCAAGTATACAATTTTGAGCTCAATGTTCGTGACGTTTCTTGCGAGGCGGCTAGAACTAAGACCCCCGCGCCCACCAACCACGCACTCCCCTAGCACGCGCGATCGGTGACAACCGACATGCGGAGCGTTGCCGGGACCGATACGTCTCGTCAAACTTCTTGGCCGCCCTGAAGTTGGTTACAATGGCTGCGCAGTAGTAAATCTCATACAAAATCAACAACGATCCGTACCTAGCGCATCGGAAAGCCAACTTCAGGGCGGCCAAGAAGTTTGGCGAGAACTATAAGCACGTTCGAGTAAAGGAGGCCTGCCAAAAGACAAATTGTTGCAGATTTATTACGACGCGGATTTTTTACCGCAAGTGCGTGAAAAAATTCGCGCGAATAAAAACCGCAGTGTCTTCATGGTCTTGATCCAATATTCGACAATCACGTGGACAAAGCCGTTGGCAAAAGCTAGCATTTAATAAACGGTCCTCTTTACACTAAAAAAAACGTTTTTTCTTTCAGTTATTTAACAAATAGAGTACAAAACAAGACCTTAGTCCAAAATGGCTAAGAATCGCGAAACTTACATTAACAGCAAAAGTTTTGGAACTAATATAAAGTGTATTTTTAAAGCTGGCCTTGGCAACAGGCTTTGTGTTTTAGCTATTTAGTTATTTGGGAACTTCATTAACTTTTGTAACATCGCTAAACTTAGGACCAGGGTTGTGACCATAAAGGGTTGAAGGGTACACAAGGGTTGTGCTCTTAGAGTAAGGTTATATTGAATCTGCTTAAGGGAGAGATGTTCTAAGGTAGTGTGAAGACTATTCGCCTATTTCGAGGCGAACTCCTTGCCTATTATAAGACTGGTAACAGATAACTGTTTAGTTTTGGAAGGTCATTGAAATAGGAACGCTTGTCAAATGTAAAAGATGTTTTTGTTTAGCTTTTGGTTGTCACTTTTGGGACAAGCCGCCTGAAGACAGGCGCGTTGTTGATTCAATATAATGTTTCAAAGTAATTTCTGCTTATAATTTATAACTCTCACAGTGGACAGACTTTAAGGTATCGTTTCATCATCCTTCATCCCTTATCCTAATATATTTGGAGTTGGCGCAGCATACATCTTTAACCAAAACATCTTAATAGAAATCTCCTTCGTAGCCATATCTTTCTCTATTTCAAACAATTAATTCATTGTTTCTTTGGTTTCTCACCACCTATAAAATCCATACTCAAAATATTCTGTATGGTCCCTTGTTAGCCCATACATTACTTTTAGATGGGAGATGAATGGAATAAAATAATTTAAGTATAAAAACACTGATGTATTGTCCAAAAGGTTATTAGGATTAAATGAGCTTAATGGACTGATGGTGTGATGTGAAGAATGAAGTGAGTGACGCGGCCCTTGCTGGCTGTTACGAGGATGCATGGCTGTCTTGATAGCCTAACGCGAACTGACTAATTATTATGTGTTGAAATGAATGTATATTGTAAAAATAAATAGTTCTTTTCGGTGATCTTACTGTTCTCTTCATGACGCAACAAGATTTTAGACTTAGAAACCGTAAAATTTTCCTCAAGAAAGAGATTCGGAGAATATTTTTATCTGTGTGGAATCTATGCACGTGCACGATAACAGATGATTTCGGTTATATTTAGCTGGCATAATTCTGTAATAAAGTTCTTGTGATATACAGAAGAGATAGAAAATTAGTAGTAAGTTGATTGAGGCCTATGTCCAACTTTGTTGTTCTGTTTGTCATCATTACAGCCGGAAGATGTCCAAAAAGGGACATCGCCATATGCTTCTTGCAACCAGCGGTCTTCCGCGGCTTTCATCAAGGCTTCGGTCCACCTTCCACCGCTGCGTTTTCCATAACGCGATCGCCACTCGAGGTCTCCTCCCTAAGCACGAACTCCGTAGTTTCGACCTTCGTTACGGGCGTTTCCTACTCCGTATCACATACGGACGCATGATTCGTTCGGGGGCCGAACTACTAATGAATGACAACACAATTTGACATTTGTTCCTACTCCCGATGTGTCTGTCCCGTCCGAAAAATTGAACTTAAGGCGATTCACACACTGCGGAGTGCGTGGCGACGAAGTCACAACACTGCGCGTGAATGCGTTTTCTGTGCGTTGTTGCACAACGCGTGTTTTCAATGCAAAAAGAGAGATACTGTCAAGCAACGTAATAACACGCACTCCTGCGCTACGCTACGTACTGCGGTGCAGTGTGCGATTCGCCTAACTTTTTTGTTTTTCACTCCGAAGTTTCGGAATACTTTCGGACGGGACCCGTAACTTCATTGACGGAGATAGTGAATATACCCCCAGATACTTTCGCCCATGCGTAGAACACCTTGTTGTCCGATTGAAAAACATCAAAGCATGCGTGATTACTGCTCGACTTACGCTCATAACACATTTAGTAAGTCAAAGATACGCTATCATCTCATCAGCATATTAAAAACAAATGAACAACGTTTTTATCTCGTCGTTGTATTTCAATTTGCACATTTATGAGGAGTAAAGCGTGCAATATATCAATGTGTAAGTATCTCAAGCAAATTAGGCGCAATTTAGAAGTCTTTTATTTTTTACACGGGTAATGACTGGGACTTGAAGATACGAGAATGAGATTACAATTATCGAGAATGGGTGTCATGATGACTGAAGACTTTCAATAATAAATTTTCAATTTTTAGAATTTGATATTATTTCCTAGACACTTGACGCGATGCACCTCAAAAGGAATTTTGTTTTCAAAAAATTACTAAGCTTTTGAAGAAAACGAAACGAAATGTTTTGGAAACACTTTTATTATGCGTACAGCTAAGGAGTTGAATTCCCTGCCGGGGTCTGTGTTTCCCCACAGCTACAATCTAGGAGTCTTTACGTCAAGAGTCAATAGGTTATTTCTAGGCAATCGTATCTCACAGTACACCATTCACCATCTCACCTGTTGGTAAGCGATGATGTGGTTGACATCATCGCTTACCAACAGGTGAAATGGTGGTCAAGCGCGAGCCTACAATAGATAAAAAAAAATCCTATATTAAGTTAATCGCATAGCAACATTATTCTGAAAACAGAAGATTGGTACAAAGAACTGAAGCATTTTGACCGAAATTACTGTAATTCATTTTGATAGTTCTACAACATTTCACTGTTTGTGTTTTTGAGTAATCGCTTACACGTGCCGTCGTCATAATATTCATCATAACAATGAATTGTTCAGCATTCCCAAATAAAACATTCACAAAACAATTATTCCAATCCGAACGAGAACGAAATAGAAAATTCGAGCTTTATCCCAGCGTTCCCAGTGAAGTATAGAAGTATAATTCAAGTGTCAATCAGCGGCGTCGCTGATTGGCACGCACGATGTTGTAGCATAGCGCTACCACCACGTGCTCAACCACAGAGTTTTTGTGCTCAACAAAATCAAGGTAACCGGCCCACTGACCCATCTGATAGAGCACACGCTTCCAATATTTATACTTCGACTATTGTATCTTATCACTTAGGTAAGTGCTCACCATGTGTAGAATAAGGATGAGTAGGTATTGTTATGTAACTGAAATCATCCCAGTCACAGTCAACACTTAAAATGTCAACTAAAACCAATTATTTTAAATGTCTCGTACTGACATTTGAAACCAAAAATATCAAATAAACTCGATTCCAGTTACCTACCGTTAAAGTCATATTTACTGCGAGATATTTATGAATATTAAAATACTCTTTTATTGACAAAATCTAATATGAAAAATTGCGAACAAAGCCGAACATTGACAAGCAATTTCGAACCATTTTCCGAACCCTTTTACACAGAATGCAAAATTTCTAAATTACCAACACGTATTTCGAGACGTGAGTCAAAAAGAAAATCGTTTTACCTTATTTTTCCCGGTGAAAATTGGTTATTACGCTGAAAAGTAGGCCAAGTGGCAACATTCAAACATCCAGGTCACTAGTGCGGGGATCTCAAATATTCCAGCTCAAACCTTGCGTATATGATATGGAGAATTAAATGTAGCATATCTGATGCATTGCAGCAGGATTCTCGGGTAGCCAGAATAATTCAGATTCCAAAGCTTATTATTAATTTAGTGAACAGTTGAGCATTCGGTAGTCGAGCATACACAAACAAAGGAAAGTAAACTTTGAATGCACAGCAATTTGCAGGCAAACATTTCAAGTTGAACTCGACAGGATTAGGTCGGGATTGTTGTCATACAAAATCTTTTTTCTTTCATACAGTTGCAGCACGAGCAGTTTTTTTTTCGCGTTGGATGCATCCGTGGGGTGTGCTTCACATTCGCAAAACGGAACCGGCAACGGAAGAAAGGGTGTGGTTGAAGCAACCATTCGCCGGAAACCGGAGCGTGGGACTCCCTTGCACACTGAGGATCTGGCGAGGGTTCCGACAAGCAAAAAAAACGTAGATGGGCTCATTATTTTTGCAGTCCCGTTATTTCGGTCTCGAACTTCGCTCATCCCTAGTTTCATTACAGAGGTATGCACTATGTATAGAACAGGCGGCGCTTCGGAAGCTGAATTCAATGTCAGGGCCAGAGGTGGGAATATAATGGAGCTTGCAGCATTATCACGCTGCCTATTGATTCGGCTGAATAAAAACTATTCCGTTCGTGTAAGTCGACCTCATTTCTAATTTTTTCTTATTTCGGTTCAAACTTAGAAGTTTGATCATTCCATTGGATGACAGAGAAAATTTTTCTTGTGAATTGGCGACGTATCTACTTGGAAGTAACACGTTTAGTATTTTTTTTTTAAGAAAATTTCAAGTGCAAATCGTTGGATTTATATCGCATTGCGTCCATGCAAACCAATATGTTGCATTTAGTTCTGCAGCATTATTGGACATTTCTTTCTGAGAGTGTCAATTGTTCACCAGGAATTTAATTTGTTTCCGAGTTACCGGCGCATAAGGCCGTCTGTTACAAAGAACCGGTATGTATTTAAAACATTTTAAATTTTAACTGTTTGGAAGGTTCTGTTTTGAGTATTGTGGTGTTTATTTCCTTTTATTTTCTCACCATAGATTCGCTCAGTATCGGTTCTTGGAATATACAACAAGCTGTGGACTGATGTTCCGAGTTATTTCAACACCGACTGAGTTCGGGAAGCGTGTGCTTGCGGGGGTGACTCCATAATATACGAGTGAAGACCCCGGGAGGACGTCGTGACATCGCTCTGCGTCAAGTGATCCCAAAATTTTGTTCCTATTCACTTTTTATAATTTGTAGCAATAGCGAAGTATTTATTGAATAGTTTTTTATATGTATCACCTATTCGTGTCAAAAGGTCGTGAAATGAACCGTTTTTAATTTTACATTTATGCACGGTTATATTTTAATCGCGCCTAGGGCCGGATAGCGGTTGCAACCCCTTCTCTCCTATAGGCATTATTTTCCAAAATTACAAATTTTATTCTAGACAATCCATTTCCCAACTTTACCGATAGTCTTCCTTTACGTCGCCATTCCTTTTTTCTTTGTATATTTTTTATGTTGAACAATGTTTGTTTTTATTTTATCTTTTATTCGTCAAAATTAAACGTGACACATGTAGTGACAATTTTTTTTTTTTACGCTACAAATTGGCGCCCGAACAACTAAAGTAAGTGTTTTTACCTAATAACTTTGAAATTTAAATGATTCGACATAATTTATTTTTTTTTGCTTTATTGAGGATGGTCACTCCCTCTGGGAGCTAATGATTCTTAAGCTTATTTGTTTCAGGACGCTGATATTCTTCCATTCAAGAAAGGTATTCTAGGATTTATACCACCAGTACAGATCTGTGAAGCTGTTATTTTCCTTGACATATTTTTTTCATGAAATGTAATGTTTTTTAATGGAATTTAATTTTGTGAACTATAGTACACATAACCGTCTTTTATTTTATCCACTTATGGCAGCAAATATAACGATAGGTTTCCTGATTTTTACTCCTTATTTAGCCTAGATCTTTGTTTACTAGCTTGGCGTTCGCTGACTGCTGGTTGCTGGATTATTTTTGTCCAGCTGTTCATGCCGTGCTTATTTTTCGCTAGGATTCAATCGTCCTTTGTCTGTTCTTTCATTCGTTATTAGGTCTATACTAGTTACATCATGTCAGAAGAGGAGTTCCCTATTGGTGAGACTCCACGTTGTGATAGTCCCATCATTTCGCGACCACCACCTTGTCCCATTCAGCCAAGAGCTTCTCGCGCTTCCTCACAAAGTGTTGTTCCTTCTCCAATAAGATCTGATGAACGCCCACAATTTACCAGGCAGTTCTCTCTTACTAAGTGGAAGATTGTTTTCGATGGAAAGACCTGCGTACGGGAATTCTTCACGAGTCTAGAAGAGTGCAGGGAGGCCGACAATTTGTCTGATGGTTACTTAGTTAGGCGATTCCATGAAGTCTTGTCAGGTGTCGCACTTCAATATTTTAGGTCAATCCGTCGTCCGGATCTTTCCTTCTTTGAGATCAAAGAAGCCTTTTTTAGGACATTCGGTACGACCGATTTTGAATTTAAGATAAGCCAGGAGGTCCGTAACCTCAAGCAGAGACCGGAACAGCTAATAAGAGAATTTATTATCGAGGTTTCTTACTTAAATGCTAAACTGAGCAAGCCTATTGAAGAATCGGAGTTGTTGCGGATCATCACTCACAACATGTTGCCAAAGTACACTCCTTGCTTGTCCATCCAAAAATTTCATGACATCGATAATTTAATCGAAGCTGTTACTCATTTCGAGTCCTTTCTAAAACCTCCAAAGGCGGTAGCCAGTTTCGATTGTGTTGCCGACCAGTCGACTTCTCAGGCTGTTAACTCACCAAAACCCAGGCCGAACAAAACTTCCCATCAACCAACAACTAGTAAGCCTCGGACTTGTCCTAGTTGTAGTCAGTCTCAGCTTTGCTTAAAATGTAACAAAGTTGGTCATTCTTACCGCTCTTGCCCAGAGATCACAGGCATGATTTGTTTTAAGTGTCGCACTCCTGGATTTATTACTAGAGAATGTCCGAAATGTAATCCAAAAAATGCATAGACCACTGGCGATACGCTTCTTTTCGTACAGTATCCCCAGTGTTTACTACAGATTCATTTGATAACCGACCGTTTATAGAGGTATTATTATGTGGTAGAGTTGTTAAAGCATTGCTTGACACTGGTGCTCAGATTTCGCTTGTTAACGATAATTTTATTCAGCAACTTGGTATTTCTTTGACATCAAAAGACGCTTGTCCCCGTGTTATATCGGCTAATAATTCACCGATTGATATTCTTGGTTCTGTACATCTTCCAGTTAAATTTAACGGTACAACTTTTATTCATGAGTTTTTAGTGGCAAGTTCGATGTCATCTTCTGTTATTTTAGGTATCGAATTTTGGAATAAATTCGGTTTGACGTCTATTTTTAGTCAGGCTTTCGATAAAAATATTGATGGTAATATGTTTATCCCTTCTGTTCAGCACTCTCCCCCTCAAGTTTCCTCTGTTAGTGAGGTTCGTTATATTCATCCTCGTAACATCCTATCGCCGGATCAAGAGTCTTGTCTTCAACAAGTTATTAAGGAGTATGAAGTTATCTCTTCGGAAAAAGTTGGTCTTGGAAAGACATCTTGGTTGTCCCATAAAATTAATACTACGGGATACCCTATCCGTCAAAGATATTATCCCTTATCCCCAGTCAAGTTGAAGATTCTCAATGAAGAGATTGACAAAATGTTAGATATGGGTGTTATTCGTCCTTCTCGTTCTCCATGGGCTAGTCCTGTGGTAATGGTGACAAAAAAGGATGGTTCTGTTCGGTTTTGTGTCGACAGTAGAAAACTGAATAGTGTGACAATCAGAGATTCTTATCCTCTTCCCCGTATTCACGATATCCTCGACAACCTTCGTGGTGCTAGATATATTAGCTCATTGGATTTTAGAAGTGCTTTCTGGCAAATTCCACTTGCTGATAGAGAAAGTTGTGAGAAAACAGCATTTATTGTCCCACAACGTGGTCTCTTTGAGT
Source organism: Orthosia gracilis (assembly GCA_947562075.1). Classification (NCBI taxonomy): domain Eukaryota; kingdom Metazoa; phylum Arthropoda; class Insecta; order Lepidoptera; family Noctuidae; genus Orthosia; species Orthosia gracilis. The sequence goes on along the minus strand of OX387270.1, from coordinate 2,917,576 downwards.
TTGTTAGGATGCCTTTTGGTCTAACGAACGCTGCTTCGGAGATGCAACGCCTTACTGATATGATCGTTAATTTCGAGTTTACTTCTACCAGTGACGACTGTATTTTTGGGTACGTCGACGACTTGATAATCGTATCTAAAGATTTCTTTGGTCATATGGCGCTGCTCAGGAAGGTGCTTGCTCGACTTAAAGAAGCAGGCTTATCTATAAATTTGAAAAAATGCGAGTTTTGCAAAAGCGAACTAAAATATTTGGGTTATATAGTTAATGAAAAGGGACTTCAAACCGATCCCGGCAAACTTGATGCTATTAAAGATTATCCTACTCCCACTTCAGCTAAGTCATTACGCGGTTTCATTGGTATGTGTTCCTATTATAGGCGTTTCGTTAAAGGGTTTTCTTCTATAATTGCTCCGCTTACTGCCCTTATCGGTAAGAGAAAGGGTAATGATCCAATAAGTTGGAATGATGCAGCCGATCAGGCTTTCACTAAGTTGAAACAAGCGCTAATCGATACGCCTGTTATGGCATGTCCTGATTTCTCCAAGCCGTTCATCCTGCAGTGTGATGCATCAGCTGTTGGTCTTGGTTCGGTACTGACACAAAAGATAGACGATGTTGAGCACCCAATCGCCTATTATTCGCGTTTATTCACTCAAACTGAACGCAATTATAGTACTACAGAACGTGAACTCTTGTCAGTTTTGGATTCAATTAAACATTTTCGATGTTATTTAGATGGGATGAAGTTTTCAGTCATAACAGACCATATGGCCCTTAAGTGGCTCCTCACTCTTAACAACCCATCTGGTCGTTTAGCTCGTTGGGCTACTATTATCTCCCAATATACTTTTGATATTGTGCATCGTAAAGGTTCGCAACATATAGTCCCCGATGTTCTATCCAGGATCTATGCTAATCCTGTGTCGTTTGACCAGGGTCCTGAACATACTAATGACCGTTGGTATAAGAAGGTGTATATAGGTGCTCGAGACACGCCACAAATGTTCCCAGCATACGCTATAAATAACGGTATCCTTATGAGACGCATGCCTGTTACTAGTCCTTTATCTTCTGAACCATGGCACGTGGTGTTACCAGCTGAAAAGGTTCCAGACGCTATTTGGGAAATTCACAATAGTTTTCCTTCGATACATCCCGGTGTTACTAAAACGTATCTAAAGCTTAGGGAGTTGTTCTACTGGCCAAATATGTTCCGTGACGTTACTTCGACGTTAAGTCAATGTGAGGTTTGTAAAGCCTATAAAATCTCGAACACGCAACCTCGCGGTCAGATGTGCTACCCTAAAGAGGTTTCCTTGCCCTTACAGATGATTTCTATCGATATAATTGGTCCGTTGCCCTGTGCTTATTATGGTTATAAATATATCCTTTCTATGGTAGATGTTTTTTCCAAATATGTTTGGCTAGTTTCTCTGAAAAGGATTGACGCTCTTTCTGTTATAAAAGCGTTAGAGTCTGAAATTTTCTTTAATTTTGGGGTTCCGCGTACTATTCTTTGCGACAACGCTACAGTTTTTCGTAGTAATCAATTCCTTAATTTTCTCAGATCTTTTCATATTCAATCACCTACTTTTACGCCATATTATACACCCCAAGCAAATACGGTTGAGCGATACAACCAAAGTGTTATTACGTGTTTAGGTATTTTGGTTGGTGAAAACCAAAGAAGTTGGGCTAAAATGTTACCTAAAGTTAAGCTTTACCTCAATTCTTGTGTTAATCTAGCTACTGGCTTTACGCCTAACTTTCTTATGTTTGGTAGAGAGGTCCTTATGGATAGCAGTCGTGTAGATAGTCAGACTCGAAGCTCTAATTTGGCAGACAGTCGGGCTCGTCATGCTTCAAACCTATCCTCTCTCAGCGAAGTTTATGCAAAGGTAGCTGATAATCTTTCTTTAGCTTTCCTCCGTAACTCTCGTGCATATAATTCTAATCGATCAGCTATCACTCTGAATATTGGTGATACTGTATGGAGAAAGAACTTTTCCAAGTCTTCTGGAAATGATTTTTTTTCTGGAAAGCTTGCTCCACGTTTTATTAAGTGCCGTGTAATAAGAGTCATTTCTAGGACCACATATTTGCTCCAGGATTGTGATTCAGTCCACTCCGGACAATATCATATCAAAGATATCTTAAAATAAATTTGATTGAATTCTCTTTGTTCCATTTTAACATTAACATTTGCTTTCTAAACCTTTTTCCTCTTTGGTTTATGGGAATATTTCTTTGCATAAGTTTTTGATTATGTTAAAAACTTCATGAATTATCTGTTAATAATGACATCTATTTATTTCTGTGTTGTGTCAACCTGTGTTCTCAGGTTATTTTATTTCTTTTAGTTTAACACAAATGGTGTGTCATTCTACATTTAATTTGAATTTAAACTTGAGTTTTCTGACTTGAGTTCTCTGATTTGAGTTTTTTTGTCTTGAATTCTTCTTTGACTTAATTGACTTAAGTTTTCTTTCTCAAACTTGTTTTTTTGTTTTTTGTCCAACTTGTCTTTCGTTTCTATAACTAAGGTTGGACTTTACGTGTTGACGTTATTTATTTTTTGGGGATCCCCGGGTTTTTTCTTTTTGTTGTTAGGTAATAGTTAAGTCTTATGTTAAGTTAGGCTAGCTTTACTTAGATGTATAGTTCCCTGGTTGTTCTTCATAGTTGTTAGGATGTGGTAGTTGTTGGTGTTTGTCTCTAATTGAACAATATATATTTAGATTTATGAGTTTGTTATTTTCTTTCATATTCTCCATAGATGTAATCGAGATATCGCGAGTTCGCGCGGATAACGTTTAGATGTGGTGGCCACCGTGTTTATTCAGTATCTTTTGCACTTCGATATCGTTTGATTCAGAAATGATTCCTGCTGTTGTCATTGCCTGTTCCAGCTTTATCTTTCTTCTCACTCGTACTTTCGTCCTTTTTTTCTTAGAAAGGGGGTATTGCAGCATTATCACGCTGCCTATTGATTCGGCTGAATAAAAACTATTCCGTTCGTGTAAGTCGACCTCATTTCTAATTTTTTCTTATTTCGGTTCAAACTTAGAAGTTTGATCATTCCATTGGATGACAGAGAAAATTTTTCTTGTGAATTGGCGACGTATCTACTTGGAAGTAACACGTTTAGTATTTTTTTTTTAAGAAAATTTCAAGTGCAAATCGTTGGATTTATATCGCATTGCGTCCATGCAAACCAATATGTTGCATTTAGTTCTGCAGCATTATTGGACATTTCTTTCTGAGAGTGTCAATTGTTCACCAGGAATTTAATTTGTTTCCGAGTTACCGGCGCATAAGGCCGTCTGTTACAAAGTACCGATTCGCTCAGTATCGGTTCTTGGAATATACAACAAGCTGTGGACTGATGTTCCGAGTTATTTCAACACCGACTGAGTTCGGGAAGCGTGTGCTTGCGGGGGTGACTCCATAATATACGAGTGAAGACCCCGGGAGGACGTCGTGACATCGCTCTGCGTCAAGTGATCCCAAAATTTTGTTCCTATTCACTTTTTATAATTTGTAGCAATAGCGAAGTATTTATTGAATAGTTTTTTATATGTATCACCTATTCGTGTCAAAAGGTCGTGAAATGAACCGTTTTTAATTTTACATTTATGCACGGTTATATTTTAATCGCGCCTAGGGCCGGATAGCGGTTGCAACCCCTTCTCTCCTATAGGCATTATTTTCCAAAATTACAAATTTTATTCTAGACAATCCATTTCCCAACTTTACCGATAGTCTTCCTTTACGTCGCCATTCCTTTTTTCTTTGTATATTTTTTATGTTGAACAATGTTTGTTTTTATTTTATCTTTTATTCGTCAAAATTAAACGTGACACATGTAGTGACAATTTTTTTTTTTTACGCTACAAGCTACAGACTTGCTATGTTAGTTATGTGAGTGTGTATGGGTGCTGAATTCTCAAAAGCTTTTTCGTGAATAGGTCGGTATTTGGAATGTGCCTACTCGATTATTCTATATTTATCTCTTAGTTATAGATTTTTTTGTTTGTTACTAATTACAATTCAACAGACTTTTTAGTATTATTCATAGGCTCAAGTTGAAACTCATTTTTACATTTGCGAATTGATTGCCTACAGTAAAAAATAAAATAAGTTCAAGACAGCTAAGAAGCCAAACCATCATCAAATCCAAACATATACTCCACGTTCAATAGCAAATCTTCGACTATCAGCCGAAAGTTTCGTCTGACACTAACCGTCGTCAAAACGGAGGCTCCACACACAATAGGCGGCCCGAACTCAATACCTTGCGATAATACGTGCCGTAGGAACTCCTAAACTTCGGGGCTAGAAGGACGTATGTCCGTAACAGCCACCCTAATCAAATAACCCACTAGTTATTACGTTAAACACTTAGGCGTCGCACTAATAGACGCGGCAACGCGATTGTGATTTGTTAGTGACTGGATTGGTGAAGCACGTTAATTAAAATCGAAACGGGGTAGGTTTTGCTTGATGGATTTTCTTTAGAAAACCACAGTATCTCTTCTTGAAATACGTTTGCCATCTTTACTTCTAAATTAGAATCTGCGCTTGCAGTAACCAATTAGCATAAGGATTAAAATTAAACAAGGCGATTTCTTTACAAGTCTATTTTCTAACATGATAAGTCCTTCTATATGCTTCCTTAAACAAGCTTGCTCTACTTGAGCAAGCATTATGAAAACGCGCGATTTTAGAATCGCGTCTATCTGAAACCAGCCTTACGTCTAAGTTCAAATAGTTCCACACGCGTCGATATCTTCAGCGGACAGTCTCAAACAATAGTTAAGTGGAGTTCTTGTTGCTAATTACCAATTAGAAGTAGTTTAATAGTATGTTATGTTTTCAGGGTGATATAATGCACAAATATGCTTATAGACAGTTAGGGAAATATTTACCTTGGATTTCTTTTGCTTTGATCGGCTTCTTGGACTTTCGTCCCAAAATAATTAAATATCAGGAGACTTGGCTTATTGGTATTTTTTTACAGCCGGATATTTGAAAATTGCGTTGCTAATGCAATAATAGTTTGTTTCAGCTGTAAATACAACTCAGGTGGATTTTCAGCAAGTAGACGCAGGTGACTTGAAAACTGTAATTACTTTACAATACTGGTCCTTTCAGCACTGAAATTTAGACGATATTTTGAGCTATAAAATAAAAATAAGACAAAACAAAACAGAAGCATCGTCGCCATCAAATTGTCATCTTCTCCATTCGAACAGTAGGCAAGTTGATCTTCCTTACGTCACCATAATTGAATTCATAGACCCAACTTTTCTATATGGATAGCATAAACATTTGCTCACACTAAGGCTATATATTCACTGGCGGACAAATGGGCGGTACGTGACACGAGAGATGCGATAGTACGACACACGTGGTGCGAGACGGCACGGGACGAATCGTGACACCACTAAAAAGAGATCCGGGAGAAGGATTACTCTACTCTCACTAGGATTAATTAGGAGGTAATGTCGTGCTGTATCAGCGTCCTCTCTAAATATCGAAATGAATGAGCATAAGCTGTGTGTGCTGAAATTATGACTTAGTATTTTTTTTAACCTAGGTCTCCCAAATATTTCCAACCAATGCTACTCTTGAATGCCAGAATACATAGTGGCGACCATTAAAAAAACTTAAGAGGCAATGAAGCTCAACGAGATACGGTGAAATCATTTAATTAAATTAATCAGAAAACAATAGCGGAAAAACTATAATTTCCATTTCCCTAAGACATTATGTGTCTCAGAAACATCTTTAGCCCGAGCAACAAACATTCCAGTATTTAGGAATCCATATAGTGCACCAAAACAAAGTTAGAAATAAGCATTAGGAAGATGGCAAACGATCCGCAATAACATAACAAGTAACAAGGGTCGCACACAGATGGCGAACGAAACAAAAATATTGCTCAAACGTGTGCAATCTGCAACTGCAGTGGCGCAAAACTGTTGCATTTTAAAACCTAAACCGTTTCAACTATTTACATTGCAAATCCCATATTGTTTTAGAGGTTTTGCACATGCTCTTTGCAATCAAAATAGGAATACAGTAAGATTCTAATTTCATTTTATGGCGTCTATATTTATTCACTCTCTCAATTGGAGTTAGTTTGACAGTTGTCAAATTTACTAATATGGCGGGACCATGGCGGGACGGTAATGATATTCTTTATAAAAACATTATTAGACGTTGGCCTTCTGCATTATTCCTTGACAATACGTTCGGGAACATCATGCTGCGCCAATGCAAGTCTCATTAGATAACCACAGAGAATGAATACTAATACAACTCACGGCCAGATGTATGCGTCAGATAAATGTCGACTATTTTAGTCCGAATCGTATGCGACAATATTAGCATCTCTTCATTTTGGTTTAAGATATTAATAGGACTTGCATAATTGGCGAAGATTTTAATGTTGGAGAAATGAAAATGGAGACTTATTGCCGTTTCGGTTACAACTTTTCTCTTAAAAACGGCGTTTGGAAGCTGTTTGTGCGTTCAGGAATGTTGTTGTAACTTTAGCTTTAACAATGAACTAATTATACTTATAATAATTTCAGTAAGGTATGCGACGTTGTTTAATTAAATCAGTCTATTTACTTACATATTCCCAGCCTGTATGCTCAGACCTGACAGTACTAAAGATGACAGTATTACCTAACCTCAAAATGAAATTCTGTTCTACAAAAAGACTTCTGACGTCAATGAACGCTCAACAGTGGGATTGCATAAAAACCAAATAGCAGTACCACATAAAATATGACAGTTTACGATCATAAGATGTGAGGTGTCACTCGTCACGCACGTTTACCGTTCTAAATACATAATCCGTATGTTTTAAGGACGCACAAGACGACTGGACATTCGTCCGTCGAGCACATACTTGCTAATATCATTAAAAGCTTATAAATAGACCTACTTAAAGCCCGAAACGAATGTGGAACGATTATAAGATATGCAACCCGCGTGCACTCGAATCGCACAGTCGACGCGCGTCCCGTGTGAGAGCCCCTTAGCGTAAAATTAGGGCTGTTAAACATGCACGCCGCTAGAATAGGGTTCGTCAAAATTGTTTTAATTGAAATTTCGATGGCGACATTATTGTTTTGTTATCAGAACCCAAATAATGAAATGGGACTTACTTTTGTATTCCATCGCAGTTTTAATTCCCAAAGGGATGAAGAAGGAAGAAATGTACTCCACTAAAAATATACCTCAACTTTAAGGAAGCGAAACGTCATTGGGGAACGCAAGGATTCGCACTCAAAACTATTATCATCCTAAACGAAAGAAAACAATTCATAGAAACCACTTAACTATAATTGAAGTACTTAACACGAAAAAAGAATCTTTGCCTCTAACCTAAACGTAGCAATTACCCACTATAATAAGTACTTAGACCGAAACAATTAATTCGAAGTTTCTTCTTCACTTTTCCAAAAAAAATAACTTTCGTAATGAACACGAGGCCCGGGGCTCCGTAATAAGGCAATTTACGAGACCTTCATTTATAACAAGCCGAGAAGATTTCTTAACTGAAATGATAAACACAATGACATAACATTTTATGAATACCCAAAGAAATTCTTTCCTTTCAGTCCCACATGTTAATGATTTCATCATCGTCAGCATTTTAATGTTCCCACTGCTGGGACACAGGCCTCCATCGTGCCCTTTTGCACACGATGTGTTCCTTCACCGTTTATAGAGCAGTGGAGATGAAATAATTCAAACAAAGGAAAGCGCCTGCCTGGGTTCGAACCCATGACCAACACCGGGGCCGTTACCTCTGGGCCACCTCTGCTCTCAACATAAATTATAGAATATTGTTTATGAGCTCAAACAAAGCAAAGGTAACGTTCTATACAGCCTCGGACAATGTCATTTATATAGGTTACAGGCAGCCCTACACACTCGTTTACAAACAGATTTCACGTGTGTGGAAGCCATAAAGAAGTGGCACAATCAATTACATACGGCTGTACGTTGTGAAACCGTCAGTTTAATTAGTTAGTAGACACTCGTTGCATAATTCGGCCGCGGATCCACCGCGCAGCTCTGTGAACACATCACTACACATTCGCAACGTCGAAGCTTCGCCCATAAAACGTTCGTTGACTCTAATGTAGGCCTATAAAAATTATACTAATAAATGCGCGTATTCCTCTGTTTGAAAAGTCGTTCGTGATGATAAATGGACACGTTTATGGAGCCCGAGTGTTACTTCGATAACATGATGCAAGGTACGGGATGTATCAATGAATCACGCTCCCGAAATAACGCGGAATTATTGATGCAAATAAAAACGCTTTAGTCTGGTGTATTTGTTATTGGATTTAGGCCACCGTGTTGTTCAGAAATCCTTTTCATCTTTATGGCACGTATTGCATAAACCCTGTATTTTCATAGGTCATCAACACTATCATGATATGGCGTGAGAATATGTGCGTTTAAGCAATCGATGCGTCGAGGTTCATCGCAGCCTTTTTTTAGTATTTAGGCTGCAACGATTTGCGCAAACGCGCGTGCATCGGATGCGTAGAGCGCGTTATCGACGCCGCGTGCGAAGAGCCAGCTAACGGGTCAGCCGGGCCAAAGTAAACAATTACGATAGCATTGTTAGCGCGGTCGACGACCCCGCCGCAGCCGCGGCCTGCCCCGCCCGCGCGCCTATTACCAAATCGCGCAGCCACTCGCGACTCGCGCGCACCAAACGCTACGCACGCGCCGCTGCGATATCATTTGCATGCAAATACGTGATTCACCTGACGCCGCCTGCCGTAGCGCCGACCGCCGACGCCCGCGCTTCCACCGACCGCTATCTCATTATACTATCTCACACTCCCAAAAAACACAACGCCGCTATCTTACATCTCTGATAAACTCGTTACACAATTCAATAATCTAGCACTACCACGTGTCTCACTACTTTCGTTTTCACAAAGAATTTGTAACAGTTTTTGAAAAAGTGTGTAATCACGCGAGGTCGGACTACGAGAACCAAACGTTGTTTTTCATTTATCACGCGGTTCGCTTCATATTTCATGTTGTCTCGGCGAACGGGCGCGTTCTAAAATCTTACCCGAAAAGAAAACATCCTTCCATTTTCGCGGCGCTAAACAACGACAGTGATCTGGGGGGAGAAGGGAGGCTCCGCACTGTTTTTTCTTCGAGCGAAATGCCGTCGGAAACTCGTCAATATATCAGAATTGTCCAACGCAGAGAAATAGGAAAACTGCGAGGGACGATACGACCGGCGATAGTTTCTGAACCGATAATACTACAACTCTAGACCAATTTACGCAGCAAGGGTAAGTAAATTGCGGGCCCTTTGCAAAATTTAGGGTCTGACGAGATACAGCCGGCACGGATACAATAGAACGTTCGCGTAATGCAATGACGTAAATTGCGTTAGTGCAGATAAGATAAATCGATCGAAAAATTGCTCGCAAACAGCCGAGTATCAGGACGTAAGCGAAATTTTCGCAATCAAAATAAACAGATCACATGATTACCTATCCATAAATTTTCAATTCGTGTTTCTTTGTTGCAGTGAGGAGCTTCCGTCTGCATTTTCATGTTCTTTATGGTAACAAGCCTCATTTAGTGTTTCTGTCTCTGCTTTGTTACGAAAGGAACTTTTTTCGCAATTTTTCCTTTTGATTGAGTTCGTTGTTGGTTCCAAGACAATTTAACGTCCTGAGAATACCTCGACTGTTATGCGACGTTCACAACGGTAAATTGTAAACGAGAAAATATGTGATTTCGTAATTCAATGCTATTTGCGGTTGGAAGAATTATTACAAATATGACTTTTAAAGCCTTCAAAGTAGCTGTTAAGAATAGAAATATGGTGAAGCCTCAAAAGGCAGTTAAATGTAAGCTCGCAGTCAGTCGTACCTAATCCAGTCAAATAGGGTTTAGTTCGAGACCACAAACCGCATTTCTTCATAGTTCGTGCGGACCACAGATTCATTATAGCGCGGGTGGAAATGCCACAGATATCAAAGGTCATGTAATCGCTCGTTCGACCTGAGTGGCTGAGCCGATCCCTAGGGCATGACGAAACTTACCATCCTTACAGACATTCATCTTCTCAGAAACTTATTTTTCTTTACTGTTGAAAGCCAATATACACGTTATTACTTTTATTTACTTGATCCCGCTGGTATTATTAATGCAGTCTTTGGATGATTGCTCAACAGATTCTGATTACAGTTGGCAAAGAAGTACAATTTCGAAAAAGAACTTCTAGATGAGAACGCATTCTCTGAGAAAGAGGTAGTACATATTTTCTTCGTACGTGGTGCATCTAGGGACTTTAATATTCATGCAGAATCTACTGTGAAACTACTTTGAAGAATACTTCCGAGATGTTTTCAGTACATTACCATTTTTACATCTGCGAAGTGTTAAATATTCAACAGAATACTTGCAAGAAATATTTCAATTATTTATAGGAATGCTTATTAAATAATTTTGGATCAGAAAGTAAGAAAGTAGTAAAAGTAAGTAGTGCTATAAATGAAGTAATCTTTAACACCAGTGACACAGAAGATTTTGATTTCGGATATAGAACCAACATCTCAAGCAACGCAAACAGACGTAGAACAGCAGAATAATCGCGTCAGTATTCATGTAGGACTTATGCATGAAGACATCTGTGATATTGACGCTTCCGGCGAAGCAATCAAAGTAAACCAAACATTCGTACAACTAGGAGTAATACAATCAGCGCCGAACTCGACCATAAATCGTGCTATTCGCACCAAGTGAAGTGAATCTGATTTGTGTCTCGGCTGCGAGCTACGTTGGAAAGTGTACGCAATATGTGGACGTGCGTGTGCGTGGTAACTCCTCGACTGCTCGCGTCATGAATAGAAACCGCTCCGGCGATAACTTTCCTCCAGCCTCGCTCCCTCGGTAATAGCGAAGTGATGGACAAGGGTACATCTACTTTTGTTTTATTAGTACGTATTCTACATATCATATTGGGGTGTTTGTAAGGACTCGAGTCGTTTTCGGAGATTGTTTCTCTTTCGGGGTGCATTGACACTGCTGGGAATATGGATAACATAAATTAGTCAATTGATACCCTGAGATTAGCAAGCTAACTGCTTTGTAACATAACAGTACTGATCCTTAACCACGTAATCAGCTGTACTTTCAAATGACTTATAATTACTGGGATTGAACTTGATATCATAATACGATGATGTACCTATCTAGAAACACTACAATATACCTTACTACGAAAACCGTACAACGATACATTTATAGAATCTAGATTTCGACTAACCCAACCATACTTTCATATAAAACCTTAACTCACGACGAACCCAAGTCCATCCTGACACTATCTACCCTCCAGAAAGAGCAGTGAGCAAATCGATTCATAACATAACTACAAAACGGGAGATAACCACTAACTCCCTTGAAATATACCTTCGGCCAGCGTTTGGACAGTAAGAGGCGATATATTCCGGTTTTTAGAGAGAGCTGTTTGGTTCAGGGCCTGCGTATTCGCGCGTTGCCACATATACCCACTTAGATTAGTAAAATGGAGCGGTTTTTGCAGGGTTACATTGATGGAGATTGCGCATTTTTATGTGGGAATGTGATCAGATTTGATAATAAAGTAGTGCGGATATATAGGGAGGGTTCTGAAGGCTTGCAAGTTGTGCAGAGCTACTTCTTTTTTATAGGCTCGCGTGGGACCTGATGGTAAGCGATGATGTGATCGACGGTAGAGCACGCTTACCTAGAAGTTCACTTTTAAATTAAAGATCCCCAGGTTGCTACTTAGAAAAAATCTTTTGAACAGTGACAACCACTGTCGGTTGAAACATTTTGGGTCTCAATCTTACAGTTAGAAGACCTAATCCCAATTCCTTAACAAGGCGAAATCTCATCATTTGCCCGATCTTGAAACGGTTTCTTGCTTGCTACTAGACCAAAAACGTTGTTTACATGATATTCCACCGTGCCCGTGAGCTACAGATATAAAACAACGATAGATGGAGTCACGTTCTTATCTAGCGAGCCAACCACAGATAGTTTGTTCTACACTAACCCTTACATCCATGGTAACCTTCATAGCATCTTTATTTCCTAGTAACAAGGGCGGTTTTTGTAGATCAAGTGTGTGGTTGACGAAACAGTGATCGCAGACTCACGTATACACTCCAGCAATTTGTGTGAAAAAAATGTGATAGTTCGTACGTGAGCCTTTGGTAGGCAAAGCTTTTAATTAGGGTTCTTTGTCTTCGTGTTCTTGATGTATTGTGTTTGTCTGTTGCTTAGGATTATAAGGTAGCGTTAAATTTTGTGAACTGTTGTAATATACAAGTTCTGTTATAGGTTGAATCTGTACATCATCGTTATGAATTGCTATGTTCTCCAGAGAAGATTCTAAGAATCCAAAGAGCAGGTTATTTAAAGGTTGGACTTTCGGAACATTTATATTTGTGGCTGATCAAGTGTCAAGTCAGTCAACTTCTTACCAAAAACACATGGTTTTAATTAAATTCGTTTCACCATGTGATATCATTATATCATCTGAGGTACTTAAACCAAACTGTCAGAGCAATTTAAAAGCAATATCTCTTAATGTAATATTAAAATGTCAAATCAGAAAATTATGATTGTTGTAAAGTACGGCGAAGTGCCGTAACTTTCACTTGTAATTACTTGTATAAATTGTGTTTTACATCCGTTGCCAACATTTAAAACTACACCCATTGCGATTAACGGCATTATATTATAAAAGATGTCCAGGTTTTGAGATAAGTTTTAGAGGGTTGAAAAGAATGTTTATTACTAAAATTATAATGAATATAAATGTGGATAAATGAAGGAGATGAAGGCCAAAGAAAGTATGGATGGATTGTGTGAGGAGTGATATGAAAGAAAAGGCAAACAGTGATAGCGTGACGGGGGACAGGACGGAATGGAAGAAGAAAACGTGTTGCGCCGACCCCAATTAACATGGGATAAGGGCAGGCAGATGATGATGACGATGCTTGTTACCAAAAGCCATATCTTTTTGTGAATACCAAGCTTTGTGTCTGTCCAATATCATCAACGATCCAATATTCAAAACCTTTGCCCAGTTCTCTGAAAACCACAAAAAGGGAGACAGACTTACATTCGCATAAACATCACAAGTACGGAAATCTCTTTCCTTTTCCACCACCTTCGTACCAAGACAAGCGTGAACGAGTTAACTTACGAATATATGCAAACTCACACAAAAAGTGTGAAGGAGTACAAAAACCATTGGACCAGTAGTATCCCCTGACGTGGATGTAGTTGGAACGGGGTCACTCAAGACTGATGGTGTTTAGAATTGGCTGGTGACACATCGTTTAAATAAACAAGAATCAGTGGGTATGTCACCGAATGATTGCAAAAACCTCAAGTTTTAATAAAACGCATGAGATTGTAAGCTCTTCTTTCTCTAAGACACGGTTATATTTTGAACTATCGAAATTGCTTTTATTTATACATATGTTCACATTTAATTTATCGAGAAACAAAAAAAAAACTCGTTTCATACAATTTTTTTTTCGATATCTTTTTCGTTTTTTTTTTTTATCTTTTTATTTATTCATTTAGAATCTCAGTAGATTTATTACAAACTTACGGTGTCTGCAATAATCCGGTGACAAATGGAACAACAAAGTCGTACTGATAAATCTTGAATTCTTGGTAAAAGACAGAAACTTCTATCTTTAATCCTACAGCTACAATTACCTGTTTTTTTATCGTTTCTACTTATTAGGCAAACCGGGCCATTCTAAATCGCTGCGGAAATATCTATCTCAACATCCGCCGAAATTGCTTTGACGATATTTTTTTCGTGGTTTTGGACAAAAAATCCCACAAAATGGCAACGTCTCCGAACATCAGTTTCGGTATTTGTATTTCACCATCCTGCTGAGCCAGAGGAAGTTTATATTTGTTATAATATACCTATTGAAAAAACATTCGGTGTTCAGATGAACATGAAGAGTCATGCGAAGCGTTCTTATATTAACGATATTGCGGTACCAAGTGACGTTGCACCGTTATCTGAAGAACTTTTCGCGTCCACAATAGACAGTCGATACAAAGTGCCATGTATCACAAAGAGTCGTGCACGTGTGTGCAACAAAGCCGAGCAAATGGCGGCAGTACACCGCGAAATCACAGTCGACGTCGACGCTAAAGCCGATAACAATTGACGTACGTTAGCGAACACCAAAATATAAGCGACGAAGCGAACGACGATTGACGACAACCGCGCGAGACTTGACGAGGCAATCGCAACGTCTCTGCCGATACGAACCAATGAACCAAACTACGCACAAAACAAAAACCGAACAGTTGATGATCCCATTATGCAGGGACTAATTAAATCAAACTCAGCCATAAGCGACGCTGCGCTACCCCTTATTTTGATTGCTTCCATGTAAATTCATTCTCTGTTATTCGTATTCGGTTCTAAATGAATTTCGTGTCCAACGGCATCCGACCGCAACGGGCCGACATCGGAAACTTTATAAATTATTATTACAGCTACACAAGCGAACAAAACAATCTACAAATTCGAACTACATAACGGGAGTGCTCAAATTGAATTGTAAAAGTTCACTACGTTGTGGACAAAACATTAAAACTAGCAAATCGTCGTCGACGGTTAACGACAGCTTGGAACGTTTAGTGTTAATCGGAGATTATCTGAGAGGCCGTAGAGTCCACGCGTTCATTAAAAAATTATAATGAGAGAAGGGAGTTATGTAAGCCGATACAGCTGAAGTATTCGCTCATTTCAGATAATATACACATCACATTCCGGCGTAATTAACAGAGCACGAGCCACGCATCATAATGTTTTCATAACGGGGCGCGTATTATGTTCGGCTGGTTCGGGAGCAGCAGGAGGCGTATTAGTTCCGCGGTGCGCGCGGCGACACCGCTCGTTCGCGCACGACCTCCGCCTGTCAGATGTCACCCTTTACCACATTCGAGGGAAGATATCTGTAGCGTCACAAGTAATTAAGAAGCGAGCCACGCTTTGTCCCGTCCCCGGGGACGACTCGGGGGCTTTCCGCGCCTCTCCCTACTTACATAATTTCTCTTAACTGCATAATCGATATCAACGTGTCGCACTTATCCCGTCTAGACGTTGACGCCGTGGTTCATAAGTCTGCATCGTATTGCGTTTGGAGTGCTTGCGAGTATTGCGCCGCCCAGCCCTATCCCTCGCAGATCCGTCGAGGGCTTCGAGTGTTTTCGGTGTCTCGTCTCCGTGTTTTCAAAAGTGAGCATACTCTGGAGCCGACGGAGCGTTAATAAACCTCGCACCGATATATCAAATACTAAAGTTTAACCGTCCGTATAAAATTTCATACTTAGGAGCGGAAAGTATTTAATTGACAATGAATGTGACAGTATAACGGCACGCGAGAGGGTTGCGAGCCAAACGGAGCGCGTCTCTGTTAATGGGGTCAACGAAATTGAGAAAAGTGAAACGGTGGAGTGGGCCGGACGGGCATTTATTACCGGCCGGACCCGCCAACCCTCGTCCGGACAGGGACGGGCCCATACACGGGAGAGAGACGCCGCGCATTCCAAATAGCAGTGCACAAACAAAGAGAGCTGGGACGGCCCGCGGCGGCAGGCCATCCTCCGTCTGCGTCCGGCGAGCTCCTCACTTCCGAATTAATAATGTCTGTGAGACTGGACGTGACAGCTTGCCGCCTGGTCTGCGGCGGTGCGCGGCCGCGAGCAGGCTCCGTCGCCGACCGCTCATTTATAAGAACTATAAATAATTAATTAGCCGCACCGCCTCGAGGGACGCGTTCAGTTTACCCACGTCAAGCCTGTGACAATTTAATGGCCTTTTAAACGTGCATCCACGTGAGCCCTCAACCCATTGTACATTGCATAAATAATTGAAAATATCGAGTCGTTACAAAGATACACGCTGACGATGACGTTGGAAAGATTGTGTAATTATTACCGCAACCAATATTCGTATGCACGAGGCAACAAAGATAGTCTGTTACAGGGCGAATCGCTCCAGGCTGTCTCCCTGCGTATTCAGTACGTAAATCGGTGCATCCAATCACGAGCGGCGGGGCGACGGCTCTAGATAGGGAGTTGGAAATCAGTTTGCCACTATTGAATTATACGAGAGCTGCAGCCAGGACGTCATACGCCAAAGTTTAATCTCCCGGAGCGGCGGACGGGCTTATTATGCAAATAGTCGACGAGTCTCCTCGGTCATCTTACAGTCACGTACGGCGCGCACGTACCGCCGCGCCGCGCCGCGCCTCTCGCTGCCGTGTGCCGCACCGGCCACCATAGCTACGCCAGCAGCCGCACTGTATACAAATCCGAAACAAACGTAATATAATAAACAGAAAATAATTTCCCCAAAACGAAATGTCTTCATTACAGGACGATAACAAAATAGAACCTTGATGAAGATAAAATTATTTGACTATCAGAAGACGGAAGAAACTTCGACGACATCAATTTATTGCCTCCGAATAAAGTCCGACCTAAAATTCAAAATGTAGAAGGCATCGAGCGACGGAAACGAAAGGGAGCGAGAGGAAAATCTAACTCTTTCTTTCGACGAGAGCCAACCCCCGACGAGCGTTAATTAAGCGAAAATCGAAACGTCAAAGCTCGACTCGGGCTTTATGCAAATTCACCAGAATTGACTTTCGTGTCGAAGGCGTTAGAATTTTTACCGCTTTCCAGACGATTGTTTGAATGAGGTAATTAGGGAAGCGATAAAGACACGTACGCGACACTCGAAACTTTCTACAGACCTTTGACGGCTCAACAAGACGTATTAATTCAGCCGCAGCCGGAGACTCGGCCTAAGTCTACGGGCTGAGCGTACGAAAGAAGGGCACGACGTGGAGTGTCGCGAGCGGCTCGGGGCTCGGTACCGGTACGTACCGTTAGTCTGAACTCCGCAGCGCCCGACCTCGCTAGCCCTGGACAAACGGTCTGCACCAACTATTACATAATTTTCTAATAAACCCACGAACACATAGCACACGCGCTCATAAAAACTTTCGTAATTACGATAGAAAATTAACACCGAATTCTAGCAACAGTATAATCGGAAAAGGGTGAGCGGACCGGTGAACGGGGAGTTTTTGTGCTCGTATCGTGAGAATGGGCATTTAGCGGCTTGGTTATTCGAGGCGTATCGCGTGATATCATTAGAACATTATTGCTACCACAAATTTCTTTGTCACTTAACCGGCACTGGATTTGTTGGATTTATTGAGCGTGACGCTCCGCGGCTTCGAGAATTTTGTAGCTGCCCCACATAGCTGGGCACAGTGGGCATAGCCGGGCACATTGGGCATAGCCGGACAAGCGGGCACACTGTGCACGCCCGCTGTTCTCTAAGATATACACTCAGACCGCCCGTTTCTGATACTATGTAAAGAAGCGCACTAAACTCGTTTTCAACACACGGGTCATTGAATTAGACGATGTCGAGCATTAAATAAGGATTAAATGTATGTATATCGGTGTAGAGAAATATGAAGACAAGCGTGCAGTGGGCGGGACACTTGGCTTAGAACCGGCCGCGGTAACGAACGGATAGCCAAGAGCAGTTGGCAGCCGAGTCAGTAAAAATCATACGTCAGAAATGTTTGGGAATTATGTGGAAGCGCACTTCCGATGTGTCAGGAGTACAGGATGGAGAGGAAGTGGGTCTCGCCAGAAAATTCAACATTTTATTTGAACGGAAAGACAGTTGAATATTTCTTGAGGACGTGCCTCCTTTTTACTGTATCTTTATCACGAAATTTTAGTTCACCGACATGACTCATTAGACTACTTTCTGTCTCATTAGAATTTATCGCCGTTTCGATGTAATCTTCTTTTATAACCTACACGTGTCTGGGACAATATACAGACACCATCTGTGTAGTATATAACATAGTACTAACAATAATAGCAGTATTACATTCAGTAGACAGAAGATATCGTAAATATGGCACTGCGGGGAGCGTAACAGAATAGTTTTTACCGAAACTGACCAAAATGGTCGTTTCATTTCGTTTGTTATTTGCAGCTCTGTTTTTGGCAATCATGTACATTATTATTATGTGTAATATCATTAGTATCAGTGATTCAGTAGGGACTTTTTATGAACATGTTAATAACTTAGTATTAGTGACAAAAGTTGATGAATATAAAGGTTTATTTTATTGTACATTCTCATTTGATCACAGACTCGCATTTGACCACTATCTTAATTGATGGTAAGAGATAATATAGTCGACGGTGAAGCAAGGAGTAGCAGAACTGCAGAAGCTACATATACAGGACTACAGGTTCAGTCAGTCAAAATGCTCCTGAAAAAAAATACGAATTTATTTCATTTTATAACTATCAATCGTCTACAACGGGTTCAGCTAACTAAATTATCACAAAAATCGCAAACACAAATAAATTTGACGCAAAAAAACCCAAAAAATATTGGCCAACAGAAAACAAACCCGCATTAATAAAAAAAAACTTCATATTCAATTTCTTGAAAACAGTTAATTTTGGGGTACGGTGCTTCATAGCCAAATCAATCAGGTATGTTGGAAACTACAACCTCTTAAAGGATCTAGCTCGACTTAACCTGTAGCCCTGTATTTATACATAGGACAGTAAGGATTTCAATGCTAATTAATTAACAAGTAATATTTCACAATAACGTATTCGTATTACTGATTCAGATCTTAATCATAATGATGCTATCGATGCCGTGGATAATGTAAATAAATATGACTATAAAGATTTCATCGAAATTCCTATCATTGATGCACGCATGATCAAAGCAATCTTTCTTAGAAGAAAAAAACGAAAGAAGAAGTGTTTATTGTCACAGAACCCTTACAATTTAACCTCGTGTTAGCAACTAACTCTGAATTAAGTTCTTCGTGAAAGTGGACCTTAGCTATATAATAATCAGCGTTTTTTTTCTCCCTTGTCTATTTCAACTTATTGTTGTACTGTACTGTACTGTAGTACCTGTATTTAGTTTATTTGGTTTAGAATTTATTGTATAATTGAATTGTATTTATTTATAGCTTATATTTAGGCCTTGTATTCAAATCCATTTTACTATCGTAATTGCACCTACCACTATTTGTTTCTCCATCACCCAAGGGTTGACTGGTAGAAAATGCCTAAGGCATTAAGTCCGCCTCTGTACGTTTATGTGCTTTAAGTATTAAATTAATAGTATTTAAACGATACACTTCTGTAAATGGTCCGACAAAAAAATGCTATCGATTTCCATCCGCCTGCCTCAGAGTGCATAAAACATATTCTTGTATGAATTCCTACTCATAAGTCATCACGTAACGACTTACGTACAAACGCACGTAAATCCACGCCGCCATTGCACTCATAATCGAGTCTGAACGGCTTTTAATTTCACACCATCCATCAATGGGCCACGCCTGAGGATGTGCATATAATAAATACATGAAAACGCACGGCATGGGCTCGCCAACTTGCGAAGCTGTAGGGTTGTCAATATCAAAGCCAGGACCACTGGAAATCTAAGACCTTTTTCTTAATCTGGAAGTCTAAATACACATGCCTGTAACTTTTATAAAAGTAGGTATACAAGTAGATTGCATGCCATTGTGACATCCACCAATCGGAAGTTATTAATGCACAATGCCACGTCCTTGGCTACGAACGTGTTAAACCACAAAGACAATGATGCAATTTTTATCTACACGGTAGGAAATAAAAGGAAAAACGGGAATTCCCCGATAAACTAAACAAAGAGTTGATACACTTGCCCTTTAGTTGCGTCATGCCACCTACGCAAGTATTTTAATTAATCTCTTTATTACTCAACGTGCTGTAATTGCAATTTTATTATATTAATCGAATTTTCCGGAGTAAATTGGCTATCGATGTGTTGACAATATTGTAGGGTTTTTGAAATTCCTTTCAATAATAGCATCATTTTAGCTAATAAGAATCACGCCTTCACGCTCTATGCCCAAAACTTCGAAACAATTTGCTTCAGTTTATTCATCCAGATTCGTTTCGGTGTCCATACAGCCCTGGTATCGTTCCGTCGTGTGGCGTAATGGACAAATAATATGCACGTCGTCAGCCAACCATTATAATGTTATTTGAGGGCAAGCAATAATTGCTGAGCCAGTCTGTTGCTGGCTAAATTCTGTTGCCAACCGTCTAGCTAGAATTATTTTCGTTTTACATCGCCTAAATTTGTAGGCAAAACAACCTTAAGGTCTGTACTTTAGGTCTCCATTTCGCAGAGCAAGTTTTAGACGCGATGCCATAAAGATGCATAGTTACCACTGAAATAGAATTCCTAAATGGAATATTTAGGCTACAAACTAAAATAATAACAGCAGACTGTGAGAGCACAAGTTTCCAAGGTAAATCGATGCTAAAATACCAAGTTTTTAGTTGGGAAAGTTACTACGAGTTACATAACACCGGAGAACGCTCCAAGGCGTTCCAATAAACGAAGGTGACTATGACTTATGAAAGAAGGAATTGCCAGTCACAAAATAAAAATAAGATGAAGAGATGCCTAATTACGCGGCAAGTGTTAGTGTGAGTGAGATCGGCACGCGCCACAAGCAGCCGGTAACAATTATAAATTCAAGGAACTTAGTCGGGTAGCTCCGCCGCGCGCCGAGCTGCCGAGCTGCGCCGCGTCGCGCCGTGCCTTTGAAAGCGAACCACTATTTTGATGCATCAGAGCCGCACTCGAGGGCGTCTGGCTTTCAGTATCGCAGACGGTTTTTGTTGCTTTAATACAGAGATGCGTTGGATCTTGTGGAACATTGAATTGTTCCTCTGAAATATGTACAACGTGTTTTACTTCGTATTGTACCTAAGGCATGTTGTACACATAAAACCATCGAGATAGAAACACATTAATTCCAAATAAAGAAAATTGTAGCTCGTAAAAATAAGGCTAATGAAAGTCTAAGCGTAATAAAACAAATTATGTTTAAAAACTTGAGTGCTGCGCGACGTCCATTCTAAACGTAAAAACGTGTTTATCGAAGCTAATGACACGAATTAAAAGTGTCTACGTTGATGACTCCGAAACAGTGCAAATATTTAATGGATGGGTCCGTTCAGGACGTGTCTTCGCAAGTAATTTATACTCATCAAGTTCTATTTAGTTTGGTGGAAACTACAGAAAACACGAGGGCTTAGCGACAAACCTAGCAATTTGAGAACTATGCGAAACTTAGGTTACTAGTGTGGGCTAGTGATGTAACGAATATTCGCGTTCGCATTCGCATATTTTTGCATATACGTATTGCATTCGCATTCGCAATATTTCTGCGAATATGCAAATCAGAAGAAAAAAACAATTTGCAGATAATAGTAGGTTAATAAAATTAAAATCCATTCATTTCTTAGGTTTTTTAATGCAAGGGAAAGTAACTTAACCTCGTAAGCACATTATCAGTTCTTCCTTTTCTTGATTATTCATTGTTCCACAGCAAGGATTTAGCTCGTTCAGCATCGCAAAGTGTAAAATAAGTCCTGTTAATAAATAACGATTCACACTCTAACCTCAAAAGTCACTTGTTTTGTTTAGGAAAAGACCGTTGCGAGCGGAATGACACTTCGGATGAGTTCGTATCAACTCGGCAATTCTCGGAACAAAATACAAACGGAACGCACCTCGAGGCTGCCACCAAACCATAGACTATTGGCGCCAAATTTGAACTAAAACTGTATATTCGTATTCGTATCCGCGAATGTCAGTAGTAGTACATGTTTGCATTCGCATTCGCATCCGCGAATGTTCAAAAAATTACATTCGTTACATCACTAGTAGAAGCACATCGAGGTAATTACCATTGAGCGTCCCTGCCTAAACTCAGCGTAACCGCACATTGCCTGAGCAATATCTGCCGCCTTTGACGCAACATTCACACAAGTTATTAATAATTCACTACACTGTCAAGTAAACGGTTCGTTACTCCGGAGAAGTTTAAAGCCATGTTTTCAGAAGCGTGGAATCTCTTGTTATGTGAGACAGCCCGTCTAAGAGGCGTTCCACCATATTAATAACACTATGAGAATCTAAATTGGACGATTGTTTAATGCCGAGATACCGTAATAATTGCATGGAATTCATAGAAATATTCAAAGCGAAAACGATTGATATTTTAATATTAATCAAAGTCGCTGCGTTCCGGGAAACTGGGGAAGCAGATCCTTTTTTTGCTTTTGATATTCCGAGTTTCATTTTCGATTGAATATTGAATACGATAATTGAATATTATGATTGTTTTCCGGAGATCGTAAGTCGTATATTTGCCGTGGTATATACAATCCATAAACAACTAATTTCTTTCTAGAACGTGTTTGGAACGATTATCTACAATTTGCTTAAATTCGTGGTAGTACTGAAGTACATTGTTGCTGGTGAAACAAAGTAACTAGCAAAACAAGCCTAGGTTACACGCAAACATATGGTTTCATCTATTGTTGTAACTTTACTTGTTTTGGAACATTGCAGTCACCTTTTATCCGACTGCCGAAGGAGGGTACCTAATATCTACGTATGTATGTTTGTTTCTATGTGGCACTCACGTAGGCCAATTTTGATGATTCTTACGCCAATCGATTCGCCTTACCCTTCCGAGTGTCACTACATGTATATCATTTATGTTTGTTTCAATGCACGTAGGCCAACTTTGATGATTCTTACGCCAATCGATTCGTCTTACCCTTACAATTGTTACTACATTAAAATTGAAAAAAAGAAAAAATGGCGGCTTTTGGGCGCCATATTGTGGGGTATCAAAATGAAGGGTTTTACGAGGTTATTACAAGAAATTATAACACTTACACGTTTAAAAGTAACTTAAAAAAAATTATAACTAAAAAGTTATAAACAAAATAAGAAAATCATGATGTGCAGACGGAGGAGTGGAGGATACATATGGTTTTGGTCATTCAACTTGCGATTATGTATCCTCCGACCACAAAGCATAATTTTCTTCTTGTTTACGTCTTTTTATTATATATTCACTTCTTAAGGGCCTACATCCGCTTTAGTGCCGTGAAATGGTAACTTTCTAAAGCATACTCCTTAGTAACGGCTAGGTTTGGAAAAATATGTATTTATTATACTTTCATGTTTATTTTTTTTATACATGGTTTTCTCGTAGAACAAATAGTTATGCTTTAAAAAAAAATTAGAAACACGATATTTTTCGCAACTTTTGGATACTCCTCCAAAACGACTTGAATGTTTATAAATATTTTTACACAGATAAATTGATGGCTGGAATTTCTTCATAACTGAAATAGCATGAAATAAAATTATGCAAACAAAACTGTTCAAAAGGAAGTTCAATATTGATATTTTGGCCCCGAACGGGCGCACGGCCAGTACTGCTTTAACATTGGGGCGTATATATTGCCTTAAGCGGTCGGGTTTTTTGGTTTTTTAAATTATTTTTTCTATGAATGGTATATGTTTTACGCTTTTCTATACTTCGTGTCTTTATTGATATAAAGTAAAACAAAACGCCTGTATTCAACATCATTATCACAGCCTTATTTAGACCAGTTATGTTTTATGTCCCATGTAATACTGCGCTTAATCTTTTTATCTTTTGTATGTATGGAATTAATAAATGTTATAACGTGTGGTCCTTCTAGTAGAACACATCTGTTCCCGACAGCATTGAAAAAGATCAGCATCCGCCCGCCAACTGATGATGGATATCAATCACTCCAGATCATGTTCGTTCGAATACATTGACATTGATTGTTCTGGTTTATGTGGGAGAACTGACGAGCTGTCGCAATGTACAATGTGTCAATGTTTGTACGTTCTATAGTTTATACAAATACTTTAGCTTGACTATTTTTTAAATAGTTTAATAAAAAATATGTCAGTTCCGAAATTTCTTGTATATGTGCAACGTCAAATAACGTTTGATGTCGTTTTTGGCTTTGATTGCGAAATCCTTCCTTTATCCTGCACCGATTTCTGAATTCAGAATTTCAATTTGTCAATTTCTATTTTAGCCTTAAAACTTTGGCATTAAGGTCAGATTTGACTCGTCCTTGACTACAAATATTCAATTCAGAAATCAAAACATTCTCAGCAATTTCAGTTATGTGTAGTTAATTTTAGTGATTTTTACGTTAAATTTCAATTTGTCAGCTTCCCCATTCCTTTTTAATCCCCGATTTCTGAATTCAGAATTTAAATTCGTCAATTTCTACTTAAGCCTTAAAATTTTAGCATTAAGGTTAGGTTTGACACGTTCTTGACTACAAATAATCAATTCAGAAATCGAAACATTCTCAGCAATTTCAGTTATGTGTAGTTAATTTTAGAGTTTTTTACGTTTTACGAAACTACTACATAAAAATTGTACACAGCCAGTCACGTCCCTCGTTCCTCTTTAAAGTTGTCAGTTAAATTGTCTATATTTAGCACTGCAGTAGTATCTATTCATGTTATCTCCGAACGCATTCCGCGATGGAACATCTCGCTATATACTTAATGGATCGGAGCATTTTGTTGGCGACCGTCGTCGTTGTTGTCCTACACTCGACCTTCCACACGCTTCTTGATCTTCATTTGATATAACGTTAATAGTTTGTTTCTTTGAAGACATATTAGATTTTCGACGGATTTAATGTGCATTAACAAGACTAGACGATAAAAATAGTAGATGCAACTGTTTTTTTAGTGTATAGCGAAAAATTGGCAAGATGCTTCTGTGTTGTATGAGGTAATCTATGAGAATATCAACTAGATTAACCGTATCTTCTTTATAATACAATTAACCAATTCTTACTTTATCCATTTCGCAAAATTCTTCAAAACCAGCAACAAGTATTATTACTGTAGAGAGTATGGCAGTAATAGCTACTTTTAAGTTAAATTTGCTATATATCTAGTCTTCATATTTTACTTTTTCATGTATGTATGTGTGCCCATAGTTTATTTGTCATCCCATGCAATTTATACGAGTCTACTGCGGAAAACGAGTTGTTTAATGGTCTTATAAGCGTCGCATAGTAATAATGGCGAAGTGACAATTCGTGTTAGTTTTTATGCGCAAGCGCAAGAACAGTCAGGTACTGCGAATAATTGTTTACACGAGTAAGGCGGGCCCGTACAACTGTTGGAGTAACTGTACAATGATGTATGACCGAATACGAGGTGTGTATGGTGATATCCCGCTATTCTTGCAGAACAGTGCTTAGTGTGATGTACAGTTTTGAATTTCATACGTGCCATTCCTTGTGTTTAGAATTTTCAACATTTCTGCCATATTTATTTTTTAAGATTAGTCTCGTTTGTGGTACAGTAGATCACCGGTAGCAATTTCACATTCACAGCGCTTTTGTGACGTAGCACTAATTGTGTTTTGTAGGACGGGTTATCGCTGATGTGACACGTTGACTGTACATATAATTTTTGAGGTTATAAAGTAGTGTGTCACTGAAATACAATTGTATTTCAATCAATCTTCGAGTTCTTGTAAATAATTTTCATTACTTTTTACTGCTAACTTCTGATCTGATCAGATCTGCTCGATAGATAGTTACTTGTATTACAGGGCAGATCTCCGCCTACCCACCGCTTATAAGCCCAGCTAATTATGAAGACAATTAAGATAGTGAACACTTATCTCGGTTAGTCGCGACTGCGTTAAACTGGACCACTGTTTAATGGCGTCTTATCTGAAGGGCCACACGGTTAATACCGGTTCTTCGTGTTTGTGGTGAAGTTCAGAATTAGTGTGACTGGTTTTATGGTTATTAATTACTAAGGTTGCCCTAGTCGACGGCAAGATCTATTTCGTGCGCGGGGTTAAAATGCATGCTATCTTATCCGAAAACACGTGCGAAAGAGATAGATGCTGTGATAAGTAGTAAGAAGCTAAATAGCTCGCGTACGAGTTAGCACTTTTGCAAATATGTAGCGAAATGGATGATGATTTAGGACGAAAAAGAGCGCGCGAAATTTTTTAAACAGACCTTTGGAAGTATGACGTACGACCTCACCTATCTAGAGGCAACCAATTATAAGACTGGCAACAGATAACTATTTAGTTTTGGAAGGTGATTGAAACTGGAACGCCTGTAAAATAATTGAAGACGTTTTTGTTTAGCTTTGCTTGTGACTACGGTACAAGCCGCCTTAGGGCGGGCATGTTGTTGGTACAATATATCAAAGTAATTTCTGATTATAATTTAGAGCCTTCTGAGTTACCCCCTCACATTTGGTGGAGGCGCCGGGTACAACTATTCTCTGAGCTACCCTGTCACATTTGGTGGAGGCGCCGGGTACAACTATTTTCTGAGCTGCCCCCTCACAGTACCATGGAGCTAGACTTATGATGTAGCCGGAAGGTGGCCATAGCAACTGCTCAACCAGGCAAGACAGCACCATCGTGTTTGGGCTCATCGGATTTGTATTGACAAGTAATATTACATTCAATACTTTTCACTTCAAATAGCTTGTTTTAAAGAAACAAATTTTACTTAATACCTCTTAATTCATTTTGACTTTCTCAGTTATCTAGATTGATTGTGACGATCTGCTATTTGAGACCTAGCTTCTGCCTTTGACTTTATCCGCTTGTGTGGTTTTTAATTACTGTTTAAGTTTTTGTTATTAGTTTAGTATTTTGAGTATTTGTCAAAATATACTTTAGGCTGAAAACCTATACAACATTGCCATTAAAATAGGGTTTTTCACGTTCTAAACTCAAAATTCTCCATTCAGAAACCGGAGGTGTAATAATTTTTTCCTATTTTTTTTAAACAAGCTTTTTATTGTCCATTGTCATCCAAAACAAACGTGTATGCAAAACTTCATCTTAACCGGTTGAGGATAACAGCTTTTTGACCCGAACACATATACATACATACATTGCATGTTAATAAAAAGCTTGTACAAAATGTTTCGATTTTTGTAAGATTGGAGTTACCTAGATTTTAATACCATAGTTTTTTTGGAATGGTTTTTTTACCGACCCCAAGTAACTAATAGCTCCGTCAGCTAATAAGTGACCGAATTACCCGCTGAGTTAGCAAAGGTCATCTGCAGCCAACTAGAAATTCAGACCGAAATTAAGTGGTTCGGACCTGCACAGAGATTCTCGTTACATACGGGGCAGATAATGTAAATCACTAGATGGTGAATAAAAGAAGAGGTTCGGAGAAGAAACTGAAAAACTTATCAATGAGTCTGGAAAATATGTGGATGTTAAAACGCTAATTTCAGAGAGCTTTCGACTTGTGCCAAACAAGTTGGTCTACAGTCTTAATAGTTAATTATGCAACTGTCTTATAATAACGGGTATTAAAACACGAATGTGGGTTTCACCTCGTGTGATAATAGTATCACACGAGTGTTTTACTACCCAATTATGTAGTGATAATAGTATCTCACGAGTGTTTTAATACCAAATTATGTACAGTTGCATACAATACTTTATCTACACCCATGATATGAATCCTTTATAAAAGATTCTGAAACCTCGGGTGTTGTACAGTGTTGAAAGAACTCCATGTAAATTCATGTAAAATTTAATTTCCTACAACCTCTACAATATAAAAGGCATCCTATTTCGTCTCTACTTATATGGCAATCGCTTTCAGTCTCAGGCGCCATAAAAGCAGAATCGTCGGCCAAATCAACACTAAACGCAATCGGATCCTTTGCAGCATTACTTTGACCTTCCACACTTAAGATGGTGCCTCAATCAACTATTTCTGTCAGGGCATTACACTCGATCACACCAAGTATTTAGCAGCCATATTGAAAAAAAATGTTATAACCATAAATATTTAGTTCAAAAACCGATTATTAGAATCTAAATCCAAATTTTCTGTAGAGAATTTGAATAAAGAATCAGCTAATTATGTTTTTTTTAGTAAATAACGCTCTAGATATTCAAATAATCGAACACTTAACTCCTTAGTAACAAGGTACTTGCTAACTATTTTTACGTGTTGCTCCAAAGACTTCGAAGCATTAAATAGACCCAGGTGCTTTAAATATTTTATAGACCAATAAATAATACTGGCCGTTTCCCGAGTACCCTGTAATAAAATAACCAGCTGTAATATTGGTATCGTTGCTTATAATACTTATCTGTAAGAAAGAATGCGTTTTATTCCACAGGTTCAAGTTATGTGCGATCGTTACTGTGTATAAATCTGTGATTTTAATGAGAATGTTATCAGAAATATTATGCTTAGATGTTTTATTTTATTAACGAAATCAAGTTATTGATATCATAATAATCTCTGCTTGTAGTATGTATTCTTAGAATGCAATATATTCTCATATTACTATAGCTGATACAGAAAATAAAAATGCCTCACAAGAAATAAATAATAGTTTCTTGCCGATCCAGACTCGCCAATTAAAAAGATAGAAAGAAAAACAGATCTAGAAAAATGTAATTTTAAAGAAATAAAAGATATCGAATGGAATATAATTGGAGATGAAATCTATCTTTGGTAGATATACAAAAGCCTTTGTAAGAAGCCTAACTGCATAAGTGAATTCGGCAAAGAGCACGTAAAGGTAAGGGTGACGACACCTTTAAAATAACGACTTTCGTATTGCATAATACGCTCGAAGGTGGTAGATCATGGAAACGATAATTATATGACGTATGAATTGAATTTAAAGAGTGGACAAAAGCGGAAGAATCGAATGAAAACGTCAAAAAATGGAATTGTGACAATTTGTAATAAATGAAAAATGACAATTAGTTGACAAATTGAATTCGCTTCCATTGGTGAAAGATAGTCTTTTCGAAAGAGTCCAATAATATCTGACAGTACCGAAACATTTAAAAGGAAATGTGTAATACCCTTTCATGGAGTGATACCCTTTCCCCTGCCGAACTCACTTACGCAATAAGGCTGCAGAGGTAGCACATTAGAATGCCTAGTACAAATTAATATTTGCTTATTGCTTATACACACATTCGATAGGATAACATGTAAGGTATTGACCCCAAGCTCATAATAACTTGAAATGAGGTATCTACAGTACAGATTATTAATCTTTGCGTTAAGTAAGGCCATGTTCTGCGGTAACAAATACGCTGTTTGATTATGTCATTGACTTTAGATGCAGATAGAATAATAAATAGCTAGACACGTATTGTTCTGTACTAGCTCAAGATCGAAAGGAACAAAGAAATGAGATTTCCAGCCGTGGGATGACAGGCTGAAATATAGACAGGGTTCAATACTTGTGATTCAAATACTTAATTGAAATACAAATACTTAATTGAAATACAAATACATATCTGGTATTTGTTATTCAATTACTTCTTAATAATGTAATTTATATCTCAAATACCTGACCCTGAGAATACTTATGGCTTCAAAATACATCTGAACATAAATACATTTAGCGATCTTATTAATGGTCGCGCACTGCAGAACATAGCGCTCGATAGATGTCGTAAGCAAAATGGCGACCGATAAATAATATGTCAATCTCAAAAGTTGTCAACACTGCACTTGTACTGTACTTTAAATTCTCTAGTATTTGTTATAACCTAACACCAGACCGTATTGTGTTATTCTTTTTTAATAAAAATACTTAGTTAAAATACTGTATTTTTGTATTTTACATTTTAAATAGACGGCTTAAAAATATTTTGTATTTGGTATTTTAAATACATGTGAGATAGTATTTTGTATTTTTTATTAAAGCAAAGCATGAATTTTGCTCAGCTCTGAATACTGACCACTCCTACTCTTAGGAGTAGGTAGGTATATAAGCATAGCAAGACAGACTGACCCGGGAATCGTACCCAGGACCTCATGATCAGTCGTAGTGGTTGTGACCGCTGGACCAACGACGACGCCGTTATTTTTAAGTTGAAGGTTTTTTGTCCAATGTCCTCTAATAATATGGCTGTAGTGCATAAAAATAATTATATGTGACTGTTTTACTTGTTTATTTCTGTATAAAAGTTACGCTTATCTTGATTTTGTGACAATATAGCAACATACAAGTGTTACGATATGTATATTTAAGGAATTTTCTTTTTAGTAGCCTTCATTTGATACCCATGTTATAATGATAACGGGGAAAAACCCCCTTTTTGAGGGGTGGCGGCCGCCATATTTGAAAATTCTATAGCTCATGTCACTCCCACAATTAAGACGAATATCTAATATGTCATAATCCGTCAAGTTTTTGGGCGATAGAGCGTGCCGTATAAATGGAAATACATACATATAACCACTCGAAAAACATTACCCGCCCGCAGTCGGGTAAAAATCAAGCCAAACCATTTAAGTTTCAACGATCTCATTTAAATTGAAACAAACAGAGCTGCAATACATTTCTCAGCTCACTCACAGGACAAGTGACAGTTCCCCTCATACAAACGCAAGTCGTGACAGTTCGTGAACACAGAATATTATTATGACATTACAACACACACGACGC
This sequence comes from Orthosia gracilis, assembly GCA_947562075.1. NCBI lineage: Eukaryota > Metazoa > Arthropoda > Insecta > Lepidoptera > Noctuidae > Orthosia > Orthosia gracilis. The sequence goes on along the minus strand of OX387270.1, from coordinate 2,887,023 downwards.
ATCCGATTCAAAAGATTAACAAAAACAAAGCGGCCCATTCATTATGCGACGGACGCGACGCTCACTTTTATCACAGTCGTAAAATCGTAAGCATGTGTCTTGAACATTAGTCTGTATTATATTGTGTAAGGACACCTGGTAGAGAAAGGCACCACTGGCTTTAGTATTTAGACTTTAGTTTTACATTGCTTTGCAAGATAATGAAGTTTTATCTGGTGATTTATTATAATCTGAATTTTAGATAAAAATAAATGCATTTTTAAAAATAAATCCGATCGACCTCTAAAAGAGCATTCATGCAATCAAAGCGGGGTTGTTAGTGAATTAATTAATGCTGATATCATGGAATGAAACACAAATTACTTTAACAAATGGAATGTTGTATTTGCATGCCGTGTCGATATACCCGACTAAGCCCGCCACATTACTACTAACTACTGCAACTCCTGAAAGCCAGAATTACAATGGCGACCACCAGAAAAGCGACGAAGCAATGAAGCCGACTAGTTTTACAGTCATATTGAACAGGTTATCGTGTGCCGTAATTATCGAAACAATTAAAGAGCCATTGTGATCCACGTTTTCAATCAGAGGTTAAGACGCGGGCAGTAAGTACTATTCAGAAACGTGTCTCACGTTTACATCCGAAGTTCTCCTCACCAAGCAATGAACGTAACGCGTAACAATTAAATTTAAGCGAAACGATCGCAGCGCGAGCACGCTGACCTCGCGAGTCGCGGGCGATGAGCTGTCACGTTGCCGTCAATGTGTAGCCCGCCTTACCGCGAGAACAACCATAAACGACGCCACTACCCACGCGAAGACACACACAAAACATACGAGATATAAATTGCCATCGAAACAAAGGCACTCCTCTGTGAAGATCAAGCCCTTACCTGACACAGTTAAGTATAAAAAAGATTGACTAAAGGAATTTGTGTAGATATAGCATCATCTGACTTGGGAAAGGAACTTTTTAATATCGTACTCCTTCAGGTAAGATATATAAAAACATTTATATGTATAAATATATTATGTTATTTTTCACTTCGTAGTTTTTTTATTTGGAAGTCGGTAGTATTTTTTTGTAAAAGTTTTTTTTATGTTTTCACTTTTCAGTTGTGCCTAATAGGTAAGTTCTTTAACCTATAAGGCCAGAATAGATTACCCGAATATCATGAGACTAGCCGTAACGGGTAAATTAAGAGTGTACCAAGGTTAACTGTACACTTCTGCGTACACCTTTAGAGCGTACTGGCGTGATGTTATGTTATAAAATGGTATAAACAACAAACAGACATGCGATTACAGCAATCCTGAGAGATTTGCCGTTATTTATTGAAGAGTTCTGTTGTATATCTCCGAAGTTCTTCATCAGTTCTTCACCAAATTAAAATGGGACCAGTTTCGAAACATACTCTATCAAACAAAAAAGAATTTTCAAAATCGGTCCAAAATTGAGGGTGAAATCGGTGAACAAAAAAAACATAGACATAGAACCACCTCGGTTAAAAATAAGAAATACCCCTTCACAACCGCTACGTTGTCAAAAGCAAAAACAATTGAGATTGAATGATAAGAAACTCCATGGACGGAGAAACATCAAAAACTTGTTTTATATTAGATCACTCGGGGACCGGTCGGCTATAACAGAATTTCGTTTATATTGTTATATTCATAATTTCCTTCGACTGACATTCAATAAATTACTTTAAAGATTTACATAACAATGCCGATGTTATTCTTTAGGTGTTATTCATGATACATATTGTATCTTTTGTAGTTCTAACATTTAAAGTAATGACTCTACACGACGTAGAATATGGATCGATAAATAATTGCAGAGTGAAACAAATAACAACTGTTATTATCGAGTGAAACAAAGTATCATTCTTTATCTGTTATACGTATACTTGTGGAGCTAATTAAAAGTTTTTTTCTTAGACAGTAAAACAGAGCTCGGCTATAATGGAGGAGAAGGAAGTGAGAGCAAAAGCAACTGATAAGTTACGTTGAATTTAAGTAGCGAATGCGTTTCGCTTTATCTGCTTGTTATTTAGTTAGAGGCGGGCGGGGCCGGGCGCTCCGTATTGATTGATGGCCCAACACGTGGACAGGGCTGCCACGAACACTGCACGAAAAAAACACAACACATTTCCACGACTTCCTCGTTCACGCAACGCAACTCCACCCACCGTGAATTCTGTGCAGTGCTATTCAGCGAGGGACAGCCCTAGAATTAGCCTGTGCCCAGTGAGCCCTACGTAATCAGTACATCTCATCGAATACTCAATTAACATCCCTACACACGGACCGGAGATTACCGTACAGTGCACCGCAGCGTATCAGATGATCGCTAACCTTCGCGTGGCATGCAGCCGACTGTACCGTGTACTGTACACTACGACGCCCCTACCGAATTAAAGGGGCTACGATTGCGATTCAATCAGAGCCCAATGAATTCACTATAAATAGAAGGGGTTGCGAGTTGCGACACTCAATCAACTGAACGACGGATCGGAACTATGAATAATGTAAAGTTTGGAGCACGTTTTTTAGGCACCTTGAAATTAATAGAGAGACGCGGACAGGACAAAAGCGGTGCTGAAGGAGCGAGGATTTCCTGAAGACAATGGTAGTAATCAAGCCGGCACGGGCGTGATTACCGCGCAGCCTGCCCCTCCCCGTCCCTCGCACCCGCGACCTGCTACACAATTTATAAGCTTACGACAAACAGGCTCGTGCTACCCACCGAATGCGATGATTAAAACGCATTGAAAGTCAAACCGAACGTTCGGAGCGCATGTGCGCTGTGCGGTTCTCATTCAATTGCGCTAAATAAACACACTCGAATTATGCCGAGATTGAGAGAAATATATTCTGCATTCGTACGCCGCCAGCGGAATTCAAAGTCCGGAATTAATTTGCAAAATGCAACGAAGAAACGCGAACGTGACTGAAGATATCGTGTAAAGTTTGCGCCGCGCGTCGGGACGGGACTCTAACAAAATTGAGAGTGTCCTTTCCGCCGGCACAAGAAACGCATCGAGCAAAAGATCCAATACACGGGCCAAATTCAATTTGCAAATCTTCCCGCCGGCAAAGATAGAATCAATTTACACAATCGCCTAAGCGAATTACGTCATTCGGCTGCCGAATATCGTAACGAGAAAAAAAAGGCACCAAGGCCGTCGGTCGGTGCAGTCCGTTCACTTGCGATCTCGACCGGTTGGGATGGCGATACATAAACAGTGCGAGCGTGGATCATGTCCGAGTGCCGTGAGCTTGCTGCGCGCCAAAAGTCAAGGTGAACCGGTGCTGTTTACTGAGATTGTCTTTGTCAGATCCGCGCATCCTGCAAGGCGGTGCATCGCGCCCAAGCCTGTCCGTAGTCTATGGTAGGTCGACAGCGCACCCCCGCGCAATCGATACGTCAATTAGTCATAGACACGTGGCAGTTCGCATAGAAATAATGATTATGACGATTCGCTCGTCTTACACATGTACACAAACAAGGTCGGTGAAACCGGGCTTCGCCGTCATCGCACAATTTTCTTCACAGTAAGCAGACAGCTGTCTGCGGCGCTGAGTTTTCTCAACAATAAAGTGTGAGTCAACAATGAGCCGACCGCAGCCGCATGCAATGGAAATGGTGAACCACACGCGTATGCTCTTTGCTCGTTTACCGAATTAGGGAAGCGTTTCTTCCAAGTGCATGCGCGTAATAACATTCATGTGTGTCAGCGCCCAGCGGCAGTCCATAACGCTTCAAGTACGTGTACTTTTCTAGGTTAAGTATCATCTCGAAAGTTGACTGCGCATACTAAGCGACCAGTAGACAAATAAGGAAATAATAATGAAAACATACTGGACTCTGAGCTAGGAGTGGATGACTTAAATGATAAAAATAAACACGACCGGAGCCGGAGGTTTTAGAAAGCGTAGGATTATCATGTTGATACACAAGTAAAGTCGAGTCGTGTGCGCTCACAGCTCACAGCTCTGTGTGCCGAGCCAAAATCCATATTCATGTAAATATCGTGTGTGTTTTTGTTTACTTACAGACAACGAGCGGGGAGACAGAGACACAGTCTGTTCGCAGAATGCATATCCCGAATGTGAAGTTAGTGTGGGCCTATGATTCGTAAACAGTGTTTTGTGTCCAAGTTTCTGGTGAAAACGTCGGATGTCTCCGTGGCCCATGTGAAGACTAGCTCACTCGAGGTGGTCTTGCCCGGCTGAGAGCCCTAAGCACTTGTTCTCGACGCTTTCTCTCCGGCGTGTTAAGGCCATGCACATAAATCAAACGCTGTGTAGTCTGTAGCTACGTGTAGAATAATTAGTGAGTATAGGCGTACATAAAGGTCGGCCATACTTGTTGTCCTAAGATAGTGCACGGCGCGAGCGTTATCGCGCACGCCTACACGACATAATTTACTCTTATTATTGTACTAAATTACTAATTTTACTGCTACTCGTATCTGCCCTGATAAAGGTACTGCCTGTGTAATATTTTCTCTGTTGCTGCCAACATTATTTTATGCGCCGCACTCTGCACACATGCAGGAGCCATCGAATATACTGAATATTCAAAACAGAAGCACGGCACAGTTTCACTAATAAATTAAATTCCGTTAGCTCTAAAGACACAAAGGATTTGTCCGAACATATCCCAAAATATTGCAGATAAAACTATCATAACACTGAAAAATACAACCTAACACACGTTTTATTTCAATCCGCATTACAGAAGCGTAGATATTGAAAAATATTTACTTTTTCCGTATTTTGTATTGAACATTACCTATACATATAATGGAAAATAGTTCGTTGGGCTCACAAAAGGATAGGCCACTCTTTATTAAACTTTACACGTATATTGGGGCATTTCAATTTCAATTTTTCGGAAAAGTTATTTTTGTTCTTTATTACGACACGGGTAAGCTATTGTGAAAGGGAGGTAATAAGTGACCCAGTTTCACACATAAAAGGCGTGAAAAAGTGAGATAAATATAAAATACAACATCACGAAGATGAGCAATTTTCTTCTAAAAGCAAGATGTTAGATAACCTAGAGTTGCGATTACAGAAAAAAATACGCTGTAATAAATCTAGAGAAAGCAGCTTTACTGGAATAGAATAATAAAGTTGTTTCCTACAAAGCCAGAACATAATGGAGCCCAAGTTTAATAGAAGAAACTAAACGGTTCCAGTATACGGCAAATAAAGAAAACATTTCGGCAAACGTTTGTCACAAACCGATAGCCAACGACACGTCAACTGGCCGCATCCACCAACAATTACCCTTGACAAATATATGACAAATCTTCATTGGAAATAACAATAACATTCTTATGATTCGAAGCCATAAAGAGGTCCTATTTACGACCAAGCGTGGTGATTTCTGTAATGTAAAAAAACTTTGTGCGGATACGATATAAAAAATATTGTTAGTTGAGCAGGCATTTATTTTATAGGCCTATCGTGAGTTTATACGCTCTGAGAGTTGGCGCACATTCGACGAACATTTCGTAAGGCTTTTTTGGTGGGGCTCAATCATTTTCGTTCAAGAATTGCTGGCACTATGGGCGTTACGCCAGGTATTTGTTGAAGCTTCGATTCGTTTCTCCCTCACTAAAGACGGGAGGGTTTTATCTTTTCGTCTACCTCCGTATATCCCAAGTCGTAAAGCTTTAAACGAAACTGTCCGTCTTTCCGTATATGTGTGCCGGATCTTAAACGTTGAAGTAAATAGGAAAAGTAAATTTTATTGCTTCTACACACAGTAGCAGTGTTTGGTTCGTTGAATAAACAAGTTATCACAAATGAGTTTAGGAGTTTTGTAGTATTTATATGTTTGGGTCCGTCGTATAAGTCTGATAGTAAAAAGCTTTGCACATAAACAGACGTATTGAGACGTTCATGGAAGATTGCGTTGAATGGAATAATCTATGAACTGCCAAGAGGTCATTTTAGCACAACACCTCGAGTAGACTCGGAATAAATACGTGTGCTTGTAAGTATAAGTTAGTTGCTTTGCTAATAACTCTAAAGTATTTACAGAAAGTGTAACCCGACATGTATTTTGCAAGCCCATCCACCAAGCGCTTACCGCTTAGCTCCGGAGAAAGTTACAAACCATCGTACACCAGAACTTTTAATATTTCTACATTTATCTGTCTGGAGCTGTAGATCAGCTCGCCTTAATGAGCGGCGAACGTGCTTCGAATGGGAGAGATCTAAAATTTCCTCCAAAACGTGATTTTCACGGTTCAACGTCATAATTAGTACTCAGATTACCAACGTTTCTACGTGAATAATTTCGCGATGATTGAATAGTTTTTCAAACCGATTCCTACAGCTTTAACAAAAACGCTAGTTCAATTGATCAAACACAAAAAGATTTTGGCAATAAAAGAAAAATGTTTGTAGCCGAATCGAAAGTAATCAGCAAAAACGTATCCATTGTAAATAATAGAAACCTTAGCGATAGGATCTGACGATAACCTTACTTAACGATTAATTACGAACTAATTATTACGAGTGGAAGCCATTTGTTAATGGCCGAATAAAAATAAAACTCTGATAAATTATAGGTGTCTGTTGGAGCTTACATTCATATATATGGCAACAGTTAATATCCATACTAATATAATAAATGCGAAAGTAACTGTGCCTGTCTGTTTATTACGTTTCCAACTTGCCACGCCTAAATCGCTGCTTCAATTTTTATAAAATTTTGTTAAAAAGATTGACTGGATATCAGCACAAGCTAAAAAAAACGGACTTTTACGTAAAGTAAGTCCATTTTTTGTGTGTTTATGGGATCCTTATGCGTAAGGTTGAACGTCCGGCGTAGGTGGGCCAGTGGGCGATGGCTTCAGCTTTCCAATACACTTCTGTTGTGATATTAGTCGAGTCGTTTCCAGTTATCTCGAGATCTCGAGAGAGGTCAAGATGTTATATGTTTAGACTGCGATAAAGACATAACATTGCACACGTTGCTGCAACGAGAAAGGGGTTAGGCTGTTAAGTGCTGATATTGATGGTCTGGCTACGATAATAAACATTGGATGTATGTATTATGTGTGTTCGGGTCAAATCTTGCAACTGAATTTTAAAGCAGTTATCCTCCACCGATTAAGATGAAATTTTGCATAAACGTTTAGTTTCCATGACAATGCATGGTTAGCTAAGTGATGTAAATCTAAATCCAATATGACGGACGGCCCAAGATGGCGGACTAGTTATTTTTGGTGCACTGACATGGTATGGGTATCAAATGAAAGGGTTTGCTGAAAAGAATACGAAAAAACCTTATTTAAAAAAAACTATTTTTTATGAACATTTTTTTAGTACTTATATCTGCCAGCAGCTTCGCCCGCGTGATAACAGTTTTCTTATCCCAAGGAAACATTATGATGAAAGTATTTATATGTGCTATTCCAGACTAAAATCTATCTATGTGCTAAATTTCATCCATATCCGTTCAGCCGTTGTGGCGTGTTTGAGTAACACATCATCAAACAGTTAGTCAAACATCCATTCATTTATCTACATTTTCGCATTTATAATATTTTTAAGAAAGATGTGCAAGTATTGAAAATGACCATAATTATTATGTATGTAGTTATTTGGCAATCTGTGAGTTGTACGGAAAGGCTGCTTGTGCCGAATCCTTGTCCAAGCTGATCAGGCTATGATAAATCAACCAAATCCTCCAAAGACGGATTACCCTGCTTATCTATCAACATAAAAAAAAAACATTTTTTACAAGACAAATACATTAAGCTATCTAATCTCCAAGCCCTTTGTTTAAATTTGCATTAAATTTAACCCTAACGACGTAAGTAAAGACGTTTTACACTCAAATTATGACAGAGGATATAAAAATGTATGCAAACGATGCCATTCGTACGTATGTAGTGTAAGTTTTACGAGTCTATGTTAAGTGGCTCCTAAGGGTGTGTCCTAATAGGCCTGGATAACGATATAGTCAAGAAATTTACGCAGTTTTAAACCCTAGAGGGTGTTGGCTACTTTAAATACAAATTTATTATCACTGTTATTAGGTTATTCTGCCAATATTACGGACATGTCGTTCTTTATCATTAACTAGCTTCTGAAAGCGGATTCGCCCGCGTGACAAGTGTTTTCTTACCCCAAGGGAACATTATACCAGGATGAAAAGTAGCCTATTTGCTATTCCAGACACACATCCATCCAAACTTTCACATTTATAATATTGGTAAGATTTGCTCCTAAGTAGATAAATATTTATTATTTAATTTGTTGCCATACTTGAAGTCACAATAATGATCGGTTTATCTTTCTAATTGTCGACTGGATCTTAGGTTATCCTTTTATAGACCTGCAGCTAATAAGTTACTGTCCGAGATTTATTCATCGTAATAAATTGCAAGTCAATTCTTTCAGCCCAAAGTGATGAGAATGTTGACCTTGCCTGTCTAGTTTTCTCTAGGTTTTTAATCCCCGACGGAAAAAGAGGGGTGTTATAGGTTTGACGTGTGTATCTGTTTGTATTTGTCTATCATAGCTCCTAAACGGGTGAACCGATTTTGTTTTATATGGAAGGTGACTATATCGAGAGTGTTCTTAGCTACGCTTGATGAAAATCGTTTCAGCCGTTCAAAAGTTATGGGCGTTATACTGTTTGAATCAGGGTGTTTTCGCAAGATATCGTGTCTTAATTACGTCTTCGATAGATTTATGGATCGGAGCGTGTCCATGTCTACTACAGATAAATCTATGTAGTTTAAAAAGCATGAAATAAAAATGTGTCCGGGTTTTTAATTTATTTTATTTGTTGTTAATTTTTTTTGAGAACTTGTTCCAGAGTTTACGTCCAAAGAAAAATTTTAAGAATAAATTCGCCTGTAACAATCCACGACCAAATAACGTAAGTGTGCACCACGCCTAAGTAACCACAATATACATAAGTCCTAACACCTACGGAAGGTGTAAACAGGAACACGGTAGTAAACACTAAAAGCACTTATTTTAAACATGTTTATCTATTTTAGTGGCAGAAGAAATGCTAATACAGCGACAACCACAGATAATCAAGACATCTAGACATGTTTATGGAAAAAATATCGTTACGTTTTCTATGCAAATCTGTGACAGAGAACCACGAGTTATAATCAAACGTATCTCGTGCGGGGTAAATTTAAAAAAGTTGCGGGGACATTGCAATGGATTGGGCTGAACCAATATAACTCTGTTGCCGGACGAATGGAGATTCGAGGAATCGGGGAAAAGTTCATCTGTGTTTTAGTTCTAGCGCAAATTCATCATGGAATGGCCGAATAGGTACGCGTTTGATACAATTTTGTTGGGTTCGGCTTAATTTGCATGTGCCCTAAAATAGAAACGCTGTAGAGAATATTTAAACACAGAATCCGATGGGTTAATTAATGTCTCTATTCTGGATTGGTCTATATAATACTCTACCAATTAAAAAGCTATTATAGAATGTTATCATATTAATGAACTACAAAAAATATCGTAATGAGCCAATCAATGAACGAGTGGTCACCTTCATTGTACCATATAAAATATTAAAAGCATACAAAACGCGTTAAATCAACCAGCAAATCAAGGAAAAACAACTCCAATCCTCTAAACGTATCACAAACTTTATCATCATCATGTAATTGAACAGAAACGGGGAAATTTTGCTGCTAATTATTAGCTGCTACTTACGTAAGTACGCATGTTAGTTGTTATCGTCTAAATCATTTACTGTTCAGGAAATAATAACTTGAAATATATTCCGATTAATCCATTGAACCTGAAAAATCATTTTAATCATAATATCCTCGCTTCGTTGACTTAATGTAATATTACATATATAATTTTTATTGAAACCATTTTCATATAAAGTTGATGTAACCTGCGCATTAATATTTAAACATTAGCTACCATACAGCGATATGAATTACGTCCATCACTTTGAACACTAATTAAATACAAAGACCTATGTGGGTTGCTCAATAGAAATGCCCTTATTCGGTGACCTAGCAACACAATATTAACGACCAGACTAGACTATTATAATTTGCCACGCAACTTCTTCCAATAATAATTAACTCCCACGCAAGTTAACAAAAGCCATACGATATCAATCCAAAAATTGTATGCTTGAAAGATCAAAAAGATGACAATCAAATTGAGAATAACTAGCTGCTAGACAAACATACGGAGGCTATTGTAATCTTCAAAGAAAGTTAGTCCAAGAGCCACACAACTTGTTTGGTACGGCAGACAGAGTGTCGCAGACACAGATAATAATCTTAAAGTACAGCGTGGCAACACTGGCAACAAGCGATAGTCACATGTTTGCAATTGCGTCGGCTACATTTACAACTCATACTTTGTGTATCTTTTTGTTTGGCGGGGCGAGCAAAATTCTGTATCGACAATTATTACGAGCCAATAACCGAGGTTGTTGCATCAGGTAATCAGGTTAATTTGTAGTAGGTAATGATCTAACGATTTCTTTTTTATTATGTATGCAAAAAAAATCTTTAGGATTTCATCGAATTGAACGTGTGTTGCCAATGTCGGCATAATTGTTTTCAGGTAATCGAAACTAAAATTATAAAGAGGTAAAATTGTTTGTTTGTATGTTTATTCGAAGAAGGATTACAAAAATCTTTCACACATAAATAAAGATCGCTGAGCGGCCTATGCTATTTTTTACTCCGGATAAAATCGAGTCCTATAGAATTCCTACGGGAACAAATGAATTCATTAACTAAATGCTGTAACGTTAGAATTTAACGGCTACAGAATTATAATAATAATTTAGGAGTCAATGCATTGTTAGATTATTTATTATATACTTTATTGTACACCATAAGTACACACACACACATTATAATAGTAACTTGACTATCCTAACTGTACATAAAATTGCACAGGACGACAAGAGCCAGGCTACTGCAGGTTTCTCTAATTCCCATATCACTATGGAATTATCCATTGTTGTTCGGCTGTATTGTTCGCTAATTACATAATAACGCGTCGCTATTCTATCATATTTTTTAGGTTCAGTTTCAAGGCGATACTAATAATGTGTGGCTTGATCTAATCTACGTGTCATATTTTCCTGTTACTAAGCTCATAATTTGCATTCAACTTGACGGCAGATGGCATCAGAAGATTGTCTTTGAATAGCTGTCCTTAACTTACAAAGTCTTGATATCCATAGTGTCGAATCAGACGCTTTTTAAAATGCAATTTGTAACCTGTTCTAAACTCAAAAATAAAATAAACATGCACTGATGCTAATCAGAAAGATGGTTTCCGATTACAATCTATGCTCCCGTCCGTCTTTTACGTCAAAACTTTAATGACAAAACATCTTTCCTCTCCCAGGAACTTATAGAGAATGTCTTTCGTAATACTGTTACGGTTAAATTAAAATAATGGACCCCAATTTATTTGCTGAAGTTACTGGGGCTTTATAGGAAACAGCGAGCTAGCGACTAGTTACTTTACTAATAAGAAAAAAGCCAACTCGAGCGTCGAGCGTCCATTAAGTGCGTACTTTGTAAAATGATTTCGATGAGAATTTTGGGAATAATTAACTTTTTGTATGGATTTGGTGAAAATATCTTTCGGGCTCTTTAAATTAGTTAACTTTTTGCTAAATTGGCAGAGGCTTCAGTGATTTTAGGAAAAACTCAGCAGCGATTCTTACGCTCCATTCAACTTATAAGCCTTGTTTAATGAAGGCCAACATTTGCTCCAACAAACATGGCGTCTTCACCAACATGAGGAGCATGGTAGGTCATAAAGCGCTACAAGATAGAAGCCAACAGTCGTTAAATTTGGCCCAACATGATGAACAATATAGTAGAAGCGGCAATTTCAGCGGCAAATCTACGGCAGTCAAGATTCACGATGTCGGGAGGATTTTAAGAGGCGCGTGTACTTAGATGGCGTCGTAAGACGTACGTAGGCTTTAGCTTTTATTGCTCTAAATTTTTGGGGATTCTGGAAGCTGTGGCGGAGTCTGAAGAGGGTTTAACTATGTGGGGATTAATGTTTAATTACTGTGTGAGCTCTATGCGGTATGTGAGCTCATTTATCAAGTGATCATCATCTTCCCGCCCTAGTTCCATCTTACTTTGGATCTTCCATTTCGTCTTCTCAACCGTTACGCTATCACTGGCTCCTTTTTTTTCATGAAATTCCTCACACAAGGCATTAATTTTGTTACATTTGCATTCTACACATTTCATATTTTTGCTAATTTCCTTTTGATATCTTTTTTAGTGTGTCTCTTATAATTAATAATCCTTTAATATTTCCCATCTAACGAGTTAACATGTAAATATGTACGTATATATTAATATTTAGAATTTTCACTTATCGTTTTTGCACTATACACTTTTTACAATTTCCATTTTCTTTGTTAGGAACCCTTATTTGTGTATAGGCCTCCTCCAGTATTTTTCGTTTTTCTTGGGTTGTTTTCTTCTTGAGATTTTTTTTCTTGATATGTTTAAAAATAAAACTTATAGGAATCAGTTATTACATCCATGTTTTCGTTGAAGTCCAATTTCGTTCTGATTAGACTTTCTAGTCTAACCGGTGCAGTTATCTACTAGGATTTTCACCGATAACCTAAGGTCAATCTTTCAGGTATCTGTCAGCTTGACACACTGTATCCATAACAACCAGTCATAAAACATGAATAGATTTCATTAATAAATGTTTTATTGACCTCGTGCGCGATACAAGTCTAGGTTCCATTCCATTGTTGCCTTTAAAAGGCGATACTTCAACAGGTGTTGTATAGTTCTCTGCCCATTGTTATATATATACGTCATTGGAACATGGAAATATTATCTACCTACGGATCGTCCAGCTTTTGGATTCTCATCGAATGCTTTCAAATCATATTATTATCTGAAATAGTCCAAGGTTTTATTTACTATGCAGAATATTATATTCAGTGGAAGATACACATTATATCAGCCAACACTGAACACTGTTTATATTGAGTGGTGATCAATGCCAATATGAATCTGTGGATACATTTCTTTTGGAAACTTTTCTCTATTATCAATCGAGAAGATGATAATTAAGGTTTGACTTCGATAACTAACTCAGTGATCGAAGAAGAAGTTTGGTCTCAAAAGGGTGAAAATGTTTCCTGGGTATAAAAATGATAATTCTATTTAGTCCGTCAGTGAGATTATCTAATAATATTGGAACCGTATTTTTTGCTTTACCAAATAAATAAAAATTGACAAAGATAAAGCGCATCAAAGTTCAGTAGCAGGGGCTTGTGACGTCAATTTGTCAGTATATACAATAAAGTGTAGCACACCGTGACGTCACACGATAGTACAACGCACTGTATCGTCGTTATTTTTTATTTACGTGGCTAAAGAAGAAATACGTGTCTAATATTTTTAGGTTATCTAACTGTTTTCGCTTACTAAGGTTAACATATTTAAGCTAGTCAGCAATGTGGTACGAGGTACTGATGGCCCACGGCAGCATGTACGAGTAACAAGGAATCTAAGATGAACAGAGGTATCAACAAGAAATACACTTGATTGCCGGATCTCAAAAGAAGCTGTGAGAATATAAAGGTCATGTTAATTACTATCAATTTCAGAACTTGAAACCTTTTTAAGAGATCCTAGAAGATCAGATAGAAACATAAACATGGAGCAATTAATTAATTCAGTGCTTAGTTTTCTGTTCGAAATTGCATAGCAACATGATTTGCATAAAAAAAGTAACAATATTTCATCAGTCAACACAACTTAGTATGTGTTCCATCGCGAGTCCGTGACTTATTACAAAGACACGTTTTCTAGAAAAGTATATTAATAAACCACTGCTCATTGTAATATATATTCTACAATACACATGGATCTATTTATAGGAAGCCCTCTGAATAAGGCTTATTCACGTATTAAGGGAAATTATTCGATAACGGTATTTATTCCACTCCCACGTGTAAAAAATATGGCAAGTACAAAGGTTTTAATTCGTATTATGAATGATCGTGTAGACTTTCTCACCTCTAATTGAGTACCAGTCAACTTCAGAGGCAAGAGAGATTTATTCGATGCCGAAAAATTATCAAATTATGTCCCACTTGCCGGAATCAATCCCACCGCACCATTCCCAAACCACTGCAACTCCTGCGAGCCAGATTCAACAGTGGCAACCAACAGAAAAGCGCCGAGGCAATGAAGCTCGACGAAGTCCCGAAGAATGAATTTAACTGTCTTGGATCCCGAAACGAAATTAATCAGAAAAGAATAATGGAGGAGTAGGAAAAAATATAAAATGTCCTAAGTGCTGCACTGGCACATTTGATGACCAATAGTACAACGTTGGCTTGGCTACCTTCAGAGTCCAAAGAATGAACTACCCAACCAGAGGCTCAAAACATAATGCAATTCTATCAACGATGGCTATGATCGAAATTCCAAAATGTAGGAGGTCACATAACATTTCGATAGCGCTTAGCATCGCAAATTAACATCCATAGCGATTGGTCAAAATTTTATGGTCATTTTTGACCAATCAGTATGGCGACGCTTTTGTTTATATAGTTGTCGGCACGTAACTTAGCAAGGTTTCGGCTTAGTGGGGGTAAATTCGCCCAACCACCAAATAGAGCGAACGGAACGTGAATGCGATGTGATTGGTCAGTCGATCTTTGTGTCAACTAACCAACCAATCGCGAGCTCGGAACGGTGCTAAACGTACCCCGCGCAAAATCGGTTCATCCGTTAAGGATATATGATGTCACACACAGATACACACGTCAAACTCATAACACTTCTCTTTTTCCGTCGGGGGTTAAAAACTAAATTACCTACTGTAAAGAACAAGAAGACTGCCACATTGCTCTTCATTTCTAAAATGTTACTTCCAAAAATAAAACCTTAATTCAGAGAAAAAGAACCTCGCGTTTAGCAGCAGCACTTGCGACCATGGCCAGTAGAGCAGTGAAGCAGAAAATCAGATATGTATAATACGTACAGAAAACCTTGATAACCCACAAAATAACCGTTACAGTAACGATACACAGCACATAATGGTGATGTCATGTTTTCACTGACTAATCACATTCGGTCCGTACTGAAGGCTACATCACAGTATAAATATGGACACGTAGTACGGAAACTACTTACAAACGCTCGAAGCGGCATACTCACACAAACATGCGCATCGACGAGACCCCTAAGCGGCACCACTGACAGCACCGCGGACGCTGCTTATGGGTCTCGTCGGTGCGCATGTTTGTGTGAGTGTGCCGTTTCGAGCGTTTGTAGGTAGTTTCCAATAGTTTCCATACTGTTTGTTTATTTATACTGTGGCTACATCGTGTAATAATAACAGACCATTAAAATGGTCACATTACAATCGAATGTAGGTCGGAGAATGAATAAGATTGATTTAGTCATAAGAATCGGTGACGAGTTCCTTTATCTTAGGTACTAATCGTTAAAGGTAGGCACATGCATTTGCTGACATAGGTAGGGTAGAATGCCTACGAGATAGATGGTAGTTACGATTTTGTAAGATCACTGGTAATAGCTGAACCAATGTACAAGCAAACGGTGATCAGACGGGCCTAGGGTCCAACAGAGGACTGTTCTTGGGATTTATTCCGTTCTAATACCAACAACGAATACCACTAGTATTTGTTTCAACTCATATTTATTTTCTATTCCGAACGGATACCACTCTTTAAATAATTCAATTTAATGTGCAAACGAATACTAACAACTTAAATTTGGTAATATTTTACCCATGAAACACCCAACAATTAGCTTTTTATAAAAAAACATCTTGTTTTATGTATACGGTATTCATTTATTTTCCAAACAAGACTGCACAAAAACGAAAAGACCGAAGACCGAAAAGATACAATTTAAATATTATTCGTATTTTTCGATAATCATTAAAAAAAATCTTTATATCATAACAAAAACGCTACTGCACAATTTGGCTGTCATTCTAATCTGTTCTTCAAAATATAATTAAAAAATCTAAAAGAAACAAAATAATAACCTTTAATAATCAAGCGTTTTTACTGACTGTACTTTATATCTTTGAACTAGTTTTCGTTTTAGTTTAAACAATGGTATCCGTTCGGAATAGAAAATAAATATGAGTTGAAATAAATACCAGTGTTATTAGTTATTGGTATTAGAAAGGAATAAATCGTTATTGGCTGGAGGTGAATGAAAAGATCTACGACGTGTTACAGCCATCATGGCACTCTTGCAGTGTGAGATAAATTGAGCCTATAAGACGAACAACGGAACAATGATGGATTTAACACGCCATATTACACTACCAGTTAAAAAGTAAGCACAACTACTCAGGCACTAATAACAACCTAGAGGTTTTGAAGTCAAGAGTGAATAGGTGACTTCTAGGTAAGCGTGCTTCACCGTCGACCACATCATCGCTTTCTATCAAGTGAGATAGTGGTCAAGCGCGAGCCTATCCATAATAATAATTTAAAAATCCTACCGTGTAGATGCAACAGATCGTAGTTGTTCGGATATAGAAAACAGGGTATTGCAGACTTCTGTATTGCGATATTTTGCGCACTTATCGTTGTAAGGAAAATTTGCATGTGCTTGTGTCGATAATTACGTATGCATGTCGCATGTTTGGTCCAATAACAAACGGGGCTGCAGCTGACGGCTGTTTTGGTAGTATTCTTTTTTGTTTTGTGTTACATGTGTATAAGGAAACCTTGAGGAACATGACGAAACTAGATTTAAGAAGAAATAATTTTTTTTACCAAAAAAATTAAAAATGGAAGTAAGTATGAAAGACATTGAGGACAGACATGATTAAGCACACGTTTCACTACCGACTGAAACAAAATATATGAAGTGTAGCCCTACCTACATACAAACTCGGCGAGGGAAATATTGTAGGCAATAACAAAATTTAAGGAAACTGCTCCCAAAATTGTGTCATAGTAATGCGTATAAAAAGTCATCTGAATACAGTTTAAAAGATGTACCCTTCAAACTTTGACAGCTTCCAGTGATTTGGAAACACTTCATAGATTTTCACAGCTAGAATTACAGAAACCGCTTCAATAAAAAGATGGACACGCTCCATATTTTGCAAACTTTCATATTTTTGAAAACCCTACGATAATTTTCACACAAGAAATTCCAGAAACCGTTTAAAGACACGTATGACAATAAAAGTACATAGAAACGCTTTTTGACCGAAAAAGTCAAAACACAGCTAAAAAGATGGGCCCGGCGAATTTTGATAGCTTACAGTCATTTTGAAAAATACGTGCATTTTCGCATCAAGAATTCCAGAAACCGCTTAGAGGCACGTATGACAATAATAGCACATATCCCCCTTGCATAACCGAAGCCACGTCGCTAAATCATCGCCTAATAACGCCACTGGCGGCCATTTTCCTCAACTAGATAATACGTGGCCACCAGGATAGAGTAATGCAATCTTTTTCCTGCCCGATCCCGGAAATATGGCTAAAAATACAAAAATTATGCTTGAATATTGATGTTTGATTTGTTTCACTTACTTATTGTAAGTTTAACCAGCAAAAAACCTTTTTAACATAAAATTACATCCGACTTCCAAATAAAAACACTACTAAGTGAAAAATTACTTCAATTTCTAGTAGTAGTCTGTTGCTATCAACCAAGCACAAATTCACTCCGGGCTGCAAAAGAAAAATTTTAGATGTAAAAATTTTGCCCGACCCAGGCACCGAACCCTAGACCTCATGCTCAGTAGTACTGCTTGTAACCACTAGAGGACTAGGCCAACAAGGCGGTTGATTTTTAGGGTTCCGTACCCAAAAGGTTAAAAACGGGACCCTATTACTAAGACTCCACAGTCCGTCTGTCTGTCTGTCCGTGTGTCACCAGGCTGTATCTCATGAACCGTGATAGCTAGACAGTTGAAATTTTCACAGATGATGTATTTCTGTTGCCGCTATAACAACAAATACTAAAAACAGAATAAAATAAATGTTTAAGTGGGGCTCCCATACCTAAAACATGATTGTTTAGCCGTTTTTGCGATAATAGTACGGAACTTTTCGTGCGCGGGTCTGACTCGCACTTGGCCGGTTTTTTCATTTTTAACTAACAAAGTAGAGATTTTTGTCTCTTTAAAATATACGAAGTTAGTGATGAAGAAGTCGGTTTAAAACACGTGTTGTTTCTATTGCATTAGTCATAGAAACTTTGTAGTTTTATTTACCGTTATTGCGTCTTTTGCACAACGTTCTTGAGTAGTAAAAAATCTTTGTAGCCTCGTAGTGTATTTTTTATTATGTACTCCCAATTTCTGAATTAAGAATTTGAAGTTAAGATTTTGTCTAACTCTAGCCTGAAAACCTGTCAAAGTTTGGCGAAAAGAAAGGGTTTTACACGTTCCTAAATACAAATAAGTACTAAATTCGGCCGGTAGTCTTGCTAAAATCGTTTCAAAAACTCGATCGTTTACGATCGTTAGTTATTTTCAGTAACCTATAAGTGTCATTGCATAAAAACGTGACTAAATTAGTGGTAACATATCAGTAGAACCACATATATATAGACAGATGACAAATAAAACAAACAAGTACATAACGTCGGTTAGCAACAAACGATTTGCAATTTTCCGGTTTATTGGAAAATTACAGTAGCTGCGCGGGCGCAGAGCTGCTGTCTCCGCTACGCCCGCCACGTCACCAAAACATTATATAAACATGTATTATGTACACGAGTACAGCACACAAGTGTGCCTAGTCAAGCGATTCGGCAGTACAACGTGTGAATATATCTAATCTGAAATGCGCGAGTTTTATGATCGTTTATACCTACGCGTGAGTGGATTGATGAACACATTAGCATTGAAAGAGTAAGCGGTAACTGCGATGTAACATTGGAAACTGCATGATATTTAATTGCAGCCATAGTAAGCATTTGTAAATGTTTAGTAAACGTTCAGACCTAACGCTAGGCGTCGTACATAAATCAAACGGCACTAACAACAAATAACTTTGGACATTATCCCATTCAGCACATCCATTATGAAACAAATACTAATCATCAAAGTCGGCAGTTTATTGCTTTATATCAGCAAAATTAACTATAATTGAAAAATACTGCATTCACAGACAGGAATACTTTCATAATAAGCTAGGAAATAAGCCCTTTCTAGAATAATATTATGAAACTACTTGTAACGAGGCAACCACACGAAACTGGTATTCACGTTCAGGTGAAGTGAATTTCCTAGGCGAAACACCGATGTTTGAAGAGAAAGTAACCTAAAAAGACGTCGCTTCGACGTGCATAAAACCTCCTTGGATAAAAAATATATATTTTTATCATACAATGGAGCGTTTATGTAATGTAACTGTCTATCAATCATGCTTACATCTCACCTAAAACGGTATAAGAAAAGTGTGGAACGGATGTACTCTGAAACCTTTTGCGTAAGTATTGGGGATGTTACATACATTTCTCGGTAGGCTTGTTTTTATCGCTAGACTCGTGCCGATTAATCTTACTGGAATTGACAAATCTGGTATGGTTGTTGCCAAAAGTAAGTGTGCTTTCATGGCAAGCAAACAAATATGGCGCCTGTGGACAAAGCTGAACTTGTAAAATCAATTGCTAGATCTCTGGCTTAGTCTATTTTGATTTAAAAAAAAAACACCAAATCTATATTAATATTACCAAAGCACGAGTTACTCTGTCTATTTGTAACTTTATCACGCCTAAATCGCAAAACCAATTTTGATGAATTTTGGTTTAAAGATAGACTGGAGCCTGGAGAATGACATAGAATAAAAAAGATATATGTTGTGCTTCTATGTTTTTCTTTATTCATTTATAATCGTCAAATTTCTAAAGATAATGTATCATCAAAAAGCAAAATATAGGGCCACAGTATATATATATCTTTCTTTTTCAGTTTAAGGAATACCTTTTAAATTGGTCCAAAATTGGAGGAGGAAATAAGCGAGACCCAAACCTCGAATTATGATTTTTTACTTAGGATATTTAGTCGGCTGTCGCCGACCGCATTTCCATATACAGAATTACAGTAAAACTAAAAGCATTTCGCACACACGAATTATAAACTCAATTTATTATCACAATCTTTAGAAACTAAAGAGATATTGGTTATTATGCTAAGCCTATTTGCGTGTACTAGTCTGCCACTAATTAAATCTAAGTAAGAGCTTTCCTAACTGGTTTGGGGTTAAACTAATATCTTAAAAGATACAGGCGAATATTGTCGAAAGCACGTACGAAACTCAAGATGTTTGCTTCGTATGATATTGTTAATATGACTATTGTTAGTTACTATATTTGCAGTTTCTGACTTTTATTCATTTTCTGTACTTATTAGTTGCTTTTTTAAATTTAAAATTATAAAAAAAACATCAAAAAAGCATTTCATACTATAAAAAACCGACCAAGTGCGAGTCGGACTTGCGCACGAAGGATTCCGTAACATTATCGCAAAAAACACGTTTGCTGCATGGGAGTCCCACTTAAATATTTATTTTATTCCCAGTATTTGTCGTTATAGCGGCAACAGAAATACATAATTTGTGAAAATTTCAAGTGTCTAGCTATCAGGAGTCAGGACAGACGGACAGTGTCCCGCTTTCCCGGAACCCTAAAAAAGGGTCTAAGCTACCACCGGTGACTTTTTATTATTGATAGGCTCGCGCTTGAACACTTTCTCACTTGATTGTAAGCGATGATGTGGTCGATTATGAAGCAAGCATGCCTAGAAGGAACCTGTTAAATCTACGAATTACTGGTTTATTTTTTTTCACTTAAATTTTAATTGTGCCACATTGTCTGTTGTTCAGCAAATAATCTATTTTATTAGAAGTCATCGGGCGAAAGTTGATATTAATTTGATGCGTCATTCACTATCTCCTTAATTATCATAATTAACAACAGTGATAACAGTTAATGAGTTAATTATGCTTATGTGATTCTAATATCTTATCGTTTAATAATTATTTAAAGGTATTTTCGTACCCTAAAAACACCTTTGGGGTATAAACGGGATCATATTACTAAGAATCTACGGTCCGTCTGTCTGTCACCAGGCTGTATCTCATGAATCGTGATAGCTAGACGTTGAAATTTACATAGATGATGTATTTCTGTTGCCGCTATAATAACAAATACAAAAAACAGAAAAAGCTCCCATACAACAAACGTGATTTTTTGCCGTTTTTTGCGATAATGGTACGGAACTCTTCGTGTGCGAGTCCTACTCGCACTTGGCCGGTTTTTTTCGTAGTATTTGCTATTACGTTGCACCTGCCAGCCATGTTTACCTCTGCACCACCCTAAGGTCGATTGGTAGAGAATCCTTAAGGCTTTAAGTCCGCCTTTTAACAATGATTTTTACTTCTTAGTCGTATCGATGCGATAGTTCTAAATTAACCACGTCGACAGTTAGCATTTGCGTTCATAAAGTCTCTCAAAGAGCAAGTGTCGTTGCACAGAGAGCACGACAAGATTTTAACTTGTGCATGAAGTTACAGCAAATAAGTTCTAATCGAAGAACATTCAGCTTTCTTACCCAGCAACAAAGTAACAAAGCCCCATTAAGCCCATGATTTCCAACACATCAGCTTGCTTCGAACATGAAATTATACACAAACAACCACCATTAAAGCATACATTAATAAGATACCATTAGCAGTTCTACTTAGAACTATAGGCTAGGTAGACCGAGGTACGTCACACGAACTACCTATTATTAGAATTAGAACAATGGTCGCACAGTAAATGGACCTACCGCTACATGCAAGTGATCATAGATCATGTATCAGACTTAATACAATCCTGTGTTTATGAGGTACGAGTTCGTACCCGACTGAAGGTAGCAGCAGCAGTCGTCGTGACGTTGCGAAATCTCACAGCGACACGTCGTAGCGTCATATCGCTGTAGTCACCGTATTCCTATTGGTTCTCAGTGTTCCGTGAGACAAGGTGTCTGACTACACTCACTAGCTACTGGTCACTATTGATCTGCGGTCGTGCGATGGTGCGACACGTCGTCTGCGATCCTGTGACGTGTAGTCGCGCTGCGGCAGGTATTTCATAGAAATACATAGAAAGCGGTGGTGTAGCAGCGACACGTCGTGTGCTGCTGCTGTCTGCTGTCGGCTACAAACTCGTACCTTAAGTCCTTCTCAAAGTTCCAATTTATCTCTTAACCAAAATTGATTCAGCGGTTTAGGCGTAAGAATGTAACACACAAAGACTCAAGAGTAACTTTCGCGTCTTACTACATATCCTACTAATATTACAAAGACGAAAGTTTGGACGTGGGGATGTATGTTTGTTACTCAAAACGGCTGAACGGTACGAGGGAGATTATTGTCTGGAATAGCACATAGGTTACTTTTATCTAGGGAATATGTTCCCTTGGGATAATTTTCGACATCCACGCGGGCGAAGCCGCTGGCAGAAGCTAGTTTTAAATAAAAAGGGCAGATATTTCAATAATTCTATAACTTTTACCTGAAGATTAACTAAAGCGATTTGACGTAGGTAATTAATTACATTCCATACAAAAGCTGCGAAACGCATAGAACCGATCAGTGTGGCGAAGCTTGGCGGAGGCCTATGTACAGCAGTGGACGTCTTTCGGCTGATATGATGATAAAAGAGCTGTAAAACCATCATATTTATTCTTCAGATAAAGTTTGTCGGTGAAAAATCGGTTCGAAGTACGAATCTAAAACTTCCTTAGGACACTTAAACATGGCTTTATAGCTATCCTTTTCGTGTTTTTGCTACCGAGAGGTTAAAGAATCTGTTCGTTAGTGCACGACAAGTTTCTGCCTCCACAATGAGACGATTTTCTGGTTTGACGGGCTGTGGCGCAACTTGGGAGAGGCCTATGACCAGCTACGGGCTAGACTTGACTGAGATGCATTGCGAAACAGGAGTTGTTGCAATAAAGGCTAATCTCTCTAGTTTTACTGAAACTCTTAGCTAAACTTAAGTTACCTAACACAAGTAAAATTTAAAAATCCCACGACACATTTTTATTTCATGCTATTGCTTCAACACACGTCTCGATCTACAATCTATTGAACAAGTAATTATGACACGATATCTTTGAAAACATCCCGATTCAAAGTATTCAAACAGTTAAACGCCCAAAACGTTTGAACGGCTGAACCGATTTTCAGCAAACATAGCTAAGAACACTCTCGATGAAGTAACCTCAAACAAAAAAAAAACAAAAAAAAACAAAATCAGTTCATCCGTTTAGGAGCTAAGAAGCCACAGAAAGATACACAAACACACAGGTACTTACACACGTTAAACTTATAACAGCCCTCTTTTTCCGTCGGTGGTTAAAAAGGAAATTTATTGTGCGGATTGGTTAAAATTAACACTTTTACAAGTCAAAATTGTTTGTTAATTTAAACTAGATGAGCCTGGTGTTTCCTAGAAGTCTATTCTTAAGAAAAAATACCAATAACAAATGAGCTGATGTTTATAATTGTAGTTACATTTTCAGAAAAAAAAATGTTTTAAAATACTTTTTCTTTATCTTAGTCGTTTAATACACAATTCAACATTATATAATGTTGTTCGGTGAATATAATAATGAAAGTAATGTGAGCAGTTTCGAAATGAAATTTAACTTCAACGTGAGAATTTCTAGTTAGAATTCTGCCGACTTTGTAACTTGAACTGTATTGTATAAGTACGAAATTAGAATAGGAAGATAGAATGAAATGAAATACACTCAGCGTCATAGAAATCGCACCTTTTTCTCCCAATCTTTTTAAATTGTTTTTGAGGAAAAACAATATTATTTCAATGGTAAAAGTAACACTATGGCAAAACATTTGACAAGACAATTTAACCAGGTCTCAGAAAAAAGTCAAGGGTTTTTGGTTTTATTAACCAAGGCATGAAATAAAACGCGTAACTGAATGCAAGAAAATTAAGTTTAGGGTTGTTTTGTTTGCTGGATTTTTTCAATTGTGTCAAATTAAATGGCACTTGGGTATTTTAATAACAGTTACGTAACGGCTCGTGCTCTGAAGAATTGTGTCATTTAAGAAATTAATCTAAAGTTCATTAAATATACTTTCAGCAGATACCAATATTAACTGGGTTTAATGCATGCGTTTTTAGCAGGACATGTTTGAATTTAATTTTCAGAGAGTTGCAATTTTTTGATGCTGAGTGTATAATAAGATCTATCGTGTCTTACCGCTCAGTTTGTTCTGTACCTTCTCTACAGTATGTCTATCATATCACACAAATGTTTTGATCAAAAACCCTCTTTCAGAGATGAAAGAAAATAATATTTTCTAGAGAAGAATACAGTCAATTTAATGAATTGCTAGTTTGGTTTTGAGATAAAGAGATCTCTCGAATTTGGAATAACCTTAGGCAGACAACGCCCTATATTCGTCAGAAGAACATGTACCATTATTTCCTTTTGCGTTTCAAGACAAAAATAATTCAAGATGAAATTGTAGGATTGCGTAGAGTAACAGTCGCTGTAGATATTATAGATGCATACATTTATGGAGTAATTATAGTAACGAGCGCATAATAAACAGACACTGTACCACAGTTAATTGTTAACACGATTAAACAAACGAGGTTTTTTCTCTTATCAATTATACATTGCAGCCAACAATAAATAGTTTCTAATATCAACGTGGAGAACAATTTATGGAGTGGCGCGTGCACTGCGCTGTTGTCGAGCTCTCGAGATATACCTCGTATAGTTCCAATTACTTCACTATTTATACAAAATAAATATGTGTTTGTTGCAGAAAATTCGAAACTGTTCTCAACGTGAATTATGATGTTACAAACTGTTTACTTTTAGTGAAAGGTTTTCACGTATGAAACGTGGATTTATGACAAAAACGAGACGAGCAAAAACTGTTTAGTGGAACTAATCGCCGCTTCTCTACTTAAGCGACGTATCACAGTTTTTTATAGCGAGATGGATGCAAAAAAAAATACGTAAGTTGACGAATGGGTCCTAATAGCTGTCTATCCGTTGCTACCAGGCCATTGACAGGCCTCGCGATTAAAATCTTTCTATTCTAAAGGCGAGAAAAAATTCATTACGATAAACATGTTACACAAAAGTGCTTTTATTCTATTACCAGCTGTCAACGACTCTAACAGTCATTCATTACGATCATTTACAGTTTAATTCGTCAAATAAAATCGGTCAATCGAATTACTATTTGTAACGAACCATAAATTAAATAATCAGTGTCCCCGCCCTATTACCTCTCGTTGCGATAACGAATTCAATGATGAAAGCGACCTTTAACTTAAGCAAATAGGCACATTCCCCTCCATTAGGGGCCGATGAATAAGTTACTATTTTATTATGCCGACTGTACTTTCACCACTTTTACTAAAATTGTTAAAGGTCTCTTACAATCAATTTCGTATTATTCTGTGAACGTCGGAGGGTCTGTCGTGATGATCACTATTCTGAACATCAAAGGGCCCACGTTTATAATTGCAAATGTGGATTGTTCGTAAGCTGAGGGATAAAACGAAACGGGCCCGAGGACCAAAAGCATAGGAAACTGGGTACGTCTGTTACTTTAATGAAACGAAAATAACAGATTAGCTAACAAGTTACCGGTTCTAAATTCCTATTCAACGCGAGTAAATCACTATGTAGGCGAAGTAGTATGTCACGTAGACTGGCTTTGTTTCGCAAATCGTGCTGCTTTAGCGAAGCTAGCGGCTAGCCGGGCACTCGCCCTAGCCAAACACGGCGGTAAACAGCCGCGACCTACAGGTAGCGTGATGACGAGGAGGAAGATCATGAGTGACGTAACGGCAGCGCCTGGCGGCCGTGGCAGAGCTGCCAAATGGGTTAGGAGCGTCATCCGCCCCACCCGCGAGCCGCACGTCTCATTACGATCATGCACTTTTTCCCTTGGCGACGAGACGCTACCAAGGTCACTGCGCCACGCGACTACCAGCGCGCCGGCACCCACCGGCGTTCGCACACACCATTTGTTCGTAATGTTCGTATACAATAAAAATATAAACACTCACCTGTTTTTTTCCAACTCGTTATGAGTCGTCCTGGAACAGAAAACATACATTGTAGACACGCCGACATGGCGACACTTCACAACACCACTGATCTCACGTTATCACTGCACTAGCACTACACCGGCCGCACTCACCTGCTGCCCTGCGATTTCTTGGTCTTCGGCCGCCTGCCGCCGGAGCGGGACTCTTCGTACGCCGGTAAACTTGACGCGTATCCGTGCTCAGCTTCTGCAACAAAGTACACTGCCATTCCGTCAAAATCAGCTGATTATAGCACGGCAAAAATAGACGGGAGCCATGTTGACGTGTGCGTGTAGTTGCACTCGATTGACAATTCAAACAAAGAAAATCCAATTCACCTCTATCGCGCCTTTCGATGTATTCAGCAGCTTGGATCAGAGCAGCAATACTCATATTTATTGTATCCCGGTTGAGCACAGGTATTCACAAACGCAAAGCGACTTTATTCGATTTAAACTATAAATAAAAGTATGTATGCGCTCCGAAGTTCACGACTGCGTTTACCGATGTCAAAAACACACTAGGCGACTTGGGACGCGCGACCGTGTAAGCGGTTCGTGATTTGTCGGCGGCGCTCGTGCCCCGCTCGGTGAGCCAATCGCGGCGCAGCAATGCCCACAATAAAATACCTGGGTCAATCACGTGAACTTTGTGTTTCCAAACAAAACATTTTTTTTCTATGCGGTCTTTGTAGTGTAGATGGATATTGAGGAGCTTTTATTTTCTTGAATAATTTGTAATGCATGTCGGCTTCGCACTGAAGTGCACTCACGGCATTAAGGCCGCTCGGCGGTAAATTAAAATAATAACATGAAAGTTCGCCGTCCTTTCTACAGGAAACTCAGACGAAATGTTTATTGGGTTTAAGTTACGAAATAAAGTTTTTTAGCGTTTGATACAAACCGAAATAAAGAAAGTTTCGGCAGCTGCTGCTAGTGCCGAAAACCTCAAACGGCGCAAATACAACAACCTTATTGGAAGTTATATATTTGAGCCGTTTGGGGTTGAAACATTAGGTCCATGGGGTCCGAGTGCTCTTCGAGTATTTCGAGATGTAAGCAAGCGGTTAGTCGACTCTTCACGTGACCAGAGGGCTGGGCTTTTCCTTGGCCAGAGAATCAGCATTGCCATCCAACGTGGCAATGCTGCCAGCGTTCTGGGCACTTTTCACGTTGACAGCGATGTGGACGAATTTTTTGACGCCCTATGACCCCTGCCCTTTTATACGTGTTCGTCGTATTTTATCTTTATTTAAGTGTATATATAGGTAGTTATTGTTAATTAAGTATTATATACTATGTAAATTTTAACCGAAATATAATTAAGTAGGTACTTACCTAGCATTAAAGAATTTTATATCGCGTTAATTTGCATTATTAAAATATGTTCTAATACGGTAATTTGAATTCTAAAATAGCAAGCAGTAAAAGATTATGATTCACATTTGGGAAACACTTTTAATATTTAAAATGTTGAGACATGTCTTGAGTGTTTCGTTTAATATTTGCAGCATGTGCATTCTAGCGAATATCACTGGAAGCAGATGTTTTCTGGGCTCCTGGAAAGAGGAATTACCAATTGGAATCTTATTTCCAATTATTTCAAGTAACGGGTACTTGAACATTAAAAAAAAAACAAAGCATGGAAACATAACCCCCAAAAAATATGTTTGTGATTTTGTAATACAGAGAGTATGCAAGCCAAAGATCACTGAGAAGTGGCATTTGCCAAGCAAAAGCAATTAATTATGTGTGCACAAAAACAATACATAATGGAAATACCATAATTTCTTACATATTGTTTGGATGCACACACTTTTTACCCAAATACCTCTACAGGATTTAAAATGCTTTTTCTACTGTTCTGTACTTACCACCAAGATTCTGGTCTTCCTATAATACTGGCTGAACACTCTGACCATAGAGCATAGGTAGCTACAGATATGATGAGGTCTAAAGTCACAAGCCTGGCTGTTTACATCCACACAGTTGCTTAAAAGTGACGGTAGACCCAGTATGTAGTTGAATATTATGTGCCATTCATCCTGAAAGAAATAAAATTGTGAGTTATTTTCTCTTTTTTTGGTTTGTGGATGTTTGGTATAGTGTTGTTTTGTCTACCTTATAAAATGCCTAGTTTATTTTCTTATTCATAATTATATTCTTACAGGAAACCAGTTGGTTCAGACAGTATTTTTAATTTACATACAATCATTTGTTGAAACTGGCTCTTGTGATACAGGATTTCCTAGTATAAAAGCCAGGCCAGCACTGTTTTTTTTTTATACTGAAGTGTGATAAATAGATGAAAATTACTTTCTAGTGCTTAGGTTTTTAGCTACTTCATTTCATCAATTTGGCTGTTACTTACTTTATTAGATATATAGTTATACCAATTATAACAGAAACCTTATAAGATTACTTTTTTGTCTATCTTTTGCAGAGATATTTTAGTATCTACTGGCTTCTTTAAACAGTTGTACAGTGCGTGTCACGAAAGATGATTGACACACCACATAGTTCGACTTGTGCAGTAGACGATTTGTATAATAGCTCTCTTTAGCGGTATGAGGTCTGAGTGTGGGCGGGGATCTGGTGTCGTCGGGGCGGCGGACGGAGCACGGGAGGCGCGGTCAATTCTCATCTTTCATGGCATGCACTTTACTCTGTTAAATTACTTATAAAAGTTTTTTTTCTAATTTTTGGTAAATACTAAAGTTGGGTTGCCAATCGAAAATTTTACCTCTTGTGTGAGCAACGAAAAATCAACATCATCAAAATGTGGCAGCTCTGGGTACGTTCCATCACAGATTTTGTCATTGTATGTCCTTATTATAGTTTCCAGGCGAGCACAATTGTACAGAATGAACGATGCACCTGTAACCAAAGTTAATGGATATTTTATTAGAACTTGTAGCACCGATTGTTGTGACAAGGTCACAGAGAATTAAATTAAAATGCAGCGCAGGTTGAATGATCTAGACTTGATTAGTTTTTGTGTAAGTTATTTTCTGTTTGAATAGTTATGCATTATTTGTTTGGATCTCCAACAAAAGATTCAGAAATATAATCAAAATCAAAATAATAAAGAGCATTCTTTTACACCTCCTCCTTCATCATAGGAGACCACAGTATGTTGCTTAAAGGTATTTTTGTTATTTGTCTAATGGCTGACCAACCATTTTGTCTAATAGGTTTATTATTCCATACGAATAGGATTTTATTTGTAAAACCAAAAGTGTAAATATGAACATACTTAAACACTAAACAAAAGTAAACTATAAAAATTTATACTAAACCTAACTACTTACACTATATATACAAAATAAAGGTACACTTAGGTGTCGAACTACTCCTTCACATCGCTGTTATCTGGGAACATGCCCAGAAGACTGGCAGCATTGCCATGTTGGATGGCAATGCTTATTCTTTGTGCGTTGTCATGCACAGTGTCGAACAATCGGCGAGAGATCTCCTTAAAAAGAAGGGCGAGAGATCTCCTTAAAAAGAAGGGCGAGAGATCTCCTTAAAAAGAAGAAGTGCCCCCGGCACCATGACCCAAACGTTTCAAACCCAAACAATTTAAACTCCATTTCATAATAATAGGTTTATAACTACAATAATTATGGAATCATCAATTGGACAATGAAGATGAAGTATTTCATACTTCCAGGGGTGTGACCATAACTGCCATGGTATAATTAAATTGCCGTTATCCGACATTGGATTTTGATGCTATATTAATGAGAAAAAAATAATCTGTCGATCTGTGTCTGCGAATTTTCAATACCTTGAAGATTTTTGTACCTTTAGTATTGCAAATTTGCAAACAAAGATCGACAGTTTTTTTTTTCTCATTAATATAGCATCAAAAGTTAAAACCAACCAGATGTGTCAGATAACAGCATTTTAGTTGTAGCATGGCAAATAAGCTTA
The DNA here is from genome assembly GCA_947562075.1 of Orthosia gracilis. NCBI lineage: Eukaryota > Metazoa > Arthropoda > Insecta > Lepidoptera > Noctuidae > Orthosia > Orthosia gracilis. The sequence goes on along the minus strand of OX387270.1, from coordinate 2,856,941 downwards.
GAGCAAGATTATTTTGTAAATGTCTTGTATACATCTGTCCCTTATGCACACCCTCTTATCCCTTTTTCACCGTCCAACCATGATAGTTTTGACACATTATGGTACAGGGGCAGATCTTAAAAGAATATTAGTTCACCTTTACTAGACCCAGCAGAGCAATCAAAATTGATTTTGACTGCCCCACCGGGCTTGGTTTGCAGTAACTCAAAAGCAGCAGCCGACTCTCCCAAATGTCCAATGAACTCCTTCCATTTTGAATCTGTTGATACCCTTACTCCATACTTGTGCTGAGCTATGAGGGTCATTTCCTCTTGTCTTATCCTGGAATGAGAAAATAAATGGTGTTAAAAAAAACAAAACATGTATTAATTTTGTCTGTAGTGCTTTTTCTGATTCTTGAGATTTTTCTGTTGTATATTAGTAAAAAGTTTTACAATTTATTTGTTTTCAAGTAATTTATGAATAAAAGAGTTCACAACTTAAGCTGGGAATAGTTGTATGTATTTACCTAATATAATCTTCTGCACTTCTGTTTGTTTCTTTAGCTCCTGATTTTGAATTCAAAACAGTGCCACAGAGTACCCTGTGACTTCCTTCACTTTTGCTGGTAGATTTACATGTTACAAATATTGGCGAACTCACTTCATTTAACGCACACAAGTTCTTGATGACATAACAAACATATTTCGTTCGTAAAGAGGTTATGTCACATTGCTCTTCACAACAAGGATCCAATTGAACTGATGAAGTTCCATTACTTATCTTCTGTGATAACAAAACATTATTCCGCAACCCCTCTGACAAACCTACACGGATTGTCCGAGGTCTATCTAAAAACAAATAAATCCGACCTTTCTCGACTTTCACTTTGTTCACTGACAAATTCCACTTTTTCGATTCCTCAGCGATATCTGTACACTCTTTACCGATCACTTGTAATATTGTAGCGTTTTCTTTATCAACAACTTGATCACAAATAGCAAATTCGTGCCAAGATTTCACCGAATTTGGAAAACTGAAGTCACCGTGCGTTTGTAAGTTCTCATTGTGTTTCTTCACTAAAAGGCTTCTTACATCTTTAGCTTGTCCAGTTAAAAACAAAAATAAGCTTTCCGTGAAACGAGCTAGCGCAGTTTCTATCATGTTGTTATACTTTATTTTGAGAAAAATTCATCACTAAAAATGAAAACATGTGTGACATTCGTTACTGAAATTATGACATTGACATGACACTGACACGGGACACCTGACTTATAGACAAAATAGTGCCATTTTTACAATACACAATAGTCGCATTAAAACATCTAGCAGCTTGATCTCTGCGACAGCTGTCAGAATCAAAACTGTAACAATAGCGCTTGACAGGCTGACAATAACGTAAACGTCAGTTTTATATATATGTCGCAGAGACCAAGCTATTTTTTATGAAGTATAGTTTTGAAATACTACCAGTCCAGGGCAAAAAAAAAAAATTACTTCAGTTCTTACTCTCAGTACTTAATTACTGTTTAAAAAATTAAGTCACCCTAAAGCCCGTGCTACACGGTTTAAACCCAAGCCAAAAACAAGGTCACCTTGGTTTTTGGCTTGGTTTATGTTAATCCGGCCCGCCGACCGCGACGTTCCTTCTAAATGAATAGTATATGGCCCGCGAGTACTTAGTAGAATAATAGACGCATAGGTAAAGGAGCCAGCTAGACTAGCCGCGTAGTTCATGATTGTGTTGCGGGTCTAGGGGAGCGGGGCGCAAAAACTCAATCATTAACCGACTTACTGATGAACACCTTTTCGCGGAGTCACATAAAGACTCAACTGTTTTTTTTTAAATATATATTCTATTACTTTAAAAAGTACCTATATTAAATATACTAGCTTTTTTTTTTTTTTTTTTTATTTGTTATAGGCTCGCGCTTGACCACTATCCCACCTGATGGTAAGCGATGATGTGGTCGATGGTGGAGCACGCTTGCCTAGAAGTAACCTATTCACTCTTGACTTAAAGACCCCTAGATTGTAGCTATCGGGAAACACAGACGCTGGCAGGGAATTCCACTCCTTAGCTTCTGCCAGCGGCTTCGCCCTCGTGAAAAGTGTTTTCTTATCCCAAGGGAACATTATACCGGGATGAAAATATGCCTAAGTGCTATTCCAAACTATAATCTATCTCTGTTGCAAATTTTATCCTGATCCGTTCAGCCATTTTAGCTTGATTGAGCAACAAAGAGACACTCATCGATCCAAACTTTCGCATTTATAATATTAGTAAGAAAATGTAGTGCTTAAAGTTTATTAGTATATTCTATTTAATGTTTTGATAGGCAAGGCACCATGACGTCGTTGTAATGAACGTACGGTATGAGTATAAATACTTCCACTCTGCACAGCGTTCTAAACATACTGAGGTTTGGAGCTTGTGTAGCCGGCATCGCCCCACCCGCTTTAAACCAAATTGACCTTGGTTTAAACCGTGTAGCACAGGCTTGAACTTCATACTGAATTCAATTTTTAGTCAAAAAGCTGCCATAGTAAAAAAACCTTAAAAAGACTGTTATCTTGCTTATAATAAGCTGACGTTGCCGTGACGTTGACAGTTCGTCCCGATCGCCACTGTCAAATTGACAATCAGTCGTGGTAGCGTAGCATATTTTTTTTAATCACGAAGTTTTATTTTAAATAATACAAGGTGCTCACAATTATCCGCATTTATAACTAAGAGTATGTGTTAAAATAAAAATGACTTTAAAATATAATTACTTCATTCTTCTCTGTGTAACATGGCAGATCGCAGTGGTCTCATCAGCAGATCACCTACTCGAAGGTATTTACTGTGGAAAGGAGAACTGTTACGAAGTTCTAGGAGTCACCAGAGAAGCAACAAAGAATGAGATTGGTAGAAGCTACAGACAACTGGCTAAAAGGTTTCACCCTGATTTACACAGGACACCGGAAACTAAAAAAGAAGCAGAAGAAAAATTTAAGGAAATTGCTACAGCGTACGAAATCTTACGAGATGATGAAGAGAGATCCGACTATGACTACATGTTGGACAACCCTCAGGAGTACTACGCTCACTACTACAGGTATTACCGCCGCCGTATGGCGCCGAAAGTCGACGTGCGGATCGTGATCGCTGTTACAATCTCAATTGTATCGATAATCCAGTACTATAGCGCGTGGTCGAAATACGACACCGCTATTAAATACTTCATGACAGTGCCAAAGTATAGAAATAAAGCTCTAGAACTAGCCAAAACTGAAATGAAAGAGGTTCAATCTAAAAATAGAGGAATGAAGAAATCTAAAGCAGAACAGAAAGTGGAGCAGGACCGGTTGATAAGAAAGGTCATTGAAGAGAACATGGACATCAAAGGTGCCTATGCTAAACCAGAAATAGTTGACATCCTGTGGGTGCAACTGATCATCTTACCATACACTATTGCATATTATATTTATTGGTATCTAAGGTGGTTCTGGAATTTCACCATAATGAAGCGACCATATGGTGAAGAGGAAAAGCTATATTTAATTAGAAAGTACATGAAACTTGGACAGCATCAGTTCAATGCAATAGAAGACTCAGAGAGGCAAGAGTTCTTAGATGAAGAACTTTGGGTCAAAGAGAACTTCAAAGTTTGGAAAGAATTAAAAGATGAGGAAGCAAAGAAAGCTTTAGCAGAGAATAATAAATATAAGCAGTATAGAAGGTATATAAAACAGCATGGAGTTGGTAGGATGATGTTTGACGACTCATAGTGGTTTGTGATATTGGGGTTTAATTTATTTATAATTATAGGATCAGAGATCACATGGCATTTTATTAACTATTTAGTTTCAGTTTTACTTAAAATTTCGTATTCTTTTTAAATTAAAGCACCAAAAATTATACACAAAAAATAAAACAATTTTTTTTACACAATTTGTTACTTTATTTCTTTAATCTCTATTTGTCTCAACATGTACTAAGATGATTTCAATACAATTAATCATACAACACATTCATAATTTACAATCATCACCAATGGCAATTTGTTAAGGCATACTAACACACCGGGTGCACATACAGATACAAGGCAAGTATGTGAACAAGCACACTTATCCTCAAACGACCACAACAAAGTGGTTTGTCCACACGTAAACAATTTAAAAATGTGCTCCTCATTTATCAAGACAAATTAAAATCGTTATACAAACAAAATGAGATCCTTAATTACAAAATATAACGCAGTGACCGCAAAACAAGCAATCAAATTGCATTGGCAGTGCTTCTGACTCTTAAATATACTTTTAACCATAATTCCAATAGCCAAAAATGAAAAATTTGGAATGTTTTATACATCACTATACACAATCATTCACCTGCCACATTTACAACTTGTCATACACATTTACAAGAATAGGGCACCTTTATAAAGGTTGTGTCTGAGAGCGATCATCCGCTATCTAGTCAATATTGTTTTTAATCATTTCAATTCAATATTATCATTTGCATCTTTCAATAATTCCATAGCATATTTTTCAAAGGAAGACATCACAAAAATAAGAACAAATTTCAACGTTTAACTACTTCGTCATTGAAACCACGAATTAAAATGTTACTTAACTAAAAATAAAATAAATTGCACAGTTGAACGACGCTATCGGAAATAAGTGAAAGTGACGAACAATTCGATTCGTTGCGACAGCATTGTGACGAACGATCACCTCTCGCAAGTCGACATTATGCAAACGGGAAAAATCCATTGTTAAAAACTTTATTTCGATGTTGTGCTTTAACTTCTACAAAAAAGAGTAAAATAGAATGGTTTAGTGCCAGTTGAGTATGGCAATTTGAGTAATTTGTTTACACAGCTGAGCCAACTCAACTTAGCTATTGCAAATTAAACAATAACATAATTTGAATTAAACATATTTCTTCTGACGCATGAATTTATGGTTACTTGCGAGACTCAGCCAACCTTTTATCCTTTACAAACTGTACTTATTGCTTCGAGAAATAAACAACTAATTTATGTTTTCAGACATCTTAAATTAGTGTGCATTGTTCAGTAACCACCAACAGTTTTTACAATAACTTTATTTTATAGTCAGCTCAATATATTAGTATTTCAGTTAACGTGGTCATGCCCTATTTCATGATTAAGACATACTTTACGCGCAAAACTGGTAAACGCTATACAGGTTTACAATATTTTCGACCTTATTTTTTGTAAAATAAGATTGAAAATGACATTATTAAGTTTAGTCAGTTTTGCAATTCTATGGTAACATTATATTGCATTTATTTTAAGGCCTGCTTGTTTAGTAATTTGTGACTTACAAAGTTCAATTTTTATTATGAAAGCCACTGAAATGGCTGCAGTTAAAAACTGTAGATTTTAAATAATCAAATTATTTTAAAATAATTTTGCAGCGCTTTCAGCAGCTTTAAACTCTTTATTGTCCACTCTACAAGTTTCTTTACAACAAATGATTATCAGGTACGTTATTATGTGGCGTTTTCATCAAAAGATAACTTGTGGAGTTCGACAGGGATGGAAGATATTATTACAGGAATCGTTTCTGTATCATTCCCTTGAAAACATCACAGTTTTATATTACAGACATTATTAAATATTAAGAAGTGTAGAGCTTCGCATTGCCAGATACAATATGTTAACACAAACAAAAAATAAATATTTTGGCAAGCCTGCTAAATTCGGCTTGCAATCTCATAAGGTTATATATTTACTTCAAAGAAACATATAGCTACACGAAAGTGAATTACATAAAAACATAATACAACAATAATTATGCATATGTTTGCACACTGCAACGCGATAACGGTGACCTGCACTCATTATCACCTGACGAAGATAAACTCTTACGTAAATACCTAAATAGAGAATTTATAAAATAAAATTCAACTACAGGGACCGTAATGTAACGTGTCAACGCCATTATGATCCGCTGTGCAAAAGAGACAGTGTTCTTCGCTCTGTATAGTTCCGTCTCTCTACTTGAACCACGATAGTTTTGAGACGTTAGAGTAAGGCCCCAGAAAACATCATAAATACAGCGTAGGACATAGATAGCCTATAGATATGTTTAAGCTTCGAAACTACGTTAATAAAACTGTGAAATTTAAAAGGCATGTAAGTATTAAAATTCTCTCCCACATCATGGCCACTACGAATCGAGTAGAATACATATTTTGTACACACTTTTTCAATCTTTATACAATAATATCATCCTATAATGTATTTACACAAAACATTTATATTTAAATATAACCTCTCGTTTTATTACATTATTGGGGACAATACGACGCCATATCGATTCAATATTTAGTTATATATCTATCTACATAAATAGTATACACAAAATAATGATTCTAGTCTTTTTCAATGTGCTATTTCGTTTCAAATCATTTGTAAGGTATACTTTATTAAATCATTGTTTACATGCCAGCTGACCATCGTTTTAGACTTACGGCCGATTTCAGAAATGAAACTAATCGCGATTAGTTCTCTCAAGAACTCATTTTATGCAAATACAGCGTTCTGATTGGTAGTTTCTCAGCGGTCTCAGCCAATCAGAACGCTGAATTGGCATAAACTGATTTTAGTTGAACTAATCGCGATTAGTTTCATTGGTGAAATCGACCCTTAGTCGTTATAGTTCAATATAGATTCAAAGTAACGATGATTCTCTGAAATGTAAAAAGTTAAATAGTTCCCAGTCGATTCAATAGTTGACTTAGTCGATTATTCGTTGAAATTATTATGCTTAAATTATTATGTAGAGGAAAAGATTTTATTAAACCACAAAACAGTATGCTATTTAGTCGATTAAGACATGAATTTAGTCGATTTTCCAAGTAATTTATGGCTTTATAAAATCTTTAATCGATTGGCTAGGCAAAATTCTATATCCCTTATCACTTAAATCGAATTATTGACCTATAATTCGTTAGTGAAAGTTTTGTACATAATCGACTATTGAATCGAAGTATTCATTTATTTACCTACAACATCGACTCACGCAACTTACAATCTTACAGCAAGCCACAATAGCACTTCACACGACTTACTTCCTGTAATAAGATCTACTTACGATATGAACGTTCGACTTTGTAACCTACGGTTTTCGACATAGAGTTCGTTATTGAGGTAGCCGGGTCGGCCGGCTTAGTCAGGGTCAACCTTATGTTGTGCGCGATAAGGTTGTGTTTGCACTAGCGGCGCGCTCGCTTGGTGCGCGGGCGCACCGCTACGTGCAAGGCGCGGCCTCACACGGGTGTCTCATGGTCGGCTTCCTCTATTCGGCCCAGTCGCCACGCGTTTGGGTCTGTCGCTGGTGAATGTGAAAAATTATGCGTAAATATTTTGCAAATTGAGGGTAGTTTACACATTACGTCTAACACATTCTCTAAACCATAGTCCACTTGGTTTGAGAAGAGCGGCGTACTATAATGTGTCAACAGCATTATGATTTCGTTTTAAAAAAGAGATAGCGCTATTCGTTCTAAATAGCTTCGTCTCTCTCTCCCAGTAGAACCATGACAGTTAAAAAACGTTAAGAGTTAGGCCCCTGTAACAAAATGCGAAAATCGTAGTGTATAAACGAGGTTTCAGTGTTGTGCGTGCAAAATACAAATGTCCAAAACTCGCCCAACAAATATTTTTGAATGTGACATTGGTATTTTGTGCATAAATCCATAGAGCTTTAGTGAAATCATCAGAGTCTCTCACCTCACAAATCTAGCAAACATACACACAAGCTTTAACTCCACGTTTCGTGTTGTGCGCGTGTCGATGACGTTAGAGACGTTACACAGAACATAAACACTGAATGTTGCCAGTTGAAAAACATAACAAAAACAGGTTGGAGTCTGAAATTTACTTTTAACAGAAAATTATTCATATTATTAATTTATAGAGGAAAATAAACCATATGTATTATTCTGATATGGGCAACCAGATCCAAGTCCAGTGTTGCCAGTTTCCTTTGAATGTCAAAGTGTCAGCAGATTTGTGTTTGACAGAAATGAGCTTTATTGTTAGTAGATAAAGTACATTTCAGACAGTATTGAATGGATAATATGTAGTAAATTGGTAGGTAATTATGTATAACAGACAAAAGCGCAACTTTTCGCAAGCAATGCGTGTTGTGTGGATGTAAACTAGGAAATGTGACATTTTAATATTTTGTTGTAGATTTAAGCCAAGAATTTCCTAAAAATCTTTAAAATTTTGATATTTTCCTTCAATTCTTTATTATTTCTTACATATTTTAGTGAATAAATTAAGTGTTATAAAGTATTGCTTAAATCTACAGTAAAAAGCTACAGCCAACAAGGCATATTTTAGTTGTCAAACAAATCAATTCAATGTTTTGTAAATGTGAGTTAGGAGTGAGGCAACAAATCGATGAAATTAATTTTTAAAGGCAATGAAAATGTTTTATGTGGCTTTCAAATACACTTTTAAAATCTACAAAAAAGCGGTAATAACTTTTCGAATATTTAAAAGATATTTGGTTCCCAAAAGACCAATTTTATTGATTTTTTTTTATTGACAAAATACCATTCCTGTTGTTTTTTTTTTATTGACAAATGGCCAATTTTATGGGTGCCCAAATCCCAATATTATTGTTTCTTTTATGTACCCAAAGACCACACAAAACATCAAAACACATACTCTGGGTGAAATGAGTGTGGAACAAATAACATAAAACAAAAATATATTACCTTCGATTGTCGTTCTTCCAAACATGCTTTGGGAGTTCGGACACGGGATGGGACTACAGGAGTGTTATCGCTTAAACGACTAAATCTTACTTACGAACACTAATATACTTAGCGGGTAAAGGTAACAACTATTGTTAAAGCATACTGTTATGAGGCTGGGATTTAGAAACACATTAAATTTTTTGTAATTTTATAGCTGCATAAACACTGGCCGTTCATCTGCTAAATATTTAGCTAAAAGTGAAAATTGGTTGAACATTTTTTTGGCATTTTTAAGAATGTTTCGGAATGATTTCAAACAAATCTTAGATGCCAAATTTATTACTGGGGCGTTATTTGCACGTATTATATGGGCACGAGTTAAAATGCCAATTAATTTCAATTTCTCCATGACTTAGTTTCTGCTGATTTTTACCCGAGTGTCCCAAAAGGTAATGTTTTGAGAAATCTTCATTGCTTATTGTTTATTATGGTTGAACTAAAGAGTTCTTGAACTTGCAGCGATTTACTCGAAAAGAAATGTGTTCATTCATCCCCACCTGTCAAATTAAATCACATGCACCAATAATATCATAATTATTATTATACTATTAAGAGAGACAATACAAGCGAAATATAAGACTAGTTACACACTTAATACTCAAGTACAGGGCTACACATGCGAATATTATTACTTATAATACTATAAAGCTAGCATTTCACTTGCTTTATTAGTCCAAATATTCACATTATTTAGCCGAACCAAAATATACCCTATGAGAATTTAGGTAAGGTTTATTTTGTACCAGTAGAATAACTTGAACATTTCTATAATCAAGAAATGTCATTATGAGTAAATATGGGCAGACAGCTCCGACTGAATTTCCTTAGTAAATAAATATAAATTATATTTAAAATATAGTAAATATAAATAATTAATTAATTAAAAAATTAATATTTAAAAATATAGTAAAGTCATAATTCGAGGTTTGGCTCTTGCCTATTTCCTCCTCCAATATTGGACCAATTTAAAAGATATTCCATAAACTGAAACATATATATTATGCCTCTATGTTTTTATTTTTTCATTTATAGTTGTCCAATTTGTACAATAGGCCACTTTTGACAGCGCAATTTTGAGCATTTTTAGAGGGGTTCTAGTGCGTGTAAGGATAATGTATCATCAAAAATAAAACACAAGGGACATCGTATATAATATCTTTCTTTTTCAGTTTTTGGAATATCTTTTGAAAGGTCCAATATTGGTGGAGGAAATAGGCGAGTGCCAAACCTCGAATTACGACTTTTTATTTAAGATATTCAGCCGAATGTCTGCGACCGCATTTCCTCTTAAATATGTACTTTATCAAGCACGTTAATGTTTAAAGTAATAAGCGAAAATGAAATGTCATGATTGCAAGTTTTTTTATAAAACTAACATAATATAGTTTTTGATATGTATTTAAAACGCAGTGTATGTAGCAAAACATCTTTTATCTACACTTATTATTGTATAAACACGTAGGTACTTTATATTCTTGGATAGGTAAAATTAAAAAAAAAACCATTACAGTGCAACATTTTCCTTCGATTTTCGAACATCTGCATCATAAAATTACTTTTTAATTTTTATAGCACACTTTTACTTTTCAATTTATTGGCGCGTATGGGCTCATTGACTTAATGTAGAAAAGTAGTGTCATAGTCTATGGATGCGTGCGCTGCGCAGTTATGCGGAATGAGAATCGAAATTGCCCGCCATACCACATATTTTTTTCCGTTGTCAATTTTGTTTTATTTCAACTGTTTGAGTGAAGATAAAAAAGTGTATTCAACGGCAAAAAATTTGGTATTCAGACCCATGCTCGTGTTTTAATAACCCCTATTATATGACCATTGCACAAACTACTATTATAAATATATATATACTTATACTTTATAGAACTTTAAATTTATTCCATGCCAGATTAAGCATCATATAAAAAGAGAAAAGTGGGTAAAAAGAGAACAGTGATATGTGGAAAATATGTGAAGTACAAGACAGAATAATTTAATGTAATAAAAAATGACAGATCAAATATCTAAACAACACCATTTCAGTGTGAAAGTGAGCTGAAGTTTAAAGAATGGACCATGTTGTTCGATGAATAAATTTAATTTATTTAGGGCCAATTTTTCAATAATCTGATAACTTAAAACTGAGGCATAAAAATGGCCGCTTGACATATTTTCTATAAAAAAAGCTGTTAAACCGCCATTTTCATTCCTCAGTTAAAAGTTATCAGACTATATATAGGTATTATTTATTTAGACTGCATGCACAAAAGGTACAAAGGCGGACTTCAACCATGGGCGGTGACGAGATAACATGGCAGGTGCACCCTTTAAACGAGCATTTCTTGCATATATGAATATATATATTCTGAATCTCCGAAACGGCTCCAACGATTTTCATGATATTTAGTATTCAGGCGGTTTCGGGGGCGACAAATCGATCTAGCTAGGTTTAATTTTTAGAAAACGTCTTTTTCTCTATTTCCACCCGACCAGAGCTCGGTCACCCAGGTACTTTTATTTATATGACATTCTGACTTGTATTTCCATAATTCTGGTCTTTGGGAGTTACTTCAAAAAGATCCGGGTCTTGGCAAACGCTTAATCTGGCATAGATAACTACAAGTACTTATATATTTTAGAAATGGAAATGAATACCCTACTGATTGTAAATAAGCTCTTTAGCCACCACAAAACACCAAAAAAAAAAAATACATACATGTTATATGTGTTTGTAGAGATATGTATGGAGATATGGTAAGATTACAATACTGTTTTAATTTTGTTACAGTGAGAAGTAATGATGAAACTACAAATTGTTTTGTGTATATTCTTAAGAAATTCTGAATGCTTTTGTAAAATTATTTTTTGTTAATATAGGTAGAAAACTCTGGGTGTAAATATAAGGCTTTATACAGACGTGAGATTGTCCGCACGCAATTGCATTTTTGGGAATTTTTTGTTTGGACCAGCCTTATTAGCAAAAATATTACTTTTGGAATGACTTGGTTTGATTTTTTTTCATAAATTAATTCTCAACTGTTCAGTTTGTATTGCATGAATGTGGTATTTATATGGATAATGGAAGAGGGGAATAAGGGAAAGGATTTTTTACACTTCACGATATAATTCTGATTATTTGAAAGATGTATTATAAAACTTTGCTTAGCTATAGCTAAATCAGAGTTATTTTGGATAACCAACTCATCAACTCATTTTTGGTTGACATAAGTTTTGTTTGACTGCTGATTTACCGGTTACACTTGATCAAGTATTCTGAAAACCAGCGCAAAACCTTGATTTGTTTGAAATGTTTTCTCTTTTTACAAATTTTTTTACAAAATAAGCTGCAAAAATGCTTTGCAACACACATGTTCCAAATCCCAATGCAAGAAAATTCTAGGAGAGTATTTGATAACGAAAAATTTGAACACAGTTTATGCTAAAGCGAACAATCGTGAAGTGTAGTGCGGGAGAGGTGGGGACATAAGCACAGTCTTGTCTCGATGTCTCGCTGTCAGCACGAGTGCGCGTGCGCGTGCGCGTGCGGCGCGTGCGGCGCGCGCAGCAGCGGCGCGTGCTCGCCTACGCCACGCCGCAGATACGCCACGCACACGCCACACGTCATCGACACGGCACAACCACAACACCAGACGGACGCGTTACGTATAGTCCCTTTTACAGTCTACTACACGCGAGGCAGTTTCGTGAAGGTACTATACAATATCTGAGAATCATTATTTTGAAACAATTTAGTGGCAATTTTTCAATAGTCTTGATCTGTTTTTTTAGGAATAAAATGGCGATTTTTCATATATTATATCCAAAAAAAATTGTAAATGTAAAAGTTTATATAATGGTGTTTCAACAATCATGCTAAAACGGATGAACCGATTTGGATAAAATTTTACATAAGATAGTTTATAACCTGGAATAGCATTAAAGATACTTTTTATTCCAATAAACTCGATATAATGATCCCTTGGAATAATAAAACGCTAGGGAAACCGCGGGCAGAAGCTAGAAGAAAATTGGCAAATAGCCACATTTATTCATCAGGTAAAAGTTATCTGACCATTGAAAAATCTGTCACTGGACTACTACTAATAATGTACAAAATAATTTGCTGTCAATTCCAATGTCAAAAATCCCTAAGAGATGGCAGGACCCTCAGGAAACTGCCTCGCGTAATAATCGATATTTGATACTAAGATATACGTGCAGAATTTTCAAAAGTATGGTCTGTGATGATATAGAGTAAGAACTAGCAATAAAATAAACTATAAAGGGACTTAACGTACGCCTATTAATTAGCTAACATCAATTAAATACCTAAGTATGTCTGCATTCAAGAGGCAATCAAAAAAAACATTTACAGGCAAAGCGCCTCAAAAACAAATTACAATCAACAATGCCAAAGAAAAATCAGCTTTAAAAACATCCAAAGCGTACACAAAAGCAGACATACCAAAGTAATGTAAGTAACATTAAATTTAAATACACAAACGATCAATTGGAGCTTCAGAAAGAAAATAATCATTACACACCATCGCTTGGACAAAGGAAATCGGTTGATACTGCTATTGAAATATAATGAACTAAGTTTTAAAAGTGTTATGGCTGTTATTATGTACGAGTAAAGATATAATACACTATTTGACCTTACTTTTTACATTACTGTCAAACTATTGCATAAAACTTTTTTCACATGTATTTTTGTTTGACCCACATTTTAGAAAAACCTTTAGAATTAGGTAGGTCAATATGCCAAGTATTCAAAAGGCATTTAGAATCGGAATAGGAATTTAGTGCTTTAGAAATGCTTATTATAAAACCTTGATGTAAGGTTTCTTTAATTTGTATTCATACGACTTTTCATAGTTGCTTCACGTAAAATATTTGCTTACGGCGGCTTACGATTAGTATATAAGCCGCCTCCAACACTGTTAGGCAAAGGTTTATGCCAGCCAGGCACAAACAAGAGGCTCCAGTTTAGTGAGCCTGGCTGAAGGCTCTAGTTTAGTAAGCCTGGCTGAAGGCTATAGTTTAGTGAGCCTAGCTGAAGGCTCTAGTTTAATGTGCCTGGCTAGAGGCTCTAGTTTAGTCTCTACAGGATCGCCCAGTTAAGCAGTAGCCAATCACTTTGACTGAAATGCGAGAGGTCTATCAAAAAAGAAAAAGTATGGTCGATTGATTTTTGATTGGTGTCATAAAATGTCGCTACAATTTAATACAACTTTTCTTATTCATATCGTTCCTTATAAACAGACAAATATTTAATTTTGTTTTTTTAAAACGATAGTGTGTAAAGACTCCGAATATTTTAAAAATGATAATTCTACCTCTGACAATAATATCTTACACTAGCTAGGACCATGATCATGCATAATGTATGAAACTCTCGAGCATTTGTTTTGGTTACAATATGATAATTCGAAGTGAATAAAATTGTAAATTAATTCTTTACTAGATCAGTTTTTTGTTTAACATATTTTTTGTTGTGGGTGCTAATTATTGTCTCAAAACATCATTCAATTTTAAAATACGTGTTTTTTATCCAGCTGTTACATGAATGTATTGCCTACATTGTTTCTGGATCACAAAAAAAACTCTTAATTGAACATTTTTTTACATGAGCTTGATTAAAAGCCAAGTTTTCAAATTCATGACTAATGTGATCTATAAATGTTTGTTCAAGTATTTTGTTCGGACCAAATATAGATAAATATCAAATGTGACAAGTAATTTCACTTTTATTTTCAGCCAAAGCCGTACAAAAATCATTACCAACTTTCTAACTCAAATTCATGTCTGCATTATTCTGTAGATATTTCTACAAGTATTTATTTTTAGATCTTATACTGATCAATATCCCGTGTTAAAATTTCTTCGTCCGTCTTTTCTCCCACCCAGAAACTACATACGCTCACCAAAACAAATGCTCCTGCCCCCCTCAACATCCAGCAGGCCACATGACATACCTTGCAGCTGGCGGTTCAGCAGCGCAGTGATGCCGGGCCCGTCGCCCGCCTTCTTCACCACCAGCATCGGTTTGTCCTCGCCTTCCTCGTAACTATTCGGCAGGTGGCCGTTGGAAACTGCCATAGTTTCGCTCACCTGAAGATAGATGGCGTTAAGGGGTTAGTAAGCCGCATAAATAATATAACGATAACGGTGAGCAACTAAATGTTTTATATTTTAAACGTTTTTTAAAGAAATATGAAAAAAATATATACAAAACTAAAATTAGGATATAAACTCTTTGTTTTTAGAACTAAAATTATCGCAAATTAATGTGGCAAATAGTCAAGCGCAATAAATTCAACCAATCACAGCAATTCAAACTCGCTTAACAATTTGTCACATTTATTTGGCGATGATATTTTCGATAGTGAAATTGGTTATATATAGATAAAGTATTTGATTATAGAAAATGAGGTTGGCTCCTGAGTTAGCATATTAATTTCAATATACTTTATTAAGTGACCAAAACTTAGATTAATCAATTCACTTGGCCTATCGAATTCTATTGCAGGAAATAGGCCAGTCTTAGTAAAATTTTGTAATTCTATTAAAGTTTACAACAGGAAATTGGCCATTCTAAATGTTGAAATATTTATTTATGGTCAACGCTAAATTATTTATTTTATATTGAAGTATATTTAATTAGTGGTTCTTTGATATTATAATAGCATTTTACCGCCGAAATTATTTCCTTGATCTTGATTTCTTGAAAATAGCTCTAATAATATTTTCCGGCTTTAATGTAACTTCCGTTTATCAAAAGAGCTTGCGCCTTTTTAAGTATTTTATATTAGCCAGTGGAAAACCAGACATTGCGATTCGTGTTTTTCAAATATTTATTTGTTATGTTATTGATTTACTGTTACAAAAGTACCGTTAACAAAATTTATAGATTCATAAGTAAATACTTTATAATTATATTGATAGTTATTATTAACAAGTTAATTAACCAAACTGGTTTATAAATATCTGAACAGCGATTTATTAACCATACAGTATTATACTAAAGTAAATAAACACAATTTCTTTTAAAAAACCTAAGCCAGAGAAAGCCTTACAAAATTGACTCGAAGTTGGACATGTTTCTAAATCCGAACACGTCTGGAAGGAAAACCTACAAATCGTTTAGAAACTTGAAAAAAAGAACTTTTATTTATTTGATCAAAAGCTTAATGCCCGGTACCTATAAAAGGTCCCAAGAGAAATCGAAATAAATACGAAACGATACCCGATCACATGTTTAGAACCATTGTCGTGGAGAATGGACTGAACAATACCCTAAGTAAATTGACCACTCTGTAGAACGAGACAAAGCTACTGTGTGATCTTTACCCGTCTCTTTTCTATAGGTTGTAGTTCACCAGGGTGGTTTTCGTGAGGTAGAAATCCCTCACTGCCTGGTTTTTTTACCAAGATTCCAGACGCGTTTTGAAGGTGTCACCAATTTAACAAAATAAAAAGGTTGTAGTTACGAAGGTGACACAGCAAGCCTGTGATATAGTCCAAACAGAGTTCAAAAGACTACCACACGATCGCTTTATCGCCCACATACATTATTGCCAAAAACCATCAATCACAGCCGAACGAAATTCCTAATCTATAGCTTAAAAAATCCTCTGTTCGATAACATAAAACACGCAATGAATAATGATGAATTTAAAAAATTAAATGGATTAAGATAGATTGGGAATTTGTGTATTATGCAATTGTATATGTGCGTATTACGCTATGCCGACTAGGGATAGCTCAATCCATTCTTTATGTTTATAACATAATGCACCTATTTCCAAATATAGGTCAATAGTACTTTCAGCGTTCACGGATTTCAGCCTAGTTATATGAATAAATAATTTTAGCATAGTGGTGTGTTGTGAATTACTAATAATACAGTAGCCGTATTATTTACGAGGAGCACCAGGCATAAAGTCCGGTTTTATGTCTCAGGTAATTTGGTTTAGTGGCTATTTGATTCTGTAAATTGATACTAGTCTTCATAAAAAGTCAATAAAATATCTATTTCAAGTTATATTTAAGATAGCTAGAAAAAACCCCCATGTAATCAAAAAGAATCAAAAAGTTTATACGGGCCGACTCGAGAACCTCCTTTGTTTTTTCTTCGGTCAAACAAAACATTGTGGAAATACCAGATTAGAAGGACCAAATACGAATAAATTATGTAGTACCTGCTTGTCTTTACAATCAATATATTGTGTATTAGACGTGTTTGCAAATACATAATCGTCGTGATGGCCCAGTGGCTTAGACCTCGCCTCTCGTGCTTGAGGTGTGGGTTCGATTCCGGGCAAATACCAATGTGACTTTTTCAAATTCATATGTACTTTCCAAGTTTATCTTGGACATTGCTGACAATGGTGAAGGAAAACATCGTCAGGAAACCTAGACTTATAGTGATTTTATAAGATTGTGCTCTATTGGTGTAATTGCTGCAAGGCGTTCCAGTGCCAGGATAAACTAATAAATAAATAACAAGCAAAAATTAAAAATTTCCAAAATCCCGACAATTTTGTTTATTATTTCATTTTTTTAAACTACATAATTTATCTAGTTGCAGACACGCTTCGATCAACATCTATCGAACACGTAATTAAGACACGATATCTTGCGAAAATACCCCGAAACAAACAAGAAAACGCCCATTACTTTTTAACGGCTGAACCGATTTTTATCAAACAGCTGAGCACACTCCCGATAATGTCACCTTTCAAAAAAGTAATCAAAACCGGTTCATCCGTTAAGTAACTTGATGCCACAGACGGATAAACAAACACACAGGCACACACTTCAAACTTATAACACCCCTATTTTGTCCGTGCGGGGTTAAAAAACATCTATTTGTAAATAAGACCAGATTTGGGTATAGATCCTTTTGGAACATTTTCGACCACCTCGTAAATGACTGCAGAGTCGGTGTGGTACTGAAAACGAATTACTAATAATTTATTTTATTAATTGTGATAATGAAAATACATTTCGTGTTATTTTCTTTACACTTTCATATCCCGTGTGATTGATAAATAAACAAAGCTACTCCCTTACCTGCATAAGTTTATGGACCACGTCTCTCCCCAATATGTGGTCGAACACGGCCTGTAGGAAGGCATCCGACATGATGGACAGCTTCAGCTTGTCACGGTGCCACACCAGCACCCTGGATTCCTCCATCGCCATTATTGACACCTGGAATATTATGGTGAAGGTATTAAAACAACCGCCTCAAAATATTAAGCCTTAGGTCTACTAGTAAATGCCGTCGATGAAGCCTGGTGCTTAGCGTTAATTTTCGCAGTGTATTTACAGACAGTGTCTCAAAGACACGAAGTACAATTCAATAGTAACAAACTGGATCTATGACGTCAATAGGAGACTAAAGCTAAAGTAAATTTGCCGTTTATAAGGTTTCCTCTTTTGATAATACTGTCAGTGCTTTCAAGTCCTTCGTAATTTAGGTGTAGATGCTCATGTAAAAAAAAATCTAACTGTCTGAAGCATTTATTCTATCAAAAATATTCCGTCTGTCCTTCATAAATAGGGCACAAAGCGCAGAACTTCTAACAAATATCGATATTTCAAATCCCAAAAGACTGCAATATAACCTCTAACCTACAAACGACATTGCCAAAACCCATGATTCACCTTTACATAACTCCATACTCTTTACTGTAGTACTTACTATTACCGTTCATGTATGTCAATAGTAGGTACAGCAAATAATCATACACCGTATGTATAGCCCAGATTTGACGGTAGCGTGTCTGGTAGTAAGTGGATCCGAAAAGCTGTAACGTCGTGCTCGAAACAAGCACTTGAGCCGGAAAACGTACGGAACGTTTAAACTAGGCTGTGTTACGAACAAAACGGACTAAAATTGAATTTGCCACTCCTATTAAAAGTGAAGAGGTTTTGTAAGTATAGGGTTACCATTTAAAACAGATTTGTACCGTTGTTCGTCATTTCAGAAGTCAGAAAAAGAACTCCAGACCTCGACCAGAATTCTAATATCTTACTTGTATAATAATCAATTCTGACAAAAAACGGACTTATACAATCAAATGTTAAAATTTGTTTGTATTCAGAGACTAGACTATTCACTTTTCATTTTCAGGAAAAAAATCTGCTTATGGCTTAAAGTCCGGACAACCGACAAGATCTTACAAAATCTGAACGGGGTAACAAAAAGCCGAGCATATTCGGACGGCACCCTATGTAAGCACAAAATCTCGAGCTTGCTTCTAAAGTGATATTGCGTCGTTAAGCAATCAATCCTGCGATCTAGATTGCCGTATTTTATCTCTGCTCCTTAGAGAAATGTAATCTTGCTCTAATTGCGAACGACGTTAAGGAGTAAAAAGTTGGCGTATTTAAGTTACGAAGTTCATAAAAACCAAGACGTTGAAAAGTTACAGATAACCCTACATGTCTACCGCCCTGAGGCAAAGTTCTAGACGGGGCAAAGTATCTCTACAAGAAGCCAAATATTGATGTTCGCAAACTGTGTTTAACCCTTCAAACTTACAGGCATTACATTACATTTAAGACCTTGTCCACAAGGGGCGAAGTCGCCGCGAAACTTTTCGCGCAAATTCATACCCGCGTTAGCGAGGTACTGGACGGACACCAACACATCGCGTCCACAAGCATCGCGTGAATTCAAAATATGCGCGTGAATTCAAAATATGCGCGTAAATCGCGTGCACCTCGCCAGACTCTGAAAGAAAGGCCTTGTTGCGTCGCAATTTCAGCGTATACATGTTCCAAGGAAAACGGCCGGCTTCATTCAACACAATGTTTTCAAATGAAAAAATCGTTCGTCCCCTAACGTTCGCGCGTTGGTACGATGGTCGCGCGTAAAACGCGTAAGAATCGCGGCGAACTCGCCCTTTCTGGACAAGCTCTTACCCATAATCATAAATCATATAAGTGCTAGCATAACATTATATCACGCTCGTATTTCCCGAAGGGTTAGGCAGAGCACAAATAAAACACCCACATTTGGCCAGTTAAGTTTAAGTCCCCATGTAAAAGGTGGCGAGCCTGTTGCCATCAACCGGGTACGAGTCCAGATTCTGAGCTACTACTGAAAAATTACAGATGGAAAACACCCAATAACACATTAAAGTTTATTTGCGCCAGGCACGACACATACCACAATAAAAATAAGTTAATAAAATCAGAAAACCCGACTATTAAGCGAACTACAAAAATGTAAACAAGAAAATCATGCTGTACAGTCGGAGGATGTATCCTCCATTCGCGAGCTGGCTGACCAAAACTATAAATATCCTACGACTCTGCACAGCATGATTTTCTTCTTGTTTAGATTTTTTAGTTCCCTTAAGCAGTCGGGTTTTTTGATTCTATTAACATTTTTATTTATTAATTTTAGTTATAAATATTTTTTCAAATGACTTAAACATATAAGTGGTAAAATTTATTTTGTAATCACCTCTAAAAACCCTTCATTTTTGTACCCCACTTGATGGGTTTGGAAGAAAAAAAATATTGGGTTCCCCACACCATGGCGCCCAAAATACGCCAAGTTTTTTTTTTTAACGTAACTTTTCTAAGAACACTTGGGTAGTCAAGACCTATCTGTTTAGTGGTTTAAAAGATATGTCTAACAGTAGTAGTATACGTTCTAATACGGCTGCGGGTAACTTAACACCAAATCCCCGAGACCTAATAACTCTTTCTCCATTCATCAGCAGTTACGTTTCTCCTAAGCCCACGAGAGAAACCCACAAGTACATTAAACCATCAACTTCCTCATTCATACAAAAGTGAATAATTTACGAGGCTTCACTTTTACTCTGTGCGTCCAATAGAACAAAACACCCACGAATATTATGGTAATACCCGGCTGAATGAGAGTGAAACCATGACTGGAGCATACAATAACGCATAAACAGATGGTTGGGAAAACAATCAAGAGACGTCTAAAGAAGGTACAGTCCGTAAAACAAGTAAAATATAACAATTTAAATTTTATTGCATCGTAGTAGACACGCTTCGATCGACAAGCTATCGAACACATCATTATAACACGATATCTTGCGAAAATACCCCGGTTCAAAGAGGCAAATGCGCATAACTTTTGAACGGCTTAACCGATTTGCATCAAACATAGTAAGAACACTCTCGATAAAGTAAACTTTCAAACAACAAAAAAACTAAATCAAAATCGATTCATCCGTTTCGAAGCTATGATGCCACAGACATAATACACAAACATACAGGTACACTCGTCAAACTTGTTACAATCCTCTTTTTCCGTTGGGGGTTAATGATTGTAAAATTCGTTATGCGAATATTACCCTGTGGGTTTACGTTTTTATGTGAAACATGAATACGTCGCTGAGAATCGTCTTGAAATGGAATCCTAATGGTGATAGCAAACGATGCCGTGCGAGGCAAGAAAATGCGCCAGTACAAATAATTAATAGTTTCGGACTGAACTGCTTAGCGAAGGAGTAAAATGCCTTGAAAGCAGCTGGTTCGATTCGGATTCTACAGAAAGCCCAGAATACCCAAGAAGTTGAAACGCCAGTATACCACTAAATTAACACTCTTATGAGATAAAAGGCTTTATAAACCGACAATAAGGCTTTGGATGATATTACACAAAATCTCAAGGGACATAACTATGTACATCCATCCCCAAGGAGACAAGATAGGCTAATAAAGGCCTTCAGCCAATCGTAGACTGTGTTTTAACCTTCTGTACTTCTCATTTTGTTGGTGAAGAGGTCGCAAGAGACACCCACCTGTGCTTAGGTACGATTACGACACCAATGCGTACATTTTCATATCATGTAGCGTGTAGGTATATTTGACACCACCGGTATTGGAAATAGGACGCTTCCGCAGACCGTAAAGTATGTTATTTCCTCTGGATAAGAGAGTTAATGCAAAAAGTATTGTCGAGTTTTTGCGATAAAATGCGGGTGTTAGATATTTTTTCTGCAGAAAGCTGAAAGAGGGTTGTTTTACGAGAATGTTTCTGAAATGTAAACGAGCAATAATAAAGGTGTGTTTATATCTTATCTCAGCTCAGTTTCGTCTAGGTACAAAAATATTAAACCCTAAAAACGAAAGAAAAATTATACGCTGACCGACTTCGCGGATGTCGACCTATTAAATTGTCCTGGGCCATATTTAGACATAATGCCGTCATACTACAAAATGGGTCTTTCTTATTCATCAGCCAAATATAGCAGACGTTTACACGAACAATACATACTATCTGGATAGTACCAGGGCTGCAGTACATCACAGAGGTAAGAGATAAGGTAAACTTTTGGCAAGAACTTTATAAAATTTAGCACAGGAAATTTTTGAGGACAGTTTGAGCAGAGTTAGAGGTTTTTTAAAGCAGTTTACTTATTTAAAACTGCAGAATTTTAAATGTAGAATAAATTTGTGGCATAAAAAAAGAAAAACAAACTGTTATATGTGGTTAAAAGGCCTGTAAAAACCCGTTGCAACGTAAACGACGTTACTCGATTTACACTCTGATTATGCCCGTAGAGTATGGCTGTACGCACGGTCAGTTAACAGGCCATAAGATCAGTTTACACTTTAATTAGCAACTTTAACAGCCTTTACTCAAATCTCCGACGCGAATCGACAAAAACACGAGTAAATACATCGTAAACTGGTCCTGTTCACATTGTTACGGACAAATTGGTCTTTTGAGTCAATATAGGTACATATTTATTTTAAGTTTTACGGCTTGTTTTAACACCTATGTTAATTGACAATGCGGTCGATGACATACCAACCTTGCCTTAAAGAGACTTGTGAGATTATTTAATTCTTTAATGGTTTGCATTATCTATGTTTGTCGTGAGTCGACGTAAGGATGGTTAAACGCACCCTCCGAATGAAAGTGCTCTAACAAAAAAAATGCAATTTGTGGGTAATCAGTAAAAAGTCTTCAAAAAAGTTTTTTTATAGGCTCGCGCTTGACCATTAAGTAATAAATTATAGTGTTGACCGAGTAGTAAAATGACCGATGTATAAGCTGTCCCTTTCTTACACATAATTCGGGCTCTTTTTCACCACAGGGTTTTAGAGTAGGCTTTTTAAGGTCAGTTTATAGAAAAATCAGAAGTTACGAGAATTTTGAATTAGGTCACTTTCATTCTATTGGTGCAGATTAGAGTTTTCAGAATGGAGCATCATTGCATCGTCGATGATCCATGTCAGCTTTGTTTTACATAGGAGTTGAAAAATAAAGACTTGCCTGAAAGAACTCATCTGTTGACACCCCGAACCACTCCGGTGAGTCGAGGAAGTGATGAGGGAACACTATGTGCAGTGCTCGCTGATTCTGAGACACCACTAGTCTGAAACATTATACATTAACACATATTAAACAAGGAGGACCCGGTTAGGGCTGATGCGAGACGCACAGGACTGATCAGTGAGGCGACACTTGGGTGAGGCCTATGGACCAGCAGTGGACATCTTTCGGCTGAAATGATGGTGAAACATGGCATAATGTAATTCTTCTTCTTCTCAATCGTATGCTCCTGGCCGAGTGGCTGCGGTCATGGATCGTCTGATAGTCTGGTTGCGGCTTTTGCGGAACTTCTCCTCTCTTCCTGTTCATGGCACTGCGTGTACTTTCAGTGAGGGGCACTATAATTCTTGCCTACCTTCTTGGCCGCCCTGAAGTTGGCTACAATGGTTGCGCAGTAAGTAAATCTCGCACAAAAACAGCACACTTTCGTGCCTTACCGTGCATTACTGTACCTTTTCGTGCATCGGAAAGCAAACTTCAGGGCGGCCCATACATAATGGCGAACTATACGTAATGTAATAGAAGCCTCTAAATATTCATAGACAAATATAGCGCTTAAATTATAGCTTGGAGGCGGGTTCCATGACGTTTTATGATAGCCTAGCTAGATCTTCGCATCCATAAAATATTTTTACATCCGAAAGGACCACATCATTTTCAGACCTCTTTCCTAATCTAGTGACATGATCACACCAATTCTTAAATGGCGGATATCCAAAACATAATAAATAAGTAAAATTGTATGTTTGTTTGAAATGGGAAGTACTGATGCGATTTCGAAAATTCTTTCACTGATATAAAGCTACAGAGGAGGCCCGTGTCCCAGCAGTGGGGTAGACACGATGGGAGGCGCAGAAAAAAAATATTTTTAATAAAACTAAGATAAAAACGTTGTTCATAAACCACAGTAGTGCAGCCTTTACACAAACAGAGTCCTTAATTAAAAAGCACTGTTAAAGTTTGCTGTAGTACTAAACACAGTTTTGTGTTTGCAAGTATACCTTAACCGCAATAGGTAGGCAGTTCTCCACCCTTGGGTCTAATTGGTAAGGAGTGGGCTTGCATCCTCAATTACTTGTCATTAATCAATTGTTGTTGCTAGATTGTACAATGACAATTACAGACACAGTTTTAGCAAAGATTCGAAAGAAGAGGATTTGCGGCAATGACGATTAAAAGAATGGATGGAATAAGAAATGAGTAGGTGTACGTATAAAAGTGAAAAGTGGCACTGGTGACTGAAAACTTTTGTGGAAATGAGTAGGTGTATGTATAAGACGAAAGTGGCACTGGTGACTGAAAACTTATGTGGAAATGAGTAGGTGTATGTATAAGACGAAAGTGGCTCTGGTGACTGAAAACTTATGTGGAAATGAGTAGGTGTATGTATAAGACGAAAGTGGCACTGGTGACTGAAAACTTATGTGGAAATGAGTAGGTGTATGTATAAGACGAAAGTGGCACTGGTGACTGAAAACTTATGTGGAAATGAGTAGGTGTATGTATAAGACGAAAGTGGCACTGGTGACTGAAAACTTATGTGGAAATGAGTAGGTGTCCGTATAAGAGAAAAGTGGCACTGGTGACTGAAAGGTTAAGTGGAAATCGGTAATCTTGGTATGGTTATGACCATTGGCCATTGCATTTGATGCGGAGGAATGAAGAACATGTCGTGAGAAAAGTTTTGAGTATGCATTAACGATGTACGGGAGGCCTATGGGGCAGAAAAGTTCTGGAGTGGCGACCGTGAACCGGAAGACGTTGCGTTGGAAGACCTCCCACCAGGTGGACCGATGACCTGGTGGAGGTTGCGGGGATCCGCTGGATGCCGGACGCACGGGACTGGTCAATGTGGCGACGCTTGGGGGAGGCCTATGTCCAGCAGTGGACATCTTTCGGCTGATATGATGATGATGAATGTAAGGTAGAGGAAGACTAATGAAACATTAGCTAGATTGTAAAAACGATGAAATGTCTAAAAAAGAGGTGTTATTAAGATGACGACAAAAAAGAATGGAAGAAGAAAGAATAAGCGTGCCGACCCCAAATAAAAAAATAAAAAAGCAGGGAATGAAGAATTGATGACTAAACAGACACGTTATTACGTCTATGCGGAATAAGCTTCACAAAGTAATTGGCTTCCAGAATTGGTTCTAAGTTCAGAAGTGGGATGGCGATGGTCAACGAAAAGACCCAGGAAATACAACATTAAACAATTCCTGGCTACAGGGAAATATGAATAACTAACAGCAGAAACTTGGAACGAGTTTTAAACTTTAAATAATCGCGGTTTAATAACCAGAGCAGTACTAATTAAAACGTGCGGTATAACGTCTCTGCGGTCGCATGGTACACAATTCTGTGTGTTCGGGGTTCATTACCTGTGCGGAGCTCGCTTGCGGCTTATTGCGGAAATTTATATGAAATATACCAGCTAATCTTTACGTTTTAAATCTTTTGGCTATGTATATGAAGTAATGAAACTGCTTAGATAAAAATATGAAAGATCTAGTCCAAACTACTTGATTAAGGGACAAAGTTTCATAAATCCGAAGAAGCGCTTCTGAAAATCTCCCTTTTTAAAAGCTTTGAGATTGATTTTCAGACAATCTTCTTTCTTCATCGCAGACGCTTCGAGGAGGTTCAATCTAATCGAACAAATAACTTTGAGATTAAAGAGAAAACCGCTAAAAATATAATTCTTACAGAATGAATATCTAAACTTGATTTCAGAAGTAATTATCGAGTTGCGACGAGACAGCGGAGTCTTTAATGGGGATATTTCTGGAGGTTTCGTAATTTAAAACCAATATGGTCTTGTCAAAAGACGCCAGTCCAATAAAATTGCTTTCAGAACTAATCACGACGAATAACCAACTTGTTTCAGCCATAAACGCGATAAACAAATTGCTTTTCTACGAACCAGAATCTAATAAAAAGTATCTTTATTTTTTCAATAATAAATTGTTTCCACCGCCCTTTATGGACTTTTAGCTCGTGATATATATGACATTATGTCTTCTATACCCGAATAAAAGGTAAAGTTTAGGGCTGCCCAATCTAGATCGATTTCTCACTGCCAGCAAACGCTTATCAAAAAATACAATCGAGCCTCTTTTTTTTGGGTCAACTCCAGCAAGCCGATGCTTAGCGGTCTTAATATATAAATTTGCCAGTGGATTTTGTAAAACCAGTTTAAATATTCAAATAGATATTCGGCAAATCAAATGTAAAACTTTCGCTATTAATTGCGGAGTTTCGAAAACTTGATTTGGACAGGTTTATGCAAAAGTGATGATAATTGAGCAATATCAAAAGATATTGTGGTCGGCAACCCTGATTATATGCTTCCCGGAGCTCGGTGTCGCAAAGGTTGTCTCCCTAATAGAGTTTCGACAATAAAGCGCTCCCCGAAATGTTTGCTTGACACAAACCTTTAAAGGAACATTGCCACAATTTTTCTGGACATTTCAATAGTTATTTCAGCATTCGTTATCTCAAGAGTTTCTTTATTAAATTTAGTTAAAATCTTATGCCTGCTTCTGCTACAAATGGCAAACAAGTCATAGTTACAAAATAGACATAATAAACTGAGTAATCTTCGTCGTCATTAATCCCGCCACCCACATCAGGTCATCAAACTGTATGGGCGGATGAACTATTACAAAATTGGTTGTTAAACAAACACTTTGTAGTGGCTTCTAAAATCGTTCACATCCCATAATGGCTTCATAAACACGTAGACAACCGTTTCCGTGAAAGGTCGGTAAAAGTAAAAATAGGTCCGAGTCCGTCCGTACTAAAGTGTGTAAATACCGCAATGTGGAACTGGCTAAGTGCCTGGAAAGAGGGCCCGTTCAAAGTTGTTGAGGGTCGTATCGCATCGATAGTGTTCCGCAAGTCAGCTATGTTCTAGATTATTCAGAATCAGGCCGTGAAATTACGGGTCTTTATTTCTTTAGCCAAGCCCTCAGACGGCAATTTATCACATTACTAGGAGGTCTACGTTCAGAGCTACGGAATAAATCTTATCTAGTACTTATGCATTACCGTGCAATGGATTTAAATCAACTGATTTAGAAGCGACAGAGTTGTAATGGTTGTACCTTTAAGCATTTGCATCATTATTGCAATGACTTCTTCACATTATGAAGCGTATCTAAGCATAGTGCTGTACATCTGGCGACACTATAAGGGGCTCGTAAATAAAGCTTAAAGCGCTGCAATTACTACGTCTGAGTCTGTACAGCCATTTTATAGCTTCTTCGCTAACCCGGCACGAGTTGTTAAACTTTATGCTTGGCCTAACTGAAAGGCGGTGTGTTCGTCTACAGTCATTTTCTTTACTTACTTAATTTTGCTTTACAAGTTGTTACACGGTCGGCAGTTCAGGTAATATGTTCGCCGAATCTTCAATGGACTTGAAGATTTCATTTAAAAGCTAGGAAGAAAACTGAGAGATAGATAAATATTTACGCAAAATAAATTATGCTTTTGTTTGATCAGTTCAAAGCAGTACAGTTTATACCAATTTCCGGAGTACGCCAATAAGCTCGGGAGATTCCAGCCAAGATAAACAGTGTATTAAGACTTAGGATGTTTAAATTTAACGCCACAACGGATGAAGCCAATAACGTGATCATATATTCCTAACATATTTCGCAGTGTAGGTAACATGAAAAAGTTATCAGCATCAAAGAATAAGGTCAGAGGATAATAATATACCGAGACGGGCAAAAAAATTAAACGCACGGGCAGGAGGTGACGAATCAAGTCGTTCTACCGTGCCTACTCATCTAGCCAGATTTTTTCTAAACAATTTGAGTCACGACAATGAAATAACCAGCCGTAAAATTCATAAAGATTTATTCGGTCTGGTTTCTAATATGTTGTGAAGCAACCCGTCCATCTGTCTAATGATGCAAATATATACTAATCTTTATTACCTACGTCGCAGAGCCTACAGTGGACAAGGTTGACGAAAACTTGCTCTCAAGCGACCTCAAAAACGAAAAAGGAGTGACTGGCTACTAGGCTATCATTAACCAAAACAGGTATCAATATTCAAGGCTACCGGCACCCTATGTGGGATTGCTCAGATTTCAATATATCAGTATGGACAAGTGCGACTGTCAAGCAAGAGACAGTCGTAAATGTTTTACTCCAACAAGACAAGACAAGTCAGACAATCCGCGAACATTATAAACCACTCCGGAGGTAAATTAACCATAGTGTAACTAAAATTATAGCATAGTGCAGTGCAAAACACTGTTCATATCCCGCAGTACACAAGGTTCATATAATACGAGCGAAATTCGTAAAGAGGTCGCAAGTTTGTGCAAGCCGGTTGCGTAATGTTGCGCCTGCGACACTGTATACCGTATGTCGATAATTTCCCTTTCAATGAACGGTTCATTCACAAAAACAAGCCAACCAGTCAAGGAGAACATGCTATTTTTTACTACAAACACAGTGATTAAAAACAAATTGCTCCATCAATGTTTTAATCAGCTGAGTCAGTTTCCATTCACAACAAGCCACATTTGTGGTGAATGGAAACTTAAAACACATCTGCACAAATACTAACCAACCACGGTGAATTTCGATAAGCTTTTCTAAACAAGTCGGGAACTAAGGACCAAGTTTTGAAGAAAAACTCTTTGTACAAAATACGGATACCTACTTTAGAAGACAACCGAAATCGTTTGATATTTGGCCAAGTCGATAAAAAACAAACTCGGTCATATACTAGTGTATGCTATCGGGCCGTCAATGACACGTCGTAAAAAACCTTGATATGTTCCGGTGTAAAAGTGATAGTTCATGATTTGTTTTTCTTGTCAATTAAAAGAACTCCATTATAAATACGTATCACACCAACCGTTATTTTCTTTACACCTATCATAACATTCTCGACCTTAATAGTCCTTTAACTGTCAAAATCAGTAAATCAAAAACGCTAGCCCAAATACAAGGGCTTATTGGTTCTTTCTCCAACGGATCCCGGGAACCAAGACCATCGGGGAATGAGGATTGTCCAAACCTATCCATCTGTGAGTAGATTTGCTTTATTTATTAATCATTGGACCGAACAAATCTCACGGGAAGTGAAGTGTATTTCTTTTGTAGGGTCCTTTGACCTATATTCACTAATATTTTCATTGTTAGGTCTGTCTTGAAGCTTCGCTCTCCTCGTTAGATTGTTTTAAGTGAAGCTAAGTTATCTACGATCTAACTCGGCAATTTAATCTAAACTTCCGTGAAACTCGGAGAGTCCTTCATCAATACGATCAAGAATAACACTCCCGAATTTCCGTTCGACAACTGGGAATCGTTAAAATTTATTTTGTTGGAGTTATGAGTGAAAAAAATATATATTCAGGTCATTTCGAATATCCAATATTTGCGTTTCCAAACATATTTTTCATTTAATCCTCTTTTGATGAATTTTCTCTTTCCCAAAATGAGATTCCGTGACCATTGTTTGCCTTCAGATGATTTCAATCAACGGAATCAGTTTCGTTTCTCCGATCGAAAAAAACACTTAACATTGAACTGTTACATAATAAAGAACTCGTTAGCATTGACCGAAATTACATCGCATAATCTGATGCGAATATTTTTATTGTAGCTCCATCTGATTTAATAGCCCTTGGTTTATTAAGAAAGAAAGGTCCTATGTCAGCATTATCATCGTCATCACCAACCTATAGCAATTCGAAATTATGTTTATTTAGAATAAATTCTACTTTTGCATCCAACCTTCTCATTAGATTTAATACCGATTGGTTTATTAAGAAAGAAATGTCCTATATCAGTATTATCATCGACATCATCAGCCTGTAGCAGTTCGCTATTATGCTTTTCATGAATCAATTCTAATTTTGCATTCAAATTTAAACAAATCCATTCAACTGTTTGCGAGCAGCATAATATCCAAGCTTTCGCATTTATATTATTGTGACATATCGTTTAAACCAAGTTTGTGGTAGAGGGAGGACGCTGCGGCATTTCGTGAGGTCGAACTGCAAGCATTTGTCATAGATGTGAGCGGTGCAATCTTTCAAGAAGAGGGAGAGAGAGGAAATAAGACGTTACGGTACAAATTAGTGACGAAACTGATGAGGGTATTTTTTGCGTGAAAACTTCTCTTGTGACCAAAAAACTTATAAAATATGTATGTAAGTAAAAAAATATTAATAAGTCTACAACGTAGATGTTATTTTTCGATACCCATCACCGCTCTGTGACGGTAACACACAATAGGGTAAACACTAACATGCAAGTCTAAATGCCACGAACATTAATCTATTTTTAGGATATATACAGTTGGCCCTACAACCCTTGAATCACGAGACATTTTTGGCGCAACGAAAGCGTTTCATCTCAAACTTTGGCAGAACCTTAGTATGGAAGCCTTTTTAAAAACTTTTTTACAGTTAAACATTGTTACAATAGCATTTTACTCTGACTGCGGATTTTAAAGCAGTGAGTACAGCACATAATGCTTTATCACCTTCATTCTCAGCAAACGAGCTAATCGCTTGTTTTAAAGTATCTTGTTTACCGCTAATCTTACGTTTTGTAATATAACAACAATGCACATAAAAGTCACACACCGTCTTGCATTTTACATTGATGTCTCACTTTATCTGTTAAGTAAGATCTAACTGAACAACTGTTATAAATTACAGCTACAGACGTTCTGAGAAGACGTGAGTCACATGTTTGCTGAAAGGTTCCGGGTATTTTTTGGGAGCTGTCAACGGTGAGATGG
Source organism: Orthosia gracilis (assembly GCA_947562075.1). Lineage (NCBI taxonomy): Eukaryota > Metazoa > Arthropoda > Insecta > Lepidoptera > Noctuidae > Orthosia > Orthosia gracilis. Next base: position 2,826,056 of record OX387270.1, on the reverse strand, counting down.
CTGAAATTAATGTTTTTCTTTATTGTGCAAAACTTTTTCTGTTTCAAAGGAGAAAAATAAAATGAAATGAAAGATGCTGAAAGATTTCGGGTATTTTGGGAGCAGTTAAAACTTGGAAGAGTTTTGATTTAATTGAATTCAAGATGTCACTTGTTTGAAGAGTTTCCTGATTTAATTTATTGTTACAGATGTAATTACAAAGACGTCAGTCAAATGTTTGTTAAAAGATTTCGTACATTTTTAGAATACGTCACACATTATGTCTGATACAAAGGCGTTACTTATTTGATGAGGGCTAATACCGTTTTAATTTACATAAGGACAAAGGAATTTTAAAGAGACATGCGACAAACATTAGCATAAGGATTCTGGGCATTTATTCGGGACCAAATGTGTCGCGGTCTGTTTGATTTCAAGTTCACAATCGGGTATTCGTAACTAATATGCCTCTAACAGAGTCCTGTGTCCGAACAGTGGCCAAGTTAGACTGATATGTTTACGTTATACTTCTGCAGATTTTCCAGTTGAAGGAGTGGAGAATTGCGAGGTCGTTTTTATAATTCTGTTCAAATCAGCACTGATCAATAACACATATAATGTGTCCCATTATTAATGTGTAAACATATCGTTAATGTGTTTCATATCAAACGTATTAAAAAGATTTAATTTTATTTATCAACAGTATCTTATATAGAAAGTAAAACTGAATACATGTTTTGCGATTTTAGCGGTCTCTACAGTTCCCTGCCCATAGCTCTCGCTGAAACGGCCATACCTATCTGCTCCGACCTCCGGTACATAGGCTGGCAAGGGGATGGCGAGGTAGACCAGACGTAACTCCCGGATCGACTCAGGATCGAACCGGATCAACTCAAGATGGATGAAATGGCGACAAGTCACTGGAACAACTTCCGACTCACAGATGCAAGTTCAGTTAAAGGGGAACATCTACAAGTCTGTGATTAGACCTGTCATACTGTATGGATCAGAATGTCGGGTTGTGAAAAACGATGGGTGAAAAGATATTGCATGTAGCAGAGATGAGAATGTTGAGATGGATGTGCGGCGTGACGAGATTGGATAAAGTGAGAAATTATCATATTAGAGGCAGTTTGAATGTATCATTAGTGACGGAAAAGCTGAAGGGAAACCGTTTGTCCTGGCATGGTCATGTCATGAAGAGGGATGAAACGCATGTTACTAAAAGAGTTATGAATATAAATGTGGATGGATGGAGAGGGAGAGGGAGGCCAAAGAAAAGAGGGATGGACTGTGTGAGGAGTGATATAAAAGAAAAGTGAGTCAGTGATAGTGTGACACGTGGCAGGACGGTATGGAAGATTAAAACGTGTTGCTCCGACCCCAAGTAACATGGGACATGGCCAGGCAGATGAACCACAGTATTTTTTATAGCCACAGATTAGATTAAATTGCTGTTTACTGTTGACCCTGACGTCATTTGAGGATCTTTGACAGTCGTTAAGGGTAGTCAGAAGCAAGAAAATCTGACAAGATTTGCCGAGGGGTACCGTGTTACCCAGTTGCTGGGCTGTGGCAGTGGCAGTTTTGGGCCAAGAATGACCGTCGTGCCAGCGACACGAGGAAGAAAACTGGGTTGTGGAGGTCAGATAGGCAGTTCAAAAACGCTGGTACTCAGCCGCATCCAGTAACACTGGAAGCCCAGCCGACCGGCTGGAAGGCTAGGTAGATTGATTAGAAAGGAAGTCCTTGGCCGCCGTGTTTTTAGGGTTCATCAGTCAACATGGAACCCTTATAGTTTCGCCATGTCCGTCCGTCCAACCGCAGCTTAGCTCAGATAATCATAGTACTAGAAAGCTATAATTTGGCATGTATATACATTATAAATTACCTACGTACACGTAAATTGGGGATGGTTTTTTTTCTCGTCTATCGTGGGGTGTCGTAGGATAAGCCATTCAAAAATATTGCGAGTCTGTGAAAACCATTTTTCGATTCAGGGATCCGTTTGCGTAAAATTAAGCTTTAAATTGCAATTTTTTGTTAGAGTCAAGTGTCATTTGGTTGCTTTTGGATAAGGCGTATATAAAAATAGTAGTATATAAAAATTCAAGGCAGTAGTATACATAACGAAATTAAAAGATAAACTATCACAAGTTTACAAGTTGCCGAGTAATAGTCGACCAACTCATAAAAATTAAATGTATTTGGAAAAGTAAATTCTTTCTTTTCGTTAGAACAATATTCGGTGCTTTCAATGTTTATGAACTTCAGTATTTTAACCTGATTATGTAGGTTAATGTAGTTGTTGTAGGGAAACCACGGTGCGCGAGTCCGACTCGCACTTGGCCGGTATTTTTTGTATCTATCTTTTTAAACATCACTAACTTGACGACTTACGGTCGCGTGATGGCCAGTACTAAATTATTAGGAAATAGCACAAGAACCCTCAACAGGGTCAAAGTCAAACCTCTGAGAGTAATTAACGCAATACGTCACTGTAGCGGTGGATATTATAACAGGCAAGTGTAATTAATACTAAGTTGGCAAATATGGATGTGAGGATGTTACGGTGGACAATGATCGAGACGTCTCCGACGTTGGGCGACGTGGAGTAATGCGGTTAATATGTTTACTAGGATGACACATTATCGTGACGTTTGTACAGGCAGTGTAAAACCAAGAATTTACTGCATTTTTCACAGAAAAAAATCTACAATTTCTCGTTTTTAGTAATCCTTCCATTAGATTTCAGTAAACCTTAGGTTGGGGTGGATAACTGACAGTAATTTTGACAAAAAAAAAAGAAAACCCATAGGCGAAATGACTGGAAGGAAAACCGCTGCTGTCTGTGGAGTTTTTCTGCACCGGTAGACTACCGATTAGGTATAGTAGCTGCTCGTAGCTATGAGGTCGTGAATAATTATGGTTGCCGAACATGGCGGATATATCGCCAACAAGGCTTCGCCAGTGTAGTTCTCGCCAAACTTCTGGGCCGCCCTGAAGTTGGCTTTCCTATGCGCAAGGCACGAAACACTTGAGAGAACTGGTAACATGCGACAAGGGGAGAAAGATGATGAAGAGCACTCACTTTCCAGACAGCACTAAGGAGAGGCTGTCTACCTTGGTGACCTTCTCGTGCGCGTACAGCTCGTGGCACTTGAGGTGGCGCACGTTGCGCATGCACATCAGCACGCGACGGAACTGGCGCCGGGAGACGCGCAGCGGCTTGAAGAGGGCCATGTAGACCTGGAGACAAGGGAGAGAACTGTTAAGAATGTGATTAATGTTGGCTGTTAAGAAAACATTGGCATTTGGAAGGTTCCTGCATTATAAACATTAGAACATTACAGGCCCACTGCAGATAAAAGCCCAGGTGCTCTGCCATCCTTTTTGGTCTTTGGAGGTAAAGGATCATTATTTTTCAGTGGAGTCAAGCCTTTTTTCCATCTTTGACTAGATGAACATTTGAAAATTTGTCGTATCCTTATCTGTTACATACGCCATAAGACCCAATACGGTTGATCACCGCGGGGCTATTGACTGCACCCCCCAAGATCTCATATGAAATAATACCCAATCAGCAACAACCCAAAAAAAGTAACTACACATAGTAACACTCAGGGATATTCTTGGCATATATGATGTACGTTTTATATTATAAAAATGAAATACAAGGATTATATGGCGTGGGTTTCTTAGTTAAGAAATATCTCAAAAATAATATAATAGAATTTATCGGAGTGCCAGACAGAATAACCGTCTTAAATATTATTCTACCTGGTCACAAGCATCCCACTTCAATAGTGCAGAGTGTATATGCTCCTACTGAGACAGTCAAAAAGGAAATAAAAAATAACTTCTATGAAAATCTAAACAAAACAATGGAAAAAAATACATAACACTGTTATCGTGATGGGGGATATAAATAGCCAAAATGGAGAAAGAAGGCTAAAAGAAGATAAAATATTTGGACCCTTCACATATGGCAAAAGAAATGACAATGGGCAAAGATTTGTAAACTACGCTTTAGAAAATAACCTGCAAATCATGAATCAAACATAACAAAAAGAGAGAACTAAACATAAGAGAAAACTTAACAGAAAATGGACATGGGAATCTCCCAATGGACTAGTTAGATATGACATAGATTTCATAACTACAAACAAACCAAAACCATTTATAAATGTTGAAGTTGTGAACCAGTTCAACTAAAATACTGACCATAGATACTCCACTGCTTCGTGGAGACTTATAAATACAAAGGACACGAGAAACATATATATAATGTAAAGCTACCAATTAGACTTCCATTGCCACTTTGCCACATAACTCCTTAGAATCATTAGAAACTCAACTAAACCAAATAAATGAACTCAAAAACAATCCAGAAAAAATACGATAGATTAGAAAAAGAACTCAAAGAAACCAAAAAAAAGAAAAGAGAGACAAAACACCAAAGGATAAATTGGGACCAAAAGCTAGAGAATTAATTGAAAAAAGAGCTGATTTATTAAATAACAGGCAGAACAACAAGCAAATTATAACAAAACTAAGTAAAGAAATTAATTTAAAAATAAGAAAACACAGAAAGAAAATTAGAACCGAAACAATAGAATGGCACATAGCAAAATCTGGAGGGCTAAAAAAAGCATGGAAGGAGCTTCAAGACGAATCATGTTGGATTGGTAACGTAACACATCACAGGACAAAAAAAAACATAACACCAAAAGAACTGAAATACTAGAAGCAGCGACTGATTTCTACCGTGAACTTTACAATACTGAGAGAACAAGACCACAAACAAACGAATATGAAGACATTGGGGAACCAATCCAAAACATACTAAAAAAAGAAGTTACTAAAGGCATCAAATCACAAAAGAGAGGGAAAGCAACAGGTGAAGATGGCATTTCAAACGAAATCATATTGGGAACAACACAGATTTCTCTGAATACAATTACAGATTTATTTAATGATATTTTAACAACTGGATATATAGCATCAATGGACCACATCAACCATAATTTTACTTCATAAGGGGAAAACAGATGATATTTCTAACAACAGACCCATTTCGCTAATGTCAAATGTGTTTAAAATAATCTGTAAGACAATTCTTGAACGATTGACAAAGACTTTGGACGAAAACCAGCCAAAAGAACAAGCAGGTTTTAGAAGTGGCTTTTCAACCATGGACCACATACATGCCATAAAACAGCTAATTCAGAAATGCAACGAATATGGCATTAACTATTACTTGGCGTTTATAGACTACAACAAAGCTTTTGACTCCTTAAAACAATTAAAAATATGGGAGGCTCTCATCTCACAAGGAGTCCATAATAAATATTTACGTATTATTAAAAACATATACGAAAATATGAAAGCAATGGTGATGGAAGAAATACTGGTCTTTAAAAGAATTTATGAAAAACTTAGAAATACATAAAAAAAAGAAAGTAATACGTGTATTCTGCCGAGCATCACATATGGGTGTCAAACATGGAGCTGCACAAATAAAGATATAAAAGCGTTAGAAACCTGCCAACATAGAATTGTAGAAACCTAACAACGTAAAATTAAAAGGCAAAATAAGATTAACAACAATAAGGAAACACCAAAGTCATAGATGTAAAAGACCAAATTAAACAACTGAATTGGATATGGACAGGCCATTTAATAAGATTAAAGACATAGAAATGGACTAAAAATGTGACAGAATGGTGTCCTAGATACACAACTAGAGACAGTATCGTAGATGGGAAGATGACATCAAAAAGGTGGCAGGGACGACTTGGACTCGAAAAGCAAGAGATCGATGTTCTTGGAGAACACTTGGGGAGGCCTATGCTGGAAAGCAAGAGAATCGAGAAACCGGTGTCGATTAAGAAAAAGTATATTTTATAAAAAAAAAAACACTACTGTAGTATTAAGGAGAAATAAGTTAAAATGTTAAATGTAAGATTGTCAATAAAGGCTTTTTATTATTATTATTATATAATTATTATTATCTCTACCATTGCATAGAAGCGTGAATTAGAAGCTGTTGCTTCTATACACAACTTTTGGATACAATCAGTCCACTGCTGCATTCAGTGCAGCCTACCAATCTGAACTTGCTTCGCTATTTTTTGATGTCAATTATTATTACTAAGTTAAGATCATATGCTTTTGGAGAATTTTCTGTTTCAGCTGTATTATTTACCGGTATGAACAGTTTTTGGCTTATTACAAAAAGCGGTTTAACTAAAACCTAGGTTTAAATCTTGTTTACACTGTACGTTATAGAGGTTTAAACCTGGGTTTTTAGTTAAACTGCTTTTTGTAATAAGGCACTTTTAGTTGATCTACCCCTAATGGTACCGTTTAGCAGTTGAATTTTTAATCACAATAACCTGTTGTTATCACACCGTTGCCGCACTCTCATTATCTACCAAAGGGAACTTAATACTCCAGTCGATTCAACGCCATAATATTATGTCATAGTAAATACATATTACGAGTATATATCCTTCAACTATTACAAACGCGTTTTTGAGGAAGGATGAATGAATGGATGGATGTTAGTTACTCTTTCACGCAAAAACTACTGAACGAATTCTGATAAAACTTTACAGTATTATAGCTTATACATCAGAATAACACAGCCTATGATTTTTAAAGATCTTTGTAGAACTAGTTACTAATTCCACAAGGGCGGAAGCGCTGGCAGAGACTAGTTAAAAATAAAAACTACAGAGAGTAGTGCAATGATATGAAATGACAAGTCACCAGTTCATCGCGTACCCACAGTGGCCTAGTTCCGACAGATGACTGACGGCTTGTGGACAAGATGGGCCGCCATTTTTATACTTTTTATTTTCGCCCTAGAGGAGTTCGAGGCTAAATAATAATAGCCGCAGTGGTCGATCTTCCTGGTTAAGCAACGCTTGCCGAGGTCGGTCTGCGGATGGGTCATTTCATATCAAGACTCTTTCAAGCCTCAGAAAACACGTTAAGAGGAAATGCGGTGGCAGACATCGGACTGAATTTCCTAAGTAATAAGTCATAATTCGAGGTTTGTCCTCGCCTATTTCCTCCTCCAATATTGGACCAATTTAAAAGATATTCCATAAACTGAACAATAAAGATATATACGATGCCCCTATGTTTTCCTTTTTAGTGATGCATATCCTTAGAAGCACTAGAACCGTCAAAAGATGCTCAAAATTGCGCTGACAACAGAGGCCTAGTGTACAAATTTGACATTTTGAATGAAAACATTAACTCCCATAAATTTGCGATGCAACTCTTCATCAAATCATTTGAAAAAAGCGGAAAATGTAGGTAGTATTCATAATTTACGTTTCCATTCATTGTTATTTTCACGCGATTCCACGGCATTGGTTGCAATCCATTTATCACAGTAAACAAGCGGCTACCTTGACTTGTCAAATATTTATGTTATAACGTGTTTAACTTCAACAATCTTTACACTTTACTTTGACTAATGTGTACCGACTTTAATTATGAAACATGGCCAAAGTCCGCAGCAATGAAAATAAATAAGGTAAAAAAGAGTGAACGTAGGGGACAGGAAATATGACACCAAAGAAAGTCCAAAATGGTGTCGCATGTCGTACTAAAACGAAACTCAATATGCTAACATATTCACCGACTGAGAATTAACTAAGTTATTGAAGGAACCTGAGCAATAATTTCTAAGTGAGAACTAAACAACAGTCAACAAGCGAGCACAAGTAATTAACGCGGAGGTTCTGCTAATTAATTTTCCAGAAGCAATAACAAACAGACTGACAGAGAGTTCGCGGTAATACGAACAAGACGTAATACTACGAACAAAGTCATAAAGAATTTCGCAATTTCCAAATATGGAAGTCAACAACCAAAAAGTTTATTTGCAAAGTAACATTCATACTTATATTACTTTTTAAATAAAGCTGCATGCGACACAGGTCAATATTTACAGAAGGCACGGAGTAAACACGACCGAGGCGGCCGAGATGAATATTTTTCTACGCGCTGCGCTGATACAATAGCACCGAACAATATGGCGCCCGGAATTACGCCATTCTCTAAAAAGGTTCTATTGTTTTGCCTGTAAACGTGGCCGGAAGTGCAGCTGCGCTTTTGCTGGATTAGGCTGATTAAAACGTTGGTAACAGAGAGATCTCAAGGATTTAGGGCGTTAGAACAATAGGCAACATTAATGAGCCCTCGTCATTACGAGACTTCCTGACCTGACGGTGCCATTATGTATGGCTGAAATATGATATTTCAGCTCTTTAGTTTAATCCAGGATCACTGAACTCCATACAAAGTCTGCCCCAGTTTTACAACATGACTCATTCTCACTTTGAGCTCTTAACTCACCAAGCAGACCGATTGCATCTTGCAAGTAAGCCAAATGTAGCGTTGTTTTTAAATGACAGGGATGTTTGAACCGCTTATTCTAAATACCGAATATGTAAATGAATGATGCATTGCCCGAAGCTGATTCACAAATTAATTAATGAACACAACAGATGTCTGTTTTAGTGCACATATGGTAATAGAACAATGAACATTTAAATCTTGTGAGTGGGCGTGCTGGCTCGCGGCTCTATAAATAGTGTTCCCAGAGAAGCTTTGCTTATTAATTCACTTCTGAGAAATTTTGGTCGACGCCTATCATATCAACCAACGTTACTTAATATACATGGGCCATGGGCTGATGCTTTTGAAGAGACGATGATTGTGGGAGCCTCTGACTGAAAGGAAGCTATAATTTTGCTTGTTTGCCATGCTCTGTTATCAAGTGCCATGTTAAGTAAGACGCCGTATCAAAGGCTTGTCATTATGAACGCTATGTATTTTTGTTGCTTTGTGTTTGACGTCATGAAATCGCATGCTATTACATCTTCTACTTCATGGTTCAATAATATGACTTGTAATATTATTGCTTTCAAAGACTTTACCTCAAGATACGAATTGATTAATGTGAACGCAGATAAGAAATAACCGTGAGACGATAGTACAAGATTAATAACAACTTCTGGCAAAGGTTAAACGTTAATAATATCGCAGTCAGATTTTTCAGTCAGATAATTAAAAGGTAATTCTATCCAGCTGTAATATACACGTTGAATTGAAAATTAATAATGTTTGTCTCTGCTAATGAACAAGAATTATTGGACTGAATATTTCAGTCCCATTAGAAATGGTCTGAAGCGTAGGAGCGGGGCAATTATGGTCACTCGCGCCAATTTCTGATTGCTGTGATAGCCAAAACAGTATTTTAATGGAACACTGATATGTTGTTACTTGTTACACTAGGTGTTAATATGCAACGTGACACCTAATCGATGTAAGCAAGCTATCGGAATACAAATTAAATGTAAACACGGTGAGGAAGCGATCGGAGTCGCAAACACATGAGAAAAACAAGAGTATTGGGTACGCTTGCGCAGAATTTCTCATACCATATGACTGTGTTGTTATTATCTTTGAGCCAGTTACCTTATAAAGAGTTTGATTGTAATATAAACTATGCTAATAACGTACGACACAGAATTCCGTGAAAGCCCATACCGAGAAACGTTATCAATCAAACATGGTTCAGTAATGCTACCATATAAATCTAGTCTTAACAGTACTGGTAAGAAATCATGACCTAAAATGGCTACCTATGTAGATTCAAACAGGTCTATAAGTTAAAGTTCTTACACACTATTTCGGTAAAAGATACCGAGATATAAATTCTCTAAATGCCGTTACCGAAGGCTTTACTTTATGTGTTTTGTGTTACTTACCAGCCCCTAAGGACCAGACTTTATATACCTTAGTTCACTTAACGGCTCGCGTGGTAGGAAAAGCTTCTACAGAATATCTTCCAAAGTTTACACACAACAGTAACGTAAACTCGGATATTTACCTCCCCATTAACTGATTGGCAGTTTGGCACGTCTTTCGGAGTTGTAATTTTTTTCCCTCGTCGAAAACATTACCGCGCATCAGAATTTTGACCCAACAGGTCTTATGATGGGTAACGTTTTTGCACGAGAATCAATAAGGTAACAAATATCACGTAATATCGAAATACCTGAAAAAGGTCGAACAAAGTACAGATAGCAGAGATGAAATGCGTTACTAAGCAACACGAGATTGAGGCAAGGAAAACAAGGGAAGGGACTCGAAAACGGTATTTTAATAGAATATGGTGTATTTCTCCACAGTTCTTCATTTGACTAGCAGTAAGTAAAGCCAAAGGCAGCTTGTTACAACTTACAAGAAGTATGAAAAAGTATGTACAAACCAAACTCATAACTTAGGACCAAAATAACGTAATGACACAATCAAATTCGACCTTAAATGACAGCAAAATCACAGTAGTTTCCAACGAAATCCCTAAGTACACCTGCATCAGTCCCGTACGCAATTATGCGCCGTACGTTTCCGTTGATAATAATGTCGAGCTAATGACTCCGATGTGACAAGGCTGGCAAGCTACGCCTTTAACAGCTCACCTAATATTTGATAAAAAACCCGTTCTCATTATATAATTTAGAACGTTTGCGATGGGTGCGATGTAGTGAAGGAACATTTAAAACTCAGTTCATAGGAGATTTCCAGCAAAGACTAAGTTTTTAGGGTTCCGTACCTCGAAAGGAAAAAACGAAACCCTTATAGGATCACTTTTTAGGGTTCCCATACCTTGAAAGGAAAAAAACGGAACCCTTATAGGATCACTTTGTTGTCCGTCCGTCCGTCTGTCTGTCTGTCTGTCAAGACCCTTTTTCTCAGGAACGCGTGGAGGTATCAAGCTGAATATTTTTATCAAATACTCAGGTCTACTGTCCCTTAAAACTTTGAAAAAATCAAACTTCTAAGCCAACGCAATAATAATAATAATAATTAAATAATAATAATATTAATAATCATGATTTACTTCTTGATACGTCTTTTTAGTTCGCTTCTTAAGCAGTCGGGTTTTTTGATTTTTTGCAATATTTTTTTTAACTGTTAATTTATTTATTTTACAATTTATGTACACACACACAATATACAAGGACCAGAAGAAGGAACAAAAAAATAAGTACCTACCATTTTATTTTTTCGAATTAGGTACCTAACGTAAAAGTACATTTAAACATACTTACATATAAGTGTTATACAGGGTGTTTGGAAGGGAGCTGTACATACGCCTAGGGTAGAAACTAGGGATAGTCTGCTACCTACCCCCGCCCATTATATTGACCTTGGCCTCAAGGTTTTTTTTTAATTTATTATTATTTTTTATTTGACTTTTTTATGATTTTTTGACTAAAACTACCTGTAGCTCAAAATCTATCCATGGGACCGGTCGGCTAATGGTCTTGTTTTAATCGTTAGAGTCTTAGGGTCCTGCAAAAAATTATTTTACACCAGAAAATTGTGGAGAAGAAAAGTTATGGGGCCTGAAGTACCGTAGTAAGGTAAAGAAATAATTTTAAGGGCAACTTTCTATGGGGTTTAAAAAAAAACTAACAGGGTTGGAGTTCTTCTGATTTTTTTAAAACATCCTCAGTCCATGCCCTTTCTAACGATATGCTAAAAGTGTAATTATCACTTTTAGTTTTAAAGTTATTAATTAATTTCCGCAACTAGGGCACTTCAAGCAAAAATTTCAACTAATGAAAATTAAATGTGTTCGATCGTAAAAGGATGGCAAATGAAACAAAAAATTTGGTAATGACTAATGTCATTAAATTACAAATTTTAATTAATTACTAATTTTAATTAATTACAAATTTTGTTCAAATTGATGACCATTGACCTGTAAACATGCTCGGCACCTCTTCCTCATCTCCACGGTCACCGTTCTAAGCAGCAGTTCCTCGCGCATTGTATCGAATGCGGCGTGGATCCTGTTAATTAGAACCTCCCTTGTTGGTACTTCTTCTGCGTACACCAACTCTTTCGCCCTTCCCCAGACGTAGAAGTCGAGTGGGGTAAGGTCAGGCGACCTTGGGGGCCAGGGAATTGGCCCACCCCGACCAATCCAAGAATTAGGAAAGCAGTTGTCCAGAAGCTCCCTCACTGCTAGGCTCCAATGAGCAGGACAGCCGTCGTGCTGGAAGACTATGGGCCGATCTTCGTCAAACACTTCTTCCGCTAAATCAGGCAAATCGTTTTCGAGGAAATCTAAGTAGTTTTGCCCGTTTAGGTTGTCTGGCAAAAAGTGCGGCCCTATCAACCGATTACCGATGACGCCTGCCCATACGTTCACGGAGAACCTTCGTTGAAAACCTCTGTGCCTCTTGACTCTCGGGTTTTGATCTCTGGGTGCCCAGTGATGGAGATTGTGGTAATTTACAATTCCTTCCTTGTCAAACTTGGACTCGTCAGTCCAGAGAATACTCCGTAAAAAATTAATATCTTCCACGTCCGTATGGAGCAAGTGGCGGCAAAACTCCACCCTTCTTGCATAGTCGTTATCCTCTAAGCCTAAAACAATAAAAATATCAACGTTAGCGGTTTCCTTATGAATTAGTAGCTATGTAACATTGATTGCTATCTCTGTCTTTCCATTTCTCTCTCTCTCACACACATGCTCATGTTAATTTAAAAATTGCCTATGAAATTCACATGCTAGTTCATTACATAAGAGCTAAAAACAAAAACTTTATGTAAAAAATTACCTTGAACAGGGGTGTAGTGGAAAGGATGACGTCCATTTTCGCGAAGAACCGACCAGACTTTCCACACGCTTAAACCAAGCGTCCGGGCTACGGTTCTTACGCTTCTGGTCGGATCTTCCTCAAATTCAGCCAATATGCGTTCTTCCGCAGCCAAATTTGGTTGAAATCTGTTCACGGCTGGTTCCCGGAAATTTAAATTACCGGTTTCTCGCAGACGCCGATAAGTTGAGCCAAACGTTTGGTGGTTAGGCACTCGCCGGTTAGGATACCGTTCTTGATAAATCCTCCGTGCCTCGCGCCCATTGCAATCAGCCATTCCATACACCACCAGCATGTCGGTGTACTCTTCACTGGTAAATCCAGCCATTTTGCCAACAACAAGGTAACAAATAACAAAACTTAACAAAAACGAAGTAATAACAAACTCAACAAAATTAACGAAAACAGTGGAGCGTCGTAACGGCAAGTACGTAAGTTAGCTAAGATGGGTAAATCTCGACTGACTAACAAAGACCCCAACGAGTTACCTGCCCGGCCCCGTCGACCCAAGAGTGAAAGAGACATGACATGACATGTTTTGTCTCTTACATGTTGCTCTCGTGTAAGAGTGAGACAACAAATTTGCCAACTGTAGGCCAAACTGGTTTAAATTCTGGAAATTACATTTGTCTTACAAATGTCGACTCGTGGTGGTAAAAGTGCCCTAGTTGCGGAAATTAATTAATAACTTTAAAACTAAAAGTGATAAATACACTTTTAGCATATCGTTAGAAAGGGCATGGACTGAGGATGTTTTAAAAAAATCAGAAGAACTCCAACCCTGTTAGTTTTTTTTAAACCCCATAGAAAGTTGCCCTTAAAATTATTTCTTTACCTTACTATGGTACTTCAGGCCCCATAACTTTTCTTCTCCACAATTTTCTGGTGTAAAATAATTTTTTGCAGGACCCTAAGACTCTAACGATTAAAACAAGACCATTAGCCGACCGGTCCCATGGATAGATTTTGAGCTACAGGTAGTTTTAGTCAAAAAATCACAAAAAAGTCAAATAAAAAATAAAAATAAATTAAAAAAAAACCTTGAGGCCAAGGTCAATATAATGGGCGGGGGTAGGTAGCAGACTATCCCTAGTTTCTACCCTAGGCGTATGTACAGCTCCCTTCCAAACACCCTGTATATTTTTGAAATCTTTTTTGTTTTGGTTGTCTTTTCCACAAATACGCATTTGCAATAATACTCGTCAAATCCGTCATCTCTCCGCGTTTGTGCCGAGAAGTTGTAAACAAACTTAAACTGGCGACCAATCAGTGCACAGTTCTACGGTGTCTCCTACCTATCAAAAGCACGGTCTTTGATAGGTAGGAGCCTATAGGAACTTTCTCATTATATGTTCCAAATTCAATTTCAAAGATGTCATTTACACTCCCATCGTAACATTTACTCTATGAGTTGACAGTTGCTAGGGTCCGCGTTTCTCAAAGGAAATGTTGCAAATGGCTACGACGTCTAGTTCTATGATAAACTTCGCGAGTATTTGCAGAAAGGAGGACTAATGTTGTTAGCGATAAGAACTTACCGCTAACAACATTAGGCCTCCTTTCTCGTAACGATAATGACGGATTTAATTTCTTTCCAAATAGAAAATGGGTTGTAATATGGGCACGTAATGAACAAAGTTTAATGAATGTAGATAACTAAGAGTGTTTGAAAATCAAAGGAATGGTGAATGGACTGAATGAAAGATGATAGGTGGCTACTTAGATGAAGACTCATAGAGAACAAGACACATTGCGCCGACACCCAAATTAATTGAGACAAAATCAAGAATTTTGAACGACGATAATGACAAAGAAAGAAAATGCAACCAACAGCAGAATCAAAAATATTTTGCCAATAATTTGGGCTTTATATTTTCCTTATGAAAAAAAAAAAAAAATATGATAACGTATGCTCATTTCTATACCAAGGCTGCTAAGGCGTAGTTTAACAAAGTAACTAAACTATCGAAAGTGTTCATTTTTCCTCTACAATACAACAGAAGGTTGCCTTAAATTCTTTCGCCATTGACGTAATGTGGGATGACATCAGTACCATCTTTCATAATTAAGCCAGACTGACATTGTACAAACATAGACACGCAAATGATTGTAATCTGAGACCATGTTTTTCACCCTTACTAATATTATAAATGTGAATGTAAGTTTGTTTGTTACGCTTTCACGCAAAAACTACTGAAGCGATCATCATGAAACTTTGTACATATATTCTTGGTGGTATCAGAAGTAATATAGGATACATTTTATTAAAAAAAATCCGCGGGTAAAAGCTAGTAATTATATAAATAAAATAGTCATCCGTCTAAATTCCAAGTTTCTACAACTGATACAGTTTCTAGCAGTCGAGGTAGCTAATTTACTCATGCAAATCAGCTGGTTCGAATTTAATGGCTGTAAATCTTATCTAATCTAATCTCGGCAACAGCTGGACCCGTAACAGTAATCAATTTCACAGTGACAACTCCGTTTTATCAGCTCAAGGAATTAGGTAAGTACAGTTTATAACAAAAGTGCTTAAGTAGCTAAAAAGGTGACTAAAGTTCAGTAAGTTTTTGCTGACTACAACTTACGGAAGGCAAGCCTCGTTAGCACGAAATTCCCGTTCAATTCAGATTGAACTACAAAGATTGGTAATGGTAACCGTATTCCATTGTTAAGTAATTAGAATTGACAAAAAGGTTGGCATTGAGGGCTGAAGAACAATAACCATTGATAAGTGAGAAAGCCGTGAACTGAGAATGTGCCGTTTTCTATTGAAAAGAGACGCAATTATTTACTTCCCTGTGATTGTTTGGTAACACATTGAATAAAATTGCGGCACCAGAAAGACAGTTACATCTGTAGAAACTCGTATCAATTTATTCGGACTACAACTCTTAAGTTCAGGTACAAAATCTTTTTGTGTAGCACAACCCAATGACAAGAGACAGGACCCTACCCGCACTTGACTTTGCAAGATAACGACGATGTGTTAACAGGTTGGCTATTCATATTGGCAGGTAAAAGACCCAAGCAAAAAATATAATACAGATATTGGCGCCAATTCACGAGACTTTCGAACCAGGACACAGATTGGTGATATATTCACAAACATAGTGCTCGTTATTCAAAAATTCGTTGCAAACAAATGTTGTGAATATATGATGTACTTTCTCAGCTGCCAGCCATATCCAATTTTGCAGACTTCCCAATGCGACTTTCTGTTGAATAATTTCGCAGTTTGACAACAGATTCGTCGCGGCTGCACGGCTTATGGAAAGAGCATTTCATTGTAACGAAAATGTAGAAGAAAAGATAAATAGAAAAGATTTTACCTTTTGAGCTGCTCACTTATTCTATACGTATTTTACCTTTTGAGCTGCTCACTTATTCTATACGTATTTTACCTTTTGAGCTGCTCACTTATTCTATACGTATTTTACCTTTTGAGCTGCTCACTTATTCTATACGTATTTTACCTTTTGAGCTGCTCACTTATTCTATACGTATTTTACCTTTTGAGCTGCTCACTTATTCTATACGTATTTTACCTTTTGAGCTGCTCACTTATTCTATACGTATTTTACCTTTTGAGCTGCTCACTTATTCTATACGTATTTTACCTTTTGAGCTGCTCACTTATTCTATACGTATTTTCGTGGTGTTAACTTTTTGTAGAATTCGATCAAGGGACCTCATTCTTAATCAAAGCTTGTAAAAGGATATCACAGCTCGTTTTGATTATAATATTTGATAGATAAAGCTCCCGTGAAAATGAGCTACTAATATAATAATTTTCAAAAATAGCCACCATTTCCAAAAGCAACAAGATTATCAAGAACAACCAAAGATAATATTTATTCTGTCGAACTAGAATTCAATCAACTGTAGTGCTTTCAATTTAAAACGGATATATCAATTGCTGTATTCGGCATTTTAGTTTTCTGTAATTGATCCTTCAGGGCGTTCAGTCCTTTGAGTCAAACAAAGTCAGACTTGCTGGTGTTACTTTACGATTTGCAATTGTTTTATTTAAACGAAGATTACCTAACAAGCAAGAGTGGAACTCACTGCCTGCGTCTGAGTTTCCGAACGCATTCAACCCGAATATCTTCAAAGTTAGATTGAACAGGCTTCTTCTGGGTAAGCTCACTCCATCGTCAACTTTCATTGTCTCTGTCACCTCTGACCTAGTCTGGAGTCAAGAGCAAACTCATCTAAAATAAAAAATAAAAAACGAGTATAAATGCGTCAGTGTGTCTGTCTTTCTGTTAAGTATAAACCGCTAAGCGGATTTTGATGAAACTTGGCATACAAAGGGACTATGACTTAGCATAGGATACATACATACTAGTAATGAGTTCCAGTAGCAAGAGTTTTTTTTTATTTAAATACCTTGCCTGGCCCAGTTGACACGGCAACGCCCGATCATTTGGTATTATAGCAGAAGTATAATGAGCCTATAATGTTCGTACTGTTGAGCGAAAGGCCACCTTTATATGAGAGGAAGTGGAACGTAATCCACCACGCGGGCTTAGTGCGGGTTGGTGGATGTCACATGTCTTCGAATTTATGGTTCTAGGACATACCGGGTTCCTCATGATGTTTTCCTTCAGCATTTGAGGAACCTTGGGGCTACAAAACCCTTTTCCCGCAAGCAGAAGCTAGCAATATAATAATTTTATATCTTACTGTAAGTTCCTAGTAAAAGCTTTCTATCACAAACCTTGTTACAGTCAAATCAAGTGAACCAATAAACTAATCACGAGGCACAGTATCGCAACTCTGGACAGCAATATTGGCATCGCATTTACGGTGCAACATACCTTCGCATAAAATCGATATCTTCGTTACCAAACACCTCGGCTGCGATCGCGTGATTCTAAGCCATACACCCCTATTATGGCAATTCCTAAAACCCTATTACATTTTTGCCTGAATTCATTAGGAAAGCATGAGGATAACGATCTTTGAATGATCCAATCGCTTTACTCCTCCAGCCAGCCAGCCCTCTGGTCATCTGGAGAGTTTTCAATCTTCAGCTGACCAGAGGCCTGGCCTTTTCTTCGGCCAGAAACCCTTAATTATGGCAATTCTTAGAATCCTTATAAATTTTGCCTGAATTTATTAGAAAAGCATTATGAGGGTAACGACCTTTGTATGAACCAATTGCTTTACTTGTCCTTGTATGAACCAATTGCTTTACTTGTCCTTGTATGAACCAATTGCTTTACTTGGAGAGTCTTCACTTTTCAGATGACCAGACTTTTTTCATTCAACGTGGCAACGTTATTATTTATTTATTATATTTATTATACGCTTTATTGTACACCATAAAATACATTAATAAAAAGAAACTTAAGTCTAATACACATACAATGGGCGGCCTTGTCGCATACCGCGATCTCTTCCAGGCAACCTGGTATGGACAGTAATTGCTTGGACATGAAATGGGGCGATCATTGGTGTAACAATAACAGTGCTAAAATGATATACTGCAATAGATACACAGATAAATACATAAGCTATGTAATAGATACATAAATACATACATACCCACTTAATATGAAGGCAAATAAAAAAAAAATACAAAAAAAATGACGACAATCTGTTGATAATGACAGTTCTGTTTGAAATTGACAAGCTAAGAAGAAGACAGCGACAGATAATGTTCCTTTACAAGTCTTTTGAACACAGGCAATGATTGAGCACGTTTGATTGGATCTGGCAATGCATTCCATAGACGAGTAGCCTGTACAGTAAATGATTTATCCAAAAAAGTCGTGCAATGCGCTGGCATTTGAAGTCGTAAGTTCTCTGATGACCTAAGAAATCTCGTGTGGGAATCGCGGAGAAACTGGTAACGATTCTTGAGGTAAAAAGAGGTGTAAGGAGTAAAGAGTACATTATATAAAAGGAAAAGAATATGAGCATTCCGGCGAAGGCGAATGGGCAACCACTTGAGCTTCACACGGAATTCGGAAACATGGTCATATTTGCGCAAACCAAATATGAACCTTATACAAACATTTTGAAGCCGCTCAAGCTTATCAAGTTGTTCTTGAGTAAGGTCAAGATAGCTGGCATCAGCATAATCAAGGATGGGAAGAAGAAGAGATTGTGCAAGCGCAATCCTGGTGGCAATCGGAAGAAAATTACGCAGTCTCCTCAAAGATGCAACAGATGCAAATAGTTTGCGGCTAACCTCCTGCAGTTGGGTGGTCCAAGAGAAGTTCCCATCAATGAATGTCCCCAGAGTTCTGGGGACTTTTCCCATTGACAGCGATTTAGACGATATTTTTGATGCCCAATGAGATCTTCCCTTCTTCCCCTTTTATACGCACTTGTACATTATTAGTATCAGTTTGTTTAAACGTTATTTATTAGTGCATAATATTATTTACATTACAATTATTATGCTTTAGTTTTTCATGAGACCTAAATCTCCTGTCTCACAAGAAGAGATATTTCATTCCAAATATCGGAGACTTAAGTACAAGCTTTACGCCTTTTCATCAAGCTTCAAATTTTCATCTCACCGAGGTATTAAAGTGACAACGACATCTCTTTCAAATAACACAAAGACAGTGTCAGTGGGAGGATTACTAACGATTATTCGCCCGTCATTACCAAACCCATGCTAATAATATACATGCGAAAGAAACCGTCTGTTTGTAACGTTTCCACGCCGAAACCGCTTAACCAATTTTAATGAATTGGTTTCCTAGAATATTTTGATCCCGAGTGTACGATCCCTGCAATGTGAGTACATCCAGCTGCTATCAGAAGCTAGTTCTTACTTCTTTATATATTCTTTGAGCATCCATATAACCAAGGTGAAGACTTGAAGAGGTAATTAAACATGTTGGTCGTCCAATTGTTTACTCGGACACAACAACGCAACAGTATTATGCAAGCAGAGAAAGTAGGTGGCTTAGAAACTATGAGTTTCTTACGTTAACTAGTTATTTATTAGTTTTTGAGCCTTTAGGGTTGGCCTACGATCTGGCTTTGATTCTACGAGTGTTGTAACCAAAGTCGAAAGTAGGTATGTTCATAGGGACACAAATAAAACGTTTGGTAACGTATTTATCTGGACGTGTGGACAATTTTAAATACATCAATGCATATCGTATCAAAGCGCTTTCCCGCAGTACGTAGTGAGATACACATTGCGGATAACCGACACTGATACACGTGTCGTTTCTCCTCGCATACAGGGCGGGAGTCAACGCTGCCGTTCATTATTCAAAATTGCCCAGAGAGTAAATTTTTTTTTTTTTGTAGAAGCCTCTGGTTCGGCTTTAAGCTATTACGTAAAAGCAGTATAGTTGCCAAATCCCGAGCCCCGAACGAACCTCTCTTGAGCTAATAGGATTTATAAGGTATAGCCTCAAATCTTTATTCCTAAAGAAGAACATTCGTAAGTATTTTTACTATCTCAAGCGATTCGATTCGTAGAACATCCAGAGACCTTTTGAACAATATTTCAACATGTTTATAAAAAGGAAAGCCGATATCGCCGATATTATAGCCAAGAACTGCAAAGTTGAGTACTCCATCACAAATGTGAAACTTTAAGTACATTTAACCCTCGATGGGTGGTAAGTGAGGCGGTGACGTCACGAGCTGAAAGGCCGTTCACACCATCTTGCCCCACTGACCTCTGGGAGCACACTGAAACTACTGAAAGGACTGCTGGCGCTCTAGCCAACCATTAATCCCCGTCGAAAAGCGGTGAGCTGACATTCTAAATTCAAATACCCGCGGTTCATCAGGCGCGATTTTGATTAAATATTGAATACGATTATTTAATTATCATTTCTCCAGTCTATAGCGAAAATACCAGCCATGTTTCGGCTTCATTCGAAAATGAAATGCATTATTTATATTTAAATTAGCGATGCGAATTGATCAGAACGCCGATAATATTGTATGAACAACGCGTTGCTCGTTAATGGCTTTCTAGTCGGCGTTTAACAAGCAATTTGTAGGATAAACAATGATCAAATTAATAAGGCTTTTAGACCAGAATCGAATTTGTGGGTCGATTTACGAGACGATACGTGTTGACAGATTTATATGTGAGGAGACAGTGTTATGGGAGGCCTCAGGAGAGATTTAGTTATGCAACTCACATTTCGATGTGGCACCCCTCTAGTCGCGTCTAAGGGAGAAACTTCAGCGGTTATCGAACAAAGACAACGCCTACTTGAGCTGTTCCAATGGGGTGAACCTTTAATATCCGTCGACAAAATCATTAAACGACGCGACTGGCTTTGATTAATTATTCAGAGAATTTCAGTATACCGTTTACGTTGCAGAATTATTTATTTACTAGTGCCATACCATCCGTTGCGGATCAGATGATCGGTTTTTCGGATATCGACAGTCAACAACACGTATTCGTTGGCGCAATTAAATATTCATTACGAATAATTACAGCTGGATGGAAATGTAATGTTAACCTTTTCGGAACAGATTATGGTATCTATGCGTTATTTAAAAAAAAGGATTTTCTTGGTTTTTTTCGTCTGTGACTTTAACCTCAGGCGACCGCAGCCCACCGCGTACTTATACTCTGCTTCTATCGACTTTCGACACCAATATGATTCACGTTTTAGGTGAAGTTCTTACGTTTATTACGGCATTGAAGTGTAAGTGGGTAGTACGTAATATATAGATGATGTGATTTATTTTCATTTACTTTCTGTCTTTTCAATATGTGAATGAAATTATTCGACTGAAAGGGTACTTTATGCTACAGGACCGTTTAAGCAATGCTAGGAGGCATAGGCTTAAAAGTAGACGTCTGCCCGGTAAATGATTTAACTTGATTTGATGAGAAATTAAACCTCAAAAGATTCAATGAGCGAGCGAAACGAGGAAAATTAAATTATATTATAACACTAAGTTTTGCACGTGTGCTGTAATCTGATAAAAAGCTAAGTCTATAAATTATATAATTCATCATACAGATATTTTTTTTTTACATATTTACGATTTTTAGGTAGGTCGTAAGCGTATTAATTTTATCGCAGTTTCGCGTAATGACCCGGTATTATGATAGCTATATTATTACGAATATGATTAAAGATTACACGTAAGGTAGGAAACGAGATAGAACCTATATCAATGTTTTCGCAAGCAAACATATTTGCCGAGTCCGCATCTGTCACAGTTAATAAATCTCAAATGAGATCAGCCTCGCAATAATTGCGTACGCGATATAACTTCATATTGATTCGACGTCTAGTGATAACCAATTTACCTATAAGCTTCCGAGCTCTGAAATTTGTATAAGGATACTCTAATGGTGCTGATGTAACTTGCAATTTAGTAAAATCTGTACTAATATTATAAATGCGAAAGTAACTTTGTCTATCTGTTTGTTACATTTTCACGCCATGCAGCTGAACCTATTTTGATGAATTTTGGTATAGATATAGATTAGAGCTTATAAAAGGACATATTATGGTAATTGTTATCATGAGAGAACATTCCCGTGCTTTTTACTTTCACGCGGGCGAAGCCGAAGATAGAGCATTTATGTTCACGACCCCGACGTAAATTAGCAACCATCAAGTTTGCGTGAAACAAACAAAATCTGTTCTCAAACATGATAAAGTGTGTATTTATAGAAATTATGACTGTACACAGTGCTTAATTATTCGCCTTGCTGTTCGCCCTTCACTAAATGAGCTTTTGTGGGACGAACATCAAAGGGACGGCAATAAGTCTTTCACGATAATAAGAAAACTTTTTTTTCTATAACAATGGCTTTCATCCATTAGTGCTTCAATTTTTCGGGTTTATAATGGGGCCGAACCGAACCCATCGTTTATATTAATTACGATATCGTTAACCTTTTCGAAGCGGGGGAATTTTAATATACATTCATATAATATACTGATATGTTTTGCACAGTGGGCTCAAATTTTATATCTTGACAGCCATGATTTCCAATTAAAAACGGACAGACGACGGAGCGACAGACACATGAGTGATAGCAATAGGGCTTCGTTTGGACCCTTCGGATACGAAACCCTAAAAACTATGAATAATGAGGAGTAAAAAATGATTTTTCTCATTTGACATTTTAGATAAGACTCCCTAAATGGCAAATTACTCTTTTTAATCATCAATTTTTCATGATACCATTCTAAATGCATGTCATTGTCATGAGCATGGCCAATGATAGCTGGTTATCTGTTTTGTATAACAAGGTATCTGACAGTAACCCTGTATAAAAATCTTTCATGATAATTTCAAAGATAGTGAAGATAACAATGACATCATAAATGAACCTAATTAAATTAAATAGCAGTGGGCAGGGAACATTGCTTGCAGAACGGATGGCCGATGGGCCGAAAAGTTCTGGAACGGCGACCGCGAACCGGAAGACGATGCCTTGGAAGGCCTCCCACTAGATGGACCGATGACCTAGTTGGTGGGCGACGGGGGAGGCCTATGTCCAACAGTGGACGTCTTTCGGCTGAAATGATGATGATGGTCTTAGATATATATTCTGATTTTTAATGCAAAACAATTCAATTTATTTTTTCATGTTTAAATTTGAACACCAAAAAAATTCATTAGGAGTGTCCAAGTTTAAAATAAATAATGGTCACCCTATTTAAAAGTAGAGAGGTTTTTACACCCTGATTTTTTGTGTTGCTCCCCTTTACCCTTTTTACCTGCATACTGTGGCTGTGATACACTGATTCAGCATTTACAAATAATACACAGTATTGATTTGATGATTGCCACTCTCAAAACTCACATACAACTGTGTTGTTAAAATTTGATAAGAGGTAATATTTTTTTTTATTCTATTTAAAAAGAGCACCTAATTCAATTCTCATACCATATTGGGCCTTATTTACCAAAATTCTGACTGGCGGATAAATAAATTTTTCTATAGAAAATTTGAAATTAGAATTTATTTGCAGATTCTAAATTCAAATTCTCTATAGAAAAATTTATTTGCTAACCAGTTCACAGATTTTTATAAATAAGGCCCATTTTCAATTAATATCTTTAAAGGTTTTATTCTTGCTATGATGTGTCATCAGAAGATGTTTTGTTCCAGATGTATAAACAGGTTATCACTTGACTCAAGCCCTTGGATATAAAACATGATTGACCTATGACTCATCAAGTTGATAGAGTTACTGAACACAGACACATCTTAATTGAGTATAAAGTTAATTAGGTATCTACATTAGTTTATGTTGGATTGTTTTGAATAACAACAAAGGGTGGAAGCAAGTTATTTTTTAAGTGATTCAATAAATACTGGGAGGGCTATCAGCCTTTTTATTTTTGTTTCTTGAATGTATTTGGATGAACCAACCAGCTAATGACATTTCATTAGCTGGTTTGTTCACCCAATTACATTTCATATTTTAAAGCATTGCTCAAAAAATAAATAGTGCAATATTCAACTCTCGAAATCAGGGAGTCAAAAATGGGAAATAGTAAGTAATGAAATATTTTAGTTTTGATACTTATTTCAGCAGAGGTCTAGAATAAGGAGTACCATGATAGGACATGTTTGTGTTTGCACTTTAAAGTTATTTGCAGGGACAATTGTGGCACAAGTGTCATGTCTTGAGCTGTGGAAATAAACTGAGCATTTGATCTAGTGATCCTAGAAGTCATCTACATAAAAATGATCATATTTACCTCCTCAATATCTTTGTGAAACTTGATGGGACGCATCAAATAAAACTGTATAGAGAAGTAAATGAAGTTTATCACAATAAAAGCACTGTTCCACAGCACAGCGTCTAAGTAGCACTCGATGCTCCAGGCCCACAGGCCCGAGAAGGTGCAGCCCAGTATCAGCGCCACGCGCAGCCACACTAACCCGCTGGGTGTGTGCGGCGCCAGGAATGACAACAGGAAGAACACATTGGCCACTTGGAAAAATATATGGTTCACTGGTCGCCACTTCGGGCAGTGGTTCAAGTACATGTCCCACATCGAAGGCCGCTCGTGCACCGTCACATTCACTAGGTCCGCCGACTGCCCCGACAACTTGGTCGTCTCCACCAACCCCATCTCGCTCACCGCCCGCTCCGCGGCGCTGGGCGGGCTAGCGACCACGCTGCCGTCACTGCTGGGCGCCGGCGCCTCCGTCGTGACATTCTGCAGACCACTTATCATACCGATCGCTAAGGCACTGAGAAACAGCATAGTCCCACCGCGCTCTCACACACACCCCAATTGAATTTGTCATCGAAATTCCAGCGGCAATTGGCATTTGAGTGTTGTTAAATTACACTAACACCCGGGATTTATCGTCTATATTATTTAAAAACATTTATTTATAAAATCTTTTCTATTTATTTTAAATACCAAATAATAATCGCACCGCAGCACACTTAAACTAAACTAATAAACGCAAATTCACCGAGAAAGTTAACTAATAATACATCAGTCACTAAAATTAGAATAACATAACATTTGAATTAAATTCCTTCAAGAGTCCAAAATAAAACGTTAGGAAACAGTAAAGCAAACAATCGAAGCACACAAATGACAAGCAGCACTTTGGCAGCACTGTGTATTATTGACAGAAACCATAGAGACAAAGTGTAGTGCTAGTGCTGATTGGATACTACTAAAAATAATTTTGAATAGTAAAATAAATTTAAACAAAAGATATGAAATTTAAAATATGCGTAAAATCGCACTAATCAGTTTTCAGACTTTTTCTCAGTGGTTATCGTATTCCTTACTTCTATTGTCGAATTTGGAATCTGACTAAATTTCTAGAAGTTTCGCGCGTGGACATGCCTAAATTGGATTTTTATAAAGTTTGCTTTTGAATAAATTCCTTCTTTATCGTTTGCACTAATCACAACTAAAATCAAAAACAATTTCATGTTATCACATTGTCTACATTGCGGCATTTATCATGGCAGTGAAATTGGCTTCTACGGCTTATCACACCATTTTGGAAGGATACGCTTATTTTGTTACCCTTTCATGATTGACTTCCATTGGATTTGTAAACACACACACGTGGGTGTCACTGCTGTCAGTGTCAGTCAACCGTAATCGGTAAAGAAAGGCGGCATGAAATTCTGAAAACATTTTATATTTCTTTTACTTTATTTATGTGATGTTTTGTTCCTACCATGTCGGTGCCGTTTGATATGTTACTGCATCCTGAGCTTTTAAATAACGAACAGTTAATATGTATCATCCAAGAGGTAAATATAACATTTCTTTATTTTGTTTTTGTATCAAAACAATGAGGAAGTACAAATTTTTGTTTGCAATTTCTATTTTCAGAGGCATCTGCGCATTCCAAATATGGGCCATATGCAAAGAGATGAACTATTGGATATATTTCATCATTATTGTGTGCCTTACGGCCAAAGAAAATACAGAGACTCTGGGAGGGGCAAAATACTGAACAAAACCCGCCAGACGAGCCCTGAACCAGCAAAAAAGTTAAATATAATGATAAATCAAGAAAACAAACATAATAATGGCAACCTAAATTGTGAAAGGTTGAGGCCACTGCCAGAATGTCTCTCCAGTCAAATAAAGAGGATCAAAATTGAGACAACATTTGCGCCTATTACAAATACAACTAATTACTTGAATTTGAGTAAAAGGAAGTCCTGTATTGATCCTGTAAGTACTCCATAATACATCTTCAGAATTTAACTTTAAGATTGTGAATTGCATGAGGCAATACAGTTTTCATCAAACCAAGTTCAATTAACTTTGTGTTCATAGTGCATATCAGACAATATCAACACAAGTTGTTTGTGTCCAATAAAATCTATACTAATATTATAGTTTGTGACATTGTAGGGGGTAATCTCTGGGTCTACTGAAACGATTTTGAAAATTCTTTCACCAGTAGAAAGCTATATTATTCCTGAGTGTCATATGCTATAATTTATTTTCAAAAATATTAGTGATCCCTATGAAAATTGCAATAATGTAACCTAAAGTAGCAAAATGTTGCCTACAAAATTCATTCTTTGGCGTGTGCTGAGAAAACTATTGATGATACATAAAAATTATGTACTACATGGTTAAAGTACTCATTATTACCTACAAAAAAGTCTGTGAGAGAATATATCTAACTATCATAGTAAGTCATTATGGCAGCTTTTGTGTTCTAAAATTTAATTTAATTGCCGGTAGAAACAAAATTTGGTTACATTCGTATGGTAGTATAATTCTTATTCAAATAAATAGTTTAACAAATTGGTAGGTCGGTAGGGTAGGGTAGGTGGGTGGTAGGTATGTAGGTAGCCAGTTGACGGGAGCGAAGCTGTGAGGGTCAGCTAGTACATAATATATAGCAATGAACTAATGCAGTATCTTTTATATTTTCCAGATGACCCTTGCAAGTGATTGCCCTCCACCAAAGAAAGAAAGAAAAGCTATAACATGGCCATAAATAGTGTGATATTTGATAATGTTTTAATTGAAATTGGTAACCATTGTTACCATTCAGCCTGCATCTTCACAGGAGATGGCAGGACGAATTGGACAAATCTTAATAATGAATAGTTTATATCTACACTAGTTTTGGCCTGGGAAAGCTGGCAGTCATTGGAGGCTTTGCTCAACAGTGGAATGAAACGGGCTTATAGCAACCAGCCTTCATACAAGTATGTATGTTTATATGACTATAAACCACTGAAATTGTAAATGATGTAACTAATTAGTTAGTACCCTCAACATTCTTATTTTCCAAGATCCCAGAGCATACCCGTAGCACCTGATGCCTATAAATTGGCTTTCGACCCAAGTTATTAGTTATGCACACATTCAAAGTACATATTAATACTATATCCCACACATCTTGTGCAGAAATAAGGAAGAAAAACTTCTGGGGCCTCTGGGATCTTGCTCTAATAAAGCGAATAGTTACTACAAACGTAGTCTTACAATGTATCACATCAGGCACTATCATTGTGTGATTTGTTAAAAAAAATTGCATTGTGGTGTAAAATAATATGATGGATAAGTGTTAGTTTTGGTATGACAAACTCGGGTACGAGTACTATATGTATATAATGCTCGTCTAACTTCTGGGCCACCCTGAAGTTGGCTTTCCGATGCGCGAGGCACGAAACGGTGCTGTTTTTATATGAGATTTATTACTGCGCAGCCAGTGTACCCAACTTCAGGGCGACCAAGAAGTTTGGCGAGACGAAAACTATACATTTACAATTATTGTTATAATATTTGATATTATTGTCATTTGTTAGTGAAATGTTGAACAGTTTGAAAAACAAAGTGTTTACATAGTTCGTTAATCTGTTCATCATTATGGTGATGCAAGTATTATGGCAACTCACTCTTAATTTTATGCTTGGGCTTTTTTAAGTACAGTCAAAACTGTTTATAACGACTGTTAGCTATAATGAGCATTTGAAAGGTCCCTTCAATCGCTGTTTTTAATCGAAAGGTTCGGAGCGTTCCAAACCACCGGTTTAGAGCGCGCTCTTGCGCGCGGTTTGGTATGGAACGACACTCCATGGAGTGCGCTCCAAAGTGTACGTGTGATTTATTGTCTTTTGAACGGTTTCGAATGTAATCCCAAGATTCAACTGTGTATTTTAACAAGTGACAAATAATAATCGAAATAGGCTTTATAATGAATGAATAGTGTTGTGTTCTTAAATATGCAGCTAAATATCAATTATGGATTCAATTAGATTAGAGACAATATGAAAATAATCAGGCAGTTTTTAATTCAGTTTGAGGCAATATAATTAAAAATGTTGCATTACAATTAATATAAATTAGTGAAATGTGGGTGGATGAAAAGGGAGGAGATGGCCAAAGAAATGATGGATGGACTGTGTAAGGAGTGATATGAAATAAAGGGGAGTCAGTGATAGCGTGACAGGGGACAGGACGGTATGGAAGATGAAAACTTGTTGCGTCGATCCCAACTAACATGGGGCAAGGGCAGGAAGATGATGATGACTATAGGTATACCCCTGCATAATTCTTCAGGATCACAGGCATGTTATGTATGTTTACAAATTAGTCACTGTAAATCTGCCCTTTTTAACACGCTTTTATTAGCTTAGTATGTTTGTATCTATGTATCAATGTAACGGAATCTTTGAACGTGATTTTCATCCCCTTCATAGCATCGGATTAATTTGGAACTTTGCACACATCAAGGACCGATGACAATGCAATAATTTAAATATTTTGTTTCACTATCCTCACCAGGATCTTCAGGATTAGAGATATATAAAAAAATAAATAAAAAAAAAACGAAAAAACACGCTTTCTTAGAAAACCAAACTTAAATAATATAGAAAAAAGTTGGAAAAAAGCGTGGGGTGCTTGATGTCAATTGTGATAATATTTTATTGACAGATATTGGTAAAAGTAGAGTCATTTTGAAAATAATAATATCTTAAAAAGCACCTCATGCTTTTTTACAATAAAATTTTTTTTTTGTTAATCACACTGTTCTTAATTTAAATTTATTGAATATTATTTTCTACTTTTTAGTTTGGTTATCTATTAAAGCGTGTTTTTTTTTAGTTTTTGTAGACTATTATTTATTACAAGCTTTTAGTTAACTTGCAATGTATGTATGTAAGTGTGTTCGAGTCAAATCTTGCATAGAATTTTAAAGCTTTAAAAAGGTCTATGTTCGACATTATGTAAGATATTTTTTTTAAATATATTTTCACGATTTCTTCGTCAATTGTGGACCGATTTTGAAAATTCTTTTTTTTTGGTTGATAGAATATGTTCCCAAATTGGTCCCATTTTAATTTGGTTAACATCTGATGAAGAACTTCGGAGATATACAACAGAACTCTTCAATTAATGACAGCAGATCTCTCGGGATTGTTGCAATCGCATGTCTGTTTATTGTTTATACCATTTCATAACAAAACATCACGCCAGTACACTCTAAAGGGGTACGCAGATGTGCACCGGTTATGTTTTTATCAAGCACGCGTTATCTGCTGTGATTGGCTGTTGAAAAATCATGGCATTCGGATAATCTATTCTGGCATTATAGGTACCTTACTAAAGAACTTGCCTATTAGGTACAATTAAAAAGTGAAAAATAAAAATAAACTTATTCACAAACAAATACTACCGACTTCCAAATAAAAACACTGAAAGAAAACTACAAAGTGAAAAATAACTTTATTTTTGGAAGTCGATGTCTTTGGTAGGTAAAAATTGGTACCTTCCAAAAATAAACTGATTAATTTGTAGTTTTTTTATTTGGAAGTCGGTAGATTTTTTTTGTGAAAAAGTTTTTTATTTAAATCTAAATACCAGCAGCATAGTTGCGTTAGTGAGTTCGGCAGGGCAAAGAGTAAGACTCCATGAAAGAATATGAGAAATTCCGTTTAATATTTTTTGGTATTGCCAAAAATTATTGAACTCTTTCGAAAAGAATATCTTCATTACCAATGAAGGCGGCCAATAATTTTTGGCAATAAAGAAAGATATTTAGATTTGTATATAAAAAAAATAAGGGTATTTGTCATACTCTTTCATGGAGTTATATATACCATTAGCCCTGCCGAACCCACTTATGCAATTATGCTGCTCTGGTATTTAGATATATTTAAGGCAAAAACAGGTACGAGTATCATGCCTCAAAAAATAATTGGTAAAAGTGATATTTTTAAATAACTTACAATTTAAATATAATTTAAAGGGAATATTTCAAACACAATGGACTACAATTTGACCCTTGTCACAAGACACAAGTTGTGTTTATTACAAATATTAGTAGATTTTGTTATTATTGATTGATATTTTAAAACTCTGGGTGGAACCCAGAACCCCATATCTAGTACTTAGTGTACACCTAATATTAAATAAGTCACTTTGGGACCTAATAGGCGTCTCAAATATCTAATTACAAGTGAGCTAGGCACATGGCTCCATATTATAGCGGCGGGACATGTCACATTTGAGTGAACCCTTTATCGCATAGTTGACGGGCACAAACGCGGGTCGTCGGTGTTCATTACGTTCAATTTTCAATTGAAAATTTTGAGTTTATGACCTTGAAGGGACTACGGTTTATTGACCACTTTAAATGGGCCGTCCCATAAAGGGTAAAAGCGCCCATAAAGCGACAGTGCTACATTCTACAACTCTTTCTCATATGAATTGTTCTATCTGTAGAGCAATTTAAAAACAATTTTGCACTGTCGCGTTGCACTTGTCCTTGGAAGCCTTCACGAAAAGTTTGCTAGTGTGGGTACTATTGAATCGTATCTCAAACCTCTGCCTAGCCTATAGCTCTAAAGATTTGTCGTGCGTGACGGTTATGTAAAAATTAATTAGTCTATAAGGTCACAAAGCAAATCGTAACAGATAATTGAGTTATGCCAAATTTTATCACTGTAATTTACAATGGCTGCATGGAGAATGGACTGAGTTTTCCATAGCCAGCTATGAAGTGAATATAATTGCATAAAAACGTTTTGTTTCCCATACACGGGCGAGACAAGCACGGTGCGTTTTTCTAAGTGCCTAAACAACTAGAAAAGCCGCATAAGTATTGTAAAATACGCTCACAGGCTTGCTGTTGGGAAACTTCGTCATTACGGTCTGCAGAAAAGAGGACAGAATTGGCCGCACAGACGCTCTGTCTCTTTTTTTACAGAGTGGTTTATTTTGTGAAGGTATTGCTCAGTCCATTGTCTATGTCTAGTGCGTCTAATGCGTCATCCTAATAGATAGCGATCATCACGCGAATACGTGATCGTCAAGTTCATTTGTATGATGTCCTGCCGACAGAGAGCGCTTGGCGGTTTTACCCTACAAAAGAACGCGACGAACGTGTATTTGCACGATGATCGCTATTAGGACGACGCTTCAGGCCACCAAATTAATTAAAATAATTATTGAATAGTACCTAGTTAATAGTTGAGTAGTTTTCAAAATCGTGTTTGTATGATCTCTAGGTACCTACCTATCCCGTTAATGTTAACTTGTTCGCTTATTATAAGCTGCAGTTTTGTTTGTATAAGTAGCCAAGTGTTCCTGCAATGTTAGATTTTATTTCAATTGACTTGTACATATTATTGTATTTAGGTAAGTTATTTTGTATGAATGAAATCGGAAATACATGGACTATTTCAATATACTTTAGTGTTGTTATTGAAGTGGTTCCCGCTTCAAAATCCCTGAAGACTGTCAATCGAGTACCGTGTCGTTAAATTATCATTAACTTAGTTTTTTTTCTACTACTTTCGTTACGTCATGTCTCTGCTGGTGGCACGACAGTTCGTCACTTCTCGTCGTCTCGCGCTTGGCGTGTCCGTATAATAATATATAAGTTTCTCTGACGCCAACGCCAAGCGCACAGTGCGATGTTACGAACATTTTTGTTAGAACATTTATAAGAAAGTACTCTGTGGTTAGAACTAGGGCATGTATATCGCAAGGTTCTCATTTCCGGAACTGAGTTCCAATACTGGGGGTCTGATTCCGGAATTGGTAACTTTTAAAGTTTGTTCTAAATCAAACAAGATTTATAATTATATATGGAGCATGGTTTGCGACTCAGCAGCACATGCACACCCTGCCGCTGTTCCGTCATGTTAACCCCATTTTGCGAGGTTGGAGTGACACCTTCATTTATTTGTTTATTAAAAACTTCATTCAACATATAGATACATAGGCGGACTTAATGCCTGAGGCATTCTCTACCAGTCAACCAAGGGTGGTGGAGAGATAACCTTCCTACCTGGGTTCTGAGGCGGTTCATGTAGAGTGTAGACCACAAAAGGTTAGATCCTGCGGGAAGATGCTCGCTTGGAGGTAAATAATGTGTTGTTGAGGAAAAATATTCTGCCACAGTCTGCAGCGGGCGTCGGCCGGGTCTCCTGACAACCAATGTTTTCCTGACAACAAATGTTCAGGAAGCTGTGTCTGCTTTTCAGCCGTTGCGTCGGTAGTTATGCACCGAATAGTGGATGTCACGCTCCTGCTTTTGTTTCTCGACTGCACTCGCGTCCCTTCGGACGTGTGGAGGTGCTATCCCGGCTGTGGGGTATAGTTTGCTGACCGCGGTTGGTTTGAGGCAGCAGGTAATTGTACGGCATGTATCGTAAAGAGCAAAATCTATTTCCTTGACGTGGGCAGAACGGTGCCACACTGGACACGCATATTCGCTAGCCAAGAAGCAGAGTGCTAGGCCAGTAGTCCGGAGAACGTGAGGTGAGGTTGGTTGAAATTAGGCGTCTGAGTAAATTGTTGCGGGACCCGATTTATCACACAATAGAATTAAACATTATTAATATGAATAAAAAACACACGAAGTTTGAATCGTAGTATGTATCACGTGTCACGCACATTTCATAACTCGTATCAAAAATTTATGAATACCAGAATTCCAGTTTTACCTACTCCTCTCAATTCCGGAACTAAATAATCTGAAAAATTGTTACGGAATTCCGGAATGCATGCCCTAGATAGAACGTTTGATGCCCACCGCCAGCCAGTGCATTTTCGGCCTAATAAATAATATGAAACCCCTGGGCCTTTTTATAAGCTTTTTATTAACTTGCAATGTATGTAAGTTTGTTTGTGTGTTCAGATTAATTCTTGCAACTGAATTTTAAAGCAATTTCCCATCGTTAACAAAAAAAGGTTTAAAATTCCTCAAAATCCAACCGACCTCCAAATAAAAACACTTCAAAGTGAAAAATTACTTTAAAGTCTGTGTCACAAAACGAAGCAAAGACCTAGTAGTAAGAAATACGTATAGTATTTCTTACTACTAGACTGTATACTAAAAATTTTTGTTTAGCTAAAATGAAATCTATCATCATCCACCTAGGTTAGCTATTTCCTTATAAACGGTAGCTTATCAAAAGCGGTCCTGGCGAGAGGGTTTCCGCTGGTAGTGTGTCCTTGTCTGACTTCTTGCCAGCTCAACTAATCATTGGGTTTGGTAGAAATGGTAGAAAATTTAAAATTTTTCTTTTTTATGTTATACCAAAACAAACGATTAATGACTTTGAAACGTATTTAAATATTTCTACAGTTCCCATAATTAGTTAATTCGTTGTATTTAAAAAATAATTCATTAATACTTAGAAAGAGTAGTACTTTTCAATATTTGGGCCTGGTAATACTAAATGTAAGATGGTGGTTTGCGGAGTTTTTGGCGGGCTTTTTTCGAGTGAAATTCAGCGGCTGTTAATATTATTTGCAAATTGATTGCTAGAGGAATAAAATTGGTGCAGTTTTGTTTCTCAACTGTCTACGCAACTGGACAATATGTGAAATCGTGAAATCATTGAGATCCTTTGAGGTATATTTAGCTGCCGGTATTTCAAAGCATCGTCTGAAGACTGCAGGATCATCTCACGCCTCTTCTTCATGAGCTTGAGAGTAGGATCAGAGAGCTTTTTATTCCTATCTATACGATGGGTCTTGAAGAACGAGACTTGAAGAGACTTGGGATTTAAGGATTATCGAGTCCTCCTCCTCTCTTCGAACTTCAGATAACCCTATAATACTCCATCGTAAACTGCTCAATTCCTCTTCGAGTTCGGTGATCTTTTCGTCGGACCGGAGTGTGCGCGTGTTGTACGACTTGTACGTTGTCAGCTCCAGCCGTCGGTATTTTTTGGGGTAGCCGGATCTCGTCCGGGATCCTTAGCACCCCTTGCCATACCGTATCCTCGACCGCTACCGTAGTCGAAGGTAGGCTGGCTGCCGGGAACTATAGGGGCTATGTTCAATTTGTGCTATTCATGGGGAGTGCTTTGCAGGCGGGTTGGCGATCGCAGTATGGTTTTTACAAATGCACAGAGAACGCTGCTGCCCATTCTCTGGTTTGTCCCTTGGTCGCCTCTTATCACACCCACGGGAAAACATGGGATGATGAAATTATTTTTGCCCGACACCATACGATAAGTGGTTTAGATTCCAAAAAATGTACATATTTTTTTTTTTAATTTACAATAAATTAGGTAGGTAGCGTTTTTAGGTAGCATAAATATATCGGAATACTTACACTATCGTTTTTACAATCAATTTGTCCCGTGTTCTGTTTGGTCATGGTAACCCCATTAGAAAGAGACACACTACCAACGGGAGCCCTCTCGCGCGGACCGGTTTTAGCGCCATAGTGCACAGTCTAGTAGTAAGAAGTATAAGGTCTTTGCAACGAAGAAACAAAACAGGCACACACTTCCGAAACTATATATTATTAAGTCTTTGCAACGAAGAAACAAAACAGGCACACACTTCCGAAACTATATATTAACCTCCTCCTTTTTGGAAAGTCGATTTTAAAACAATTAAAACACTGGCATAAAAAAGTTATTGACAACTTAAAACGTTTTTGGAAAAAGAACTGACAGGTATTGAATTCAATACAGTCATCGTGTTTTTATTAGTGAAAACTTTAACAGTAATTTCGTATTTATATTGGAATCTAATTTTAGTGAATTAATTTACAATCATGATACCGAAAAGGCTATCTACGAAGATTTCGCAGCATCCGTCGCTTCCAGCAACTCATTCGCACTTCTTGGTGCCCTCTGAAAAACTTGACAAAGTTACGAGAAGGGTCATAGCACCATATGCGCAAATAGAAAGAAAAGGTAGGTAAGTTTTAATGAAACAATACTTTTGTTTTATAGTTTCGTTATCTGAGGCTTTTGTACATCTCATTCTATCAGTGTCCACTATTGAAAGTGTTACCATAGTCAATCATAATCTCAATTTATTATCTACTATAATATTTACCTTCCTCAGTTGACAATCTATACCTCTCTCTCTGTGTATTTTCTTTCTTTTTAAGTACTGATTTGTAACATGAAAAGTAACTCTTACAATTCATAAAGATCTGCAGCCATAGTGCGTAATGAATTCGGCAAGGCAAAGGGCAAAAAGTACGAAAAATCGCGCTGCACCTGTGTTCGCTGGCCACCAAAACTAAAATGATCCTATCGTTCTGTATTGAATGCAGGCCTCAAAGAGAAAGAAGAAAAGGCTGGAAGATACCTCGACATGAACAGATTCAACGTGTTCTTAGAGGACACTGTTGATTTGGAGTCGCTGCTGTACGAAACTGCCATGGTGTTGAAGACTGTCACTGAAAGTTCTGGTAATCATTGTTTATTTTGTAGGCTGTAAACTAGAACCTGGAACCTTTGCCTCTTTTTTGTGTCACCCCTCACGGCTGCGCTTCGTCTTGGAAGAACAGAGGGTTATGGGCTAATCTTACCTGCAAAAAACTCTCAGCCCGAGATACAAGCACCTATTGCTATTGCCTAAGCATCACCTATTGCGGTCGATCCTACGAGCACTTATTGAGGCGCGCCTGGAACAACTGCGCGGTTCTTCTTTGGGCCTGGCTGGTAGAGCGACAACTTAGGTCCAAATTCTCAACCAATACTTTCCAATGCATTATTCTTCGAAATCGGTAGGTAGGTATATTTCTTACCTGGTCCAGTAACTTTTTTACGTGTGGTAATTTACATCGATGTCCACCTCCTTGGAGTTAAAGGTGACTAAAACCACTCGGATTCATTCAACTACGAGTACATTTATGTCCTAATACTGCGATCGCAGTGGCGACGTAAGGTAGGGGGCGGGGGGCGGTCTGCGGTACCTGGCACCAGGGCACAGTATAAATATGGGAAAACAGTACGGAAACTACCTACAAACGCTCGAAACGGCGCACTCAAACAAACATGCGCATCGACGAGACGCGTAAGCGGCACGCACTACTGACAGCACCGCGACAGCCGCTTAGGGGTCTCGTCGATGCTCATGTTTGTGTGAGTTTGCAATTTCTGGCGTTTGTAGGTAGTTTCCATACTGTTTGTCCATAATTATACTGTGACCAGGGGGTGACAACGCGGTAGGCACAGTGTCATTGTGTACCTACGTGCCTTGCTCATGCGGCTAGCATGATGGGCAAGACGACAGGTGATATGGGCGCCGGGAGGGAGTGCAAAGAGGTGCATTTGCACCCCGTGTACCTATTTGATTGAATTCAATATATAAACAATCAAAAATCCGAGGCGAAAATTTTCGAGATGCAGCTTCTCGGGTGTCACCAACATAATGAAATAAAAAATTTAAAAAAATCGATATCAAACATTCTATCGATTATTCAATTGATTATCTATACTAATATTATAAATGTGAATGTAAGTTTGTTTGTTACGCTTTCACACAAAAACTACTGAACCGATCATCATGCAACTTTGTACATATATTCTTGGAGGTATTAGAAGTAACAAAGGATACTTTTTATTAAAAAAAATATATATATTGGCTTCACTGCGAGCGAAGCCGCGGATAAAAGCTAGTTGATTATAAAATGCACTGTTGGTTTTTTACTTCATCCAAAGTAAATTTATGAACGCATCTTATTCCGATTGATAGCCCCTAGTTTCTAATATCTACACTACTATGATATATATATTATATCGACACTACTATGAGAATACCGAGCTGAGCTGAGTAAATCCAAATAGTCGAATGTCCACCGACGATCACTTTTGGCTTATGTACAGTGGCGTATTAAAAGATTTGGCGCCCCTATCCATATATTTTTTGCCGCCACACAACCAGAATTAAACCTGGTCAAGTGCGAGTCGGACTCGCGCACTGAGGGTTCACAAATAGCTCCATTCACCAAAATAATTAAATTACATTACTGAAGTTCATAAACTATGAGGGCACCGAAACTTGCTCTAACGATAAGATAAACAGTAGATATTGAGCAAAATTAAATTTGCTATTGGAAAACTGTAGTCCCCATAAAATTAATAAGTCGCGGTCAGTTTACCAACTGCAGATAAGTTAATAATCTTTTTTTATGTAGGTACAAATTTACGGTTTTCGGATTTTTTCCTTTACTTGTGCTATAAGACATTGCTTCTTGCCAAATTTCATGATTCTAGATCAACGGAAAGTACCCTGTAGATTTTGATTCCCTTGCGAGTGAAAAATATGCGTCATTAACGGCTGCGTCTCTTGATTGCGTTGATCTAGAAATTTGTTTCTTTCACAGCTGCTTCAGGTTGCAAACTTGAATATACGATATTAATTTCAAATCGATACCTCCATGCGTTCCCGAGATAAAGGGCCTTGACAGACTGACGGACAACAAAGTGATCCTTAAAGAGTTCGTTTTTTTCTTTAGAGTTACGGAACCCTAAAAAACAAACATAGAACCTCCTCCTCTTTGGCAAGTCGGTTGAAAAACATTCCCACTTTACGTGTACAGGAGGTAATAACAAAAAAATTTTTTTTTCCTTATTTTATTTTATCATTTTGCCGGCGTGATTAATATGTATATCCATGCCAAGTTATAGCTTTCTAGTACTAAGAGTCTCTGAGATAAGCTGCGGACGGGCGGACGGATAGACGGACATGGCGAAACTATAAGGGTATGTTGACTTACGGAATCCTAAAAAGGCTTTTTGTGCCCCTCGGGAGGCGCGGCGAAGAATATGGTTTATTTATAATGGTTTTCGTGCGTATTGAAAAGTGAACTAATTACAGTCTACCAGAAATGAGAAACATTTGTGATTAGAAATCTCGATACCTATTATGAACGAAAATGTTTCGAGTGCGGTCGATCCGACGCCATGCGACCGCTTGAAGGTTGAGAAGAAAATATGAGACAAAGGAATCTTCCATATCTAGACTAGACATAAGGCATGGCATTAATTATATTCCGATTATCCTGTTTTCAGGCGTATTTGTTTACATGGTAGACAAAATGAAAAATGAAATAGTCCTGATGCATCCAGACACTTCCAACCCCGAAAGGCACGAAGTAAATATGACTATTTGTAAGTTTGTTTGGTTCTTAATACATGCTGGTTTTCTCATTATGATGTCATTCACCGTTTTGAGAACATTGGTATTTAATTAATTGTTTGCCTATTTATAGGCTGAGATTTACCAGTGGGCGTGGAAGGCCAAATCCGAAACTGAGGAATCCATGTTCCACCCGCGATGTCAACTATGACAACAATGATTACCTCTTCTTCTTTTTTCGTCTAGGTGAAGGTAAAACAGCTGCAGCTCACGTGGCCTTCACCAAGGAGTTCCTGCTTCTAGAAGACGTGCAGCGAGACCGGCGGTTCTCTGAAGGTCTGCGCTGGATCGATGCGAAGGTGGCGCTCTGCATGCCGGTGGTCAAGCCTGATGGAGAGTGCTACGCTGTTCTAGAACTTTACAGGACGATTGCCAAGAATTATGATGACGTGAGAATATTTGCAATATTCTCGTATTTATATGAACGGCTATAAAAAATCATGAAGTAGGTATTTGGTTGCAATTACTCCAAAAGTTGGGGTCACCTTCACTAATCAAATAAACATTTTCGTATACCTCCTAATAAGGCTTTACCTATTGTCTCAAATTACGTACCAACCTGTATCATGAGGCAAATTTATTTTGCTATATGAACAGGCCAACCCTGACTAGTCGGGGATGTATTCTTCTAAGCACTCAATCACAGTATTACAATTAAACTGCTGGCGGACCTCTGTAAGTCCTTACCCTGTGGGGTCGCGGGTAACAGCTGCATAAGTGTTGGGGAACGAAAAAGGAGATGAACGAGACCCCTTTGTCCAGTAGTAGACTACCATTAGCTGATAAAGACCATCTTAACTTCCAGAACGTAGTCTACACTGTGGTAAGCGTGGCTTGCTGGGCCGGTGCGGCTGTTCACCAGGCACAAGCCAGGGTCGTTCTACAGAAGACGGCTCATCTTAACTCTGAGCTGCGTACTTTGCTGCAGAACTACTTCTGCGATCTGGCGTCTATTGATACCATGCTGACTGATATGCTGGTAAGAACTGGCTGAAAACATTTTATCATATTCCCACCACACTCCAACACCATATAAATCGGTTAATATTAATTTAATGAAGCTTTCAGCCCTTAACGGACTATGTGGTGAAGATTAAGGCAAGAGACAGTTAATCTCTATTTGTCGTTAAGTATCAGATCAGACGCAAATCACACTGATCTGATTGATGGTTTTGAACTTCTGCTTTTTGATCTCCTAACCCGTCATAATCATAAAAGTTTCTTGAGTAAGAGTCTGTAACCATTTCTGGAGTGAATCCTGAAGTTTCTTCTAGTAATAACTGAAATACCTTTCCAATTCTGCAGACAGTAGTAAAATCGTTCATCGGCGCTATGCGCAGCAGTTTCTACATAATCGACAAGAATCACATCGGAGACATGCTGCAGGCGGACATGTGGGACGACGGCTGGTCCAGCGAGAAGTCTACCATGCCCCGCAAGAAGGTTAAAATCAAGTTAGTGCATTTAAACATGTCCTGGGGAAAGAAAATTGTGATGTTTTGACCTTCTCATTTTGTAGCAAAAGGACAAGATAAAGAGTGATCTTGTAGCTGTGCCTGTAATCCATCTTAAGGATCGAATACAAAATCTTAAAAGCTGAAGTAGTTGACCAACAAAATAAGCAAACTAATGTGGCAAAAGGCCAGTACCTACCGTTAGCCGTAGTCCGTAGATTCAAATGCTGCAATGGTAGCAGTAGGATGCGAATAGCCAGGATGCTTTGCAATTGGAGTGGAGTATGTCCCACGGGTTTGAAAACTGGTCCGAAATCTAAATAGCCTTAGACAGAGATAAGTGGCAAGACAGGTAAAGAGGCCTTTGCTCTGCTTTTATTATTATTGTTAGCTCTGCCAGGCTAATAATAATGAGACATACTCGCTTTTTAACCGACTTACCAAAAAGGAGGAGGTTCTATATTCGTTTTTTTTTTAATGTATGTTCACCGATATCTCTGTCAATTATTGACCGATTTTGAAAATTCTCTTTTTGATTGACAGAGTATGTTCCGAAATTGGTCCATTTTAATTTGGTGAAGATGAGGAACTTCGGAGATATACAATATAACTCTACAATAAATAACGGCAAATCTCTCGAGATTGCTGCAATCGCATGTCTGCATTACTGCTCCATTTCATATCATAACATCACGCCAGTACGCTCTAAAGGGTTACGCAGATGTGTACAATTCACCTTGTTACACTCTCATTTCACCGGTTATGTTCAGTTTGATGATATTCGGGTAATCTATTCTGCATTATAGTTACCTTACTTATATACTTGCCTATTAGGTTAAAAAGCTTTTTTATTTTTCACGTTTTAGGACAACTAAAAAGTGAGAAATAAAATAAACTTTTTACAAAAAAATACTACCGATTTTCAAATAAGAAACTATACATAGTAAAAAATATGTTTATTTTTGGAATTCGATGAAGAAAGTGAAGAATTCGGTGTTCATAATGCAAAAAAAAGGTACCAAATAAACCGAATTCCAAAAATAGTTATTTTTCACTTTGTAGTTTCTTGTTTGGAAGTCGGTAGTATTTTTTTGTAAAAAGTTTTTTTTATAATATGTTACAGTTTAAGCCACGAACAGACACCCGCAGGCTATGTGGCCCGCACAGGGGAGACGATTAACATTCGCGACGCCTATAAAGACCCCCGTTTTGCCAAGGAGATAGACCCCACTACGGGCACCGTTGTTAGGTCCTGCCTGGTGTCACCTATCGTGGATAAGAATGGAGTTATTGGTAAGAGACTTGTATATTAAATAACCTTGTTAGGTGTTACAAAGTTTATCAGTCTATATTATATATTTCAAAGGTTGAGAAAAAATTAAAGCTGACATCGTAACAGTGTATCACAGCAGTGCTGGTTTGGCGCCGAGCCTAGAAAACACCGCCTTAAAATACCTACTAGTTGATATAATAATACTCTTGTTTATTATATCTATGATAATACTACTCTGTCAAGAAAGTACCGGGGAAAGATCAATAATACACAATATGTTTGTTATTCATCCAAATTTAATTTATCACCTTCAAAGTATGCTCCTTCAGAAACGATACACTTACGCCAACGAATAATCCGATCATTAAAACATTTTTTAAACGCTTTTGTCGGAATTGAGTTCAGTTCTCGCCACGAATTCTCCTTTATTTCTTCTACCGAATGATAACGGGTGCCACAAAGTGGTAATTTGAGTTTAAGAAAAAAAATATTTAAAAATAACAAAAAACCCGACTGCTTAAATATCGAACTAAAAAGACGTAATCAAGAAGAAAATCATGCTGTGCAGTCGGAGGATAGATTACAACTCTTTCAACTTTTTGAATCGATATGTCTCAAAAAAGGTGGCTCTTAGGAAAAAAGTATTAGACAATTTTTATAGATAGTTATCTGATCTACAAATTTTTGTCTGGGATAATCTTATTATAAAACTTACCGTTTTGCTGTAAATCGCAAAAAACCCGTTTTTGTGACATTTGACCCCGAGTAATTCGAGAGAGCGATAGATAGATCACCATCTATATCCGTGGAACGGAACGGAACCGAACGCGATCGATGTACAAAAAATAATCAGTATAGAACATCGGCACGGTTTCTTTATATGGGATGAGACACCACTGACCGGACTAACTGTATTTATTCTAAATAACAGATGTAACTCAAACTCCGCTTCAAAATGGAAAACAGTTGTGCCAATCAAACAACAAAAAAAATAGAACCATAAACTGTTCATTCATTCCCGAAACTTTTTTGACTGAATGTATAAATATGGTCATTTACTGGTCAGTAATGGAGGTTTTGGACTGCTGCTGAGACTTTTGAAGGAAAAATCACATAGTTTCTTACACGGATATTATTACGTTCAAATTCAGAACCCAGAGATATCCAAAACCCACGAGGCAGGTTCTTTTGACATCCGCTTCTGAGTATAGGCCCCATTACTTATTTAACATGCTTCCCTGGTACCAGATTTAATCGAATCACCAAGGGCTTTAACTGGAACTACAATTGGTTGAGGCCATAAAGGGAGAATTTTGTCAGTAGGTATATTAAAAAAGCGTAACTCCCACACAGGTGTGGTCCAACTGACGAACAAGACCAGCGCGCAGCCATTTGACTCGGATGACGAGCTGATCTTCGGCGTGTTTGTGAGCTACTGCTCGCTCATCGTACACTTCTACAACATGCAACAGAAGATGATTTATCATGTTAGTTTAATTATAAGTTGTTACAGAATAACAGATTAATGCTAAAATAAAATCACCCCTTTATGTAATGATGTCATCCCCGTAAATGTAGGCAGGGGTGACTAATGCACAACACGTGAAATGGGGTTGAGTTTATTGCTTTTGGTACAGACATCTACAGAACGCCACCCTTTACGATCCTTACTACCGATCATAAATCCAGCCTTGGACTCCTAATGTGACTAATTCCAGATTGAAAAATCCAATTACATTGTTCGACCTGCCTTAATGTGTAATGAATTCGGCAAGGCAAAGGGCAAAGAGTATAAAAAAAACTACCAATCACAAAGAAGGAAATCCACATGTGATTGGTCGATTTAGATAAGGCTGCTGGGAATTGATTCCAGGGAGGGACCCATATATGTTCAACAGTTGCGCACTATAAGACCACTAAATTAACGACGTCAAAGCCTAAAAGCTGTAAAATAGAATGATTGTAATTTATAATGTCCGATTTATCGCTAAGCTTCTTGGCTTTTAAGCAAATTATGAGTCATTATTAAGTTTGCCCTAGTCGACGGCACGAATTATTTTGTGCGCGGGGTTATAATGCATCCTATCAGATCCGACAACGCGTGCGAAAGAGATAGATGCTGTGATGAGCAGTAAGAAAATAGTTCGAGTAAGAATTAGCACTTTTGCAAATTTTTAGCGAAATGGATGATGATTTAGGACGAAAACGAGCGCGCGAAATTTTATAAACCTTTGGGAGTCTAGATATCATGAAAATGGACTAAATGTATATTTTCAAAATAAAATTATTTGCATTGTTGAATTACTAATCTATTCCTGTATGGAGGCCGTTTTGCAATTTGCCTTCTTCTTATGGTATTTATTTCCGCCCAAAGATGCGTTAAAATTAGTGCTGAAATATGGAACTTTCGACGCTCATATCTTTCAAATACTTTTCTTTTTTACTTTTTTGTTTCCATACAGGGCTAGATAATGATGAGTCAAAATGATACAATTTTTTATTTTGAACGTACATCGTCAAACAGTGGAGTAATCGCCAGACTACGTTTGTATGGAAGAATGATCGATTAGTGTAACCTTAAGCGTCCATTTTGTTTGACCAAGTAAACAGAATGTTGTGATGCCGTTAAATTGCAGGCTAACTTGAACCGCGTGTACTTCGAACTCATGGGGCTGCACCTAAAAGCTTGCAAGCATGACCTGGACGAGCTCACTGAAGCCAGCATCATCGTGGAGCCGCCTGCCAATTTTAAGAGGTAGGTAAGCTTGAGAAGACACCTTCTCAACGAACTGGAATTTAAGGCTTAGTTTTTTTCCTGTCACACTGGTCGTACATGGAAACTCACCACCGACTGTTTATTATCCGACTTCAAAAAGGAAGGAGGTTCTCAATTCGGCTGTAT
Source organism: Orthosia gracilis (assembly GCA_947562075.1). Lineage (NCBI taxonomy): Eukaryota > Metazoa > Arthropoda > Insecta > Lepidoptera > Noctuidae > Orthosia > Orthosia gracilis. The sequence continues at coordinate 2,781,896 of OX387270.1, read as the reverse complement.
TTTTTGTATGTGTGTTATCTCAAAACTTTTTAGTAGGTGAACTGAGTTCGATTTTTTATTTGAGTGCGGGTGCTTCTCGTGTGGTCCCATTTAAATTTGATCAAGATCTGATGAAGAACTTCGGAGATATACAACAGAATTCTTCAATAAACAACGGCAAATCTCTCGTGATTGCTGCAATCGCATGTCTTTTCTTTCTTTCTTTAGATTTTGGGCGGCATATTGTGCAGGTCCCAATAATGTTTTCTTCCGAACCCATCGACCATCGAGTGGGATATCAAAATAAAGGGTTTTAAGAGGTGTTTACAAAAATATATACCACTTATATATTTAAAAGCAATTCGATAAAAAAATGTAATGAATACCTAACTAAAAAAAGGTAATTTAAAAATAAAAAAACCCGACTGCTAAACGATCTAAAAATCTGTAAAAAACAAAAAATCATGCTGTGCCGTCGGAGGATCAGGTGATCAGCCAGCTCGCGAATATGTTTCGTACGACTGCACAGCATGATTTTTTCTTGTTTACAGCTTTCATTTCTTTGTTCATTACACAAAATCACGCCGGTACGCTCTGAAGGGATACGCAGATATGTAACTGTTCACCCTGGTACACTTTCATTTCACTGGTTATGTTAGTTTAATGTTACTCAGGTAATGGTAGTGCGGTCTGGTTACGCCAAAAGGTGAACTGAATGAGAATCAAAATTTATCGTCAGGAACGGTGTTTGCAATGTAGCGATTCTTTAAGAGGCCTCATGGACATATTTCGGCTGAAAGATGATATCGAAAGAATTTAAAAATAATAAACCCCTGCGGGAAATAAGGGACTGGCTACTGGACGGGGATGTGGCAGATCGAAGAGAGGATGGACGCCATGAACGGCTTCCTCGAGAATTGGAAAGATGAAGCACAGCTTCAAGAGAAATTCAGGAAATGATGACAGGCCAGGGTACAATTCAGGCTTATTTAAAAATAAAATTATTCATTAAAAATCTTTTTTTAAATCAACTTCTTTTCGTATTCTTCTCAGCAAACCCTTATACAGGGTACAGGGTTACAGGAAAAGTCGACCTAGATCCGTTAAGGGCGTGTAGTACACATCATTTCTGAATGATTTCACTATGGAACCCCCCATCCTAAACTTAACCGTTTTCGAGATTTTCGAGTTTTAATTTTTTTTATGAAAATGCCCAATTTTTCGGCTATTGAATTGAATATTTTGAATTTTTTTGACTCTTATGATTATTTTTTTGGTTTTTTACATGAAGAATGAGATGCTTAATGACCTCAATGACTAAAATTGCACGTAAGTTAACTAAATAGGTCGTTGTAGACGATCGAAACTTAAGAAAATAAGTACAAATTATAAAAAAATATTTTTCTTTTCTGTATATCGCAAAAAAATATTATGGCACTTGCTCTGCAGATGTGCTTAACAACATCTACATTTTATCAGCTATGTAACGAGGTATAACACTCTAGGGTATTTATTAACCTCAAAGGTGAAACTTAGTTTCTAAGGCTACATGGCAGTCAGAATAAATAGCGCTTATTTAATCTAATTAATTTGACTTAAGTTCAGCATCATCATTTCAGCCTACTGGCTTCCACTACTGAACATAGGCCTCCCTCGGCTAGGTACAACCTTCATGCATCCATCGATGTCCCGCTATCCTGACCTAGGAGATCATTCAGTTTTTATAGCACTTTTTTTGTTCAGATCGTCGATCGTACAAATAATGACCGTACGCCAACCATTAGTTGAGCGTAAGTGACTAGTTACTGGCTTTTGTTTGGAAAATAACGTAATCGGTGCGTTGTTAACGCTAGTTCGCATACAAAGTCACTCACGCTCAACTCATAGTTGGCGTACAGATCGTCGGTGATTGTAGTAAGCTAAATGAAACAATAAATCAGTTCAAAATAACATTTATCCACCTAATGTTTTTGAATAAATTTTTATAGTTCATGTTCTACGTGTCCACCTCTATTTCGCACACATTTTCTCATTCTTTCACGTAGTCCACTTTTCACTACACCAGTGGTTAATGTTCTTCTTATGTCGTTAGCAGCATTAATTATCCTTTCTTTGAGAACTTCCACTGACAATATGGGGTTGGGCTCACTGTAAACGAGGCTCTTCATGTGCCCCCATACATAAAAATCCATGGGGGTCAGGTCGGGACTTCTGGCTGGCTAGGGTAAAGGCCCACCTCGTCCAATCCATTTGTTAGGATAGTTAGTGTCCAACCATTCCCTAACGCTTCTTCTGAAATGAGCAGGGCAGCCATCATGTTGAAACCACATGTCCCGCAGTAATTGTAATGGGAGATCATCTAGTAGGTCACCTAAGTCACCTCTTAAGAAATTTTCATAAGTTTCACCATTCAGATTGTCTGGAAGAAAGTAAGGCCCAATCAAATGGTTGGAAATGATGCCCATCCACACATTTACACTAAATCGACGTTGTGTGACCCCCTTTACTCTTTTCTTATTTGGATTGCCTAGTTCTTTAGGAGCCCAATAGTGTGCGTTATGGTAATTAGTAATCCCGTCCTTATCGAATTTGGATTCATCTGTCCACAATATTAATTTTAGGAAATTCGGGTCCTCGATATCTGCATTGAGCATGAATCTGCAGAAGTCCATGCGTCTCGCGGGATCTCCTTCTTCAATTGCATGTACCGGCGTGTAGTGGTATGGATACAGGCCTGCCGTATGAACCGTAAACCACACTTTCCACTGAGTTAGGCCCAGTTCACGGGCAACAATATTGGTCGAAGTGGTTGGGTCTCTTCTGAACCGTTCTACGATTTCGTTGTCTTGTTCCTCGTCGTCATCAATGACACGTGGTCTTCCGTACGTCGTCGCGAAACAGAGCCAGTTTCACGAAGTCGTCGGTAAACTCCGTCGAAAACGCTCACATCAGGTACTCGACGGTCGGGATAGCGTCGTATGTACTCAGTCCGAGCTTGTGCGGACACGCAATTGCAGTATCCGTAGCAGATAAGCATATCCGCATATTCTTCGTTCGAGTATGTTGCCATTTTCAACAGTCCAGTATCACAAGCACAAATCAGAGTCCAGTAAACAAGCACAGTAGTCACAGTTAGAAAAATCAGTCCAGAAACAAAGCCAAGTCGTGTGGGAATCCGAAAGCACAATAATTCGCATCTACCATGGACGAATCGCATGAGCAGACTAAAATGGATGGCAAGCAAACAAACGACCAAATACAAAACAATGGGCATGTTGTATATATTTTTCTCACTCTCACCTGCATAAATCGTAAGTTGTCTCGCTCACACGCACCGGATTAACTTGAAGGACAATAGCCGAGGGACCCGTTAGACCTACTACCTGAACCTTTTCAACTATGTTTTTTTCTATGAGTTTAAATACAACCCTAGGTTGTTATACCTCGTTGGATAGCTGATAAAATGTAGATGTTGTTAAGCACATCTGCAGAGCAAGTGCCATAATAATTTTTTGCGATATACAGAAAAGAAAAATATTTTTTTATAATTTGTACTTATTTTCTTAAGTTTCGATCGTCTACAACGACCTATTTAGTTAACTTACGTGCAATTTTAGTCATTGAGGTCATTAAGCATCTCATTCTTCATGTAAAAAACCAAAAAAATAATCATAAGAGTCAAAAAAAATCAAAATATTCAATTCAATAGCCGAAAAATTGGGCATTTTCATAAAAAAAAATTAAAACTCGAAAATCTCGAAAACGGTTAAGTTTAGGATGGGGGGTTCCATAGTGAAATCATTCAGAAATGATGTGTACTACACGCCCTTAACGGATCTAGGTCGACTTTTCCTGTATACCTATGCAAAATTTCATCTTAATTGGTGGAGGGTAACTGCTTTAAAATTCAGTTGCAAGATTGACCCGAACACACTTACATACGTAAATTGCAAGTTAAATAAAAGCTTGTTAAAACACCTGTGGCCAAGTTAACAATCTACAATCGATAACGCTAGTAGAAAACAAATCAATGTATGGGAATGACACATCTGAATTCTGAACGTTAAGTCACGTCAGACCGTCAGACCGTAGACGTTAACGATTGTAGAAAGAGATTCGACGATACGAAACGTTTGTATCTTGGCTAGGGGGGCAGGTATTGTAGATGTACATGCGTTATACATTCGCTTTTATCTATTTCAGTTTCGACTACCACATTAGAGAGGGCAGCAAGGAAGAAATGCCCGGTCTCGTGTGGGTCATGTTCTCGGAGACGTTCGCCAACCCGCGCAACTTCGACCGCCTGGCCATGGCCGACTTCATCCTGTCGGTACTGGGCAGCTACAGAAACAACCCCTACCATAACGCGGAACACGCCTTCTGTTTTACGCACACCATGTATCTGATACTGATCAATAATGTCGGGAACTTTGATTACTGTGAGGTATGTTTTTTATTGTTTTAGATTTCCAAGAGCAGGCGCTTTACTTTATGTAAGTTATTACATCACCAGTGCTCTCAAAGACTGTGTAGGAAGACATCGTGAGGAAACCGGAAGCCAAATATTCGAAGACACGTGACATCCACCAACCAGCATTGGGCCCGCGTGGTGTATTACGGTCCATCCCCACTCACTGAGAGGAGGCCTGTGTCCCAGCAGTGTGTACCTATTCTTATGTATTTAGACTACTTAGAAGCAGACACATGTTTAGTTAGGCAGTCGCTAAATTTGACGTCTAGCTACTGGAACGAAGCATTTTTGCGGGCTACAAAAAGTAGCCGTTGACATAACTTTTTCACGTGGTAGCTTTTTATCAGTACAAGAAGTTTTTCAGAGATTGAATGTTGACTATGTATAACATTCTTTTAAAAGTTCAGATAACGGTACCACTTTAATCTAGGCCCCATATCAACAAAAAGGCTACAAAGCGTCTAGCGCTTTGTAGCCTTTTTGTTTTGCTTTAGAAACCAAAGAAAATATCAGGGAACCTTCGGTACTGCCAATTTATCCTACTACGTGTGCCACTCACACTGCATCAAGAAAAAAAAAACGACTTCTATATTTTTGTGTTTTTTTTTTTGTATGCTCGACTATGTAAAAGATGTGATTGCCTATAATTGAGTGTGCATTACAGGATAATGTTAATGTGTACCAATTTTTGTATTTTGTATAAATTTATTGTTTTGTAACACTCGTTGGTGATCCTTAAATAAATAAATAAATAATAAATAAATTATCGTGTTTGAAATACTCATGTGCTTGTTTTTATCCTTTTGGTATTTTTATAACTTATACTATTGGAAAAAAAACGGCGAAAATATTGAATAATAAACAAATTTTGTCGCAATTTTAAAACTACTTGTTTAGTATTTATTTAAGTGGCGCCACCTGCTTGTTCAGCTTTGCCTAATGCTTCGTATTCAGCGCAAAGCTGGTGATTGCAGACGATAGCCCTGATGCTGTCGGGGCTGTGCCACGACGTGGACCATCCGGGCTTCAACAACAACTTTCTGAAGCTGGTGAAGCACCCACTGGCCAGCATGTACAAGACCTCCACGCTCGAGAACCATCACTTCTTTCTCGCTAAGAAGATAATTGAGGTAACAGATCTTCTTGTTTTAAATAAATATGTCCTAGGGTATACTCGTGCCCTTACAGGCGTTGAACAGAGAGATTTCGAAGTGATCTTTTAAGAGGTTACGGGGCTCATGCGTGTGCTGATGGTGAACACCGGGATAGTTTTAGTAAGGTAAAAATCCCACACTGCCAGCAGCCTTATTGCGTAAGTGAATTCGGCAAGGCAAAGGGCAAAGAGTAATGTTACAAGATAGTGCAACGCCATGTAGTGACTAGAGGAAGAACTACGTAGTAACTAGTGGCGCCATCTAGTATCGAATAGTGGAACTAATATTCTCGAAAGCTCGTGTTGACTGGCATTTTCCAGAATGCGAATAAAAACTTCCAGAATGTTCGGCTCAAACATTCTGGAAGTTTCTAGTCGCTTCGGGAACCATGAGTTCGAATGTCGATTGTTCTGGAAGATTCTCGAAGTATCTAGAACAGTATGGAAGGTTCTAGAAACATCTTCCGTGCTATATAATGAGCGGTCGGGTTCGTCGTGAGTCAGTTTCTGTAGATTCGTCCAAGTCGGCATTCCTGCCGCTGGCCGCCTTCGCTGGGCTTCTCAGGGTACGTCCTGAGTTCCACCTGGTGGAGGTGAACCGCCAGGGTGCCGTGAAAAAGCGGCGAGTCGTTCAGTAACGGTCGCTGCGGCGCACATACAGCAAGACAAACATAGCGAGCGAAACAAGCCATGTCCAAGGGACAACATAGCGACGGGTTCGCAGTGGCGAGCCACGGTACTGCCAGTACTGCACCCGCGGCCAGGGAGCTCAGCTTCGTGACCGCTCGCGACTTCCAGAGGAGTCGAGAGTCAGTTTCGATTTGGCTCTGTGTCGCTTGTTCTATATTTAAAATTAAACCTACTGATAGTTGCGTGCCCTACTTTAAAAAATATAAAATTCTTACTTTGCCTTGTCTGTACATTTTAGAGGTAGCTGTATTTGTCAAAACAAATCCACACCGATTTAAATGACTAGATGAAGTTGTTCCACGTAACAGGCGAGACAACAGTACGATATGCTCTCATACTGCGAGAACATCACTCATGCGCAAGTGTTTTCTGTATGGCTCCTATGATATTTTAATAAACTGCCTAAAAGTTGGAGAGAACTGCCCTTGTCGCGTTTTAGAAACATGCTGAGATTTTTTTTAGTGAATAATGCGTATTATAATGTTTTAGATTTTTTGAACGAAAAGGACTTTTCTATTCCGACTTCTATTAAATATAGTTAAAAATAACGATTTTATAATATGTTTCTTATTTTTTCTTAATGACATTATTTGACTGCATGATAAAGAATATATACTGGACATAATATAATTTAGTGTGGACTGTTATATCTTGACATTTGTTTCTTATGTAAATTCAAAATGATTAATTTGTTATATCTACAAAATTTGTACGCCACTATTGGCAAAATATGGACGCTCACACATGTCTGATTCGACAGTTCATGTATACGCATATTTGACAAATAAATTATCTTACTTTCTTTCTTTCTTAATAGAATTGTTTAAGAAGTGTTTTTGTAATAAAGTGTGATAAATTGAAGTCTGCTGTTTAAATAATCTATCTCTAAACCCCAGCTCGTAATAGTATGAAATTGAAAATCGACCTAGGCGGAAGTCCAAATCGCATCTTTCATCTCGCATGATTTTTCATACTCTTTGCCTTGCCGAATTCATTACGCAATAAGGCTGCAGGTTTCTCTTCAACAAAGTTTTTTATTTCACACAGGAACCATGATCATTTGAAGACAATATTAAGGCCTTTGAGATGAGTGCTTACTTCTCTTTTTTTCAGGACAAGAACATCCTAGCCCGTATCCCGCCAACAGACCAGGCGCGCATATTGGACGAGATCAAGTACGACATCCTGTGCACCGATCTGGCGATCTACTTCCAGATCAGGGCACAGCTCACGCCGCTACTAGCAGACCACAACTTCGACTGGGCCGATACCGCGCACCGGAAGATGCTGAAGGTTTGTTCTTTGGCCCATTGCTGGGCATAATATTCTCCCAAGCTGCGCCACAAAATTCAGTCTTACTCGGTCTGCATCCAGTCTCTCAAGTCAGCTTTTTTAGACATCGCTCATCCTAATGTAACATACTGTTTCAAGATAAGGCAACAGCATCTACTGACGAGAGGTTGCTAATAGCTCAATCTAGTGTCAAATAGCGGAAGTAATCTTCTTGAAAGCTTGTGTCGAATTGAACTTTACAGAATGTTCGAACGAATATCTCTGGCAAGTTCTCGACGCATTATACAGACATTTTGAGTGAGTGTGAGTTTTTTAAGTGGGCCTGGATGGCTTAATCCGAAATTATAAGGAATAGCGGAAAACACTGAAAGGAGTCGTCATAATGGCAGTGTCGCTGCATGACTTGCAGCTGATGCTAGACGGCCTAGCTGGATCTTCTCATTCTCATGAACTTGGACAAAACCCAGGTTATGTTCAATACACACGATACTCCGGGATCGATTGTGGTCAATGGCGGTGCTCTCAAAGTTGTTTGAGAATACTGTTACGAGTGCATGGGAAGATAATTGCCCAGAGAAAAAGGTCTTTTGCAAAAAGGTACCATGGTGGACTCCTGAATTAGCTAAAATACGTCAGGAAACACGACAGACCTTAAATGATGCAAAAGCCAGGAAATATTTTTCTGGCTATCATAGCATGCGGACGAGGTATAACACGGCGGTATGCAAGGCCAGAAGAACTAATTGGCGGCAGCATTGCACCTCCATCGAAGATTTGCCGAATGGAATGAGGTTGTGCAAAGCAATGTCCATGACCAAGACAAACCCACTCTCATCTGTAAAGGATGAGAATAGATATCTCACGGAAACTGGACAGGACACTCTGGGCGTGATGTTTAGGACTCACTTCCCGGATTGTATACTGCGCGACAGCGATGAAGAGGAACCAGTCACAAGGGACGAGCTCACAAGGCACACGTCTAAAAACAACTGGATCACCGCAAAGAAAGTGGTAAATGAAAATAAGCTGAAGCTTGCCATAGCGGGCTTTCAGCCTCTCAAATCCCCAGATCCGGATGGAATCTACCCAATATTATTGCAAGAAGGGGCATCTGTTTTGATACCCCATATAAGTAGGCTCTACAGAGCCTACATAGCCTTTGGTTACGTAAGGCAAGGAGAAGAAGGCATGGAAAGAGGTCAAAGTCACCTTCATACCGAAGGTGGGCAGACCGACTTATGAAGAAGCTAAAGCTTACAGGCACATCAGTCTATCATCCTTTCTTTTAAAATCTCTGGAGAAACTGGTAGACAGGTATCTAAGAGAGGGACCACTTAAAGTATTCCCTCTACATAAACTACAGTGCGCCTACAGCCCAGGCAAATCTACGGAAACGGCATTGCACTATGTTGCAAGTCGAGTCGAGGCTGCGCAAGAGGGACAAGAGATATGTGTCGGGGCTTTCCTCGACATAGAGGGAGTCTTCGACAAGACAAAATTTGAGTCCATACGCATTGCTGCTAAGGAACATGGCATCAATGATACCACGTGCAACTGGATTGACTATATACTGAGAAGCAGAATAGTCAGATCGGAACTGATGGGAGACAAACTTAGCGCTAAAACAACAAAAGGTTGTCCGCAAGGCGGAGTGCTGTCACCATTATTGTGGTGCTTGGTAGTAGACTAGCTACTCACAAAACTCAATCCCGGACCAAGTCTGGAGATTGGACTGTGTCAGCTTCGGTAGTGACGCCTTCACCACGTGGATTTAAAATGCCACAATTCGATGGCTCTTGCCTAAATGCGCAAGTGAATTCGGCAAGGCAAAGGTTTTGACGACTCTTGCCAAGTTACGTGCCGACAACTATATAATCCCCGGCTCGTAAGTTTGCAAGAGTCGTTAGATGCGCGGAAGTTGTTTTTTAGGTATTTTTGGTACTTCAGCGGGGCGCGGGGATGTTTAAGACCGTTCTGAGCGCGCGATTGGTTGGTCAGTTGACACAAGGATTGACTCCAATCCTCCAAATCCGACCAATCGTGTCGCGTCCACGTTCCGTTCGCTCTATATGGTGGTTGCTCGGTTCGCAGAATCTGCGCGAACTTACCCCCACTACGCCTAAACCTTGCCAACTTACTTGCCGGGCACTATACCGAATTCAAAATGGTGTACGAGGCGCACCAAAAATTTTTCATGTTCGATTGGCTCATTATCCATGTCTAAGATGGAGGCAATGTTATAGATAAGGCAACGCCCTCTAATGACTAGAGGAAGAACTAGTGGTTGCTAGTAGCGTCATCTAGTATCAAATAGCGGAAGTAATCTTCTCGAAAGCTCGTGTTGAATTGAACTTTCGAGAATGCTCAACAACACATTCGAACATTCTGGAAGCTTCTGGTCGCTTCGGGATTAATGGGTTCGAGAGTCGAATATTCTGGAAAGTTCTCGACGTATCAAGAACAGTCTAGAATGTTCCAGAGGCATTTCCCGTGCTATATATAGAGCGGTCGGGTTTGGCATGGGACAGTTTTCGATTTGGAAGCGATACGAAGAAAGAAAGAACGTGTTTGTCACACAATGACATACATATATATTATATAAGTACAACTTATGTTAAACCCTTAACAATAGTGTTAGTAGTACTTAAGTTAGTAAAGACGAGAAAGAAATAAAACAATAATAATATCTTGTGGAGGGATACCTCGGATTACTCGGATACTTCGACCCATTGGGATCTATCTATAATAATATATACTAGGTACGTACATTTTATATAAAACTGAAAAGAAATAGGGAAGCGATCAAAGCGAAAATAGTGCGACGTAAGAAAATAGTTTAAGAAATATTTGAGTAATACAGAGTCATTAATTAAAATCTGCTGTATAAAAAAATAATTTATCCCTGAACACCAGCTCGTAACTATACATAACATAACGCCAGCAAACCCCGAAGATTTAGGTAGCGGTGCAACCATGCAACCCACCACCATTTGGCAGTTATGTTTTAAGTTCCATGTAATAAGCGGCGAGCTTATTGCCATCCACCGTGCACAAATCAAAACTCCAGACTGCTATTAAGAGGTTCCAGATGGAATGCTCAGCAGTAGTAGCCACAACACCAACACTTTCGCCAGATATTTTTAAAGTTCACATGTCGACCAGAGAGCCGTCCAATACCATTACCTAGGCACGAATCAAGAAACCGGCAGCCTACTTGCGTTAGTGAATTCGGCAAGGCAAAGGGTTTTGACCCTTTTGAACCCATCAATATCGACCAATCACGTGCGAGATGAAAGACGCGATGTGGATTTCTGTCTATGTGATTGGTCGATTCATGGGGTCAAACCATTTGCCTTGCCGAATTCACTTACGCAATTAGTTTGGGTTCCTTAGAAATTCGTAGATTAGGTCGTCCTATAATCGTTTTGGCAGCCGTGGGCGAGTTTATGACGAAGCTTTATCTCCGCGAAGCGAGAGATAAAGCTTAAGTCCTTGTTGAAGAAAGTCCTTGTTTTTTTTTGTGGGTATTTTTACATTAACTAGAACTTAAATGAATTATATCTTTTTCAGGGGATACTGATGACAACGAGTGATCTGTCCGGTTGCTGCAAACCGTTTGGAGTATCGAAAGCGATAGCGGAGTCCGTGTATCAAGAGTTTTATGATCAAGTTCGTGATGATGATTCAATTTAGATGTTCTTGAGCGATGGTATCGCACAGTTAATTTAGGCTCACTTACACCACAAAAAAATATGCTTAACCTGAACGCAACGACCATAAAATAGCTCATAGACGAGTAATGCTATATGCCTTGATCTCACGCACCAAACCAATGCTGTCAACTAGCTAAGGTATGAGGAGCGGGGTACTGCGTTCTGCCAGGGTCACAGGGGGGTGTCACTCCGCAGTTTAGGTACTCACGGCCGGCGCTCCGTGTGAAAAGGAGTATCGCAGTTGGTTGCCGCTTACCGCTCTGCTCTGGCTCACACGCTAGCCAAGTTATTTGTACCATGATTTTTGCAAAGTACGATGACTTCTAAACAATCTTATAATAAGTCTTAAGATTCAGTTGTGTTTACGGGTCTCTTAATAAACTGAGAACAAAGAATCGACATTATCTTTTTTTACAGTTCAGAAAGATGTTGAGAGATAAGCTATTTTATTGTATTTAAATCATTAAATAAATACTCTGTAACTGTCGGTAGTGTAGATATAATAAGTTTAAAAAAAAACATTTTTGGGGTGTCTAAAAGAATGAATAGGAGGTACCTAATTGTTAGTGTTTCGCAATACTAACAATTAGGTACCTAAGTAGGTACAACTGGTTACTGGTTACATACAAGGTAGATACACGATGAATATTATAGTAGCAGCAGCAAGCTGACAACCCTAGCGCGTCACGCCGCCCCAGACAGCAATAGTTAGGCACAGAGTGCTTATGCGAGCTAAATTGCACTTTATTGCTTACTAGCACGAGTCTCTATTTCTATGAATTGTTGCGCGAAGTGACTCTTCTGTACTTGTACTATTATTTATTCTGTGGTTCTGATTGGCTTTATCGTTGTCAGAAAAATTATTAGTGGCTGTAGGTACTTTTACTCCTTTGCTTATTTATTTGTAGGCTATAAATTTCACAATTATGATGGCATATTTCACGGTTTCTCAGCTTTAAAAAATAATTCCGGTTTGGCCAGGGTGACCGCGAGCGCGCCATGGGCTACACTCCCCTGAGCATGATGGACCGGCGCCGCAGCATTAACCAGCCGGCAGAACAGATCCAGTTCCTGTCCGTGGTGGTGCTGCCTTGTCTTCTGATTTTGCAGAACATCTTCCCTAACACCAGCCAGCTCACTGACAACTGCAGGTTAGGTTAAAAAAAAAGATTCGTTTTCCTCACTACTCTTCTTCGTCGTGTCGATGATTCTTTTTACAAAAAAATACAATCGACTTCCAAATAAAACACTACAAAATGAAAAATAACTTTCTTTTCGGAAGTCGGTGCTCCTGTTTTCTTTTCTTCGTTTTTTGACACCGACTTTCGAAAAACGTTTAACGAAAAAGAAGTTATTTTTCACTTTGTAGTGTTTTTATTTGGAAGTCGGTAGTATTTTATGTAAAATGTTTATTATTTTGTTTTTCACTTTTAGTTGTATCTACCTAATAGGCAAGTAGTAGTAAGATACCTATAATGCCAGAATAGATTACCCGAATATCATGAAACTTGAATATAACCGGTGAAATGTGAGTGTACCAAAGTGAAATGTACACATCTGCGTACTTCTTTAGAGCGTACTGGCGTGATATTATGTTATGAAATGGTTACAATAAACTTAGCTGTCATTTATTGAAGAGCTATTTTGTATATCTTCGTTGTATTCTTCAACAAATTTAAATGGGACCAATTTTCGGAACATACTCTTTCAAACAAAAAAATCATTTTCAATATCGGTCCACAATTGACGGAGAAATCGGTGAAAATATACAAAAAAAACTAAGTCAAACATAGAACCTCCTCCTTTTTGGAAAGTCGGTTAAAAATTAGACATGTTTTGACCAGAATTCAGTCTGTCGACAGTGTTATCATTTGCCTCACAAAGATCTTTTAGAATACAGGTGTTGTTGCAAAAAGAGCACGAGAAGTGATGAAGCATTGTTTGGGCATTGGTAGCTCCGGAATCGCATTTTGAATTCAACAAGCAATCGATCAATCACATAGACGGGCATCCACATCGCGTCTTTCATCTCGCATGTGATTGGTCGATTGATGGACTGAAAACCCTTTGTCTTGCCGAATTCCCTTACGGAATTAGACTGCTGGTATGTACCTAATGGAAGGTCACCTATCCACGGTTCGACTTCGGCAAGCGTTGCTTAACAACGTTTGCACCAAAACCTTGAAGATCGACCTGCGCGACTATTTTATTTTATTTTTTTATTGTTGATAGGCTCGCGCTTGACCACTATCTCACCTGATGGTAAGCGATGATGTGGTCGACGATGAAGCACGCTTGCCTATAAGTAACTTATCACTAAACACAGCATTCCTGACTTATAGACTCCCAGGTTGTAGCTATCAGGAAATACAGACAGACTGACAGCAGGTAATGCCACTCCTTTGCTGTGCGCATATTCTCAAAACATTTTATGCGTATAGGTGGGATGTCCACTATGTACCGATGACGCATCGCCGTACGTCTTGTAGTCCGATGATGGAACGGGCTAGGAGGAACTAGTTCATGCAATTCCAAAGCACACTCCCCTAAATGTAACTGAGAAAAAACCGACAGGCTGGGCAACTCGGCGATGATATTCGAGGTTTGGGGCCTAGATTCGGCCAGTACTTCATTGCCGATGAGCCTCTTAGCCCGTCTTTCGATCGATTCAATAAGTGCATCCAGCTGGTACTTGGCAGATCCGTCCCAGAGATGAGAGCAGTACTCCATGCATGATCGAACTTGCTCTTGATATAAGTTGAGCAACTGCTCAGGCGTGAAGTACCGTTTCACCTTCGCGAGGATCCCCCATTTTTTGGCAGCCAGCTGAGCTTTTGCATCAATGAATGGACCTAAAATGAGCGTCGACGTCAACGTAATGCCAAAAACCTCAAGATGGTCAGTTATCGGCACGGTCACACCTCGGAAAAAAGGAGCCGGGTGGAATTGGCTCCTTTTAGCGGAAAAAAGACACGCCTGGGTCTTAGCCGCTTTGAACCTGACCAGATTGAGACTGTCTTCAAGGACAGATTCAAGCGCCCATCCATGGCCTCCCGGAGAGACCGGATCTGAGGCACAGTAGCGCGCACGTCGGACAGATCACAGATCATTTATCCACAAGTTCTTCCCCATAATTGTAGATCAGTATATTATATAGATAGCAGACTTCCTGGCCATATTCGTGCTGCACTTCGCGGTTTCACGATTCGTTTCGCGGACATGCGAGATGAATGACGCGATGTGAATTTCCGTCTGTGTGATTGGTGGATTGTATAGCGGTCAAACTCTTTGCGTTGCCGTATTCACTTACGCAATACGGCCGGAACAACTATCTAGGTCGTACAAATATAAGTTCCGTTCGGGATTCGAATCCGCGACACGCAGCGCGGCAGCCGATCGGTCATCTACTGCGCCAACAGTGCCGTCAATTGTGCTTTTATTTGTTTCTCTTGTCGTGGCAATACAATTTTTAATACAAAATCTTTTTTTATATTCTAGAAAAACGCAAGAAGCATGGCACGAAGAGATCGAGATCCGCGGTCAGAAGCTGTGGCGGCAGGATGACGCCGTGCCCAGCGACCCCAAGTGCGACTAGGTACTGCGCTGTACTTGACTTTACTTTATTTATGAATAAAATACTGTTCGTATTTTTAATAGTTTTATTTAATCTCAATAAAGCTATGCGATGGACCGACCACAGCCTAATTTCGTAAGTGAATTCAGCTAGTTTGGTCGATTGCTCATACTCTTTAATGGGGTCAGACCCTTTGCCTAGTCAAATTCACTTGCAATAAGCAGCTGCAGATCAAGTTTGAAGTGGGCGGTCCATTATTGCATAAGTGCACTCGGTAACAGCTGACGACAAAGAGATGGCGAATCATTTCAGGCTGAAGTCTCACTGCAACACGATGACCACGACTGTTCTGTCAAGAGTGTACCGACGAAGAAGTAAGCTATGTATTCACTGAGAAGCATTTGTTTATTCTGTTTCATAAACCAAGTTAATCGTTGCAGCCCGTATTTGGTCACCGACTAGTGTAAACGGGCTTTGCGTTTACCCGTATTCGACCACAGCCCGTATTCGGTGACCGATCACGGCTGACTTGTTGAAACGCGCCACTCATTGTGAATGAATGAATAGCTGAATGCGGTCGTCGAATCCGGTAAACCAACAACTTAAATGAATACGGTCGCCGTATTTGGTGACCGTCTTAAACAGCCCAATTCGGTTAAGCGAAACTGGTCTCCGTAGTTATACGGTGGCCGGCCTAAAAAGTAAACGCACTATTAGGTGAGGTCGGCTGTTCTTATCTCTCAGCGTCAAGCCGTTCTGTCGAGAGTTGTTCTTCTTCCTAGCTCAATCCCACTTTAGGTGGGGGTCTTAAAGTTAAATCTACGTGTTCGTGAAAAAAAATAGGTTTCAGACAATAATATATTTGGTACCATGTTTCTATGCTCCCCGCTGGCGGTGAGTAGCAAGCTGGTGCGTACCTACAAATGTTAACGAGTACTTCACTTTTGGAGACACATCTAAACGACTATGCTATGTGGAACGGCATTTACCTTTTTCAGAAACTTTGTGATTTGAGTGATTTCGTTCCGCACCAAACTTCGTGAGATGATTCTTCAGATCATTTTGAACTAAGAGAAAATAGCTGCCTTGAAGCTGGGGGTTGAAGGTAAGTCTACGTGTAATATTTCTTCGGTTGCTCACGCCTTTTCTTTTAAAATAGCAATATTTTGCACAATTTCTTTCGTCAGGCGTTTACACATTCAAGCTTCTTCATCATCCCATATCGCCCAATGCAGCTATCCTTTTTTTGTATTAATGCTATGTAAGTACATATTTAGGACGACGTGACGCTTTGCTTTGATTCTGTCTCAGTGTGTTTTGACCCTAACGACTACTAAAATGGCTGGATGTACAAGTAGAAAGCTAACGAATTTAAACACGCAATGACATGATAGCAAATTTATTTATCCTAATACGATAGACATAATACATTGTATTCCAATTTTATTTGGTGTACAACGAAAATACGTGTAAATTATACTTCTGTGTAACTAAACAGTCGATTATTATCTAGTGATGGACACACTTTATAGCTAGTGATATAAAGCTAACATTTTACATTTTTGTACACCAAAGGCTCAGTGTCATTCCTTATCTGAAAACTTCAATTTCTATAAATAATATTGCCAAACTCCTTTTAACCCCTGTAAACAAAGAAACACGTTTTTTTTTTAACTATACCTAATTTACAATCTATGTTATTCAGATTACTTTTAACTTTCGCTCTTTCAATGCACTAACGATGCATCACAATTTTATACAAAACTGCTGAGCCGTTAACACATCTTTACATCTACCCATAGAGTAACACACAATAAATACAATCAATTTCCTTAACGAAATTATAAAAATGAATTAGACATTAAAATAATGAGATTTGTAATGCATTACATGTCGAAATATACATGGCAAACCACAAAACATAGGTACTAACTGATGAATTTTATCAATTTACGAATAATTTCAACAATTTCAATTATATTGCTCAATAATTTAAACAATAACTTATTTTTGTTCTAATACATATTATCTGTGAAACATTATGCACCTAGAGTCTTCACTGTTCCATTTTTTAAAAATGAAAAGAGCATTACTTTTTTTATTATAAAATATAATCTGTGGAATGCTGTGCTGTGTAATCTGTTGTCTGCATCAGTTTCTTTTTACTTTTTAAACACTGAAGATTATTGCAAATTGTGTTTTATAACAAAAACTAGAAGGCAGGGTCATTGATAATTGTTCTCACATCTGCAATAACATTCGGGGAGGAACTTTAAAACTGCTCGCTTGCTGCAACTGGCCTATCAACAAAGTTCGATATCTTATATTGTCTTTTAGCTGTCTAATTACTATAGAACACATAGTGCAACACAGATACTCGTCTCCCATGTACCAGACAGGTAGGCTTAATGTCCATATGATTAACATCTCACCACAGAACTGTACTTTTACTATTTAAATTCTTTATAAGATATATTATATTTTGCACAGCGGTTTGTAGCAAACCTGATCGGACATATTTACATTTATTTATAAAGAATCTGTGTTGCTAAAGTCCTTGCAATTTGTGAAGAGATTTGCAATAGAAGGGTCACACGCGAGGTCAATGTGTGCGTGAATTTGTAATTATGAACGCACACATGACACGTTCAAAATATAACTTCAACATCACGTTTAACAAGGATATTATTGAATAAAAAAAACACGAGTTTGGAACCTCCTTTTGGTAAAAATAGGCCAATATACGGTCACGCACAAGGAGGATGGTTTTAAAGTTCGAAGCTCGCTTCTGGATCCGATATTGTCTATTATGTGTTTCGTATTTTGCCGGGGACGTAGCTCTTGTCTATGGTGGGGTCCTGGAGGAACATGTGAAGGCACCGCTCGTTTTGCGCCAACGGATGGCCAGCTATCTTGTTGATGAAAACTTCTAGACCTGGAAAAAAACAAATGTGTTATTTGCAGAGTTAAAAGCACATACAGAAAAGTGAACAAATGGCACTGTCAGCAGGTTAGAAAATTAAAACCCGGCCAAGTGCGAGTCGGACTCGTGCACGAAGGGTTTCGTACCATTACCGCGAAAACGGCAAAAAACACATTTGTAGTATGGGATTCCCACTTATATACTTATTTTATTCTGTTTTTAGTATTTGTTGTTAAAGTGGCAATAGAAACACATCATCTGTGAATTTAAACTGCCTAGCTATCACGGTTCATGAGATACAGCCTGGTGACAGACAGACAGACAGACGGACATTAGAGTCTTAGTAATATTTTTACCCTTTAGGTCCGGAACCCTAAAAATAACTTTCCCGCTTTGCTCCCGTGTCCTAACCCCACAAAACTGTACAGATTCCGAAAAAAAAAATACTCTTTGGAACTTACGAGATACTTTCTGACATGAAAAGATTTTCGTGATCCGATCTTCTAAGAAAATTTCCCCAGATTACCTACCCCAAACTAATAGACACACACACAGAGACCTAAGACATTACCTCTATAAGACAAGTTTAGCTCATTTATCTATACAAAAAAATAAAATTGAAGCGTATGTTTGAGACTTCAAAATAACAGCTTTTTACTAAATGCTTATGAAAGTAGGTACCAAGTACATGAAATAAGTATTTTTTTGTCTGTATCACTGTTTGTGCCTGCTTATCTCCGAAACGACTGGATGGATTTTGACGGGACTGATGTTATAAGCAATAAGAAGAAACTAGGCCATTTTTATTTTAGAAAATCCCGCGTAAAAAAAAATCCTGGATTGTTATAGTTTTATGGGTTACTAGCTTTCCGCCCGCAGCTTCGCCTGCGTGGATTATACGATTTTGACCGTTTCATTTTTTGCAGTTCTGGTGGGATTATGCAAATTATTATCCAAACCTAGCTTTGCTCCCGCGTCTCTCCGTAGGTTACACGCGCTTGGAGGTTACCAGCTATATTTTGTATCTGTTTACTTCACAAATGTCGAAGCAGAATTTTCGAAGAACAAATTATAGCATCTTCCGATAGAGTGATGAGTTTTGCGCCATTCTGTACAGTTTAGATATGGGTATTCCAATTAGTTTACGCTAACAAAGTCGTTATCAGGAAGTTATAGTTTTTATTATTATGCATTTCTATATGTACCACATTGGTGTTTTTTGTCTGGTGCCGAAATGAACATACTGACTCTGTAATTGCCCGTGTGAGATGCAATCTTTCCTTAAATCTATGCCTTCCCTGCCACCCTTAATGACTGACCCTGAGATTTATTTATGGTCATTGCAAAGCAGACCTTAAGGGGGAATTTTAATCGTTTAAACTCATAGACAGAGAGGGGGTATCAGTGGTATTCGAGGTATGAAACTGATTCCTCTCGAGCACATCCATTAGGTAATCATTCATACAAACTTTAACAACCTTTTTTACCCGTTTAAGGGATGAAATTAAAATTCTTTAATTGTATTAAAGAGCAGAAATACGAAGTTTCAAATAATTTTGACGATAAACAATTTATTTTTCTTGCAAACTTTAACGCTCCTTCTTAACCCTTTAAGGGATGAAATTCAAAAAATCCTTAAATACGTTTTTCTTTAATTGTTTTGAAGAGCAGAAATACTAAGTTTCAAGTAATTTTGATGATAAGCAATTTATTTTTCTTACAAACTTTAACACCTTTTTTTACCCCTCTAAGGGATGAAATTCAAAAAATCCTTAAACATGTTTTTCTTTAATTGTTTTGAAGAGCAGAAATACTAAGTTTCAAGTAATTTTGATGATAAACAATTTATTTTTCTTACAAACTTTAACACCTCTTTTTACCCCTTTAAGGGATGAAATTCAAAAAATCCTTAAAGAAATATTTTTTTTATTTATATTTAGAGGCTAAATACCATATTTCATTCATTTCAAATTAAAAATGACAGAGTTAAATACAAACTTTCATCCCTTATTTAACTCCCTTAGGGTTTGAATTTCGATAAATCCTTCCTTATTCCTTGTCTACATTATAAAGGGCAACTTTGTGCAAAATTTTAGCTTTCTAGATCCAAGGATTTGGGCTGGGCGTTGATGAGTCAGTCAGTCAGTCAGTCAGGACTTGTCTTTTTATTTATATAGATATAGAGTTTGATGCGAACGAAGTCGGGGGGAACAGCTAGTACATTATACAGTCAAACTAAGGCTAGTTTGTGACTGTAATTATAAAAATGAGCTAAAAAAGTTCTGCGAAAATATTTATTTGAGTCCGCCCAGTTATACGATTACACGATATGACGACACCGGATAGCTGGATTATTTTTTTGTTTTCCAAATTTTATTGATATCAGTAATTACACATGTATTGCGAAAGGGTAATAAACTTTGTGCGATATGTATTGTAGTGAACATAATAGAGAATAATGACGTACGTAGATTTTAACAATGGCATATTCACTGATAGGTATTGTGTTGCGATATTGATTGGTAAACCAAACTTACTTAGTATTATGTATTTTAATAAAATATTAGTTGCGTTTTATTCACTTTATTGCACCTACCGCTATTTATCTTTGCATCATCCAAAGATTGACTGGTAAAAATGCTTATGTCATTAAGGCTCACTTTTTTATCCGTAGTAACACAACCAATAGTTAAATATGGTAACCAATTATTTCAAATTTCGGTAATACGCGTTTTATCATAAATTTTTAACCTCACAAATGGTCAAATGAGTTGGAGAGTTAATAATTTGACTATTTATTTAATACTAGCTTCTGCCAGCGGCTTCGCCCGTGTTAATGTCGAAAATTATCCCAAGGGAATATATCCCCGGGATAAAAGGTATCCTATGTGCTATTCCATACTCTAATCTGTCTCTGCCAAATTTCATCCAGATCCGTCCAGTCGTTTGAGCGTGAAGAAGTAACAAACATACAAACAAACGCACACACACTCACAAACTTTCGCCTTTATAATATTTGTGTGTTAGAGTAACTCTTTATTATGTACACCATATAAGTTACAGAAAGTATAGACGAAGAAAACATTACACTGGGTGACACAATGGGCAGACTTATCGCTAAAAGCGATATTTTCAAGACAAACTTTGGATGGATTTTAAAAATAAAAGGAAAAACAGTACAGTGATTGTTAGACTAACAAAATAACCTTCGGGAATATACCTTCGGTATAAAAAAGTATCCCATGCACTAATACAGATCATATGGTAAACCTGTTCACATTTATAATATGACGCTGTGCAATATCGATCTTAATCTAAATCTTGATAATAGCCGGGTATCTGACCGTTGTATAATTACCTATTATGGTAAATAAATATAATATTATTATCGTTCTGCTCTTGTCCTATGTTACTTGGGACAGCGGCGACGTCTTTATTATTTACCATGAAGCTAAGGATACATAGGTACAACAAAATATGAAATATTTATCGTATTAATAAAGAGGAAAAATCCCCTTTCTTATCAAAAGGATAAAAATCTTAATTGCCTTTTTCCCTGGAAGTTATTTTTATATGATAAGGAAAAATAATTACTTTTAATAACTACCTTAGTACCTATCCTAGATTTAGAATATGAAATTATTAAAATTATTTTTAATAGGATAATATGTAAAAAATAGGTAATGATAAAATTGATGAAGGTACAATCTAAATTGAATTATTTCCTGGAAATATTTTTATGCGATAAGGAAAAATTAATTAATTTTTATTAAATACCTGCCTAGGTCTATATTTAGGGTATGCATTTATTAAAATTAAACTAATCACTTACAAAAATAGCAAAAATTGTTTACGGTAAATGGAAGAAGAAAAACCTATCCAATTAAAAATATAGGCACTGTTATTGAGTGAACTATTCCACTTAGGTAAAGGAAAACTCAACAAAGCTATTGGCAACAATTATCTTATTTATTAGGGGTTAAAGTATGAAATTGCCGTTTTATTGTAATAGGTACTTCGAATTGACAAAGAACCTTCATGGTTTGAGATTTTTGAGTGAAACTTTTTTCACATGGTACCTGTGAAGTTCTTTTAAAAAATGTGCAATATTCGATTATCGACTTTCAGTTGTTTTTTTTATTCAGCTTAGAAAAGAAAGATGGATGGATAATTTGGAAAAATTTCTATATGATAAAAAGTTTTCTTCTCAGGAGGCAGTACAAAATGCTTTCACACAGTTTGTCGAATCTAGATCACCAGAGTTCTACCGCAAAGACATAAATTACCTTCCTATTAGGTGGCAGCAATGGTATTTTGATTAAATAAATATGTAAAATAAAAAAAATAAAACAAAACAATACATATCGGCAATTGCATACTTTAACCCCTAATATATACTGAGGTAGATAAGTTTTACCGACGTCTGCGCGGCAATACAAAGACAGGCTGACCAGCTTGAGTAAACTCAGTCCGTCCTGCGTCTTTCCGGAACACGCAGTTACGTTTGGAACGTATGTTTATCTCTTTCTAACAACGGGGTCGTATATAAATCTCTGTGATCTTTTAACCTACTACGTGACAGAAATAATAGTTCCAAGTTCCTAGGTAGGTAGTTAAAGTAAAATATCACCATGTTTTTTTTTATAATAAGTATGACGTCTCTTTTGGTAAAATCTCATTGATCGGCAATAAATAAAACACGAGCTTACCTCAGGTTTGAGAAAAAAAGTAAAGTCTATTTTCGCGATAATTTATAGAAAGTGCATTTGATGTTTTTTTTTCGCATCCAAAGCCTAAAATACCTTGAGATAAATTAAGTTTTCGTAAATACTATTGCAGCAATAGTGTTTAAAATATACCACAGTATTTTTTTTTGTTTCGTCAAGATCAAAAGTGTTAGAATAATTTAGGGATAATTAAAAAAAATAGTGGCCCATCGGTATCGGCTCACAAGGTCCCAAGCTACTGGCGACCAGAGTTCCAGAGAGAGAAACCTCCTAACAATATGAGCCGTGCTCAAAAGTACTGCTTTCTAATATTAGCCCTTATAATAATTAAGCACCCATTAATAATATGAATTATCCCTAAATTAATACAACACGTAAGTAAGAAGTCACAATAATAACCCAATGAATAGGCAACAGCTAAGCTGGCTAGTGTGTACTTAACCTAAGCTAGCAACTAGCCTAGTGGGAAATCGTGGGATTTCTGATCATCATCTTGTCTTCTACACATATTTAAACAACCATCTGGCAACAGACCCAGAGGAAAATGGCGGGATAAAAGG
Source organism: Orthosia gracilis (assembly GCA_947562075.1). Classification (NCBI taxonomy): domain Eukaryota; kingdom Metazoa; phylum Arthropoda; class Insecta; order Lepidoptera; family Noctuidae; genus Orthosia; species Orthosia gracilis. Next base: position 2,758,813 of record OX387270.1, on the reverse strand, counting down.
CTTGGATACGGGAAAAAAATTGAACCGGTAACACGCCTAAGTACATAGAGAACTTTTTCTTTTGGTTTTGTTCTACCTTTAACCACAAACACAATTAAACGGTTTTAGATAACAAAAGTTCGTAAATAGGTTTTGTGGAATTAACCGGTTATGATAGGTTTTTTCGCCTACCTTCAAGGCGCAACCGTACTAAAATACAAAAACGGTTCAGTTTTAGGCGCGCGCCCCGTCTGAACCGGTTAATTAGGGTTTTCAATTCTCTCTTTTAGCGTCTAGTCTCCGAACAAAATAAACAAGAAAGCCGATTATAAAATTTAATAACCGGTTACTTTTAAACCGTTTCCAAGCCTTTGGCGTGACAAACTTGGTAGATACTTATAGGAAGGACTGTTCTACACTTGCCGAAAACCGGGCGAATTGGAAAGACGAAAGGGAAGAGTTTGCCCTTCAGTGGGACTATCCAGGCTGAAAATAAAATAAATAATCTGGCAACTGCAATGCAATGTATCACGTGGCCAAAATAACAGCCATATTAATATAATCCTCAGTACAAGAAACTGCGCATCTTCAGTCAATAAAATACGTGATACGTAGTTCTAACACATGCAATCCTAAGACAAGATCAATTAAAGTCTCGAATGTCTGTACAATATACATGAATCTGTATAACATGCACGGCTTCCAAGTGGCGTAGTAATACATAAAATCACGCATGTCTTTCTCGAAAGGGTAGGTAAGGTAGAGTAAGTGAATCCATTTGGCCAATACCCAAATAATGGGGGGCGTGTCTATAATGGATATTGTCATCAATAGTAATAGGAAATTAGGAAAGGAAGAGTGACTCATTGCACTGGCAGGCGTACAATTTAATTGTAAATTATTGTGGTGAACTTTTATGATAAGATTCTTCTGGCCTTTGTACAGTGATGCGTCCGCTTTGATTTTATGAATGAATCGGGAAAAAGATATTAAATTTTATTATACTATTTATTTCAATAAGGCCATCAAGCGGCACTTTTGAGTGTCAAAAATATAAATATTATTATAGTACCTGTCTCTTTTATAAACAAAATCAAATAAATAAATAAATGTTATTTATTGTAAACTAGCTGCTTCCCGCGAGTTAGTCCGCGTTTCATTTATAAAAGAATTCCACGATTCAAATATATAAAAGTAGCCTTAGTTATTTCTTATAACATCAGCTAACTGCCAGTGAAAATCTCGTTAAAATCGGTTCAGCCGTTTCGGAGGTTAACCGGAACAAAAAGACTGATATTTTGACATTACCATCAAATCCTTAAATTGTGGTTTTAGTAGTTATGAATATGTGTCTGTGAGTGAGTACGGTTTATGTGTGGGGGTAGTGTGTGCGGGGTGAATAGTATGTATAAATTGGCCATTTTGGGACAACAAGTAGTTTTTCTGTTTCTTCATAGTTTAACTTTAAGTAATTGACTGCTTAGTTTAATTTTGCATTTGGTTTTCGTGACGTTATAATTTAGGAGTATGCTATTTATTTTACTATAAAGAAAGCAACCAAGATAGCAAAAGAATCGATGAGAGGAAGCAGTCGAGAGCAGGATGTGATGGCGGACTATGGGATCGAATCGTCTAGGAGAGTGTGTGGTTGAAGGTTGTGAGGCCATGTTGTTTTACAACCGTTTGTAATATGAATTACTGGCGAGCCGTTAACACCTTTGCTTCCTTAAATAACAACCGTCGGATATAGGAAAGGTCGGAATAAGGTTACTTTCAGAATGGCTCTCTGCGCTCGTTCAAGCTCTACCATATAAAAAAAAACATAATCATCATCGTTACAGGCGAAAAACGTCTACTGCTGGACATAGGCCTTTCCCCAGGCGTAGCCACATTGACTGATCCCGTGCGTCTCGCATCCAGCGCCTTTCCGCAACCTTAACTAGGTCATCGGTATAAAACAATACTTTCATGCAAATCAACACCCATTATCATCTCACCATAAGGAACCAAATGCCCTAACAATATTAACCTTGCAGCTACTTCCTACGCCACTCAAATGTAGAAATGGGTCCACTAACTACATCCTATACTCAATGCATTATTGATGCCACTGTAAATGGGACATTTTTGTTATGTGTATCAACTATTTTTATATTGGCACCCTTTCAAACTATTTACGCTACAAGTGAAAGACACTAAATGTCACATACCATTATTTTATTATTGAAATATGTTTTAGCAGAATAAGTGTAGTATTGGGGAACCTAGATTACCTAATTGGAATCTATCAGCAAAACTATTCTTATTTTACTAAATGGCAAACTGTCTTTTAGCGATTTCCTAATTTCGTTGAACCACAAGTTTTTTGTTCCATTTTTGTCCACAACAAAGTCCAAAGACCTATGACTTTGTGACATTTACCTAAGTGAAATATGTAATGAGAAAAAAAAAGAGCGAGTCGGACTCGCACACGAAGGGTTCCGTACCATTATCGCAAAAAAACGGCAAAAAATATCACGTTTGTTGGATGGGAGCCCCACTCAAATATATATTTTATTTTGTTTTTAGCATTTGTTGTTATAGCGGCAACAGAAATATATCACCTGTGAAAATTTCAACTATCTAGCTATCACGGTTCATGAGATACAACCTGGTGACAGACGGACAGTGGAGTCTTAGTAATAGGGTCCCGTTTTTACCCTTTGGGTACGGAACCCTATAAAGTATTATTAAGGGACTATTCCTCTCTCGTACTTATTTATAATTTTGCTGTGTTGTTTCTTTTATTTATATTTACCACCCCTGTACATTCTGTATGCAATAAGGATTTGAGGTTTTATTTCATGCAAAATCTTTAAATAATGAACCTACTCAGTTCTATCTGAGTCAACACGGAACATCCGTCATTAAATTAGATTGAATTTGACACTAACAAGAATCTGATGATATTCTATTCAGAATTTGAATATTGGTTTATAAGCTAACCTGCCCTCTGCTAATCCTGAGCATGGATCAACGACATAAAGATCAGTTACCTACTTCATCATTAAAATGGTAAATAATGCATGAATCATTGCAATTATCATAACTTGTTCATGTGTGTTTCAAGTAGCAATTATGTTAGGCTTAGCATGCACTGGGGTTTTTATTCGCGCGATTTTTTGCCGCCCATTCTGCGACCTGTGGAACTGTATGAATTTGCAAGCATTGCGTTAAATAAATCGCGCGGAAATAATACCGCAAGAAATTCGCGAGTTGTGCTTTCGTAAATACTTTTAAGTATATCAGTCAGATATTGTTAAGAATGGATGGGATATAAAAAAAAATCTCATAGCTGTATTAATGCAGTCTTCATTGCCAATAATACTGGAACTTTAAGTGAATATGAAGCTAATTGGGTGTGGACGAAGGCCATGCTAATTTCTGTAATAATTAAATTATGAACAAAAGCTATTTCTGTCATAACAATTTGCGTATGGCTTTACTTTTTTTTTTGTTTGCTGTCAGCAAAGTTTAAACTTAACTAGAAAATAACTGGTCTGTCTTTAGGGAATTCTATCTTCACAACTCGGTTGCAATAAATCTTTAGGAAAACATATTACATACCTTTTCTACGGTCTTCAATGAATTCCTCTTCAAAAATACCATCATCTCCACGGAATGGTAGCTGTCGTTTTAGAGCTTTGCCTGGTAGAGGTGGGACGACAATCTACAAAGAAATAATTAAGATAAAGATAATTTTTATGTAATTAGGTACATGTACATAAAAATTACAAATATAGTTCTCGTTAAACTTCTGGGCTGCTCTGAAGTTGGCTCTCCGATGCGCAAGCGATGGCTTTCACCACAGCCAAGAAGTTTGGCGAGAACTATACCTCAAACAAACAGGGATAAAACCTAAAGAAGGATAAAACAATTACAAAAATGAAAGTTTTAGGTAAAACATACATTGAGAATTTCCACATAACACTATAATAAAAATGGTAGTTAAAACTAAGTTTTTTAACATTTGAATTCAAAAAGCATACAATAGTATTATAGATTTTTTTCACAGGATTAAAGGTCAAGTATTAATTAAATACATGTTTGCCATTATAAAATAATGTTAGCTAAAGTTGACACAAGACAACATTATTATAGTGAGTCATACTTTGAATAGTATAAAAATTAATAATAATTTTTGCTAGACTACAAAGAGATTACTATACACGAACTTTTTGCATTCAGTAAACTATTACAAATTAAATGCATAGGTTGCATACAGAAAAGTTATATTCTGAAACTCAATTTTGTTTCTAATTGGAATAGGCCACAATCACTATGCAAAAGAATGAATGTCACCAGTTCAGTGGCCTTTCTTTAATAAAACTAAGTAAGACTACAATGACACAGTCTTACTCATATTTTGTAAACAAAACCAGTTATTAAATAACAAAATAGAGCAAAAAATTATAAACATAAATTCATCAAAGGCGAAATCTGTTAACAAATTAATTCGGAGACTGGTCAATTATGATTCACACGTATCAATAAACATATTTGTTCACTGATAACAGACAGAAAACAAGCATACATTATCAATCTCCAAATAACATTGGACTTACCTTACTGTCTCTCTCCAATTCGTTTCTTAACCATTCGAAATCGCTGTACCGCCGTCTGACGCTTGATTCTTTAACTTTAAAAACTGGCAGGTTCGTCTGAAAGTAAAAAACTTGGATTGCTAGAATTATCTCATCATATCGGCGCACGGTCGCGTCCGTCCGTGATACGCCCACTAATTCAAGTTGACGCGTCGATAGCGCCCGTTAATCTAATTATATGACAATAATAGAGTCGGCAGCTTACCCTCATGCGAACTTCGTAATCCGTGTAACGTTTCTTCCCTACTCCCATGGTCGTGACTGGGTTCACGACGTCGATTTCTAAGAAGTTCGCCGGTGCCGCGTAGGCATCATCCAAGGTTTGCTTCTTCACATTCAATCGCCTCGTCGCGTCGGCTGTCGTGTCTTCAGCCATCATAACTCTTTATTTATTGTAACAATCACAAAAACTATGAATAGGACGGTCCACTAATCAAAAAGGAAATGAAAAATGACAAGAGTGAAACATCGTTTGACATTTCAACAAATATGGCGGCGTAAGCAAATTTAAAAAGCTACCAAAGTTAAATGGTAGAATGAAATGATTTTTTCGACTGATCATTTTATCCATGGAGGAAATGTGCACTCAAACTTAATTCTCTTAAAAAAATGGTTGCCTGTAAAGTCGGTTTTACGGGCGAAGATTTTACGTGACAACGTCTTTTTCTCGGTAGAATATTTATTGATATGAATATAATTAAATTGCACAATAGGAACAAGGAATTGAATGATCATAGTTGAGTGGGAGAGAGACGCAAGGCATTCGGCGGGCCTCTCTCTCGTTCGGTGACTCATCGTAACGTTACCGAGCGTTACACTTTTTCATAAGTGCCTCCCAGCCACAACCTAATTTAAGACGTTGTCACGTCAAAATAAAAAGTGTGGCATTTAGACACGTTCTAAAAGATAGTTAATCTTTTTCCGAATTAAATAAATTATCGTATTTGGCAGCGGCAACACAGTCTTTTAATTAAAATATTCCTTCCATTGGAATTTACTATTCTGCCACATTGTGACCTCACTGGCGAAAAATCGAATGATTCACACCGTGAAGGTAAACAACAAAGAGTTTTTGTATTGTTTTTCATCACATAGGCATAAGCACGGGTTACTCAACTTGTTCCATCCTGTTTCTAGAAGCAAGGTGACAAAAACAGACACAATTTTCGATTCATTTATAATTTATTTGTCTTATTTACATCATGATCATAGGAATTGGCTCATAGGATCTTCCTCCCGCCTCTTCTTCATATTGTATGCCTCCAACTCATCTTCTGTGGGCGCCTTTACATCGAACATGCTGTTGTATGGACGTTTCCTCTCGTCAATCGAAAGGAGGTACTCAGCGCGCTTTTGTTGTCTTTCTTCCATTTCCAGTGCCTGAAACAGAATATTACAATTTTTATTTGGATTAGAGGGTCATGTTATACAACTTGGGGTTTCGGGCATTTGAATTTTATGTATGGTTATTTCTTTTCAAATGAATATACATTTTGTTATCATACATAAACTGATGTGTTTTTTGCCATGCGGGTAGGCAGAAACTACAGAACGCCACCTGATACGATCCTTACATACTTCTTTTGCTTCACTCACGTTCATACATCTAGTCATGCAAGCACGCCATTGTTATCATATATTTGTGTATAATGTCCCATTGCAGTACATATGTCTCTTTCTCAGTTCTCTCTATCTCGACCTAGTTCTAAAATATAAAACTCTGTTTTCTTATACCTTTTTCAGTTTGTCCTCTTCTTTCTTTCCTTTCTTAATTTCCTTCTTCTTCTTTTTTTTGGCTTTCTTCTTGTTCTTCTTCTTCTTGCTGGTCTTTTCCGTTTTAGATCTAATTTCCTTCTCCGACTCTGAAGAACTGCTGTCTGAACTTGATTCAGATGATGACGATTTGTCTGATTTTTCTTTATCTGGAAAGTTTACATCATTAACTTAGTCATTTAAGTACAAATATGATGCCCCTTACAAAATTCATGAGCTCTTATTAAAAAGAGACAACGAATGTGCAATCGAATCCTCTTTTCCGTGACGTGCTTTACACATGGCCGAATTAGAAATCTAGAAAAAAGAATTACAGGCCGCACGATCGCTTCATCTCTCACACTTTTCAGTCTATTTCTGGATGCGTCAAGGTCTGTCCATTCTAAGTCTTTAGTTGTATATTACAAGAAAATCCTGATACGAAATCATACCTTTTTCTTTATCTTTCTTATCCGCTTGTTCTAGCGAAGCGGCTGCTTTATCTTCGGACACTTCCAACACCACTGACTTGCCTGCCTCGCCAACGCAATAGGACATCTACACATAAACAAATAATACATAATAATATTAATAAAATGCTGAATAGACAAACCTATTTGGCAAAATTTTATTTACATCTTAATTTTTTCAGTTACATTTTAAATAAAATATTCATATTGTCCGACTGAAGCTCGGAATCGGCTATCGCGAAGGTTAATAACCCTATGAAATGCAGTTTAAGATTGGCCGTTTTTTTTTAATTTAGTTTTTGTTGAAGATAATATCTGGTTCAGACTTCTGGCCAGCCGGCGGCGCAACGGGTATGACTTACGTGACGTACCCCCGTGGCCTCCTTCATCGCGCTTTCGCGAATTTCCGGCACTTGCTTGAAACCTTCAGCTTCGGCCAAATTCACGCCGTTTTGGCCGAATATTAAGCATTATAATGCTTTATTAACCTTTATGCGAGAGCAGTGGTGGCCCATTTGTAACGGCTGCGAGTAACGTGTCATAGGTCGTGAGTTCGAACCCAGGCAGGCGCTTTGCTTTGTGCAAATTATTTCATCACCATTGCTTTTAAACGGTGAAGGATAACATCTTTCGGAAACCGGAATGTTCTAGAACCAAAAATTCGAAGACATGAGACATTCACCAACCTGCACTGGGTCCGTATGGTGGATTAAGGCCGAGGACACAGGCATCCTCTCTCACAGAGAGGATGCCTGTGTCCCAGCAGTGGGAACATTATAAGACTGATTATGATTTACCTTTATAAAAGAATGGCAACACTTGTATCCCCACTGTCCCTCATGCCAGTACGATCCCCAGACTGACGTGTGGTTGTTTATCAGCACATCCTCTTCGTATTTGCTCCTGAAAATGTTTATTTCATGTTAGAAGGTGCTCAAAATGCTATCCAGCAAAAATTGGAATAGAAAAAAGTTGAAAAGCGATTATGAATCTTGTAGCTGAACAAATTTCTTAGACAACACTGTCATTTGATTTAATAGTTGAACATGGGATTTAGTGTACACCTAATTATTATTTTGATTGACTAATAGTTTCTACATACACATATACATAAACTCACGCCTTTTTCCAGAGGAAGCGACAGCAGCAGCCTTAATGCGCAAATGGATTCGGCAAGGCAAAGAGTTTGGCCGCCATCAATCGACCAATCACATGCGAGTTGAAAGAAGCGATATGAATTTCCGTCTATGTGATCAAGCCCCTTGCTTTGCCGAATTCATTTGCACAATTTTAGGCTGCTGGATAGCGGGTGACGTTCTATAATTTCTGCCTACCGTTCGTCATTACTAATCTCTCACAGACTTTTAATCAAACATAAACAAAAACTCGGGATCGGTCAATGTGGCGACGCCTGGGGTATGCCTATATCCAGCAGTGGACGTCTTTCGCCTGAAATGATGATGTAAACAAAAAGTTGCTTTTTTGTATGTGTCTGTATTACTCACTTGGCAAGCTGTTTCTCCGGGCCCTGCACCAGCGTACCGTCTCTGTTGTATCGTGTGAACACTTCTGTCTGCGCCAGTAACAGCTCCTTAGGCGGCGCGTGCAAATGCTCCTCACCACCGTACTTCTCTAGGATTTTTTGTTTCACCTGGAAAGTACAGTTTTTAAATTTAAAAGTCTTATCTTATACTTGGTTTAGGATAGACATGATGGTTAAGCCATAATTTTTAAGGGCAATACAAAAGGAAGTTTTTACCTATTGTCTATACTAAATTTAGACAATTTCCTAATATCAGCTTATTGGAGCCAATATTTTTGTATTTTTTTTGGGCTTTTCAAATTTAGTCCTACAATTGTTCACCCTATTATTAGAAGACTTTCTTCCTTCCTGATCAGTGGCGGCCCAGTGGTTAGCGGGCCCTACATACGAGTCGTAGATAGAGTTTGAACCCAGGCGGGCGTATCACTTTGCGTAAAAACCGGAATGTCCTAAAACTAAAAATTTGTAGACACGTGACATCTGCCAACCAGCGCTGGGCCCGCGTGGTAGATTATGGCCCATTCCCTGTGTTCCAGCAGTGGCAACATTATAGGTTGATTAATGCTATGCATCTGCATTTTCCCCTGTTCAGCCATTTTCAAAAAAAAAAATTCTTATACCACAGATAGTAAATAATACTACCGTACAGATACCTCATCCCACACACAGATATCGTGCCAACGTAACTAGCGTTTTTCGTCTGACTAAACTGATTATTTTACTAAAATACATCGAACGCGGTCGGTTTCGCCTCAAGCGATAAATGATGTTAGCAGGGACTTCCAAGTAAAAGGGTTTACTTGGTTCGTGAATATCTTTTACTTTAAATACAGTGAGTGTTTTGTAGTATTTTTTTGCAGGTGTTATAATACAAATTTATAAAATCGAGTGGAATGCCTCAGAAATTTAAAACCGCGCCCTCTGTTGTTATGGATGATCCGTCTGAAATGGGAAATAAGAGACCAATATTCCATAATTTTATGCTAAGGAGAGTTAATTAAACAAGAACATACAATTGATATGATCAATTCTAGAAAATAATGATTTTATACAAAATCTATACATATAAATAAAATTGGAGTGTCTGTATGTAATATTGAAATAACCGTTTTTTACTACATGTACATGAATATATACGGTACATACACCAAAATAACATTTTTTAGAATTTTTGTCTGTCTGTCTGTCTGTTTGTTCCGGCTAATCTCTGAAATGGCTGACCGATTTTAACGGGACTTTTATTGACAGGTAGCTGATGCAATAAGGAGTAACTTAGGCTACGTGTATTTTAGAAATTTGTTAGGCGGAACGAAGTTCGCCGGGTCAGCTAGACTATACTAATATTATAAAGTTGCAGAGTTTGTTTGAATACGCTCATCTCAGGAACTACTGGTTGGAATTGAAAAATTCCTTTTGTGTTGGATAGTCCATTTATCGAGGAAGGTTATAGGCCATATAACATCACGCTACGACCAATAGGAGCGGAGCATAAAGGAAAAATGTTGCAAAAACGGGCAAAAATAGGGCATTTCTTCTTGTTTACGTCTTTTTGAGAGCTTCCGTTGCGTGCGCTGCGTAAGCGATTAAAGTTACGCCACATTCATGTAGGTAGCCAGTTGACATCCGCGTGGGACAGCTAGTTCAATAATAAATCAATGCATATCGCGCCTTCTAGTGAAATTTTTTCAACCAAATGATCTTTCTTAATGTTGGGACCCTGTGCCTATACAAACCTCCGTCTTAAAGTGGTCCTTTTTGTCATGATACTGCCTCTGCAGTAGCTGCAGCTTGGTGGGCTCGGCCAACAGATGCACGTCCAGCCCCCGCGCCTGCGCCTCCCACGCGAACATCTGCGCTTCCGCGTGGTTGCGAGTGTCGCCGCTGAACCGGACGAAGTTCTCGCCTTCGTAGTCTGATCTGAGGATGTAATGGGGGATGTTTATTAGTCTCTCGTGCTTGAGGTCGTGGGTTCAAATCCAGGCAAGTACCAATGTGACTTTTTCTAATTCATTATACTTTCTAAGTTTATCTTGGATATCACAAGTAACGGTAAAGGAAAACATCGTGATGAAACCTGGACTTATATAGTTTATGTAAGTTTGAAATAGCCAAGTCAGAGGCCTGTGGGGCTCCCAGAGACGGCTTAATTAACTCTGACACCAGAGGTGCTCACATCCACACACGAAAAAGAAAGAATTAAAATAGATTTGATACTAGCTTATTTTCTGACTTATTTTGAGTGACCAACCAAATAGATGGGAGCTAAATGATCAGAAAATTATATGAAATCTTAGCATATAGTGTTTCTGCACAAAGTCGAATGTAACAGGTCTAACAATGGTAAAGGCGTCTCTAGCCCATATAGCGCCCGTGTGCAATCATCACCCTAACGCCCTCTAGTACGCGCGCAGTCATTATGGAATGGGTACAAATAACAGCAAATTACCATAAAGCGTCAAATTGCCCCAATGGATAATAAACTCTACTATTTGGAGATTAATTCGAAAATCGATTGAAAAAAATTGTCAGTTTTGGATGCAATAATGAGCTGTTGACTGTATTTAGAATTTTACTGGATGTTTAACAGCCAAAACGTATCCATTTAACATATCAGCATAGACATGTTAACCTGTCAATAGTAAACATGTCTATATAGATGTTATATCAATGTCAAAAAATGGAAATTATAAACTAAAACGGACTTTTCTTACTAACCTGATCAGCTGATCGGTCATTTTGTATGGAAAGTCAATTTATTTTTACATTTTCCTTTTACTGATATGACATAACATTGATATAGACATGTTAACATGGGTAGGCACGTTTTGACCTGTTCGTGTGTTTACCAATCATCAAACATCTTCATTCTAAGTTCTACAGTTGTGGCAGCTAATAACTAATCTTACTTTATTGGGTACATTTTAATAAAAATCAAAGCCAATTTACTTCATATTTACAAGTTTACTCAAATATAATACTTAATCCATAGCATCAGGACTTACTTCGCAAAATGACGTGTAAAAGTAGAACACAAAGTGCGTCACGCGTACACACGTCTTTGAGAAATGTCGCGCGCGTGACTTTCGTCCATGGCAATTTGAACTTTGTTTTTTGTTCTAAACAGCCGAATTCAGAATATGCAATATGATTGTCGGCGTGTTTTCAAACGAATCAAAACAAACATGCGCCTTTGGTAGCCATGCGACACTCTCTAGTTACTACACCAATATAATTTTAAATTACCTGTTTTAAGGTTTATTTCTTGTTGAAACAAAAGCTACTATTGTAAAAGCCACTCGTGGCGCATCTTGCTTTGCTATAATTCGACATATATAAGAAGAGCTCCAGATGCCATACAAAATGAATGCAAACCAGAGCTCTTTTTACCCAACTGCCGAAGGAGGGTAATATGTTTATCAGTCTATATATGTATATATGTTCGTTCCTATGTGGCGTTCTAGACACCAAACGCGTTGGCCGATTTTGATGATTCTTACGTCAATCGATTCGTCTTAACCCTGCGAGTGTCACTGGCTACATTAAAATTGGAAAATAGTAAAATGGCGATGCCATATTGTGGGAGACCAAATTTTTTTTTTCTTCCATACCCATCGTGTGGGGTATCAAAATAAAGGGTCTTAAAAGTTGATTACAAAAATATATAACACTTATATGTTTAAATGTAACTAATTCTAAAAAAAAAAAACTAAAAAGTAAAAAGAAAATCATGCTGTGCAGTCGGAGGATACATCTGGTTTTGATCAGCCAGCTCGCGCATATGTATCCTCCGACTGCACAGCATGATTTTCTTCTTGTTTACGTCTTTTTAGTTCGCTTTTTAAGCAGTCGGGTTTTTTGTTATTTTTAAATATTTTTTTACGTGGGTCATACAAAGTGCCGGAGTGCGCGCCTCACCTCAGCTCACCTCTGAACAATGGGGTTTTCTAGCTAAATAGTAGATTTCATTAACTTAATTGTTTCTAGTGTTCCACAAACAAACAAGGAAACAGAATGGAATAAAATTTGCTTTCAAGGATCTACTTTGCTTGCAAATTCTGCAACTTAGGTAAGTTTTTCTATTATCTTTAAACTTCTACTGGACTTGGACGACTACTAAAACTATACAAGTGTAAACCAGTCATTAATAAACTTACTCTTGTGTAACGGGGTTAGGGTTATCCCTCATGGATCTTGTTTTAGGGTCATAGTAGGCAGAGTTGGGGTCCAAGTTGCGCAGGTACTTCGCAGTGTCTTCTCTGATACGCAAGTTACGTACTGTAATACGTTGTTTGGAGTCCACCTGGAAAAAGGATAGAATGGTATAGTGAATAGTTTGTCTGCCGTAGTGGCTTAGCTGTTGGAATATTGGCTGGAGCAGTTTGTGTATGTAAATGCACGATAACTTGACTTGGGCTTTAGTTGGGGAAAGTTTATTTAAATGTTTAATATACGGGGCGTATCTGACACCGACGCAAAAAAACATGTATTCAGTTCATATTAATTTTACCAAAGTAAAGAAAAAAACTCGTATTCATTAAGTCCCTTTTTCACAAAAATCAGCAATGAAAATTAAATTCAAAACCGCTATCAGCTGATTTCCTAAAGTTCGCGATAGAGGTCATTGACGCCGGTTAATACCTAAACGCGCTGCACCACCCGCGCTTTATCTATTTTTTTATGTATCCTTGCAAATCTGAGTTAACTAGCTCAATCACGATTTTGAACTGATTACTGTAAAAAAGGCAGTTTTTTTTTTCAAAAATTAGGTCCAACTTGTGTAAGCGATGCAGAATCATGTACTGAATCCATGGTATTTTTTTCCTCTTCGGTGTCAGACACACCCTATATAGCTGCTAAGGCTTTATATTTCTCTTTATAAAATACCCTGTATCCTCCACCCAGCTGGTTCTGAAAATAGGCATACCTTAGTACCAGGCATGTCAACTTCATCTACATATTTGTCTTCATCTTCTTCAGCATTGTCATCATCCTCTGTGGCTGTTGGGTCTGAAATAACGTAAAAGAGGCTATAAAAGGAAATAGGATACAATAATTCATCTAAAATCATATCCATCAATATTATGAGATAGCAACTGAAACCTTTATTTTAAGTCTGTTGAAATACATTATCACACAGCCAATTCTCCTAATTACAAACCAATTACATTCAAATAGCATTATTATTAAAAATAACAACAAACGCGACTGCTTACACAGCATAATTTTCATCTTGTTTACCTCTTTTTAGTTCGGTTTTAAAATTTTAGTTCTTTTTTTTTTATATAATACATTTATACATATAAGTGGTATATATTTTTGTAATGACCTCTTAAAACCCTTTTTTTTGATACCCCACACGATGGGTTTGAAATAAAGAAATAATTTGGACCCCCACAATATACCCCCATAATAGAAAAATCGGCCATTTTTCTATTTTCCAATTTTAATGTAGCCAGTGACTCGCAGGATTAAGTCGAATCGATTGACGTAAGAATAATCAAAATCGGCCAAAGCGTTTGGTCTCTAGAACGCCACATAGGCACAAACAAACATACATACATACACACATACATAGACTGATAAACACGTTACCCTCCTTCGGCAGTCGGGTAAAAATTGTACACTGTCCAAAATTACAGAATGCGATAGGGCAATTTTTTGCCATTCTGCACTTTTAATGATAATGCGATTGGAATGTAATCAGTTCATAACTACGAGAGCCTTCTGGCCAACCCTCACAAATAAAATGCATAAGTAAAAATGCTTTTTCATACCTTGTTCTAAATTCTTAGCTCTAAGTTCTCTCTTAGCATCTTCAACTTTCTGGTACTCCTCAATGATAGCCTTGTGTTGCTGTGGATCATATCCATTCCACCTGTCTCGCTTGCCATCGTAGCTGAGGTTCAGGTTGGGCTGGGCAAACTCGTCTGCTGCTATACCAGCGTTTGTGAATCTTGCTCCAATCTGTAATATTATTAGGAGTTCACAAAAAGTAATTTTTTTTTTTGTGAAATGAGGAGAAAAAAATGATGACTGTAAAATACACTAAAGTAACTGCTATATAACAAAAAATAAAAGTCGTTAACACCTGTCTACTAATTTATTCCAATATTTCAAACTACTTTATATGTAATGAATTATTACTTTTTTTAAATTTTAACTGTTTACATTTCAATATTAATTTTTAATATTTTTATTGACATTTGAATTTTTTGACATTTTTACATTCTTTTTGACATTTTTAATATTTTACTCGAAATTTATATAATTTGGTTGTAATTTTAATTTTACATTTATTGTTAACTTTTTATGCACTATTTATTATTTTTAATTGTTTGTTTATTTGTTACTAAAAATAGTTCTAAGGTGTTTCTTCTAACAAATAATGAATCATGTTGTTCGATGAATAAATAATAAAATTAAAACGATACGAAAATAATGTAAAGGCAGTGTCGCTAACACAATCAAAAGAAACGTATCGCGTTAAAAGGCGTCCTTGACCCTTTCACTTCGCACGAGTTACAAGCTTTTTGGTCAAAACCATGTTCAGTTGTATTTATTTAGGTAGGGACTAACTAGTATAATGAAACTCATGTACCAAATAATAATGTTTATTTGACAATTACTTTAAGAGTTATTAACTCATAAACACGTGGAATGATTTACATGATTTAAATGGATAAAATCGTTCTAAGGCCAAGTTTCTCACCTCTAAATTATTGCAGAATTAATGTGGCAAATTGTCAAGCACAAATTATCTGCTGTGATTGGCTGTTGAAAATTCATTCAACCATGCCTTATACCTTGCATTTCTGACCAAAATAATCAAAATTCTTCTTGTTTGTTATCTGGAGAAGACTTTATGACAGTAGAATACTCTTTTTACACTAGATTTTAGTGTTTGCACTATTTCTCCTGTGTATTCCTTTATAATGTGACACAATAACAACCAACAAAGTGTTGAGATTTTTAAAATTGAAACTTACCTTTCTAGGTCTGTCTAAACAGTCTTTCTTTTTATGTGTCATAGCTCCACAGTTCTCACAGGCACCCTTTCTGTATTTTGTTGATACTTTTGTCTGTAATTACAAGATTAGAAATTAAGCATTTCATAATTAAGTTACACTAGCATGTGGTAATGTAAGTGAGGTCTATGCAAAATAGGGATCCTAGAACATCATCGTAATTTCAGCCGAAAGGTGCCCACTGCTGGATATAGGCCTCCCCAATAGGACTCGAGGTTGTGAACTTTTATGGCTTCAGACAATAGGGAATATTCATGAAAAAATATTTGTTATTTGACCAGTTTATCCATAAAAACACTTAAATAGAATACTTATAGTGAAAAGGAAAACAGAATCAAAATTGATCAAAAAACTACTGTGATATAACAATTTAAAGAAACCCTCTCTACGAAAACACTGTTTTCTATGGCAGTTGTATGGGTGTTGTGCTATCTGTCGTCAGATGGCATGTCAGACATCTCTTACTAATTCTCAACTTTAAAGCTTTATACTTCATCTCAGATCAAGATATTTTTAAAATTCTTTCACATTTGCTTATTAGAATTAATAAATATTACATTTAGCAAAAAAAAATTACATGCATATTCCCTTTTGTAAAAAACAACAGCAGAGTTTTTTTCTAATAAAATATCATAGCTATACTTACAGTATCAACTCCCTTATGATAATATGTGTCAAGTCTAGTGAATTCACCCTCCTTGTCTTCCTGTGGGCGCTGATGCTTGAGTGTTGGCCCAGCAGTGCCATAATACCATGGAGCCGAGGATATGTACTGCGGAATATGGGGATTTATGTCCTTGCCTGCAAGTACACTGTTATATTAGTATTTTGATTAAATCAGTGGTTTCATTCTTGCAATATTGTTATCTGATATAACTGTGTTCAATTATATTTACGAGACTCGATAGCATTGCTATTTATTTATTTATTTAAACTTCATGTACAATAGTGGTACATAGGCGGACTTAATGCCACAAGGCATTCTCTACCAGTCAACCATTGGGTCAAAAAGGACAACTTTGTGAAATGGGTACAAAAATATTAGTAATACACATATACAAATAAATTAATACATAAATATTAATAATACACATATACAAATAAAATAAACTAATAAATACCAATAAAAATAAAAACGAGAAACCTGTTAATAATTATTATGACTAAACTTCTGACTCTAGATGAGAGCTATTTAGTCTGACTCAAATAGAGGTCACGAACTTTTCTTTTAAAAGAGACTTTGCTTTCAGCCTTATGCAATGAGATATACTTAAAAGGGTAGTGGTTTTTGATATATAATTAATTTGTTTTGTTTAACCTTTAAATAAGTCCTGAGCTTACACAGTTTGTATCTTTACTTTCAAAATGAGGACTCGTACGTTTGGATAATAACACGAGAATACTAAGTCAATCACAAAAATTATTACTACATACCTGTCTCATCAACAGCAGCGGGTGCTGTACCAGCTTTACGAGCCTCTTCTAACTCTTTAGCCTTCCTCCAGTCTTCCCTGGACTTCTTTTTAGGTTCCTCCTCTTCCTCACCAACATCATCTTTGTTGCGCAATATCTGCGACACAGCGGAGCGAGCGCCCGTCGCCATGGTGCTAAATCACTTAAATTACACTATTCTTTAAATTAATATCATAAAAATAATGAAAGATGACGAAAAATAAACGCAGTCGCGATTTCATGCAGTTTTGACATTTGTCATTTTTTATTTTGCAACATGGCGTCGCATTTTTTGACATGTTGACTTTACGTTCAGAAACGCATTACAGTATTCGATCTTTTCGAACGTAGACAGGTCTACGTTTTCGAACGATGGATGTTTTTTACTCTTTCACGGCTTTTGATGAAACTTAGTTTTTAGAAATATAGCTAATCAGAATAACGAATAGGCTATAATTTATAAAGATATTGGGAGAAGTACTAATACCACGCGTGCGGAGCCAGAACTATTATAAATGCGAAAGTTTGTGAGGATGGATGTTACTTTTTCACGCATAAAACTTTACAGCATAGACATATTATATATTATGGTCTTTGCACAAATCTTAATAATACAAAAGTAAACTATCATTTGGCAGCAGGATTACCACGAACACAACCACAAAACTCGTCGCATAGAAAATGGCACTACCTACAACTTTTACTACGTCACAACAAAATAATATTGGCATTATGAACAACAACTAAAATGTTGTTCTCTTTCGTCAAATACGATTACTACATTAGAAAGAATGAAACAAAACGACGTTTCACATTCTGTGATTTTGATTTCACTCATATTTGTATATGCTAATGTATATATAGAACATCTCGGCGCCTCCATGTATTTTCTATCGCTTTACAGTAATATAGCATAAACATCAGAATAACACACCGTAATTAGTATTATAAATGAGAAGGTAACTCTGTCTGTCTGTTACCTTTCACGCTTAAACCACTGAACTAATTTAGATGAAATTTGGTATGATGATAGTTTGAGACCCTGTGAAGGACATAGGATAGCTTTTATCCCGGCAATTATCCTTAAGGGGGTTGGCAGTTTGCATGGTGAACTAATAGTTTCTCAAATATGGCGAACCCACAATATTTTTGCTACGCAGACGAACGTAGCTGGCAACAGCCAGTAGGTTATACTTAATAAAGATATTTTAAAGGAGTAATAATTCCACGCAGATGGAGCCACGGGCGACAGCTAGTGTACCCTAAAAAGAACTTAACGCTACATTTTTTTAAATGAAGTTTTTAGGGGCATCTGATGAAATAGAGCTGATAATAGACCTGTCAGCAGAAAAAAAACTACCAAAATAACCATAATTAATTATATTTATTGATACATTACGCGTCCCACCCTCGACGATAAGTGAGAAGTGAGTAGAGCTGGAAACTAGAGACGAGTTGGCTAGCAGCGAGAAGCGAGTGTGCAGTTGATGGATTCGTCGCTCGGCTATTAGCGAGTCTTTTTGTACGACGGGCGATTACTCGCATCACTCACAGTGAAGGTATAAATTGCCACTGGTTGGTCTCTCGGCGTGAGTTCAGTGCAGTGTGAACAGCTAGAGGTCAACTATTACTATATGCATCTCTTTTATTGACACGGGAACTTATATCTATTGTACTTTTCTTCAGCGAGAAAATATTCGATAGCTAATCGCTTACTCGTCGGTGGTGGGAGGAGTGCTTTATAAAGTCATTTAATACAATATTATAACATTAATTAAACAAATCGATCTAGTAAATCAACACGGCAGTACATTTCGCTCAGAGCTTACGACGGGCCCTTGGACGATGGTAAGATGGCCGCGGTACGTAGACACGTTCGTTGCTGTCCCCAGTTTGAGTGAGGGACTCTTCCAAGGGTTCTGCGCGAGGAGTGAACAGTTTGCGACGACTGCGGGTAACGCTGGGGAAAAAGAAACGTTTTTAGAAACAAGTCGCTTAGAGGTAGGTATGTTGTGTTTAGGCTGTGGTGAGATGGGGCTTACTTTGGCTTTTAGACGATATGATGCAATGCGATTTGAATCAAGTTTTAGCTAGTATCTAACATCTGACCACAGCCTAAATTCTTCCTAATTTCAAGGTTACCCTCACCAACACTCAAAACCTGACAGCGACAAACCAGGACCCCAAACCCCAACACCGGAAAAACACTGAAATGTCTTACTTGAGAGAGTAAAACTAATTGGTATCACGTTTCAGAATCATGACGCTTCTTAGCTCGTTGAAGGCGCCTCGAATTTCTAACTTCCCTATAGAAAAAAGCGTAGAAGGAGAAGATAAGAATTTTGCAGAAGAATGAAAGAAACGGCAGTAGAAAAGAGCCCCAAAAAAACAGTTTGCATCGAAAGAGATTGAACTAACCTTTTTGAAGGGCAACTCTGTATTCCTAATAATGGAGGTAGATTCTCTTCGGCACCCTTTTCAGGAGATGGGATGTCTTTGACATCCTTTTTAATAGCAGGCATGCCCATAGTGACATCAGAGAATTCACTCTGTAGGTTAACAATATCCTTCAGTTTGTCATCATTTTCCTCATCTTGATTTTTCCTTCGTCGTAATCTTAGAGGTCGTTTACGAATTTTGCTTTCGCATTTCGCGTGACTTTCCGCTAATATTTCTTCCTCTTTATCATTTTCAGCATCTTTTTTAGTTCTAGTTTTGCGTAAATTGTATTTAGTTTCGTCCTTATCGTGTTTGTCAGTACTTTCATTTGCAACTAGCAAGTCAAATTCAGTAGCTCTGGGGGCAGTTATGTCTTTGTAAATATTTTCGAACTCTTCCACTGTATTGTCTCCTTTAGTTTCGGTATAGTTCATAGTTTGATTGGGTTCATCTGGGGATTTAGCTTTTTTTTGATGAAATGCTTGAGATTCCTTTGATTCTTCAACCGAAGACATTGGTTCCAACTTCATTTCCTTCTTAATTTGTACTTCATCATTCTCAGGTTCTATGACTTCTCTTATAGATTCTCTAGGCTCCAGATCAGCTTTAGAACTTTTTTTAACTGATAGCTGATCTAAAACTAGTTTTTCGATTGATTGTCTAGCGATTTCAACATTGTCTACTTTTTCTTGCGTTTTCTGTACAACTGGTGAATCGAATATATCTACAGAAGCAGGTTTCTTAGTTAATCTATTTTTATGTACGGACGAAATAACTTCTGGTTTCGAGTAACTTTCACCAAGAAGCTTCTTGATTGTGCTAGGTTCGAAATCATCAGTCACAACGTCTTTGACAATCGATGGCGATCTTTCTTCATCACTTTTGAAAAGTTTATTTAGCTTCTTATGAGTTACATCAACGTTTGCACCGATATTATCAAAGTACGTGCGTTTCTCCTTTACTACAGGAATTTCTTCCTTCTGAAACTCTTTAGGCTCGTTATTTTCCAAGACGTTATCAAAGTATGTCCTTTTCTCTTTCCATATCTTAATTTCTCCGAATTCTGATTGATTTTGTGGTCTGTCTACATCTTCGTCTTCCTGCGCAGCTTTTTCTAGCTGTTCAAATTGTCTGAGCGATACGTCACTTCCTTGATTGGACTTGAAAGATCTCATTATTTTGCCGACTAGTGTTTCCGACACTTTTTCTGTAGCTTTCATATTAATATTAGTTTTCGCTCTAATCATGCTGCTTAAAGGTTCAGTTTTTTCTGGGGCTTTCATGTCAATGTTAGATTTTCCTCTAATTATTTTGTTGATCGGCAGTTTTGATGTTTCTGGTAATTTTATATCAGTATTTGACTTTTCTACTAGTTTCGGAGATTTGATGTCAATATAAGATTTCTCGCTTACTATTGGTACTTTAATTAGATCTGTTTTATCTCCTTTTTCATTACTCTCATTACTTTTAGACACATTTGTGACAGGATCTTTGACGAAGTAAGTACCTCTAAAGGAGTCCGTTTTCTTCTCTATTGAATCATCACTAAAATTACCAGTCTCATTAAATTGACTTTCTCTAACAAAATAAGTCCCTCTCAGTTCTGGTTTTGAGAAAGATTCATTTTTATATTGAATACCAGAATCATTTTTAAACTGAATAACAGATTGATTTTTAAATTGAACAACGTCGTCATCTCTTGAATCATTTTTCAAGCTTTCGTTACATTTACCAGAATCATTTTTCAGGCTATCATCGCATTTATTACTTGATATAAAATGTTCGTTAGTCTGATTTTCATCATTGTCCAAACTATTATCACATTTATTACTCGATAAAAAATTTTCATAGGTCATTTTTGCATTAGGTTTCAAACTGTCATGGCATTGGTAACTCGTTCTTGCATTATCATACGTCACATTGGCATTATTTACAAAACAATCGTCGCATTTATTACTGTGTATAACATTATCGTAGTCATCCGTTTTCTTGCCTTCATCATATTTATCATTTAGTCCGTCATTATGGTATGTTACATTTGTGTCTGTTTTTACACTATCATCAAATTTTCCACTTTTCTCATTTACCGCATCTACTGTTACAGAGTCATCTTCATCTTCACCTGTGGCATAGGTCGAGTTTTTGGAGTCATCATTTTGTACAATTTCATGTGATTTCTCAAGATCACTGTCACATTCCTCGTCGTCCTCATCAATATTATCTATAGTATGGACACTATGGTTGTCACGTTTCTCGTTCTGTAGGACTATAGATATTGATCTGTTAAGTTCTTTTTTGAAGACAGGCTCTAAGCTATGGTTCAATGGATCGTTGATTTCTTCATCAGATTCGTTTTCACTGTCTGAGAGTGACATTACGTCTTCAGGTGTTGGTGTTGTGTCTTTGAAAGCTTTTTCTGGAACAAAAACAATATTGTGAGGTCTGGCACTTTCCTATTGATTTTAATTCGATTGAAAATTTATATTTGTTTCTAGTCATTCTTACCATCTCTCTCTTCTATACAAGTTCGAAGATGTTCAACTTCTTTCTCAGCCCGTGCTCTCGCTAGAGTTTCAGCTGTTAATTTCTCCTGTAAACAATTATTTAATCGTATTTTAGTACTAATTGACTTTACTGTTATATTATGAAAAATTTAATAGTTAATGCTAATATTGCTTATGATACTCTAGAATACGTTGAATCTTTTTGTGTGATTACCTCTAATACTGCAATTTCCGTCATGAGTTGTGAGATCTGTAATTGAAAACGTTGTCTTAAGAAATATATTCAAAATCTATCTGCGTAGCCTTTTCCCAACTATGTCGGTGGGGTCGGCTCCCAGTCTAATTGTTGATTACCAATTTTTTTAAAGAAATATTTTGTCATGAAATGAACATATTAAGTTTTTATTTATTTATTATATGACTTCTTATGCATGGGGTTACAACTACAATAACAATGCCTACCTTATTCTGCAGGAACCGTGGCGGCGTACCAGCGTCGTTTTTCAGAGGAGCCGGCACCTTAGCTAGCCTGCCCTCGTATTCCTCTACCATGTCTTCCATCTGAAGTAAGATTAAATTTAGAAACCTGTTATATAAGATGCCTGGATCAAACAACAATGTAAAATCAGATTTTTATGGTACACTGGATTTTAAGCAGGGACTGAAACCGGTACGACCAATACCGGTATTTTTCGGTTAGTTACAGGTATTTTAAAAGGTTATCTTAATTTTTAAATATTGAATACAACCTTTATTATTACCGGTTACAGAAATAAAAATTATCTATATATTATACGTGCCGTCCGTCGGTATTAGTCAAACTGTCAAAGGGCGCGCATCGCCTGTGTGTGTGTCAAAGAGTCGAGACAAAACACGCGCGCCGGCGAACGCCGATTAAAACGTTAACTTAAATAAAGGTAACATGTTTCTTCTTCTTGGGTTACCCAGATAGCGGTTACCTTAATCGTATAGGTAACCAAAATTCCTCGATACCTGTACCGTAATTTATAAAGGTTTTCGGTCCCTGATTTTAAGGATGTAGCAAGGCTTTGTTCAGCAGTGCGATAGAATATACTAATAAAAAAACTGAAACAGATTGAGTGTTGTATCGTTGTAACAAAAGAATTTAACCATTTCTAGCAGAGGAGTTGACTTTATCTACTTTTTTATGTGAAACATCTAATGCGGCGGGTCAGACCGGCTGTTACCGTAGCGACATTCTCTCTCTCTGTCGCCGCGCTAAAGTTTCAATGTTCTATGTCTGCAAGTTGTCCCGCGACGGCTCAATTCTTTTTTTCTATTAAATGGGTCTGTCTTTTTATCAATTTCTTACTTATTTTAAGCTTACACGTTAATAAGGTCCCTTACCTCACAACGTAAAGCCTCCAGCTGCGCTTCGTAATATTGTTTGGTCATGTCCTTCGCCTCCTCTACTAACTCGCGCATAATGTTAGCGGACTCTTGCTGACGTTCCTCCATAGCTGCCAACAGTTCTTTGTTGCGAGCTTGAGCTCTGAAAATTAATACCTCATATCATTTATGGACCTTTGATGAACCAAAGAAATACGGAAGAGTCCACATAGACAAGCCTTGCGAATATTTCTTTTATTGAGTAAACTGTTTGTAATGAATAGTATCGATTATTCTATATCTGTGTGGTTATCAGTAATTATAATTTACCAGTTATCA
The DNA here is from genome assembly GCA_947562075.1 of Orthosia gracilis. Lineage (NCBI taxonomy): Eukaryota > Metazoa > Arthropoda > Insecta > Lepidoptera > Noctuidae > Orthosia > Orthosia gracilis. Next base: position 2,735,317 of record OX387270.1, on the reverse strand, counting down.
GAAAAAACTTCGATGGTATAAAGCAGCCTGTTTACTTAATAAGTACATATTCCCTACATTTGTATAACTTGTGTTTATAAAGAGTTGAGATAATCTATTTGATCTTTGAATGGCATTGATGTTAAATGATATCCTAAAATAATGCTGTGGTCTGAAAACAGTACAATGCTGGAGGAAGATATAATTATAATACTCACTGCACAAGTTCGAAGTGTAACCTCTCATTATCGGACCGTAACTTCATAACTTCTGTCGAGCAAGCTACGGTCGTGTCTTGCGTGCTGCTTTCGAGCGTTGTAGCTAGCATCGTGTTGTTAATTTCTGTATGAAGCAATAACATTTCATTATAGAGTTAGACCAGAGCTAACCAAAACGATGTACACAAAATACAAGTACTAATGATGGGAACAGAAATGGGCCCAATATTGACCCCCGGGGTATTCGAATATTAAGTACAGAGTAGCATAGGTTATGGCACTAATAGCTTTATTTTTTTCTTCCATTACACGTACTTGTCTCTGTGGTTGGTTTACATCTTTATACAACATTTAGTATCTTTAACCTGACTTACATATTAGTTTTAAAACATTACAAATGAACATAGCTTACGCAGTCGAATGCCTTACTTAAGTCATAGAACCTGTTGAATTTTACAGTGTTTTTCTAGACTCTCATCAATTTTGGTTGCAATCGTATGATGATACTTATAGCCACAGTGGATAAATATGCGTTGAAAATACGTCCCCTGTGGACGATTTGGAATCAAAATGACAGTGATTTAACTTACGTATATCCTGTGCAACAGCTGCCAAGCTCAGCACATGTTTAGTCTCGTACGCGTACTCCGGCGAGGGATTGAGCGTCACCACCATACTGACGGCTTCTCCCCGCGTTCCTGATAGACCCGTGCCGAGGAGTCGGGTTAGCTTCGATTCTCTGAGAAAGTTGTTTTTTGCTACATGAAAATTTTATCATGTGAATGTGTTGAAGCCCCTTGTGTTTTGGACTAATTATTTATTTGCCTATTTGTTTCGTTATTTGCTAACTTTGCAATTTAACTTTTTTTCATTACGAGGGCAGGCTCGTAATGAAAAAAAAATCCTTTTGAAATTGTAGTAGAAAAAAAATCTATCTATCGATTCTGGCCAACAATCTGGATATAACAATTACCTGTATGGCACCATGGCTTCATTCCTCATCTTCTGCTTCCTTCTCAACATGTGCAGACACCTCTCCAGCACATGTAATGAAGAGTTGATAGCGCGCGACTCAGCCATGCGCGTGCCTGTGTTGCGAGTGGCTCGGGCACGTTCACACCCGGCCAGGTCGCACAAGCGGACGTAGGACGTGCGGACTGAGCCTTCACCTAGAGACGACATTTATTATGTATACACTTCACCTACAGGAAAAAACAATGATGTAACATAACGCTTGCCTTCCAGAGAAGGTAGGCGGAAACATGTGGATATAATTTATGTTTAAGTACCAATTAAAAGAGAGCAAGCGTATTTATTACCTTTAATCTATACTTCTATACTTATAACATTATAAAGAGGTAAAGTTTGTGAGGTTGTAGGGGGTAATCTCTGGATCAACTGAACCGATTTTAAAATGTTTTCACCAGTAAAAAGCTACATTATTCTTGAGTGTCATAGGCTATAATTTATTTAGATATCCTTATGAAAATTGCAATAATATAACCCAAAGTAGCAAAATTTTGCCTATAAAAATCATTCTTTGGCGTGCGTTGAGAAAACTATCGATAATACATAAAAAATATGTACAACATGAATAAAGTACGCATTATTACCTACAAAAAATTCTGCTAGAGAATATATCTAACTATAATAGTTAAGTCACAATAGCAGCGTTTATGTCCTAAATTTTAATTAGATCGCCGGTGGATATAAAAGATGGTTACATTCGTATTGTAGTATTAATTCTTATTTAAATAAATAGTTTTACAAATTGGTTGGCAGGTAGGGAAGGGTGGGGAAGGGTAGGGAAGGGAAGGGTAGGCGGGTAGAGTAGGTAGGTAGCCAGTCGACGGGAGCGAAACCGCGGGGGTCAGCTAGTTAGGGATAAATCTTGACTACTACTTCTGAAGACGGAAACCTTAATAATTCTGCCTGACCCAGGCATCAATCCCAGAGTCGCTCCTTCTTCGGTAGGGATCGAGCTTCATCCTGCGATCTCACGGTATATGTCTAACAAGAGGAGATCTTTGTTCTGCAATTCTACGAAACTACAATAGATAGGATGGAATTTGTATTTGTAAAAGCGCACTCATAGTCACTTGCATCTCCTTGATAACAATTTGATTTTAATTGAAAAAGAAAGAAAAAGCGTTTATTTGTGCAAAGTATGATGCACACAAAAACCTATTTGTGTTTTTTTTTATTATTATTATTGTCAATAATAATAAAAAACACGGGGTCCCGACGCTAAGAAAGAAAATTTGGTTCAAATAAATGTCACTAGATGGCGCGATATGCAACGATTTGTTATTGTATTGTTTGTAAAATTAACATTATCTAGAATTGATCATAAAAAATGTATGTTCTTTTTTAATCAACTCTTTTAAGCACAAAATTATGGAATATTGGGCTCTTAATTCACATTTCAAAGATTATTTGAACGGATCATTTAAAATTGATTCCAATATGGCGCGGTTTTAAATTTCTAAGGCATACCACCCGATTTTTTAAATTTGTATTAACCTAACATATTTTAGTACAATGAATCTGTTAAAAAACGTGCAAACAAAATAACTTTAAAATCGATTATTTTTAAATCACTGTATTAAAAAAAATATTGTTTCGGACCGAGAAAACCCTTTTACTTGCAAGACGCTGCTAAAACTATCTATAACCGTGGAACGGAACGGAACCGAACGCGACCGAAGTACTTATAAAAATAATCATCTTAATCAGACGAAAAACGCTATTTACGTCGGCACGGTGTCTTTGTATGGTATAAGGTAATTGTATGCTAGTATTATATTACCTGTGATAATAGTAATATCTGCGCAAATCAATCATGCATCTTTTTTAACCAACTTCCCAAAAAGGAGGAGGTTTTCAATTCAACTGTATTTTTTTTTAATTTGTGTTACCTCAGAACTTTTTAATAGGTGAACTGATTTTGATGAAACTTTTTTATTTGAAAGCTGGTGCTTGTCATGTCCCATATATATATATACATTCATAACATATCATCACATTGTACGCAGGTGTGAACAGTTCACCCTGGTATACTCTCATTCTACCGGTATTGTTTAAGTTTCATGTTATTGGGTCAATTCATTCTGGCATCACTTTGGGCATTATATATACCTAGCCTATAGAATTGGTCCATTATGTACAAATAAAAGTGAAAAAAAAAACGTTTTTACAAAAAAATATAACTAACTACCAAATAAAAACACTACAAAGTGAAAAATAACTTCAATTTCGGCAGTCGAAACGAAAACAGGAACACCGACTTCCGAAATTGTAGTTATTTTTCACTTAGTAGTGTTTTAATTTTTTAAGTTGCTCAGGGCTGTTTTCGAAGTTCGTTGTTTACTTTACAACTGCAAATAAACTTACCTGTTTCAGTAAGCATAGTGATGGTGAATATACAATGCGAGCGTGAGGAGTGCGCATGCACACCTGTCGCAGCTACCACCAGGTTGTGTTTACCGGCCACCATCACGTCGTAGGCTTCCTCGCCCGAACGGACGAATGCTTGGGTTGCTCCCTATAGGGATTAGAGGGGTGGTGAGTGACTTTACGCCTTTATGGTCTTAGAAATAAGGTTGAAAACTTTCGCTGGTATACCTTCAAAGTACAAAATCACTATTTTATTCTTCTCTTTCTTACTTAATATTTATATTTTGCGAATTTATTTTTTTAAAACATAGCTGGAGGCGTGTGCAAGCAAGATATTGTCGTAAGTTTTCAAAAACTTTGACACGTTTTGTAATTACCTTCACATAAACATTTCCAGACGAGTCTTCTCTTATTCGCAGTTTCGCCCTCTTGTCTGGCGGTGCCAATAAGTCGTATACAGCTTCGTTATAGATCTCTACAAAGGATACCTGTGAATAAAATAAACACAGACGTTAAATTTTTCTTCAGTAATTAATGTTATTGGATTTAACAATACTGTTCCACGGTCTTCTGGTGGGGAACACTGCTGTTAAAAATGTTTACAATCATTTTCTAAGACCAATACATTTACTAACAAATGTTAGGAATTGTTACATTCTACACACTTTTCTTTCTACACACTGTCTTCGTCTATCATTCAACTATCCTGTCGCAGATCTGCTAGAAGAAATTTCTATTGAAATAAGCAGTACCTTTGTGCTATTCTATTTGTATTCTTTCTTTTCTCTGTAAAGTGTTTTGTGTGTACAAAACACTTAAATAAATAAATTCTGTCAGGAATAGGGATGTTTCCTGAGTAGAAAAATGATAATTTTATTTAGTCCGTAAGTGAGATTATAAAATTATATTGGACACGTATTTTTTGCCTTACCAAATCAATAATTTATAAAGTTAAAGCACATCAAAGATCAGGAGTGGGGGCTTGTGACTTGTGACGTCACTAAGGCAGTATAAAGTGTACTATCGGCGTGACGTTTCACGATATTTCAACGCATTATATCGTCGTCACTTTATGTTTACGTGTCAAAAGAAAAAATACCTGTCCAATATTTTTTATTAATCTACCTGATGGACAAAAAATATTTTTTCAGTTAACTACCCTACTGTTAAATATTTTTAGTGCTCCTACAGTGATGCTTATTTATTAACAATTTATGTACACTCATAATACAAGGTCGAGAAGAAGGAATAGAAAAATAGGTACAGAGGTGATGCCTATTTGTAATGAAATCTCTTCCAGCATACATGCGAAAGGAATATGATAAAAAAAGAGATGTAGATATTGTGTGTGGAGGGGAAGAATGAACACAAAACAATTCACAGCTAAATAATATACAATATAACAAATAAAATATACTGTTATATACACCCATACGCACGAAACGTTTTGGAAAAACTTTTATTGTGCGTACAGCTAAGGAGTGGAATTCCCTGCCAGTGTCTGTGTTGCCCGACAGCTACAATCTAGGAGTCCTTAAGTAAATAGTGAATAGGTTATTTCTAGGCAAGCGTATCTCACCGTCGACCATATCATCGCTTACCAACACGTGAGATAGTGGACAAGAGCGAGCCTATAAAATTAGAAAAAAAAACATATAAGTATAAATATCATAACACTGGATACTAAATAAATACTAATACATATAAAAAGATAACAATACATATTATATGCAACTATGGCGGAATGGAAAGGTAGTGTTCTTTCAGTCTTCATTTGAAAACTGCGAGAGTTTGGCAATCCCTAATTTCAGGCGGCAGTAAGTTCCACAACCGCACCGCGTTCACAGTAAAGGAGTATGAGTAGAAGTCGGTTGTGTGGAAAGGGGTATCAAGGAGATTCTTTAGATGCCACCTGCAAGATGCATCTGCAGGACGGGTGTAGGAGAAGAGTTCACGGAGGTAGGATGGCGTTTTAGGGTTATGAAGGATGTTAAATAGCAGACACAACATCCGACAGTTCCTGCGAAGTCGAATTGGGAGCCACTTGAGTATCTTGCGAAAGCGAGAAACATGGTCATACTTTTTAAGATTGAAAACAAAACAAAGTTAAGTCCTCAAGTTTACTTAAAAGCTCCTCGGTGGCATCCAAATAATAGGCGTCGGCGTAGTTGATGATGGGCTGAATGAGAGTTTGGGCTAGGGAAATTTTGGTGTTAGGACAAGAAGCTCTGGAGGCATTTCAGCGAGTGAAACGTGTAGTGTACCTTGTAGTCCACGACAAATAGGAATCCAAGATTACGCCAGGGTTTTTAGAAATCTTCGACTATTCAATCTAAACTCCATTCAATCAGAGTGGAGATAGCGACGCAACATCAAGCCTGTTCCACATGTGCCTGCCGCCGATAACCATAGCCTTAGATAAACATTTTTCAGCATTGTGGGAGCACCTTAACATTGTCAAAAGTTTAGAAAATGTTTATAGGTACCGGCACGATAGAGCGCTTGGCAAAAGTGGTGGGGTGATTTGCGCATGTGTACATTTACGCATAAAATTACTGAGTGTGATTAGATTAGCTGAGAGAATTATTTGAACTAATTATTTGTTTGTAGGTAGTTTAAATTTAGTGAACAATGGATATTGAAATAGCTAATTTTAACACAGTGTGGTTTAGTCACATTAGCGTATCATCATATTAATAAATGCTTAATCTGTATATATAAATTAAATATAGCAAGAAAGAAAACAAAGTTTTATGTAAGATTTTCGTGCTTGCCTCGTTAACTCTTTTTTTTTCGGTATCTTTCATCGGCAACGAAACGAACGAAATTATTAAACATTATGCAACGGAACTTCTTACTTAACACAATAATGCGCTCGTGTACCTAGGACACACGACACGTATTGAGCGCGGCGAGACGGGGGAAGGCGACACTGGTTGAGCAATAAGTCGCCGGCGCCGGCCGCTTCACCGTTTCACTCACTCCCCCCGCCAAACAGACCCAAAAATCGACGTTTGCGCATTCAAGGTCAGCACTCTAAAACCGTGCCGATACCTGTACTAATGTTTGTAAACATTTTAACAGGGGTGTGGGAGCATCATTCCTGGACATCAGTCAGGCCTTTTATAGGGTCTGGCATATCAGTCTTCTGTTCAAGTTAAAAAAAATACCTACCTCACTCCTTCATCTCCATACTAGAAAGCTCCTTGGACAAACGCTGTCAAGCATATCAAGCTTAATCATGACACATCAAACCTGCACGAAATCAGGTCTGATGTACCTCAGAGGAGCATTATGGGGCCGGCGTTTCACCTCACCTTTACTGCCAGTTTTTCCTACAGGTGACAATACCGTCATCGCCACGTATGCAGACGATACTACTATAATGTCAGAACACACAAACCCAGATTTGGGATCAGCAATTTATTAATAATGGTCCATCCAGAATCTTGATTTATCCTTAGTCTAAGCCTTAAGATTAGAGGTAAATCATCCCTGAAAGGTTCATGACTTATAACTTTCAGAAATACAGGCATGATGTTACATTTATGTAAATCAATAGTTTTACTGGCCTTAAACTTACTCAAAGCTCAAACTTACCCAAACATAGTGTCGGATCCTATTGGACAAGTCGATGGAGCTGACGGTGAGGTCACTGTGCAACTGCACGCTCATGCGACGGTACTTGTCGCGGAGAGGCGCCGACACGTGACGGAGGCGCTTCACCCACTGCCAAATAACGAGTTAAACATTAATGTGAAAGTGACGTCTTTGCTCTGCAGTGGAACAATACAGGCTAATAATGATGATAATAAACAAACAAAATAATATTGTAGAACAGGGGTCCGTTATAGAATCTACGGCAGTAAAGACAAAGCCCATGATAAATTAATTACTCAAGTACCTACTGTTTATGGTCCTCACAAAATAGGTCAGCAGTCTGCATCTGGACTGCGGTGTGCTATTTGGTGACCCCTGGTATAGATGTTCCAGCAGACATACCCAAGCTTGTAATTGTGAACGAAAATGTTGCAAGCGCCTCGGTTTTTGGAAGTTAAAACTTACTTTATTTTGAAGTAAATGTCTCATCACAATATCACTTTTTACGTTTATTATTATTGTTCTAGGTAGGATTTATTTCAATTAGGCCATTAAGCTGCACTTTTGAATTATACATACAACTGCTGTATGTTGTGCATGTTGGATTACTATCTGACTATGTAATGCTTGCTCATGCTTATTGCTAAAAGTAAAGTCACTTGCAATACATGCAGATGAATTATGAAAAATATGCAAACAAAAAATATACCTGTAATTCATAATCCTGTTCATGATGACTGAGCTTTTCGGCGCCATTCTCAGCCGGTCTAAAGGCAGGTTGCTGTGCAGCATCCACCAGTCGGAACACATATTCCAGGGAGCGAGGAACCAGGCCTGGGGCACCCACTGTACCCATAAGAGTGTATGTTTTGCCTGACCCTGAGGCTCCATAGGTGAGGAGTGTGAAGTTCTGACCATCTGGGAGCTTTCGCAGGTTGTCTTTGACCACAGATTCGAAAATTTCCTGAAAGTTCAAATGTAGGTTTCAGTCAGTCTTATTTTAACTGTAGTTCAGTCAGTTCATTGTCACAAAAACTTTTAAAACAAACTTACTCTTTGATTACACTCTGCGCCGAAGATCTTGGAGAAAGTGTACATTTTGGAAACATTGTGCTGGGTGCGTCGCCCGTGCCCCGCCGTCGCAGTGTCCAACGATGTGACCAGACATCGGTCTGACCGGATTTCGTACAAAGTGTTAGGAACTTTACACGGCTTCAGTCTTAAGTACACCTGCACTAACTCCGGCTCCTCAATCTCCGAATCTTCTTCAAATAACTCCAATAAGTTCGTTCCCTTTTGAGGCCTTGGTCGCATGAACGGATTTTGTATCAACGGAGGCCGGGGTTCGATAAACGAAGGAATGTCTCGCCTAGACACGTCGTTGTCCGAGTATCGTTGTTCTAACATTTTCTTAACCTTATATCTAAGCACCAGTACAAACTCATCAATTAAATTGTAAAATAATTCATTTATCAACGAACAAAACTATATTCTGTGAACAAAACAAACGGCAACGGTTCAACTTTTGAATTAATTTGATGTTTTTATTTTTCAACGTTGGCTAAACTGATTTTACCGGAGACAAGTTTAGTGTGTTTTCTTTGCAATCATGCAACGGGATGCGCGTTAGTCGATTATTTCAGATATCATTCATTCATTTATCGCTCATTCTTTCTAGTTTTTGTCTCAAAAGACTCGGATCTTCAATAGAAAAATTAAAAAACAATCAGTCAGTCAAATTTTACAAATGTCGGATGTGTACTTGTATATTGTTTTACAGTTGTTTATTTTTGTAAAATAAATGAAATATAATCAATGCAGGGAGAAATGTGACGGATTTAATGTGGCATATCACTTATAGACGACTGGACATGTGTTTCTGTGTATAGTTAAGATATGTTATTGATGAATGTGAAGAATTTGTGAAGATGCGATTATTTTTCGTATTTGGCGTCGTGCCATAGTTTTAATTGCAGTTTTATCGAGGATACGAATCATGAAGTGGTCGGCGCTAGTTATTTTAACGTTGTTGTGGGCTCAGGGGGTCGTTGGATTCTGCCCTTCGTTGTGTACCTGTAAGGGCAACAAAGCAGCTGATGGGGCGTTAGCGGAGCTCCAGCCTGGTGAGCTGCTGAGGCTCAAGTGTGGAGGGAGCCCTGCACAGATTACTGAGCTCAAAGAGATAGATCTGAGCAAATTATGGACAATAGTAGTGAGCTTGTAAGTAAAATTTAATTAACAACTTTTTAACTTTATACTTAAACTTAGACCAGCTTTACAGTTTAACAATTGCTTCATTCTAAACACGGCATTATTTTTTCAGGAACCTATCAGGCAATGCGATTTCCACACTATCAAGAGAGCTGTATCTGCCTAATTTACAGAAACTGTAAGTACCCTTGTGCCATAAACATGTTATGGGCTCATAAAACATTCCCAGTATATTTTATTATGTGTGTCATCATAATAAACAAAACAATGGTACAAGATATATTACTGTTACAGTTGTGTTTGATCAGTTAGTAAAGCTTCATTTTGGCAGTGCAGCCAACTTCATGTCCATTACCGATTTAAATGACACACATTTCAATGTTTGTTTACGTGATTCTATAAATGTTTCACATACTGTTGTGGGTAAGCAATGTTGAGTGGTTTATACCAGTGGGAAGTAGGTTGGATATGATTTGGTTTGTTGGGATTTATACCAAATGAGCTATTTCTTTTTGTGGTAATGCATGATCAGTTGTAGACTTTTAGCAGATGAGTTGAAGGTAAACACTTTCTGGAAGTGCTTGACTCCAGTGAGCGTTCTACTCCATATCGTGCTTACATCCACTCAGATGTGGGTGGACTACACAACTACACAATTGAAAATTCATTGTGTATTTCGTTCGCGTTTGTCACAAACCAGGGAATGTCACTAATTGACCTCAAAATAGCATTCTGCATTCTCTGTATGGTGCTAATGCTTGCGTTACAGGCAAGACATGTATTATTGAATTAAACTCTTAAACATAACATCACATCTGTAATCCCTAAAGGGTTGGGCAGAACTTCACCTATAGTAAAGCCATTTTGCCAGTTAAGTTTTGGTTCCATGTAATGGGGGCGTGCCTATTAGTATCAACCAGGCACTAATCCAGACTGGTTATAGAATTTATCGTTTAAATTACTGTATATTTTTTTTATAATTTGATTGAGCTTTGTAACACAAATGTGGCTGACCAATTTTTTCATACCCAAAGGGTCCAAACAGAGCCCTCTTGCTGTCACTCACGCGTCCATCTGTATGTTACACATTTTGTTCTGAAGAATTTTTTTAACTTCCCATTGTCCTATTGCTTTTTTTATTTGAAATTTGGTGATAATGTTTATTATTATGTATATTTTACTAAAAAATACCAATATATTGATAAATTGGTACATAATTCTAAAGTACTGAGAAGTCCGACATGCACTTGGCCGGTTATAATGTCTCTGGTAAAATGTTTACCAACTGTTTTACTGAGTTTAACACATTAACATAACGCCATGCATGTCTCCCCCATTGGGTTAGGTAGAAGTGTACCAGCACACCCACATTATGCTAGTTAAATTAAAATTCTATGTAATAAGAGTGGGCCTACTGGTCTCAACCAGGGACAAATCCAGATGGGTTACAGTTTTATTTTTTTAATAAAAAGTAAAGTAATTATGACTGGATATGTTTTGAAAATATCATTAAGTAAAATAGCCTTGTACTCTAAATGTGGGATGATCACTTTTCATTATATTTAGTAGAAACTCAACAATGAAACTCAAATCATCATTTATTTGAAATAAACTATTTGATTTTGATCATCAGAGATCGCCGATTGTGATAAGGTCGCCCATTGTATGTTTTTTAGTTTCCTTTTGTATTTTTTTTGTAATCCGGTGTACAATAAAGTATATTAATATAAATAAATAAATCACCACCATAGATCCCAAGGTCAATTGCTATGCGTGTTAGTCACACTGCGCACGACGACACAGTTGGTGCAGAGGTTGTGCGATGGGCTGCTGTGCTGCGTGTCATGAGTTCGATTCCCGCACGAAACAAGCATTTTTTTGGCCTACAGATAGTTGTTCCGGCTCTGGGTGTTTGTGTATGCGAGTTTAAAAAATGTAAATGTACCCACAGGCCACGATACAGGAGAAATTCCTAGTGCAGGCAAAGTTTAAATATATATATATATATATCAAACTAGAAGATGTAGAGTGGAACAACACATCATGTTCAATGTATCTAACACAGTGACAGATAACATGTTGTGGGATGACAACATCCATTATATTTGTTTGGTGAATGATGCTTCAGATTTTTTTTTAATTTAATGATAGGCTCACGTTTGACCACTAAGGATCGATTTCACCAATTAAACTAATCGCGATTAGTTCAACTATACTCACTGTATCTAAATACACTGATTTGTTGAGACTGCTGAGAAACTACCAATCTGAAAGCTGTATTTCCATAAACTGAGTTTAGTTGAACTAATCGCGATTAGTTTAATTGGTGAAATCGGACTTAAGCTTAACTCGCCTGATGGTAAGCGATTACTAAACGTGCGATTTAAAGGCATCGTAAATAAACAGCGAACCGATAGCGTGCGAAGCGTTTGTAACGTATCGTTTGAATCTAGTACATAGAACACTGAAAGCGAACCGATTTTTACAAAGCAATATTGCTTGACTATAGATTAGGACTATGTAGTAGAACACGCTCTGACAAAATTCGTTCTCCAGGAACTCGAACACTTCTGGTCTTCTCTACTGACATGCACAATTCAGAAAAACTAAATGCATTTGAAGCTCTGATCAGATTTGCAATGTTTATTTATTATCTCAAGTCACCGTCAGAAAAAAAATAAAATATTAACACCTGTCTACCAACGTATACCAATAGTTCAAATAGATACGAAAAAAATGTAAAGGCAGTGTCGCTAACACGATCAAAACAAACGTATCGCGGTACATGGAGGCGGATAAAATGGTTCTACGCCTATACCTTTCATTTGAGACCAAAATCAAAATAACTCAATAAATTACGTATTTATACTTTTTGCCACAAGTTGGGTCAATGACTTTTGTGATTTGGTGGTGACTTTAGCAAGTTTTCCTGCTGACCTGCTCTGGGATCTAAGCAAGAAACCAGAGAAGTCTAATAGAGTCAGAATTAATTATGACTGTATTTAGGTAAAACTTGATTACATGCGGTATTGCAGTTGCATTTTTGCATGTGGATGATCTTAATTCTAAACTTAATTTATTTGGATGCAGTTCTTTAGTCAAGAAATATTTTGTGTACTACTCTTTACACAACCATATTAATTGACTACTGAAATAATAATGATGGTAGACAAATCCTGACAAATTCCTTTTCACTGGGACCACATTTACTAGCCACAAAAATCAACAGCCCAGCCATTTTAGCTAAGCTGAGGTTGGCTTCCAGTCATAACTAATACAGTATTTTAACTGGAGAGACTGCGTAACTGACATCCACTATCCAATATAAGGCTTGCAGGCGACTCGCTTAGCGCCTAGACCCCAGCGAGTCGCTTGACGAGAAGCGAAGTAGAATCAACATACTAAAATGTTCCTAAACAACTGCATTGAGCACTATTCGACTCGCAAAGATGCGAAGGCGCCAGGCCCACAATGCGGCTTATTAGGCATCAGGCGCTAAGCAAGCCGTCTGTCTGCCAGTGCGTTTTCGGTTTAAAGTCCTTGGTAGGACAGGTATCAGATTTGTGGTTTTTGACTACTTATAATGATTGTCTGAGATTTATAAACAACAGCTGAGACCAACAGCTCAATGCTTAATGCATCTAGCTTCAAGCAAATGCAATAAAATCAGCTTATAATATGTAACATTTTGTTGTTGACAGGGATCTCAGCAGAAACCAGATAAGTCTGATAGAGTCGGATGCATTCTACAACATGACGTCAATCCAGAGGCTTGACCTGTCCTACAACCAGATCAGCAATGTTTACAAGGAGATGTTCAAGGGTCTGGTCAATCTAGAGCGCCTGATTCTATCACAGAACCATATATCAGCGATGGCAGCCGGGACCTTTGACTATCTTATTGGGTTGAAACAATTGTAAGTATAATTGTAGTCTGCCTCATCTTATTGGTTTGAAACAATTGTAAGTATAATTGTAGTCTGTCTCTAACTGTCTCCTCTTATTGGGTTGAAACAATTTAAGTATAACAGTAACTGTAGTCAGTCTCTGATTGTCTAATCTTATTGGATTGAAACAATTGTAAGTATAATTGTAGTCTGCCTCATCTTATTGGTTTGAAACAATTGTAAGTATAATTGTAGTCTGTCTCTAACTGTCTCCTCTTATTGGGTTGAAACAATTTAAGTATAACAGTAACTGTAGTCAGTCTCTGATTGTCTAATCTTATTGGATTGAAACAATTGTAAGTATAACTGTAGTCTGTTTATTTATTTATTCCAAACAATTTCTACATCTGTCTCTAACTATATTATTGGAAAAAAACAGATGTTGTTGATCACCATATTTGTGTTAATAATTATTTAATTAAGATTCAGACCACATGGTTCAGGTTTCCTTGCAAATTCTTTTTGTACTAGATTTCAGTAAATTTTTAAGTAGTTTCCCTGGTAGGTTACTTAGAAAATAGTTAGTTTTTTACAAATAGTTAAGCCATACCAAAGATTTTTGAATTTTGTAATTTTTGCATACACAATTTACTATGATTTTAATCAGACATCATTTCTTTTCGTGAGGTTTTCGCCACCTCCATTTGTCATTCAATAATTTCTCTTCTACAGGGACATAACTGAAAACCCACTAGTATGCGACTGCGACCTCCTCTGGGTCGGTGACTGGTCAAGAAACACAAGCGTCAAGCTAGTGGGAAACCCAAAATGCGCCTTCCCCGAAAACATGGTCAACAAGATCGTTCGAAAACTGAAAATATTCCTCGACAGATCTGCATGTGGAAATGCACTGTCTGGCAACAATTTGATAGTGAAACCTGCTCACGATCAAGTAGTTTTTGTTGGAGATACTTTAACACTATCCTGCAATGCACCTTTCGCCTCAGTCCTAGCGAAGTACGAGTTGCACTGGGTTCATCCAATGCTAGAAATCTGTGACGTCAACATAACCAACACTGAAATGCAAGAAGAAGGCTTAGCGGAGACTACGGTCCACTTTCCTAACATCACCAATCATCACATGGGTAACTGGACCTGTATGTATACCGACCAGAATCATATCAGACATAATCATACTGTAGAAGTTTTGGTGCTGTCAAATTCAACTCAATACTGTCCTACGAACTATACTATTGACAACAAAGGGCTATATTCCTGGCCTCAATTGTTACTGAACCATACTGCAATCGTGCCTTGTCGGAGTGGAGAAGGAATGGCTTACAGATCCTGTAGCCCTAACGCCACGTGGGGACCTGCAAACACAACCGAATGCTCCTATATCAGTAATGTAACAAAACTCCTTCAACAGTTTGCACTTCTAAACGTAAGTTTGGTGCAGTTCTCTGCAGTGAATGCTACGGAGAGATTAGCAATGTTGATTCAGGAGAAGACTTATCCACTGGCTGAGATTATTGACCCTGATGATGTGTACTTTATAGCGAAAGCTATCAGGAATTATATGCAGTATATTGCTGAGGAGAAGGATCTTGGTGAGTAACTCTGTCCTATTTTAATTGTGACATAAATGCGAAGAAGTTTATTCACAAGTTAACCTTTTCACCGCCACGCCATATCGGTATTCCTATGCCCTGTACGCCAAGCCCGAAAATCTTAATTAAATACCTACAAAAAAATAGGGATTTCAACATTATATCGATACCCATTATTATTATTTTTTTTATCAATACTTGCCAGATAAATGGTCGATCATTAATATGTTAAAAAGAACATTCCAATATTAAATATTTTACAACGTTCCACTCAAGTAGTTCCGAAGTTGTTAATAACATAAAAACAATGATTAAGACACACAACAGTTAAAATGAAAATAACTCTAGGTACAGCACTATTCTCAGTACTGATGTACCTCACTGTCGGGAATAGCCGACATTGGCGCCGTCGACGAGTCTTTTATAAGACATCGTTGCATGTACATTAGAGTTGTACCATAGTGTCATACAGTTTATCGATGTTAGTATCTAATTAAATTCAAAGGCCACAGTAGTTTGTTTTTATTATTCTTGAAATTTACACTTATTGCAATAATTTGGGTTGTTAATGGATGGAATGCAAATAAAACTATTTATTTACCAATCATTTAGTTTAATTATTGAGTTATATTATTAATAATTACTTTGAGATCATATTACTTACATGTCACTTATGAATAATATTATCACGTGATATTATTACATAGCAACAATTTTTATAACAGGAACTTTCTAATATTCTCACTAATGTTTCAGTTTTTAATATAGTAAAACTACTTTTTTCTCAGTGCTTACAATCGTTTATATTTTGTTAGAACAATAAAAACTGTAATGACAAATATTACAATACCTTAAGTTACCTAAATTAATTTAAGAATATAATATACGTCAACATGATACTACATCACTAGCAGTCGGCTCTGCACGACATTGGCGTCATGGGACTTACTTTTTTAACCATAAATTATTTTACTTTTTATCATCAAATATTTAAATGAGGAATATGCATTTTTGTTTACTGTATGCAACTAAATAATGTTTAGACATTCAGCTTTCAAGGTGTATCAATAAAATACATAAAAGTAATGATTTAATAGGTTTATTTTGTATTTTTCTGCGACCTGTTTTTTGTCGAGTATAGCCGTCGTTGGCGCACAGGGCACGCTTGCTCATGTCGGCTATAGCCGACATTGGCGTTCAAAAGGTTAATTACTATATCTACACAATATGATGTAACCAATTTAAAATTACGCCCATCTTAATTTTTTATTGCTCTAATTTTGACCAGCGTGTTGAAGCACTGTTTGTCAACAGATTTTCCATGTTATTTATATCGTGAAGTATGTTTTTAGCTTTTCGTAATATTGAAGGAAATCCGGGGTCATTGAAATGAGTCATACATTTCAATGGTTTATAAAACAAAAAGTATTCTCGCTTCGATTTAGCTTGATGTATTTTTCGCTTTGAAGATTAGTGCTGCGCAAAATTAATGTTTGTATGTCATGCGGGTACTATTATTAAACTATTCGACATATTATCCGATAGTGTTTTTAATTAGATTACTTACAATAGAAAAGTATAAACAAATCTGTTGCATTCACTTGGATAAAACGAGTATAAAGTTCATACCGAAAAGATCAGCCAATTTGCAGATTGAAAGCTCATCTGTCTTCTCAGAGTGCGTATTTTATAATTCCATTTTATTATCATTTGAAAAACGTCTCTACTTCTTTCCAGGCCCAACCCTACTCGATGTGATAAGCACCACAATGAACATCAGCATGGGCGTGCTAGCTCGCGCCGAGTCCAAGTACGGCGCGTGCACCGACATCGCGCGCGCCGCCGAGGATATATCGCAGCACATCGTCAACATACAGGGCCAGAAGGTAGGCAGTAGTGTTACTATAGTGATACACATAAACATCAGCATGGCCGTGCTAGCTCGCGCCGAGTCCAAGTACGGCGTGTGCCTCATACAGGACCTGAAGGTAGGCGAACGGCATTCACTATTTATTTTACTTACCAACTAAAAACCAGCACTGGGAGTCTATATGCCTGCAAATGTCGAGTTAGTAACCTTTTCGGTATGGGTTAGCGCAATTTCATTTTATCATGTTCTTTTATATTTTTCACTGTAATTGTTGCCGGTTCTATTTTTAAGTTGGCAAAAATGTCCTGCTCTTGACTGTCTCTTAAAAATCTGGCCAGTATTGTACAGGTGTCCTTTTCTTGCACCACCTCGAACACTAATCAATATTTTTATTCTGTTCCAGTCAAACCTAGCTGTGGAACGTTTCCGAGTTAGCGAAGG
This sequence comes from Orthosia gracilis, assembly GCA_947562075.1. Classification (NCBI taxonomy): domain Eukaryota; kingdom Metazoa; phylum Arthropoda; class Insecta; order Lepidoptera; family Noctuidae; genus Orthosia; species Orthosia gracilis. The sequence goes on along the minus strand of OX387270.1, from coordinate 2,718,105 downwards.
CTTCAGCGGTGCAACCTGCGTGTGGTACAGTGCCCGTCGCGGAGAACTGCCGCGCCTGCACTGCACCACGACTAACCGCACTGTCGCACCGCTGCTCACCGTCACCGACGCGCTGATACACGCCAGTGTGCAGGTAAATACACATCAGTGTCACATGTAACATGCGCGTCTGGTACAGTGCGATAGGATGCCAATTTAGGCTCATGAAACATTTAGGGCTTGTCTACGGTACCAAAGTATCACGCGACAGAGAGGATCACTTGCCATCAAGTAGGTTCCATTCACATTTCCAATACGGTTCAGAATGTATCCGGGGTTTGCCTTTTTTATTTTCTACTACAAAACGGTTCAGAATCTATCCATGGTGTCTTTTCTTATTTTCGGCTACGAAACGGTTCAAGGTCTGTCTATTCTTATTGTCGACTACTTAGCGGTCGAGCATTTGTCTGGGGTCTATGTATTCTTATTTTTGACTACGGATTTGCTCAGAATATATCTGGACCCTGTCTATTCTTATTATATAATCTTATTTTTGACTACGGATTTGTTGAGAATATATCTGGGCATTGTGTATTCTTATTTTGCTACTTAGCGGTTCAGGGTTTCTCCGTGGTCTGTGTATTCTTATTTTCGACTACGAAACCTTTCAAAATCTATCCGCGGTCTGTCTATTCTTATTTTCTATTATTTCGCAGTTCAGAATATGTCCAGTGTCGGTCTATTCTTATTTTCGACTACGAATAGGTTCAGTATCTCTCCGGGGTCAGTCTATTCTTATTTTTGTACGTCGTGGTTCAGAATATATTCGGGAATAGTATTTTCACATTACCGAGTAAAAACGGTTCAGAATTTTTCCGGACGCCGTCTATCCTTATTTTGGACTACAGAACTGTTCAGAATCAATCCGGGGTCTTTGTATTCTTATTTTGGACTTTGAAACCAGAACCCAGAATTCATTCGAAAGCTATTTTTACTGATTGCCGCCATGCAACGTCTATAATAAACTGCATTATGTTTCCAGATACCTCAATCCCTACTGTACAGCACGACCGAGTCGGGAGTCCTCCTACAATCCCACCCACAGGACCTGGTCATCTCGGTGTACGAAGACGCAGCGCTATTCCCCTTGCTACCGGTGACTGATGTAGACTCTGACGCGCGCCTGACGCAACATAGAACCAAGGATTATTATGGAAGGTCTACGAAGAGAGAAGATATGAATATTGAGATCACTTCGCCCGTGGTTGGCTTTCAATTACGTAAGTATTTATATTTATAACAACTATGTCTGGGTAGGTTTCAAGTCTAACCGGGTTCAGCTGGTATTCACCAGTATTTTGCATTGAACGATTTCCTATCTGACCTCCAAACACAGTTATTAATAAATACGATACTACTTGGTAATACCACAGATAATATAATACTAGCATACAGATGCCTCATCCTATACAAAGAAACCGTGCCGACGTAACTAGCTTTTATCGTCTGATTATCTGATTATTTTTTGTACATCGATCGCGTTCGGTTCCGTTCCACAGCGATAGATAGATGGTGTAAACAGCGACTTGCAAGTAAAAGGGTTTACTCGGTTCGTGTATATTTTTTTCTTTAAATATAGTGACGATTTGTTTTATAATATTTATTTGCACGTTTTTACAGTTTCCTTGCTCCAAAATGTGTAACAACAGAAATTTAAACAATCGAGTGGAATGCCTCAGAAATTTAAAACTGCGCCATCTATTAGCATCAATTTTAAATGATTTATTTATTTATTTGGAACAAAAACATGTATTACATTAATTGTGTACGGAAATGGCTGCATTAGTGAGACTTTGTCGCAGCCATTCAAATAATCTTTGAAATGTGAATTAAGAGCCCTATATTCCATAATTTTGTGCTTAGGAGAGTTAATTAAACGACAAAATTCATTTTTTATGTTAAATTCTAGAAAGTGTTAATTTTTCACACAATGCATCAACAAATCGGTACATATCGCGCCATCTAGTGAGATATATTTAAACCAAATTTTCTTTCTTAGTGCTAGTATGCCGTGGTAATACTGACTGTCAGATTTCGAGCATCTGACAGCCCGTAACTGTATACTACCAAAGATTTACAAATGACAGTCGAATGTCTATCGTCGTTTCCAAGGCACTGGGTGATTCGTTAGCCATCCACGGACTGACCGCGGCAAACGTAACTTTACTTAACCTTTTTCGATCGACCCCTGCGGCTGTTACTTCACTACGAGTCCCTCGTTTGGAGTTCACGACTCGTAAAATGGAATTATATTCATTTATTGTATTATACTTTCCAGGAAACGTATCACTTCGAGGCGAATTACTAGAACCTATAATAGCGACAGTGCGCGCTCGATCTGTGGGCGGCGTGGACGGCCGCGCCGCTGTGTGGGACCCCGCCACCAGGCGCTGGCAGGATAATACCTCAGGTAACTTCATTATACTAAGGAAACAATATTCCTTTTTGAGGGCATCACTTGCGTGCTCTGCGTAAGCGGTTAAAGTTACGCAACAATCATGTATGTAGTGTAGGTAGGGTAGGGTAGGTAGGTAGCCAGTTGACGGGAGCGAAGCCGCGTGGGACAGCTAGTCTCTTAATAAGCGACAATCTATCAAAAACTTGTCTAATATAAATAAAATTTAGCACAAAATGAACGGAAATGGTCCCTCTGGGTAGTTATTAGTTATCAAAACCCATGGACTTCTCCAACAACAGAGAAGTCTAGAACTCTGCCTCGGATTAATTCCATGCTTATGATTCAGGCTAACACCCAAAATCCTCTTCCACAGATTGCAAAATCTCCCACGTGGTCTCCGAGATGATCATAATCAGCTGCACAAAGCTAGCCTACGTAGGGCTCCTACAGAACGTGGAGACTGGCATCTATGGCGCCCGCACCGACGGAGCCAGGTTCAAGGTGTCCCACCCAGCCGTGTACGTGGGTAGCCTTATCCTCATCGGATGCGTCAGCTGTGCAACCCTTACCTATATTATGTGTTACCCGGCCATTCAAATGGCAAAGAAGACGAAACATGCATTAATTAACACCTGGATAGCGATAGGACTGCTGTGCTTCATGTATACCCTCGGTATTTACCAAACGGAAGATGTGAAGCTTTGCCAGATACTAGGACTTTTGATACATTATTTGTCGCTATCTTGTTTGCTGTGGATGTGTGTTTCTGCAAGCAATATGTATAAATGGGTGACTAAAACACACAATCCGGTAAGAACACCAGAAGATGATATTCCACCTGACGTACCAGTACAAAAACCAATCCTAGGTTTATACCTAGTAGGTTGGGGTATAGCGTTGATAGTGTGTGGGATTTCCGGTGCAGTAAATCTGAAAGACTATGCGGGATATTCTCAGTGTTTCCTCAGTACGGCGCCCGCTTTGAGTGCGTTATTCGTTCCAGGAGGAATTTTGTTAGTGTTTTTGTTGATTTTGTTCCTGCTTATACGGTGTACGATAAGAAATATGAATGTGCAGCTATCTGAAGGTACGCAGGCAACTGAAAATGTTGATCTAGAAATGTGGGAGCCTCAGAGTGGGGCTGAGAGAGCGGAAAGGAGGAGTGTGAAATCGACTTTGGACTCTGAAGTTGAAGATATAGAACATACACCAATAATACAGTTGCGAGCTCAAGTAATTGTGATGTGTTTGTACATGTCTGTGTGGTCTTGCGGGGCCATCGCTGTGTACCGACCTTTACCAGCATACTTACCGTATCAAGAAGATATTTGCAGCATCATTTACGCTGTTTGCGCTACAGTTTTGGGCACATTCATCCTATTCTTCTACGGTATAGCTAGAAGTGATGTCAGAGCGCAATGGTCTATGATGCACTGCTATCTACAGAAGAGTAAGCAGTGTTGTAGAAACAGAAGCGTTTTTGATGCTAACCAGCAAAATTTGCCGACAAATCAAACGACCACACCTCCTATACAGCCGATACCTAATGATAACAGATCTAGGTCGGGCAGCAGGAGTTCTAACCGAACTAATTCTAAAACGAATAACAGTGGTACTTATAAAGCAGCTGCTGAATTAAATGGACAGACATTACATAAAGATACACTGAAAAATACGAATGGGAAAGCCCCGAACATAAACCTAGTAGTCTTACATAGACAGCAATACAGATCAAACAATTCTATGATGACGTACCCGGACAACGGTACTGTAGGACCAGAGATATTCTATAATCCAAATCAGATGAATGTTGCCAAAAAGTTCTTCAAAAAACAAAGACAGAATATGAAACGAAACTGTCTTGAGTTGCCGACGAGAAGGGACTGTGACAATGACTCCCATTTCTCTTTACCACTGCCAACTAAAGAGGCTTATAACGGTGTTGCCAACATTATAAACTCAGGTTCTAAAGTCAACAACACAAATATACATGTTGAGAGATCGAACAACGGTATAAAAGAAACTCGAAACGTTTTAAATCCTAACTTATTAGAAGAGGATTCAAAGGATAACTACAAGAGTTATTCAACAGATACAAAGGCGTGGAATAATAATGAAGATCCAAAAACCAGTCGGACACAAATCATGAACATTTATACCAATGTTCCTGAAACATTAGTACCTCAACATCAGGTAGTAAAAGCAAATGTACCTAAAAACTTCAACGGACAACGCAGCAGCGTTTCTGAAGAATGCTTGCAAAGCCACGCAAGCGGACAACCAGAAATGAGAACTATATCCCAACAATGCAGCTTAGAATACAGCTCAGCATCAGAAATAGCCATGCCTCATACATGCTCAGACCAAACTTTAAACACACATTCAGAATTGACATCTTTCCAAGAAACCCACAGTGCCTTATGTTCCACGAACGAAATCACAGATACAGAAAGCTTTGGACAGTACATAGATTATCTACAACCAGGGAAACAAGATAAAGAGAATGTCATAGACAAGTCTCTACAAGACATATCTGAAGAATGCACCATGAATTCTGACGATATCAACAGATCTAGTACTCCTCAAAGATTAGAAGCTGGTTCGGGAGAACTAGATAATCTGTTACAGAGTCAAGATATGGAGGGATCCAAAGACAAGATGGACGATGATAAAGATACATTTTTCATGGCGAAAACGACGTACGATTTCGAAACTTGCAGCACAAATGCTAGCGAACAAGGTTTCGAAAACGAAAGCGATATCTACTGCCCTAATTACCAAATGTCGGAAGTTAGTATCCGAAGTCATGGCTTGTACGCTCCTTCGCCATCATCCATGTGTCCTAACGAAATCAGTTTTAGTAACGAAGACGTTTCTAACCTAGAAAGTCAGTATGTGAACTATGATCCCGGTTGGAGAAAAACGATAAAAAGCAATCCTAAATTAGGAAAATACGTTCCGACACCCGCGTTGAGTTGTCCCGAAGTTAATCGAGACAGCAGTCCAGTGTCATTCGCGAGTGAGATTGACGAACTCTATACTCAGATCACGAGTAGAGAGAGAGACCGAGACAGAACACCGAGAAAAGAGACGGGCCTAGACGTGACGTTGAACAGTGACGTCACTTTAAAACCTGACAGTGACAGTTGTGTCAGCGAAGCGGTTTCTGACGTTGAAATGAAAGGAGAGACTACTGTATAATAAAAACTTATAGACTTTTTAAACAAAGGCATTTGATACCTATTAGTACGATTTTTAGGTAATTACTTCTAGCCTTCTTTTAGTGATTTTTGGACTGTTTAATAATGTGGACTCTTTGTTATTTAAAGGGACTGTTGTTTATAAATATATTTCAAGTTCGAGCAGCTAATAGACTTTTAACAGTTTATCATAGTGTGGTAGATATTAAACTGGTGTGGTTGGCGAGTTATACTAATGTATCGAAATGTTGACTACTTACATGCATTTTTTATTTTTATATTATTTTGCAGTCCTTAAACGGACATGCTTTTTGCGTCTGGAGCCCTGATTGGCGAACAAAAGTATTTAAATGTTTTTAGTAAAAAGGCAAAATTCATATATCATACAATGATGTGGTATTAGAGAGACTTATAGCACCATGATTACTGCCTACCCAATTGATATATACTGAATGACTGAAATATAAAGGTATCTAACATTTGTGACAACCAGTACGTGCCATTTATTTAGGACTTGCTTGCAAATACTGTTCAAAAAAAGATGGCGAGTAAATATTAATTAGGTACTTTGTCATAAAACTGATCTGATTTTTGTAGGCATTCAAATTACATTAATTTTCATCTGATTTCGTATCTAATAAACATATCACAATGACCAACTTGACTGATCCCTTTCATATTGATGTCAAGAAGTGAATAAGCAATAGATTGAACCAGCATTTGTTTAAAAGATTTTTTTAAACTAAAATCTATTACTAACTATAGCTACTAACGAAAAGAATTCTCTGACAGAGAAACATCGAATTTATTAAATAGATTAAAAACTTAATTTAGCCAAAAATGCTTTTTTACTTCAAGTCAAGGGTGAACATTGGACTTCTAGGCAAACGTTCTTCATCGTCGACCACGTTATCACAAGTTGCCATCAGGTGATATACGCGACCCTAAACTAATATTATTTAACAAAAATAATATTATTATAATGATTTTTTTGAACAGTACTTGCAAGCAAGTAATTCTGTATAATTTTTCTCTTAAGATTTAAGTTGTATATGTTAATTTGTATAGTTATTTATTATTAAGTTTAAAACAGTCTGAGTAGGAGGTAAAGCTTCTTTGTTGTGTGAAGTATGCTTGAGTTTTAATACGTAAAATATAACAATAAAATTTTAATATACCATACTTTCTTTTAGTTGAAAGTTTGTGGAGAATACTGCCAGAAACATATTTCTACCATAATGTTATCACAATTCAGTTAATACAAACTTGTATATTATATACCAACTGACAACTAAAAGAAAGTATGGTAATAAAATGAAATTACAATGTGCCAAATCCCATTAGAATTCTCCGTAAAATTTTGTACTTAATTAACTCAAAATTGTATCGTTAAAATTGACTGAAAATATCCCCGCCTTATGTCTAGTCCATGTTTCGTGTCGGGTGGAGTGAATTGTAACTCTCACTGTTCAAAATTTAGATTTGTAGTAACGGGTTCTATTGTGGGGCAATTCACAGGCTCGTGAACGTACTTAATGACCGTCTTCAACACGTCTACACTAGCCAATGGCTCTGGTATAACTGACACGTGCACACGAGACTGTCTGTCTGAGTGGGGGTGACTGAGTGAAAGTGGGGATTACTAAGCGAACGTGCGAAAGAGATAGATACACTATCAAGTTTTATCTATAAAGAAAAGTGTGGGAATATTTATACTATCTTTTGTACCACATTTAATGCAAATAAATGATTTTGACTTATTCAAGAAAATACAGACAATATAGATAATATTGACGCTGGCGAGAATCTTACGTTGCTTTGTAGATAATTACGTAATAGGTATGTTTCCTGGCCAGAAAAATGATAAATTGATTGACTATTTAGTCCGGCAGTGAGATTATCAAATACTATTACAAGTATTTTTGCTTTATCAAATAAATAAAAATTTACAAAGATAAAGCGCATCAAATTTGTCAGTATAAAGTGTAGCACACCGTGACGTCATACGATATTTCAACGTATTTTAATGTTTACGTGGGAAAAGAAAAATACGTGCTCAATATTTTAAGGTAATCTAAATGACGGACTTAATAGATTTTTTTTAGTCATTATCCCTATTGTACGGCAGCCTAAGCGCTCCAAACAGAAATTGCCCCGTTTTTCTATAGGTATGAGGAATGAATTATTTCCAGTGTACAATCCATTGAAAGATCATAAATCAATGGTGGAGTTACAAAATTCATTCCATAACGACAACTCATGTAGAATCTAGCCCCATCTCATTTTTGTACAGTTTAGTAAAGGATAAGATCAAATTGGTTTTGTAAACAAGGTTTAATAGTATGGTGAAATAATACGTATGTGGAGTGAATCACTATGGATGTTAACATCTTCTCTAGTGCACATTTCGAGCCTCCCGACTTTTTACGGACTCAACCAGAACTTATAATGGTGAAACTACGGCAATATTGCGAGGCAAAATGCGATTCAAGTCTGAGTGCAGTTAAGTAACACCGTATTAGCGGCAAATGATTTTAAATTTATCAATTGAATTAAATAGTTATCCAATCGAAATAAGGTATATATTTCAATGCCCGGTGGTCGGCCTAGGCGCAGTTTTCTCTGGTGCAACGAGCATTGAAATATATATCTTATTTCGATTGGTTAACTATTAATATAATTGATAAATTTCTCCTCTGCCTCTCCGTCCGTCAGTGTGCGCAGGTCATTAGATTCCTTAAATCAAATCACTTTTTCTTTTTCTTGTCACATCGAATTGATAATGAACCGAAAGACGTCCACTGCTAGACACAGGCCGCCTCCATGTGTCGCCACATTGCTGCATCGTTCGTTTCTTTGCGTCTGGCATGCAGCCGGACCACCTAGAGGGAGATCTTCCAACGTTGGCACGATGATACACACATCCATTTTATATTCAATTCATGGGTGATTTTAATGTCAAAGTATTATTTCACCTTTCTCTTAGTCCTTGTGCAAAGGATTCGTGCCTATTCAATGTCTGGCCTAACTCTGTTTCGGCTTTTCTTTAGTTGGAACAAATGAGACAACCCACTTTCTTCTGAATGTTTTGTAGTTTTTATGTTTTATCCTAAATAAAAAAAAAAGCTGCTAGTTTGCTCATAAACTGAGCGATCTAAGCAGCTTTTTATTGGCTGTCTGCGGAATGCCTGTCATTTTTAGGGTTCCGTACTCAAAGAATAAAAACGGGATCCTATTACTAAGACTCGCGGTCCGTCTGTCTGTCTGTCACCAGGCTGTCTCATGAATCGTGATAGCTAGACAGTTAAAATTTTCAGATGATGTATTTCTGTTGCCGCTATAACAACAAATACAAACAGAATAAAAACAGTATTTAAGTGGGGCTCCCATAGAACAAACGTGTATTATTCCGTTTTTTGCAATACGGGTACGGAACCCTTCGTGCGCGAGTCCGACTCGCACTTGGCCGGTTTTTTGTAGAATATTGTTTTTGGTAATCATTTTTATTACTAATGGTTATTTTCTTCCATATAGATCCTATCTTTGGTACCTTCGAAGTTATTATGCTTCTTTTTTCTAAAATCTTTGTACATACAGGATGTCTCATTTGTTACAACATATCTGTGTAGATAAATAATCGTAGTAAAAAATCTCTAAACAGCTATTGTGATATAAAATCTTCCTTCTTGGCGCAGTCGAGTGCGCCCTAGGGACTGTAGGTCGCTCTATATTATTGTAATATTATGAGATTTGTGAATATTATATGATAGCGAAAAATTTATGAATGGTTAGCTTTTTGTGGAGCATATTGCGTATTAAAAAGGCGTTTGCACTTGAGTTTTTGTTTTAATTCTTTCAACATTCCTCAAACTATTTTCGGCCACGAAACCAACTTTTATTTGTATGTGTGTGGCAATCATTTTTTGTTTGGATGTTAAGGGTTGCCAAAACCCGGGGCTGGGCGAAGAAGTCTGTAAGAATCTTACTGACTAAAACTACACGGTGTATTTGCAGCTACCTTTGACCGGGGCGATAAAATGCGCAAGCACTCCAGCTTGCGCATTTTGTTACGTTATATTGCGTTGTATTGCGTTAGTGAATAATTTGACGGAAAGACTTTAACCGCTAACCAATCAACCAAATCGACCAATCACATGCGAGATGAATGACGCGATGTGGATTTCCGTCTGTGTGATTGGTCGATTTGGTCGATTGGATAGCGGTAAAACTCTGCGTTGCCGTTATTCATTTACGCGATACGGCTACAGGTAATGCCCGCTGGAAATAGTTTTGGCAACGATGTCTGCTTTTCACCTGTGGTACATTTCCACTATTCGCTAATATCAAAAGTAGAGGATATCTGGGCAAATTGTGTTTTTCATAAAAAGCAAAAGTAGGTAAGCAAGGTATATCAAAATATTTAATTAAATTAACTTACATTTCAAATATATTAAACGAGTAAAACAATAATCGGGCATTAAGAATGTCTTTGGTATTAGAACATACTTCAAACTACTTATTATAAGATTAACCTATATATTTTATTTATTTACAAGTCTCTTTTATCATTTCATACATTTATGCAACAAGTCATAAACATGAAATGGACAATCTGAAATTAAAATATTCATTACTTTTTACGAAATTATCACAACATGTATATGCAATTCAAAACGAAATCGATTTCAAAATATTTTGTTAAAAAAAATGGATCAATTAGATTATAGAAGTGGTAACTTGTATGGATTTTTGAGAGTACTACGTTGGTCACTACAACTGGTACTACTGCACTAAATCTTATCACTAGGGATTTATAAGTTCAATATTGGACTTTGCTATCATATTATAATAATTTATGATAAGTAGCAAAGTCCATTATTACGTAATATCGTACGATGGATACACTGTGACCGTAAAATAACGCTCGGTTTCTTATTTCTATGACACTCTAAATCTGCATGCAATTTTTTTATTCTTATGTAAATTGAGCAAGTATTAAAATTAAACACAGGAACGAACACTGGATTAAGTTTCTGAGGTTTTCAACAGAGCTTATTTTTTTCTTTATCTACAACATTTTTATTTTCATATTTCATTTCATCACAAAATCGGTAGTAATAATTCAAAACTATGTACACACTATCTCTAACAGAAATAATTCTTTGTCGAAATACCTCGAAAAATATCTATCACTCATTATTTTAATTAAGTCTGAATAAATCCATCCATTTCATCATCATGATGATGATGATGAAATCCATGCAAAAAACTTAATTTGATTGTACGGTTCAAACTTCACAATACGATCACACAAAACACCTTGTTTGTAAACATTCACAACTCCTCAAAATTGGAGGGTAGGCACTAAAAAATCACGCTTGTGATGGCGGCAGTACTAGTCTTGCTGTGAGTTCGCGCCCTCTGTCGGCGACCGCGCCAAATACACGTCCCATCAGTCCTCTTGGTAACTCTTCTGTTAGTTTGTCTTTAGCTGAAAAAAAAGGGAAAGACATTGTTTTAGAATGTAATTTTGACTTATTAGGACAATCAAGATACTCCAGGACTCCATCAACCAGTTAGACCTATTGCCGTCCAGTGTTGGGCTTTGCAGAAGGAGATCCATTTAGAAATTAAAAGACTATATAATAATAAAAGATATACAATGCAATTATGCATGCCTTTCTAAGGCAAGCATAATTGCATTTTCCATGCAACGGCCCTATACTATGCTTCCAGTATATTTTGTCTAAAGCAGCTGGACGAATAATATCAAAAAGCCACAACCAGCTATTTCGTTTGACCATGGCTGGCCAGCTTTGATGTGGTGTCACTAGTATTTCGCCGCCTTTAAATGGGTAGTCTTCGCTGAATTAACACTGCAAACAAAAGCCTTTTAGAATTAGCTCATCTAGCAAAATCACTACTGATGAGAACATCTTACCTATAAGGAAATCTAGAAGTACTCCAGTAAGTTCCTTACTGCTAGGATCAGGCTTGGCTACTAATCGGAGCGTGGAAGCAGTGCAGTACTGTGCACTGGCCACTAGCTGTCCTGCAGAGTCCTTGTGGCCCACTAGCAGTGCTGGGGCTGACGTGCGTAGACCCGGCTTCACTTGCCACCAGGCGGCTCCTGTAATAATTGAGAAGGAAAGTTGATTATTGGTTCCAAAGATTAGTCATTTAGTGCCAATGCAATTTTCATTTCAAACATTTTTAACTATAAAACAATTATACCATACTGAAGGTATCTGCCATGTTTTGGGTAAGAGCAAATGTTGGTTTCATATTCCTCCACTCCAATCAGAATAGAGAGACAAATTAATCAACTCAGCAAGGATAACAGCCTGTCCCAAATCGCTCCGGTTCTCCACCTTCTGACCCAACCAAAGTAGTCCCATCCAATGTCCTTTATAAAGGCGTAAGACCATTTAGCTGCCCTAGGTTGGATCGCATTTAATGTCTAATTTTCTTCACTACTGAGTTAGTTATGTCGACGTCTACCTCTAACATAGTTGAGCGCGCCATTCCAGTCGCAAGCCCTGGAACTGGCCCAGCTACCCTCACGATCATTCAGTTCTCCTTCAGCCAGCCAGCGCTCCGGAAAATGCGGCCACTGAAGCAAGTACAATGGGTTAAAATTCAAGGGTATCTAAAAAAATAAATCAACTGTAATACCTGAAAAGAAGTTTAGGCGGGAGGACCTTAAAAACAAAATCAGATTAGCTCCTCATGACTCTGATCGTGTTGCCTATACGGCATTGTCTCATCTTCTTTGAACTACTTACTATATCTACCATCACCATAAATACACCATAAACACCATAACCAGCACCATATACATCATAACCACCATCAGCATACCACTACCAACACCTAAAACCATATTATTATAGTCTACCATTCTTTCTGACTCTCATACTACTGATGCTGCTCATGTGACGTGCGCCGCAACACGTAAGTAACAATTTCTTAGAAGTATAGCAAACAATGTAGGATAGCAGATATTAATTCCAGCCTCTCACTGTCCCATTGCAGGGCACAGACCTCTGCTCATACAGAGAAGGCACGGGCTTTAATCAGCACGCATCATCAGCACTCATTGAAATCGGAACAGAGTTAAAGCTGTGACGGGTCAAATTTATTCATTTGTTTTTGCTTAAGCTAAGGACCAAGAGAGAAAAAAGAACGCATAATATTGAGTGGTAAGTATATTAACCTGTATAAACTGCAGAGCTCGATGGCAGAAAGGTGCTGGTGGGTACTGCCAGTAGAGATTCGGGTGTGGAGCGCTGATCACTGCGAATTTGCTGATCAAAGGACCTCGAGAATGGACCAGGTACCTGGAAAGAAACACGACATTTTGAATAACTTCTTCAAGATTAGGCAACGCTTGCTAATGTCGGTCTGCGGATGCGTGACCGACCATCTTCATATACCTACCGAGACTTCCCCGTGGCTCAGAAAGCAAGCACGTTATACTGTCACTGGTGCCGGCGGCTGACACTTTTACGGTGCGTACAGCAAAGGAGTGGAATTCCCTGCCGGAGTTTGTTTCCTAACAACCACAATCTAGGAGTCTTTAAGTCAAGGGTGAATAAGTTTTTTCTAGGCAAGCGTGATTCAACGTCGATCACATCATCGCTTACCATCAGGTCAAGCGGGAGCCTATAGAGTACAAAAAAGAAAAGATCTTTGACAGTCGTTACGGACATTCAGAAACCGGAAAATCTGACGCCAGTCTTGCTATGAGTTAGCGTTCTTACTACCCATAGTTACTGGGTTATTAAAAAATTTAAAAAACTGGTAGTCAGCTGCATCCCGGTTCGACTGGAAGCCGATTACAACATACTCGTAGTTTGGCAAAAGCAACTTTGAAAAACATTTGCCTATTTGTTTATTGCGCGGTGCTTCGATCAGCTCCCTATCTTACGTAGGCAATGTTTAATTTCTCGGATCACAGAATGCAACAAAAATATCACGATATCATTGGCTTATCGTGACATAAGAGGGAAAGTCGCAGATAGAGCGCTGGATAGGCGTCATTACTCGCAATCTATCAATTAAACATGACCTTATAATCTGTTGTACGGCATATAGAACGTCACTTAACAAATTGCATTCCAGATTGTACGAATGAGACTGTAATGTCACGAGTTGTGTGGTACGATTCCTTAGCTCAAATTCCTTAGCAGTTTCTATATTGCAGCACGATTTCGTCCTTTAATAGCCATCATCCTTCTGCCCTTAGGTGTCGCAATTTATTTAGGGACGGCGGAGCACGTCTCTTTCTTTCTTTCTCTACTTTCATCGTTCTACCCCATAGTTGGTTGGTTGTCGGTTGGTTTTTTTTTGGTCTTGCACGGGGTTTTTAATATTGTTTTTTTTTTATGTTTTTGTTTACTTCTCGTGTCTTATGTGTGTGTCACAAATAAATATTATTTCTTTTTTCTTTCTTTCTAACATAACATCATGCTTGTATTCCTCTAAGGGTTAGGCAGAGGTTCACCTATCGTATACCCTAAAGTAAAGTAGAAAATGTTTACTTATCGCCACAAATTACATCCTTATCATAAATATTGAAGCTGATATATGTCTTAAAAAAAAAAATCATTTGTGGGCGATCTGGAGTCTAAACTAGCTTTTTAAGCCCCATATAGAAGGAGGCTCTCTTCAATTTAAACTTATCTTGCATTTTACCTCTAATGTTAAATACCAGGGTCGTTGGAAAATGTGATAATCTGCTTTTCCCAGAGAATCGGTACTAAGAAGAAATCAATGAGAAAGCTAAAAAGGAAAAGCCTTTTGATTGATTTTCCTTTCGCAGAAGAAACTTACGAGTATTTACCTATTCCACTAGTAACTGATTCAGATAAGTCCAAAGACTCATTACAGTCTTGTCCAAAGGCACTATATGACGTCATCGTAATGGCTGTCAAAACAATATGATTAATACATCGTACGATAATTTCCGGTACATTTGCGTAGACGCAGGGCAGACGATTTGTGGACGTTCGACTACCGTATCTGATAAGTTGTTCGTTCATTAGATTTTTGATATTTAGAGCTAAAAATAGATGAGTAAGGTACAGAGTTCAGGTAACGCATGAAACCTCATATAGAACCAGATTAGATACAATATGTGAAGCGTGTATTGCGACATAGAATGATTAATTGCATTTGTACTGAGCCCTGAAGGTGCTAACAAACCGAAGTGCGTAACTTATTAGAATTCGAATACCAATAATAGGCAATTTAACAAATAATATATCTAATGTGTGATCTTGTCGAACTATCTAATCGACCTATTGTGATTATTCGTGATCGTTCTAAAATGTTCTAAGTTCTTCGAATGTTTTGTTCTTGGACAATGGTTTTCCCAAATAAAGAAAAATTGAAAAAGCCTACCTGGGCTCGACTTCGAAGTTACAATCCGCAATCGGGGCCGCTACTATCACTCTGCCACTACCGTCAAAATAACATCAGCAAATGATTTTTTCGGGAGCTTTAATTGTTATTTTTTATTGTTCTGATAATGCATTTGCCTAGATGTATTTTTAATATGGCGTGTTTATGAGTTTGGATAACTTTTTCAAAGTTTATCATTGTTGCTGAGAGTAGCTACACAAAATTCTTACGAGTGTGACCTGGAATTGATAGGTACGTGACGGTAATCGGTAGCCTGGATGGCAAATATATGTACAAATGTATAAGAAATATACAATTACTGATAAAAGGGAACCAGCATTCCGACCAGTCGTAGCTAAGCTTTCTGCTTGGTCGAATCTTCTGCGGCTAAGTTTGCGATTCTCCGGCAATGCGATCACTCTTCAGAACAGTGGAAGCCCAGTGGTATCGGCCGCGACTTACCGAGCTGCAGCTTAAAATTTCGTAGGCATGTGGCATCCACCAAAAAGTGCTAGGCCTGCGTAGTGGATTATAACTCACTCCCTCTCATACAGAGGAGGAATTATTATCGATTATCAGGCACTACACCGACCAGTCGTCGAGGTCCCTTAATAAAAAAGCTATGAGGATAAAAATTCTTACCATGCAAGCATTCCTCCAATACCAAATCCAATGACAACAGCCTGTCTATTCTCTGACACTCCTAAAGCCTTCAACAATGCTGACAGCTCCTCAACAGCCCTCGGAGGAGACAGGTCACTCCTGGACCCTCCTTCACTGCCCCCAGTTCCTCTCAAGTCCAGGGTTACCACATGATGATCCGTTTCTGCTAACCGCCTAACCACGTTCGACCAGTTCGGTCCCCATAGGTTGCCATTATCTGGTGCGTCCTTGAGGATCAGGACTTTTTGACCTGTTCTTGGGCCTGTCTCCACGTAGTGGTATTTGACTCCCTGTAAATAACGAAAACGCAAAGTTAAATAAAAACCGTCCAAGTGCTAGTCGGACTCGCGCACGAAAGGTTCCGTACCATTATCGCTAAAAAGGGCAAAAAAACACGTTTGTTGTATGGGAGCCTCACTTAAATATTTATTTTATTCTGTTTTTAGTATTATATGTTATAGCAGCAACAGAAATACATCATCTGTGAAACTGTCTATCTATCACGGTACATCAGATACAGCCTAGTGACAGACGGACAGACAGGTAGATAGACAGACAGACGGATCGTGAAGTCTTAGTAATAGCGTCCCGTTTTCACCCTTTGGGTATGGAACCCAAAAAGGCACACCAAAGTTGCCTTTAGACTAGGTGGAGCGAACACTGGTGGGGTGGTGGTAGCAACTGGGAGAGTGTTCCCTAGAATCGAAATGAAGGCGTGCGATTGAAGAGGCCTTAAAAGTCCAGCGGTGGACGGCTGTAGACTCTTAGTAAAAGTTAAAATTAATGACGAAACTCGTCAGATTTATTGGCGCGAGATCCAAAGTCAAGCAATGCGCTACTATACTCCATTTGTTTAGGTAGTTAACTAAATGTAAACAATCTTAACATGTCTTTTATCTAAAAAAATGTCTAAAAATTGAATCTAAAAATGTTTACAATTAGGTATTTACTTAAACCGATGTTAGGTAAGTAACTAAATTTAAATAATATTTGTTGGTCTTTTATACGATTTATTTTATATAAAAAGACATATCAAGATTGTTTACCTTTAGTTAACTACCTAAACAAATGGAGTATAGTAGATTATGATGTTGAAAAAAAGTTATCATGACTCATATCTTTCTACCTGCTAAGCTGCAATAATCTTAGCTTGGGATTGACCAACAATGAGTCAGATTGCATTACACGTTATTGATAATTTTCTAAGTAATATCGTCAACCATGTGCAACAATTTCTTAGACCCTGAAACGGAATCTGTATTCTGCGTCATGTTAATAGGCATTTTTACAAGTTCACTTAAAAGACTAACTTTCCAACGGACCGACGCAACTCCTTGGCAATTCAAAATTGTTTGTAGTTAGTTGTTGGCTTAGTAGAATTGAAATAAATTCATTGAGTTTCATTATTGTTATTTGTCTCAAGCGAAAGCTTCTAGGATCTTCAGGAACAATCCTTCGAAGGAACCCTTTCCATTTGATTCTTTCAGAAACTTCTTAAAATTTAGCTGATTTCATAAGTTCAGGGCCCGTACCGTGAGCTCTTAGAGCAAAGTTATTTCCAAAGTGCGTAAGGGTCAGATGTATACAAGTCAGTATATCTGTCGCTTACTCACGCTGGATATAACTTTGCTCTAAGAGCTCATGGGAGGGCCCAAGACGTCAATACTTGTCGGTACGGTAGAACCGTTTTTTTTTAAGACCATTGGTAGCATTGATATGAGATGCAGAGAAAAATATGATCAGTTGTTAATCATGATCAGTTGTTGAAAAGCTGCCTTTGCTTTATGAAGGTCCTGAAGCTCATATTCATCTCTTCAGAATCACAAAACTACAAATAGGTTTTTTATCAGCTGATATTCAGAGCAGTATTATGTACCTACGTGACCCAATGCAGGTTGTTTTTAAATTAATGTTTATTAATAACAGTATGATAAATGAAATGTTACCTATAAATTAATTAATAACTTATCTGTGGATGTTTTGGTACTGACCATTGGCTAAGTTAATATTAATAAATTATTATGTTAAAATCAATTAGGTAGGTAATGACATTGAATTCGTATGTAGAATAAATCGATAATTACGTACTGTCAATAACGTCTGAGACCGAGGAAGGTTACAAATAATATAATAATTTTATGAGAAAACTCTATCATGCAATAGATACAACACAGAGTTTAAAGACTGCATTCCATAAACATAGTTCCATATTTAATTACAAAACTCACCATAACTTTAATATAACAATGAGTTCCAATAGACGAGTCTATGGTTAGCTCAACCGGCGGGGCATCTTCCACCTTCCTTCTGTATCCTTTCCATAGCCTCTTCACAGAAATCTCGACGATTTGCCAAATGCCCACAAACACACATGTTAGAATCAATTCTACTGCTTGCCACCCAGAGATCACTTGTAAAACTTTTAAGTTCCGTGCACCCATCATGCGAATGAACTGAGAACTGACTGAGCTAATTTGAAACTGTGTGTGGACGTCGTGATAGGCTCAAAGGTCTCTATAAATTACTCCAATGGACGCGAACGACCACGACGACGACGCACTCTTATCAGTTTTATCAAAGTTTTGTTCGAAGCAAGCGGATATCATGCGTGTTGGATAAGCGTGGGCACTGAGCAGATAGAGGCAGAAGGTTGAATCAGTTTTACCTAATAATTATTTATTACCCGGTCAAAATAACTAGCACCTGGCGCTGTCACGTCACTGATGTAGGACTCTCGCTATTGGAGCTCGAGGTTAACGCGGGTAGACGGGAGTTCAAAGTGCACAGTTATTTATTTTGACCGTGTTGTAGTTTGTGATGCCTGATTACAAACTGATGTTCACGTGGGCAAAAAGTAAAAGCTGAAGGTAGCGAGATTTTTTACCAGATGGTTTTTGGGACCTAGACAAGGACATTACGCCTTTCATCGTAGTGCTTAAATGAACCATATTCCAGGATCTAAATTCGCAGCAGAGCCACGGTTTTTTATATAAAAGCCAATTGCTTTTGTCTGGGAAAGACTTATTTCCGTTGTCAAATTCCATATCGTTTGATGCAATTTACTTATGTGAGTTTCATATTGTCTGGATTTTTAGGGCTAGCGTTCGCCAACGATACTTTAAGGCAGAGGTCACCAATTACTTTAATTTGGGGTCTGTTTGTTAAAAATAATAAGCCCATCGCGGTCCGTAAGACCAACTACCCCTTCCCTCGAGCCTTATAAATATTTTATTAAAAAATAAACGAATGTTATCAATAAAAGTACCAAGATTTTTTTTCTTCAATTATAAACGTGAAAAATGTTTTGACTTGAACTATTCGTCCGAAATTTAGACTAAACTTGGTGGCGGCTATTGACATGAGATCTTGGAGATGTTCATCGGAAAGTTGATCTTGGAAACTATCTGGATGCGAGACGCACGTGACCGGTCAATGTGGCGACACTTGTGGTAGGCTTATGTTTAGCAGTGGAGGCCTTTCGGCTGAAATGATGACGAGGATGATGGAATCTATCTTAAACAGGTCCACAAAAAATTGGTCGGCGGCCCGGATCCGGACTGCAATGCGTTATTTTGTGACCCCTGCTTTAAGGATTGGGATAAAATTATTCCGGACTAAATTAGGGATAAGTGGGTTAGTAAGTAGTTCAGTGTCTTAGGTTTTTAGGGTATTGAGTTGATATTCTTAACAGTTGTGATGAGTGGACCTTCTGATCCTGATTATTTAGCAACGGATAACTATCAAAGTGCGTTCACTATCTCATTAGCGATGGTCGATTGTAGCATTGATTTGTTATCTTGTTTACACTCACAGCAAGTGGGTTACGCTGTCTCGTTTCGACGCGTATTGTTTGTTGTTTACATGCATGGATCGAAGGTTTGAAGACTACCCTCGTAAATTAAAAAGTAAGTACTTTGTTTTTAAAGTTGTGGGTGCAATGTGCATTCTTTATTGATAAGTCATAAAGACAAGTTAATTAGCATAACCCATATTATAACAATTAATTTCAAGAAGGAGGTACTGAACGATTAATTTTGTTTATTTATATCTTTCATATTATGTTCACACCAAAGTAATTGGAATTTCTAAATGGATTTGGATTATTCTTTGACAGAATAATTTTATGTCTATTTAATCACGAAGAAATCAACGCACTAGGAAAATTGGAATATGGCTATGAGGGTTATAGTTAACGCCAAACTTCTTGGCCGACCTGAAGTTGGCTACAATGGCTGTGCAGTAGTAAAACTCATACAAAAACAGCACCGTTTCGAGCCTTCCGCATCGGAAAACCAACTTCAGGGCGGCCCAGAAGTTTGGCGAGCACTATACATTGTACCTTTGCTCAGAAGTGGGATGATAAAGAATGAAAAAAACTCCCTATTACAAGGGATTTCAAAAACGTAGCGAAATGTGGAAGTACTATGGACATGGCTAGGTACCGTTAATCAAATATTTAACTTCGTTATTCGCTAATCCGTTACTAAAAAAAGTTAACTTCGTTAAACGTTAAAGCGTTACATTTCGAAAGGTTTAACAGAAGTTAACGTTAATCCGTTAACAAGTGATAAAAACTGCATTTTTATATGGTTGCGTTAGTGATCTACTTATAAAAACTGTTGGATTGAGTTCTTTAAGTTAACAGATTAGGAACAAAAAAAGACGTCAAGCCGGTCGAAAGTGCGCCGCGCGCGCCGCACTGTTGACTTGCCGGCAGGCTTATTACGTATTTTTTGCAAGAGCAAAACGATAGCGATTTTTCCGCAATAACTGCTCTTCCATACAGAAGTTTTAGAGTTGTTGGCGGTTTCTTTTTTAAATAAGTGTTTTTGACAAACAGCGAGTGATTAACAAACGATTGTGTAGGACCTCCCATACCTACACTGCAGGTAATTCCGACTTTTATGACATAAAGTGTTCGATCGCTATCGTTTTGCTCTTTCAAAAGATACGTAATAAGCCTGCCGAACGTGCTCTTGTGCTTGTCAGACATTCATAACGTGTTTTGCGCGGCGCGGTGCGTGCGGTATCTTTGGTAAAAGTCCAGGTGGGTCGATACATTAAGTATCTCAGCCTAACCCTGGACGGTTGGTAGGGCTTCGAAGAGCACTTCGAGCGCCTGGTCCCCCATGTTGAAAAGGCCGTCGCAGCCGTTCTGCCACACTTCGAAGCCTGGCTAAGGAGAGAGGAGCACATCTTCTACATGGTCAGAATAGGATTGGGCGAGAGACCACGGCAAATAGCCACCACTGCGGAGGCGACCTTGACTCTGCACAGCACACGCTCGAGGAGTGCCCTGCGTGGGCCTCTGAGCGTCAGGTCTTGGTCGCCAGGATCGGGCGAAACCTGTCTTTGCAAGCAGTTGTGAGACATAAAATGCTGGCAGAGACCGAAAACTGGAGGGAAATGGCCTCCTTTTGTGAAACCGTGATGATACAGAAGGAGGCTGCCGAGCGGGATCGTGAGAGGGCCGATCCCACTCGGAGAAGGCGTCGTTGAGGCGCCGAAAACCCGCCTGCATCATAGGCAGGCGGAACTCCGCCGGGATCATGGGCGGTCAGATTGGGCACTCTGTTCGCCCACCAAGTGACTCCAGGAAAGACGGCGGCACAGTAATCACGTGTTGCCGTTTTATACAGCGAGGCTCAGGGTAGGTGTTCTATTAATCTCCCTAGTGATGTCCCCTAACAGTGTGTGCCCTAACAGGCGTTACGGGGTCCCTTCTACGTTACGGTGAAAATCCAACACTCCCTGGTCTTTTCCCGCCTTTAGAAAGTTTGCCCAAAAATAAAAGAGGTACCTACTTTATTAACGATTAACGGACTTGTGAAAAATTTAAAAAGTTACCGAGTCACATATTTCAAAGTCACATATTTGTAAGTTATTACAAGTTAATCCTTTAGTCGAAATATTAACTTCGTTAATTAACGGATTAACAGACTATGCATATGTACATCTACCTAACCTTTCAGGTTATACAGGCATACATATTATGTTATGTCAAACTTTAAACCGGAGTGTTTTAACCCCCGACAAGCGATGGAAAAAGAGTGGTGTTAAAAGTTTGACGTGTGCTGCTGTGTATTTGTGCGTCTGTCTGTGGCATCATAGCTCCTAAACCGGATAACCGATTTTGATTTTATTTTTTTTCTTGGATAGGTGACTTTATCAAGAGTGTTCGTAGCTATGTTTGATGAAAATCGGTTATAAGCCGTTCAAGAGTTATGCGCGTGTTTCGTGTTTCGATAGACTGTCGATCGAAGCGATCGCGATTGCGATCTAAGCGTGTCCTCTACTAGATACTTATATTATACCTATTTAGTTTAAAAGCACGAAATAAAAATTTAATTTTAAGTCAAAAAACCCCCAACAAAAAACCTCTTACAAACAAAAATTAAGCCTCGTACTCGCGTCGTGGGTTGTTTTTTAGAGGATTTTGTGTCGGGGGTTTTCTAATTTTTTAATTTAATTTTTATTTATGGAATAAGGTTATCGTTTTCAAAAGCAACTTTAATAAATGTAACTATGCCTGTCTACCTTAAACTTTTCAACAAAATATAAACAAGACAATATATCGAAGTAGTCCATCAAACGATTACAAAAAAGGTCAGTGTTTATAGAAACAGACCTTTTTATTCTGTCGCGACAAGGAGACACGTCCATGGGCGTAAGGGTTTATTTAAAAACAAATTAAGTGAGGTCTGAGCCGCTGAGCAGTGGGCACTCAGCGCGGGATGAGAGGATAATGTCAGAGACATATTTAGGTTACAATACGGCATGTGTGAAGGGAATAGGATTATTTGGTACGGCTTTTAAGGAATGTTATATTTTTTGTGACTATGTTGCTGCGACTTTTTAGCAGGTTTTAGTTAAATTAGAATGTATGGCAAAAGTTAAATCTGTGTGATTTCGACAGAAAACAAATCAATTTTTTATTTTTTTATTTAAAGGTTTTGTAGTCACACATAAAGCTTTCTGCCTACCTAACTTAATACTTAACTATTATTATTATTATTATTATTATTATATACTTTATTGTACACCATATGTAACATTTACAAAGGAAACTTAAAACTAAAAATATATACAATGGGCGGCCTTATCGCATTCCGCGATCTCTTCCAGGCAACCAGGCATGGACAATAATTACTGGACACGAAGTGGGGCTGTTGATGGTGTGACAATAACAGTGTCAAAAAAAAAAAAAAAAAAAAAAAAAAAAAAAATATATATATATATATATATATTATTAAAGATATGCAGATACATACATATGCTACACAATACATACATAAATACATACATACTAAAATATAAAGGCAATAAATAAAATGATGACAGTCAATTCATAATCACAGCGACAGGTAATGCTCCTTCACGAGTCTCTTGAAGACAGGCAACGATTGGGCGCGTTTGATTGGGTCTGGCAACGCATTCCACAGACGAGTAGCCTGGACAGTAAAGGATTTATCCAGAAAACTCGTGGAATGCATTGGCATTTGAAGTCGTAAGTTATCCGATGACCTAAGAAATTTTGAGTGGGAATCGCAGAGAAACTGAAAACGATTCTTAAGATATAGAGGGGTGGAAGGACTGAATAGCACATTATATAAAAGTGAAAGAATATGAGCATTCCGGCGAAGGCGAATTGGCAACCACTTGAGCTTCACACGGAATTCGGAGACATGATCATATTTTCGCAAACCGAATATGAACCTTATACAAACATTTTGAAGCCGCTCAAGTTTTTCAAGTTGTTCTTGAGTAAGGTCAAGATAGCTGGCATCAGCATAATCAAGGATGGGTAGAAGAAGAGATTGTGCAAGCGCAATCCTGGTGGTAGTCGGAAGAAAATTACGCAGTCTCTTCAAAGATGCAGCAGATGCAAATATCTTGCGGCTAACCTCTCGCAGTTGGGCAGTCCAAGAAAAGTTCCTATCAATGAATATCCCTAAGTTTTTTACTTTCTCGCAGAATGGAATAACTGAATTATCGAAATAAACTTGGGGAAGAGTCGTCCAGTCGATTCTTGAAACCATCCTAGAACTGCCCACCACAATAACCTGCGTCTTTGTGGGGTTAACCATAAGTCCATATCTTTTGCTCCATTCGCATATGCGGGCCAGATCACGATTCATTGTTACGATAGCCTCAGACAGATGTCCGAGAGGAGCACGCGAATAAATTTGTAGATCGTCCGCATAAAGATGGTAGGAAGAAGTTAATTCAAAGGAGATTGAGTTTATAAAAACTGCGAAAAGTAAAGGGGATAAAACGCCACCCTGTGGTACCCCAGCAGAAGTATTACACCAGGAAGACAAAGTCTCTCCAATGCATATACGTTGCCGGCGACCGAACAGGTAACTACGAAACCAGTCAATTACTGATGGAGATATATTAAGAGAGCACAGAATGCCAAGCAAGACATCGAAATCGACAGTATTAAAGGCATTACTGAAGTCTAGCAACGCCAAGACCGTCAGATTACTGCTTTCCATGGCTGACCTTATATCATCCGTAATGTTGAGAAGGGCTGTGGTGGTGCTGTGACCAGGACGGAAGCCGGACTGGAAGGGATTGAGGAGATTATTCTTAGATAGGAAAGTGCTAATTTGGTCGTGGATTAATCGTTCCAGGACTTTGGACAGGAATGGTAGGACGGATATTGGACGGTATTCAGAAAAGGATGTGGGATTGGACGTTTTTGGTAATGGAATAATTTGAGCATCTTTCCATAAACATGGAAAGACACCACTGGACGCAGAAAAGTTGAGGATGTGGCAAATGACCGGAAGGATTACGTCCAGCACTGGGAGTAACATTTTACGGCTGATACAGTCACTTCCTACTGCATTGGAAGTAATCGATAGTATGCTCTTCTTAACATCACATGCAGAGAATTGACTAAAAACAAATGGAGAATAGCTGGGGCTCGGAAGAGATGAAAGATAATCCAATGTATTCAATTTTATTGTCCTATCGAAATTGGACGATGCTGTAAAATGATTATTCATTGAATCGATGTCTAAATTTTTAGGTATTGACTCTTGTCGGGTTTTACCGATCCCCAATGATCTTAGAAAATTCCAAACTTTGGATGCGTCCCCATTTTGGACAGAGTTATGAATGTATTGGCGATTAGCATTCCTACATACCTTATTGCAGTGTTTGCGAATGGAAGCATATTTTTCCCTATTAGCGTCAGTAGGCCGTCGCTTAAATTTAGACTTTGCCGTCACCTTTTTATTTATCAACTTCTTTATGTCATCTGTCAGCCATGGTGCCGGCAAATGTCTTACTTTAACTGCTCGTACCGGTGCGTGAACATCGTAAAGTTCGACAAGTCTAGCAGTGAAAAAATTAACTTGCTCGTCGACTGACGTAGACGCAAACAGAGGAGACCAATCAATACTGCTGGCATCCTCGCAAAGTCTTTCAGTGTTCATACCACCAAAATTGCGTTGCATGAGAATTTTGGCTTTAGCCTTAGGAGGACGAATTTTATAAGAAAGAAAAATCAGGTCATGATACGAAAAGGCGTCAGCTGAGCATTGGCCATGCTTAGCTACGCGATCAGGAGCGGAGACAAAAATCAAGTCAAGAAGCGAAGGGGTACAGTTTGGAAAATGGTGAGTAGCACTTAGCGGCAGAATGGAAAGATTGCTAGAAGCTGAAACATTAGTCAGAGAAGAAGAACGATGGTCTTTTTTCAGGAGACATGTATTAAAGTCACCCATGATTATGCTATGACTGTAAGAAGGGATTAGCATTTCCAAGAGTTTTTCAAAAGAAGAAAAGAAGTTGATGCGTAAAGAAGGACAGTAATAGACTCCAAGAAGTAATTTAACTATCTAAGTATTCAATTAATAAAACCTAATTTAATTCGTTCATAACACATTTACCTAAACATATTCATTTTAGACCATTATCATCATTTAATACCTAACACCTATTTATTCTCAGCCATAACAGCTTACGAACAAGAATCCTACACAGAATACCCGATGAGGTCACGTCGTGCAACGTAGGTATAATAGATATATTCAGGCTTAATGGGTAGCGAGAGGACATGCAGAAATGGCCAGTCACCGTTGCTAACGACGGCTAAAGGCCAACCATAGTTATTGTGACGTTTACTCTGACCAGACTACCTTTCAAAGGATAAAATTGATTTTCAATTTGATACTAAGAAACGCCTGCAGTAATGTTAGGAGCAATGAATTGCGGATGTGTGTTATTATCGTTGCGTTTGTTATTTTACAATGCGGTTATAGAGAGTGAAGAGGTATTATAATAATGTGAAGTGATTCGCGAAGTGCTTTGTAATATTCAGTTAATTCTATAGTGTGCTGTGAGAAAATTTGTGTGGTTGGTTTGTGTTGTTGGTAGCTAGTGCTCTAAGTGTAGGGATTATTTTATAGCTGACTTTAAGATTAATTGGGAGTCCTAGAACATTATTTAAGATCCATAAATTGTTTGCTCTTGTTAATAAAATTCGGCAAAGTGAAAAATGGAGACAATTTGGATCGAACTTCTGAATATAATTTTGGAAACAGAATCAAATGATTGATCAATCATCAATCATTGGGTTCTGTAATCAGACTTTAATAAAATATTAGCCTTGTCTATACCAAGTTTGTAACAAACTGTTTTTATAAAATAAGATAGGTATTGCCAACACACTAACACATAAGAAAATATGCTTACTTAATTCAATCTCAATCTGTCAGACTTATCAATAAAATCGTATCTAAGCAAGATTTACGTTAGAATTTAAACGTGACCCAACAGTATGTCTTGTAGCGATCGCAGATAACTTCCTACTCTCAATCCTCACTACTTAGGGTATGAGTAGATATGAGTGTGTATCGAGTGGGTATAATAAGGGTGATTGCACAACCGTGTGCAAGTCATGGTGCATTCTTGACATGTTTTAGAATAATTCGAGTAAGAAGGTTGTTAGGAGGTGAATATGGTTATTCTTCTTTTGTTTTTTCGGAAATAACGTGGTAATGTGGTGAGAGCCGTTGTGGCCCAGTGTATCGGCCGCGATTTACAAGTTGAAGGTCGTGGGTTCGAACCCAGGCAGGTGCTTTAATTGGTGCAAATTATTTCACGACTGCTCTCAAAACGCTCTCAAAACTAAAGAAGGAAAACATCGTGAGGAAACCGCCATGTCCTCGAACCAAAAATTCAAAGACATGTGACATCCACCAACCCACGATGGGCCCGCTTGGTGGATTACGGCCCATTCCCTCTCACAGAGAGGAGGCCTGTGTCCCAGCAGTGGGAACTGGGAACATTAAAAGGCTGAAGATGTGGTGCGTCTGGCGTGATTTTGAGGCCATTAACCAATTTCGGCTGCAGCACCTGCATTCTTTGACTTGAAAATTATTGAGGGCTTTAATTCGCTGGTCCTTCACGAGAGCTCTGGTGACTAGATATCCAATTTCGGCCAAAAAACACGATTATGTTAAAACAGCATTGTAATACCTACCCTGTTTTTTTTTTGCTCTAGCCTGCAGAATTAAGTTGAATTTGATCAGACATCAGTTTGTAATTTACAGTACGTATAATACGAGAAGCATGTCTCTACTGCTAAATTAAGAGTAACATGCTTTTATCACATAAAATGTTCTGTTAAATTATATTGTGTAATAATCTATCGCTAAGGAGCTTTTGCATAATGAATATGGTGATAGATTTATAACAGCACCCTGTATCTTCACGGCGACCCTCCTAAGAGGAGGTGACAGGATGCGTCGTCACGTCTCCCGACCCTCGCGCTGACACCTTTGTGTAGCACCCTGTATATAAGGGGAGTTGTACCTATCTCTGCGACAGACAATGTTATCTAGAGAAAAATATGTCTTTTGAATAAGTTTTTGCGATTTGGCGAAGGAAGATTTAAGATAGCTATGCTTTTTTTTTCAAAATGAGTCACGTAGTCAAGAAAGACTTATTTAAATGCTTAATTCAACAAAAGTTTAGAATACTCGGTGAAAATAAATTATTAGAATGAAAAACCTCTTCAATGAAACTTATTCATTTCTGTAACAGAAAAAAACTTTTTTTTACAAAAAAATACCGACTTCCAACTAGTATTTTTTTGTAAAAAAGGTTTTTATTTTTATAGTTGTACCTAAAAGGCAAATGTTAAGTAAGGTACTTATAATGCCAGAATAGATTACTCGAATACCATGCACCTTGAACAAAATCGGTGAAATGAGAGTGTACCAAGGTGAAATGTACACATCTGCGTACCTCTTTAGAGCGTACTGGCGTGATGTTATGTCATGAAATGGTTTAAACAATAAACAGACATGCAATTGCAGCAATCCTGAGAGATTTGCCATTATTTATTGAAGAGTTCTGTTGTATATCTCCGAAATTCTTCATCAGCTCTTCACCAAATTAAAATGGGACTAATTTCGCCACATATCCTATTAAACAAAAAAATAATTTTCAAAATCGGTCCACAATTAACGGAGATATCGGTGAACATACACAAAAAAAAAAAAACAAACGTCGAACATAGAACCTCCTTCTTTTTGGAAAGTCGGTTAGAAATAAAACGTTTCTTGCACTTTATATGTATGCAGAAGTAAACTTTATTCGGGAAAATCTCGCCACATTATTCATAACCACTCTAACTCCTAAAAGTCAGAATCAACATCGACCACCAGCAAAGGGCCATGACATTGAACATCGATGAGTTCTGGAGAAACGATTCATCAGTCTTGGAATTCGCGATAGGAAACAGTAAAGAACAGCGGAGGAGTAAGAAAAAAACTCTTTCACAAAAAATTTACCGGCTTCTAAAGCAAAAGACAAAAAAGTGCAAAAATAACTTTCGTTTCGGAAGTCGCTGTCTTTGGTAGCTCTTGTATTTTATCGTTTTTAACACCGACTGCCGAAACGAAAGTTATTTTTGCACTTCTTACCCTCTTACTAATAAATACAGAATAAAGTTATTATACCAAGTATAAACCTATGAAAATGTATGGTTATTCCTTTGTTATTCCTGGAATAACTTCCGTGTTTATTAGTAAGAGGGTTAGTGTTTTTTTTTTAAAAGTTGGTTTATTTTTTGTGATAAAGTTTTTATTTCTCTCTTTTTAGTTTTAGTATCCTATCACTAAAAAGTGAGCAAAGACTACTATATAGCAAGGTACCTAAAGGATTGAAAAAATACACATATAAACATAATTTACACTTTCGTGCTGTTTGTCGCTAAGGTGTTCGTTTTATGTTCCATATATTTAAAGCTGATAAAGCGATTTTGATGAAACTTGCACTATGCCCTAAGTTGAGAGATACTTAATCCAATAAAAAAAGAATGATCATGATCCGATAAGTATTTTCGGGGAAATTCGTGGACAAACAAATATACATACATACTTACCAACAAGAAGCCCATACAGAGTAAGTCACATATGTGAATATTATGCAATTCCAACAATATTACATACATACGTGTCGAATCGATTACCTCCTTTTTTGAAGTCAGTAAAAACAGAATTTTCTTTCTGACGCCTAGCGGTGAGAATGACTCGAAATTTCTAGTTATGATTTCAGATAAAAACATAACACAAAAAATTCGCTATTAAACATGGAGGATGGTTGAACGCAGCGGTATCGCAGCGGCTACGCAGCGGGCGATCACCATGGCGGCATAATGGTACATTGTACAGTATCTATTAATTGTGAATACATAATTCGGGTGACTACACTTCGTGACATAGACGGGACAAATATATAATGGTTTTATTTTGGTGATTTTGATTCTATGAAAGCTTTGAATTTGAAACAGCTTTTTGATGTGCAAAATTTCAGCAAAGATTACACGTCTCTTTCGTTGATTTATGGGTTTTGCTTTCACAACAAGCGCATATCTATTCCAGTATATATCTGCCTGCATATGTAAACTCACGCCTATTTCCTGTGTGGGTAGGCAGAAACTACAGAGCGGTACAGTAGTCACAGCGGATCTTTGTGTCTTTGATGTAGGCTCTGCCAGTGGTGTCTCATCCCATACAAAGAAACTGTCCCGACGTACTGTATTGATTATACTGATTATTTGAATTATCTATCGATATCGATAGATTGTTAGATAGTTCCACGGCGATAGATATATCGCCGTGGAACGAAACCGAACGCGATCGATTTACAAAAAATAACCAGTATAATCAGATGAAAAACGCTAGTTACGTGACACGGTTTCTTTGTATGGGATGAGGCATCTGTATGCTAGAATTATATTATCTGTGGCTCTGCGAACCATTGCGCAAGAAAAAGTTTTTCATCGAGTATACTGCATATAGTAAGCGAGATAGGACGACGCGACAAACGGAAGCGAGTGGAAGAAGCAGTTATACAATGCTATCTTCATCTTCAACATTGACATAGAAATAACTACTGCGCAGGGTCTTGCAGCCGACTTCAGAGACACAAAGATCGGCTGTGACTACTTACTCTACCTGCTATACGAACCTTACAGACGCAATCTTCTACACTTTATAGTATTATACTGCAAATAGAAGGATTCGTCTGACTATCGCATATATTATTTTTGTATTGCAAAGCTAGATAATAGAAGCTAGAAGATAGAAGCTAGAAGCCAGAAGCTAGTATTATATAATCTGGTTAGATTATATAATTCTAGCTTCTGGCAGCGGCTTCGCCCGCGTGAATGTCGAAAATTATCCCGAGGAAACATTCCCGGGGTAAAAAAGTTTAACCTATGTGCTTCTAATACCTCCAAGACTATATATACAAAGTTTCATGATAATCGGTTCAGTAGCTTTTGCGTGAAAGCAAAGTAACAAACAAACTTACATTCACATTTATAATATTAGTAAGGATGCAATGTGATAGTTAGATGATATTATCAAGAAGCCGGGTCCGTAGTTGGGTGCTGATGAGATGCCGTAGATGAGATGCTGTCAAATTATTTTGAGAGCAAAGTAGCAGACTTGAATTTGAATTTTATTTCAATCAAAATAAATCTACCTTCAAACTACATATAGGGACATAATCCCTAAACCCGGAACCAACCCAAAACTACCCATCTCAAAGGTGGATAGTCTATCCTCCATCACCTTGTGACGTCACCATACCCGGCACCAAGGGACAGATCGTGCGATTGTCATGTTAATGTCGGCGCGCCGCCAGGGGGCGTCCGCGCCCTCTCGCGAACTGATTAATAATTATTTGACACTTCCACCTCCCCTTATGTACCAGAGATATGTAGAGACATTGTTTTTTTGGTAGGCATATGGTTGGGAACATCTGAGCATGGATATGACTTTGGTAGGATAAACTTACCACACGGAAATATTCAGAACTACGATTTGCTTCCTGGCCGCGACATTGGGCGCGTGAATGTCGAAAGTTAGCCCAAGGGAACATACCTATTAACGGGATAAATATCCTACATTGTAATCCACTGCACTGGCTACCCATGTGCCAAGTTTCATCTAAGTCCGAACAGTCGTTGAGTGAATGTGTCCCTATCACTAATAATTTTCCAGGTAGCCAGAATTAGGTTAAACCCTAATCTCCACAGTAAAGTAAATTACACACCACACAACATATCCTGTCCTACATAACTATTTCTATTATTAAATAAACCAGATTTGCGGTTTCGTCTCTCGTGTAACAGTACTCCCTCTAATCGGATTTACCTCGCAAATGACACCCTATTAAAACCTACAACGCAAAATTACTGTAACATACGCTGACATAGGTAAAAAAAACTTATTTAGTACCAACCTAACTTTACTGCCACGAAAATCCAATGCTCCCAACATTCCGTCGTGATTTGTTTAAGGAGTTGTAAACGTAAGTTGGTTTTCTTATAATTTGAAGCTTCATATTACACGGGTAAAGAAATAGTCGGCAACAAGATATCTTTATTCAGTTCAGTTATAATATAATATAATTTGATAAATATCTCGGTTTGGGTGTGAAATTCAAGGCGTTTATTTTGTAAAGAACTTCATACAGTATTATGTGAGTATCAATGGTTAGGGATATTGATTGTTAAGTTTGTAATTTGAAGTGATTTGTGTGGTGTTACCGTTTTTTGTGGTTTTTTTATATTATACACACAGTTGTCCTTGTTTAGGGCGTGAGTTTTGTTTAAATATAATTATGCTCTACAGCTCTAATAAACTAAGTGTTAAATAAAATAGACTTCGTGCACAGTTTACAGTGAAATCCAAAATACTAAGATCGAACAACTTTGGATCTAGTATACTTCCCTGGGGAACTCCCCAAGTTCTCAGGTCTAGTCATTCACAATTGCTTCAATTATAACAGATTGAATACAGAGATCTCTATAACTGGGTATTTCAGCTAGATCGATTTGCCTGTTGTGCCAGTACTGAAAGATATAAAATTTAAAACTTTGTTTGAATCTGAGTTAAATGCTTTGAATAAAACCCAGAATACCAAACGTTGGTGAAGATTATATGGTTTTCGCTAAATCAAGCAATGTATACACTTGTGAAACTTATTTATTGTAGGTAAATTCAATATATCATCACTTTTTCGAGATTAGGTAGTACAGTAATCAGAACTTTTGGGTGGTTTAGAAAGACCCAACAGTAGTAGGTGAAGAATAAAATACCAGCCAGTGGATATGAAAGGCATAGATAATACGGTAATCCCTCTTCCTTTCAGTTCACAGTCCAAAAATAAAAGTAGCATCCACGGATCATTAAAATCCTAACTTCCCACATAAAAAAAGGAATGAAAAAGCGCGCCAATTCGGTTTACAGTCGTAGCGAGCGGACTGTCCGTACTTTTTTAATTTTCTTTTTTTTCGCGGCATTAGCATGCACCGAGTTCGGTCGGTAACTGCGTTACGCGAATTACTCTGTGTACAGTTGGGAAATCGTGCGATTGTTGGGTGATTCTGAACGAAATGTGGATGGGATTTTCATCGTTGTAACAGAACATGGAAGGACGAATTTACCGTGATGTTTTCGTGTGGTGGTATGTTAAGTTGGTGCGTGCGTTGTGCCTGAGTGCATTACAACTGGGTACAATACGCGAGAGCCACTCGTTACCTACTTGACTGTGTAACTTCGTTTGTGAGTTCGCGTTGCCTCGTGCGAGGTGCTGTGCTGGAGAGCTTGGCGGACGTAAGGGGCTTATTTTCGGTCAAAAGTATGATGATTTTGGACGCGAAATATTACGAATTATAATATTTTATTGGCACCTAATTGATTTTTATTGTATTCAATGAGAGCATAATGAGATCAACTTTATGATCACTCAAGTTGTATATGTAATTTTCTTTTTTTGTGTACAATAAAGAATTAAGAAGATGATTCACCCAAGCTTTTGGAGTGTCTATGTTTAACTTGGTAATAAAATAAGCTTTGAATGTTAATTCTCTACCTATGAACATGATATAGGAAACAAGTCAAGTATGATAGTTATATTAGGTACCTACTTGAATCACATTTCATAGAAAAACATGGACAGTACGAAGTTTAAATCTCGCCTACGCGCTGTAGCACGCCTACGTATCGTAGCACTCCGGTTACACGTCGTAGCACGGCTACAAGATTCATCAAAAATAATCGATCAAAAATAATTTCCCAGTCCTCGATCTGTTGTCCATGCCGCTCCTAAGCCCTCACCCAACATTTTGATTTCCTCCACTAGGGTGCGTCACTCGTTGCGAGAGCTCGTAACACCTATTATGGCGCCCCCTACAAAAAGATTTATTCAAAATGTTATTTTACACCGTCTATATACCCTGTTCTATTGTATTCAATCGTTCCATGTACAATGAATTTTGTAATTTGAAATAATATTGCGTTCGATTTTCAACTTTATTCTTTTTATTAAAAGATGTCATTCGACGCCATTTTGTCGACGCGTAGGGTGAGTGTAACTGTTATTGACTCGCGTTATTGAGTTATATTGAGTGGCTAATGGGTATTGCGTTGTTGATTTGTAACGCATTTTGATCCAATTGTTTTTTGAGAAAATGTTTTTACAGTACCTACCTAGCTTCAATTAGCTTGTTAATTTTGTTAATTGTGTAGGTAGACAAACTGTCTAAAAACTCAGGGTCAACTCAATACCCACTTACATTTTATAGCAGAACAGAATCTCACAGACGTTTTTATAACAACGTAGAGTAAAAAAGTGACTAGGTACCTACTCACAAATGACCTAAAGTCCACCTAACAACATAACTCGCAAGTATTCATCGTAGCCTGCAAAACTGGTGGCCGGGTATCTGCTAACGAAGCCAATTTGCCCGCCTGCCCGCGTCTGCCCATTGCCCGCGTTTGCCGTGCCCGCCTGCCCGGCCAGTAATGAAGCACTCGTTGATGACGCGGAGAACACCGTTAACAATTAATTTTCTTCTTCATTTTCCTTTTATTGGCTCTTCGATTTTTAAAAAGGAGGTGTACGTGAAGACGTGTTTTGTTCGAGTGTTAATTGGATCATGCTATTATTTTTGCTTATTAATTCCGAAATGGTTTCGCTTTTTGAGAGGTAAAACCTACTCAAATTGCTGTATTTCAAATGTACTTTTATTTTTAATAAAATAAGTTCATTCTATTTTCAAAATAACAAATAGGCCTACATTATAACCGTTTTTCTCATCCTCCACAAAAGACATACATAAATCCTCTCCAACTTTCATTCCCAATTTCGAAAAGCGCGCAATATAGTGCAGTTTTTCTTCCACTTTCCCAGAGGACTACCGACTAACAAAGCTAGTATAATCTCCACTACAAGTGACAGGCAGCTGCCAGTCCGGCGAGTGGCTTCGTTACGCCACGAGAGGGCGCCCGTGTCGCTTCGCAGTTTCACGCCGCCGCGCCGGCTCAACTCAGCTGCTTGAAATGATGACAATTATACAGACTTTGAGAAGGTTTTGTTATGTACGTGAGCTTGTAGGTATTGGGGCGTTTAACTGGATGTGCTGGTTCGTTTAGTGAATTCATTTTTGTATGTCTAGGTACCTACATTTACAGCAATCTCTGAAAGTTGTAAGTTGTTTGTTTAGCAGGTCGGTCTGCTTCGGTTTAGCAGTTATGAATGGTAGAAGCTCATTAAGGCTGAATATTAAATAATGATTATAAACTAAGCTCTCATAGATCATAGTTAGTTTCAGGGTTGAAAACTTATTTACAGGTATGCCGCAAAAATTTTGTGTCCAAGGTACACCTATAAGAGATAAATCAAAGTTTACATAATAATATTATGTATTTAAAATTTTTATTGGTCAATATTTATTAATAATCAACAAAACAACATTTTTTAGTAATCAGCATACGAATATTAATTATTAATCAACAAACCTAAAATTTAAATTGCAGAAACGAAACTTGTTATTGCTTAGGTAATTGACATCTTTTCGTAGATTCGACGTCCTGAGGCGTCCTCTTTTTTTAGTTTTTAGTGTGGTAAGAGTTCAAAATCCTAATTTACTTAAATAGGTCGTTACAAATGACTTAGAAAGCAGAAGATATTCATTTTTCACACATAGCCAAAAATTCTCTAAATCAGTTTCTGATATTTTTAATGTGCGATCCGTTCTCATTTCCAACAATTCATCCTGCTCGTTAATTGGTAAGTGTCCAAAAGGGATGCTCTCGGAGAATGGATTTCGAACCCAATCCATAGGTTCAAATTCAAATTCAATTTATTGCATCCATAATGTATACATCTAGGTGGTAAATATAAGTAACAGAAACAATTATGGACCCTGTCGGGCACAGCAACATTCTAGATACAGTCAGTGTCTAGGAGAGAGGAATTGCACTTAATAGTTTTCCTATATAATTAACATTTCAATTATCTATTTGCCATCTATCTGGTTTTATGTGATTACATGTACTAATATGTGTGTGTCTTTCTGTGTGTATATTAAATTATGTATTATATTTAATTATTTGATTAAATTTTTGTATTTATTACATTTAGTTTATTTGATATTCATAGATTATATTTAATCAAATTAATACTTATAATGTCCATATTATGTTGTGCTTCAATTTATATTTATGTTATTTTACTTAACGAGTTAACAGTAATCTTTATTTAAAAAAATATTAATACTTAAATGTCCATATAAATTCTGAGTCAATTATTTATTTATTTATGTCATTTTACTTATTAAGTTAACAGTTGTCTAAATGTTTAATAAAAGTAAAACTCAATATGTCCTTATTATATTTTGAGTCAATTTGTTATTAATAATGTCATTTACTTCTTATCTTTTATTGAATTTATCCGTCAGATATTCGTCAATGGTGTAATAACTGTTATTAATTAAGAATTGTTTTAATTTATTTATAAATATATTGGTTTTATTTACTTGTTTTATGCTTTCCGGTAATTTGTTATACCTATATTTTTATCGACATAGAATACGGACTAGAAGAGTGCAATTTAAGGCGGGAGGAGGGTAGATCTAGTCTGTTTTTGTAGCGCAACGTATAATTTATCTGCCTGTCATCACGTGTGTTGTAAAACTCTGGGAACTTGCGAACCAGTTTACATAATTCTAAAAATATAAATATTTATTAAAGTAAGGATTTTGTGTTTCTGGAAGTAAGGCTTGCAGCTATCTGTTTGTTCTATATTAGTAATTATTCTTATCAGCTTTTTTTGTAGGATAAATAGACTGGGGGCGTCCGTGCTATTTCCCCATAAGATTACGCCATAGCTTAACCAAGCGTGGGCGTATGCGTAGTATGTCACTAGTGCAGTTTGTAGGTTGGTAGTCTTTTTTATTTCTCTTAGGGCATATGAAAACTTTGAAATTTTTTGTTTAACTTTCTGTATATGAGTTTTCCAATTTATATGTGTGTCTATTGTCAAACCTAGGAGAGTGACATCATTAACTACTTCTATTTTTTGTTAGTTATATTTATATATAAAGTTTAAATTGATTTGATTTTTTTGCCGAGGGTGAAAAGTAATTAATTTGGTTTTGGGGAAGTTAATTTCAAGATTATGCTCGCTCATCCAGTTAATTATTGTATTAAGAATATTAGTAAGTTTTTCGTTTAAATTCGCATTTGTTTGGCATGAGGTGAGAACAGAAATATCATCTGCAAACAGTACACAGGGCCCTTCTATGATTTTAGGAAGGTCGTTTATGTATATAAGGAATAAGAGGTAGCCTACTACACTTCCCTGAGGAATTGAAGGTTGTAGGGTATAGAAGTTCATTTTCTCGGCAAGAAGCTACAGGTGTTTGACAATCAAGAGATAACCTTTAATTTTCCGAGGTACACCAACCAATGTCCATGGTACACCGGTGTGCCACGGCACACACTTTGATGAACACTGCCATAAAGGATAGGTAACTGAGGTCTAACGGTTATAAAAGTCATTACAAAATAAAATTCAGTCGTATAAAAAACTCTTTTTAGGATATACCAAGGAACTCATCAAGTCATCACATTCCAAATGATAGGTACCTATTCTTCATTCATTACATTTTTCGGTGTCAGAGAAAAGTTTCAAGCTTCCCTTCTTAGCGAATAGATGGCGCTACTAGTAACATAACTGAGAGAGCTTTCATATAAGTGAATGTAGATGCTAAAGCCTTGGGGAGACGGAGTGCCGACGCTCTGCCGTGTCGAATTGTGTTGCTGAAGATTAGATTAGATACACCACGTACCTACATGCAATAGGCCAATAGCATTCGACACGACGTAGTTCTTTTGAAAAGAAAATGTAGGCTAATTGACCAGACCATAGACAAGTTTAACCAGACCATAGAAGTTATTGAATCAATCCTGGAGGACGTTTATCAGCTATTGATATTAGTAATATAAAAACAGTTTTTATTCCTGCTATTTTGTTCTTTAAAAGCCGATAAATACATTTCGAAACGTCAATTTAGAAACAGATAACGTGTTTTAGTAAACCGATATCAGTGATATTACGAATAAAATTTTAGTTACACATTCTAAGCCATTTGTTTCTTGTAAAATACTACTACTGGAAAAACATAACTTCATAGGTTCATACATTCATACAAAATAATGTTGTAAATTGATGTCAGTTGAGTGCAGTACAATATATACTGGCTAATTCTTTTTTATGAAGTATTTTATTAAATTATACTCTATCCTCTAATGGAGTTAAGAATTCCTAGTAGGTGCCTAAGTTACAAGAAGTACCTATAAAGATATGTTAAATTGAAGTGCCACCGCTGCATTACTTACGGTCTCCTTTTAAAATGATAAAAGGATGCTCCATTAAATTCACCGACCCGTATAAATTGATTGGTTAAATAAAAATAGATGCTTCGGTTATTTATAAAATGTAATGCAGTTGACGTTACACGGAACTTTTAGTTCACCATGTTGTTGTAACAAATCAATACCCGCATAGAAAAAATACTGTTATTTAACTACTGTTTTTTTTTGTAATACACGTTGCCTCACACTAGGAATTTGTCCCAGTATCGTGGGTGCGTCCGTGTCGTTAGGGCCAGGGAAGTTAAATCTTCTTTTTATGATACAGAAGAATAAGAGAAATATCGTGAGGAAAGAGTTGAGAAATGAGTACTTATAAATGTTGCTTTTATAAACGATGGATAAAAAGACGATATATACACGACTGTGGTTATGATGATAACGATTTTGAGAGAAGTAAAGAAGAAAAAGATAATTATTTTGCGCTAAAATCACTTGTATAGCCTAAGAGCAATAAAATAATGAAACAATAGTGATATTAATATTTCAAGCGAGCTGTTGGTGCAGCTGACAGGTGAACTTGCAGCATATAAGAAGCTGATCTAAGCACTAAATCAAATCTGGCATCGCTAAATACTAGAAGCTAAATAGAAATGCCTATAGGGACTAAACAAATTACTAGATTTTCGTGGTTTATAAGAAAACATTTTAAATAGAAAAGAAAACAGTCCAAAGAAAAGCATCACAAATCAAGTTATTAAAGAAATAGTATAATAATTTTATGCAAAACTTCCTCACAGCCATCACAAACAACTTGTTTATCAGCCTAGTGTTATTATGAGGTTGTAAAATATTAGTGCTATTCGCTAGTGGCCGCCCGGCGGAAGCGGCCAACGTTTCCGCCCCACAAAGCCGTTTATCTATTTACGACTTTTATTTATGGCGTGCTACAAAACGGGAAAATATTCACATTTGTATGACTGTATAAACAGGCTTTTGTTGGTAAAATTAGCAATTTTCCTAGCTAAGGTAGTGTCCGAACGAAACGGCTTCGGCTTCGGGCGTCTTCAAATCAAATCAAGTCATCGGCCAAAATGGGCCACCATCATATCTAAAAAATAGACACATCAAACCAACATAAAACAAATTAACTCTATGTTGTATGTAATTTTTTGTACAATAAATAATTAAGAATTGCCAATCTTGAACTGAATTTATTAGGGTTAGTTAATATTGGGCTTCGGCCAAAGGTTGTGGCGATAGCTGATTAATCGGCTTTGGCTTCGGTTTCGGCCTGAAATCGAATTTCCATCGGACACTACTTAGCTATGTTTGTTGGTAAGAATGTCTCGTAAAATATTATGAGTTGACCGTCATCATAATAAACAGATGAGATGGGCTGGAGTTCAAAATATGGGACGTAAAGCTGGCAGACAATTTGCCAACAATGACATTAGCTTGTAATATGCTATGACGTCGCTATCCCTAAGAACTTTAAAGCCAAATTAACGGCCTTAAGTATACAATAAAAAAGAATAAAAGTCTATGCATTCTATAATGAATAAGTTATTCTACCATAAAATTGTGCGACGCACAAAATATTCAAAAGCTCTAGAAATAACATTTCAACGATAATGTTATTTATTCATGCAAACGAGACAGCTGGCTAAACGACAACATTGAGTTATTGATATCATTCGGCCTCCTTATAACTCTATGGCCACTTGTGTGCACTCTAAGGCCCAATTGCATTGTCTATGGTCACGTATTGCCATTGTCCACTGGTTCTTTAGGGTCGTGAGGTTGACCACTTACAGAAAGATGTCCTACCTAATTTGAAATGATTTTATCTCTCTGTCACTCAGTAAATATTGAAATGAAGAGAGTTACTGTGAACGAGATAAAAGGACGTGTTTGTTATGTTAATAGACCTGTTTATCTACCTATAAACGGGACGATTATCAAAACAGACGGGATGCTGCGTGTTATTTCAACTGGACCGTGCGTGACTCGATAGTTGAGATGTGACGCGTTGAATATTTAATTAGGGTGCTTAGAAACAGTATTTTTTATCCAAACCAATAAATATATTACTCAAAGTCCGTTATACTTATTATTTTCCAATGTATAAAATGCAAACAGAAATATTTATTATAAAATAAATAACAGTCGACAATTTGCAAGTTCACCCCTGGGTATTTTTGACATCTGTCAATTTCGAACTTTTAAAATTTAGGATGTCACAGATTATAAATCACAGAGCATCCCTATTCCGTGCGAGCGTTGTCTTTGATTGGCTATGTGCTTTTGTATCGATTACAAGAAGTTATGTTCTCTGATAGTCGGTGGGTGGACTTTAGGTGTGCGTGAAATGGATACTGCCCTACTGGGCGGGGTCGATATCAGCCAATCCTGTAAGTGATACTCTACTTCTTCTCAACAAACAATACGCAAAAACGAACCTTATATTCAACAAAATAAGGTTTCAAATCGCATCGCGTTTCGACTTATTCTTGAAAGCGATACCCTAGTTCTTTATTGCGTAACGTGTTTGAAATTAGACTTTGTCGAGTTGAGTTAGAATTCAAAATGGTGGTGCAGAAGTATGTAATTGATATACCGTGTCTAAAATTGGTGTTATTTGCATTGTTGGGTCGTTAGAGTATATTATATTGCTTTGTACTACATAGTCTGTATGTAAATTAAGGTTATTACCTACTTTTTGGTAGATTAGAAACGATAGAATAAAATCTAGGCCTGTTTTTATGCCACTAAGTGTTTGTACTACAGACGTGAAAGATTCTGTAGCGGAATAACTTTCGAATTTGTATATCTATGCGTTCTTGAATTTCCGAGATATGCATTTGATCTGATAGTAAGTAACTCATTAAATTAGGCTTGTGACAATATATTAGTCGCTTGAACACCAATGAATACCACTAGAGCCAGAGGTTACCTACTAGGTTTCCACGGTAGCCGAGTGAGGCTATCATGAATAATTATGAATGTATCATTTGTAATTAATCCATTCTGGTACTTTGGCAGCATTTCTTTGATTTTCACAGAACTGCATAGGTTCAAAACAGAGTAATACCAATCAAATACCAAATTAATATTTCTATAATTTAACGGCCAAAGACATCATTGCCAGTTGGCTACTTTAAAAATAGGTCGTTATGTATTCTTCATTCAAACATCGAACAATACATGAAAAAATCATTAGAAAGGGGAGGAAGGGGAGCACCTGACGCCGGAAGTCATTAGTAAATAGATGGACACGAAGAAATGCGATAACGCCCCGCTCTCCCCAAAATTACTGTACACCAACTTAAGAAGTACATTTGAAAAAATTACATCACAAGGCACTTTCGACTTTGCTACCTTTAACTACGATTGAATTTGAATAAATGATGAGTTTGACAGCAGTCAAAAATAAATTTGTTCCTCGATATAAAAAATGACATTGTGTGGCCAACACCAAAACGTTAACATCTATTGTTACAATCTAAGGATTCTTTTGAGGGTAAAAGATAAAGGTTTTTTTTTAATCCATTGTGCTAGTAGATTTGAATAAGTTTAACTTGAATTATTTTCTGTACCTACCCATAATGATACTTACCTACATAGAAAATAAGATGCCGTAAAAATGTGACACCAGTCTTGCCAAGGGCTATCGTATCACCCAGTTACTGGGTTGCGCAGGTTCGATAGGAAGTCAGTTTCATGTAAAACACTTTGGCTGTCTAATACAGGTCTGGAACACTCCACGAAATACCGGGGCTCTACGTTCAAAGCACAGGAATGCATTTGAAATATGAACAGGGACAGGGGGCAAATCCGCTACCCGCTTGGTGCCTTCACTGGCCACTTTGGAACCAACGACATGCTCATGAAGATGGGTCTGACTGCGACACCCATGTGCAGGTTTTGCAGGAAACATACGGCACGCATGGAGCCTTCTGTGTACGCATGTACATGCGATGCACTGGCTACTTAGCGAAGGTCTCCTAGGTGTAGGATATCCAAGATCAGAAGACTATAGGCTCATATCTCCTAATCTCGTTGTAAAACTCATGAAGAAGGTTTTTACCGAGATTGGGGAGGAGAAAGTTATCTAGGGGACCAAAAAGATCCTAATGAGTGTCTGAATTATTTTTGGCCCCTCCACAAGATATAATAAGATTACCCAGTTCCTAAAATACTGCTTCTCATCCGGTAAGACTGCAAGTCAGACTCAACATTAGGTATTGGGAATAGGTTAGGAAGATTAGTTGAAAACACCTACGTGAAATTATCAATTCTCGAGATTTTATTGTATACTTAAGATTTTCGTTCAATCCAATATCCAGAAACGCCTAATCAAATTCCTTATTTAAATTCCACTCGTTCGAAGTTAACCGTTTCGCGCCACTGGTGTCACACAGACACCATAACT
Source organism: Orthosia gracilis (assembly GCA_947562075.1). Taxonomy (NCBI): domain Eukaryota; kingdom Metazoa; phylum Arthropoda; class Insecta; order Lepidoptera; family Noctuidae; genus Orthosia; species Orthosia gracilis. The sequence continues at coordinate 2,675,772 of OX387270.1, read as the reverse complement.
CTATAACTTGTAACTCGTTCGTCACCCCAACCCGTCGCTTATTAGCTTACCAAAACCAACAATCGTGATTAAATCGCGCGTGAACTAATAAAATAATAAGACTCTTGCTCTCAACGGCTGATGGCAGCGTAGGGTTACATGGTGCTGCTTTGTGACACATTGATTTGAGAGGTTTTGTGATCGGTAGTAATAAAAATGTTCGATTTTATCTAAGAATTTTTCGAAAAATCTATACAACAGGCATTTTTTCAGCGATAATGATTGCCAAAAATAGCAAAATGAAGGGTTGTCAAGCACTACCCAAATCTCACATGGACAATCGCTTACATTTAGAGTTTTTGACAATCGTTGAAGCTGATGGAATAGCAGCTGATAGAGCTTGTCTAGAGCCTATGGCACAGACAAATAATAGCCTATGGCGGAGATTGCAACCCCAACTATTTATTTAATTTTAGATTAATAAATCAATGAAAATAATATTTTGCTAATTATTTTTTCCTTAGATTGGCGTCTATACTTCATAAAAGATAGCTTGATCTCTGCGACAGTTTTCAGTATCAAAACAGTAACAATAGCGCTTGGCAGGCTAACAATAACGTTACAATAACGTATACGTCAGTTTGACATATGTCGCAGAGATCAAGCTATCTTTTATAAAGTATAGTTACTTGTCTTTTGAATAACTTAATCTATGAACAGAAACATTTAATATCGTTAAAACAATAGATTATAATAAATAGACAACCTTATACATAAATACATCGCCAAACGTGAATTAAACCACAGCCATGATACCATCATGATACAAACTTAATCATAAAAATGGGGTTAGTGCGCTGGATCGCGTTAGCGTAAACCTCAATATGTATTGACGGTGACAGTAAAGAAAACATCTTTTGTGTAGAAATTGACACAAGATATTCTTTACGTGCACGCGAGTGAGCACGAGTAGAAACTCGGAATAAGCCCACAGAATCTGACAAGCATCATCAAAATGGTTCAAGTTCTCAAGCAAAGCTATTTAGCACAAAAATAGCATAGAAACCGATGACGTACAGGGATGAAGTGGGGGGAGTAAATTTCATTACAATTAGCCGTCACGTCGTATGAATAATTCACGAGCTGGGGTCTGGGAGGCCCCCGCAAACAGTGAAGGGTTGATTGTTGCCGTCTGTTTGCGCGCGCCCAGTAATTGTGCCGGCCATCGTTCATTAAGCCACGTTTACGTTAGGATTTTGATGTTACCGATGATTTGGTTGTGATTACTGATTAGGGTGGTAGTTGGTAGTTTGGGGGTTGATGGGTTCTAGTTGTCTAGGCTTACTGGCTGCAGGTCAAGGAAAATAGGTAATGCCGACTTTTATGACATAAACCGTTTGATCGCTGATTGCTGTTTCTTAATTAGGTATTTAGCCTGCGGATTTGACAGCTATAAAAATACTTAATCACATTATAATATTATAATGTTATGTTATTAAAAGTATGTTGTGTAATGTTAAAGTATAAATAAATAAAGGCGAAAGATTGCGAGTGTGTTTGTATGTTTGTTACTTCTTCACGCTCAAACGGCAGAACGGATCTGGATGAAGTTTGGCACAGAGATAGATTATAGTCAGGAGTAGCACATCGGATACTTTTTATCCCGGGAATATGTTCCCTCGGGATAATTTTCGACTTTCACGCGGGCGAAGCCGCTGGCAGAAGCAGAAGCTAGTACGATAATTAAACTTGATGCTTACGAATGATACTGTTTGTTTTAGTGCATGAATTACATAGTAATTAATTAGGATTCTTCAATTTCTCACGTGCAATGTTACCGCGGCATGTAAAATGAGAATCGTTATATATGTGTATAGTTATGAATTATGACGAAGACGACTGTCAAAGTGAAAACTATGGTTCCTTAAATAATAAATTCAGAGTTGGTGGTCGGTGGAGCATCTAGTTAACTGTCTTTGTTTTACTCGCCCGGTTTAAAATGCGTAACATTAATAGACAATGGGTCCAGCTGAAGTTTTCTAACATCAACCACTACGGAACCTCGTTCTTCAAAATTTCGGATATCTCAATTGCAAAAGCACGACTAGACCAGTTACGTTTCGTATACTTAAAGTCCATCCGTAAGTGTTCATAGCCCAGCTCTAGTTAATCTTCTTCTTTTCGATTCGATGGAAAACTCTTAAGATATGTTGGGACCAGCCACACCAGTAGCAGCGTCAGCGGCATTCATCAAGGTCCAAAATGTAAGTGTGTGGGCACTTGGGGCACTCCAGCATGTGTGTCATATTCTGCACAGGGGCACTGCACTCGCATTTTGTGTCAGACGAGTCTATAAAACCCCACTTCGCCAAATTGTCTTTGCAGTGGCCTACCTGGGTACGCAATCGATTGATTGCTTGCCATACAGGCCCCGGCAGTTCACGGACAGGTGGCAGGTGTGTTGGTTTGAATAATCTAGAGATTTTCTCACTGTCACTCCGCTTTAAAAAGTCCACGTCCATGGTCTCTCGTGCGGAATAGTACATTGCAACACGTCGCTGCACTGCAAGGTCGACCGGAAGTACGCCAGCAAGTACCGGTAAGTCCGTTTGCGAGGTTTGGTTGAGGCCTCCTCCAACATACTACATTCTGATCTCTCTCTGGCCACTTTACTCCATGTCACAGATAATATAATACTAGCATACAGACGCCTCATCCCATACAAGGAAACCGAGCCGACATAACAAGCGTTTTTCATCTGATTATACCGATTTTTTTTTTGTAAATAGATCGCGTTCGGTTCCGTTCCACGGTGATAGATAGCTCACGATCTATTTCCGTGGATCGGAACCGAACGCGATCGATGTACAAAACATAATCAGTATAATCAGTACAGTACGTCGACACGGTTTGTATGGGATGAGACACCACTTCACTGACAGATTATGGGATGAGACACACTTCTTTGTATGGGATGAGACACATGTTAAGCCTGCTATTTGTCTGATATCATCGTCAGATCCTCTTTGTTGTCAGAACCTCTTTTCCTTTTGCCTAACCTTGGGTACCAGTGTGTAACTATTTCTCTCCACTGTCCTTTCCTCTGATCATGTGTCCCGACCACTTCCATTTTAGCCTTTAAATTTTTAGTGTTACTTCCTGTATCTTGATCTTTTCCTAATGTTGATGTTTCTTATTCTATCCCGTTATACATATGTACTATATATTATATGTACTATACCTCAAACGATGTATCTGTTACTATTGAGTAAAATTAGTCATAACCTGTCAATCAGTACCGATTCTACGAATCTTTTACAAACAGCTGATAGCTGTCACGGATCCCTCAAAACTAAAAGAGATCAGAGGTCTCATCAACCTCGTAGCTCGTACCTTCAGTTCTAAATATACGTGGGACGTGTTGACATTGTGTTTAGCAGTTCATTACTGCACGAGTGATGGGATGTTAGTCGGGCTATCGCCTTACGACACAGCGGTGATCGTGTTACACTTTAGAATTTTGGTGTAAGGTGTAGGAGACAGCGATTGCAAAGTGTTTTCGTTGGGTCAGACTCTTTAGCGTGCTTTAGGAGTCCGAATAATACCTAATTCAAATAAAAGATTAATATATTCTTGGGATTTGCTGGAGAGTTAATAGAATTCCGAAGAAAACCGTCGTGGTGTGCGTTGCAATGTTGTTTTTTACTAAGCAGAACATTTTCTACGTCTTTTGTTGTCTTTTGCAAAATAATTCCGTTAATTATTACAGATTATGGTCGTCTAATCTCATGCAAAAAAAAATCCGTTCAAGAATTACTTATTTCAAAATGAAACTAAAGAATTTATAGCTTATGGAGTTGCACTTACTAAACGTCATCGAAAAGTAGTTATTTGATCAGCAATTGCTTTTTTGCATATCAGCAAGCTATTTTTTTATCCAATAGAATGAAAGCTATCTTATCTTTCCACTTTTCACAATGAATACGCGGTTTCTCATCACTTACACCATCTTGTTGGATGGGTGTGCGCCTGAGACGGTCCAACTGCTCGTCTGCGTCTGCGCCGGCGCCACAGCATCCGTCCTATGCTGTCATGTTGCTCCTGTCCTATCAGCTATTAACACGCAGCGTATGATTACCTAGTACTGACGTGTTTTGTGCCAACATCGTGAAGGGAGGATGGGTTCTAACTTCGAGCTAATTTTGGAGTAAAAAGGTGGAAGCATTAACTATGTACCGCACACGTTGTAAAGTTGGCAGAAGCCAAGAGGAAGTAAACTTATATCGGTGATGATAACGATTGTCAAAAAAGTTAATTAAAAAAAACATAAATCTCGACTGCTTAAAAAGCGAACTAAAAATACGTAAACAAGGAGAAAATCATGCTGTGCAGTCGGAGGGTAATACATATTCGCGGGCCGGCTGACCAAAACCAGATGTATCCTCCGCCTGCACATCATGATTTTCTCCTTGTTTACGTCTTTTTAGTTCGTTTTTTTAACAATCGGGTTTTTTGATTTTTTGGATTAACTTTTTTATTTATAATATTTTTCTTTTTTCTAATTATGAACATTGAACACTTATATAGTGTTATATATATATTTTTTAAATTACCTCTTAAAACCCTTTATTTTGATTCCCCACATGATGGGTTTGGAAGAAATAAAAAAATTGGGCCCCACAATATGGTGTCCAAAATCCGCCTCTTTTCTATTTTACAATTTTTATGTAGCCAATGACACTCGCAGAGTTAAGACGAATCGATTGACGTAAGAACCATCAAAATCGGCCGACGCGTGTGGTGTCCAGAACGCCACACAGGAACAAACATACATAGACTGATAAACACATTACCCTCCTTTGGCAGTCGGGTAAAAATACAAGGGATTGACCTTCTGACATTTCGCTAGCGAATTTCACCTTAATAGATTTTGAAATTTTCGACAGTAAATTTCGCTGATAGAACATCACTATAAGCCCTAGAGAGCGTTACATTTATGGAGATAATCATGGATTGTATCAACTCCTTTTCAAATTACCAAACTGTTTCGAATGAAAGCTATGCTGCAAATTCTGCGTTGCTTTGCAGTCAAAGAAATTCAGCGGGAGTCAGTTTTGCGTCAAGAAAGCCTTGATAGTTTCATGATTAAAAAAAAAACAGTTTATTCAATAACCCTTATAATTCTTCGTCTGCTTAACACTTTTATTACATTAGGGCCAGTTCTTAGGCATCATAAATCAAGTCATCTTGTTCTCAACCCTTTATAGAACAGTTAAGTTTGTATTTATCTTGGTCAAATTTAGCGCAGTTCATATAAAATCTTTTGAACGTTGCAAAATATGAAACACTCTACATTTAACGAAACATAAAAGGGAAAAACAAACTCCTCAACAACAGAAATACAGTTAATCGTTTGCAAAACCAACATGACGAATACACTGATGTTTTGCGTCGACTTCGCCCAATATTATTCTACTTTACGGAGACAGGCCTAAATAAACACTCACATACTTCCGATATGACATTAGAACTTTGCAAAAAACAATATTTTAGTATTAAATTACGAGGGATATCTATGTTTTTCCAAGTTCCCACGTGGCATGGCGCCATCCATAGAGTTTTTGTTCTATTTCTCTGGCGTGAGTTGACAGTTTTGGCGGGAGTTAACGTAATTATGTCATTGAGTGTCTTGTCTCTGGGTCTCTGGTATTGTTAGATCTTATTCTTTATGGCGATATTTGGGGCGATCTTGGAGATATAAAACTGTGGTGAGTCAGCAGTTTACTAACGGCTACTGTAGATACCTTCATTTATTTGTTAATTTATAAAAACTAAATGCAACATACAGGTACAAAGGCGGACATAATGCCTGAGGCATTCTCTACCAGTCAACCAAGGGTGGTGGCGAGATAACATCACGATAACATTCATGCAATTTGCTGAAACTTTACTAGTTAAAGCATTCCTATCTGAATTTCAGAATAAAGAAAGGTAACAAGAGAGCGACTGTTTTAATGATTCATGTTAAACTAAAAAAATAATGCTTACGATGCAAAATCTAATGTTGTTGTTATTTTGTTCATAAAAAGTAAAGGTAATATTCAGTTTCACTTTGGTGCACAATTACCACTCTCATTGAAATTAATTATATCATCTCCGTACCTACTCAAACAAAACATCAAACCCATCTTCTTTACTAATTAAGGGACAGCCACCAAAACAGAGTTTCGTCATTACCAAACAAAAAACTTCTTTACAAACCCCACTTTAAAAACTGTAAGTCATGTTGACCCTAACCACTTGATGCATTTAATACTAAAATTGCAAAAAACATGTGTAATCTTTTTTTAATTAAAAGGCAAAGGAATGAAATGTAGTCATCTCTTATAATTACAGGTTGGAACAGAGGGTGACGGGGAGGATGACGGAGGGAGGGTGACGTGATGGTAATGACTGACGGATTGTGAATGAAAGCTCTTGTGTTGTAATGGAATTGATTAATTGTTTTGTTTTAATAAATTTGGTAAAGAAAATGGGCTTTGGGTAGGTATAATTAGACCATAGTAGTATTTCTTATACTTATCTTTGGATATTGTTGCGGGCAAGACATGTTACAGGTAAATAATGCTGTGACATGGAATTAGATACTTTTTTAAACTCAAAAATTTAATAAGTAAACTTTTGATTCAACAAATTCTTCATTCGTTTTCAGTTAGAATATTTCTTTATTCAGATTGTGCAGCCACAACCTAGCTTGTGTTATAATTTGGATACTTTCATTGATTTCTTAGAATATCTTTCGTTTCCATTGTTATATAGTTATTCAAAGTTCTTAGGCAAGTACTATTTTAATTTGAATCAATTTACTTACTTCATGGTTCAATTGTATCACCAATTAGCAATGACAATAGACTATCAGGAATTCCGCTCCAGTAACACACCAAGCCATTTCTTATGCAGATCCGCGTATCGATACAGACTATAATGTCACTCTTATCTTAGAACCAATCTTAATTATCTAACTTAACATTCTATTCACTACAATCCATACGAATATTTTAAATACGAAAGTAGCTCTGTGGCCGTCCGTCTGTTTGTTTGTTTGTTGCGTTTTTACAGTTACCTATGCCAATCAGTCTGCCCAGCTTTTTACCAACTATTTAGGGGACAGCTTCCTCTCTAGCTGGTTGCCATTAAATACCAGTATTAAAACAGTTATTACATTATCCAATTTATTGGAATCCTAGTTAGGAACAGTTAGGAACCTAAATTGTTAGCTAGAGATCACCGATCACTGAATCGGATTCTAAGTCGTTCAGACCTAGGGGTCCAGATGGTCGGGATTCTCCGGGCATTTTAAAGGATCCTTAATAAAGCAGTTAAAAGATTTATAATCGCATTTTGTGTAATTTAAAGTGTAAATCTGTTTACTAATAACTACTTTACATGGAGTGACTTCCTATCTGAAATCTGGAACCCGAGAACTGGGTAACACACATGATACTTCTTGGCAAGACGTGGTGTCAGATTATTCTGACTCAAACCGTTGAACTAATTTTGGCGAATTTTTGTATAAGATATATTGGACCTTGGAGAAGGACATAGGATACTTATACCAGGAGTACAATTCCTTGGTACCTTGGGCGATGTCACTGGCAGAAGTTAGTATTCTATCTAGAAAGAAAGATAGAAATAAACAATATTTATTTGTGTCCCGCACTGGAGACACTACATATAAAATAAACAAAAAATAATGTCTAATTTAACAATTTATTGAACCAATTGTTGGTAGGTATCGAGATAGATTGGAGCTTGGCGAAGGACATTCCGGATACTTTTATCACGCACTCTTGGTATAATTTCCGACTTCAAGGCGGGCGAAGCCACTGGAGAAGCTAGTATTGATTAATAAACAGCCTTTCATAGCCATTGTATGCACTATCGATGCTAATCGCAATCGCAGTCCATGAGGTTATTAAAAAAGGTCGTATTCTCATTACGCCTTATAGGGCAAGATATTAATTCATATGTGTTTGTTCGTTGTCTTACCACCGGGTTTGTAATGCAAAGATTAGATAATTGGTTTATGGCATTGTATTCTGCCTAATAAGCTGACCAAGATGTTGTTGTCCCATACTTCAGTTAAGCGATTTGCGACGACTCTCATAAAGTCATGATGATGGAATCCATAACACTGACACCGATTCTTGCCTTATAGTTCAATTTAATGGAAGTATAGTTTGTCGCAAATCTTTTTTGACATTGTGTTTTATGAACTTTCTCATAAAGTCCAAATCCTGTTAACATAATCACACTTTTCTAAACTGTGCGTAGATTTTTTGATAATGCCTGTAAGAGCCTTTTTATGACTTTTTAGGCAACCTGCAAACAACATTCTATATTTTCTATTACTTATATGCTTAATAGTGATATGTTGACCTTACCCTATTATAATGAAAGGCCAGTTGACTGAATCCGTTTATGTACGTACACCATTGAACGTCAGTTAGTTGATCGCTCAATTCATTCCAGTCGTGTCCTTAGATTATGTTCTACAAGACAAGCTCACATTATTGTCACCTTTCTTAGAACATCGTATCTAATTAGAACAGCGTGTCTAATGTCTACTACGGTCCATATTTATTTTTCTTATTGCACCTTCATAATAAAGTCGTTAATAATAAAATTACATTTTGAATATGCACATGTATGCGCTTATAATATTTGCCGTAGCTCAGTGAGTATCATCAATCTTTTCATGTAACTATATTGTTAATAGAAAAAAAAATTTTTCATAGATTCTCCCTTTTCTTCAACCTGTTTCCACCAAGTTGAGTGTAGCTCTTGTCCATTGCATGCTACCATACCCGATATTGGGCGTCCTGTTTGCAACCCTTGCCTGCTACTTTGGTTTTGGTCCACCTGGTTCGTGGTTTGTCTATACTTCTTTGGATAGGTCTGGGCCTCCACTTCAACACCTTTTTACTCCGATTACATGCGGTCTGAAGCATACAGATGTAGGCCACATTTATACTCATCTTCGTATTACATTTGACTAATTCAACAAGAGAATCGTAACTAGGAACTCTACTGTTAGTGAGTGTCCCTTCTGTCTAATAACAGTACTCTATGTATGCTGCATATTGTTATTGTTATCTCAAACTGACCGCAACAGCCAGAACAGACCGTTCTGGCTGGTGGCTATGTTATGAATCACCTGTGCACTGTGCAACTCGCCAGCAATGTGGAGGCACGATGTGCCTTGCATATTTTATACGGAATATGGTATTAGCAGTCTAGTCATTCGTCGGCCGTATTATATGACCAGAGACAATAATTACCTATTTCACATCTTGTCTATGGATCTCAGTAAGGACTGTCGTATCTATTTAATTACGGTACTCTATGTATGCTGCATATTGTTATGATATCTCCAATGGTCTGTTCTGGCTGCATGGTGGCTATGTCATAAATCACCTATGTACTGTGCAACACGCCCGCGGTGTGCCAAGCATGTTTTATACCGTATTGGGTATTAGCAGTCTAGGACAAACGTTACAACAGCCATATTAGATGACCACAGACAAGGATTACCTACCTCGTTTCTTGTCTATGGACCTCAGTAAGGACTGTTGCATGTGTTAAACGATTGCTACTCTTGTGGTGTTCTGCTGTGCAGACACACGTCTTTAGTCTATTTACAGTTTAATAAATACTATACAATCTCACCTTCATATCTTCTGATATTTGATCGACTCATGTCTCATTTTTATATATTCTTTGTTACTGTTAACATCTGAAAAGCATATTTTTAGTTATCTCTGATTGTTTTAATATTCCATAACTTTTTTATATCGCTAATTTGTAAAATCTAAGAGTATTTTATACTCTGACAGTTTCATGTGATCTGACGTCTGTCTGTATTTTATTTTCTTAAGCCATAGACATAACGTACCATGGACTAGACCTTCCTTAAGCTAGTTGTACATTATAATAAGGGCAGCGTAGACTGTCCCCTCTGTAAACCGTTTTTATTCGTTCTGGTCATATAATTGATATTTTGAATTTAAAATTTAGAAGAGATGACAGAACGAGGAAAAAACGGGCGTCAGCTTTTTGAGTGAGATTCGGGCAGGGAACGCCGAAAGTCGGTTGACTACTTGAGATAACCAAGTATACTTTAACTCTTAAACTGTAATATATTCAGCTGTGTAAAACAATCTTTATATATAATAAATTAATAGCCTGGACATACTTTAACTTATAATTAAATTGATGTGCCAGTCCGGTAAAAAGTACATGAGCTGCATCAGTCAAGCCTTCAGAGTAGCGCGAGGCAACCGCGTGCCTGCCAGCAGCACGCGTAGGTTCTGAACCCACCTTTTTATCCGTCTGCCTGAGACGCCACAGCCCAGCCTCGACTTACCTTACTGTCAACCTTCTCATCAATCTATTTACCTGGTAATCTGTCTGTTTTGCCTGCTCACCTGCATTCCTCAAGCATTCCACCACTTAGAAGAGTTCCTGTCCGATCTGCTGTCTGCCTAGCTGACGACCACCATCTACGACGTGCGAAGCCGGCCCCTTTTTCTTAGATTAATCTATTTCTTATTCCTATTTCTTTCTCACTCTTATTTTTTAACTTTTCTATTAACGTAACGTTACACTCTATGTATATTGCATATTGTTATTGTTGTCTCAAACGGTCTGTTCTGGCTGCATGGTGGCTATGTTATGAATCACCTGTGCACTGTGCAACCCGCCCGTGGCCGCAGTGTGCCTTGCATGTTTTAACACCGTATTAGTGGTCTAGGAGAGTTATGGGCTTCGATCTTGAGTCAATCATGCGGCAGTTTTAGTAGGCTGATTCATGATGATCTTTGAGAAATGGCTGATGTGACCAGCGTCCATTTAATTTGACTAGATGGCATTATTCGAATAAAGAAAAAAGGTTTAGTTAATTTTTCTTAATTTAGAACAAACATTGCTTATCTCTTCTTCTACGTATAGAGAATAATATGTCGCAATTGATTGGGGGCTTCTTTTTGCGTCACTACCTGCATAGTTCCATCTCCGAATTTCCTTGCAACGATAGGCCTGATGGTATTGGTCCGAAATCCTTGGCTGTGGATGAAATGGATGTCCATTTTTATCAATTTCATTTTCATTTTTCCGCTAGAATATTTCCTCGAAGACGGTGGGAACTGTCGCCTGCTGATGTTTGTCCGAACTCCTCGGCTGCAGTCCGCGAGATGTTTTTAAACATCCACCATTGATCTCGCGTTACTGCACACATTTGTTCTTAGGGTTGGCAACGAAGAAACGTTCACTATTGTAATATTAGGAATATAGATACTCTATTCCACCACGAAACTTTTGTGCGAAATACCACGCTTCTAGTACCACAAACAGCTAGGGCGCAAAAACAAGTGATAAGCAGAACATTATTGTTTTGAAGTATTGTTGGGCCTAATCAAGACGGTATGAATATCTTTAAGTATAATATAACTGCACAGCACATGACTGTGTGAGTACTAGGTACCAATTGTAAATCTACCGTTTATTGTACCAAAATGTTGTTCGTTAACTTTTCTGTGTGCCCTGGCTGTTGAGTGTGTCATGCTCTCTCTAATGTCTCTCTGATGGTGGCACATGTGTTGGACCTTTCGGTTGCCTTTATGATCGTTTAGCTGAGTTGTGCCAATCCATGCGTCATGTTCGTGAATGGGCGCCATCAGTTGGGATTGGTCATAACTTAGCTGCCTCGGCCTGTTTTTAATTACGTTTTCATTGTATTTTCGAATTGTTTGTTTTACTCTAGACGCTTTTTCGTGCACGTCTTTTACATCGTTCTCACATATATGTATTTTTCCAAAAAGAATAATGTAACCAAATATTTGTAAATAAAACTGATGGAAGAGAGTGTCCGTAGAGTTTTTTGTACATTCTTCTCCATAGAAACCTACTGACACTTGCGAATGTGCAACTAGTCAATTCAGAAGTACGTAGTGTGTGTGTAAGTGTTTGATTAAAATAAAATGATGTGAATTGATGAGCATTTTAGGCTGTGAGTTGTGAATAAAATCTTTATAGTTTCAGGATCCATTTCTCTGCGATTTGTGTCATGAAATCTTTAGTAAAAAAGTATTCATAAAAAGTTGTTGCAATTTAAGCTTGGCGGTGGTTAAGTTCCTCACAAAAAGTACTTCCCAATCCCAAAATTCTGGATGATTTGCTTATAGTTTTAAATCCCTTTTTCACCGCTAAAATCTGCTGTTGTCAGCCCTGTAACAGCACGGCTGTTGACTTGTGTTTAAAACTGTGTAAATAGGAGAGGTCTCCAGTTACGGGATCGATTTTAAAACAATATTCAGCCACGGACGGAGGCGCCTGCGAACAAACATGTTCAACTAGACCAGGGGCACTCAAACTTCTTAAATTCTAAATTATTTATTTCTTTAAAAGAATGAAATTGAGGTTAAAGGTGTGCAATTGGAGAGGCCAATATCCAGGATTATTGTAGGCTGTCCTCACCAGTTTGCAAGTGTATTCAGCGAATGATTATTATAAATATTTGGACGAAGACCACCATGATGATATGGATATATTCCATATCATCATGGTGGTCCCAATTCCGTGTTTAACTGCATCCTTAGTCATGTCTAGGGTGACGAGCTTGCATTGGTGCTGACGCAAGCTCGACTTTTCTAGAGACCGGATGATGATGGGACGTTAAGGGCCTACATCCGTTTTGGTGCCGTAAAACGGTAACTTTCTAAAGCATACTCCTTAGTAACAGCTAGATTAAAAGGTTTGAAAAATATATATATTTATTATTGTTTGATGTACATTTTCACATAATAAATAGTTTTGCTTTAAAAAACAATTATCAACACGATATTATTCGCAACTTTTGGATACACCTCCAAAACGACTTGGATGTTTAAAAATATTTTTACACAGAAAAATTGATTGCTGGAATTTCTTCATAACTGAAATAGCACGTGAAAATCAAATAATATTTTGCTAACAAAACTGTTCAAAAGGAGGTTCAATATTGATATTTTGGCTCCGAGCGGGCGCAAGACCAGTACTGCGTTAACATTGGGGCGTATATATCGCCTTAAGCATTCATAAATAAACATTAGTCTTTGAACTTTATTAGGATTTTTTTCACATTTACACAGTCGTGTATGTCATGAATATGTTGGTTAGATTCATCAATACATATCTATTATTTATTAAATAATAATAATATGTATTTTGACGAGTATCTTTGAGGTCTGTGTACCTGGTTCTGCAGTAAATGCCCAAGCTATTCTGACTTACGCTGAAACTTTTCGCAGATTGACAAACGCTGGCCCGAATTCAAAGAAAAAAAAAACACAACCCCTCTTTTACCTTCAGTAGTTGGTGAAAAAGTTCGTTGTGTTTCTGAGAACACTTGGGAGAGGCAAACAGTTTGGTTTGTGTTTCGAAACCAATCGAGATGATATGAAGATGTTGGGCAAACAGAGAGCAAAGACCGGTGTCATAATGCTAGACATCAGTGTATTGTTTTATGTTTATTTTTAATTAATTTTATTGATATGTTATTTGATGAATAGGCCTAGTTACACTTCTGTTCGTGTATTGGTACCTAATAATAGTCTTATGATTAATTCAATTATATATACATAAAGGTTAGTTTGCATACAAAAACTTTGAACAAAAAAAAAATAACCGGCTTCCAAAACAAAACACTACAAAGCGTACAATAACTCTCTTTACGGAAGTCGGTGTTTTTGGTACCTATTTCTTTTCGTTTTAGATACCGACTTCCGGAAAGAAAGTTTTGGTACCATATATAAAAAAAAATCCATTATTAAGGATTACTTAAAAACTACTCGTCAGATCTTGTTCAAATTTAAATGGGCCAACATGAAAAGCACCAGCTATCAAATAAAAAAAGAATCATCAAAATCGGTTTATAATTGGCGGAGTAATGCGAAAAAACAAACATACAAAAACATACAGTCGAATTAAGAACCTCTTCCTTTTTGAATTCGGTTGAAAATCAGCAACACGAGGTACACTTTTATAGATATATCATTCCTTTTATTCACCGATAATTTGTTCGAAGTACTTTGTTTTCTACGGTATATTAAATTAGGCAAATCTATGGTGTTGCCTACCTTAAATATAAAGACAAAAGACAAAGCTCTGTTGAATCTCAATCTAAATTCGACCAGTTCTGTGATAGTCTATGTTTTGATGGTTAACACTGCACCACAGACGGAGCCCTGCCAGAAACTCTTAGTGCAAGGTTATTTCCATTGTGCCTAAGGGAAGGGACAGATGTACAAGTCATATACATCTGTCCCTTACGCACAATGGAAATAACGTTGCTCTAAGAGCTCATGGTGGGGCCCCTGCAGCCTTATTTCGTAAGTGAATTCGGAAAGGCAAAGGGTTTGACTCCATGAAAGAATATGACAAATACTCTTTCAATAATTGGTATTGATAATTGTAAAAAATATTGCACTCTTTCAAATAGAGTATTTTAACCAATGAAAGCGTGATACTACTTAGTACACAGATAGATTATAGACTGAAGAACATAGGCTACTTTTTATCCGGGTATAATGTTTCCCTGGGATGATAAAACACTAATCACGCGGGCGAAGCCGCTAGCAAAAGCTAGTTTATTATAAGGGTTGGCTTTAAGTCTTCTCAGATGGTCCGAACATCAACACTAATTGGATAGTATTTAAACGAGCAAAAATAAATTCAAATTAAAGTGTCAAAGATACTGAACATGCTACTGAAATACTAAGAGGGCGACAACCAGTGGGCGAATACAAACGTTTAAAACAGCGACTTGAAAATAAAAATAAATTGTCAGCGGGACTCCTATTTCTATATGCAGTTTCTAAAGTAACCTAAAATGAAAGATATGACGGGAGCTGAAGTGAGCGAGCGAAGCGAGCGAGAAGCGACATCCCCTTCGAACCTAACCTATCCGTGTCGAAGTTCCCTAAGTTCCCGAGCTCACTTCGCTCGCTCTTGGACTAATTCATTGAAAAAACTAATTCCCGAATTCCCGCGCTGCAAAGTTGTCGCCTCGTCGGTTGTTCTGCTATTTTCAAAAGAATAATAAGCAAAAACAGAAAAAAAAATAGTACTTCAAATACAATTAAAGTATGTAACAATATTACTACCGCAGCTCACAAAAACTTCCTAATTAAAGGTATTACTAAAAAAAATGTTACTTACTTAGTATAATAGTCGCCCATTCAGTATATTTTTCGCCCGATTAATAATTGCCCATACTAATTTTATATAAAGTTGCAGGTTTCCTTTGATCTTTTAATCCAACTAATTAGTGGATGATACAAATATGGTATGGTTAACTTTAAACCTGTCACTGTGGAACAAAGACTTGTTACTAGGAGCTACTAGTAACTAGTGAGCACCTAGTTAATGCAATAATTACGTTCGTTAACATAATCATCACTTGTATCTGAAACAACTAGTAAATAATACGCGATTACTAAGTTATATCGTGAGGTGGAATTGCAGAAGGACCATTTTGGACATCATTAGATCATGGCCCGCTGCTGAACATAAGCTTTCGCAAAAAACGTTAATCCAAAAGATGTAATCAAAAAGAAAATTATGCTGTGCAGTCGGAGGATACATATTTGCAAACTGGCTGACCAAAACCAGATGTATCCTCCGATTGCACAGTATGATTTTCTTCTTGTTTACGTCTTTTTAGTTCGCTTCTTAAGCAGTCGGATTTTTTGAATATATTTCTTTACTTATAACTTTGTAATTAACACATTTTTTTTACCCTCCAGGTAAAAATAAACCACTTTTCTCATCATATCGTAAATGGGTCGGTTCCACTAATTCGAATCGGCTTGAGTTGAAACTGAAAGCTAAATGTCCTGGTGAAAAAGATAATTCAATAAAAGCTGATTCGAAATAGAGTTGACTAGCCCAGCCCAATAGCACTACCTACTAAAAATCCTGGAGCTTTACTCAAAACGCAGTCTAAAATATAGGAGGTTGTTGTCTAAGTTTTCTTGCTACTGCAGGCAGACGAAGCCAGTCATAAACAACTGAAGTACAGCCCCATAGTATTAGAATGGCGGATAGTTTGAAAAGTCAGATGTGTCTCTAACTTAATTTCATTATTCTAAGCGTTGTGTTAAACATTAAAATGCCTAATTACAGGCAATCTATCTCTGGCCTCCAGCATTCAGTTTCTAGACCTTCTGCACCGAACTCCAGATACCGCGGACAGGTGGAGCCGCAAAAAGTAGCGGTCGATCGTCCCCGGGAAAAACAATCAAAAGGCGCCGCGCCTCACAGACGCCGCTTTGATACCGGGACAATTACCGCCCCCGCGCCTCGCACCGCAGGGAAACTCATTTTCCAACACGGAGTAAACCTGTGCACTTATTAGATCTCCACCAAGATATATTTGCTGATGAAAGCAATTAGTTTGGGCTGTGAGTAGAAAGGTATAAGGTTGAATTTGGAATGGTTTCCAGTTTCAGAACGGCAATTCTGTTTTGTTTAGTTTGCGCGAGAACAGCGTCCTATTTTCGGTTGGTGCTGAACTCAGTTAACTTTATGCCAAAATAATAAGTTTGATTTTAGCTTGGCAGGTAGTTTCTCAGTAGCATACACAGGGTGTCCCAACAGTTCTCGCGCCGCGGATCGGCCGTCAATCATCTCGCGATTCGAGGACTGACAAAGGAAAAATCCTTGAACGCGAAATAACTTGAACATGATCAAAGTGCTATGTTGACACCGTCAGTAAACGCATGGCGAGTTAATTTCGCCTTTGACTGAATTTATGGCGGTAGCGGGTTCGATTCCCTGTTACAGACATTTTTTGTGAAGATTGGGAGCGATTACGGCTAATTTGATGCCGGGAATGTGTCGCCTCGGTGTATTGTTTTGGTCGGATATTGATTGAATAATGGAATGAAGTGAGCAATGAAACATGTCGGTGTTGTTTGTGAAGTGGTGAAATTACTTTCAAGGGTATTTCTAGAGACGCTTTAACCGTCATCAAAACTAGCGATGGATGAGTAATTTATTTTAGAACCTGCGTTCCTTAATACGTTTATTTGATAGTATATACTTACCTATGTATCTTACTCTCTTTTTTTTGTTTGATTGATTGGAATTATGAACTAGATATTTACCTAATCAATCAATGAAGGACTTTTTATACCAGTTCAAGGGCAGGTTAATTTCCGAACCCAAATAAGTTTATCGTATTGCCACTTGCATATCACAAAACCCGAATTAATTTCTCTAAACATCCCAAGACGTCTTCCAACCAATTAAACTGGAGCTTCACGGCTCCATTAGCCGTCTGTAGAGACAATGGAAGCTGGTGCGTTGCCCTGTGGTATTGATACAAATCTTAAAAATATTGCAGCTAGACCACATTTAGTTTCACTGACTGGAATCACAAACAGTTTCCCTATACATTGATCAAACAAGGCTTTTCACACTAGTTCAAAAAGGGCAGGTAAATTTCTGAATCCAAATAAATTTTATCGTATTGACGCTAGCAATCATCAAACCAAACCTTTTTGCCACTACCCACAAAACCCGAGTTAATTTCTTTAAACATTCCGAGACACGTCTTACAAGCAACCAATGAAACTGGAGCTTACTCGGCTCCATTCATCTCCTGCCCATGTCGCATTGTCGTATTGTCGCTTGAAACGCGATAACCCTGACAAAGACACACCAGCGACAATATGCCTACTAATTTCACCTACCAATTTGCGGGGCACATTCTTTTAAGGGTAGGGTTGCCAAGCGAATAATGTCCTATTAAATATTGAAACTAACTTTAACTATAGCAATTAAACTGCATTCAGAGTATTTGCCTGAAGTATTGCATTCTTTAAGACTCTATGAAATTTACTGTAAGCACCCCGCTGACTCTATAGAAGGATATGGTTTTTAACTGACTTCAAAAAGGTGTTGCCTCAAAATGTTTACTAGGTGAACCGATTTTGCAGATTCTTTTTTATTTTGAAAGCTGGTGCTTCTCATGTGGCCTCATTTAAATTTGGTGAAGATCTGATAAAGAACTTCGTAAATATACAGCAGAACTTTTCAATAAACAACGGCAAACCTCTCGGAATTTCTGCAATCGTCTGTTTTTTGTTTACGTCATTTCATAACATAACATCACGCCGGTACGCTCTAAAGACTTACGCTGATATGTACAAATCACCCTGGTATACTCTCATTTCACCGGTTATGTTCAAATTTTATGTTATTCGAATAATCTATTCCATTATGTGCCATTATGTGCCACCTACACCTACCACATACCCATTATGTGACAAAACTATGAAGTGAAAAATCAAAGCTTATTTACAAAATAGTACAACCGAATTCTAAAAAAAAACAACTGAAATTGAAAAATAACTTCCATTTTGGAAATCGGGGTCAAAAAACGAAGAAACAAAAACGGGAACACCGACTTCCAATATTTAAATTATTTTTCACTTTGTAGTGCTTTTTTTGGAAGTCGGTTGTATTTTTTGTAAAAAATATTTTTCACGGTTTGACATCATGGATACTACATGAAAATCATAGATACAACAAGTTTTCTCATAATCCATTTCGCAGAAAGGCTACCGAAGCTTTTCACAGTTTTCAGCGAGAAACGTTTCTCAGTTTGCTGTGGTTTCTCTTACAATTTGCTATTGAAGCCATCTCTAACCCAGCGTATGAACTAGGTAGGCTTAACCATTCTAGAAGGCTTGTCTTATTCTGATATAGAGTAGTAAGCTCTATTTTTTTCTACTAACTGCATTTAGTATTTAGTTCAACTGAATATTACAAAAAACACTAAACACATCAGAGGTCCTAACTTTACAGCATAAACAATCAGAACAAACTCTCACCTTTAATTTAACAATTTTTTTCAGCACACCCCTGCATCCCATCATACAAATCGGTACCGTTTGACAGGGCCGCTTCCTCCCGCCGTTTTATTCATTCACGATCACAAAATGGCGGAGGATCGGCATTATATGTTCATTTGCGGCGCATTGGGCCGCCACGCGGTCACACCAGTGTACCAGTGTGCCAGGGCTCCATACTTCACGGCTTCCTGCTCTCACATCAATTAGCCGTCTGTACGGACAATAGAAGCCGGTGCATGCTTAATGCAATCTGTGTGTGATTGAGAATATCTAGTTTAGGTTTGATCGCGGTTTTGCTTTGATTCTCTGGAAACCTGTACTTTTATGGCATTTAAAAGTAGATCAATACTTTTAGACTGAGTAAAAATTCACTTACACAGATCTTTAGAAACAAAGACAATCCAATAAACATATTTTGATTGGATGATTGATTACCATAATATTGTTTAGATATTGAGATGATACTGTTACAAGTCATGATGAGGAAGATAAAAAAAGAATAATGAATAAATGATTTTGATTTGATGTTAAAACTGAGAACGAGAATTAAGGTAAGTTTTAACTTGATAAACAATTCTATCCGTAACACGGAGAAGGTTAACTCCTAGTCAATGGTCAGGTAGACATAATTGAATCTACTGCTACCGCTCTAGCAGTTTGGTACTTATACTAGTGGTAAGGTCTTTGCCATTAGTATGCTAATGTGTAGTATCAAATTGCTATAGTTTTATGTGAACTAACGACCCGCCCCGGCTTCACCCGCGAAAAATTATACACAAAAACCTTCCTCGTTTCTCACTCTTTCTATTGGTGAACACCGCATGAAAAGCCGCATGTAGTTTTTAACTTTAACGCGTACAAACGCGGCGGGGGAATTTATTAAATAATAATATGTAGTGATAATGTTTTCGCATTTTATTTACGAAGACTTTCAGAACCTGATTGCTAAAATTATATACTGAAAATACAGTCTACAAGTAAAGCATCAACAGATATGAAATTCAAAATCAGTCATCGGTCCCACATAATGATCCTTACTAAATAAGAAATACTACTCCAAAATTGGATAAACCCTGACCCTAATAATACAGGATCAAAGTATCTCCACACAAAATCTTATTAGTGTCCCGTACTAATCGATCATACCCACGGTATCATGTCGCCAACTTACACTAACTGCATAAAATATAAAGTAAATTTGCAGCAGGCACGTGGCGCGTCATCAGTGCCCTTTGTTGTAGGAGGGTGAGCACTGGTCCGCGTGCTGATGAGTGTTTTACACATTTTAACATACATATTGTGGAAAGTAGGGTGATTGAGGTGAAAGAGTTTTGGGGGGAAATAAAAAGTCAAATTCAACTCAAACATAGGTATCAAAGAAACTAAGATCGTCGGCGTCATGACCTCTTAAGTCTTGTCTCAGTTATCCAAGCATCGATGGTTAGATCTTCTTTTAGAGCCTCTCTAATTACTGAAGGGCGTTCATCTGAATGATTTAAGAATCGATTGCACTGTTTGTAATTGTTTCGTCTCCTAGTCTGTATCTAAACCACCCCATGCAATCACAAAACTGTGCAAAATCTTCAGATTAATAAGAGTCCTCTACAATCTAATATCTTACATTCCTCTAATCTATTTTATTATCAACAGTGGTTTAAGACAAGCCCTACTTCTTCACCTGTGTGAAGAGTTTCTTCTAAGAGCGTAAAATTTACAAACTCAGGTTCAGAAGTCAAGTCGTTCATCTTTTTTAACCGACTTCAAAAAAAGAAGGAGGTTATCAATTCGTCGGTTTTTTTTTAAATGTATTTTCCCCGATTACTCAAAGACGCCAGAACCGATTTGGAAAATTCTTCTTTTGTTTGAAAGGGTATACTACCCAGTTGGTCCCATAGTCATAAGGTCAGGATCTGATGATGGGATCTTGGAGAAATCGAGGAAACTCCTCAAATATTATAGGCATATATATGTATGCAATTTTGGTATTTTCATCAACAATGCGATCATTTGAACTCAGAAAGTATTATAAGGTGAACAGGAACTGGCGAAGAAGACCACAAATAGCGAATGGAACTCCTTAATGCTAAATATGTCATGGTTATAAGATATCTCGAATAGTTAAAAGACTATGATGAAGCAAATACCTATAGGTACTAAAGACACCGACTTCGGAAAAGAAAGTTATTTTTCGCTTTGCAGTGTTTTTTTTGGAAGTCGGTTTGTTTTTTTTTGACAATCAATCAATCAAAATATTTATTTGCTAGAAATACATTGTTCAGAAGGGAAGATCTTAAAGCCTATAAGTAATTGTATTCTGCCTGCAAGCAAGCGTGCAAATTATTTATAATATAAATTGTAAGACATTAAGTAAACTTATAAAAAAAGAAAAATGATGCATTTCAATAAATTAATTAAATTGCAGCTATCCATAAATCAAAATTGTCTGCTGTTACAATATTTTACTGTGTCTTCTGCCTTATCTTCGTCTTTATCTAACTTTCTTACCTTATATATATATATATGTTTCCCAATATACTACAGCCAAATTTCTAAAAGATCACCTTCAAAACACAAGTCTTCCACCATCAGTTACAAATCAATATCAGCCGATCGCATCCTTTTTATTCAAAGCAACCCTGTATCGCGGGTTCGACAGTCGCTGGTAATTGTCAAATTAGCGCGCGCAGATCAAAGGCGCCGGCGATTTGTCGCCTTCTCATAATGTGATAATTTTCGCGCGCGATTACGTTGGGGCGGGGTGCCAGTGACAGCGGGGATGTAGAGAGGTATCTTGTATAGGGATCCAGTAGTGCTATTGTGTAAAAATCGCAACGTGGGAACTTCAGTAGAGTATTCACTCTACTCTGTATTCATAAAGAGGTGTCAATCCATTCCATCCAAAAAAGATAGGATGATAGTTTTCTTCAAGCTAATTACACCTAAGATTTTGCGGTGAAATGTTCACATAGTAAACCGAAAGTTTCAAATGACCAAAAGCCATTGAGTCCAGTAGATACCATTTTGACGAATATACAAGTAAAATTTAAAAAGCCCCCGACACATTTTTACATAATTTATCTAGTAGTAGACAAGCTTCGATCGACAATCTATTGAACACATAATTATGACACGATATCTTATCGTGAAACGCCCACAACTTTTGAACGGTTGCACCGATTTTCATCAAACATAGCTAGGTTCTAAAATCGGTTCACTCGTTTAGGAGGTATGATGCCATAGACGGATACACAAATACACAAACACACAGGTACACACGTCAAACTTATAATAACACCACTCTTATTCCGTCAGGGGTTTAAAATAGCTGACGAGATTCTATGGTCTCTCTTGACTTGCCTAGATATCGAAACTAATTCTTATTGTTGAAATGAAATCAAATCTGTTAATAAAGTCATAATTAAAGTAATTATTGAAGTCAAATCTGTGGTAGGTGAAGCTCCTAAATTTGCTACTTTTACAGTTCAGGGTATAATTAGTTAGTGAAACGCAGACGTGTTGCGTAATTGAATATAGATATCTAATACTTTGTACTCGTAGATCCAAATGTAACTTTGTTCTTGTTCTCTCTCTATCTTCTGTACATTGCAATCGGTCTTCCAATTCCAAGTTTCTTTACAAAAGCAGCTTAGTCAACTTCAACATTATTTCATCAAAGATATTTTCTTTCTTATTACCCGCTACAACTGCAGCCACTCAAAGCGTATTGTTGACTCTATTCCCCTCGAGCTTGCAGCTAGGGGAGCCAAGTATTCAAGTAGGGTAATTTGTTTTGTTCCTACTAACGGATTACTATTAGTAATTTTGTACGACAATATGACCCTGGTAACCTTAGCAGAAGGTACGAAAAATTTGAACCGGTTATAATGTTTAGATGAAAGCAACTGTGTTTTCGTAACTTCGTAGATATACATCAGAACTCTTCAATAAATGACGACAAATCTTTTGGGATTGCTGCAATCGCATGTCTGTTTATTGTTTACACCATTTCATAACATAACATCTGATTGTATGTTCTAAATGGGTACGCAGGTGTGAACAGTTCTCCCTGGTATACTCTCAGTCCACCGGTTTTGTTTAGATTTCATGTTATTAGGTTAATCTCAACCATTCAGGCATCACTTTTGGCATTATAGGTACCTAGCCTATTG
The DNA here is from genome assembly GCA_947562075.1 of Orthosia gracilis. NCBI lineage: Eukaryota > Metazoa > Arthropoda > Insecta > Lepidoptera > Noctuidae > Orthosia > Orthosia gracilis. The sequence continues at coordinate 2,652,668 of OX387270.1, read as the reverse complement.
AACTGGTCCATTATGTACCACAACTAAAAAGTGAAACTTAAAAAACGAAGAAACGAAACCAGATACACCGACTTCCGAAATTGATGTTATTTTTCACTTTGTAGTGGTTTTATTTGGCAATCGGTTGTATTTTATTGTAAAAACGTTTTTTTTTTATCTTTCCAACCCGTCATCTAAAGCAGCTATTCTGTTCCTATGCCATCATCTATTGCTCTATCTTGCTGGTCGCCAACCAGTGATCAAGACTTGGTTCTTCTCTTCGTTCTTCAACTCCGTTTCTTCGAGGAGCATTCACATTCATTGTTCTTCAAAGTTCCCATCCGCATGATGTCTTATTTGTGTAGTTTTGTTTTTAGGGTACTTATTTGACGATTGTACCCAGAGCCCAGATAGTAGAGCTTTCGCAACAGTTTCAAGATTTTTGTATCTTATTTTAAGATGCAGATGAGTGTATATCTATCTTTCGTGTATTATAGCTGTTAAATTTTTAAATTTCTGCAATTTTCCTTGTTCGTGTGTCAAGTAGCCCCGGTAATTGACAACTTTTTGCATTATGATCAATAAAAGCGTTCCACTGTTTTAAGCTTTATAATGGATATCTGCACATTGTTTATTTATGGAAACGTGTAAAACCTAAGCATTTGTTTCCCTAATCTTCCATCAGTAAGCATTAGAACAGACTAGAATAATGTATTAACAAATAATTTATAGGTACGTTCGTTATTCTGCATGCCTCGTTACCAACTCGTTCATATCATTATCGAATTCCTCGAAACTTTAATGCCATTGTAAAACAAAAATAAACAGTTGCTATCATTATCGGAGTTAAAAACCGCCACTCACGAGCATTTGTGATGGCTGTCAGCGAGTCAGCGCTAACTCGGAAAAAAAATAATTAAAAAAAGAATTTAAGAAATGAAATAATAATCGTGAGGCGTCCGGTAGCGGTCGCCGGTCGCCGGGCCGGTCGCGACGCCATTGTCCAGCCGTCACCAGTGACTTTACAAAATACTAACGACCCGAAATGTTTTTAGAAAACAATTTAAGAAGCTTCCGTTTAAAAGTTGGTTTATTTATCCTATTGTGCGTAAGCGGATCGCTTCGTATCGTAATTGTTGACTGACAGTCGCTGGTAGCTGTGGGAAGTTAAGAACTGTTTTTTTCTTGAATCAAATAAACATTAATAATATTTGAATCCAATATGGCGGCCGCCACTGTAATTATTGTGGTCTGTTATTGGAACGGCAACTGACGTGTGAAGCGGAATTTTGAACTGTTCCTAATGAAAATAGATATAATTTTAGTTTAGGAATTATTTGTTTATGTAAGTGACCGGTCAGTGTGCATTAACCGTAACAGCGCCAGAAGGTTTCAAGTGTTATGAAGTAGCATCAATAATAGTTAAATTCATTAACTGTCTATTGAAATTAATAATAAGGTTGTATTGAAGAATCATCTCATAACGGTTCTTGAACTTTGCAGAACATAACCTAATGGCAGTAGCTCAAATTAGACTTCAATCTCCATGATAATGTCACTCAATATGTCACTCAATTGCCAATTTTCCATTGTTGCATGTTCAAAAGTTTCAGCATGTATGGCAGGCAGAGCCTTTTAAAACGTTTTTCCAGGTTTTAAATTCCTATATCATGTATTAGATTGATTAGTAGAGGAGCTCTTGGCTAAATAATAACTGCCGCACGGGTCGATCTTTAAGGTTAAGGTCGGTCCGTGGATGGGTGACCATTTCCAACATACCGAGTTTCCTCCGTGCCTCGGCAAGCACGTTAAGCCGTTGGTCCCGGCTGTCATTTGAAGATCTTTGACAGTTATTAAGGGTAGTCAGAAGCTTGAGATCTGACACCAGTCTTGCCAAGGGGTACCGAGTACTGGGTTGTGGATGTCAGATAGGCAGTCGCTCCACGTAAAACACTAGTACTCAGCTGAATCCGGTAAGACTGGAAACCGACCGCAATATATGTAGTTGAGAAAAGGCTGGGCAGATTGAGTAGATTTATTAGTTGCATTATATTATTATATTTTTCACCCCCGACGGAAAAAGAGGGGTGTACAACTTTGATGAGTGTACCCGTGTGAGTTGTGTATTTGTGTATTTCTGTATTTGTCTGTGGCATCATAGCTCCTAAACGGATGAACCAATTTTGAAAGGTGACTTTATCGAGAATGTTCTTAGCTATGTTTGATGAATATCGGTTCAGCCGTTCAAAAGTTATTGGCGTTTTACTGTTTCAATCGGTCTGCTCGCGCAAGATATCGTGTCATAATTAAGTGTGCAATTGATTGTCGGTCGAAGCGTGTTTACCACTAGATAAATTAAGTAGCATGAAATAAAAATGTGTAGAGGGTTCTTTAAATTTTTATATTTTACTTGTCTAGTTGGAATCCTGGTACCACAGGCATACATTCTTTCATTGCCCGTTTCCTGACGGCAGTCTCACGAAGCTCTTCCTCCAACGTGGTGGTCACTAGCGTCCCCTCGCCATTGTTCCCACATAAATAGCAGTTAATAATAGTGTTCCTATTACCGGCCGTGCCGTTATTGTGCAGATGGCCGTCATCCGTGCCGCAATGAGGATGCTGTGATGTTCGCTATTGGCTGCGCTGCCGGATACTTGCCGTTCGCCCACTCGCGCGCACCTCCCTAGCGTGTCAATCTTTATTACTGGCAGTTAGTGTCGTTTATGTGACTGTTCGTGGGTATATAGGAGCTAGGTATCTATGTACCAGTAGACCACTGCTGGCGACGGCAGAGCTGCTTAGGTATTTTGATATTGCGAAACCAAAATACTTGCCTAGATCCGGTGTAGATGGAAATTTCATGTGTTTCTTAGATTACTGATTACTTTCATTATTACAAAATGACCCATGCCTGACTAATGTGTATACCTACTAACAGGCTTCCAGACCATAGTTTGGAGGTCGAATTTGGGCCGATTTGATTGAGTATTTGTGGTTAAGAACGAGTTGAGTATTTGTAAAACTATACTTTAGCCTTAAAACCTGTCAAAATTTGGCTCTAGAGTAGGGTTTGACACGTTCTTAACTTCTAATACTCTATTCAGAAATCGGCCCTTGGAGTATGATTGTTCGCTTATCTCTTGGAGGGTTTAGACAAAAGTAGCATGCGAAAAACAGAAGTCCGGTGGATGAGTCATGATTGGCGGAGCCCTAGGTACAGCAGTGGAAGTCTTTTGGGTACGGACGTATTCGGGTATTACCTTCAATGAATCTGAAAAAATGCTTTAAAAATGTTGATAGCACTGGGTTTTCAACAGTTTTCAAGAAAATTCTAACAAACATTATCATACAAACTTCGAAACTGAACATCTGAATAGAAATAACAATACTCCATCTCAATGTAATCCAATCACCTTCATAATAAAATATGATAAAAATTAATGTTTATTTTTATAACAAGCTCAAGTTCTATTTGAAAAAAAAAGAAAACAATTTAAAGCTGACAGAAGCTCACTGAGCAGCGAAACGTATTCAAATATCGAAAATTGTTGACAAATTAAGTTCCCTACGACTCCCTTACCACTTGAGAACGACTCGACGAAATTTTAAACTGTCTAACAAAGAAACAGGCACCCTTCCTAAATTGTTCTACGACCTCTAACTCTGCGGAATACAGTTCATAATTATCTGCTTTTCTGTTTTCAGGATGCCTGCCCAAGTTTGTAAAGCTGTACGGAGGGACGGTACCGAGCCGTTCGTTTTACTAGTTACTCAATTAGGCCTTTTGTATTTGTTTATCTGAGTTTGTATAGCGGCAGAAAGGGATAACAATACAATTCGACACGTATCAGAAAGAGACAATCTATGCAAAGTAATTTGAGACAGTTCTTTTCACTGGCGCGGTAATACGTTCCTATTTTGAATGGCAACACGAAACTGGCGGGAAATGCATTCAAATTGTGTTTTGTTTTTACTTTTTCTAATTTCTGTAATGGCGGCCAGGCGAAGGATTTTCTTTGATACTTTCTTTTCTGAAAGCTGCTTTGAAATGGTTGGAGTTGAGTTTTTAAATGCTCAAGGAATGTTTCCATTTCTTCTTCAACGGAAAAAAATGGTCGGAAAACGGTGATGAGAAACATCGTGAGAAACCCTGGACATTATTAAGTTTGTGCTCCATTGTGGTAATTGCTGCAAGGCGTTGCGTGTGGGGATAAACGAATAGATAAATAAAGTCAAAATCGAATCAAATAATATGTTTATTTGTGTTTAAGTCCTCAAGTTGATATGACTTAAGACTATGAAAATACAACCGACTTCCAAAAAAAAACACTACAATGTGAAAAATAACTTCAATTTCGGAAGTCGGTGTTCCTGTTTTCGTTTCTTCGTTTTTAGACACCGCCTTCCGAAATTGAAGTTATTTTTCACTTTGTAATGTTTTTATTTGGACGTCGTCGTCGGTTGTATTTTTTTGTAAAAATGTTTTTTAGTTGTACGTATAGGACAAATTAGTAAGTAAGTATATTTAATGCCCACAGTGATGCCAGAATAGATTACCCTAATGTAACATGTAACTTATTGAACATAACCGGTGGAATGAGAGTGTACCAGGGTGAACTGTATACATCTGCGTACCTGTTAGATCATACTGGCGTAGTGGTATGTTATGAAATGGTGTAAACAATAAACAGACATGCGATTGCAGCAATCCCGAGACATTTGCCGTCATTTATTGAAGAGTTCTGTTGCATATCTCAGAAGTTCTTCATCAGACCTTTATCAAATTTAAAAGGGCCAATTCGGAACAAACTTCTTTCGAACAAAATAAGAATTTTGCAAATCCTTATGCATATACTCGTGACGGATTAATATGAGAACAAAAAAAAATAGAAACATCCGACTTGAGAACCTCTTCTTTTTTGGGAAGTCGGTTAAAAACGACTACTAACAGTTAACAATGTCACAATCGATATAATTTAAATTCTCCGTCTGAGTGAACATTATTGACACTTGATCTTTTATTCCTGTCATACACTCAACTCAATAAGGATGGAACTTATTGAGTTTTCCGGAACACCAAAAAAAATATGCTGTTGGTATTTCTCATAGTCCTCTAATATTTTAAAACAATTTTCCTACTGGAATTTTCTGATCTTGAAGATTAAAAAGGAAATTATGCTGGAAGTTCTGTAGATCATTTTAAATTACTTACGAATTTACGAAGTTTAAACAAATTATTCTATCACCCGATTTCTGAATTGACAATTTAAAGTTAATAACATTTCAAACACTGCATTAAATACTCATACTACATTTTTTAAATTCCTAAACGGAGGTAAATCATTCATTAATATAGATAGGTGCTTTGTCACTTTTTATTCGAGTAATTTATCAATTTTCTTATTTTTCCTTTTAAAGTGAAAACTTATTCAAAAGACCTTTACTTTCAAGGTGGAAATCCACGCCACCCTCACCCCGTCTCTGATTGAGCAAATATCGTAATATCAATGAGACTGCGATCGCGACCGATGGTGCATAAAACATCCCCGTTACAAACCCAAACAAGCCGGGAGGGTGTTATGCAAGATTTACCTAGCTATGATTTGTATCTCCGAAAGATTTATTTTTGGATGGAGAAGTGCCATCATTGCGCATATTCGCTTCTTACGTTTTTAGTGCTAAATTTTAAGAAGATTTAGGGTTCCTAATAGTAAGGCCAGATTTTCTGAACTATCGAGCTAGATCGGCTTCCAATCAAACCGGATAAGAAAGAAAGAAAACACATTTATTTGTCACAACTTCACAAGAAAACACAACACACACAACATAAAAAGAAAAAAAAATACTTCAAATTAAACGACAATAAAAAAGAGAGAAAACAATATCAATATAACATTGTATGTCCTATGCCTGCGCCAAATAGGATTTCAGCAAAATGTCGGGCAACTAGACCACCACCAGAAACCAGTATATACGATAGAGACATATTTAGCTCTCAATGAGACATGCAGGACAATTAGGGGTTGCCTAAAACCAACACCACTCGCAGCACTGTACCCGCTTGCAGGTATAGCCCTTCCGGAGGTCCGAAGAGAAGTGGCCAGTTCTTCCGAAAAACACAAGCAGGAGACAGATAGACGACACTCTATATACAATTGGGACAAGCCAAGGGCAGATTGAAGAGTCGGAAAAGCTTTCTGAGGTTAACCATACCAATTAATGATAGTGGGTCTAGTGAGGCAAAGAAGAGACTGTGGCTCCTCAAACATCCTCCTCCGGCTGACTATTTTGAGCCTGCATAAAAGCTCCCTACGGGTCATCAACTTTCATGGCCCACCTGGAAATCTTTAAACCGACTCCGAAGCAAAGTGGGTCGCTGCAGGCACGACTTCGTTAGATGGGGGTACTCCAATGACCCGCAGTGCGATAGCAGAGCTATGTCTCAAACAATGTCTCATCTCCTATCGTGCTCTCTGTGCAACAACACCTGCTGCCGGCTGCACTCTGAAGGACTTTTGTGAGGCAAATGAAAACGATTGTGCCATGGTTGAATTTTGGTCAAAATGTATATATCTGAGGAATTAGAATCAGAATATTCATTTGTGAAACATAGGTTTACATAAAGATCTAAGGTTAATTATAATGGGCGCTATGTTTTGCCGAGAAGGCGAACAACTATTGTTGAAAATAAAAATCTAGCTGAACAAAACAAAATTAAATACTTGAGTGCTAGAAAAGAAAAAAAAAACTATTTTAAATGTATTTAAATATACTAATAAAATCTACAATTAAATCTAACCAAAAAAGAGAATCGTATTTCTTAAAAATATTAAAGAATCGAAGCAAATGTTTATTGCACACGAAATATTAAAAAATATCTTTTATAAAATCTTCTACAGTATAATAACATCATCATCTACAGAATGACTAATAACAGAATCATCGATACGACGAAGAAGAGACACGGCTTGTCTCCTATCTGACTGCCACAACCCAATGACTGAGTAACCCTCGACGAGGCTGTTCTTTTTATCACTATCTATTTTTCCAGGCATTGGATATTCTTTCTAAACATGATTTATTCAAAAATCAACTCTATAAAAAGAATAAAAAATCTGATTTTTTTATGAATGAATGAATGAATGCCTGTTTTTTTTAATGGTGATAAAAGGAATCGGCAGTATGTAATTTTATGAGCCAATGTTCTATCGCCTATTACTCCATCCATCCCTCGCTTCGCCACCCTCGATGGGCGATCCTCGGTAATGAACTGGGAATCGCGGCCGTGCGCAAATCCCCTTACTGTGTTGACGCACAATCATACACGCTGACACTCCGGGATTTACTTCACTTTGTATGTCTTTTGAATGGTTTTTTGACATGACATCTTTAAAAAAACAGCTTGAATAAGTTGGCATTTTGGCAATTTGTTGAAAAGAAAATCTCGTTATTTATTATTAGACATTTAAAATACTGCCTTTTATTTGCTGCATTCATCTTAAAGTTGGTCCCATAGATTTAGATCTAGAGGCCAGCAATTTATACAGAATTCTTTACAGTAAAAGCAATACGATTAAATTTAGATCCTTGACACTGCTACTGCTATACTTTTGAAATCCCAGTTGACTATTAAAATGTAAAAGTCTGAGCATTCACGCTTTCCAAGCCGGCAGAAACTGTATGCGGAAACCGTATCGCAGTTGGCATGTTTAATCTTTATAACAGAGTGTCTACAAATTAAGACGCCTGCTCTAGTCATAGACTAATAAAATGTCTAATGTATAGCGTATGTTGTCTATAAAACGTTACACTTAAGAGTTCTCCCGCTAGTTTGTAACTGAGAGATTCTTGGATTTATTTAATGAGCAGAGCTAATTAGAAAAGCGATCTGGGGGAACTGAGAGCATAATAAAATGATTTGATTTGTTTCAACTTGCTGTGTGAAGACATCTGTCTTTATATAGAAAGTTACACGGAACATGAGGGTTTATGGATTAAACGGGTTTAGAGTATTCAAGGTTTCCTAGGTTTAACCCTTAATTTGTCTGTTAGTTCCGAAATTGAAGTTATTTTTCACTTTGTAGTGTTTTTGTTTGGAAGTCGGTTGTAATTTTTGTAAAAAAGTTTTTTATTTTCCACTTTTTGGTTGTGCTACATAATGTACTAGTTCTATAGGCTTTGTACCTACGCGTATAGTGCCCAAAGTGAAGTCAGAATAGATGAACCCAATAACATGAAACTTAAACACATTCGGTGCAATGAGAGTAAACCAGGATGAACTGTTCACACCTGCGTACCCCTTTAGAGCGTACCAGTGTGATGTTATGTTATGAAATGGTGTAAACTATAAACAGGCATGCGGTTGCATCTATCCCGAGTGATTTGCCGTCATTTATTGAAGAGTTCTGATGTTTTTCTCCAAAGTGCTTCAATAGATCTTAATGAAAATTAAATAAATTATTGATTAAATGTGACCACATGACAAGCACCAGCTTTTAAATAATAAAAGAATCATCAAAATCGGTTCACCCAATAAAAAGTTCTGAGGTACTTATAACATTAAAAAAAATACAGTCGAATTAATAACCTCCTCCTTTTTGCGAAGTCGGTTAAAAAAAGTGAAAATAATTTTAATTGTAATTTAGTTAGCACCTAGAAGTTGACGTTTATTTTTGTTTCCATATTTTTTAGTTTTTAACCGACTTACAGAAAAGGAGGAGGTTCTATGTTCGACTTCTTGTTTGTTTTTTTTTTGTTTTTATGTATGTTCACCGATATCTCCGTCAATTGTGGACCGATTTTGAAAATTCGAATTCTCAATTCAAAAATAGAGTGCGAAATATGGTCAAAAAGCCGCTTGATTCTTCAGACACATTCAAATTAATAAATGAAGCAAGCAAATGGATTAAAACGACGCGAAAAGTTACGAATAACTTCGAACACTCTCCTATTTCCCACGTGAAACTATAAAACTAAATTAAATTAGAAACAAAACACGAACTAAAATGTTGACTTTTTCAACAACCACTCAAAATCGAGTGCTGTTTGCAAAATACAGCTAAATTGTGTAGAAAAGCCAACCCTTTGTCTTCCGAGGGTCGCCGGGACCCTTAGGAACACTTGATTAGTTGAGGGTTATTCGTCGTTTTGCGGTTCGGTTGGGAACTTTGTGGACTAATTGTTATATTTTGGCTTCATGTAGCATTGCAAGGGTTAAAGCACTTGATTTTTATGAAAGTTCTTTTGAGTATTGACTTTTCATAAAGAGTTTTTAATGTAGGACTTTTTAAGTTGTGACTTTATTTTATTTAAATAGTTTCTTGTTCTGTTCGTGTATTGATTTAATGTGAGCGTGAGAGAATGTGTGTAAGTTAGTATTTAATTGTACCCGACTTGACTTCTTGATGTTTCTCACAGAACTTATATTCTTAAGTCGCAGTTGGTTATTGACTTTATTTAGAGGACCTTTTATTTAAATTTGTTCATGTATTGGAACGGTTTTAACAGTTTTGCTTTGTAACCTCCTAGGTACTAACCTAATTGTTTTTACTTCGGCAGTTTCAGCGAAACTTACCATCAGGGCGTAAATGCTCCTATACTTGTTTACTTCTATCGGGTGTACCTACTTAAGTTCTTCCCATTGGGATGTAAGTAGACGCTTTTACACCACTTATCATGTTCCCTTTCGAAATATCTCGTCATATCTCTTTCAAAGTAACTTTTCCACTAACGCAAGATCGGCCATGTTTTTTTTTATGTATGTTCACCGATATCTCTGTCAATTTTGGACCGATTTTGAAAATTCTTTTTTTTGTATGAAAGAGTATGTTTCGAAATTGGTCCCATTATAATTTGGTGAAGATTTGATTAAGAACTTCGAAGATATACAACAAAACTCTTCAATAAATAACGGGAAATCTCTCGGGATTGCTGCAATCGCATGTCTGTTCATTGTGTATACCTTTTCATAACATAACATCACGCCAGTACGCTCTTGAGGGGTACGCAGATCTCTCATTTCACCCTTTATGTTCAAGTTTCATGATATTCGGCTAATCAATTCTGGCGTAAAGGTAACTTACTAAACAACTTGCCTATTAGGTAAGTACAACTAAAAAGTGAAAAATATTTTTTTTTACAAAAAAATACTTCAGACTTCCAAAAAATCTTTTTACATAAAAATACTACCAACTTCCAAATAAGAAAACTACAAAGTGAAAAATAACTTTATTTTTGGAAGTCGGTGTCTTTAACTCAGTAAAATGGTACATACGAAAGACACCGACTTCCAAAAACAAAGTTATTTTTCACTTTGTAGTTTTCTTATTTGGAAGTTGGTAGTATTTTTATGTAAAAAGTTTTTTTATTGTAGGTAAAATTTCGGGGAGTGTGCGATGGAACTGTACAATTTGATTCCGCCTAGCCCTTTTCATCATCGGACTACACGACGTACGGCAATGCGCTATCGGTACATGGTGGACATTCCACCCATACACACAGTGTTTTGCAAATACTTTCTTTGTGCGCACAGCTAAGGCGTGGAATTCTCTGCCGGATTCTTTGTTTTCTGATAGCTACAACTTATGGGTCTTCAAGTCAAGAGTGAATAGGTTACTTCTAGACAAGCGTGCTTCACCGTCGACCACATCTTCGCTTAACATCAGGCTAGATAGCGGTCAAACGCGAGCCTATCACAAATAAAAAATTAAGTCCACGACGCTTGGTTGAAGAAATAAATTAAAATTGCAATATGTTGTTATGCTTCCAAAATATATAATGCTACGCCATTAATAAGGTACATGCGGGTGGAGAGGAGGTGGTTTGCTCTTTTAATCAGTGAGTTAGGTAAAATAATGGTTATCTATCCTCGAAAATCTTGCCCCCCATCCATTCTAACATTCCTCTATTGTTCAATCAATCGGAGCACATTTTTCCAGTGACCGGTGCTTCTGATAATGAACGAGGTTCGTTAAATGTTTCAAGCACCCTCAGCACTCATCCGCCAGAGCGCGAAGTGGATACTTCATCCTCTTGTGCTGGAGATGGACACGCGGCTGCCAAAGGGTTGACGTTTTGGTAGCAGGTGAACTTTGGAACTAACTTTGATCGTATCTTATGGAAATTCGGAAGAATGGATTGTGTTAAATCAATTTCCACAAAAGCATACAGTCGGCAAATACGGAAAGCAAGGTATAGTTCTCAACAAACTTCTGGGCCGCCCTGATTTTGGCATTCCGATGCGCAAGGCACGAAACGGTGCTATTTTTGTATGAGATTTACTACTGCGCAGCCAACTTCAGGTTGATCAAGAAGTTTGGCGAGAACTATAAAGTCGATTAGGTACTTTTTTCTAGGTGCAGATATCACACCTGTTTTGAGGTATTAGTCACTCTGAAAACACGTACTAAGTAAATCATCTAAGAAAAAGTGCTTCATGAAATCACGGAATGTGTAAAGCGTTTGTGCGAAGCTATAATAGGCATAGGGCCTAAACGAAGTATCATTGTAACTATTATAACGGCTGTCACGTGGTCAATCAATTTGACAGTCGTTTTCACTCACGCCCCGCGGCTTTTATTCGCGTAATTTTATCTGCGAGGATTTTAAACCACATATTCAATCATAGCAAACACGCACGACGAATAAAGTTTCGCGCGATTGTTGCCTGTTCTACCTCATCATAGATCTCAAAATAATCGCGCGGATTTAAATCGCTCCGCGATGCGGTGAATATGGCAAAACACAGATTTGATGCGGCTATTTTACCGCGCGGTTTTTTTTACCACAACTGAGTGCAGCTTTATACAAATCCTTAAGTTGCAGAATGTGCGGCAAAAATCGCTCTAATAAAAAACTCAGTACTGGCTAAGCCCAACTTACTCGCTAGAGGTTACTACATAGCGTACCTAAATAATAGTCGAGATAGAAAAACACCAAACCGTTTTTGCAACGTTTCCATTTAGGTAACTATTTATCATTAGCTCACCCCTCAATCTAATTCAAAACGGACACAGAACACAAAAGCTCACTAGATAACATAACAACTATCAACATTCCCATACTATGTAACTACATAGATATCTATCAAGAGGTGCGTTCCCATGCCTCGCGACCGCTTGACTTATGACACCGACACTCTATTGCTTAGTCTTTCACTTTTTACTATGGACGGGTCATTCGATTGGTGAGATGGCATGGGTAAGATATTTGAAAGAGTTTGATCGAAAAATACTTTATTATATGCTTTTTCATAAAAGAAAAATCTTAGATGAGAATGGCAAAGCAACTTCAGCAGCGACTTCCGATGCCAGTATGATCTAATAATATTCGTGCCGCACAAATGGGGCAATTCCGCTATTCCAGTTATGGTCAGGATTGGCACGGGCCGTCAGTTTCTATGAGCAAACGGTGAAGTCTACTGAAATGTGGTTGACAATACTGCAACGGCCGCCGAGGGATTTCCTGTCATAATACAATCACACTGTTTAGATTAGACAGCAGAAATCACTCGAGCAAAAATCTTAAAAAATCAACGAAAACACAATCGAATTAGGAACAGAATCAGCGAAAGAATAAAGCGTCGACCGTACCGATGCGGCGAAGCGATAAATATAGTTAAGCGAGAATTGTTCGCAAAAATACGCGTAATTTTAATTGCATCGCTGATAGACGCGCATTATCGCGTTAAGAACGCTCTCTGCCCGCTCCCCGTCGGCTGTAGCGTAGTCATTCAAGTTAATGCTTCTCTGATTTTTATGACAATTACTTGCCCCTTGTTCTGTCTAGTTTGATGAGTGGCTGTGTTTATTTAGGCTATTTTGTCTGAAATTTTGACGTTTCCTTCTCGTTAAGTTTACATTTCTACTTGCTTTGTTTAAGACAAGCGTGCTGTGTAAGGTCTAATAAATGAAGCGTATACTTGCTTCAAAACTTGTGTAACAACTCTTCTATTTGAAGATTAAAAGATTCTGTAAACATATGTTCAAATGGTTCTTTAGATAACAGGTTCAAAACTTAACATAGAATCTAACAAAAAAATTAGATTAATTAAAAGCAAACTGTTACTTGCAATAGGTACTTACCTACCCATAAACGAGGCCAATTTTTCCTTCATAGGTCATAGTCACCAAAAAAGTAAAAAAATACAATTATCTTTTTTGTGTCTATCTTTTCAACAACAACTTGCAAAATGCTGTTAGTAAAGTTTTGGTCCCAAATTCCATTTTTACGAAAACCACAACCCAATCTAAAAGCAAATAACCCCGCATCACATTATACACCACACTACAGTAAACGTAACACAGTAACACAGACAATCTCGAAGTATCATCTCAGCAAGCAAATCGAATCAGTCGCAATCCCACAGACATATTGTTTAGGAACGGATCCAATCTGCAGATTTATTCGTTGACGGCACCCCCGCACCCCCGTCGTAGCCGCAGGCGAAGGAGTCACGTTAACGAAATAATTTCGATATAGATTTACATGACAATTTTTTGTTTTGTTGATAGAATGCTGGCCATAGACACATTGAAATAAAAGGATTAAGAAGTTAAATTGCAATAAATTCAAAGTTTGTGGATACTGCAGCTTTTACATGTTGAATTGGAATTAATGCACCACTCGTTGTGTTAAGTAAATGTTTTAAAATACATATATCACTTGGCACACTATATTTTAAAAAGTAGATTCATAACATTGCATTGAGATTGAAAGTAACAGAAATAGAATTAAGAATAGTTACTATACAAAATTTTGATTTTTAGGATAGTACCTAACTCTAAGAGTTATTTTTGTTTAAATATTTGTTCGTTGACGGATATTTTCACAGCTACATTGAATACAAAAATTGAATAATCCAAAATATTTCCCCAAAACTAACGCACATTATAATACCCAGTATTCCAGTATCCCCCATATCTTAAAAAACACTCACTATTAAAGAAACCCAACTCCTAAATTCCTCGTCTGTCATCAGGGACTTGCTACATTACTTATTCATTGGCGACTAAACGGGGCATGAACCATCGGGTTATGTTCTCATTCAGCCATCTCTGCTCGCCTCCTAATTGTGTGGGGATGTCGGTGTCGGATTACTGAGGGTCTCAATGATGATGGGAAATGGTTAATAGAATTTGAATTGAAAGTTTTTGAACCACTGGACGGTGTCTTTATAGTGTTTTGTTTTTGTGTCTAGATTTGTTATATTGTGTTTCTATAAAAAACTTGGATTGTAATATTTATCCCTTCGTTGTGCTGATATGTCTGTAGTATCCTATCCTACTTCCTTCTATAATATTGTAAATGTGACTCTCAACGGTTGAACGGATTTGGATAAAACTTGGACAAATGAAAGCACATAGTTAGATTACGGCCTGGATTATTTACATCATCATCATCATCAGCATTTTTAATGTTCTCACTGCTGGGACACAGGCCTCCTCTCTATGAGAAGGAATGGGCCGTAATCCACCACGCGGACCCAATGCGGGTTGGTAAAATCGGATTTTGGATTATTTACATACCTATTTAGAATACTTTTTATTCCGGTTTGATAGTATGTTCTTTTGGAAGATTTTTCATCTGGGTAAAGCTGCGGACATTTATAGTTTTTGCTAAACTTCTTGGCCGCCCTGAAGATGGCTACAATGGCTGCGCAGTAGTAAATATCATACAAAAACAGCACCGTTTCGTGCCTTGCGCATCAGAAAGTCAACTCAGGAGGCCCAGAAGTTGGCGAGAACTATACAACCGTAAGTAACCATCGTTAAGTCGAAAGTTATTTTCATGCTCTATTGAGCAAAGGCCTTCTCCAAGCACATGAAAAGCAATAAAAGGTTATAATATCATACTAATGACACTATTCCACTCTAAAACTTTTTTAAATACCTTTGTATTCAATTCATACGACGCTCATAACTTCATTGCGGTCGGACTGACCGCAATGGATAGTCAAAGTCACGGCATTACATCAGAACTGTTACTATAATGACAGCTATGAACAGACAGACAGACCCACCGCAGTGAGACGGTACTCGAACATCAAGTACCTATAGTCTCACTGACTAAATGAAAGGAAGTCTCAAATGTATGTAAGTAAAAAGAGTGCTTGATAGTAAGATTGATTTTAAAATGATTATATGAGATTTTGCGTAACAGAATTAGCATCAGACTATATACTTTTAACATTTTAATACAGCCCTGTAAATGTTCTCTACTGAACCGCTTTTTCTTGAACGTCATTCTCACATATTATCAAAATTGACTTGCTTTGTGATCGCAATATCCTGACATTAGCAAATATGCGGATACTACTATTTGTTCTGTTCCGATACCTATTTCAGAAGAGGGGTTGGCCGAGTTATGATCGAGAATCAGACATTTTGTAAACTTAGTCTCTTATGATCTATTTCAATTACTCTTACCGTAACTACTACAACCTTTTCTTAATCTTCAAATATATCTTTAAAACAACCAACAGATTCTTTAGTATCAACAATCAAGTCTGTGTCTCCAAATTTTATTTCATTCATCCCATCTCCGAAAACAGTCGCCATATTGCGACACAGCTACACCGTTCCCTGGAACCGCCCGAGGCGTCTCCAATATCTGCGGCCGGCGGACCGAGCTCATCTAGTTATCCGAATACGTTCAGAATAACTCTTTGTTATACCTATAGTGAGCTATTGTGCTCTTTGTGGCCCTAACTTCATTTGAGAATCGTTTTGATTTTTGTTCTTTGTTTAAATAAGTTTTTGTTTGAGTATTTTGATGGATGCTTGGGCTTTTGGAAAGGGTACTAAAGTAATTGGTAGTTCATTTTGACAGAATTTTTGAATTTTTCTCAAATTTCCGAATTATGAATTGAAAGTTAAGTAGGTATTTGTAAAACTTTACTCGAGCTGATAAACTTTGGCATTTAAGTTGGGTTCTTAAGTTTCTTACTCCAAATTATCAATTCCAGAGGCGAGGCTGTGTTGTTAACGTGTCAGTGGTAACTAACTTCTCTTGAGCTTCCTTCTCTCAGTTCAGTAGCTCCTTTTAACGCTGCATGCTCCTGTGATCCTAGTCAAGTCATTTGGTGTTCTTATGCTCATAGATCATTTTGAACATAAGTGACCACAATATCAAGTACTACTGGGCTTTATTCCTTTATTAAAAAAATGGAGATCCAAAATGTGTATTAGAAATAAAAGCTATGCCAAAACTGATGATACATCCAATATTACTTTACGGAAAAAGCAAACTTTAAAAACCCTGTCGTCTCCGAAACAAGTACCAAATACATAGGCAAAACTAGAGTGTGAGACATTGAAACGACTTTCCCCAGTTCAAAAGGGTATACAGTTTTTTGACTCACACATTCTTACTGACATTGAAACATCTGATGAGTCAAATGTTCCTCCCAACAGACTTTCAAGGACTGTTGACAGAACTATAACTGACTTGGTAACAATCTCAGAAATGAAGGAGATAATAGTTCAACTAATTTATAAACTTGAAAGAACGGAAGAGAACTGGGAAATATATTATTAGAAAACACCGATCTACATAAACAAATTGACAAATTAACAACGGAAAACAAGCAAGAAAAAAGAAGCAAGATCTGTCTCAGCAACACAACTCAAGTTCTACACTGTCCTCTCCATCGTCATCCACATTGAAAGTCGACACCAGTGACTACTTACTACGCTTGAAGCAGGTCATTCAAACCCTAACACATCAACTACAGATCGCAGAGCAAGAGATTGATACCCTTACTGAGCGTCTTGGAACACTAATGGAACGTAGTCAGCATAGTAACAATATCTATGAAACTACGATTCTTGAACCGAAGCAGGTCACTGTGAACATCCCCAGTGTTGTTGAGACTTGCACAGCTACAAATGGGCAAAATATCTTAACCGAGAGGAAGATGTTCATTTTTGGATATCAGCGTTGCGTCGGGCTAGCAGCAGCCATGTCAAATTCAAGAATAAATACTCTGTACGAAAGATACAGAGTCATCGCGGAAACGAAGCCAAATGCACCTTGTAATGAAATAGTAGCAAACTGTATAAATATCTAATTGTCAGCAGACAATAAACTCGTAATTTGCGTGGAGGACTATAACTTAAATTTTATCTTTTCTCAGTTAAAAATTGTACTAGAGACATTAAAAAATAACAATGTAATTGTACTAAACGTCGTAAATAACGTGTACATGGATGTCAATAAGCTAAACTACTCATTAAACAATTTAAGTAGTAAATTTAAAATATTGTCAATTTGTAAAACAAACATCCACAAGAGTATCCGATATTTGTTATTCCACATAGATTGTAGTGATTATAATGGTAAATATTTGAATCCCAGTGAAATTCGAAAGAGAATCGCGAGTAGCAATCTAGTTTCAAAGTGGACATTAGTTTACAGGGACCTCAAATAGGGACTATTCCCTATTACTTTAAAGTAAAAAGTAGGTTTGATAGCACAAATCCTTTAATGCTGAGCCTCGGAAAGGAACCATACCCTATTATTTTTCTGTGTTAAAAAATAGTGACTCATTTTTTCGAGTCTCAAGTCAGTAAAATTCACGATTTCAAAATATTTCATCAAAATGTCGCTAGTTTTCTTTCCAAAGAAGAACTACAAGAGATTACTATTCAAGAGTTAAAAGAAATAAATAATGATCCAGATATAATCTGATTTTTTTATAAATATAGACATTGAAAATTATGCAACAGTATATAACTATGAAATGGCTACCAGTTTCTGTAGAGAACAACAAAGGGGCGGGACCTGTATATTAGTTAAAAAAAGGATTAAATTATAAAGACATTTGTCTCGTAAAAAATGTTGGCTGCTGGAAGTTCAAGTTATAATCGTTGGCCAAATCTTGCAGCTCATTTGTAAAGTTGTCTTTTTTAATGTATTTATATTAAAATCTCCGGCTACAACAACATTTACCTTAGATTTGTACTTTCTTTAGCAAGTCATAAAAGATTATATGATTTTGCTAAAAACTGATTAGGGTCAGATTGAGATGTTCTATAAACACATATAATTATAAATGTACTGCACATTAATTCTAAGCCACAGGCTTCAAACGTGTTTTGTGTTGCATAACGCCACAATATAATATATTTACAAAAGATATTACAATTCAGACAATATCCGAAAATTCAAAGAATGCTCACAAAACCTTTCCTGGTCCGACATTTATAAAAATACTGACGCGAATGCCGCATCCAATGAATTTCATGATTTGGTACGTCTATTAAACGTCCTCTGCTTCCCCAAGGTAAGAGTTAAGATCACCACAATCAACAAGAACACCTAAAACTGGATAAGTAAAGCACTAAAACGAAGTTGCAAAATTAAACGCAAATTACGCTATCAATACTACACAAACAAAAAATCATCTAATGAAATTAAATATAAGAATTACTGTCACTTAAAAAAATGTGTTTATGGTTCGAAAAATATCTCAAACATAAAATATATCAACGTACAAGATAATAAATGTAAAGCCACTTGGACTGTTATCAAAAATGAGATAAATAATCTAACTTCAAAGACATCATAGATTCCATTAAACTGAATGATACTGTAATAACGGACCCTGCAGAAATGGTTTC
Source organism: Orthosia gracilis (assembly GCA_947562075.1). Taxonomy (NCBI): domain Eukaryota; kingdom Metazoa; phylum Arthropoda; class Insecta; order Lepidoptera; family Noctuidae; genus Orthosia; species Orthosia gracilis. The sequence goes on along the minus strand of OX387270.1, from coordinate 2,634,069 downwards.
TATCTTCAACAATCACTATGTTGATCTAACGCATGTACCTGCGCAATTAAGTGTTAGGAACAGCTTTAGGAATAACAAATGTAACAACACGATGTTTCTTAGATCGATGCTGGAAATTGAGCTCCGTCTAAAAATAATGTCTCTCTCTAACACCGAATCGGAGGGTTATGATAAAATATATACAAAAAATATAAAAATCTGCTGTCATGAACTGACTGGTATCTTGACTTACCTGATAAACATATCGTTTTCAGCGGGGGCTTTCCCCGGTAGATTGAAGCAATCCATAATAAATCCAATATTTTAAAAGGGTGATAAATTTGATATCAATAGTTATCGATCTATTACCTTATTACATATCGTGGAAAAAAATTATGAAAAATGTATGTATAAAAGGCTTATTGATTTCTGCGATAAATTTGATATTATAAGTGACGAACAGTTTGGTTTCCAAAAAAATAAATCCACATCATGAGCTATTTTCTCTCACAGAAAACAATACTTACAATTGTCAACAATAATTATCTGGCTACTGGTTTTTTCTATGATCTGTCAAAAGCTTTCGATCTAGTCTCACATGAGGTATTGATGGATAAGTTGGAGGCTGTCGGGATTAAGGGACCTGCTCTTCAGTGGATGGCATCATATTTAAGTAATAGGCAACAATGTTTAATTATCAATAAAATTAACGAAAATAATGATATATATAGATACTCATCAGAATATAGGAATATTAAACATGGTTCCCCAGGGAAGCCTGTTGGGACCAATATTATTTCTAATATATATAAACGACATCGTTTTATTTGGTGACGATATATCCATAATAGACACATCTGATAAAAAGAAAAATACCATTTCAGACCATGAACTTGTCATTAATAATACAATAGATAAATTACTGCATTGGCTTCATATACACCGTTTAAATTAATATAGACAAATCCGTTTATATTTAATTTAATCAATCGAATAATAATAAAAATAACATTAATATAAATTAAATCAAAGAAGTAACAAACATTAGGTTCTTAGGGGTGGAAATAGATAAAGATATTAATTGGAAAGAACACGTAGATAATGTTAGCACTAGAATTAATAAGTTCGTATATGCACTAAAATAAGTAAATATTATAACAAACATAAAAACGGCTATTATGTCTTACCACGCATATGTGGAATCATTATTACGCTATGGTCTTGTTATGTGGGATAATAGCGTTGATCTGAGTAGAACATTTGTTGTCCAAAAAAAGTGCATGAGAGCAATATATGGTCTTAAACCTAAAGACTCTTGTCAACCAATATTTGAAAAACTTGGTTTGCTCTACATTTTTGAAATGCGTGAACTCGTATTCGTTGTTATAAACAAAAACTATTGAAGACAGCAAATGAAGAGTGCCGTCGGAACAGAGGAGACCCTTCAAATTGGTTCTAAATGGACCTAGACTTACCAAATACAATAAAAGCTGCCTAGCAAAGTGTGTGCATATCTATAACTGATACCAAACCACTTCAAGACAATGAGTACAAGATTGTTAGAATTTAAATTATACAAGTGGTCAGGTGAATGTAATTTTTATAATATAGAAGAATTTATGGCTATGAAACCCTCTAAATACTCAATAGATCATGATTTAATTGTTCTTGTTTGATAATTGAATTGAATTTATATTATTTATTTTAATCTTTTTTTTTGCTTGTAGCTAGTTTGTGTGTTAGCCAAAAATTCATTTAGTGGTCAATGTGGCGACCCTTGGGCCACTGCTGGGCATAGGCTTCCCGCCTATTTCCAGCTGTGGACGACTTTCGGCTGTTATGATGATGATGATGAACATGTTTGTACCTTTCCCATTATATTTAACACCAGTTTATACCATGTTTTATGCAATTAAATGATTTGAATTTGAATGCAGGTCACTATAATTTCTACTCAGATGTATCCGAAATACTCTATCAACGAAGCCCCAAAACAATACATTTCGAATCTAATCCGTTCAGAATTAACAGCATTATCTTCTGCCGAGATTACCTCTCGGCTCATGTAAACGAAGTTCGCAGTCCCTTTGTGAGCAAGAAACGTTTATATTACACTTTAGCGATGACGTCACAGCCTCAGGCCACCAATTACGAGCACAAAGTCACCCTGGCTCGCATCTCCTCGCTTCCTTCCTGACAGCTAATGTCATTCTGAGATCGCTACCACTGCGGGTAGTTGGCGGGTTTATTACGTAAGTAACAGCAATCAGCAATAATTGCGCAGTCATCGCACGATCGCTTTATGTCATAAAAATCGGGTTTATCTAAACAATCTTTAGCTAATCGCTTTTGTGTTGCTGTTTGTGACTTATGTAAAAAGAGCCGCCAAAATCTTCTATACTTGTGGCAATTTGAGAGCGATTGGCAATCGACCAACAACCAGGGATAAAGAAATCGCAATTTGACAGCCAAATTTTCTCGCCGATGGCTGTCGCGCTGCTTTGCTGTCAAAACCCATAAGTGCCTCGCCTTTGTACATAAGCTGTCCATTGTATTTGTATTTCTTCATTTTATGTTTTTGTGTGCAATAATAAAGAAATAAAGAAATAATACGAAATAATCGCGATCACTATGCGATCAAATGCACATTATAGTTAACTAATTGTTCCACAGAGGCGACACTGTCCAAAAATGTGCTATGGTGTGGCTATTGATGATACATAATTCAGATCCACAATTGAAGAGCAATTATTGCACAAAAATTGCTATCGTTGTGCTCTTGCAAGATGCGTAATAAGACTGCGGGTAGTCGGGTATTACGGGTAGTCGAAAATTGTTTTAGAAATTGCTTTGGGTGTACTGCTAAAGGTTGAAGTAATAAGTTTGTTAATGAAAATGAGGAGTAAATATCATTTACGTGTTCATTTTGAGGTAATGAAGACGTTGTTATTTTGTGGAGTGGTTTTTGGATGACGATACTTGAGTGCTTCCGGCGCTCCTTATGCCTTGGGCAATGAGCAGTCAGGCTCTATAAAATTCCTTCTTATTAGAAATCTTCGAGTCACTGGCAGTCATAAACCAGCGCTCATGCAAACTGGCATAAAATGGCACCAGACTGATTCAAAGAAGGTGTAAAAATATAGCAAACTCAAGATATAAGTTTAGTTTTTAAGTACAATTATCTAAGTTTACCACCAATACCTACGACCCTACCATAATTGCTTAACTGATCACTTTAAAAGTTAAAATTTTAGTGTTTCACTAACGATCTTACGAACGGTATATTTTTAATATATTGGTTATATCGCCAGCTGGTCGAAGCAAGTCGTGCGATGTGACGATATTTTACGACTCTTGATAAAGCAAGAAACACCTCCGCGATGCTATGCTAATATTTAACGCTACGTTGACTTAGCTAAAATTACTATAGTAATTTTAGGGGCTAGCAAACTTTTTGCTAAAATGGCCATTTATGGTCACACTTTAATCTTCGGTATTTGTATATGGCTTTGATTCGTGATTGAGCTCTATCTCATCTGATGGTAAGCAATGTTGTGTTTACAACTGACTTCAAAAAGGATTCGACTGTATGTTTGTTACGCAATTACTCCGCCAATCATAAACCGATTTTGATTAAGGTAGTGAGACCAATGATGGCCCGGCCCCCAGGATGGCCCACTATTAATAAATCACAATTACGATCGTCCAAACCATTTCAAATTTCGCTGGTGTATGCATCTGTGACCATAGTCAAAACTGCATCTGCGTTTGACAACAAGTGCGCCGCCATTTTGAGTATGGCTGACAGTTTTCAGTGCCGTGCCAAACGGTGCGTGTGTTTTTAACCTGCGTCATACACTTTTTAAAAAAAATACCAATTTTAAGCGCATTTCTTTGTTTTTACTTGTAAAACTACTTATTTAAACAGTTTAACATTAAATTACAGGTAAGTTTTATTAGTTCTACCTTTTCTCGTATTTTTACGAGATTGCAATGAACTCAGGTAAAATTTCCTATGATGGCCCACCCCATGTTTCCCAAACATGACCCTGGTAAAAATCAGATTTCTTTCTTTTAAAAGTTTCCTTACGCATGAAACTATTAATTGAATACAAATGAAAAATGTAGCCCGCCTAACGTAACTATTGGAACAAAATATTGTATTTTTGTACTTAATTATTCTTTCCTATTTTTTACTGTAATATAATACACTTGTTTTTTTGAACATTGGGGCTTTTGGCTACATGACATGTTTTGAGTGTCGTAACTTTGCTTAGTATAGTTTTAATTTGTTCCTAGCCAAAATGGAGCCACCAAACAAAAAACCGCGTCAATAGTGGACAGAAAAAATGCTGTAAATAGCAGACAGAAGTCTCAAGACAAAGCAGCTGCAAAATAAAGCATACCAAACAATATTTTAATTCTTATTTTAACATCAAACAGGATCTAATAATTCTTTAGGATTTCGCTTTTCAAATTACACCGTAACTCTCATACATAAGATATCAATTTCAAAAGCAAAGTCTTTACTAAGGAGTCGCCTAAATAATCGCTAAATGTATCTGAGTGCTGCAGAAAGTATACTTTATTAAAGGCAGGAGAGCTTAATTGAATAGTTCCTATTTTAGCAATATATGTTAAAGTTGATTTTTAATACTCTTAACAAGGCCCATGTTTTTTTTTTTAATCCATGATTGAATAAAGAACTGATTTAATAATATTTTGTTACAAACTATTGTGATAAATGTCTACGTACGTGACATATCTAAATTAAGAAAGTTATTTTAGTTTTATAGCAATTTTCATTTTTGATTGATTTAACATGGCCCACAGCCAAATTATGGATTGTTTTTTGACTTGCAAAAAACATTGCAATTGTTTTAAAAATAATTATTCTTTATAATATCGATCGAATTGTGACATGTGATGAAAAGTGGATTATTTACGATAACAGATGCAAAGGCATTGAAGCAAGAGCTTCTGTTCTCCATTTAAGGATAAAACATAAACCAATACAACGAGAATTATAAATCAAACAACACTTCGTTACACCATAAACCTAACATTACAATTTTCTAAAACACATTCGACCTTTACATCTCGCCATGACACATTATCTAAATCAACCAACAGCTATTATAGTTATGTACTCGTAATTATAATAGCGCGGTTAAGGTAATGCCAATTATAACACAATTATTGTACTCATTACTGTGTACGAAACCATTATACATAAGTGCATATCGCGCCTGACAGATATTTTTAATTAAAATGGGTATTTTAAATTGGGTTGGTAACTAGGCAGTCTTCAACTCATTAGTTTACTCTTTTAAATTGGTTAAATACACGTGCATGCAGATGACTGTAGCACGTGCCGTTTTGTAACTAATTCAGAAGCTTAATGTGTTTGGTACGTATATGAATAAAATTATGCCTCTTAATCTTAAGGTCACAGGTAAATTGTGAATTTTCTAACATGCACGAATATTTGTAAATACTCGTATGTACGAAAATTACTACAATTTGGTTGGCAAATATGGGATAAGTTAACTGAGATATATCTTGGTTACAATCAAAGACTAGAACGTGAAAGTTTTTCCTTTCTCTATTCAAGTTTAGATGGAATTCAGACAGAGATCAGGTACGATACTTAAAATTACGACGTTTATCAAATAAACTCTTTTCGTCAAAGGAAATCTGTTTGTCCGGGGGGTCTAGGGTCAGACAGTCCCAGCGAGGCGGTTCGAGATTGAATAACTTCCTAAGAAGAGAGGAAGGGCTAACAGAAACGACGGACGAATAATTTATTTCGTCGCAGACTTTGTATACAGACTTGTTTTTGGGATTTTTATCGGTTAGTCCCCCCTATGCTCTAGTATCTCTATGCTCGGCTCGAAAAATACGTATTATAAAGTTTCGCTATGCACGCAATTCTTCGATTTTATAGAAGAAAAGTATTTGAATTCAATTAAATTGAGCAGGAACCTGCAAAATATTGAAATAAAACTTGATATCGAAATCGTAGTTCGAAAAATTTTTAGGTTAAGTTTTCCATTTACGGCGAGACGTTTAGTTTTTCACAGTTCTATAGAATGGATGGACACTTCTTAATTTACTATTTAAATGGTTAAATAAAATATTAACAATAGTAACAGTTTTCTTCATAACTGCTCGCGAATGTGATTTCGTGCAAAGCGAAACTTTATAGAGAGGAGGCCCTCTCACAGAGAGGAGGCTTGTGTCCCAGCAGTGGGAACATTAATAGGCTGATGATGTGATGTGATGTGATGAAACTTTATAGTAGGTATTTTACGAGTCGAGCATAGCGAGACTGGAGCATAGGGGGACTAACCGATTTTATCGTAGGAAATTCTGTAAATTAAAAGTGATTAACGGGTTTTGTGAAAACGTTGGCGAGACGATTTGATTTTTCCAACTGAATGCCTGGAGAAGGCTAGTGTTAAAGAGAGCTGGAATATATGGGGCAGGCCTTTGCCCAGCTGAGGAACACTATAGGTTCAGCAAAAAGTCTGCTTATGGTAAACTTTCCTGGTTTACTTGTTATAATTTTGTACTGTACTCTCAAATATGGGATTAAGCTAAATGGTTGGATAAACTTTAAGCTCTGAGGTTTGAGCAATAATTAAGGATTTCTGCTACGTGCATATCTAAGTTGGGTCACGGTTTCGTGTTGGTACCTATTAGTACAAAATAGAAAGTGGGTATAAAGAAGTACCACTCCCGCCATCCTCGAAAATTGATAGCTTAACTTGCCGGACTCACTATGGTTGCTAGTATTATATTCTGAATTTATAAAGGAGTAGTTAGGTAGTATAAATTTGCAAACATAAATACATCGATCATCTAAACATACATCATATCATGCTTACATGCTGTGGTATTTCGCTATTCTAAACCACATATTTTAGTTATTTCACTGAGTGAGCTGGAGTGTTCTCACCTAATTCACACTTAGGTCTCATAATACTTACTTACTCACACTATATTCATATTATTCCATGCCAAAACATTTTACATCGCATCGCATCTATTATACGTTTTGTTGGTTTGTGCATTACTATTCTGCGAATAGGTCTAAAACGATTCGTTTTCTTATAAAATATCTAAAAATAAAATAAATAATTATCATATTTTTCAATGTTATGACACCTACGTCAGGTCGTCAAGCTGTCAATACTTTTCCTTTTAAATTTTCTGTCGTAGAGTTTCTCACTAGCTTAGCCTATGAAGATTACTTTTGATTTATATAATTTAAATTCTTTTTATCAATATGTTAGCCCAAATATTGTATTTTATAAATTAATTTACACGGTCTCAGAATTCATCGAAGAGGTTTTGGATTGAATATTACTGGCTGTTTTGAATACTGGCAAGTTGCATTTTTGTATGACAACAAGATGTCACTAACTTAAATTCTAATAAAGAAGAAAAAGGACAGGCGGTGGATATAAAAGACGGAAAAGGCCGAGGGCTGGGAGTCTTGAATCTGGTCTGAGACCGAAAAGTCGCATAATGGCTAAGCACTAAAATACAAGGTGCTCCAACTTACTATATTGTGCGTGTTATACTGTAACTGCATATCACTCCGTGTGCCTGCCTAATCGACCTGCTGCCTACACTGCTACCTACCTGCCCGACCTGTTCCCTGGTTGGCTGCCTACGAAGAGTTCCTGACAGTTGTGCTGCCTGCCTAATCGACCTGCTGCCTACACTGCTACCTGCCTGCCCGACCTGTTCCCTGGTTGGCAGTCCACGTCGTGCGAAGCCGGACCTTGATTTTATACACATTTTTTAGTTTATAATTGCTTTTATTTGTATTAACGTGGCTTATGTGTGGCTCAGCCCATCTGAGCGACACGTAACGCTACAATGCCTTAGATGGTAGACAGATCACGACGCTACACACGACGAAAATTGGAGGGTATCAAGACGTACCAATAATGTATTAATGGTACCACTAAAAACATAAAAATGTGAAAAGCACCAAGCTCGACAAAAATGTAAATGTAAAAAAAAGACATCCGACTTTTTTTCTTGTTTAAATACATCTTTTTAGTTCGCTTCTCAAGCAGTCGGGTCTTATTAACTTTTTTATTTATTTACAACTTTTTAGGTCTGTAACAGTTAATAAAGGTTACCCAGCCGATACAACCTCGTTACAGTACTTAACGCCGGCACAAAGTACTCGCGACAGCCGCGACTGAGCTTTGTCCAATATTGCCCAAGAATCCTTGTAAAATCGCAATGTCAATGTTTGTGTGCAAAATGCCGCTTTGTTCGTAGTGGCCTCTAAGTCTGCGGCGAGCCGCCGCTTACGTACGTTGTGCCTTTAGTATTAATCAGATAATTTAAAGTTTTAAAAGGTCGCGAAAGGAAGCAATTAACTATGTACTAAACCTGAATTTAAAACCACCTGGAGTTGATGTCTATGATATCCTGTAATATCCACAAAAAGAAACAAAAACTCAAGTTAGAAACCTGTTTTGTGTCACGATATTACAAAAAACTTCTTACTGTGTAAAAGTTAATTAGGACATGCAGGTGATACATGTTTACCTTTCTAGTATATTAGAATAATAAAATTGCTCTGTTTCATATGTAAACACTCATTCGTATTACTAGACCATGCTAGACCTACACACATTCAAATTAGGAACAGAAAAGTGACATGGCTTAACTTGTAGTACATACTAATTCAAGGCATTGCTCTACTAAAAAAAACTTGAACATACACGACAGCACAATCGTATCAATGAAAAAAAACAATAATTAATATAATAAAACAAACACATATTAATTAATGAAACATCCATGACTAAGACATTATCACTCGAATAAAGGTCATAATTGTTAACCCGAAAAAAACGCACGACAAATTGACGCGTCGCGTCGTTTGCGACAATTGATCGCAATCTTAGGCCGGATACCGATCAATTAGTGTTTTAAGCGCTGTGCACATGCGACTTGCGTCCGAGAGACCATACAGGTTGGTACCTGCGTCAGGTGGATCGCAGAACGTGTGTGCCATGCTTTACGAACTTTATGGGTACTCGGTAATGTGTATGCTTGCCCTGTGTATTTTTATGAGGGTAAAGCCTCAGGGTATCATGCAATGGTAGATCTAGATCCTGATAGAATTTATTCCGTGCCTTATTAAGTTCCGTGGATACAGCCTCTTTCTGACGGGATCAACTGACGATCTTTCTTTGTCACTATGATGGAAGAAGAATACCAGACCTAAATCAAGCAATCTGCCCAATATGTCTTTCCCAACTATGTAGGAGCAGACTTTCACTCTAGCCGGATGAAGCTGAATTTGACTAATCTTTTACACGACTTGACTGATGGTCAGACGAGCCGCCTGACCTTCACAACGCACTAACTCAGAATAAGTATTACTTGTCTATACTTTCCAGTTTATTTTTTTCCGCCTGAAGGCTGATTTTAGAGTCACGCTGACTGTAGTTGACCGTCCGCGCAGACGGTCGCCGCGAGCTCGTCGTTAGTCGAGGCGCTCGGCTAAGCGCTTATGGCCATCAGACTCCACTGCTCGCGGCGTCCGTCAGCGCCGACGGTCAACTACAGTCAGCGTGACTCTAAAATCAGCCTTTTAGATTAAAACCAAATGGATCTATACCAGAGAAGACAAACCTGCTTGATAAATGTTGCAACTACGCATGACAGCGACAAAGATAGTGTTGTGTCAGAATACAACAACAACTTCTAACAACAGACTGTAACTTAAACCTTACAAACAATGACTATGCACGCAATAAGAAGCAGCTGGGGCCTAGCACACTAACTTAGTAAAATTGATCAATAATCATAAAACTTAAAAGAACATCGTTCATACATGCAAGGGCAGACTTTTTATTAATTTTTGTTATTATATCATCGCGTTGCGTGTCTTGTCATGTCTCGATGCAGTTTATTACAATATTTGAATTAGTAATATGTTTGATGTTAGACATTCGCTGCATGACAAACATGGGCTTGCATGTAAAAATTACACTAGAAAGATAGTATTGTCGACGGAGTCCCTACTGTTTAAGTTAACATCACTGATTTGTTTTATAGATATATCCTGAAACAAAAACAGGATCCCCAATCTGTTTCTGGAGGGTGTTTGGCTGGCTGGAGTGACCATCGCCATGGTTTACGCACAATGGTCGTCACTACGGACTAAGTGCGGAAGCCAAATCCCTGAAGACGAAGAAGAAGGTCGAATCATACGGTTGCTGGATCTTTTTGTCTCTTAAATAAGCGAAAAGGGGTTCGTGTCAAAATAACCAATAAAATAATAATTCGTAATAAAATAATAAATAGAATGGCCGGGTTTCTCAAAATTTATGTGACAAATTGTTTAGCACGCGTTATCTGCTGTGATTGGCTGTTGAAAATTCATTCAATCAATCAAAGCAGTTAACCGGCGATTATTCGTATAATCGAGCTTCGAGAAAACGGGGCCTAAAGCTAAAGGAACACTTACCAGGTTCGTTTATGCATAGGTACCTCGGTAAGGGTATTAAACCATTGCTTGGTCCCGGTTGTCATTTGAAGATCTTTTACAGTCATAATAAGTCAGAAGATCCAATTTTTTTAAGTCAGTCTAGTCAAGAGTTATTCGGTAGTTTATGTTCTGTTTCAAATCATGCAATATTTCAAACACATATAATTGTCAAAGGAGGTGTTTATCTACACTGCAGTTTTACCAAAAACCAATCGATACCACAATTCTCGCCCGCAATTGTGCACCTAACTTAACAAACAGATGCCCACCATCTGCCTGCATCCTAATACGAAGTCCACAATAGTAGAACAATGCAAGTGTAACGGCCATTATGCTAATAGCGAGAATTATTGTTATGCTATCGCTATTGCCTTGTACGTACGTAATTAGGCAGGCCGCTGGCTATAAGTCATCTTTAACTGTTTTTTCATAGTTAAGCAATTTCTTATTGAATTAGATGTGGGATTCCCTAAATAGGAGGTATGATTAAAGGAGTGTCTGAGGGTTATTGCCAATTCGATTATGATGTACTAGCTTCAGCCCGTGGCTTTGCCTGCAAGTTAAATTATCCCTAGGGAATAAACTACCGAATTAAAAAGTTTCCTATGTCCCAATCCAGGTTATGGTTCACCCGCGTGCTCAGTTTTATACGAATGTGTTCGGCCGTCAAGGCGTGAAGGGATAACAAATAGACAGGCAGATAGATAGTCGTACAGATTATATAATATTAGTGAAGCTATGAATAATATGAATTGTGTTCGAATGCGTTTTGAATAATGGTCGTTTTAATGCTGCCTTATTTGTGTGTGTTTAATTTATTGGCTGTCAATTTGGCAGTTCAACAACTGCGTAAGTTTTAACGCCAACTTGGCACATTTTTTCGTTGTTTTAGGAGATAGGTATGTGGAAAAAATTTGGATTTCTTGACCAAAACTTCCTTAAAGTTATTATTTATCATTGAAATCAGGGTCCAAGCTCTAAAAGAAAAGTCATGTAAACGATTTGGCCTAGCTTTCGTAAAGAAACGCTTTTAATATCTAAAACTTGTTCCAATTGTATTTGGATTCCTTATAACATTAATAAGACCGCTTTTGTACCCGTAGAAATGTAGAAATAAGTTTTCTTGTAAAAGTGTGAAAAGATGTGTAACTTAATTTTTTGGTGTACAATGAAGTATATTCTATTCTGTACAACTTAATTACAGCACTACAGTGATACAAAATAAACAAAACTTTTGAATCTAGAAATAAAGCATTGAACATCACAATTTCTTATTACATATTGGCGATTTCACACCATCAAATAAGTCATGTCAAATCCGAGATAAAAAAAAAAATATTCTGCCAAAAAAACACGAACACCACAATCTCCCGACATATCAATATCAAAGTGCCGCAACAAAAATATAAAAACGGGTATATTTTGATTTCAATCGGACTGCCAAGATTTATAGGACACCTCGCGAGCGATCCTGCCCGCCCACTAGTGGCGGGCCGTGATGATATATCATTGGTAACTATACCCCATAAGATGATAGGTTACTGATCGAATCATTCTGATGTTTGGCTGCAAGGTGGATATGATATGGGGAGAAGTAAGAACGGAGGTTTAGTGATGCCATACAAGTCTAAGATTTAATTCATGGCTGCTTTGAAACTTGAAGTTTTCGGAACCAGACTTTAGATTGTTCTTGGGAAGGGAGATCCTTGAGAAAGGAGGTATGATGGCAGAGCGTTTCATTTAAAATTATTTCAACGAGAAAATGCCCCGCGAAGTAGATGTTGATGACTTTGCGTTCGGTAATTATGGCCATTAACTGCGAAAGTTGAAAAGTTCTTGTGGTTCCTAAAACCCTTTCATGGTTAATTGTTTTAATAAAAATCCTATTCTGTGTTCGTAATCCTAATCTAGCTTTCGCAACAAAATTCGTTTAATATGCAAAGCACTTTAGACGCTTTCCACATTGCAATCTAACACTAAGTACATGTCTGAATATATCAGTAGAACTTAACCTCAAATTACTACACAATCCCGAAAAAGATCCGCACCCAAAAATCCAGGCTATTATCGTGGCCACCCGACGACAATTAACATGTAAATGTTGGTACGGCTGTAATTACTGGCGTTAGGTGTTAACTGCCCCCGGGTGCGTTCGTTTATTGTAATTATGTTATTTATATCTTCATTCGCTGATCATATCGGGAGTAAGGTGTTGGTATCTGAGATGGGTGGCTGGATCTTTGGCCTAGGGAACTTGGGGAGCCGTAATTTACTGCTCTAGCCCTTACAGTAGAAGGCAAAAATAACAGGAAAATGTGTTGACTGACGCAGTGATAATTGGCACTAATGCCAAGATAGGTTTCAGTCAGACCACTTTTATTTAATCAAAATTTGTTTGGGAGCTTACACACAGAGCATGGAATTACCAATCCGGCAGCGACTAGAAAGCAAACTCCATCATCATCAATACATATAATAAATCTGTAGAAAAGTCTTTTTGTACTTCGAGAATATTTCATAAAAAATGGCCGGGATGCTATAGGATAAACAACATAAGCCATTTCCAGCATTTTTGTCTGTTTATTTGTGCAAGCATCACGTAAAATGTAAGAAACCAATGTAAATAAATTTTATACGTAAAAATTGTGCGTAACTTGAAGTATTGTTAAGTTTTTGTTTCATCGCAATCGGATCACTCTCTCATCAAAAAGTTAGATGAATTTAAAGTGTTCAAGAAGTAAAATATCACAACACAAGCAACTCGGACATTTGAACTCTATATTAGATAGATGGTGTTGTGCTTTGACGTAATTTTCTGAATGGCGATGGCGGTGCTAAGATTTTCCGAGAAAGAGTGACTCTAGAAAATGAATTGTAGGTAGGTGGGAAGGTAAGTAGGGTGGGGCAGGCAGTTGACGGGAGCGAAGCTGCGGGCACAGCTAGTTAATAATAATATTCGTGACCGCTCAATGTGCGCTCAGCATAAGTTTTGGCTATCAAAGCCATAGCCTGAATAATCCCGGGCCGTCGATTTCTATGACCATGATGCCTTCTTTAGCAGTGGTCTCGGTGGTCTGTGGCCATACATTAGTTTCATAATAAGATTAATAATAACATAATAGTAAAACCAAACTCATTTACGAAATAGTATCTCTCTCAAACGGCCCACACCCCCAGGCTAATTTCAAGATATATTTGTGATATCTATATGAACGTGATCTGGTATAAATTTGTCACAGATTACAGTGTTCATGAGTTATGTCCCTTTACACAATCGTTTAGATTTTATCCGTTCATATTTGTCAAAACAGAGTTAACAGAGGATGATTATTACTGCCATGCCATCTTTTATACAATTCATCCATTATTTAGTTGGTCTTCCTCTACTTCTATAACCATTATGTCCTAAATATCCTAAAAAATACAAGTCCTAATTAGATTCAATGCATAGTTTTTTTCCAGCTTCCATTTTAATTGGAGCCAGTTGAGTACCAGTATTATAATTGGATCCTGCTGAGTATCAGTATCTTAATTGGATCCAGATGAGTACCAGTAATTTAATTTGATCCAGCTTAGTACCAGTATTTAAATTGGACCCAGCTGAGTAACTGGGTTCACGAATTCACGATAGATACACCGCAAGACTGGTGTCCGATTTTCTTTATTGGCAGATCTAATTTTTGAAAAAATACCTACGTAGACAATGATGTGATTGTAAATAAAAAAATAATCATTAAAAAACCTTTTTTAAAACAAGCTTTTTTGTATTCTTCTCAGAAAACCCTTTCATTAGATGCCCATATCATGGCAGTGCACAAAAAATAACTAATCCGCCATTTTAGGTTTAGAATGACGTCACTTCGCTAACTATGCATTGTCATCCAAACTAAACGTATATGCAAAATTTCATCTTAATCGGTGGAGGATAACTACTTTAAAATTCAGTTGTAAGATTTGACCCGAACACACTTACATACATATATAAATACATTGCAAGTTAAATAAAAGCTTGTAAAAATGAATGACGGTTGAAGAACAATGACCAGTTTACACCCAACATTACACTAAATAACAAATAAGCCATACGTCGGAAAAGTCGGCTAAGCTCAAACACATTACTCTCACTATATTAACGTCACTTCACCTCACCTTTTCGTCGCGACGGCTGTAGAATTTTTATCACAGCTCAACCCCTTGCGTAAATCTGAATGTAAAAAGTTTAGAAATTCGCGTCTTGAATACTGAATCAATCGTCTGGTTCAGTGATTGTTTGAATCAATATTTGGGCTAGACGAGGTGATTTTTTGGAGAGAAAAAATTTGAAAAACTACCTTGCTTTTATACCTATTCGTATTTTCGTTATCGAATGTACATTTAGAGTTATTTTAGTTAACCATGGTGTAGTTTCTCAAGTGGTCAATTTTATTTTCTGTCCAAAAATCAGACCAAATCATTGCTAGGCATACAATTCTTAAGTTGTGTCTCGTTCTCTACCTTCCTCGTTTATTCTGTCTCAGCTCAGCGGCCTTTTTAATATCGTTGTTCAATCTAATTGGGCTATATAAAATCCAAATTATGCTACAAGGAAGTAAGTCCCATTTCATGAAAATCTTTTTGAGTATGCATGGGTATTTACCGCGGTGTAAACTATATATGTATAATGCCTTCACATAAAAAAATCATTTACTACAAAGCAATTTCTGTTACCTGTTATATTTGCTACTATTGTTTCAGTCCGGTCAAAAATTGATCTAATAATAATTAACACCCATTGTCCAGTGTGGTAAAACATTTCTCTTAATAATTTATGAGTCTACTACAATAGATTATTATACATTTCACCAACAAAGTCAATCACCTGCTACCTAAACCCATTGTCCAGTACAAGCAAAGGGCAATTAATTCAATCTCCCACAGGCACAGCGGCGACATCTCTGGACAGTAATTAGAACACCATTAATTACCTTCCCCACCTCTCACCCCCTGAGGCTGTGACGTTATAATGTGTCTGAGGTTATGAGATCACGGGTGTGAGGGAAAGATTAGGGATGATGACCTTAGTTTGTGAGAATCCCCTGTTGTGCTTGTGACAAGAAAAGTTTAAAGATGAATGTGGACAGTGACTGACAGACCGAAGGAAAGATTTCTGGTACCCAAAACTTAACCTTGAAAACCTGTCAAGATTTGGCTATAAAGTAGGCTTTGACACGCTCTTAACCTCAAATACTCAAATAAAAATTGGCCCATAGTCTCTAAAAATGTAGTCTTAGAACTAAATCATTCCCTTACAGGTAACTTTGAAATTGTCTAGAAGTAGGTCAGTTAGAGTGAAAATTAAAGCTATTTGAACGTTCTAAAAGGTATCTAGAGGAGAAGAGTGTCTTGTGCTTTCATTGTGCGTACAGCTAAGGAGTGGAATTCCCTGTCGGAGTCTTTGTTTCCTGATAGCTACAACCTGGGGGACTTGTAAGTCAAGAGTGAATAGGTTACTTCTAGGCAAGCGTGTTTCACCGTCGACCACATCATCACTTAACATCAGGCAAGATAGTAGCCAAACGTGAACCTATCACAAAAAAAAGAAAATTGTTGTGTCACAAAGACACAGAGACAGACAGAGAAGAGCACTCGGGGCAGAGTGTCTTGTATGATTGCGGCTACTAAGGAAGTGAACTCAGAGATAGTGGATAAGTATGAGAAATAAAGAGGAACTTCGCCAAGCCCAAATAACAAGAATATAAGTCATCACAACAGGATGATGATGTAGGCTTCGTTCTAAGTTTTTATTTCTAGAACCGGTCGAATATCTTAAATTGAGTTTACGAAAAAGTCTTTCTTTGCCGGCTATGCATGTACTAAATACATTAATCATTCTTGGACAGTATTTATTGGTAGATACTTAACAGTATTTACGTTAAACGGTGAGTATGGTTCTCTAAAGAAAAATAGAGTGGACATGACGTAGTATGTTCCTACATATATACGAATAACCAAGTTACAGCACTATCAACTATTGGATAGGAAAGTAAATATCAACTAAACGTAATGAAGTTTTGAAGAATTTTCCCCTCATGAAAGTCATGGCTCAGGAAAGCATATTACGTCTTCAAATATAGCTACAAGCTTCAAATCAGCCTAGGGATCGTCCCATTTTGGGGATTCTCCGCCCACTTCAGGAAAGACGGCAGCACAGGGATCACATGCTGCCGTACACAGGGCTCAGGGGAGGTGCTTTTTCAGCCTCCCCATGTACGTGCCCTAGCAGGCGTTTCACAGAGGGGGTTCCGAGGTGGTCTTTTAAGAGGTGACGGTTCCATGTGCTGATGGTGATGACCGGGGTGGTTTGAGTGACAATCCCACGCACCCTGCTCTTTACCAAAACTCCAGGTGCCTTTTGAAAACTACCCCGTAAACAAAAAAAAAACTTTTGGTACAATTACAAGATGGAATATATATATATACATTTACTATTAATATATATATATATATATACACATTTTCTTTTAAGTATATATATATATATATACACATTTTCTTTTACTCAAATGCTAATTTCACCATAAAGGCCCATCCACACGAATCGTACTAACCGCAGCGATTCGCTAATGAAGATATTTGGGGCAGTACGATATCTCTTTGTCAATAAATAATGTTGGCCGCCCCCGCCCGCGGCGCACTCTTCCGCCCCGGTCGTACACGCCACTTTTGTAACCTCTTTTGTTACGAAATCGATATGAACACACCCCTTTAGCGATTTAAAACGCCAAGATATAATCTGAAACACCTTAATAACGTACAGGTGTTCCGATTGTGGTGTTTAGACAGTTCAGTTTTGGTGGAAGTGTATTTTACTTATTATTTTCATTGTGCGTAAAACTAAGGAGTAGAATTCCCTGCCGGAGTCTGCGTTCCTGATAGCGATGACCGGGGGTCTTTAAGGCGTATATTCCCCAATATTAACGCAATACTGGCCGTTATTCCGCTCGGACCCAGAATATTAGTGTTGAACCTCCTTTTGGACAGTTTTGTTTGCAAAATATTCTTTGATTAACATATGTATCTTCTTATTTTTCGTGTGAGGATGTGGCCACCTCTGGCGACAGAGTTAATTAAGCCGCCTCTGGGAACCCCACAGGCCTCTAACTACATATGCTATTCCAGTTATGAAGTAATTTTAGCCATCAATTTTTCTGTGTAAAAATGTTTATAAATTTCCAAGTCGTTTTGGAGGAGTATCCATTTAAGCAAAACTATTAGTTACACAGTATTATATTATCTGTGGTTACACGAAAAAACCTTGTTTCACAAATAATAAAATAAAATTAAAAACTTACTGCTTTTTGTTCCACTATTTTTGTATTTCTCTTGTAATGGCCAAAAGAACTTATTACTTAAGCAGGTATCCTGCAATTAACATATTTTAAGCAAGATCCAGTACAGTACAACATTCATTGCACAGGAAGGCTTGCATAGTTCCCACAATTTGCATATGACATTCTCAGAGACTGCTTCGCTAAAAAGGACCTAAGTATGCTTTCTATGCAAACGTACGACGGGATAAAGTCATAAAAATTTCCGTATGCAATGTTCGAGCTAGATTTTAGAAGGACAAATATAATCCTTCTGGGCAGTCGGGTAAAAAAGCTGCAAGAACTTATCTCTAGTTCTTAAAGGCGATGACGTTTGTGGAAGGACCTTGCACTGCAGTTCTGGCCCTTTCTCAGACTTTTTCATTGTTTTAAAACCCTGTCATTTTATTTCGTCACTGCTCCTCATAATTAGTTCCAATCCAACAGTATCGGTCCATGTAAGTAGATGAAATCGAACCAGAGGCCGCGTGCCTCAGTTTTTGCGTCAAACCTTTTCGGTGCGTTGTTTTTGCGTCGGCGAAGTCGCCTCAGTATCTGAAGTCGAAAGTGGATGCAATTTATGACGTATTCCGACGCATCGCGAGTGAGACATTACATTCCTTTAAAGTTATAACTGCGCTCAAGCTTTTTCTTGTTTGGTAGTAGATTTGCGTTTTTTTTGTTGCTTCTGTGCCGCGGCTTTTACAGGGATTTTTTCAAGGAGCTCTAGGTTTTATATTATTTTCTTATGGCCTTTTCAATATCTTTCAATAACTTTGCGTGTGTTCCATTTGGAGTCTTCTTTGTAACCTAACACGGATAGCATACAGCTATAGCGAATGAGCAGTTTTCTCGAAAATTATGTTAATTTAGGTATTTCAGAAAACAAGCTACCTTTAGGTCAATATGAAATTGCAGAATATACAGGAAATGAACAGACTTATTTACATCCTAAGAGGTGTTGGTGATAAAATGTTAATTATAGGCAACGGCAAGAGGCTAGGCAATGCAAGGCAAAGGTGGAAATAGGCAGGTATAGGTCTGGTATCCTTTCATCATCATCATCATCATATCAGCCGAAAGACGTCCACTGCTGGACATAGGCATTCCCCAAGCGTCGCCACATTGACCGGTCCCGAGCGTCCCGCATCCAGCGGATCCCCGCAACCTTTGATGTCCTTTAAGGGCAAAAAATACTCATGTGTCGATCTGATATTTTTACGCCTATTAACTCGGCAGTCTCATTGTAGCACCTCTCATTGGGCTTTCACCGCTCCGTTCCACTCGCAGCAAAACAAGTGTGAATCTAAGATTGAAATCGATACAGCAACAATAGCTCACCACCTCGAACTGGAGCGCAATCCCACGGTCTTGCACTATATAATTATTTTCACTACATATAAAGCTGCAATTATCTTCAATCACACTTGGTTAGGAACGAATCTGGTGTTATTAACACTTTGTTGGCTTTTTACCCGCGAACCAATCGCCGCCGCCGCCATTTGCAGTAATTACTCATAAAATGGCGGAACAAGATGGCCGCCTTCATTCACCGGTTTTTGTAGTGATTTGATGTTTTAATTGTAATTAGCTTGTTCGGTGTGCCGGCGTGTAATAGATCATTCATTTGCACGTACTTTCATTTAATGGTGTTGTAAGGTGTATTTTATGGGGATTGGAAAACTGCACGGGATTGAGATTCTGTGGAATCTTGTTAATTATTGGTCTTATTTCGCGTTGAAGCGGGGTACTTGCGTTGAAAATAATAACGCAAAAGTATATAGCCTGTAGTCAGTACATAAGGCCCAAGCAACTGTTTTCTTCCTAATTAGATCGGCACTTGTGTTGTTTGTCTTCTGATTCATGTATTTAGTTACAGCTCCAAATTCTCGTATTTCAGATCAAAGCAGTTTTGTCTCCACCTGAGGCTTTAGACAAGTGGCATTCGATGTCAGCGAAGGCGATAGACGAAATGTCAAAATGATTAGGGATTGATCTCGTGATTTTTCGATATCGCTTGTCAATCCCATACAATTTTGCCTTTTTGACAATCGCTATCGCCACAGTTTCGATGATAGAATGTCAATTATCTAAGGCCTCAGGGGTTGGCAATTCGACAGCAATTCCTTTGTCAGAGAACAATTAATTGCTTTCATTTTCACAGTCTTTTGACTTTTTCTGGTATATAAAACTTTACGATCATCTTATTGAAAATCAATAATGCTATAAATCAATAATGGAATTAATTAAATCAACCTATCACCTACTTTCATTTAGCACCAACCATAAAATTAACCTGGATGACAGCAAAAAGGGTTGGAAACTCGTCAAACACAAATTGAACAGTAACAAACATTCCTTTACAGCAATTAATGGGTACCTCAGTAACAACGGTGTCGCGTTTAAACGTAGTTTAGCAGATGCAAGCGTAAAAAGACGGCTTAGCATCCTTGTTGCCCGCGATTATGTCATTACTGGCCAGTAAAAAATTAAAGGGCATTATAGTATGCGATGATATAGTGCAATTAAATATGGCGGCAAAAACCGAAGCGCGTTCGGGCGTCGTCGACTCGCGATCGCATTGCCGAAATGTTCGTGCGCCCGCGCTTTGTAACGATTGACGGGAATTTTCTTTTTCGGGTGCAGTTTTTTAGCGAGTGCGATTTTCTGGATTGATAGAGAGCCTGAGCTGGAAAGGTCATTGCTTTTGAGGAGATTGAGCATCGAAGAGACGATCTAACTTGGTATCTAATAGGATAGTTTACTGAAAATTTGTTTTATGTCCGTCAGGTAGATTAGTAAAAAATATTGAACAAGATTTTTTTTTGGCACGTAAACATAAAGTGACGACGATATAATGCGTTGAAATATCGTAAAACGTCACGGCGATAGTACACTTTATACTGCCTTAGTGACGTCACAAGCCCTACTCCTAAACTTTCCTACCCAGGAAACATCTCTATTGGATCGTTCCTTTCGTTACACGGCCACCTCATTTTTGTAGTATGGGGCAAGATGTTAAAAGCCTTTCTTACTAATAAAAAACTAGTCGTAATTATTTGTAATCCTACTTATCTACAATTCCAGTCCCACTTATGTCCTAAATAACCTAAATAAACATAGGCATTTGCGTGACCCTAGTTTAAACTGTCGTGACGGTCAGTCGTTACTCATCCGCTTAGCTGCTTCGCCAAAGTCGCTAAATTAGAGCCTTTAAAATAAATGTTTCAGTAAATGGCTACGTTGTCGCATTATTATAAGCCCGTAATAATACCGGATAATTAGGAGCAGCTCACACCGAGACCGGTGAAGGAAAACATCGTGAGGAAACCGGCATGTCGTGGAACAAAAAAATTGAAGACATGTGACATCTGTCAATTCACACTGGGCCTGCGTGGCAGATTCCAGCGTACTCTCTCTCCCAGAAAGGAGACGAGCATCTGTAGCTAAGTTGACAATCTGCAATCGATAACGCTAGTAGAAAACGAATCAATGTATGGGAATGACACATCTAAACGTTAAGTCACGTGTTCAGTCCATACAAATAGAAGGCGTTAACGATTGCAGAAAGAGATTTAAAACAAAAAGTTTGTAACTTGGTTAGCGGCTGTGTCCCAGCAAAGGAAACATCATAGGCTGAATATGTTGTGCACATCGAGACGCGACACGACAACTTTCAAGATAGCGACACAATATGGAACTTTATTTACTACACAAATAGCTACACATTTACATAAAAAACACACCATGCTTCTCCTCGTGGTATCGTGATGCCTTTAGGTTTGGTCTCTTGATCGGTTCGGAACGCACAACGATGCGATATGCGGTGCCGTATTCGTATAAAAAATGTCTGGGGTGGTCTTTTGTTCCGTCGCAGTATCCGTCAGCGGTGACGAGGATTATGTGTTCGGCACTGTATACCGCAGAGTTATGCGTTCAAAGTCAAAGTCCAATTAATTATTTTAATAAGGCCATTGCGCGGCACTTTCCAACGTCAAAAATTTAAATATTAAATTAATAATAATTGATTCTACCGTTCGTTCCGATCAGAGACCAAAGCTTTAAGCAACTTGACGTAGCGATGCTTCACTGATGTTGCGGCGCGTGTCGGTGTGAGCTTACCCTAAAAAGAGAGACCAAATAAGTCCCAGTTCGGTGTTCTCTTTGCGACTGCGCGCACCGACCGATACAGATTTATCAATCCGGTGAAATTTTATCAATCGGTATCCAGATTGGATTGCCGAGAGATCATTATTTGCTTGAAATTGGTTTTAATTAAGGAATATTTGAATGAAACTTTTGATCCTTGTGATTTTCATAGTTGGCATTTTACCTCATTTCCTCATCATAATTACCTACATTAGATGCACACTCTGTTTTTTGTTCAATAAGATTTTATGTTATTTTTGTGGACCGTGTCTCATGATCTATTACCAAATTACTGATATTTTATCTTTCTATGGATATTTATTTTATTTTTGACTTAACGCACTTACCTAAACGTCTCTTGTTTCTAATACTGACAAAAAAACGCACAAGGAGTTCACCACAAAGTTTTCCAGTTTAATTCAACTTGTGTGGGGTGTGGAGCAGCTGAAACAATACGATTACATTTTTATGCTCTAAGTATACATCATAATCTCTATAATAATTGTTATTGCAATAGATATCTTTGTAGACGAGAATCTTCATTATGCCCCATTTACGAGTACATCAACTCGTTTTGTTCATATTCTGTTCATTTCATATTTAACTTTGTTTGGTTTGCAATGGAGGCAACAAAGTGTTCAGATACATCATTTTAATTATAATTTCAGTTTTCATGGCATATCGATCTTTTGAGCCTGTCGTAAATTGCTGCTTTGCATAATCCCACTTAATTTTAAAATAATCTGATTAGGCGGTTAAGAGGGTGTCACAAGTACACAGTCACGAGCAATATACACGGCACCGCGAAATAAAAATCGTAAGGCTAAGCAGGTAAAGCCGCGTGCGAAAAGATAGTTATAACATAAATGAACAAATAAACCTACAAGGCAAGGCAATTAATTAAAATTAAACCAGTTCTGCGAGCGGCCGTAACTTTTATCAGCAAATAAAAATGTTTAGAATGTATTTCATTGACGTTTTATTGCATAAACGTATTAGTTAATATTGTTGTTAATTATTTGAACATCGTATAATGGGCTTCATAGTAACAAGTAATAACATTTTTACAATCCTTCCTTAAGTATTTTTAAAGAGCGTTTTTGTTCGTTTGCTTGCAAAAAACAGCTCAGTAAAAATAGCTTAGACCTATTAATATAGGCGATCTCGTAAAAATGTAACTGTCGTCTAAGTTAAATTAGAAATTGCTTGAAAAATATTATTTCCTACATCCATTTAAGATGGTATCAAATATTTATGCAAATGATAACTGCGTCGGTTTATTTTGCCGTCCGTCGGCTACTTTGAACTCACTTAACCAAATGGTTAGATTATCAGTAAAGCTTACACTACTTAATTTGTATTTTCAAAAAACCAATCGGTAATTATTTATTGAAAAGCGTTATTTATTGAAATTAATAGTTGTAGTCGATAAATATTGAATAATGTTCAATGTTACACTTTTTTGCATATAAAACGACCTTTCTATGAGTTTTCTGAAAGAGTGTTAAAAAGCTGCTTAGAATATCTAAGTTTATTTTTTAAACGCATCACTTAGCAGACTAATTGACAACTTAGTTACTTCAAATAACGTTTATTTATTTGGATTCTTCAAAGTCACTATTTTCAGAATGTATTGCAGACTATTGATTGATTTATTATAGATCCTCCAACTAAGTAAACTTAAAAAATCTAAGTATAAAACACAATTTAATAAATATAAATAATTTTCTAAAAACAAAATAAAATAATATTCTAAATACAAGATAACTTAATTTTCTAAATACAAAATTAAATAATTTTATAAATACAAATAAAATAATTTTAATAATAAGATATAATTCTCTACCACATGTCCATTTTATTAACTCGGAAAATTCCAACGTCCAATATTAGTCAACAAAGACATTATTAATCAACCCTCCGCCTGCGACAGCGATAATTACTTCAATAATACTAAAATAGCCAATAGCCACTCTATTAACCCATATACATCGATACTTTTTGTTGCCCACTATGCACATAAAAGATAAATTTCACACTCGAAGAGAATCAATTGAAATTCCTTATAACTATAACTGTGAACATTAGTGCGTTTTGTCGTGCTATTTTAATAGGCAACCTGGTTGCCACATTATGCCCAAAAATGGCAAGTTTTATATTAAATGTGCAGGGCTGCCTCGTAAAAGATGGAATGAGGCAAAATATAGTGTGTTTTAGGGTACCGCACCCGAAGGGTCCAAACGGAGCCCTATTGCTGTCACTCACGTGTCTGTCTGTCTCTCAGTCTGTATGTCTGTTTGCCCATCGTTTGTCACACAGGTTTAAAAGCCAAACGGAAAGGAAATTTTAAGACTATGGCTCCAAAGCTATAGTCTTCAAATTTTCACACTATAAGCCATACAAATTATCAAAAAATATTTTTGTATGTTTTAAAGGTGAGTTCCGTTACAGTTAAAGGGGGGCGCGAAAAAATTAATTTGACCTACCCCATCGAGGGGGTATCGTTGTTTAGAACTCGTTAAGTAAATAAATATTGTATTTATTGTTTTCAAAAATATTATAAAGCAAAGGAATGAGAAGCCACCAAAGTCAGCTCTTTTTAACAAAAAAAAAGCCGAAGAACTTTTATTACTTAAAATTTGGTGATAATGTTTACTATTACGTATATTTTACAAAAAATACCAATACATTGATAAATCAGATTTGGAAAGCCCTCATTTTTCCTATTACAACCAACTTTATTTCGCGGTTTGGTACGGATCCCTAAATATCCGACACGCACTCGGCAGGTTTTTTAATAGCAGTTTTAACTATAATAATTACTGCTAGTTTCTGTTTCTGTAATTTCGTTATATTATTTAATTAATTAATAATTGGCAAGCTCTTAATTTATGTGATAGTAAAAGTCAAATGAAGATAACAGAATTATAGGAAGTTTGCTTTTTCTTGGTGTCTGCGTTAATTTTTGTTTTAAGGAGGCCCTTTTACGGACTTAAAGATTTTGCCATTTAATTTTTATCTTCTTAATAAAATAGCACTTAGTAATTACATTATTTTTATATCAATCCTTTCTATTGATTTTAATAGAATATTTCTTTTTTCCTCTTATTTATTTTAATAAAATATTTTTATAAACAGTCCCTATTCATTTGATAGAACACGAAGATGAAAATTAAACACAACACTTAAAAACTATAATGACGTCTCTCTGCAATTATCCTATCTTCTCTGGCGACTAAAAACTCCGCATCCTTCCTCCTCGTGAATGCACCATTAAGATTCTTTCAACACACTGGAAAGCCAATAAATCAGGCAACAGCCAACGATAGTAGGTAAGTATGTGGCACTTATCTTGCCATCGCGTCTCACATGTTATCTTACTTAATCTGCGTGCCTAATTTCAGTTATTTCCTTTATAAGTGTTTTCCATTTCACTGTCAGCAGTTTAGGGTTTACGCTAGTGGGTAACTTTGTCCCCGGTGTTGCTCCTGTGGTCTATACCTAGTAACCGTGCATTTTTGGGAATACAAAGTATACAACATGTGAAGGGAGCTCCAAAAGTTCGCGGCATATTTTCCTTAATAAACTTTTTAAGGAAAATACTCCACGAAGTTTTGAACTACACTATGTATGACATTCAGTTGTCTATTATTATCTAAATGATCAAAGTGTTCAAAAGAATCTGTGATATCAAATATATATGCGTTGTAAAAAAGAGCTCCTAAATGAGATCCCTGCGGAACACCGCTAGGGATTTCATTAAAGTTAGAACGGTAATCTCCTAGTATGACAGCTTGTGTTTAAATAAATATGACTAAACCCATCGCAAAATATGCCCGCGTATACCCAGTCTGTATAACTTACTGAATTTTACCTCTTTATATATATCAAGTTTAGAAAATAAATATTTTTATTAAATATTAAAGGCTTTACGTCCATTTAAAAATGATTAATATCCAGTGGTATTGAAATTAGAATATAAATGGAAAAGTAACATTCATAAATTGATTATTCAAAACTTTCGAGCAAACATTGAGTAATTTATGATCGTAATAAATAAATTATAGACCTATTGCGTTTGTTTAATTAATTTCAATGAATGTGGATTCACATTCTACAAGCAAATAAATTTATAATCCCTATATTGCAGTAAATACTCGTATCTTAGTTAACCAACTGGGGCTCAGGAACTCATCATTATTATAACATAAGTAAATATGTATTTTTATAGCTTAATGTTTATAGGCCTACACAGTGACACAAACCAATTGATCAATTTGATCTCATAACGCGAGGCAATGACGGGTTAAATAGTGGCCACTTCAAACGACTGCTAAAGTGTACAGATATCAGGAGAACTACCGATCATCACAACAAGGTTGCCATCCTATTTCCGACTACTGGAACTCCTGAAACTCAACATCAGAAATGTCATCAATGAAGCTCGACACACATCTTTAATGTGGTACTGTGTTAAATTCTACAACACAATACCTTGTGATATAGTAAAACTAAATGAAAGAAAATTTAAATCTCTTGTTAAAAGCACACTTTGTAAACAAGCATGTTACAAATTAGATGTTTATGTTCAAGATGCATTGAAAACATGCTGGTCCTGCTCCATAGGAAAATCTTTATTGTAGACAAAATCAAACTGGTTGATTGTACAAGCTTTTATTCAACTTGCAATGTATGTATGTATTGCGCCGACCCCAAGTAACATGGGACAAGGGCAGAAAGATGATGATGATGTATGTATGTATTTATATGTATGTATGTAAGTGTGTTCGGTCAAATCTTGCAACTGAATTTTAAAGTAGTTATCCTAAAACGATTAAGATGACATTTTGCAAACACGTTTGGTTTGGATGACAATGCACGGTAAGCTAAAAAGCTTGGGTACAAAAAAGTTTTTGTAATTAGAAAAAATATTTGAATTCATAATAAAATTATTATATTGCATTTTGTTTGGTTAAGACTCACACCATTGTGGTTGAATTAGATAATTTACCTATGTTTGAAATATTTTAAAGTGTGGAGACCATGTTCCTATTGATTAAATGAAATAATTTACCTGTTAGTGCTTATAAAATTTCATACCTATAGTATAGTAGTATATGAATGAATGTAAGTATGTAAATATTGTAAAACAATTTTTTTTAAAGAGAATTTGTCGAATTTCTTTTACGTTCTTCTCCATAACAATATACCTTTGCGAATGACAGTAGAATCAAATTCTCGACGTTCCACTTAATGGCCCCTTAATGGCCTCATCATCATCATCCTTTCAGCCGAAAGACGTCCACTGCTGGACATATACCTCCCCAAGGCGTCGCCGCATTGACTGACCCCGTGCGTCTCGCAACCTTAACCGGTCCACCTAGTGGGAGGGCTTCCAACGCATCGTCCCGCTAATGGCCTAATTAAAATAATATAAAAAACTTGACTAGAATAGTTCCTCCGTGTCCTTCCGGCAGGCGACGTAGTGGTGGCACCGGGCGCCCAAGTCCCTGTTTATGTGACATAGATACTTCCCGAAGCAACCATGTCCCGAGAACCTCTGCGTCACCCGAAACGACAGGGAGCCGTGCCTCCTCCCGAGTCAGCGATCGAGCACTGGCCGAAACACCTCGGGGTAACGAGGCGGCGGTAGGGCGTGAGAGCCTGTCCCACCATTCCGCCACCAGGACCTCGTGATGCTGAGACCGACGCAACTCTTTATGTCGTCGCTGCATCGGCCCTTCGCCCCGCCCCGACGCTTCCTCGCGCCACCGATACAGAGACGCAGACGCATACCTTAGTGCAAGACCCTACCTCAACAGTTGAGGTAAGGTATGTTCCCGCATTTTCGAGTCGGGGGAGCTCAGTAACCGTGGCTTGGTCACCCACGGTGAAGCGAAGAGGAACCCGAGGGGGCCGCTCGTCTGGGCTTTTGCCGATTAAGAGCCGACTACGTAGCAGCCAAGTACTAGGTTGCGTTGCCGCTTGGTAACAGGCGACATCGCGACTGAGGCAGGCCGCGATGTCTTATGGAGCGTCCCAGGTCCCATACGATATCGCGGCTGAGGGTTGGAGGCCGCGGCGGGAGAGGAGTGCCGGTATTGCGGTGCGCCGCTCTCCCTACCTTCCGCGGCCTGAACGGGGTCGCCACCGTGTGATCGCGGACGCAGTGGAGCTGCTGGGGAGGAGGAGTGTCGGTATAACGTGGCCGCTCTTCCTATCCCCTGCGGCCGAAAAATGGTAGGTGGTGCGGCCATTGACCTTGACAAGTGACGACAGGGGGACCAAGGGTGCCATACATGGGGTCGTCTGGCGCCCATGTGCTTGTTTGGTCCCTGGGATGGTCACGGCGTACAGTGTTTTCTGGTGCGCCAGTGATGGGGGTTCTCCCCAGAGGAGCGTCCGGTGAAGGACAGCCGCGGCGGGTTCGCGGTGAGTGAACACAGTGGAGTTTTAGTGGGTTGGAGTTCCACATAACTGCGCTATCTCCCCGTGGTAGCGCAGTATGCATGAGCATTTCTCCAAGATAAAAAGGGTATGTTGTATTGCATAGTTAGCCACAACCCCTGTGACCTTACGAGGTCAAGTACCCACCACCGGCAGCAACAATTAAAGCTCCATAATGAATGGGACAACGTATACTTAACCGGTAAGTACACGTACAACTTTATCTTCTAATGAAATGTTAATAAACAAAAACTATAGCTTAGGGTTGCGACTGGTGTAGGCAGGTAGCGATTAGCGGGTTGAGGCGGTTGGGTATTAGGGAATCTTGGTAAACCATATTGAATGATTCAATGTTAGTTAGCCTTCTTTTAACTTTAACTCTTGTCTATCCATACTTGAACAAATGCAAAGTACTCGTATTCGAAAAGATTTCTCTTTGAAAATCTAACAACTTTTATGGTAAATACAGCAAATGCCAGTTATAAAAGCAATCTGATAAAGTCTCATAAAGTTGTAGTGGCCTAGTTTTGAGCAAATCGAAATGTCTTTTTAAGCGCTGTTGAAATGCTAAAGATAAAAAAGCCGCCTTCTATACCGGTTATCAGTGAGAAAACCTTAAAGACTTCTTGATGGATAATTCGGACGACCCTTATTTTCATAGGGATACCTATTTTCACCAGTATAAAGAAAAAAACTCGTTCCTCGTTATAGTGGCTATTACTGCAAAAGTAGGGTTCCATCCAACCGATCAACACTTTACATAATTAGTAATCAGGTGTTTGTCATGCTATACAACGCTCCCAAACCACAAGCGTACGCGTTCGAAGTCCGCTCCGCTCGGCCGCCACGAACCAAGTGCGACAAAAACTGACCGGACCTGTTGTAACGGCCTGCGCAGGCGCATCGCCCCGCAACACCTATAGAGCTGTTAATGCGAATTTGCATCGCCTTAGATTCAATTAGAGATTAAATTGAACTCAGTTTTTTTATCGATTGATCTCTTTGTAACGGGGCGTTAATTTGAAAAGTATTTTTATATGAGTTGTAGGTTATGAGCTCGTAAGTTAAGTTTAAAGGCGCGGCGGCTTTAGGATTGTTTATCATAATGATATGAATTATTATCTCGGTACAAGTGGTTGACATTAATCTTCCCCTCATAAAACCTTTAACGGTGGTATGTCATTTTTTGCGCTGGCAAAAAATAGGAAAAGTCAAGTCGTTGAAAGGCAAAGAGTCAAGAAACGTAGACACAGCCTAAAATTTATAACTATTTACACAATTTCCCGATTTCACATATAACTGGCAATGAAAGTTAAAATATAACATAACATCCCTCACTGTATTCCACGAAGGGTTAAGAATAGTACACTCACATTTTTCCAGTTATATTGAAGTTAAGTAACTACACAGTAAATAAAAAAAAGATATTCCATTTTTTTATTTCTATTATTTATTACATTTTAGCTAACATTTTTTTTTGAATTAGTTACTTTTAAAAATATAAGTGTTATTGTAACGATGTAAACAATGCGCGCACGGCTGACTCGAGCGCCCACCTCAATACATTCAAACTCTCGTCACACACGCACACTTACGCGCCGCCGCGTTAGCGCCACGAAAGGTATATAAGGCGTGCCCCGGCCAGCCACCGGCAGTTCGACACTGTGTGGGCATTGTATCCGACGACTCGGAACTACTCCCTAGCAGGTTGAGCGCTCTGCGTACCATACGTCACGCCTGGTGGTACTTTCGTAACACGGAATATTACCGGTGAGCCGTATGGTTCGTGGAGGTATTTTCGTTTTAGCGCTTCACGCATTTTGTTTAGCTTCATACTAGCTGTTATTAATTTATTCTGTTATCTCGCAAGTTACTAATTTATTTATTTTGGTTTGTATAAGTAATTAGCATAACATTACTTTTAACGCTTAGCTTGCACTGGTCTATCAGTGTACGTTAGTTTTGTGTTGCATTACCTTCTTAATGTAAACTAAACTTAGCTTGTTTTTTTTCCCTTGCTACCCGCATTTATTTTGTTTCCTTTTACTTTTATAACATTCTTATGTATCGTGTGTTATTTTGAATATAGGTCTTAAGTATTATCCTGAGGTATTATTTATACTGAAACCCTGAGCCGTTAAAACTGGCGCCCATCGTGGATCCTCCAGAGAGAAACTTGAGACCTAGACCAACAGTACAAACGCAGAGGTTTAAAGTACAGCACGACCCGCAGAAGGGGAAGCTAAAGGACACAATGGAGGATAATAAGAGTGGTTCCGCTGCAGCTTCATCATCAATAACTATGTCATCTGAACAGTTCCAACAACTGCTGGCAGCAGTTGCTTCAGGGTCAAAACATAAAAGTTCTATGGTAAGATGTCCAGTGAAATTTAGTGGCAATAAGAGCGCTTCTGAGGTCGAGTCTTTCTTAGCAGCGGTGTGTGTGTTCAAGAAGGTGGAGCTTATAGAAGACGAAGACGCATTAACAGGGCTGCCATTAATTTTAACAAATGATGCTTCTACTTGGTGGCAAGGTATTAAGAACCAGGTAAAAACTTGGAGCCAGTTCGAGGAACGCTTGCGGCACGCATTTGCACCCAAAAAGTTGGCATATAAAATATATCAAGATATAGTGGAGAGAAAGCAAAGGAAGGATACATTAACGGAAATTTTTATAGCAGAGAAACGTGCCCTCATGGCAGAATTTCCTGCACCAGGTCATAGTGAACAGCAGGAGATAGATTTAGTATTCGGCCAAATTCGTTTTGAAATTAGAGAAAAAATATCTAGAGAAGCTATAAAAAATTTCGATGATTTATTAGAGAAGGCTAGAGAGATTGAGCGTAATTTGGGAGAAAAAGCTGAAGATAAACAGATATCTAAAACACCATTAAGCATTCCTAAAGCCAAAACTAGATGCAATTACTGTAGACTCCCAGGACACACTGTGGATGTCTGTAGAAAACGTCAGAAAGTTGAGCAGCAGAAACCTGCAGGGAAGCCAGTAGAAACTAAACCTGATGAAACAGTAAGGCCAAAATTTTCATGTTACGGATGCGGTGAACCAGGTGTGGTGCGAAGTCGCTGTCCGAAGTGCAACGTTCAGCGCGTGGGAACGGAAGACATCAATTTCTGTTCCTTAAACACCACTAGCGCCAAGCGCCTCAGGCCAATAGTACCAATTAGTATTGGTGGCATAAAAGGTACTGGATTCGTAGACACATGTGCTAAATCTAGTGTAGCCTCGTATCGGCTTTTCGTTTGTCTGAAGCAAGACGGATATAAGTTCAATAAGGAGACTATGAACATAACGTTAGCCGATGGTATATCTAAAATGCAGACTGTCTGGACTGTTACAGCGCCCGTTACTATTTATGGAAGAGTAATCAATACTCCTTTCATTGTTTTGCCACATGCAAAGAATAACAAGACACTACTGGGAGTCGGTTTTATCGAAGATGCCATGATGGTTCTTAACTTACCTCAGCTAACGTGTCGATTCCTTGATGATCCTGCGAAAGTTTATGACTTGAAACAAGAAGATGTCTGCGAGAGAATGATCGCCGATTTAATTTGCATCGCTAGTCTACCAGAAATTGTTTCTCCAATGTCAAGTTCACCAGAAAATGGTGTTACTCCGCAAACTTTAACATCGAGTCATGTCGAACAAAATTTGAGCCGACCGTATGGTCCCGTGGTGAGTGTGTGCTCTCCTGACGTACCCCAAAATGCAACTACACAATTTCAAAATGAGCCGTTAGTTGGTATTGACGCACCTGCAAATATGGAGATTTGTCAAGCTAGTGCAATACGTCCACAGACACCTACGAATGATCTACTAGCGCCAATTGAATTTTCTACCCCACCGAGTAAGCGTCAACGACTGTTTGATGGCTATTCTCCAATAGTAGATGCATTGTATCAAGATGCTAGAAGATCGATACAAGAAAGCACCATAGAATTGTCACCAGATTCCAGATCTTTGTTCAATTCGCCCAGTACGAATATTTCAGCGATAGATGCCGAAAAGTCTGACTCTGTTCTAAGCGACAAAGACTGTGTTCGTATGCAAAATCTTTTAGAGAAGAATGCAGATGCATTCGTTCCCAATGGAAAACCTACAACCCAAACAGAACACTTCATTGATACAGGAGATCACAGACCAATTTCCGTCCCACCATATCGTTTGTCGCCAGCAAAAACTCAAATCCTGAAGGTTGAAGTAAGCAGAATGCTTGCGGAAGGGATAATAGAGCCGTGCAACTCTCCATGGTCTGCACCTGTAGTTATGGTTCCTAAGAAAGATGGTGGAACACGAGTTTGCATTGACTATCGTCAACTCAATGCGGTTACCACGCCGGATGTGTATCCACTACCTCGTATAGATGATTTGTTGCACGATGCTAAACCTACGCCATATATGTCTACAATAGACCTCCGAGCAGGCTACTGGCAAATCAGAGTAAAGAAGGAGGACCAATGCAAAACTGCTTTTGTAACACCATTCGGCATGTACAAGTTTTTAAGGATGCCCTTCGGTTTGCGCAATGCACCAGCCACCTTTCAACGTCTGATGGATGGTTTCCGTGTGTCTCTGAGCCATGTTAAATTGTGTATATACATTGACGATCTGATTGTCCTGTCTCCAACATTCGAGCAACATCGGAGCGATCTTCAAGATGTTTTCTCTCGACTTCAAGAATATAACTTGACAGCCAATAAGGAGAAATGCAAATTCTGTTGTTCAAGGGTTAAGTACCTCGGGCATTATATTACCCCAAAGGGACTACAGATGGATCCTAACAAAGTTAGTGCGATTGTAAACATGCCTGCGCCTACAAATTTAAAACATTTACTTTCGTTCTTGCAAATGTGTTCTTGGTACAGAAGATTTATTCCCGGATTTGCTAAAGTTGCTGAACCCCTAACCCGGCTAACCAAAAAACAGGCTAAATGGCTGTGGGAGGAAGAACAGAAAGCTGCCTATGATAAACTCAAACAACTTCTCACAACTAGTCCCATATTGGCTCAAGCAGATGACTCAAAACCCTATATAATTAAAACTGATGCCAGCAACTATGCTATCGGTGCAGTTCTTGTGCAGGGGGAGGGAGAACAGGAACACCCCGTAGAATATGCTAGTCGATTGCTAAATCAAGCCGAAAGAAATTACTCTACGACTGAACGTGAGGCACTTGCTGTTGTATGGGCACTTAATAAGTTTAGAGGATATATAGAAGGGACGCCTATAACAATCCTGACGGATCACCAAGCTCTTAAATGGCTAATGTCTTTAAAATCCCCAACTGGACGGTTAGCAAGATGGGCCCTCCAGCTACAGCCGTATGATATCACAATAAAGTACATCACTGGAAGGACGAACGTTGTAGCAGATGCGTTGTCTCGTCCTAATTGTGATGCTGAAACTAAAGAAAGCTGTGGAATATGTAGTATTGTGGTAGATACGCCAAGGAAAAATCCTAAAGAAATAAGAGAAGCACAAATGAAAGACAAAGACATAGTAAAGATAGTAAAGGCATTTGAGAGTGATAATGAAGAAGAAGCACGCTACTGGTATCAAAAGGGTTACGTCATGAATAACGGTTTACTATACCGCTACAATCCTGATGGTGATAATGATAACAGTCAGCTTCTTGTGCCTAAACAAGAACAAACCCATGTAATATCGGCATATCATGATGAACCTACTGCCGGTCATTACGGTACAGATAAAACATTTGCTAGAATTGCACAACGGTATTATTGGAAAAGTATGAGGAAGGACATTGAGAACTACATTCGAAACTGCTTGTCATGCCAGAGATACAAACCGTCGAATATGAAACCAGCTGGACTTGTTCAAACGACTGCGATGAACAAAAGATTTGAAGTGGTCGCTTTTGATCTGTTTGGCCCATTACCTGCGTCATCAAATGGAATGTCCTGGATCCTCATCGTTGAGGATCTTGCTTCTAGATGGGTAGAATTATACCCGCTAGAACATGCCACTGCAACCAATTGCGCGATGACTCTCATAAATGAGGTGTTTTTAAGATACGGCATGCCACGACGAATAATCAGTGACAATGGCACTCAGTTCGTCAGCGCTGTTATGCAGCAGGTAGCCTATTGTTTTGACATTAAGCATGCCTTCACGCCCGTGTACCACCCTGAAACTAATCCGGTGGAACGTCGCAATCGGGACCTGAAAACTCAGCTCGCAATTCTTGTAGGAGATAATCATCGGACCTGGTCAGAGAAACTTCCAAGCATTCGATTTGCGATGAATACTGCAGTTTGTTCCTCGACTAAGCATACTCCAGCATACCTTACATTCGGTCGAGAATTAAGAACTCCCGATGATAATGAACACGATCTCCGTGAAATAATCTCGTCTGAAAATTATATTCCTGAAATCACACCCAAACTGTTAGTATTGGCTGAAACATTGAAAAGAGTTAGGGAAGTGCAGGAAGAAAAAGAAGAAAAGCGAAAGGAATATGTTGATAAAAGCAGAAGACCTAGCCCAAAATATAAACCTGGAGATAAGGTTCTCGTTGACTCACACAGCCTCAGTAAGACCGCCCAAGGATTCAGCTCCAAACTTGCCCCTCGTCGAGATGGCCCTTATGTAATTTTAAGGAATCATGGACCAAGCTCTTACCATGTCGCAGATCCTAAAACACCCAACCAGAGTGTAGGGCTGTACCATTCGTCTGCATTACGCCCTTTCCAAAATGACACTGAAAGTCCACTACCAGCACCAGCTCTGCCAATTCGAAAGCGTGGACGACCACCTAAGCCAGCTGACCCACTTACCTCTGCTGAAGTCACCACCACCCAATCTTCGAAACCAGGCCGAGGACGACCACAAAGACAATCTTCGAGCCTGCCTTCCTCGTCGAGACGCCTTCGGAGCCAGAGGGGGAGACTGTAACGATGTAAACAATGCGCGCACGGCTGACTCGAGCGCCCACCTCAATACATTCAAACTCTCGTCACACACGCACACTTACGCGCCGCCGCGTTAGCGCCACGAAAGGTATATAAGGCGTGCCCCGGCCAGCCACCGGCAGTTCGACACTGTGTGGGCATTGTATCCGACGACTCGGAACTACTCCCTAGCAGGTTGAGCGCTCTGCGTACCATACGTCACGCCTGGTGGTACTTTCGTAACACGGAATATTACCGGTGAGCCGTATGGTTCGTGGAGGTATTTTCGTTTTAGCGCTTCACGCATTTTGTTTAGCTTCATACTAGCTGTTATTAATTTATTCTGTTATCTCGCAAGTTACTAATTTATTTATTTTGGTTTGTATAAGTAATTAGCATAACATTACTTTTAACGCTTAGCTTGCACTGGTCTATCAGTGTACGTTAGTTTTGTGTTGCATTACCTTCTTAATGTAAACTAAACTTAGCTTGTTTTTTTTCCCTTGCTACCCGCATTTATTTTGTTTCCTTTTACTTTTATAACATTCTTATGTATCGTGTGTTATTTTGAATATAGGTCTTAAGTATTATCCTGAGGTATTATTTATACTGAAACCCTGAGCCGTTAAATTATATATTTTTGAAATCACCTTTTTTAACCCTTTATTTTGATACTCAATACGATGGCTTTGAAAAAAAGGGGATCCCAATTTTAATGTAGCCAACGACACTCGCAAGGTTAAGATGATTCGATTGACGTAAGAATCATCAAAATCGGCCAAAGCTTTTGGTCTTTAGAACGCTACATAGGAACAAACATACATACATACATAGTCTGATAAACACATTACCTTACCACGGGGCTACCATATTGCCATCAATCGGGCACAAATCCAGAGACCGGGCTACTGAGTCATTTCTATTTAATGACCTTATTTGACCGCCCATCGAGTGATCTCAGGAAAGACCGTGGCACAGCGATCACGTACTGCTTTGCACAGCACGGCTCAAGGAAGGCCCGTTTGTAGTTTTCTCAAGGATGTGCCTTGACAGGTGTTGCACGGAGTGGGTTTCGGGATGGTTTCTATATCTGCTGATGGCGATCCGTGGTGGTTTTAGTGAGGTGAAAATCTCACACTCCTTGCTCTTTTTCCCCAAAAAGTATAGCGGCTTTTTGAAAGTTACCCTGATAAAAAAATTGAGTTTTTACTTGAAGTACCTACTGTTCGAGGGGTAATCAACCTCTCTATGGCCATAACCTCGCCAGCAAAACTGTTACACTTTAGCGATTTTTATGAAAATCAGTTGCAATTAATTAAATAAGCGCTCGCTCGCGGCCGCGTATTAATTGCCGTATTGATGAGTTATGATTGTTAATTAGCGATTACACCGAGCTGGTCGCGCGCCAATGAGCTCCCAGTCATGTGGGTCACACAGAACACTGACAAGGGATTGTGTTTGTCGTTTTAGAATTGATAATGGCTCAGGACTTATTGACCCTACCTTGCAGCCAGCCAGAGTGACGGTCTAGGTTTCGGTCGCGCGCCAATGAGCAGCCAAACATGTGGGTGACACAGAACACTGGACGACGGTTTGTAGTTGTCGCTTGTTTAGAAGTCATAGGGCTTACTTAACTGAGAGAGACGGCGCGAGATTCTGGTGCCTAGAGCCTATTCATGTGGGTCATACAGCACACTAGGCGACGTCGACTTATATTTGTCGTTTTAACAGAAATGATAGGGCTTAATTCTAAGATAAGTGCTAGCCAATCTTAGAGACGGCGCAGGTCTCCGGTGCGTCTGTAGCAGTAATCATGTGGGTTATTCTGGGCGACGTTTTTGTGTTTATCGTTGTTTTACAACGATATACACAATACATACATACACACAATTGATACTCTACGTACGAGAAACCCACAAGCCAGCCGGAGAGACTTCGTGAATCTCCGGTGCCTTGAGCCCCAGTCATATGGGTCACACCGTCGCACTGGGCTAGGGTTTGCGTTTGGTTTAGAATTGATACTCTTAGTACGGGAAACCCACAAGCCAGCCGAGGACACGGCGTGAGACTCTGGTCTGTAATAATATAGTGATGTGGGTCACAGTGGCGAGAGTATTGTCGATGGTGTAAAATTGATACAACTAAGGTATTAAACCAGTCAGACAGAGAGACGACATGGGCCATATCGGGCTTCATAGCGAAGTAAGGCGTTCTATTGTGCTAGTACTAGATGTAGCTCAGCGGTGACAATTTTATGGAATCTGTAAAGTGCTGGATGATAGGAATTTCATTGTAAGCCAGTATTCTCTGTTACCGGTCCGAAAGAAAATAGGATAGTTCATGTTCTGGATCTGACTGACCAGATAGATCTACTCAGGATCTGTCTGGTCAGTCAGCAAAGTAATAGACAGGTTGATTTGATTGCCCAGGATGTGTCAGAAGTAGTAGTATGCCTATACATACTACTGCTTCCACTATTGAAATCAATTTCGTTGCCTAGTCGATGGTTTAGTATTGTTCTACTCTGTAGTTTTGTTTACCAAGCTAAGTAACTGTTAATATGGAGGTAAAGTAATATGATTACCATGATAACTTGCTTTTTAAATGAGGCTCTTAGGCACAATACAGCACTGTGGTTTAGTTGATTTTCACCAACTTTTAGACCATGCTGGTAGTCCCTTTTTTTTTTGTTTTGCAAATCTTCCAATGACTTCACCCGTGTTCCTTCAGTCGCTTGTGTCAGGGCCGCGGTAACTCTCTTTCAAATTTATCCGTGACCCAGACAGGCATCGGCCCTAGCGGACCCCATCATTTTTTTGCTGACATGTCTTTGAGGCTCGCGTGGAACACTACGCGCCGTCGACTCGGGCCTGGTCCTTATCGGACGGCGAGCTACCCATTAGTCCCTACTATGAAATCTACAAACATACGATTTGGCTTTAAGACCTACTTAACAAACATTCAGTACGGAATTTGGAAATGCGGACTATTTATCGGAAACATAGGCAGAAAGTAAATGTTGTCGGCAAACATAGCAGGAATAATGCTAGTAAAGAAGTAGCCGCTTCGCATGAACACTTATTTACATATCTTGTTTACGAGTTCTCTTTC
Organism: Orthosia gracilis; assembly: GCA_947562075.1. Lineage (NCBI taxonomy): Eukaryota > Metazoa > Arthropoda > Insecta > Lepidoptera > Noctuidae > Orthosia > Orthosia gracilis. Next base: position 2,595,573 of record OX387270.1, on the reverse strand, counting down.
TTTTTCCTACTTTTGTTGTTTACTTTTTACTGTAAAACCCAAGACAAGATTTCTTTAGGGTACATCGTTATTCGATTTTTCTTAAAAAACTACTTATAATTTCGCTGCCAAAGCGGAGGGCTTAGATAAGTTATATCATAATACCAACAATAAAAATTGTTGAATAGTTCAAAATGTTTGGAAGTGACATGTGCTACCAAAATGAACGTCTCATTCGTCGAATCTCAAATATTTTGATGCTGATAGAATATCACTTTGGTCCTCAGGGATCATTTTAGACACATACCCATGAAACCCTTTCTGGGTTATTAGCAATTGTTCGTTGTATTGATATGTATTATATTAAATATAGTAAGATTACTTTATGCCACTCATTATTTAATTTTATGCTTTATTTTTTACTTTCGACGTTTTTAACATGCACCTGCCATGTTGTCTCTTCACCATCCTTGGTTGACTGGTAGAGAATGCCTAATGCATTAAGTCCGCCATTGTATCTTTGTGCATGTAATTTTAAATAAATAAGTAATATTCGCAGTGATTGAAACGCCCAACAATGATTTTGATGAAAATATTGAGGCAATGACTGTTAAAATTAATCTGCAAAGTGATCATGATCTGCTTGAAAGTAGAAATAAAAGAGTACAACAACTAAAACCAACAAACGCAATACCGAGTGACATATGATCGAGTGATACAAAACAACATGCAATCGATCGCGCACGTTACGAATACGATGGCTATCGCACGCGAAATGTAGCGGTCGCACTTTCAGCCGCTGCAGTGATTCAAGCGAAACATTAAGGTTTAAGACATACGAGAGATCGATTTGGGCCAGATTGGTATCTTTGTAACTGTAAAAGCAGACTAATATTTATTAACAAGAATTTGAATCTGCAGAGCTACGTAGCTTGATATATGGAGAAGTTTTTAGACCGGATGGATTTCAGCGTATCAACGTTTGGGTAACTGTAAATATGCAGTTTCCCTTAATATTAGCACTTCTACAAAAGATGTTATCTTGTTCCTGAGTATCTACTTATTATTATTTTTTTTAACATCTTTTACCCAATTTGTACAGCAAACAAGAATGATTTGTCATCTTCCTTTAGCTTCTGCTTACTCTGAAAGAATCAGAATCAGAATCAGAATATTTATTTGTGAAACATAGGTATTTACATAAAGATCTTAGGTTAAATATAATGGGCGCTATGTTTTGCCGTGAAGGCGTACAAATATTATTAAAGACACAAGCAAAAAATTACACAACACAAGAAAACGTGGGTGTAAATACTTTCTAGCTGCCGTGTTTCTGTAATACCCGGAGTTTCTATTAATAAGCTATTCGTATGGACATCTTACTTAGGTACGGTAGAAAGGTAGTCTCATGTCCTTTTCAAGATAATTACCTATCCGGCAGCTCGCTCTATGCACACATGAGCATTCTTACAGGATTCCGCATTGTGTAGGGTTGTCACAACCAGAATTTGGTGATTGAAATGTGCGATGTATTTTTTGTGCGTTGATGTTTTATTTTGTCACTCGATAAGTTTTCATATCAAATGGTATCGGTTTTTTAGTGACTTATATATTGCGAGGGTACATAACCTGTGTACTTAATTAAGACTTGTTTCTGTATACTTTTCTCTTCTGCTTTAATTCTTCTTGCTCTCTTTCTTCGATCTATTTTCTTACAAAAAACCTGATAAATATCTTGTCGTAGTCCTTCATAAACCTGCAAGATCAAGGATCTAGCTTAATTGAAGAATTTCTTATTGATTATGAAAATTCTAGTGTTTTTGGTATTTACCAGTTTTATTATTTCATCTTGTTTAACTTTATAGTTCAGTCAGGCAAACAGAGTTTAATATATAATTTGTGATATCTAAGATTGATAAGTTATTCGCAGCTGTTTTGCGCCAACCCTAGGCCAACAGACTGGCTCTTTAGTATGGAAACTAGATGACGCTTTTTCCATATCATTTGTACAAGTAACTGGCAGGGGATAGGCACAGACTTGTTTTTATTTTGTGCTTGAGCTAATGAATTCTAAAATTGTTGTGCGCTAAATTAATGATGGTTCCGTGTTGAATACCTAATGTCAGGACCACTAGATGCTTCTGTTAGATACGTTCGCTTTCTAATTAGGTTCTAATTAAATGAGTGTTGGTGGTTAAATCTTTTTAAACGTTTTCTTGCCAGCTGTGGTGAAAATAAAAAGCGGTAGCTTGATTTAATTCAGTGGAAATTCATTTAATTTGCAGAAAGAAAGAAGAAATATTTTTTTTTTCCTATTGAGGGTTAAAATAGAAACGAGTGTTTTTATTTTTTTAATCTTAAATTTGTGTTTATTGTTTGCGTTAATTTAAATTTGTTTTAATTGTCTTTTTCAGATAAAAACGAATAGAATAACCGGCTTGATAGCGGGGTTGGTAAACTTATGAGCTTCATGTAAGAGAATCACATGAAAATCGAAAGTCTGAAAAAATACCAGTCTGGTCTTTATTTAACTCAGGAAAGTATTGATCTTGAGTTGATTAAAGACCAGTCAAATTGGTAATAATAATATAAATATTTCAACTCCGTCTGTTTTCATTGGTAGTCAAAATATTTTTACCGACCCTTTTTTGACTTTTTCAAAAAACTTAAAACAAAAATTACCTTCGTTTCGGCAGTCGGTGTCTTTGATACCTATTTTTTGTCGTTTAACGACACCGACTTTTGAAACAAAATTCTTTTTTTGTTTGATAGGATATGTTGCGAAATTGGTCCTATTTTTATTTGGTGCAGATCTAATAAAGAATTTTGAAGATATACAACAGAACTCTAAAATAAATAACGGCAAATCTCTCAGGATTGCTGCAATTGCACGTCTGTGTCTGTTTATTGTTTATACCATTTCATGACATAACATCACGCCAGTACGCGCTAAAGGGGTACGCAGATGTGTACAGTTCACCTTGGTTTACTCTCATTTCACCGATTATGTTCAAGTTGCATGGTATTCGGGTAATCTATTCTGACATTATAGGTACCTTAAGACTTGCCTATTAGGTACAACTAAAAAGTGAAAAAAAATACTTTTTTTACAAAAAAATACTACCGACTACCAAAACACTACAAAGTGGAAAATAACTCTCTTTTTCGAAGTCGGTGTCCATAAAGAAAAAATTCGGTACCTACCAAAGATACCGACTTCGATAAAGAAACTGATTTTTCACTTTGTAGTGTTTTAGTTGGAAGTCGGTAAAAAATTTTTGTGCAAAAGTTTTTTGACAGCTGACCCTACCATACTTAGGCATAGACTAAACAGACGATTCATATCATATTCCTGCTACAGATAACAAAACCCGTTTAGCTCTCCCCCATTCCATTCTCAAAAGGTGATCATACTGGATACTTGCTAATTATACATAACAATTACCTACTTATTACATTAATGCCTGATTGCAATTAGCCCGATGTACTAATTGCATGCCAATCGTGTTTAGTCTAATTTACTAACGATAAATACAGTGCTGTTTTATATAATTTACACGTTTTGATGGATAAAGTATAGGTAAGAGTGACAGTTCGTGGTTTTAAATTTCTTTTCATTTACGTTCTCGTGACTGGTAAAGTTATAATAATAGGGGTTAAAGTAAGAAATTGCCGTTTTATTGTCATAGGTATTTCGAATTGACATAGAACCTTCATGGTTTGAGATTTTTGAGTGAAACTTTTTCACATGGTACAGTGAGGCCGCAAAAGTCCATAAGAACGCTAAAGATTACATTGCTACGAACCGAGCGAGCACGATACTTCCGTGCGTATGTGTGCGCGTGTACACACTAAGGAACTGTCGTCGCACTGAGCTTAAAAACATCATTATTATATTTCTGTGCCATTGAATACGCATCACACAGTCACAGAGGCGACTTGATCTTACCATTGCATTGATAAAATTCGCGCAAATATGTCATGTGCTGGTAGCCGTATGAACTAAGTGTTGGATTCGCAAATAACGTAGCCCGAGTTCAAATCATGGTCGGTCCGTTGCGGTTATATCTTACTTTGAAAATTCCCAATCTATATTAATATACAGTTGTTGTTTTTTATAGTGTAGTTGTTTTTTATAATTCTATGAAAAATACTATTGCATTTTTTGCACTAAATAGTTGCAAATTACGAATATGATCTATTAACCACAAGAAGAATCACATTCGTAATTTGCAATTATTTAGTTGTTACATCTTTTCGATGTTGTAAGGTGGAAATAAAAAGATGTGTTTAATAAAAATGTTTATTCTTTATATTTACAAATTAAACATTTATTAGAATTGTGACGTCGAATTCTTACCTAGACAAAAAAGTTATCTTGTAACCGTTATCTGTGTTACGTGTAAGATTGTTTGTTGGAAGTATACCCACTTAGACTATTCATAATATAAATAACGTAACAATGAAAGGATATTAAAATTTTAATAAAATAAAATATAATTGTTTATATCCAGTTATTTATTGAAAAGTGATATAAGATTTAGACTTTTTAAACATTTTATTTTTATATAACGTCATAATGAATGTATTGAGGTCATAGCTTAATTGTTCATTTTCTTGACGAAAAGAAGATTGAAACTAAACCTCAATTTCTGTTAAAAGAACTTTAGTTCTCACAAGATAATCGTCAATTAGATGAGAAAAATAAATTGAACTATTATGTTAGAACAGTGCGGGTAGAAGAATAAAAAACAAAATAGAATCATGATTATTGCCAACAAAATTGTAACGAGTTCACTGCATTCTTAAGATAAGGCCATGGCACAAGTTAAAAGATATAGCTGTTTTGAACGAAAGTAAACACAATATAATACAGTGTTTGTTAACGAATAATCACGGATATTACGGCTTTTTAGCAGGTTTTCTGTGATGCACGCCTTTAGCGTGAAGTGCACGGCGAACAGTATCCATCGAGGTGTCATATAATTCCGCAAAATGTCTTGTTGGTGCGAAACCATTCGTTTCGTATACGTCCACCATATGTCGTCGCTGCGCCTCGCTAATAAGCTTCGGTCTCCCACTTCTCTTTCGACTAGCAAGGCTACCTTCTTCCTCATATCTTTTTATCCAAAGACTTACAGTATTTTTCTAAAACAAAAAAAAATATATATTAGGCAGCTATACCTACTTGACTTCATTTTCATTAAATAAAATGTTAATAATCATAATTATTGAATATAATTTTAAAATAAAAATGCATTAATAAATCCAATTTATAAAGTTACAATTCATTAATAGCTATTATACTCACATTCAGTCCAGTTTCTTCAGATATTTGTGTTTTATTAAGACCACTTTTATGCAGCCCAATGATAGTCGCCCTCACTTCAATACTAATATTAGCCTGCATTTTGCGAATATTACAATACTGTTAACCACACGTCACTAACCAACAACTACAACCAAACGACATTTCATTTCGGTCAAGTCAAAACTCATGTCTACCTCGCAGAAATCAAATTCTTTATTTAGTTTTTTTGTGATCTACCTTTCTAACTCTAAGAAATGTGTGAACAAGTTAAAGAATAATTTAATATATGTAATGCTAATCCATAACTTCCAATCGGGTAAGAACTCACAAAAAGTCAACAATTGCGTGAGATTTGAACTTGCGGCACACTGATTTGCGCTTCAATCTGTGTGCTCTATACCACTGGGCCATCTTGACTTATGCTAAGTTGATGAAATTGTGAATTTCAATCATTTCTTGGCGAAAACTTGAAAATAGAAGGTCGTAAGTCAAACTAAACGTCAAACTAATACGTTTTGAGAATTCTTATCGACTTTTGCAAGTGATAGTACCTATGAAGTTTTTCTTTTAAAAAAAGTGCAACATTCGATTATCAACTTTCAGTTGTTTTTTTTATTCAGCTTAGACAAGAAAAATGGATACTTCGAAAATTCGAGTGATTTTTGAATACGAGTTCCGACGCGGAACTAACGCAGCAGAAACAGCTCGCAATATCAATGTTGCGTTTGGAGAGGGGACTGCTAATGAACGCACAGTGGGATTTTGGTTTAAACGCTTTTGTGATGGAAACTTTGATTTGAAGAACGGACCACGTCCGAGACCGCCCACACAGGTGAATAACAATGAATTGAAAGAGATGGTGGAAGCCGATCCGAGCCAAACTACCCAGGAATTAGCGGCATGGTTTAACGTTACCTTGCCAACAATATTGACTCATTTGCGTCAAATCAATAAAAAATGGGTGATGATTTATTATTTATTTATTTAAATAAGGTTTACCAACAGTTGTTACAGAAATTATAAAGATAGGAACATATGAGTACCTAATTGTCGTGATGATGAGTAATCTTAAATCTAACTGCACAACCAATTACAGGCAAATACCAAACACTTAATGTACTTAAATTCTAGACAGTTATATTATATTAAATACTAATACTAATTACGTCTAAAAAACTTCGAAATTTGATTCTGCGTGGACGTCAACCAGGTCGCTGCGTTCGTTTATGAGTTTCCACGTGCGGGGTATAGGCGAATTAGCACCAAACACTGTATGGCGAAGAGGTGGAGCTAAGGGTGTTATGGGTTTGCGAGGTAGGTAGGTAGGTAGGTTGCGGGGTACTCTGAAATTGAACCTACATAGGTACCAACTGTGGGCAATCAATGGTATTATTGAGCACTTTATATGCGAATCTCAAATCCAAGAGCTCCCTTCGAGCTTCCAGGGTACTTATTTTGTAGATTTGACTGATCTGCAGAAAGAAACGCGTGTTGAAACTTGTGTTGCCTTGTAAAAATCGATACAGAAATGAAGGAATATTGGATCGAATTGTGACATGTGATGAAAAGTGGATTCTTTACGATAACCGTAAGCGAAAAATGCAATGGCTGACCCCAGGTCAAAAGTCGTAACAGTTTCCTAAAACAAAGCTTACCAATAAAAAGGTAATGGTAACCGTTTGGTGGTCTCAGCATTATGTTATTCACTATAGCTTTCTCCGATCTGGTCAAGCAATAACGGGAGATGTCTACTGTGCCGAACTCTGAACAATGATAGCAAAACTAGTAGTAAATCAGCCCCGACTCACGAATCTTTACCATTATTGCTCCATGATAACGCGAGTCCTCATACAGCACGAAAAACCGTTTTATCTCTACAGGAACTGCAATTACAAACCATTCGTCACCCTCCGTATTCGCCAGACCTTGCTCCAAAGGACAACCATATTTTTCGTGATTTGGACAATTTTCTACGTGATAAAAAGTTTTCTTCTCAGGAGGCAGTACAAAATGCTTTCACACAGTTTGTCGAATCTAGATCACCAGAGTTCTATCGCAAAGCCATAAATGACCTTCCTATTAGATGTCAGCAATTTGTAGATAATAATGGTAATTATTTTGATTACATAAATAAGAACAAAAAAAAAAAAATTTTTCAGTACAAATCGGCAATTTCATACTTTAACCCCTAATATACTTATATGGTCACTTCAGTTTATTAATAAACCACCGTATTACTATTGCATCACGTGTACGTCACTTCCAAGTAGGACATAGTTTACACATCTTTCATTTTACTACACTGTCAAGGGCAAATTTTAGATGTTTCATGATGTAACTCTCCAATCAGTGTCTGGGCTGAATACAGTCACTGTTGCTTGATAAAATTTAAATTTTTGGCTTAGAATCGGAACACATAAGCGGGCCATCCACTAACGTTCATTCCTGCCGGAATCTACAATCCTTAAGGAATGAACGCCAGTGGATTTGCAAGAGCGAGAAAGAATGACGGTATTAAAACCCCGCCACTCCTCCCGTCGCGAAGGACGCGACGCGCTCTGTGATCAAGTTAGTGCCTGTTTATTTGTCCGGCGTGATTGAGCGTTCGTTAGTAATCATTTTGTGTTCGTCTTCGTCCCGGAAAGATATAAAATGGATTCCCAAGAAATAGACGATAAAGGTGACATTAGAAATGTGCCCAAGCACATAATAAAGGAATTAATAAGTACTTACAAATCTCACCCTGCCTTATGGCAAATAAAAAATAAAGATTTGTACGGCAACAGGACTTTAAAGTACAAAGGGCATCAAGCTTTGGTCAATGTATGGAAAAAATATGACGATGCAATAGCAATTTCTTGCTTACGCGTACACATGTTGTTGCAAAATGAAAATAATCCATAAAGATAATTCAAAATGACGAGCATTCCTTTTAAATGACAACAATCTTTATAAAATGATAGGATTATTACCATCCACAGAGACGCAATCCCTCGGTATGACTGACAAGATGCACACTGACAGGAATGTACCTAAACGTGTGTATGGTCACTGAAGGATTGTTTTTCCTGTCGAACTGGCGTGTTGTGATAAAGTCAGGGGAAAGAACGTAGAATTGTGGTTTAATTAGTGGCTTCAACGGTTTTATTTTATCCCATCGCTTTTCTGTACAGTTTGCACAACGGGACAAGTCGGAAGAAATGAACGTTAGTGGATGGCCCGCTAATCTTAGTAGGCAATAGACAAAACACTCTAGCAGCGATTACGGCTGACAAAATCTAAAATATTTGAATAGAAAATTTCTGACGTGACATTTCAGTAGCGTATCAATCCTATTCATTTTTGCACTTTTTACATTATGTACGTTTTATTTTTCTTTTTTTGTATGTTCACCGATATCTCCGTCAATTGTGGACCGATTTTGAATTTTTGTTTTTTTTGTTTGAAAGAGTATGTTTCGAAATTGATCCCATTTTAATTTAGTGAAGATCTGATGAAGAACTTCGAAGATATACACCAGAACTGGCTGTTTATTGTTTATATCATTTTATTACATAACATTTCGCCAGTAGGGTCTTAAGGTGTACGCATATCTCTCTTTCACCGGTTTTGTTCATGTTTCATGATATTCAGGTAATCTTTACTGGCGTTATAGGTACCCTACTAAACAACTTGTCTGTTAGGCAGGTACAACAAAAAAGTGAAAATTAAAAAAAAAATACAAAAAATACTACTACTTGTCGGTGTCTTTCATAGGTACCAATTTATTGCGTTACGGACACCGACTTCCAAAAATAAAGTTATTTTTCACTTTGGAGTGCTTTTATATATGAATATGGAAGTCGGTAGTATTTTTTTGACAAAAGTTTTTTTTATTTTCAATGGTTATGGCTGACAGAATTTCAGACAGTAGGTCTTCTTGAGCAACTAGCACCTGAAACTAGAATTGAACTCAATATTGATTCTAGACAGCGTAACTGCAAAATTTAGGTAACAGCTAGATTTTGCAGTATGGTTAGAAGACACAACCATTGAGCTGGGCGTCATTCCTCTGATAGAATAAATATCGTGTCCAATTTTAGGAAATTAAACAAAGAAAATTGACCACCACTGCAACAGTCTTCTTTGCCAACAGTAGACCAAAAGCAATAACTTAATCACGGACCAACAGAACACATTAATCCTGAAACTATTTGTAAAGACACATAAAACAGCCTAGACTCGCATAAATTACAATACACAACACACATTTTTGCTGCAACAGTCCTAAATCATAATAATATATGGCTAGAAACAATGTAGTACCGAACTAATAACTTCATCGGCATAAGAGGGAAGCTATCGCGGACACAGGTGAAAAAAATGCAGTAGTTAAACATGCGCTAATAAATATCGGTAGTCATTTGCATGCGCTAATTCATGCGACCATGTTTTTGTAATGTACATGCACCAATATTGTGCGTGTTTTGTAGACGATTTTTTTGCTGTAGTTTTGGTAAAACGATTTTGACAGCACTTAGTTTATTTATTACGTCCTGTGTCGATTAGGTTTGAATGCAATCCGGTAAGGTGCATTGCAGTCTCAGTGTTTTTTTTAATTATTTATAAGCTAATATTTGAACACTATGTCACCTGATGGTAAGTGATGATGTAGTCAACGGTAAAGCGCGAGCTAGAAGTAGACTATTCACTCTTGACATAAGTATCCCCAGGTCGTAGCTATTAAGAAACGATAAAAGATTGGCAGACTCTGGCAGAGAATGCCAATCTTTAGCTGTAGGTACGCGCGATGGAACTATTCCCAAATCGCTTAGTGCGTATGGGTAGGATGTTCAATTGTTGCTTGTGTACGCACAGGTGCAACGCAAAAAAAAACTCCATAATGCTGCTCAATTCGTTTTTTGGTTTGTTGTTGGTTGAAATTGATTTCACATTGGTTTAAAAAGACAAAATTGAGAGTCAATAAGCCATATACGGTGATAATTGCTAAAAATACATGTACAATGCATCCACAAAATATTTGAGCAACCCAGCTGAACTTTCTACATTCACTTATCATGATAACTAATACTATCACCAAACAAAGAGCTATCTTCTTTTCTTCTATCTGGAATAACTACGTACATACTGCTAGTACTTGAAACACTTCTGCTCGTAATAATTCTATAGTAAAGATAGTGCTGACGATAAAGTAGTAGGCAGTATAGACGTTACGGATGACGTCTCGAGCGTATGCATGGATAGTCGTTCATGCGACTACGGTTTTATATGGCGACATATTGCCACTATTTTGAAAATGTTATGGATAGGGGGCTTCCTCAGTATGATAGTTTATGTTCAAAACAGGCACAGTGTCTTCTTTTTTCTAGACTAGAGTCTCTGCTTACTTTCTAACATATTTTTTGTTTCACTTGTTCTATTTAAAAAAAAACTACTATTGTACTCATTGTTTTACTATAAGTTCGATATGACTGCTCAGTACTAACAGGGCTATGCGTCTTATTCTCCTTCATATGTAAGAGTCTATCTGATTATTGTCTTCTGTTTCTCTTTACATCATCTCTCGATCTTAGTCAATCATTACCATTTGATTTTTAGGTCTCATTTCGTTTGAAAAAGACAGTCTATTATTTATATTTGATACATCTTTGTGGCTTGTGCACACTCATCTACATATTTGCATAATTATATATCTATCTTCCTACCTTCCTTTAATTTTCCGTCACCGTCTCCGTCGGCTGCAAGGAAAATGGCAATACTGTCTCAGCATGGACACCCTGTCTCACCGTCGGCATAGTATCGACATACGCAACATTATAAAGTTAATTATTGCTAGTGAGGCAACACTCGCCGGAATGTCAGGTGTTAATAGACATTTGCATACTATTGTGATAATCGCTATTAAGAAACTGGTGGAAAGAAACTCGTTAGTTGCTGGGTGGCTGGAACGCGCTAATTGTGCCGTTGCGTCGTGAGGGAAATAATAGTAGCATTATGTTATTGATCCTTGTTGACCTATAGTGTTATCTTCATTTTGAATTGCACTATTCTTTATGACTAAAAAATAGTTGGTTTTTAGACCTAAAGTGATTAGTAGGCCGAAAAATTGAATGGCTGACTTCACAATTAACATTAAAGGCTTGTCTTGTACCTCCATTTATCTGAGCCTATAGATGGTTTAGACTAGGAATGACTATTTCGCAAAATATCTGAGCCTATAAATGGTATAGACTAGGAATTACTAATTCGCAAAATAGTACAAAGTCTATAATTTACTAATTCTTGGAATTTACAATTGTATAAATGACTGATTCTTGGAATGGATAATTGTATAAATGACTGATTCTAGATTTAATGAATAATTCTAAAATTAACTGAGAATCAGTTATATGATATAAATGACTAATATTAACTGAGAATCAGTTAAATGAGATAAATGACCGAATCTACAAATGAATTATTTTATTTGATGTATGAACAGTAGTAATCTGATTAGGAATATAGTAAATAAAATGCAATGTAAGAAATGGCGGTGAAATATCAGTAGTCTTTTTTTAAGAAAACAAGAAATATTTAACTACATATTCCTAAGTGTAATTTAGTGGAATTTTTGTTTATTTTTTGATAATTGTTGATTTTTTTATCAGAAACTAAATAAATGTTTATTTTTGCGCTACAAAATGTAGTACGAGATATTTTATATAATAACATTATTATCATCCTTTTTTGTGTGTACATAAGATTTTTACGTCATTCTTTAATTATAATAAAAGCTGTTTGAAATAAATGATACGCCATACCTTACATGCATTTTATTTACTGTATCAAAGTACTACTATTCATACGTTATAAAAGTCAGTCATTTGTAGAATCAATCAATTGTAGATTCGGTAATTTATAGAATCAGTCAATTTTAGAATCGGTCATTACAGAATTAGTCAATTACAGACTCTACTCATTTCGCGGATTAGCCATTCCTAGACTAAACCCTATAGATTCCAACAAACTGAAAGCATCGAGTCCCATCCTCCCAAGGAGTTGAAACCACAGAGTTATCAATCTAGTAACAAACCTCTTCAGGACCGAGGTTCTAGTTAGTAGTCATCCTGCGTGACTAAATCCCGTTCATCATTTGATCACTAATATAAAACTAGTGATCGAAGCGTTCATCAATAAATCTATCTAGAAAGTAGAAACCACAAGTCTCTTTCGTTATCTGGCAATCTTCAGCAAATCCCATCCTGCCTGCATATCATTACCATCGTATCCTTATTTAGATCAGCAGCAACCAGACAGGTGCAACCATATCACTTGGACATTAACCACGTTTTATAAATCTCGCTTTACAAAAGAAATCTGACGATCCATCGATTGAAATTTAAGTCAACCCGTGCTATAGTAGCGGCCGCTAATTCAAGCGTACCCATTTTATTTATGTCTTCATACGAGCCGCCGATAGGCCCTAATTACGCCGCCGACGCAAAAACGCTAATCGCGCATCGTACACGTACGGACGCACCCTTAAAAACGATTTACAACGTCGACAACATAACCCAAACTCAACTCTACATATTCAGCGACAGATTCCACTTTCAGATGAAGATTCTTGCGCGTAAGGCGTTGTAAAAGTACGCATTTACATGTAAATCGCGGTCGTAAAGCCTTATATGAATTAACTTCACCTACTCTGATTTGATCTTTAAGATCTCCGCATAGAACTCAATTCGTAACTTCAATTACACCAAAGAGAGTTACACCGTTTTCCTAATTCAAATTTGGAAATCTGTTGATATCGGATTATGGATTCTGCGAGTGGGAGGGTAGGGTTGAGAATTAAATGAAATGCGATTGTAGATATAGGCTGATTGCACTACGAGATAGAGCGATGCGCAAGAGAAGCGTTAATGAGCGCTGGTACCTTCGGATTCCTCGCCAGCAATGTTAGTATATCGGCTTTTGTCGGCACCATGCGACTTTTTGCGATGTCCAATGATAACAATGACCGGCAAGAACGAAACGAGATAACGAGAAATGTGATAATGTTCTCGTTAATTAATTAATGTTTTGCGCTACATTAAGTTATTATTAGAATACGGAGATTTTAACGCCTTGGTAGCTGGTTAGATGAAGTGTTAACTTCAGCAGCATAAGCGGTTGGTAAAAGGAACTTTAGGAGAAAAGATATTTTTTTAAATGGTGTCTGTACCTACATGTATCCATACTATCTAACTCGACGTAACATTGCATTCCTTGTTAGTATGTCTACTAAAATGTGTCCATAGAGTGATTCTCTTACTAAGGTTACCCAGTTAAATGGATATCCCAGAAGTTAATGCCAAAACTAATCCATTCAAGAATTGGAAGACGTCACAATAACATCCACATAAATTTTCTAACGTTGACTTTGAAAATTTATATTACATGGTATGGCAGAATTTATGGATGGATAACTAAAATCGATATCTAGAAATGGAAGAGTTGCCACGACCCCAAGAAACATGGGACAATGGCAGGAAGATGATGATGACAGAATTTATAGTTATTACGATCTGATATATATACAATATCGTAGTTACACACAATAAACTTTATAGCAATAAACAACAGGATTATAATAGTTTCAAGAACGAATGCTAATTAGAAAGTGGGTATGCAGATGTGTGATGCAACGCGCATGCTAAACTGCGGCGAGGCAATAAATCAACTATTGATTAATGTGGATTGTTTTTATAATACTTAGAAGTAGAGGTGAATTGAGTCGTTTCCTAATGGAATGGGTCGGTTGTTTGTAGGAGGTGAGCAAATAGGTTATAGTGTATGGACTATGATGGATGTACGATTGAGTGGACAGCGAAGGTCTCGAATCACATCCCTTCACTATTTTAAACTTTCTAAAACTCGTTCAAGAAGTTGAAATCAAAAAGGAGTATAGGTAACTTTGGTCATAAAAAAATATCTCGAGGTAACCGAATGAATTCTGAAAGGGTTCTGTTCACTATTCTTGTTAGAAAGACCTTATGTAAGCCCAAATGGTAGGTACATCGTGTCCCACCATGTTACAATTCCTACTCTCTAAACGTTTTTTTTTTCTTCTGCTATCAGTCTACAGAGACTATGATCAGATGTGTGGAAAAATACATCACACTTTTACAGAATCAGGACCAGTGCCCAAATTCTATATAATCAGGTAGCACAATATCCACTTTTTTGAGTCTCTTACGAGTAGTATGATTTGGGATCAATAGTGATCGTGAAAGGGGATTGGGATGGTTGGTTAATCTATCTTTGTATTTCTCTAGATAGCGCTTCGCTTCTTCTAGGATTGTTGGGATTTCCAGGTGCTCATGTATTTCTAAGTTGCGAGCATACCAGGGCGCCGCACCTAGGACCCTCAGGATACTGATTTGACTCCTATGAATGCACATGATGTTTGATTTGCTTGCGGAAGACCATATTCGAATCCCATATGTCCATATTGGTTTTATGATGGAACAATAAACTCTAAGTTTGTTACTCAGGGTGAGTGAAGATTGTCTACCAAGTAACCAGAGCCAGTTCTTGAATCGGACGTTTATTTCTGTTTTTTTTTCTTCCATGTCGACCTACGATCCAAGTAGAATCCCAGGAACTTCACACTGTGGTAGAGTGTCCTGACCCATTATGACCGGGGAGCAATTTCCATATCTGAGTGCAAAGGAGATGTGATGCCTTTATACGCCATTTTTTTAGCCAGTCATGGTTCCTGTCAAGTTGATTTTGCAGCACGCTGCTTGCTATGTTGGCATCATCAGCGTAGGTTGCTACAAATACGTCAGGGCATTGAGGGAGGTCGATAGTATATTGTATAAAACTGGGACCAGGATGGAGCCCTGGGGTACCCCTGCAAGGCACCTGGTGAGAGAGGACCTAGCGTCTCGTACCTTTACTTGAAATTGCCTATCACTAAGGTATGATTTCATCAGCAAGTAAAATGAATGGGGCAAAAGGAACTTTATCTTGCACAATAGTCCTTTATGCCATACTCGATCAAAAGCTTGCTGAACGTCCACGAAGGCTGCCGAGCAATACTTCTTCTTTTCTAGTATAGGCATTGTCTTATGGTGCGGTAGACTCGGTGTACCTGTTCAACGGTGGAGTGTTGCTTGCGAAATCCGAATTGGTGATCAGATACTACTTGGTTTTCTTTTAGGTGAGGTTTCAGCCTGTTTAAGACAACCCTTTCCTATAGCTTCGATACGGGAGTGAGGCTAATAGGGCGGTAAGATGAAACTTCACTTTCTTGCTTTCCAGGCTTAGGGATCATTACGATTTGTGATATTTTCCAGAGAGTAGGGACGTAAGAGTATCTGAGAGAGGCATTAATAAGGATAATAAGAAAGACCCTTTCTTGGTAGCTCCTTAAGAATTTTCGGAGTAATCAGATCAAATCCGGGTGCCTTTTTGGAGTTCATCGTAGATATCAATCTAGATAGTTCCCGTGGGGATGTTGATCGCAGAGGGGCACAAAGTTGCAAGTCCTGGTTGAGAATGGCATTTATTTCCGGATCATCAGGAACTGCAGATTCATTCGGCTTGAGGAAGCTTTCGCCACTTACCTTGCCAATATCTATTGGCAAGGTGAGTGGCGAAAGCTTCATATTTTTCTTGATCTGAACATGCCTATAAATTATCTGATCTGATGGGGGGGAAGCGTTGCTGAGGTTGTGGTAGATTCTTAGTTGCTTTTCAAAAGGAGTGAATTCCTTTAGCTTCAGGGGTTATTCTCTCTAGCCTGTGTTGAAGAGCATCATTCTTAGTTTTCTCAAGAAGGTCTTTGAGTTCCTTAATGGCACGGTTAAGACGGGTTTTGTCCCGTTGATTATGTGATGACTGCTATATTTTGCGAAATCGTCTCTCCTCTGCCTTTTTCTTCGGACTTCGATCGGGGTAGGTGTACTATGCGCCGAATATTTTAACTCAGGGTTGCTGATCCACGCTGCCACTTGTAAAAAATTGGTGAAGTACAAGCACGGGTCGTCTACGTCTTCAGGGGACTTCAGAGGCACGTTGAGGTTAATGTTGTCTTCAAGGTACTCTTTAAAGTTATCTCAATCGGTTTTGCAATTGTAGAGCATGTCATTATTTGGGTTACATTTTGCAGTCGTTTTACTTAATATTAATTTGATTGGGGTGTGGTCTGAAGACCCGTCTAGGCTAGATTATATTTGGGTCAATTTGTGGCATATGTTTTTTGTGACAAAGAAGTCAAGGAGGTCAGGTATTTTGTTAACCTCCGTAGGCCAGTATGTAGGTTCACCAGTGGACAGAGTTGATATGTTACTTGCATCAATAATTTTTTTGAGTGCACGGCCCCTGGTTACGGTGAGTCTAGAACCCCAATCCGTATGTTTGGCGTTCCAGTCACCACCTGGTATAAATCTAAAATTGCCTCTTAAAGAACTCGGTAAAAATTTCCTCTAGGAAGGCAATATACCGCCGAGATGTTAATAAGATCTGAACCATCTTCTACTCTTATAACCGTGGATTGTAGGTGTTCTGTCACAAAAGGTTCCGGTAGGCAGTGTTTGATGGCGTTTTTATTACGATAGCACTGCCTCCATGTGCTCGACCGTCCGGATGAGAGGTAAGGTACACGCAGAACCCTGGGATGGTGTGATGTGGTGCAGGTCTTTGATAACAAAGCGGTAGCACTAAGCGTCTTTTGGTGTGAACGTATGCCCAATAAGTCCATTTGCTCTTATGATATCAATGGTTTTTTTATATGCTTCTGTTGTGTTTATCATAACGCGTATGCTGTTCTTGTTGACTATCCGGTATTTAAATTCAGGTGGGCTAATGACCGTCTCTATCAGTTTGGTTAGTTCTTTAAGATCTTCTATCCCATACAGTATGATCGGTGGAGGCTTACTACCTTTCTTTGGTAGGCCAGTTTCGTACTCTGTCAGATCGATGGGTAGGCTAGCAAACCTATTTTCTGTCTGGGTTGAAGCGAGCGGAGGTGACACCTCCGTGACCTTTCGTCTTTTAGATGATGGCACACGCTGTCATGGGGAATCAGATGTAGTTTCGGCTGAATTGATTAGTGTTGTGCCTGGATTCAGCATTATAGGAACAAGGGCTGTACTATATACTTTGGGCGTAGGCTCAGTGAGTGAGTTAGATCTCTGTCTGGTAAAAAGAGAAGGATAAAATATTTGTTGAGTCATTGCCTTTTTGCTGCTTGTGGCGGCGGTTGCGCGATCTGGGTTCTTAGGTCAAAGCGGTTCCTTAGTAGCTTTTGTTTGACCAGGAGACTGATGCTCCACTCCAACTCTTTACTTTGACCATATGTTGTGTCCAATACGGTTTTTGAACTCTTTGGGTGCCCTATATCTACATATGCAGTTAGCGACGACGGTAAGATTAGAAATTTTAAGCACATCGGATATGATAAGACTACTCGAGTAGATCTACGAAAAAATGCAAGAATCTGTTGCAATAAAGGTGTAATGACGAATATCAAATAATAACTTCCAACCAAACCCTATCACTGCAAGCGTTTATAATTATTTATCGATATCCAGGCGATCGGGTCCAACATCCAAGAGAGGTGAAATGGAGTCATTACACGCAGAACGGGTCCAAGTGTACCGGCAGACTCGGACCCTTAATTACGGCACATAAGTCAGTCGCGCCGTGTTTGTTTCACTCTTTGCGCTAATTTGTTTTAATGCTATCTGATCCTGTGGTTTTTGGTAGGGCTGCGAACAGACATGTTAATGGAATTGTGAGGAGAAGGACTTAGGAGTATATGCTAATAATTCTGTTAAGTGTGAATATGAATGGATATTAGAAAAGAGGCAGTCCAAAATATAAAAAATATGGATGAATGGAAAGGAGGTTGGTATGGCAAAAAAGGAAGTGAACAACAAGATGATGGCTGATAGAGATAGGGATAGCTACCCCGACACCAAATAAAATAGAATAAGAGCAGGAAGGCAGATACGAGATATATTCAGAGAAAATATAGATAATCTAACAGAAAGCAGCCAAAATACACTAGTGGTCCATAATTTATTAATTTATTTTATGTTAAAGAAAGCTTACAGACTAATTACGCCAATAAATATCAAAATAAATTAGGATATTTGCTAATTACAAGCTTCCACATGTATATATTATGATTCGATTTTGAAACAAAAAAAACAACCCTACCCAGTGTAAGGTAAATTCAAATCTATACAGTACACACTAAAATAAATGTCGCAATCCATTGCGCCTTATCAACAACGGAAGCTATCAACGTACACTTGATAAAGAGCAATGAAAGATAATAACGTTTTCAATATTAACGGTTTACAAAAAACATTTACTTTTATAAATATTCACGATACATTTTATAATTTACTGTTTATCAGAGATAGTAAAAGATTAATGGATATTCTTTTAACTGAGAATGCAATGAATACAATTTGAATATGTCATTCAGTGTGGAAATTATTTATTGATGTAAAATCATTGGTATTAAAATTATGTGGGATGAATTCAAGGAATTGAATTTAATTGGTAGTTGGCAGTACTGCCAACTTTGAATATCAGCAAAAACAAAAAAAAAACACAAGTGTGGTTTATGATGAACATTTTAATTATAACCATAGCATGAACTTGAAAATGGAAATTCTAAAAAATATAATATGGTACTTAGCATTATTTAAATAAACAATGAACACATATACACAGATGATGATCAGAAACCCAGGATTCATTACCACTACCAACCGCCAACAAGAAACTGACAAACTTTTTTATTTTCCATCCGAGGCAAGGCATCACGCTTTACAGCCTATATGATCCGACGTTAAAATCGTACACGGCACATCCGGAGATATCATAATTAAGTCTTACGGGCCGTGTTCAAATTAAATTATGTACGAATTAAAGGTAACGGCGCAATAAATCCCTGGTTGCGCAGGCGCCGCCGTTACGCGCCTTGTGATGTATCGCCCGACACACCTATGCGATACCGGCTGGACCGCTGTGTGGTGTAAAGTGAAGAGGGGATGAGAATTTTCATGTTTCGATTTCTATCAAGCGTTTGATTGAATGTTAGATTCTTACAGGCAGTTGAGACCTTTGCCTTAGACGCATTATTTACGTTGGAGATCGCTGGATATATTACATTTATTGCAACTGCACTTATATTATGCCTGATGATTTATAAGATCTGTGGGAAATCGTAAAACAAATATGTTGCTGCTGGAACCGTCTCTTTTCAAAAGCATAAATAAGCTAGCAAAAGTGGGGTATGCAGATGTTTTTACAATAGTTACATTTAAAAGTGACCATATTTTTACTAAGTGTTCATCCCGAAACAACGTTGATTCAAACTGCGTTAATTTAACGGTCGTATATCTGGACTTTGTATGCACCTTTTTTTGACCAAAGGCTTCTTGAGTAACAATCGCTGTAAGCTCCACTCTTATCCCATATCATAAATGAGAATACAACTTAATCTGCGCACCGCGGCTTCCATTTAGCCGTGTTTGTTTTATTTCCAAGAATCAATAAACAGCTCTCAGCTCCGATCATATTGGATGTGGACTATCACCATACTGAAACAGATCTCTGATACGCTCAGATGCATGCTGCATGTTTTAGGTTCGAGTATGGATATTGAAGATTAAATCGATTTTAATGAGGATAATTTAGTTGACGACTCTGTAGTTAATATAAAAGAAAACTGTAAGAGAATGAAATCCAAGGTGTCTATAAAAAAGACTTGGCTGAAGTTCAGTAAGTAACCAGCTTCCCAGGTAATCTTTGGTTTTTAACTTCTTTTCGTGTCGATTTGACTCAAATTTTGTGAGATAAAAAATGACGTCAATGTCTGTCCCTAGATAGCACAGTCATTGGCGTCATTTAAATCACAGAAGTTCCTATTTATGCTTCATAGCATCGAAGTCATCAATTACTGTTTCTAGATCTAATTTTTATTCATAATCTTCTTTTTTATATTCAGCTA
Source organism: Orthosia gracilis (assembly GCA_947562075.1). Classification (NCBI taxonomy): domain Eukaryota; kingdom Metazoa; phylum Arthropoda; class Insecta; order Lepidoptera; family Noctuidae; genus Orthosia; species Orthosia gracilis. The sequence continues at coordinate 2,575,282 of OX387270.1, read as the reverse complement.
CTCCGGCTGCTCTGGTGAATCACGCATCTAGCCATCTATCATTCTGGTTTCTTCTCTAAAAAATCTTAAGTCAAGTAAGGTAATTTTATATATTCTGGTAAAAGACTACTGCGTGACAAATTGTTACTGGACATATAATGATGCTGATGAATATTATAAAACTCAGAATTTTAGGTGAGTAAAGTAGGCCTATCTCAAAGACAGTTTACAACAAAGGTTACCACTTAATGGTTATAATCGCCACTTAACAGACTGATCGGCGATCAAATTATACTGCCATCAATAGATAATGTTAGGTTTACCATACATAATAGAGAATAACTATGGTTTAATAATTCATCGTTTAAGAGCAGTCTATTTCCTACAATTAATGCCAACGATCGGAAAATATTATAAAGTTTACTTAAGAACTTAAATAACAACTAGAATATATTAATGTATTATGATGAACTTGAAGACCGTTGCGTTGTTCCACTAAACATGGAATGCTTGACCTTTGAAGTGCCATCCGAAATGAGAATCAAAAACAATGGAAGCACGAAAAATACCTAAATGTAGAACCCACGGTCAACCATTGAAAACGTCGTTTGCAGTTTAATTGGTTGTGGCAATATTGGTCTAAGTATAGTCCCTTGAGGAATACAACCGTTTTACCACTGATTAGGCGTGAGTTCTCATGAGTAGCTTCGGAGTTGTGTTGCAAAAGATACGACAGATAGTATAAAAACGTTAAAATTAATTAAATTATGTGTTGAATATTTTCTCCAGACTGCTGTTATATTGGATAAGGGACATAGAGAGAGCTGATAGCGGGAGACGAATCCGCTTTAAAGATATTATATTTACTTTGCTATGCTACTATTATATTATCTGTGATTTTTTTAATAGTTTACTTAATTATCAATTTATTTAGACATATTAAGAATGAGATTTTCAAAGAATTGCGTGTAGATTTACTGATGTTATGTTTTATATCATTGTAAGTGTAGGCCTAAAAAAGTCGATTGCAGTTGGTCTAGAATACTTATTCAGCATCCAGGTATACTATAAGCCGACTCTGACGTAGTTGGAAAAAGGCTATACAGATGAAACTGATTGTAATTCTAGGCCCACATACTCATATTTTGTGGTCTTCTCTTAACCATATTTTTATTTGTTTCTCGAGTATAGTTAAAAGAATATTATATTTGTGTTTCACGAAAACTCTAGTTTTGACCTCATTTCACATGGATGGGGATTATGCTCTATGTCCATCAACATCAGTCTATAAATCCCTAACCCTTGTTCTGCAAAATAAATAAAGTGGCTTTATTTCTATTACTCCGCTGCCACTTGCACCACAAACAAACTGTTCACCGAAGCATATCGTGGGGTCTGCACTCCGTATCTATCGGGTACTATCGACACACAGTCAATGGCGAGAGTTTTTACTAACAGTGTTTTGTTCACCCATTTATCATGAGCGTTTTTGTAAACATGCATGTGTAGATTTTGAAATAAACCCAATGTTTCATATTCGCTTGAATAAAATCATACGTAAACGTATCAGTAACATCACGGCATCATTTGTAAGATTAGCGCTATATGTAGCAAAAAGTGGTTTTTATTTATTTATATACTGAGTTTATTGATTGAGAACACGGATTGAGAATGTCTTAGTTTCCCAGATTAATTGAATCAGTTTCAAGTGTGGGTGTGAAATTATCATAATCATATTCATAACATTACTTGACTGCGGATATATTGAAGTGGAATGTCAAAGCAGTTATTTCAACACCATGCATTTTGTAGGCTCTTTGATGAGACGTACAGAGTTGCAGTAATGTAATATATTTACAATTATTTATGTTTGAAGCTTATTTCTATTCTATGACGTCAATAACTCCAAGTGTTTTGTTTCGGCGCATGCCACGTCTTCATTGTTACTATATGTTTGTAATTTGCCTTTACTGGGGTCAGTCTCAACATGTTCATCAATACTCACCAGAGTGGCACGTCCATAGCATTTTGTAGGCAGCTTCATGTTGTCAGTTAACTCACTTCTCATCTAATCTCTTAGATATACCTTTAGAATAATCTTGAAGACCAGTCTCTTAGATATTTTTGATTCATTATTATTATAATAATTTCAACCAAATTCATTTCGCTTACAGCTGTCAGTAGAACCATATCTCTTCGCTCCGAGCGAACTCATATCTGTGATACTACACCAAGTCTTCGGTATATCGTTCCCAGTTTTTGCTCCACCCACATTATATGCAGATGACATGAAAGTAACACCGCTAACACTGTTCTCCTGCTTTTTGCTCTCTCTTGTTAGTCAATTATGTTGGCAATAGTAATTACAATGTTAGGAAATGTTGCCTTTGTGATAATGTTGCCAGCTATTAAAGTTTACAGGGTTTTACTGGCGGTACAGTGATGGATTAGGCTTTTGATAGTGGTTGAATAGTGTTGCGTGATGGTTTAGTTTCGTTTTTAGCAAAATACTCTAGGTATTTTGCTAAAAATGAAACTAAACTGATATGGAAATCATTAGGATTAGAGCAAATGGACTAAGAACTGTAGAAATGGAAAACTTTACGTTTTGGGTTTTACTAAAACTTAGTAGAATCAAATCAATCACAAGTTCTAGAAGATAAGAATAGTACCAATGACAAACTAATATGATGATTAGAGAGGACTTTGAGGTGTAAAAATGGGATAAAAAAATGCTTTTTGACATGAATTTTACTCAATCGCAGTTGAATCTAATTAGTATTAGATCTAGAAAACGAAAACTGGTATTACCTAAGCAGCATCCTAAAACGTAGTAGAATCAAATCAACCACAAGTTCTAGAAGATAAGAACAGTACCAATGACAAACTAAAATGATGATTAGAGAGGACTTGTAAAAATGGGATTCAGAATAAAAAAATTAATGCTTTTCAACGTGAATCGCAGTTGAATCTAAATAATAGTAGATCTAAAAAACGAAAACTGGTATTACCTAAAGAGCATACGTTTAGACTGGATGTCGACCCCAATACAGCTGGTGAAAATGCTAGGCAAATTGATCTAGAAGACGAGAACAACGCCAAAAGACAATTAAGAATATCACAAGGCAGCTAACAATTAAGAGAACAGTAAAAAACAAGCACTCAAATAAAAGATTCCTCTATCAATAAAACTCGATCAACATCTCAATACTATGCATATTTATATATTCACTTAATATTCCGTCCTCATCACCGAACAAATTGTCGATACTACGGACTTTTTGTCGCTTCCATCGATCGACAGCGATTGAGTCTTCGGCCTGTAATTAAGTGACAAAAAATGCAAGCGGAGCCTGGAGGCGGTACGTAGCGATTCATGAGGAAATGCGTAAAAACATGCGTCATTACGCTCGACGCTCCAACGAAACGGATCTGCAGCTGAATACTAATGTGAGATGATTATAGCCTGTATATGATTAAACTATTTTGTAATTAATTTGTTTGGGCACGGTATTGAGGTGTGGAATATCTTGCAGTAAACACTAGTCGCTTTGCTCTTGCATAGAGGCAGAGATTGTTATGTTGGGTGCAGATGCCATGTTATGGGATGCAGGTAAAATGTTCTAGAAGGTTATCATTCCACCATTACAAAAAGTGCCATCAAAGGCTAAGATTTTATTTGCTTAACCCAAATTGACAAGATTGAAAAATCTGGAAAATGTATTTGGAAAACATTGTTACAAAATTAATTACCGAGTCCCTTTATAAGACAGGCCATACAAAGTGGTCAGTGAACTGGACAGTTACTTCCAGGTCGTCATCTAGAAAAATTAACTTTGTTTGAGTTGTTTTATAAAGGGCAATAATTCTTATAGGTATTAAGCAACGCTAAAGGGCTGCAGTAAAGCTGATCCTACATCTCAGGTTATCAACATGCGCAGTGCGCCATCTGTTCTGTTAGTCTATGTATAGGTACTGTTGGCACTGTGAGAAGGTGCTACAAAGCAAAAATATCAGATGCGACACACTTCCTCGTAAACTGAACGGTCTATGGTCTTAAGACAAACATACGGTTATGTAGGTAGTGTGACTAATTGAAGACCGTTTTCATCACCAATTCTTCTAGATTGTTCTAGAACCTTCATTTTTAGTTAGAGAATACCGAGATCATCGAGGGATGTATGCTCTTCAGCAGTATCGGGATCTTGGTGGTGACTGTCCAGGTTTAAAAAAAATCTGAGGTCATCGAGGAGCCCGGTGGTGACTGTTCAGGTTTTTACGGTTAACAACAATGCCTCTATCAAAATAATGTTTCCCATCATTCTTGCACCGCGAGTTTAGTTTTCAGTTTGTTTTTTAGGGTTCCGCACCAAAAGGATAAAAACGGAACCCTATTACTAAGACTCCACTGTCCGACTGACTACAGATAATGTATTTCTGTTGCCGCTATAACAGCAAATACTAAAAACAGAATAAAATAAATATTTAAGTAGGGCTCCCATACAACGAACGTGATTTTTTTGCCGTTTTTTGCGATAATGATACGGAACACTTCGTGCGCGAGTCTGACTCGCACTTGGTCGGTTTTTTAGTTAGCTTTTCATTTGTGTGGTACATTAGACAACTCCTCGAACTCAGCAAATTATTTGGAATCTCGTCAATATATATAGTCGTAAACTTTTCATCGATTTGTTGAAAATTGTGTAAAAATTAGCTGCTCAAACAAGCCCACAGTGTGTCCGCCTCACTAAAGGCTATCGCCTAGTCACGTACGCGGCTAACAATTAACATTTCGAGCTGAAGCGATGCCGGCGTAGATGCGGTCGGCTAATATGGACTACCTCTTAATTACGAAGCCGCCTTGCAAGGCGCGTTGCGTGTACGCCTCGCTTTTGGTGTGCGACATGATTTAGGTGGCTTTTAGTGCGAATTTGTTGAGTAGTGTTCTGTAATTTCGATGCGGTATTTGTGTAAGGTTATTAGATAATGGTCTGGCAAGTCTACTTCTTCTTTCTTTACGAATCAATGGAAAATTCTAAAGATATTTTGGGCATTTTAGGACCAGTCACGCCAATCACAGCGTCAGTGGAGTTCATTAGGTCCAAAGAGCGGGTGTATGGGCACTTGGTGTACGGGAGCTGAGTTCGCTCGTCTTGCTCTCTCACTTCAGCTCCCGTCATCACCTTCCAACCTAACCTATCCGTGTCGGGGTGCCCTGAGCTCCCGAGCTCGCTTCTCTCGCTCTTGGACTAATTTATGGACCACAACTATTAATTGCTCAACCGTTACGTAGTACGTGGACACTTCAGCACGTGTGTCATATTCTGCACAGGGGTGCCGCACTCACATTGTATATCAGGCTACTAAGAGGTATCGCGTTATCCAGTTACTGGATTGTGCAGGCCAGATAAGCTGCTACTATTCAGCTGCTTCCGGTTAATCTGGACGGCAAAATTGAAAATTGAGGTGTTGAAAGATGGAGTCAATGTGTCATAAAACTTAAGCTATTGCTATCTAAAAATATGTCTGAAAGAAAGTAAGAAAATATATTTATTTGTGTCCCGCACAGGAGACACGAGATAAAACAAAAAATAAAAAAAAAAACCGGCCAAGTGCGAGTCAGACTCGCGCACGAAGGGTTCCGTACCATTATCACAAAAAACGACAAAAAAATTACGTATGTTGTATGGGAGCCACACTTAAATTTTATTTTATTCCGTTTTTAGTATTTGTTGTTATAGCGGCAACAAAAATACATCATTTGTGAAAATTTCAACTGTCTAGCTATTACGGTTCATAAGATATAGCCTGGTGACAGACGGACAGACAGACAGAGACAGACAGACGGACCGCGGAGTCATAGTAATAGGGTCCCGTTTTTACCCTTTAGGTACGGAACCCTAAAGAATCGCCACGCTGGTTTTCTGGTAAGGCCCACTGAAGTGGGTAGTTTTTAAAAATACTAAAAAGTCAAGTTTGGTTACTTAACTTGACTTGCTATTAAGTAATTAGCAAGCGAACAGGATTGAATTAACGGCGACATTATAGGATACCTGAATTTATATTCCAATCAAAATATAAAACTTCTTACTCTTAATACGACGCAAATTCATACCCCGAATATACTTCCCATTGTCCGAATAACCTTAAATATGACACCCCGCGGTTCTTACATTTATCTCGGCCGGTCCGGTTCGGTCCGGCACCCCAAGCCGTGTGCTTGACGTATATCGGATTGACCGTGAAGGATATTTGCAAAAAATTAAATGACTTTAAATTTAGGGGTGGAAATTGATTGAGACGTTTATAGGGTGGCCGGTAGATTTACTTTTCAAAGGTGGGGGTGAAGAGGGTAAGGAAAATATTTTGATTTTTGCTTTTAGTTTTGTCCGAGGGTGATTGGCTGTCCTGACCGTTCTCTAGTTGTAATAGAGAATACATTGCTAGCGATGAAATGGGTTGACAGACAGGTAAGAGCATTTTGCACAGATTTTCTTAGCTCTTTGCAAGAAGAAATAAACTTAGGGTTAGGTAATGCTCAGGAATGTTGAGAACTTGTCACACTTTACTTTAGCGTGTGAACCTGTCAAACATTGCCATTAGACTTCACCAGAGGCCCTAGACAAGTGATTTTCTTTCATCGAAAGCGAGGCGAAAGCGATTGTCGAAAAGACAAAACTGTATGGGATTGACAAGCGATATCGAAAGAAAAAAAATCTTAATCAATTATTTTGACATTTCGACTCGCCATTTTTCTCCATCAAAAACCGGACCTAACTGCCGTTGAATTAAGAATTTAAATTCAACAACTTGTCTAACTTTAAACATTGAATAAAATAGAATTTTACAAAGTTATAAGTTTAAACTCTCAATTCATAAACACGTTTCTTTTGTTTAGTTGAAATTCAAGGAAAGTATCTTTGATGCTGTTCACAAGTTTGACTGAAGTAGGAGATACCAACGTCATGAAATCTTTTCCTTAAAAATCGACCTAAACAAAAAACTGAACTCAAGCAATTTTCCACCGCAGGTACATAATATGCTTTCTTACAAAATGTCGATAATTACCGCCAACAGTTATATATCACTGTTTTCAATTCGCCATTGTTGCCGATCGTACCGTGAGATCTCTTCTTGTGCACTAATTGTCAAGATTAGCGCTTGCGTTGCTGGCTGTACGCGTTTTGCTGATTTTGTTTATGATGCAGGTGAAGATAGATTGTGGTTCTGTTTGTTTGTTGTTGATTACTTATGTGTTAGTCTTGTGGGCACAACCGCTTTGATTCTCGATTCGGGTTTTTTTTAACATATTTAACATATTTAAGAGCAGTGGTGGCTCAGTGGTAACAGCCCCGACTTACTTGTTGCAAGTTTTGGGTTCGAACCCAGGCAGGCGCTTTACTTTATGTAATTTATTTCATCACCACTGCTCTACAAAGCATGTCGACATGCCCTAGTCGACATGTCCTAGAACCAAAACTTCGAAGACATGTGCGGTGATATCCACAGTCCATCGCACTGGCCCGCGTGGTGGATTAAGGGCCATTCCCACTCTCACAGAGAGGAGGCCTGTGTCCCAGCAGTGGGAAAATTAAAAGGATGATGATGAAGGTTTTCCGCAGTAGAATTCCAGAGTCTGAGTTTATGACCGTTTGATTTAAAGCAGTAAGCTAGCTCTTATTACATGGAATTTAACTGGCGTAATGGGGGTAGCGGATGCGGGGAATACAGGCATAACTAGGAACTTGTAACAAATCTTAAAAATTTGGTAAGAAAACATTTTTACGTATAGCAGATTCAAGCGTTATGATGATCACCCAGAACTGAGTAGAAAACACAAAGAAGTTAATTCAAAGCTTGGAAAACGGAAAAAGTAATCGAACCGGTTTTCTTCTACCTTTACCTAACCACGATTAAACGGTTTTAGATTTTGGTTTTGTAGAATTAACCGGTTATGAAAGGTTTTGTCACCTACCTTCAATGCGCAACCGTGCTTAAGTACAAAAACGACTCATTCGTAAAAAACACACATTGAAAACAGTCGTATTTGACGTACAAATCTACACAAATAATTAAATTTGTGCAGTCAACGTGCAGGAGGACACAAAAATTAGTGCGCGCCCCTCCTAAATTTAGAGCGTTATTGACAACCCCTAATCCCCGGTTAATTAGGGGTTGTCAATAACGCTCTTTTTACGTTTAAACTCCGAACAATAAAAAAGAAAAAAAAATGTAACATTTAATAACCGGTTTTTTATTATTTTCACCTCAATACACAGTTGGAAAAGTGACGTCGAAATATATCCTACGGCAGAAGAAAATATTCAAGCAAAACCAGGTCAAAAAGCCAGGGTGACATCTGGTCCCGTTATAAGACTAGGTATCTGTGACATGGAGACGACAATGGCGTTTTTTATTTGTCGTTTGATTTACTGCTCAATTTCCTATGATGCTCTGATCTGGGAATGATGGCAGATCGAGTCGACAATCAATCTCTACCATTTGTTCGATCATAAAAGGAATTAAATGTTAATTAGGTAATTGAGTTAATTGAAGTTAACAAGTGATGGAACTGTTGAAGAAGTAAAATGACCTTATAAGTGGATAATGAGTTGTTGAAAAGAAAGAGGCAATTTAGTTTGATTTATTTTCTAATAAATTGGATTCAGAATCTAGTATGAGATTCTGGGTTCGATTCCCGCGTGGGTCGGGGCAAGTGCGTTTCTTTTTCCGTCAGCAATTCCTCAGCAAGCCGGTCAGTCTGAATTAGTGCCTGGTTGATGGCATTAGGCTTGCCCCAAAAGGCAACAGATATTTTTTTCAAATTTTTTGCATTTCTCTTAGTGAAAGTGGTTTTTAACCCCCGACGGAAAACACCCCCTCTGGTGTTATAAGTTTTACGGGTGAGTACCTATGTATTGGTGTATCTGTCTGTAGCATCATAGTTCCTAAATGGATGAACTGATTTTAAATTCTTTTGTTTTGTTTGAAAGGTAATTTTATAGATAATGTTTTTAGCTGTTTAATGAAAATCGGTTTAGCCGTTCTAAAGTTATGGGCGTTTTACTGTTTGAATCGGTGTGTGACAAGATATCGTGTCATAATTATGTGTTCAATAGTTTGTCGACCGAAGCGTGTCTATTACTAGATAAACTATGTTGTAGCATGAAACAAAAATCTGTCGGAGTTTTTTTTTTTAATTTTACTTGCTCTCCCTTAAAATCCCAAAAAGTGGTGGTGATATAAAAACCACATCATAAGAGTGGATATAAAAAGTGAATGTCTGTCAGTGCGGCGCTAGAATGAAATTTAATTTACTACTACTCTCCGGAGGGATCGCCGGGGCTTAAGTCCGGTAGGGGTGTATTACGTGTTGATGTTGTCTTCATTTCTATGGACATGCGTCAATAAAGGAATAGAAGAACTGCCAGATTATAGAGAATGTTTGGTTGGTTTGTTGGTTGGTTGGTTGTTGGTTGGTGGTGGTGGTGATATTTCTTCATTGAATTTTATTTTCCTTTTATTTGAGATGGGTTTGCTCTTGACTCTTGTCTAGGTCAGAGGTGACAGAGACAAAGTCGATGATCCTGTTCACTCTAACTTTGAAGTGATTCGGTTTGAATGCGTTCGGAAACGAAGACGCAGGCAGTGAGTTCCACTCATTCGCTGTGCGCATTATGAAGGATGTTTGGAAGCGTTTGGTGCGAATTAGTGGAATGGCAACCAGGTAAGGATGGTCATTTGCAGTGAATGTTTGAAGCGTTACCTTAGTCATTGGTATCAAACATTCGCTTTTGAAAAGCATTCTGTTAGTATTTGGGAGTATCTTCTATAATATCATAGGAATTTATCAATAGGTAGAATATCATATCCTGAAGACCTAGATAGACATAATGATAATCTATCAGTAATTGATAGAAAAAAAGTTAATAAAAAAAAATCAATAAGCCCGACTGCTTAAGAAACGATCTAAAAAGACATACACAAGAAAATAATCATGCTGTGCGGTTAGAGAATACATATTCGCAAGCTAATAACGTTTTTTATTTATAACTTTAGTTTTTTTTTTCGAATTAAACATATAAGTGTTACATATTTTAAAATCACCTCGAAAAACCTTTTATTTTGATAGGTACCCCATAAGATCGGTTTGGAATAAAAAAAAAATTGGGCCCATAATATGTGGCGTCCAAAAGCCGCCATTTTTGACACTCGCTAGGTTAAGACGAATCGATTGACGTAAGAATCATCAAAATCGGCAAACGTGTTTGGTCTCTAGAACGCCAAATAGGAATGAACATACATACATAGCCTGATAAACAAATTACCCTCCTTCGGCAGTCGGGTAAAAAATCAATGAAGTAATAGCTCAAGCTACGGAAACTTGTGAGCCCTATCCTGTTTTAAGCCGTTGCAGAACTACGAGAATGCTTCGAAAGCAATTCACGTAACTTAATTACTTTCAGGATGCAATCACACAACGACAAAAGAACATGTTCTTCTTTTGAACCCCGACGGAAAAAGAGGAGTGTTATACATCTGACGTGTGTACGTGTTTCTGTAATTATGTATGTGTCTGTGGCATCATATCTCCTAAACATATTAACCGAATTAGATTTAGTTTTTTTGTTTGAAAGGTGATTTTATCGAGAGTGTTCTTAGCTATGTTTGATTTAAATCGGTTAAGCCGTTCTAAAGTTATTGGTGTTTTTTCGTTTGAATCGGGTTGTTTTCGCAAGATATCGTGTCATAATTACGTGTTCAATAGATTGTCGATCGAAGCGTGTCTTTTACTAGATAAATTATGTAGCACGAAATAAAAATGTGTCAGAGGTTTTTTTAAATTTTACTTGTTTGAACATTTGATGATTACAAATACTTGTTTTGTCGGCACACAGGGGTTGTCCCCTGTGTGCCGACAAAACAAGTATTTCAAATCCTGCAAAATTATAAGGACTGTCACTGCCTAAGTACATAAAATTCCCGTTAATCACTTACAAAAGAAATGCAGTAAACTAAGTACTAATTAATTATGATCACAATACAATGTGCTATTATATCTGGAACATGGTGGTTTCTTTTGTTTGGCTTTGTTTATCGGATGGCGAGTAATTACCACTCATTACGAGAGATCGCTGCGTTAATAGTGTTAGGTAATCTTGTATATTAGATTGTTTGTTACATGGCTGATGTCCCTAAGTTTTATGAGAAACTAGCCGACCTGGCAGGTGTTGTCATGGCCCAATTTTCGAGTGCATACAAATCTCCCATAGAAAAATCATTTTCAGTTGTTCCCGAATTTTACGGACAACATTTTAAATTTTTCTTTCTCTAAGAATCTTATCGATTTGATAACTGTTTTTGATGTTTGAAATAGTACTTGTACGAATATTGAAAAAAAAAATGATCCAGCCATTCTCAATTCAGGAGCATTTGGATTGATAAAAATAAAAATGTTTGGATGGATTTTTATCACTGACAATAACAATTTCCTTCATAAAGACGATAGACAATAAACACGTAATAATGTCCGGCCCGGTTAGTCCATCACAAGGAGTATAACAGTGATTTTCGCAACACCTCACTGAATATTCAATTTTGTTTACAAAGACCCCGTATATAACAAACTGACAGACATACAATTTTCATGGGAACCTTCCTTAGATATCCCACCTCTTTGTCACACCTGTGTCACGTTACCTAAGAGTGAGAGTGATGGAAAGAGTATGATGCGTCAAAGAAATCCCGATTTAATCCCGGGATTCGGAGGGGCTGTTGAGTGGACAGCTCTAGTAAACTGTTAATTCGTTGATATTGCGGGATTTGAGCTCTCTTGAATAACTGATGGACTTTCAGAACGCTAATTGCAATGAAATTTTCAAGAAGAGGTAATTAAATCCTTGAGATAGATTTAAAAGGCGAATTGTGCGAAGAGACGTAAGTACTGGCTTGTGACGTGAGAATTAGATAAGATAGATTGCAAGTAATATTGTGGCTTATCTTGCTGTGCCGGTTATAGGAACCTAAGTAATAGCATATTGTGTTTATGCCCTGATGAGAAGATGGTTTGTCAACTTGACATTATTACCTAGGAATACCATGAAGGCCGCCGCATGATTACCTGCCGGAGTCTTTGTTTCCTGATAGCTACAACCTTAGGGACTTTAAATCAAGAGTGAATGGGTTACTTCTAGGCAAGCGTGCTTCATCGTCGACCGCATCATTGTATACCATAAGGCGAGATAGTGGTCAAACGCGAGCCTATAGTTAAAATAAAAAAAAATAAGAAAGGTAGATACTAGCGTAACATTATTTAGAAAATGAGAGCATTGTCTGTGAATTAAGGCGATATATACGCCCCAATGTAAACGCAGTACCTACTGGCCGTGCGCCCGCTCGATGCCAAAATATCAAAATTGGTTCCCCTTTTGAACAGTTTTTTTGCAAAATATTATTTGATTTACATAAGCAGTTTCAGTTATGAAGAAATGCCAGCCATCATTTTCCTGTGTAAAAATATTTTAAACATCCAAGTCGTTTAGGAGGAGTATCTAAAAGTTGCGAAAAAATGTAGTGTTGTTAATCGTTTTTTTAAAGCAAAACTATTCGTTACAAGAAAAAACCTTGTTTCAAAAATAAAGTACATGAATCAAAAATATTTTTTTTTCATACGTTTTAACCTAGCCATTACTAAGGAGTATGCTTTGAAAAGAAATGGAAGGCCCTTAATAAAATAGAACAAGGTTGTAATCTAGCGCTGAATGCAAGTCTGTGGTGATGTCATAATCTATAGAATGGTGTCGTAGCTTCTTTCATGTGGTCGGTCTTCTATCTTTTTATCTTCTATATTTGGATGTTTATTACTACTGAATCGATATAGCTAAGGTTACGTGAACCACAGGTAGATCAAGGCCTGACTAGGAAATTTTTATCCCGGTACATAAGACAATAAAACAAATGATATTTAACAAAACATCCCTTATTGTAGTTAGCTACTTTGTTGCTAGATAAAAAAGTACCCACTTAATAGTGTTAATACCCATGCCAATTCAGTTCAATTAATAACACCTATAATTGACAAAAGGTAACAAAAACCCTTCAACAATTAAACTCGCGGATCGTATCAGCCCTAACTAGCGACAATTTGAAACAAACGGTCGTTGTGTGGCGCACTAATGCGCTATTGTTTAACAAATACTCTGTGACGTCACCAAACACTAGAAAAAGACAAGACAGTTACAGAATGTCAACATGCTGCGAGGGTGGGTTAGGGTGAGGGGTGATTTGTGCAAGCGTTACTAAGATGGGGCGTTTAAAAGTTGTACCGGTACCTCTATAAGCAAAGGTATTTTTTAAATGGAATTAGATTAAAATCGGTTCTCTCTTTCGGTTCTTTGATATATTTATTGCGTTTGCCCACTCCTGCAACCGTTTTGCGTAAGTGCGCAAAGAGTTTAAATTCTATCCAACCGACCAAATCGGCCAATCACACAAAACGGAAATCCACATCGCGTCATTCATCTTGCATGTGATTGGTCGATTTGGTCGGTTGGATAGAGTTTGAACTCTTTGCGCACTTACGCTATACGGCTGCTGATCTCGATCCCGCCAGATGAAAAACGTTGGATGCAGTCTACGACACCATCGTAGACTTAACTTCCGGGAAAGGGTCGACTGTTCACTCTTTCTTTCATGCCAGACATGGTGGCAGGGACATAGTTTGTGGGGAACACAAATGAGAATGTTCCTTCTACGAAAACAAGGGTACATAGCTGTTTCAGATTGTCAGAACTCAAAGGTAAACTCAGTTAAGTCAAGAAGAAAACCCTGAAACAAAAAATGCCCTAGATCTCAGTAAAGACGTACGGCGATGCGCCATCGGTACGTGGTGGACATCCCACCCATACGCACTAAACATTTTGGAAATACTTTCATTATGCGTACAGCTAAGGAATGGAATACCCTGCCGGAATCTGTGTTTCTCGATAGCTACAAACTCGGAGTCTTGAAGTCAAGAGTGAATAGGTTATTTCTAGGCAAGCGTGCTTCACCGCCGACCACATCAGCGCTTACCGCTTTACCATAATCTCAGATATTGGTAAAGCGCGAGCCAAATCTAAAAAATAAAATAAAAAAATGTTCTTAGCTAGACAGACTAGGTTCTTACCTAAATAATCTTGCGGCATAAACTTATCCCAGAGATAGTTGCTAACACAAATTAAAATATTACATTATGGGCCCGAGTTCGCTGCTAACTCGGCGTTATTATGATAACCCAGAGTGACGTAAGCGGGCCTTAATGATTTTATCTTAAAATACATTCTCACATGCTCGCGTAAAAGGAACCGCATCCTTACATTGCACAAACAGGGGCAAGCGACAGGGGTGCCATTGTCTTACACGAACACTTCGCTAAATGGAGTGCGTGCGTTTTAATGTAGATGTGCACTTCACGGCCCTCGGGGATTCGACGGTTTAGTGCCGATGAGTGGTGTGGTAGTCAACATGGCTGTAAATTAATTGATAGGGCTTAAAAGTTTAGATAAATTATTTACCATAGAACAAGCATAGATAAGATGTGGGTGTGGATTTTGACATAATTATGGATTTAGTAAAATTGATATCCTAAAGACCCCAGCCTAAAAATCTAGGACGGTATCCCATACCCTCCTAGATTTTTACACTAGAAAAAAAGAAACAAATAGGTAGATATTGTTCGATTGTCGGCCTGTAGGTAACAAATCAGAGTATTTGCTGAAAGGATATGACCAGAGTCTCATGACATAGTACTCGTAACATTCTACCAACCGGCGCCGGCGCAGCGCGGCGGCGGGCGATATCTGTTGACGAGTTGAATTGTTGGATTGGGATGGTTTTTGGGTAACGCTACCTAAAATTTCTCGTGGTCAATCCCGAACATTTTGACATTTCGTCAATCGCCGGTAGAATATTACTTTTTCAAGATCCCCAGGATTAAAGGACCAGGAATAAGAAAGATACCTCTTTAATGAAAATACAGAGCTCATTAATAATGTCTCTTTTCAAGTGGCATTAATGCCAAACATCATTAAAAATCCCACGTCCTCAACAATATTCAACACCAAATAGTCCCACGACCTCACCTAACACCAATATAGTGTAAAGTCAACAAACACAGATTCAATCAGCCGTTCAAATTGTACGCCCGCGCTAATCCCTAATCTTGTGTAGTTCCTGATGGGGCAGAGGGCGACACCCCTGCAGCGCTCAATGGACTGAACCGAACGTTTTCAAATAAAGAATAAAGTGTTGATTGAAGGATGGCTGGAAAGGTTCTTAACTGCCAGTGTTGATTTTGGATTTAGAAAGCCGTTCAAAATGATAGCAGTAGATTCGATATAGAGATACATCATGATATGAAATCTCCTTCGATAAAAATCTCCTTAATAGTTTATATTTTCAGAGATTGGATTTTGATAGAGAACTAGCAGATTGTTGACATCATTTATTAAACCCTTCAGACCACACCTCTTTTAGTAGAAAGCGCCTATTGATTGGATGAAATAATTTGAGAAAACCTTATGCATTGCAAAATGAAACAGTATTATGGCGTCGCAACACCGCTATTGGAGCATGTTTTTCAGTTGATAAAGAAACTTATGCATAAATTAGAGTTATTTCTAAGGTCTGTAAAAGCAGGAATAGTTCATCGAATCCTTAATCCGCGAAGGTACTTCCTGGTGTCCAAATAGAGGGTGTCTCCCCTGATGTGTACTCTACAGAAGCGCATTTAAACGTTCAATGGAACGAGATTTTATAAATAAAACATTGTGATCTTGAATCTGTATTTAGTCTCAACAAGATGATAATGTTAGTTTGAAATAAACGTTATTAAAATTGATTGCTTTAAAAAATAAAATTGGTAATATTTTGAAAATCTAAAAAACCCGGCAGGTGCGTGTCGGATTTCGCACATTTAGGGTACCGCGCCAAAGAAAAATACATAGGTATTTGTTAGTAAGATATACGTAATTATAAACATTATCACCGAATTTCAAGTTCATAGGTCAATGGGCTGTTAAAAAATTCTTCGGAACAAAATTGTGTGACCGACGACGGACAGAGCGACACGTGAGTGACAGCAACAGGGCTCCGTTTGGGCCCTTCGGGTACGGAACCCTAAAAAGCAGTGTCAAGGGCTAAAGTAAAGAAATGACTGTCTCACTATTCACAACCACAGAAAGTAGACATATTTGTTTTTGTATGGGGAATGGGTCCACCGTCCACCACACAAATTGCGGCGTATAGTATATATTAGTAGATAGTAGATTTATGTAATCGGAATACTGGGCAAACAACAATTAAAACATGACTTTTTCATGTAAATAAACGTCAATATAATATACATTATCATTTACCAGTAGGCCTAAAAAATTATCTCCTTTCTGAAAGATGCAATCAGGAAAAGAAATTGCAAGATGAGGAGTTTTTTTCAAAGTCAAAGTCAAGTCGCTGCACTTTTGAACGTCAAACAATAAAATTTAACTTGAATTTTCAAGTAATAAAAATTGATTCTACGGTGCATTCGGAAAAGTAGCTTGTTATAGAGAAGAACGCACAAGAAACTCCATTTTACAATATTCTTCTCTTTTCTTTGTGTTTGTTGCTGTTGTGCTGTGCCTGTCTCCAATTAATGTTTTCTATTATATTTTTAAGATCGATCTGATCTTATTTAGATTCGATCAGATCGATCGACTTCTAGATGAATGTCAAGGAAATAGCAAAGAAGAAGAATAATTATATATTATTAAGTGTTTTTTTTTTGCACTTGAATGATATGCAAATTTCTCTACGCCCCACTGAGGTTTGCTGTCAGGGAACCCAATAATAGGTAAAGCTCCCTTTTGTACATAAACTAACCTATTGTATTTGTATGTTTTGTGTACAAAAAAGCATTAGAATAATTGTCTCTGTATTGTCAATACAGTAATATTTAACCCCATGTCAAGCAAAACGCTGAAAAGGTTTTCTTGTAGGTTGCTGCCAACATTTTTAGTAGCAACATGGTTTAACAATGAAATGAGCAGTAAGTTGCTCCTGCGTCGGTATAACTTCAGAGCACAGAACGAAACGTTGACTGTCGTTGTGATGAGCATTCATCTCGTGAACGTGTCACAAGACACAAAATGAAGCGATTTACTAATAAAAATATGTTAACCCGCTAGTAGGGCTATAAAATGAAGAAAAAGTTACGAAATAATACTGATCAACTGCGTCTCTTTCAAAGAACTATAAAATTTCTGCATACTCGTATTAGGTATGTCTACATAAAATGTCGTAATAATGCTACCTCGTTTTCGTTAAAAATGGGATAGCATCATTATGACATTTTTAAATTTTTACAGTAAATTTATGTATAAAACTTTGTCCCACTCATCATTCATTATCATTTCAGCTGAAAGACGGTACACGGCTTAACATAGGTCTCCCACAAGTGTCGCCACATCAATTGGTAAAAAATGCACTCCCACTCAGTAAAAAATAAGTTATCGTTGAGTCGCGCCCAGATACGCTCAAATCTGATACCGCAATACCTGGATGAATTGAACAAATACATACAGTATGGGGTTATGGCCTTTTCAGAACGTATTTTTTTATTTGGAAAACTTACTACTAATTTTAAAACATGCTTCGTTATTATATTCAAATTAAAGCCAATTAGGTTTCTACTTATATCAAATACAAAATCGAAACACCATCAATCGACAAAACAGATCGCTTTCGCTTATAACTTCCAACCTGAACAGCGATATTAACTGTCACTGCAAGAATCGCTCGTTTGATTAATCGCAACGACAGACAGACAGACACAGGTGAGCTCATTCCGAACTAATTGCAAACACAGACCGTCTTTGTTCGA
Organism: Orthosia gracilis; assembly: GCA_947562075.1. Classification (NCBI taxonomy): domain Eukaryota; kingdom Metazoa; phylum Arthropoda; class Insecta; order Lepidoptera; family Noctuidae; genus Orthosia; species Orthosia gracilis. The sequence goes on along the minus strand of OX387270.1, from coordinate 2,557,404 downwards.
GCGATTGTTACCTTTGTGCCGAGATTACATTCACTCATTCACTGAAGTCGTTCTCGAATAAGCGAATGACACTAGCCTTCCATTAGTCAAAATCAGATCGAGCTGTCATTAAAATCGTGT